>CM034355.1:65315601-66627422 GCA_019925275.1 Mytilus edulis
TTACCATGTAATACGTTTAATCTGTTTCAGGATTAGAATACAGTACACATAAGTACTATAGTACCTGAAATTACCAACTTTCGACGCAAAATATCCCATATCGTTAACGAGATTGGATAAAACAAACGCCCAATAAATACAGGGAATGACTTTAAGTGATTAATTGAGCTTTGGGAGGGTACACAGCACCTGGTCAACATGTGGCAACTCAAACTCCATATTGCGGTACAAAAAAAATCGAAGCATTAAGTCATCACTGTTTCTGAGTTTGTAGAATTGACCGATGATGTCACAACTATTTCGAAGTTTGTAGAATCGAGGCATGATGTCACTACTGTTTCGGAGTTTGTACAATCAAAGCAGGATGTCACCACTGTTTAGGAGTTTGTAGAATCGAAGCACGATGACAACACTGTTTCGGAGTTTGTAGAATTAACGCATGATGTCATCACTGTTTCGGAGTTTGTAGAATCGAAGAATGATGTCACCACTGTTTAGGAGTGTGGTGATAACCTTCATGTTGTTCATGGTAAGAACGAATTCGGTGACAAGTCTCGGTCAGTGTTGTCAGAACACGATTATTGATTAGCAAAGGGAGGATACAATATCATTGTAATTTATTTTAGCTTATTGTTTAAAAACCGCCTAGGTGGTCTAGTGATGGCGTCTTCAGAAGCAGAAAAAAGTAAAAAAATGGTCGGCCAGCTAGTGATCTGATGATAATGCGTGAGGGTAGAATGATACGTTTAGCCTTGTGGACGAGCACATTATTATTCCGGCTCAGAGTGTCGGTTAAGTATAAAGCAGGATTCGATATCACAAGCACATTTTTCGTCTTGGGTAAGCGTTTAACTTGCATTGCAATTAGACGGTAAACAGTCATATGTCATCAGCTTGTTTTATGAGATATATATGTAAGCTTGTTATCGATTAGATCGTTGGTTGCCTGTTTATTTATTAAGAACTGAAATTTAGTTTCAGCGAAAAAAGAACAAATCGTGATATGATAAAACGTGTTCAGTAGTATGCTGCTGCGTATAAGCGGCTACTTGACTGAGTTCATATATAACAACCATTAAACGTATGAATGGAATATGAACATTATAAAATATATTTATTTTAAAAGTACTAAGATTACTTTTTATGGTATCATAAAAAAGGCATTAATTTTTTTTTCCTTATTTTTTTAACAGTTACATTTATCATCGACTGCATTGCATTTGAATTGTTTTACATTGTCAATTATGGTCATTTATAGCTGACTATGCGGTATGGGCTTTGCTCATTGTTGAAGGTCGTACGTTGACCTATAGCTGTTAATTTCTGTGTATTTTTGGTCTCTTGTGGAGAGTGTGTCATTGGCAATCATCTTTTTTTATATGCATGCTCTTCTACAGTTCAAATAAGTTTCCATTGCGATATTTTTCTGTAATTTTCAACTTTTGTAACATGGCAATCCGATATGACTAAATATTGTGACTTTTTAAGATATAACTTACGAGAATAATCAACTGGACTCTTATCGACTATATATAAGTGTACAAATACATGTAGTGTATAATAGTTTGACACGTTATAACTTACAGCTAACCTCTTGTGTAACATGGCATTTATTCAAGTTGTAGTCTGGCTGTGTGTTGTGCAATGTTTTGCAGTCTGCTTTGCTAATTCTGTATTCAGAAATGAACCGGAGAATGGACAAACATTTTTAAAAAGAATTTTAATGGAAGAAAATTTTGATTCTCTACTTAGTAAAGTCAATAACCTAACGCAAAGAGTCGAAGCTCTGGAGAAAGAAAACGGTGAGCTTTTTTATTTCTCAGCGTTAATATGATTGCTAATTCTAATTTTGATGAGAATATTTCTTTTCTTGTACAAAATGTAAACTTTCAATATGATCAAAATCATCTCATTCGGAATTTACGAGAAATTTCATATACTATTTGAAGTAGTTTCGGATGAACAATTTTTGCAAAATTCATTTGGTTTTACAGAACATTTATATTCTAAATTACTAGTTATAAGATTATTATAAGCTTTTTCTTTTAAACCAATCCTTCAGTGAGGACGTGTTTCTGAAGATTTTTAAACATTTGCGATGACAGGCTAAACTCATTTCTGAAGGTCATACGGTGACATATACTAGTACAATTTCTGTGTCATTTGGAGACAACATGCCATTTTTTTATATCTATACAGGGAAATATGCATAGACAATTTATGATAGTATTACATAAATATCGTATTATGCTAAGAATTGTCTGAATTTTGCATTTCATGAAATAAATTTTAATAACTAATTATCAGAGCACTCCGTGCTGGTGCTTCTAAAGGTTTTTCAAATTCAAAAAAAAGTCTGCATATTGTAATCATCAGGATCATACATGTAATGAAATAAAAATTGAAGATTTGGCATTGACTTAAGTCATTTTTTATACAAAAAAAATGCATTGATTTCAAGATTTAAACGTCTAGACCGCCAAAACGAATGGTGTACGTCAATATGATAAGATCTAAATTAAAAAAGTGAAATTTTCGAGTAATAATTAATGGTAATTTTAAGACCGGAAAAAGTTTAATACTAAAAATTATATCATATAGTATAATTGCTAAATAACATGGGCTAAACATTTAAAAGATCCTATTTTTTGTCTTTTTCAGCTTTACTCAAACACGCACCAGTTGCCTTTTTGGCAGAACTCACCAAAAGCGTCACCAGCCAAAACCAGATAATCCTTTTCGACACCGTCAAGCTTAACATTGGTAACGCCTACTTTAATGTACATGGAAACTTTATCGCTCCTGTAAGTGGCCTGTATCAGTTTTCCGTAACAGCATGTGCAGCAACAAACCATTACATTGTCCTGGAGCTTATTGTAAACGCCCGAGTTGTTGGAAAAGTATTGGCTGGCGACACTGGATATAATGAGTGTAGTTCTAACTCTTTCTTGTTGCAACTGTCTACTGGCGATGACGTCTTCGTTCAGCATAAAACCGCGGGAGATTATCTTTTAGCAAACCCTGCTGCTGGATTTCCTACATTTGCTGGCATCCTTCTTAGTGTCATCTAAGACGACACAAATTTAGTTCAGTTGTCATTCTGAATAAATTGATATTATCAACTGCAAATGATTTTAACTACGCCAGTTTTTAAGTGATACACCCAATGCATACATGTACAAAAGCAAATCAGTTTTAGTTGACCCAACTATCCCATTGAACTTGAAACAAATCACACCAGGGAAAGAGTCAAGTCTACCTCATATCTTGACGTACATCTAGAAATCACAAAGTGATAATGAGTGTCGATTGAGATAGATATTTACGAATAAAGAGATGATTTTAGCTACCAAAGAAGGAACAACCCACTTTGATTAGAGTGGAATGAAAATTATTCAGAGAATTATCATGGGTCAAATGCATTTTCAATGATAAGTAATTATAGTTCCTATAATTAAAACATCGAAATTCCAATGATAAGTATATATGTTCAGAGTTGGTAAATTATAAGCTACGCATATAAGAACATTCCAAGTGATATTTAAAACGATCCAGACTGTCATAAATAGGTTTATATTCATGCAGATAGATTTCTGTATATATAATGTACACAGCCATGTATCACCATCACTGCTGGTGATCCGATGGATAAATCTGTTGTAGAGTTGTCACTGGCTCAGACGTACTTATCAATATAATTATTTTCTGTGACTGTATCTTACATTAATTTGTAGGATCCTTTACTATAGATAATTTAGCTGATCTGTAAAAATAACATCTCCATGCCCTATATATCATGTAATGTAGTACGACGCTAGATTAAAACTGACGTGGAAAGGTAACACCCGGCCACCGAAAGCTTTGTTCTTTGAAGCCCAGGTGGTCGTGTGGTCTAGCGGGACGGCTACAGTGAAGGCGATTTGGTGTCACGATATCTCAGTAGCATGGGTTCGAATCCCGGCAATGGAAGAACAAAAAAGGACAAGGTACGATAAGCTATTACAACTGGCCCCCCATTTTCGTTGAAATTAGAATGCAAAATATCCAAGAAACATGGCTATTTCTAAAGAGAAAAATGTCTCATCTAACAAAAAATCAATATAACTTTTCTTTTTCCGAGTGAAAAAAATATTAAATACCTCTCTCTTTCTCATGAAAAACGTAAATTTTATGAAAATCCGAAGTTTTTCCGTCCGTTTGAGCAATTTTAAACTATGAGCGGACGCGAGTACCACGAAGATATTTCAATGTGTTGTTTGATGTAAGGAAACAATTCACTGTTTTAAATATATTCGTGGTACTCGCGTCCGCTCATGTTCAAAATTCAATAATTCTACACTGAAAATTCCTTGTTTTTACGGAAACGTCAATAATATGTGAACCAAGGACCGGAACGAACTTGCATTTCTGAATCTGCTCGAGTATCTTATTTTAACTCAGGTGATCTTGATTGAGTTTCAAAACTTCGATGCCGGGAAGGAAAAAAAAGCTTTTTCGTTCTTTATCATGTTTACGTTTTTTTTAAGTTGGGCAAAGAAAAGGAACATGTGATTTTGCATCATTTTTTTAAAATGTCAGTGGCAGTGTTGTCAAAGAACAACCAGCAAACTGTACATTCAACAACACTAAATGAATAAAGACCCTACCAAATTATAACCCTTTTTATCCGTGTACATAGTACGTAAATGGCAACTGGAAATTTAAATCGATTTCACCTGGAAACAAAATTAGAACCAAGATTACCTCCCCTGTCAATGGATAATACAGGAAATTATTTGAATTATTTGTTTAAAAATAATTTTAAAGAAACAAAAATCTTAACTCATTAAATTTATTATAAATATTTTAGATATATAACATGTATTAAAAAGAAATACTGCAAGGTTTAGATATAATTTTGAAACTTTAATTAAGTGTATGCAAATATTGTAAACCTTTGAAAAAATACAAAGTCAAATATGATACTATATAATAATCTCAACAAAATTCGACTTTCAAAATCCGAAGATACATTACAGATGCATGCTTAATTTTTTAAAACGAAAATCCATGCGTCTACTCTCGTATAAAAGCTCATCAGCTGTTACTTGCTAAAAGCTAACATTATAAAATGAGAAAAGTTTCGTTTCAGTTAAAAAAATTTAATACTATCTTTTCTGTGACTATTTTATTTTATTTCTGTTTTACTTTTTCTTTTTTGGAATCTTTTCTCTAATATAAAATAAAAGGAGAAGCTGCTATGTGTGCGACTTGTTAATCGATAAAAGGATAACAACTAATTTTTGTAAAAGAAATAAATTCACTTTTTGACACATCCCCTATCCAGTCCATTCCAATTTTAGACAATGTATATTAAACTTGTATTTTGTGTATCTTCTCAAGGGATGTAGAAAAATACATTTCCTTACTCAAGAGAAGCACCTTTTAGATAATGAGGAACAAAAAGATTCAGTGTCTTTTTGTTTTTGGAAAGTACAAGTACTCGGTCACGTCCAATTATTTGTAATATTTGTATTTTTATTGATCTTAGCCTTTTTTTATAGTTCGTTCTTATGTTTAACTGTTACACCACTGTCCAAGGTTAGGGTGAAGTTTCAGATCCCGCTAACATGTTAAACCTGCCGCATTCTCTATGTATGTGCCTGTCCCAAGTCAGGAGCATGGAGTCAGTTTCACAAAAAAAACTTACGATTAAGATTGATTGTGAGTCATGAACAATTCAGTATACTTACGATCATTCTTAGTCGTAAGTTTTTTTTGTGAAACCGACTCCTATAATTTAGTGGTTATCGTTTGCTTATGTGTTACATATTTGTTTTTGGTTAATTTTTGTCTGCATAGATTAGGCCGTTGGTTATCTCGTTTGAATCGCTCGACATTGTTATTTCGGGGCCTTTTATATAACTGACAATGCGGTATGGGCTTTGTTCATGTTGAAAGCCGTACGGTTGTTAATTTCTGTGTCATTTTGGTCTTTTGAGTAAAGAGGTGTCCCATTGTCAACCATACCACATCTTCTTATTTATAATAAATGCATTGAACAAAATGACTAAAACCACTATACTCCTATCATTTTCCGGATTGCCCAAAGATATATATGTTATTATTATACTTTTTCATGATATATTCATCGATTGTCTTAGATTGAAAATAAAACTGTAAAAGAACCCAAAGTCATCGTCCCTATACTCTTGGCCCCAGTGGAAAAATATCAATATGTAGATCAATTTAACAATTTAACACAGTGATTTATTTTGAATTTATTGACCCATAAAATTAATTTTTGACTCTTCACATTTTACATAATCCGCTTCGCGGATTATTCAAAGTGAAGAGTCAAAAATTAATTTTATGGGTCAATAAATTCAAAATAAATAATAGCCATTCATTATAAATAAATTTCTATCAAAAATAAGGCTCAAAGAACTTTTTATATTCTTTATATTAACAATAACAACGTACACACATGTTGGCGTATGAGTACACAACCGTTACGTCAGAGTGGGCGTTTCGCCATATAAAGAATATAAAAAGTTCTTTGAGCCTTATTTTTGATAGAAATTTATTTATAATGAATGGCAATAATTTATTTTGAATTTATTGACCCATAAAATTAATTTTTGACTCTTCACATTTTACATAATCCGCTTCGCGGATTATTCAAAGTGAAGAGTCAAAAATTAATTTTATGGGTCAATAAATTCAAAATAAATAATAGCCATTCATTAAATAAGGCCGTTAGTTTTCTCGTTTTACATTGTCATTTCCGGGTCTTTTATAGCTAACTTTGCGGTATGAATTTGCTTCCTATGAAAATTGTCAAATTTTGTTTTAACGTCATAAGCAGATTTCAAGGTCTTCATACATGTATATATGCACACATCACAAAATAGTATCTTCTACAACAAATCCACTAAGTTCGTTACTCGTCTTTATAAAAGATGAACACTGTACCATGATCATTTTATCATTTTATAATATTTGTTTGATAGTCAAAATAACAAATACATGTACCAGATATGACTTTAATGTAACAAATCCGATAAATCATTGTGTACATTAGGGGTCATCCATAATTGTCAACCATTTTCCAAAGTGTACAAAACGTACACTTGGGGGGAGGGGGTTAAAAAATCAACATTTTTACCGTACGCTTTTTTTTTATTTCCGGAATTTATATCGTTTCCGTAGGGAAAGTCGATTTATAAAATCGAGAATTGGCTTGGGTGTGTTTCTCTTCTTATTTCTTCTTTATTATTTTCACTTTGATGATATTGATTTCGATATCATAGTTCTACTCAATCGGGATTGAACGATAAAAAAAGATCAAATCATATGAAAACGAAATCTTTCAAAAATGTGAACTAGTAAAATTAATTTAACAAAAAGTTTGCAAGCATTTCTCAGTACCCCTGATTTTCAATTTCACCTGCTTTATTATTGATCGATATCGTTTTACTCTGTTTAATAAACAAAATTGATTGAAACACTAAATTCTTTGAATGTTTTGATTTTGACAAGACCCCATTTTGTGAAAAGATTTTAAACTGGTCCTTCGATTAATTTCCTTGTAATGCATTCCAAAATAGTAAACCAGTAAACCGGAAGTAAACTTATTTTTCTTAGTAAAAGCCTCCTTCAATTAGGAGGACCTCCATATGAAGTTTAACCTTAACTTAGAAAATATCCAATATATGTACACGTTACAGTATATATACATAAACGATAATAGTGCCATGAATGGCATATTTACAGGGACCATTTAAATAGAAATACAGGCGGGAAATTTAAAAACTCAAAATGTTTTAAAACATTACACTTTTATTGATTGCTGTCTTGAGCTCTGATTCCATCAACAACTGTCCGTCCATACTCATGATACTTTACCAATGCAATAAAACCATGCATTTCCCTTTCTTTGATTCTTAGCATAATTTATGTGCCCTTTTGTTAATCTTTTGCATGCTATAGGTGCCCTATTTTATTGGAGTTACCATTTCCACTGTGTGATAGGGGAAACACTAATCTTTGTACTCTTTATTCTGACAAAACACAAACATCACAGATAGATGTCATCAAATAAAACAGTCAGATATGTTTTAGTTTTTTTTCAATGCAAAGTTCTATATTAAACTAAAATATAATAGACAGGATCTTCTTTTTATTAAGAATGACTGATTCTTCTCTTGAAATCTGAAAATGGTTGATGTACACTTTTTGAGGGAGGGTGGGGGGTCTGATAAAGTGTACGTTTTGTACACTTTGGAAAATGGTTGACAATTATGGATGACCCCTTATGGCAAATCATAATTTATTATCTCAATACATATTGTTCTTTTGATAACCTTAGTTTGCATTGGCCTCATCCCCTATGGATTTTACTAATCCTCTATGGATTTTACTAATCCTCTATGGATTTTACTAAATTATAATCCTCTATGGATTTTACTAATCCTCTATGGATTTTACTAATCCTCTATGGATCCGTAGGGTTTCAGCATCAAACCATATACCTTATAATATTGTTCTTTTGATAACCCTTAGTTTGCATTGCTGATACAAACTAGAATAGCGGGTCGATGCAATGCTGATATTGGCTTCCTATAAAATGAGAGGGGGTCATATCATCCCACAAGTGAGTAATCTGTTTTAGTTCACTCTTAAAAAAACCCATAATACTCTCAGAAATAAAAAGCTATGTATTCTTTCGTTTTGAATATTTATCTGATTTTGTTGTCTTTTCGGCTTCTATTTACCAAGCAAGTTTGTCTTTTCTATAAAATGGCTTAGTTGATTTAAGGTGGCTCACCCCAATAGTGACCCCCGGTAGAATTTTTTTATTTTCACATATTCTGTAAATTTTTTTATGCTGAATCCAAAAATGCAAAGAAAAAAGGGGGTCACCAGGCTCGTTTTCTCCTCAAATTGAAGCGAAATGTGCGATTTTGACCCTATTTCCAAACATGCCCACCCTTCCAACAATAACCGTTACATCAAATTCAAAGACTTTTAAAACCAAGTCAGTATGATTTTTATGTGAAAAAACATTAGAATTTGAAATGTAAACCTTTCCCTTGGTTGTTTTTGACTTAAAAAATCCTTTTATTTTCAGATTAATGTCTAAATTTTGCATTTTCTAATTTTAGTTTAAGGCAAAAATTATTGGTTTAATCGATTTTTCGTAAAATTTCCCCGGTAGATTTTTTTTAAAAACAGATATGTCAAAGCTATGAACTTTTCGAACATTTTAAGGTAAAATAAAATGGGGGTCACCAGGCTTTTAAAAAAGTTACGAGCTTTTGTTTAACCCCTCTACCCCATAAGGTCTGATTTCATTGCACTCCATTAATTACTTAATTGTGAATTCTTTATTGATGGCTTTAATAAAATAATGTTTGTAATTATATCAATAAACGATTGCTGAATATAAATGTGGTTATCGTATTACTGTTTGTTATCAAAAAGTGAAATTTTGATTATTTTGGTGAAATACGGTAATTTTGTCTGGCGCGAGTTGCTTCCCTCTAATTTGGCGCCATTATCGGACCAGAGGAATTTCAAGGTCGCCATTGCCGAGCAGCATACTATATTGATGAATACGACCATGTACATGCATAACAGACATTGTGGCGAATATACAACGATGAAGGTAGAGTTATTACATAAGAAAACATAGATTTCGATATATTAGGCAGCCAAATGTTATCAGTATAACGAAAAATACAAACTTGGGGGTTGTCTCAAAATACTCGCTACTGTTGAAAATCACTGCGGCTGAAACCTTGCACGAGCTCAATTTCTGTTCCATGTTTAATATTATAGATCGTTATAGCTGGTATCTTATTTATGTGTTTATTTTACCTTTTACAGACAAGTTGTAAACATGTCTGGCCAGTTTTGCAAAATATCCGTGTGCAAACGGCCGAAGAGGAAGGGATGACATCTACTGTCATTTTTACGCTACCGTTAGCAATGGTTAGTGTCAATGAATTAGTCTTTTTTAATCATCATTTTTAATAACTTATTTCGTAGCCAAGTTAGGTTCATATTAGTCCGAGATTAGCCCCAGCTTGTCTGGCAAAACAACCGTTGGACGTCAGAGAAATCTCGGACTAGGGTCATATGTATGTGGGGTACCCCATAACTTCCATCGGGACAGTTTCTACTCCTTGACCCCAACTATATTTCCCTTCCCATTTTACTCTAAACCCCCCCCCCTCCTTTTTACTTCAATTCTTCCATCTCCTTGCCCCAAGACAAAATATATTTCAAAGATACCCCCTTTTCCCTGATCCCTCATTCCCCTGTCTCCTTACCCCTGTCCACCCCTCTATTAAGGTCTGGGGTTTGATTGACTTCTTTATTTTCTTGAGAATATGATATAATTGGCCTAATTTGTAAATGATAAACCCTACAGTAGGAGGCAAACGAAGGATTCATCTTTATCAATCACAATTTGTTTACCATTAACCCCCCCCCCCCCCCTAATTCTGTTAGGTATACAAAAATGTCTTAAGGTCTAGTAATAGAAGTATCAGGGTTAAACATGTACAGAATGCGGCCATAAGTATTTGTCACTTGAGATTTTTAGCTGTTCATATATATTGTATATAATATAAAAAAGAAGATGTGGTACGATTGCCAATGAGACAACTATCCACAAAAGACCAAAATGACACAGACATTAAAACAACTATAGGTGTATACATTTTTTCAAAAAAAAAATATTTTGGATTGATTTTAAGCATCCTGGTACCAATAGAAGCAGTATTATCACAGGTTTATTTTTTGGTTATATTTATTTTGTGTCTCATTTTCATTATTTTCTGTTCAGAAATTCGGTATACATGTATATTCAACCAAATTAAATTATAAAAAAATATTTTATGTTTTCTCAAGGGAAAACAAAAATAAATGAAAACGAACCTATTATCAAATAAACACATATTAATTTAGACCATTTTAGTTCTTTTAAGGTTACCCTTGCATTGTCAGTCTTATCAAACTTGCATGTACCTCCCAAATTTGGTTTCTGTTCTCCAATTTCAGTTTGCCTCTACCAACGTTATGAAACTAATACACAATTAATGCATATATATATGCTTACTACATTGTACCAACAAACACACATGAAGTTTGAATTTTTGGTGGGGTCGCTTTTACTTTTCTAGAGTTATGCCCCTTTACAAATTAAAAAAATGCTGAAATTTTGTTCCTTTCTTTAACACAAGTTTGCTTCATCCAAATGTTCTGAAACTTATATGCAATGCTTACTACAACAACACTCAGATCAAGTACAAATTTGGGTGGTGTCACCCTTTTCATCCTTTATATGCAAGCGGCTGCTCATCTGTGTCCCATGGACACATTACCATTATGAACTAGTCTACATCTATATGCTTTTGAATGTCAATAATTGTTGATTTTCTGACAGAATTACTCTGATATTTAATTTCAGGCTGCAAGTACATTTGTACATGTACATTGCAAATGGAAGGAGTGAGCTTGGAATGTTCAACTTTACTTGGAAACTATTGGCAAAGTACTGACAGAATTTCATGAGAAGCCAGTATCATATTCTAGTCTTGCAACCGGAAAGTATGCGTAAAGTGCAGATGTCTGAAACTTAAGAACAACATTCTACATGTATATATGCAATATATGTTGCCACAATCCACTTAAGGAGCTAAGATCAACTATAAATTGGAACTACATGTATATGCTTTAGTGCTGTCAAAATCCTTTAAAAAAATATAATCAAAAGGACCTACTTCACCTATATAATATAGCTACCTGTCCCAATGATGAATACAGATCATATATATGAGTCTACTCTTATAAATAAAACAGTGAAGGAGAATAAAAATAAAGAAAATATAGAGCTGATCAGCTAATGATTGTACATGTACATGAATGATGTATAAATGGCAACAATTCGTACATGTATACTAGTACATTGAAATTAATTATATTAATAGATGTTTTATAAATTTGATCTCATAGATATTAGAGGAATAAAATCAATCACGTTTCAAAAATTTGATTTAGTTGAGCCTTTTTTTTAACACCAGTTTTCAGGACATATTATGGTATACCATTGACTGTCCGTCGTCAACATGTCGGACATATACTCAAAAATAATAAATACTAATAGGTACATGTAGTAGTCAATATTGTGTAATCAATAGGTCATCTTCATGTATATTTGGTGTATGAAATGATTATTAAATGTCTTATCACAAATTAAAATATCAAATGAGAGGATGTGATATGATTGTAAATGAGACACAACAGACCAAATAACACAGAAATAACTATACCTGTAGGTCACCATATGGACTTCAATAATGAGTAAAACATATTCTGCATAGTTTGTTTTAAAGGTCTCGAAATGACAAATGAACAATTTAAAACATTTAAAATGAGAAAACTAATGGGTGATTTATGTACAAAATAATAAATGAATAACAAATATGTGTGTCTTGCAGGGTTTATCTGAACTTAACCTCATTTTCATGACTTGTCTGTTTCTTGAATTCTAAATATGTTTCAAAATATTTGGTTGATGGGATGATTGTTACAGAGTCCGACATAGGGTGGGGGCTAATTGGTGGATTATATTGCAAATAACTGAAGCCAGCCCCGCTTTGGCAGTCAGTCCCCACATTGCCACTAGAGAAATAAAATAACTAAGAAAAAAAAATTAAATCACGATAATTTCCTGTGATATGCACATCTACATAGTATGTCCTTATTATCTACAAAGTTTCATGAAATTCTGTTGTGTGGTTTCAGAGGAGTTTCGATGACAAGCTGTTTGCAGTTGTATACTGCAGCAAATAAGTTCAAAGGGGCATAACTCCTAGAAAAATAATTCGTAATTTCCTGTCGATATGCACATCGACATGGTATGTCCTTATTATCTAAAAAGGTTTTATGAAATTCTGTTGTGCGGTTTTAGAGGAGATGCAGTGACAAACTGTTGCAGTAGTATATTGAAGCAAATAGGTTCAAAGGGGCCTTACTCCTAGAAAAAAAATATGTATATCTAAATACTATAGTATGTCCTTATCTAAAAAGGTTTCATAAAATTCTATTGTGCGGTTTGAGAAGATGCGATGACAAACTTGCAGTAGTATATTGAAGCAAATAAGTTCAAAGGGGCATAACTCCTAGAAAAAGTTTGAATCATAATTTCCTGTCGATATGCACATCTGCATAGTATGTCCTTTTATCTAAAAAGGTTTCCTGAAATTTTGTTGGGCGGTTTGAGAGGAGTTGTGATGACAAGAAACAGGACTGATAGACTGGCTGATGGACGGACGGACGGGTCAAAAATGTTATACCCTGCGCCACTTCCTTGTGTAGGGTATAGTAGGAAGATGAGGTGTCATTGTTTATGAGGCAACTCTTCACCAGAGACCAATTTACATAGAAGATAACAATTATGCCGTACGGATTAACATCCATAAACGATACCACATGTAACAATCGCTAAGACTTGCATACATTACAATCAACCTTAAAGGCAAACACATAGATGACATATCAGCACAAACTCTCGGCTTCCTTCGAGAACGAAATCAAACCAAAACATCAAGAGCAGGCTACCAAGCATTTCCGTCCAAATCGTATTTGCTCGTTTGGACCCACATTCAGAATTTTTAAAGATGAGATGTCAAGGGGTGTCGGTACCTGAAAGGTATCTAATACTTGGTGTATCAAAGCTGAAAACTAACTTATTTGACACAACGCAGATGCGCACGATGGTTTGATGTCAGATCCACATAACTTGTGCTATACCATCTAGCACAATTTATTCATCAACTCAAGAACGAAAACATCATTCTCACACTTCAGATATTTATACATCAAAGACTCGTACAGATTTTCATTCTTCCCATACACAAAATCAATGGAATCTTAACCACAGTGAGTAATCACACAGTCGACTCTTCGAGATCAGCTAACATTGCTGTTCTCATATTTAAAACTTCATTCATTACATAGTTTATTACTAATTGTTCTTTGCACTGTTGTAATAACTTATTATAAATAGGCAGTGCCAGTTATTAATTCTTTATTCGTGGAAATGGAAAACTTAAGAGAGAATAAGTCAGAATTACGTTTTTTTTATATGACTGACATAATGAATTAAAGTTGTGCATACTGAATGATCATGCAAGTATTCAAGCATAATACGGATAGTATCATTATGAAGTTATGAAGTAAGGAGCTAGATTATGACTGCATAAAAAAACGATTGACATCGCTTGGGCATGTGTAGGCAAAATTCCCCCTTTTTACCCTACGAGGCTTCGTATGTATACATCCAGCTGTTTGAACACCCTGTATAATCAAGGGGTCATCTGTCAGATTAGTAATATTTCTATGTTAACCATACGATATGAAAATAAGCAGATGTGGTATGATTGCCAATAAAACAACTATCCACCAAAGTTCATATTTAAAATTCAATATTATAAATAAAAAAAACATTATCTCCTTTTATCATCACGCATAGATCGATGATTAGTTATGCATTTCTTTGCCACGGTAAGATCAAATCAGTGTTCACAAACAAAATTGTCATTCACATTTTTTTGCCGCATTGACATCACTCAACTATATTTGTGATCATTTGTTTTAATCAAGAACTTTCCTTATTAGCTTACCTTTTAAAAAAGCATTTCAAAAATTAAGATTAAAGTTAAAGTTTGCCAACATCACCGGCTAATATAGCGTTCTTCAGGGAGTAGCTTTTAAATTACAATCCAAACTTTTCCTGAACCTAGTAGTAGTATAGATTTTTTTTATATATAAAGTCTTTAGTAGTGTTTGAGACTGCCCGGCACGATGCGGGTGTATGTCCTAGCAAAATCCCAACATGGTGAAACCAAAAATTTTGCGGTTCTCCGCAAAGCATGCAGTATTTAGGAATTATATCATAGACCGATATATAAGGTCGGAATACTAGGCCAGTCCCGGTTACTTTTGACAGTGATGGATCCAGGGGGAGGGTTCCGGGTTCCCCCCTTTTTTGGACGATCAATGCCTTTGAATGGGGAAATATAGTTGGAACACCCCCTTTTTGTCCTGGGTTGGGAACCCCCTTTTAAAATGGCTGGATCCGCCCGATTGATCGTTGCTGGATCCATTAGTCTATTTTAATAACATTCAGTGCTCTGATTCAATTATTTTAGTTTTAATGCTGATATTTCTTTTTTTTTAATATGAACTCGGTTGACATATTGATAGATACAACAGAAAATTGCAAATCAACAAAATAACAATTCACAAAATAAGTAATAGAAAAGTATCATAAAAATAGAAAACATTGGTCCCGATGTCTTAGATTATAGGACTAAGTCTAGTGTTCCGGAAATCATGGAATTGTGATACGAGAAAAATTATCAGATGATTTTCGTGCAGGTAAACATATCTTTAAATGAAAATGTTAAGTATTAAGTTTGTTGGAAAATTGACATATTCAAATTTGTTTTGGTATAACTATAATTATCAAAATTTTGCAGTGGAAAAATATATCGCATACTCGGGAATAAACTCCTAAAAATACTTGGAAATAAAGATATTTCAAGTTTTAAATATATTTATGACAGAAACAAACTGTTATAAAACGCCAAACGGATTATATCATGATAACAAACCCGCCCCGATGTTTTAAACCATACTATACGGGCAGAGACATATATACACATATATGTCTCTGATACGGGTCACAAGTTTACCTGTTTTTGAAAGCTGTACGATGACATGAAGTTGTTTACATCGCTATCATTTGTTTACAGTTAATGTGAATTTCCAGTTTTCAAAATTTCAATAATTATAGGTTAGTAATTTTAGTATAATCAAACACAATTATATTAATATCATCACCTCTATTCTATTTTCCTACAATCCGCCCATAAAAGTAGTTTATTTTCCTTAATTGGTTGGTGTGTTGTCTGTGTAATATATTTTTATCTAATTTACCATCCTACTAAAAGATTAAACATTTAAAATAGTAGTAATAATTTGTAATAAAAGAAATAATATTGCGAAGTATCAAAACGGTGGGAGGCGAGATAACTCGACTTATAACCACGACGATGAATTTATTTATACAAGCAAATCATTCATTTCTTTATTGAATAGAGTTAGTCATGAGCCAATCAAATACTGTTTAATTGAACGTGCTGAAGCTCTCTGTACGTTGAACGATGTGCATTTGCTTAAGTTAATTATATTATAAGTGAAGAAGGTATGTGCGTATAAACGTAGTAAATTTGAAAAATACAACAACACAACACATATTAACAGGGTTGCCCCAAATTCTGATATATATCATTGGTCGGACACCCCATTACTCCGACACCGCAATATTGTCACACCATGTTAGACCGACACCCATATAGTACGACACCCAATTAGTCCGACATCCGAATAATCCGACATCAAATTAGTCTCACACCCCTTTAAAACGATACCAAAAATCATGGACGATTCAATTTGAAGTAATCGTCTACGAAATAATAATGTGTATGAACTTTTTACAGTTTCTAGTTATCATCTTGAATATAAAAGATGAAGACAAACTTTGAATTCAATAGCAAACATGTTAAGCAAAACTATTTCGTCTTTTAAGTCTTAAGAACAGAATTATTCAATTGATCCTTTATAGGAGAAATAGTCATTGAATAAAAAATTTTACTAAATTTTTAGTTGTTCGCTGGAACTATTATAGATAGACAGAAACTTGTTCAGCAAAGTAAAAATAAATCAACTAAAACATAACCGAATTGTTTTAATTGGTCCCTTATAGGAGTTATTGCCCTTGAAATATACTTTTTACCATTTAGTTTTGTATTTTATCAGAAACTGTGATATATATATATATAGAGAGAGAATGTTTTAAATGCAAGTTTAATCCCACACTTGTTTATATTGATCAGTAACATGGTTTCAGGTAAACGAATCGAGCTGTTATGAACCTCTTGTGTTTTTGACGAGAAGAAAACTATTTTATATTTTTTATTTGTTTGCATCTATATTACATGTAGGTCCAAACAAGTCTGTTAGAAGAGCAAAGACAGAGGATCCAAGATCTTGTAGTGTGTTCTCTACAACAGGTACATGTATATTGTATTTGTAATGAAGAAATAATTCTAATAAAATAATTAGGAAAGTAGATGCCAATGGTTTTTAATATTTTTACGTTATATTTGGTAGACTATTATTCAGTTCACTGAAACTTGGTCGTTATTGGTTTTTTTTAATACGAAACATTTGATGGACAAAAGAGGCCACCCTGCTTGTTAAAATATATTTTGCTTAACTTGTGTATCTATATCGTTAGTCCGATAACTATAATATAAGACGTTGCAGGTTCATATCATTTACATTCAACTTTTTTTTTATCGGATATTTTATTTTACTATCAATGTTGAACCTCAACGTCTTATAACAACCATCCATTTTCTCGTAGCGGATTTCCAACGAAATTTTGTGGGAACTTTGAACGACAATTTGACAATGTTTTCTACAGTTTTAAGTTTACTTATGTCATTATCCTTACGAATGAACATCTCAAATAATAAATAAAATGTCTTACCTTATCATATGATGGATTTATATCCTTTTTTTAACCACTTTTCAAACTGCCCCCCCCCCCCCTCATTACAAATTGTCAAGCGGGTCAAGTACGAGTTCCACAGGTCTTTCTGAATGTTAATCAGTTGTACATATTTCAGAATATTCCTCGGAAAACGAATTTTATTTTGACTTTCAGATGATAATAAATGATGAAATGATGTAAATTAATTCTAATTTCCTCACCAATAGAAAAGGAAGCTTATCATCACATGTTTCTTAACCCTTAAGAGGAAACCATTTATTATTCCTAAAAAGGTAAAGGATGATTGTTTAAATGAATATTATGTCCCAATAATAACAGGAATTATACCTGATGATAATTTCTCCAAAGAGTTATTGAAAATAACTTTGCTGTGTCATGACAATAATGATCAAAGCTTGGAATGGTGAAAATCATTACATACATGAACTAGATATTTGGCTTTCTCGATTTACTTGCTTTGTAGATTTTTTTTCATGTTAGGGTTTTGCCATTACAGCGGGATTTTTCATAATGGCCATAACGGCGTTTTTTTCCTCTCGCGGACTGCCATGTGGTATAAACTGCTTACACCAACTTCATTTAAACTCTTGTTAATGTAACATTATTTTGTCTCGTTGGCTTCCATACCACATCTCCTTACAATTTTGATTAGGGGTAATTTCATTATGCTTGAAGAGTAAAGCTTTGGTCGGCTCGCTTGCTTTGTTTGTATAAACTTCTACCCAGGCTTTGTAAAAAAAGATTATCTGAATACAACATATATCTATATATAGTTAAACAGTTAATGCACAGCTCACCGGTCATATGCAGAATCTGGGGTCAACTGAAATCAATAAACGGCAAAATGTGATTCTATAAGTATTTGTAATTCAAAAGTGATTCAAACGTTATGAATATTACACGGATTACGCAAACCAATATAAATTGCATTTATGCATTACAAGATATTACATGTTTCTTGTGCTGTTAAGGATGTATTCTTCTGACTTTTCAGTCTCGTTCAGTCTCGTTGAAATCTCGTTCTTGAATTATTTCCAAAACATGTGATACAAGTGGAAAATATCAATGAATTTTAAAAATATTATAATCAAACATAACTCTGTGAAAAAAATGTGTATTTACAGTGAATGGTTTTCGAATAATCCAGTTTTCAAATTTTACGACCAATGAAGTCAGTTTTTTAGCCAAAATTTTGAGAAAATGGGTTAGGGATACAAAAAATGATTTTACAAGAATCATGTACATCCCATATCATTTTGGTCTTTTCAAATTTCTTATAGATATGTATTTTTTCAATCATTTATAACAAAAAAGTTGAAATAATATACATTTTGTTCTTAAAACTGAGAAAAATCACAAAAACACAAAATTGACAGCATGGTAAATTTTACACAAAAAAGCGTCAAAATATGATAAAACTTTCTTATATTAACACCTACCTATAGTTTTTTTAAGTAAAATTAATTCAGATGGTCCACTTCATCTTTATTGAAAGTATGAAAATAAGTTTAATTGTGGAACTGTGATTTTTTTCATGATAAGAACCCAAAAAATAGGTAAAATTCGATGAAAAATGGGAAAATCATCAAAATTGGCTTTTTCAATTGGCTGTAGCAAAAAAAGAAGTGCACCACCATATGATTTTTTCTTCACCAATTTTTTTCTATAGTCTTATAAACCAAAAAATCACGTTAAGAAAAAAGGTTTAATTCTAGAAATTTTTGGCTCCTCAGAGGTGTACATCCTTAAGCTGGCGGCCATTTTCCCTTTATTTTCCTTATTTTAAATGACTTTATGTACTATTTTCAAAAAGCTTATTTTCTTCCTGTCATATTTCATATTAAACAATATTAATATTTTAAGCCCTTCAATGAGACATCACAAAACACACCAAAAAACAATGGTAAAATTGCGCGAACAACATATGCATGAAAAGTTTAATAATTAAATGTCCAAAATCAGTGTTGTCCAATTGGCAAGAAACTGACAGATGCGCTAGGGGTGGCAGAGATGGATTCAGTTTTATCTTTTTATGATAGCTTTACTTTGTCGCTCAAAACCATGGGCAAATGTATACGAGATATCATAAAAAGCACCAGCACTTGTATCAGACGTCAAATTGTAAATTTATTGACCATAGACAACTTCAAAGAAGATACATCAGATACAAAGAAATGCGAAGAGATGTGATTTGCAGCACTGTCGGTGTCTTTCCTGTAAATGTTGTGCAGAGTGTTAAAAATCCCGTACTTGTCCATCTTCTCTAGCCAAGGGTTACGATTCACTCCCGTTCTCTTCACCCTTGGCGGATTGAGATAAAATTTCGTTGCACGAGGTAAGGAGTTTTATCCTCCAATTGTTTGTCCTACTACTTAGTATACAGATACAGCCCTACAGATATCGCTATGCTGTATCTGTACTATACAGATATCGCTTTAAAGCACCGACCACTGCCGGACTGAGTATTGTTTGAACCTGTGTGACCTCAGAATGTGTATTCCAGTTGCATTCCAATGACGATGACATTTGTCGATTTCAAAACATGAATGTGTATGATTGTGTTACAAAATCAACCCGATGATGTCAATTTCAGCATGCATGTTTAGTGAATGTCAAGTCTGAAGCGTAGGACAACTCGTACAATTCTGTTTCAAATTTGACAATGTTTTGTTATTTGTTTTTATCATATGTTTAGTAGTAAATACAGTAGTTTTGCATATGTGATAAATAGCCTGCTGTTTAATCCATATCGCGCAACTTTGATGCGCACCCTTTATCGCATACCCTTTATCACACCCTACCCTTTATCGCATACCCTTTATCACACCCCTACCCTTTATCACACCCCTACTTTTTTGTTGTTTTTTTTGTTTTTTTTACATAAAGTCAGTTTTGGGGTTTTTTTTGCTTAAGAAAAATTTTCCTCAAAATAGGTAAATTTTTTGAATGACGTCATTGTTTGGTATGTGACGTCACGAACGTCGAGTTTTCATATTGTATGTGACGTCAGGAACGTCAAGTTTTCATATTTTTTGGCACACTAAATGCAACTATGAAAAATACAAAACACACAAATTAATACATAAATAAACAAAATATTTTTAAAACAACAGCACGCAAATTGTAAGGTAACCCAGGTGCTTCGGATAAGTAATTGAGCAGTTCTTTTAAGGCCTTTGAGACAAGACAAAAGTAGAACTGAAGGTAACCCAGTGCTATGGATCAGAAAACAGTTCATATAATATAATACTCTTCTGTTGAAATATATGATAAAGTGTATAATACATGGCAAAATCCGTATCACATGCCGTATCACCCTCGACCAATATCATCCCTCGGGCCTAAAGGCCCTTGGGCTGATATTGATGTCTCGGGATGATACGACATATGATACGGATTTTGCCATGTATTATTCTCTATTTACCGTTGAAATTAGTTGTTATGTTAAAATACATAATTATTCACCTTGAGCGATGTATTATTGTTGACCATTCGAGATTCTTTTTTTGCGAACCCGTCTTCAGCGTAATGTGTGATTTTGATATTACTACGCGGGCCTCAAGGGATTACAAATAGAAAATAAATCCTTTAATATGTTAGTTTTTGTGTCTTTCAAAACACAAACAATATACAGAACTAATTGCAGGATAAAGACAATAACTGTTCAGTGTCTTTAAATATCAGCTGTATTTGTACTCGGCTCGAAACAGGTGTATAGTAGCTCGCTAAAAGCTCGCATACACCTTGTTTCCTAGTCTCGTACAAATACAGCTGATATTTAAAGACACTAAACAGTTATTGTCTATTTATCCTGCAATTAGGTGTCCTACTATACAGATACAGCTCTACAGATATCGCTATGCTGTATCTGTATACTATACAGATATCGCTTTAAAGCTCCGCCCACTGCCGGACTGAGTATTGTTTGAACCTGTGTGACCTCAGAATGTGTATTTCCGTTGCATTCCAATGACGATGACAATTGTCGATTTCAAGATTTCATTCGAGAGAATGTGTATGATTGTGTTACAAAATCAACCATGTCAATTTCAGCATGCATGTTTAGTGAATGTCAAGTCTGAAGCGTAGGACAACTCGTACACTTCTGTTTCAAATTTGACAATGTTTTGTAATTTGTTTTTACTGTTGAAGTTATAGTTGTTATGTTAAAATAGATAATTATTCACCTTGAGCGATGTATTATTGTTGACCATTCGAGATTCTTTTTTTGCGAAACCGTCTTCAGCGTAATGTGTGATTTTGATATTACTACGTGGGCCTCAATGGATTACAAATAATAAATAAATGCTAAATATGTTAGTTTTTGTGTCTTTCAAAACACAAACAATATACAGAATTAATTGCAGGATAAAGACAATAACTGTTTAGTGTCTTTAAATATAAGCTGTATTTGTACTCGGCTCGAAACAGGTGTAGTAGCTAATTTAACAGGGAAACTTGATGAAATGCTGTACACCAAGATTAATTGTTAAACAGCAATATGTGCAATAAAGAATCAATTAGAGTGTTAAAAAAAAGAAGCCAAAATTAGAGATATAATAAGATTTTAAGAAAGGAGCACTGAATTACATTTAGAAATTTAAGTCACGGAAAATTACCCTTGTAAAGAAACAGCAGTTATTTTGTCGATAAAAGGCACTTTTTATTTGACTCGACTTTCCTGTTCCGTGAAAGCCATTCGTCAATGCTCTGAACCTACAGTAAGTTATGTACGCCTTTCTTCACAATATAAATCTTTTAGTTACATGCATACATATCACAGGGGCGTAGATAGGTATCTTGTCAACTGTAGTCATAATTAGACAGGGAGTCTGGGGCCCATTAGGGAATGGTCATTATTTATCAGCTGAGGGGGTCGGTTCAAATTTTTGATATACAATTTTATGTTGGGAACCCCCCATTTTTTATAAAACCACATAATGACCCCCCTAAGAACATAATTTCAAAAGTTTGACCCCCCCCAAAAAAAAAAGAATTCCCAGTTGTGTTGAGGAGATGATGACCAGCTACATAGTAACCGGCTTTGAGACGCTCTGAGTATAACAAACAGCTTTTCTTCTTGTTTTTTTTTTCAAAAAGGAATATCTGACACGTGCATGTAGAAAAATAGAAAAAAAATATACAGAAAATTGTATGTTCCAATTTATTAATTTATTTTACTGCAACCTATAATTCTGCAAATTTTATCAGTATACTGGTAGATAAACTTTCAATACTGACTGTTATTTTAATCCCAATCACAGACCCTTGTATCCTACTTTTTTTAACCTTTGAAATGGGGTTGTTCAGGATTCCAATATACAAATGATTTAGGAAGTCCAAATAAAATAACACCGATTAAATGGTTCTTGTCCTTTCTTGATTAAATATGTAAATGATTTATTTGAGATAAAGAAATATACAACCAAGCCAGGAACCTCTGGCCTTTCTTTGTTTTGTACAGATGTATGTTTTAAGAGTTTAGTGTGTTGTCAATTTTCTCTGAACAAGTACACATTTTTGTTTAGGGGCCCCAGCTGAATATATTTGTTATTTTTCCAAATCATATAGTGTATTGTTTAGTGTGTGTGAATACCATATGGTACCCATCAAGTATTTTTTTTTTTATTAAGGTCTGAAATCTGGATAGGAAAGAATATCGGAGAATGTATAAAATTTACAGAAAAATGGACCCAAAAAAAATTTAAAAAAAGAACAGAGAACACTGGGGTTCAAATATGAATAAAAGGAGAAAAGGGCAAAAAATACTAACGAATAGAAAAATATTACCTTAAAAATAAAAGAATACAGAAGGGATATACCTATAATATCGAGATCATCTTTTATTCTTATTCGATATTTTTGTAATAATTTCATAAAATAAGTATACATATTTCCACGTGACGGACATATAACTAACATGCATCATTGCTTTCATCAAAATAATTATATATACACACCCATTTCATCTCAAGAATCACATCAAAATGATTTAAACACTATCATGACTATAGAAAGTTAATTATGCATGTCCAGAAACCTTTCCAACTCACTGTTTCCTGTGGTCAAAACTAGGGAGAAACGTTTCATAGAGTTGTTAATTTATTGATTGTAAATTTACACAACTGTGATAAGGAGTGATCAGATTCACTGCCCTTGAGAAATTAGGCTAATATCCTGCTGCATGGTGCTTTACAGTTTACACTAGCAAAGATTTAATAAACAGACATTATTTCACAGATCGCACACTCACTTCAATTTTGTCAACAATTTATATACAAGTCAGACATAAAAACCTTTATTGTGTGACCCCCCCCCAAGTTAATTTTTTTTTATGGTAACCCCCCCCCCCAAGTGGTATGATATTGTTGGCAATGCCCCCCCCTAAGATGCACCAACCCCCTCAGCTGATAAATAATGACTGTTCCCTTAAGGCCCCCAGCAAGTCCTGGGTAGAGCCCTGATAGGGGTTTAGGGGTCGAAGTCGTTCGACGGAAAACGGTTTTATTTTGATATAGATAGTACATATTGACAATAATTCATTAAATAAAATAGACACGAACATATTATCCCTATATATATAATAATACTATCCTTTTGGCTAGACATCAACCATCAATCTCAGTTTGATTCTTTAACTTTCAACCTAACCATCGAACACACATGTATACACAGTCGATGCCTCATACAGAAATTTTGTTCTGTTCCTACTACATGTATATCCTAACAAAATTAAAGAAATTCATGTTTTCTGATATCCTCGCCTGTAAAATGCCTACCTGCTTAGGAATTTGAATATTTGTGGTCATTACAGGCATGATCTGATACAGTAGTCGAAATTACAGGTAGTTAGTGCGTGATCATTTGATTGCTTAAATCGTCCAGTGGCAAATATTTATGAGTTCAGGACAGAAACAAAAGTATACAATAAATACAACTAGCTAGGTAGCTAGGTCCTGCAATATGGATCGCCCAGGACATGGTCAGGAAATTTGGAAATGCTATGCATTGGAAAATGAGGGTTCATTGGATAGGAACAGAAATTTTGCCTTTCGGTAGACTCCAAGCGTTGCACTCTCGATCTCTAGACTGGCCCGGTTTACCGTCCCAAATAGGCTGACCTAACGTGACTGCGTATTCATCATGGCAGATTGCACAGCCAAACGGTTGCCAACTTTGGCACGGGTTTTATTATAGGTCGAATTATGACCAAGTGAAAGCTTGTTGAAAACTTACAACAACCAAAAAGGTCTTGGATATATATTAATTTTGAATGTAAGTTTTTTTTTTGTTAACGGGAAACCGAAATGTTAAAATGGCTTAATGTCTCTCTGTATCTAGATATGTAATTAATATTGACTAAGCTGTTACTTAATTCAGAAACATATATAATACTCTGGAGTGGTAGTGTATAATTGTTGCTTAATTCATATCCTGATCGGATGGCTTGTTTTAGCCCGTAAATTTTAATCCGTGTTTGACTTTTTCATTATGTTCTACACGAATTTGTGACGAAAGTGAAAGTAGGAATGAAAACCTGGTGAACGAATGTTCAAGCTGAAATAACCTTCAACAGAGTGTTGAATGTAAGAAATTGTATGTTTATGTCACACTGGCAAGGCAAATTGACGCTTAAATTACTGGTTTCTCTGAACGGATATATATATATGTCATTGTCAACTCGTACGTACCATCGACAACAGTTGAACTCGTGCCATATTTTTTCCAATACTTCTACCAACTCACCCAATATTTGATTTTCTGTAACATTGTATATCTATCATTTCTATCATTATCTTGCCTGCATTGTTATATTCAGCAACATAACAACATTTAAACGAGCACCAACTGTCAAATTCATGCTCACCGATTTGACTCAAATTCAGTGGCGTACATCTACATCTACATAATACAGTCAGGGGAGTTACTTGTACAAGTGATTTTTAAAATCACTTATTTGAGTGATTTTTTATTTTTGCTTAGAAACATAGCTATAGGTATAAAAACTTGAAAATTTGAACTTCCCCAATTTGTAGCTCGTTGTAATTTTGTGAGATTGTTCCTAAACTACATGGTTTTCCAAAGATATGGTGGGAAACACTGTAAACATTGACAAAATAAAGGAATTTGCAAAAATTACTTGAAAATGACTAAAAATAGCCTTGAAATATTTATAGTCTGGGGATTTTATAAGATTTTTGCTGGTACTGTGAATATTTTTCCAATAAACTTCAACATTTAAACTACATTTTGACGTTGAAAAAAATATGTACTCTCGATAGAAATATAAGTACTTGCGTGGTTTGAAAATTGGACCTTCTGAAGATTTTAAATCACTTCAATGAGTGATATTTTTATTCAGATACAAAAGATCATTTCAGCAAGTGATTTTTGGGAATGAAATTAACTTAAAGGGGAATAACTCCGGACGACTTAAAAAGTTTGAAACAAAATCATGTAAATCATAATGTCAGAAATTTTTAGCACAATAATAAAAATATGAAATCATTGTGTGCCTTCTTGATTTATTATAATTTCATAATTTCTTCACACTGCAAACAAAAATATTAAATATTTATTTGATAAATTCAGACTTAATAAAGCAGATCTTTATGAACAAACTCCATAACAACTTACATGCCAAGATAATGTTCTTTTATCAAAGATGGTAAACAAATAATTTACATGTTTTTCTGTGTATACTGTCCACATTCAACTTTCTATATATACTGGCAACTTGGTTCTGTTTGGTTAATACAGGATAAAAACAAATGTTTATTTATATTTTGTGAGATTGTTCATTTGTGTTTTGAATGTCTCAAATGACCATAGGTGGATCCAGGGGAGGGCCTGATTTGCAAATGATTTGTGGGAAAAATTTGGTTGATTATATAGAGGATCACTGACGCATGACTGGAGCCGCCCCCCCCCCCCCCCCTTTATGAAAGTTCTGGATCCTCCACTGATGACTGTGCTGTGGCAACCTCTGGGGATGGGACCCCCCCTTTTTGGCCAATCAATGCATTTGAATGGGGACATAGTTGGATCCCCAATTTAAAATGGCTAGATCCACCCCTGCTAGATACTCTAGTTGGTCTAATAGGAGGTACACTTCTTTGTTGTTGACGATCTTGTACATCAATGGGAGTCTGCATTTTTGTTTTAATTGATCTTTTCACATCCTGATTTATGCATGTTATATCAAATTATTAAAAATCATTGTGCAGCAAGATCATTTGTACCATCACAGAAATCACTCTGTACAGTGATTTAAAATCATTTGTACAAATGATTAACACTATTATTTATCCTGGTCTTATGGGTTTTCTTACTATTTTTAATGAATGTATTTTGACATCACAATTTCCATAGCAAAAGCATGCATTGTACGAATTCATAAGTAAGAAAACTGTTAATATATGATCTGACCATAACTATTACTGAAAATCACTGTGCAGTGATTTGAAATCAGCTGTACAAGTGATTTATATTAATTCATGTAAATCACTCAGTGCAATGATTTAAAATCATTTGTACAAGTGATTTATATTTTTTTTATGCAATGATTTGAAATAATTTATACAAGTGATTTTCATTATTATTTATACTGTTCTCATGCATGGGTTTTCCTAACTATAAAAAATGCATTGTGATGTCAAACTTTTATTGAAAAAGCATGCATAGCAGTACAAAAACATAGGATTTGACCATAATGAAGGTCTCATACTGTGCAATGATTAAACCATTAGGATTACAAGTGATTTTTTTATTCTAAAGACTAAACCCTAGCTATAGCGTTGAATCTTGCTTTAAAAACTTGGAGGGGGGGTAAACTGTTTTACCTCTGTCTGTCCATCCGTCAGTCCGTCTGTTCCTCCATTCGTCTTTGCATCCGTTCATCCCACTTCAGGTTAAAGTTTTTGGTCAAGGTAGTTTTTGATGAAGCTGAAGTCTAATCAACTTAAAACTTAGTACACATGTTCCTTACCATTTATAGCACACAAGGTATTTATAGCCAATTGACCTTGTCAGTGATAATGGTGATATATACCAACAAATCCAAACACTTTTACAGTGATGATAATGACTTCTTCTTTCCCTGAATTCATAATGATGAATTTGGAAAACACATCACTGGGTACAATGTATACAAGTAGCTGACTTCTATAAATCCTAACACCAAATTTTGAAATCCTTGGCAAGTAGTTCCTGACAAAAATGCAATGCATTTATTCATGGTACAGACAGACGGATTAATGCACAGACCAGAAAACATAATGCCCCTCTACTATCGTAAGTGGGGCATAAAAAATATAGATTTGATCTGATTTCCTTCGTAAATGATCTTGTGCTGGACAGCAGGACCCCTTGCTGAACCAGATTACAACAAAAAAGTTATCTGAATTTGAATTTGTTGAAATAGTTATATTCTGACAAAAAGATTGAAATGATCTAGATCTGCAAAATTTGACAACCTGCAATGGAGTTGAATCAATGATTAGTCCTGGTCATTAAATAAAAAGATTAATATTCTGATATTGGATGTCTAACAAGGGAGGGGTTTCCAATCAGAAATCACTTCTTAACCAGTGTTCTATTGAAATCACTCTGAAGGAACAGTAAATTAAAGTCACTCGATTCATCCCCCCTTTTTAGGTGACTGAAGTTTTGATCCATCAACAAACATGGCTACCAATTCATTAAAGAACATTTAAATGGTATTTTTAAGCCACTCATTATAAATATATATAGAAAAGCAAAAATAATCATTGAAGAAAGATTTAAGCAAAAAATAACAAGATTCAGCAGTCAAGAACCTCTTTTTTACCAAGATTCAATTATTGTAATCCACACATTTTGTTTCAGCCCTCTGAAATTATACGATTTACAAACATTTGTAAATATAAAGTTATTTTTTTAAAATTTGAATTAAAAAAAATTTATATCTGTTTTTCACCATCTAGAAAGTAATTGAAAATACTGCTGGTATCAGAAATGAACACCAATTTTAATTCACTCTGTGCAGTGATTTTAAATCATTTGCTTAAGTGATTTTAAATCATTTGCACAAGTGATTTTAAATCATTTGCACAAGTGATTTTAAATCATTTGCAAAAGTGATTTTAAATCATTTCCACAAGTGATTTACGTTCTAATTGAATGAAAAAACTCTGTGTACCAGTGATATACATTATTTCAAAATGTATGTGATGAAAGACACCCTTTGAAGTGTTTTATTTTCATTTATAAGAGTGATCAATACTATGAATGATTATATTCCATATGATAAATTTACTTCACTAGAAATTATAATTATGACCTGCAAAATCTTATCTATCACTGCTCAGGTCTTTAGTTTTCTACAAACATGACAAATGTATGTTAAAATGTTTGTGTTTGTTTTTGGTCAAAGCATTTGAAGTTTATTAATAATTATTGTTCTTACTGTTCCCTTTTATGCCCATTTGTAGTGTAGGGCCATTAAATTTCACCCTTGTCCATGCTGTCTGTTCGTCCAAAAATTGGTTTCTGTTCTCTGACTTAAATTTGCCTCAACCAAATGTTATCAACATATAGACAATGCTTATATTACCGCCAAACTCAGCAATAATTGTTTTTTTATATTTTAAGTTTTGGTGGTTTGAAACCTCTGCTTTATGAAAAACATGTAATTCATGTACTACTGCTAATGCTATTTTTTGCTCAGAAAATAAATTTTACTCAGGGCTTACAAGTTAGTTTTTTTATTTAGTTTTACCTTTTTTATAGTTATTTTAATGTCAAGAAGACCCCTGTTGTGATGTTGTCCTCTGAAAGAGAGGGATAATCCTGGTTTCTTATTAAAGATTTTCCAAACAATAATAATCACTTGAATGAGTGATTTTAAAAAAATATTTCTAATCACTGGTAGAAGTGATTTTTAAAAAGTAATGAAAGGGAATTAACTCTTATTATGTTGAAAATATCACTTGAGAAAGTGATTTTAAAAATCACTTGTACAAGTACCTCCCCTGACTGTAATACTTCTTAACTTCAATATGTTGAAGATTACAATAAGGCACATACTAGGGAAACAAATTAACTAAACATATTTACAATAATTTCAAAAAACATTTTTTTTAAATTTTTTTTTTGTATAGATAAAAAACATGGTTTGGTTTAGCAGTACATATGTGGTTTTGCACCAGACTTAAAAGCTTCTAAGTCTGGGCTACAGGCTACTTGGTATGGTAGGGAATTCCACAACCTTATTGTTCTAGGAAAAAATGAATATAAATGATAGTTTGTGGGAGAGAATGGCTGTATAAATTTATGTTCCTTAGATGGTATTAGGTATGTATTTACTGGGATGGAGACTAATTGGTGTTGGATTTTATATAGCATGGTGACGGATGCAAGATTTCTTCTTTGTTGTAATGCTGGCCATCTTAGATGTTCAAGCATGGCTGTTACACTGCTTTGATAGCTGTATTGGTTGAGTGTATACCTGGCAGCTCTTCTCTGTACCATTTCAATTTTATGTATTTGTTGTTTCTGCCATGGGTCCCAGACGACACTACAGTATTCTATTTTTGGTCTTACGTATGTTTTGTAAGCCAGTTCCTTTGTTTTTATGCTGTTTGTTTTTACATTTCTTTTAATAAATCTCAGTGATGCGTTTGCTTTGTTTGTGATGTCATTTATATGAGAGTTCCATGTCAGGTCTTTTGTGATGGAAACGCCAAGATATTTTGCTTTGTTTGTTGATTTTAGAATATGATTATGTAATGTGTATTTATAGATGATTGGTTTATGTTTTCTTGTTATGTGGATGATTTCACATTTGTCTGGGTTAAAGGACATAAGCCATTCTTGCTCCCATTGTTCCAGTTTATGTAGGTCTGATTGAAGGGTGTGACAGTCATCTAATGATGAAATTGTTAGATACACAATAGTGTCATCTGCAAAGAGGCGAACATTACTTATGAGGTTGTCTGGCATGTCATTGATGTAAATTAAGAACAGACATGGCCCGAGAACAGAGCCTTGGGGGACGCCTGACAATACAGGACAACTATTTGATGTGCGACTGTCAACCACCACTTTTTGGGATCTTTGTGATAACCATGCCTCTATCCAATTTGTTGTTTTGTTATTTATTCCCATGCGTTTCAGTTTTAGGATAAGTCTTTGGTGGTCCACCTTATCAAACGCTTTTGAAAAATCCATGACAACTACGTCAGTTTGTTTACTGTTTGCCATGTAATCAAGTATTTGCTGTGTAAAAGTTAAAAGTTGTGTTTCACAGCTAACTTTTGATCTAAAACCATGCTGCAATGGGTATAGTAAATCATGAATGTCTAGATGTTTCATTATGGATGATACAATTATATGTTCTAGTGATTTACTAAGAATACAGGTTAGAGAGATGGGCCTATAGTTTTCAGGTTTAGATTTTGCTCCCTTTTTGAAAACTGGTGTAACCAAGGCCTCTCTCCAGTCGTTTGGTACTGTGCCTGTATTTACTGATGAGTTAAACAAGTCAGATATTATAGGTGAGATTTCATGATGAACTTCTTTTAGAAAATGAGGTGATATTTTGTCTGGTCCAATTGCTTTTGATGGGTTTAAGTTTTTTAGTAATTTAGATGTTCCTTCTGGGGTGATGTTTATTTGTATATTGCATGTATGCTCAGATGCTCAAGCATCCACATCATTTTGACAGGAAAAAAATTATAAATAAAGATATGTTCGCAGCAGTTAAACTCGGAGGTATATAAACAAGGGTTAGGATATGAGGATATTAACATCCAATTATTTCCGATGAAGTATGCATGGTCTTTTATTAAGGATAATTTAGTTTATGTAATTAAACATGATGGATAAATCGCAGAAAAGTGTTCTCGATTTTTTTCGTAAAAAGATTACGTCGTCGGCTACGGCAAGTGCCGAGGACGATGCACAGTCAGATCCTCGCACATGTTTCATCTGAAATTGAGCCTAGCGGAGCGATGGCTTCTACAACTGACTAACAACATAACCAGTGGCGGATCCATAAATTTTGATAAGTGGGGGCCCACTGACTGACATAAGAGGGGCCCGCTCCAGTCACGCTTCAGTGATTCCCTATATAAGCAACCAAATTTTTTCCCAAAAAGGGGGGGCCGGGCCCCCTGTCCCCCTAAATCCGCCTCTGATAACTGACAAGTCAACTTAACCACCATATCCTGATATCTTTCAAGGCCGTAACTACCCTTGAGGCAAGTGAGGCAATTGCCTCACTAAAATTTCGACACTGATCATTTTTTTTTTATACATATATATAAATATAAAAGTCATTTGTTGTTCTGTCTCAACCTTAATTTCTATAACTTGTCATCATTTCTTTTAATAAAATTAACGTTACCAATTGTCTTGCACCAGATGCGCATTTCGACAATACATGTCTCTTCAGTGATGCTCGTGGCCAAAATATTTGAAATTCAAAGCTTATATAAAAGATGAAGAGCTATAATCCAAAAGGTCCAAAAAGTATAGCCAAATCCGTGAAAGGAATCAGAGCTTTTAAACTATTTTTCCTGGATATAACTCAGCATCTCAACGGGTGATGTTTCTCGATAACATTAACTTAGTAACGATAATCATCATGGATCTGTAGTAATAAAAACAGGCTCTTGCAGAAAAAGGAAAAGTCACTGAAGGTAAAGAAGGAATAATTCTAGTAAACTAGTTTTTTTTGTGAACAGAGTCTGAGTATTGCATATAACTTCATTAGAACAATCCAAAAACGATAAGTAGACTGACAAATCAAGTACTGGTCTTCGGAAGGGGACAGTCCTGTCTGCGTATTCATTTCTCCGTTTCACCAACTTTTGACAAATCAAGTAATGGGCATCGCAAGGGGGCAGTCCTGTCTACGTATTCATTTCACGAACTTTAATCTTTCTCTTTACAGATAAATAAAACATAAATAATATGAAACATGCATGGATTAGTTTTTATCCATGTTTCTTTAACCTTAAAAATTGAAAGAATATCCCATATTCCAATTTGATATTATTGAGGAATGGTAGAACCTTTAACACAGGATTTTGTCTTTACTTATTCGGGACTACGGAATTTAGTTTCTTTATATTCGGGGTTTCGGAATCGGACACCCCAACGATTCTGGAACTAAAATACCACCAACTATTTCCAGAAATAATTACGGACCTACTGTCACAGTGGCGGATCCAGAACTTTTCCCAAGGGGGGGGGGGGGGGGGAGGGGAGGTCGCTGACTGACCTAAGGGGGGCCCCGCTCCAGTCATGCTTCAATGATTCCCTATATAATCAACCAAATTTTTCCAATGAAAGGGGGGGCTGCATCCGCCTATGCCACATGTAAACGTCAAAAACTCCATTCTAATTCCCCTGTACCCATATCATATATACTTACTCTATAGATTATATCTATAGAGTATCTTATCTCATTCTATCCCTAGTTTGTCTACTCTTTGTCAGCATAAAAGCAAGTTTAATATTTTGTAACTGCGACTGTATGATGGTGCTTACAGGAAAGCTTAATTCCCTTTTGCAAACAAAACTGTTACTACCGATGCTGATACCGAATTGCTGATGGAGAAGGAATTGGAAGAAGACATTGATCATTGTGTTGATGATAATGTGCTACCTTTAGAAACAAAGACTGCCCTGAAACGACTGAAAACTTGGAAAAGAACATGCATGAGTGGCGAGAGAGTGTCCGGTCTTGCAATGCTCCATGTTCATCGCGATAAGGATATCAGCAGACCAAATTATGATTCTGCAGCGATTTGACTGAACCGGCCATAGAAAAATTTGGCAAAGTCTACTGAATCGATGTTTGTTCTATTTTCTGGCAGCAGACTCAAATCAGTGATATTTGGATGATAATCTTACATATAAATTTAAATAAAGTTGTAAAAAAATTTGGTGTTAGTAAAAGTCTAAAAATATGAAAAATTTATATAAAAAGTGCTCAAATTCAAAACATTATCAAACTCTCTAAAAATGCCTAGAATGCAGGATTTTGCACCATTCATTTCATGCCCTCCAAAAAAATTTCGCATCGCTTCGCTCGGCTCAATTATTTTGCCTCACTAAAATAAGATGCCTAGTTACGGCCTTGTCTTTTCCTGTGACATGAAAGACAACGTGAAAAAAAAATAATCTATAACATGTACTACAACACATGGTTATTTGGAATAGCATTTTATTAAAGCCGGTCTGGACCAGTGTCCATAACGGACGGTCTCTTCTATACGGTAAAATACACAAGTATATATACAGAATATAAACAGTGTCAAGGTTTCTATTAATTTGACCATTATAGTCTTAAATCAAAAGATACAGGGATGAATATCTATTAAGTTGACTTTAATTGACATGTTTTGACCAACCTGGAGATTAATGGTCAACGAATACACATATTTCCCGTGTTTTAACTAATTGCTACATGTCAACACCTGGTCTGCATGTAAATATGCAACGTAGTGGTCAATTGAACAACCTTTTACAAGGTCATTATTTTCTTAATAGATATTCCCTTGTATTTATTTTATTCAATTTAATAAACATTTTTGAGAATATATAATCATAAATATAAATATAAATATATATATATTATATATTTATATATATATTTTATGCCCATCATATTGTCACAAATAGAGTGTGATAATTCCTAGGCTTATCAGTAAATTCCAGTTTCTATCTAGGTCCACATATTAATTTTATTTTCAATAAAAGAACAAAGTTGCTTTGTCCCCTGCATTGCACATATTTTATGTAACCAAGGAACAAGGGCAATAACTAATAAAAAATAATGTTTTCCTTTTCCTTTTATTTTTAATGGAGAAATAAAAGCTTCAGAGAAAATATAATGGGATTTCCATTATAATTTATATTTCCAAAGGTCAAAGCTTAGGACTTACTTTCGAAATTGTCATTGCTAATGATATAAAAATCTGGCAAGAATTGTACACATGAGAGTGCAAACAAGACCGGATGGAAGGACACCAGGAATTTCGATGATGTCCCCTGCGACGCATTAATGGGATCACTTCAGTTCCTATATTCTGAAGTGCCACTGTGATGGGGCTGTTTTTTTGAGAAATGCTAGGAAAGGGGATCACTTCAGTTCCTTTACAGAAGTGCCGCTGTGATGGGACTGTTTATGAGATGTCAAATATAAGATTGGTGGGAAACTTTTACATCAAATAAATAAATTATGAATTGCATTCAATTTCGAGAAAACATTAAAATTTTGTTTGAAATATAATTATATGAATTGGTGAGTATTTTGAAAATAAAAAAAAATCTAACCAGTGTCGGATTCAAGGGGAGTACATGTGCTTACAGGAACAATGTCTGAAAAAAAATATATTTTCTGCATAAAATAGTCCAAAAAAATTTCGCCTCGTTCCGAGCGGCAAAGGCATCCACATCATTTCAACCCTGGCTACGCCACTGAAATTACATTTATCTATTTAACAGGTTGGGTACAACCCACAAACATGACAAAATGGGGAACTGTTCCCCAAATGAGTAACTATACCTCATGTAAGTGATCATTTGGTAGTGCTTAAAACCAAAATTTTCTTAACCGAGTTTTTTTTTATATTAAAATGGCACATATTCATGAAAAATGCAGCAAAGTTTCCAAAAGATGATTACCCCCATCTTGATTTACTGAAAAGATACAAGCCTATGAAAACTTAGAAAACTTGACTATTTTGAAGGCTTTTTTTAACCCTTTTAAAGCTTTTAAAACCCATAATAGAAATAAAGTTCTTTGGAAGAAGTTGTTCCATTTTTGTCGAGCCTGCAACTTTTGTCGCAGAAAGATCAACATAGGGATAGTGATCTGGCTGGGGCGGCGTTAGCTAACTTCTCAAAAGCTTTATATTTTAAAAGGTGTACATGTCCAACTGGCAGATGTCATCTGACCTTGACCTCATTTTCATGGTTCAGTGGTTATAGTTAATTTTTAATGCTTTGGTTTGTTTTTCTTATACTGTATGCAATAGGTCTACTATATTTGGTGCATGGAATGATGTTAAGGTATACATGTCTAGCCGGCAGGTGATATCTGACCTTGACCTCATTTTCATGGTTCAATGGTCAAAGTTTTTTTCAGTCTTTTTTTCTAATACTATATGCAATAGGTCAACTATATTTGGTGTATGGAAATTTTTTATGATTTATATGTCATTATACCCCATGGAACGAAGTTGCGGAGGGTATAATATTTTTGACCCGTCCGTCCATCCGTCCGTCCGTCAGTCCGTCAGTCCTGTTTCTTGTCATCGCAACTCCTCTCAAACCACACAACAGAATTTCACGAAACCTTTTTAGATAATAAGGACATACTATGTAGTTGTGCATATCGACGGGAAATTGCGATTCAATTTTTTTTCTAGGAGTTACGCCCCTTTGAACTTATTTACTTTAATGTACTACTGCAACAGTTTGTCATCGCAACTCCTCTCAAACCACACAACAGAATTTCACGAAACCTTTTCAGATAATAAGGACATACTATGTAGTTGTGCATATCGACCGGAAATTGCGATTCAATTTTTTTTCTAGGAGTTACACCCCTTTGAACTTATTTACTTTAATGTACTACTGCAACAGTTTGTCATCGCAACTCCTCTCAAACCACACAACAGAATTTCACGAAACCTTTTCAGATAATAAGGACATACTATGTAGTTGTGCATATCGACGGGAAATTGCAATTCAATTTTTTTTCAAGGAGTTACGCCCCTTTGAACTTATTTACTTTAATGTACTACTGCAACAGTTTGTCATCGCAACTCCTCTCAAACCACACAACAGAATTTCACGAAACCTTTTCAGATAATAAGGACATACTATGTAGTTGTGCATATCGACGGGAAATTGCGATTCAATTTTTTTTCTAGGAGTTACGCCCCTTTGAACTTATTTACTTAATGTACTACTGCAACAGTTTGTCATCGCAACTCCTCTCAAACCACACGTCAACAGAATTTCACGAAATCTTTTTATATGAAAAGGACATATTATGTAGTTGTGCATATTGACATGAAATTACGATTCAATTTTATTTCTAGGAGTTACGCCCCTTTGAACTTATTTACTTTAATGTACTACTGCAACAGTTTGTCATCGCAACTCCTCTCAAACCACACAACAGAATTTCACGAAACCTTTTCAGATAATAAGGACATACTATGTAGTTGTGCATATTATTTGCTTCAATGTACTTCTGTAACAACTCCTCTGAAAACACACAACAGAATTTCATGAAATTTTGTAGATAATAAGGACATACTTATTGACAGGAAATTATTATTCAATATTTTTTCTTATACAATTTTTTTTTCTTATACTTATTTAATTTCTCCAATGACAATGTGGGGACGTGGGGTATGTGAGCGTGCTCACTAAGGTTCTTTAATTGCGAAGGTTTTATTTGACCTTGATCTCATTTTTACAGTTCATTGCTCAGTGTTAAGTTTTTGTGTTTTGGTCTGTTTTTCTTAAACAATTAGCAATAGGTCTATTACATTTGTTGTATTGAAGAATTGTTAGCTGTACATGCATGCCTGCCTGGCATGGTTCATCTGACCATGACCTCATTTTCATGGTTCATTGGTCAATGTTTAGTTTTCTTGGTTTATGTTTAATTAATGTGACAGTTGTAATAAAGTTTTATATTTAGGACTATCAACATAATATCAATGATTAGTAGAGAAGGCGAGACGTTTCAGTGTGTGCACTCTTGTCTATTTATCTGTCATGTCTGTATAAGAATGATTTTTTGTAAATCGAATCAGGCAATCAAAAATTGACCTTCGTTTCAATTTCAATGATGATATTCTTATCTTCTTAAAAAGTAATATATAGCCTAACAGCATCAATTGTGCATAATCAATATCTAGCTACAGCGTAAAATTTAAGTTCACGTGAATAAAGATTCAATGAGGTCGAATCATTTACTTCAGAAGAAGCTGTCAACCAGTGAGTGAATTCTGCTGGTTACTGATGCTTTGGCGCAGGCTACTTCAAAGTTGTCAAAAATAATATTTTCACAAAATTTCAATTTTTGATGAAACATTGATAATTAAAGAAATTAAGACATAAATAATTAATTTTCTGAAGAACAGAGATTGAAGCATTGACTTTAAATACAGTGTGAACTAAAGCAGAAAGACAATATTGTATCACTTCTGCAAGTTCCAGTACATGTTAAAATACACAAGGAGATTGTGCATCAATCTAACTTTCAGCAGCAAAATAAGTTTGTTATTTAATTTGAAAGTGATAAAAATTGCCTCCAGTCAATTTTTAATCAATTTATTGCATTAAAAACGTCATATTCCTTTCCAAAAAGCTTTTCAAAGCGATTGGTCCAATATATTTGGTGTATGAAAGGATTCTAAGGTGTATATGTCAAACTGGCAGGTGTCATCTGACCTTGACCTAATTTTCATGGTTCAGTGGTTATAGTTATTTTTTTGTGTTTTGGTCTGTTTTTCTTATACTGTATGTAATAGGACTACTATATTTGATGTATGGAAAGATTGCAAGGTGTACATGTTTAGCTGGCAAGTGTCAACTGACTTTGACCTCATTTTCATGGTTTTGTGGTCAAAGTTAAGTTTTGGAGGTTTGGTCTTTTTTTCTTATACTATATGCAATAGGTATCTATATAAGATCTTTGGAAATATTTTATGACCTCACTGTATATCAGTCATGCAGGTTTTATTTGACCTTGACCTTTTTTTTATGATTCATTACTCAGTGTTAAGTTTTTTACCTTGGTCTTTTTTTTCTTAAACTATAAGCATTAGGTCAGCTATATTTGTTGGATGAACCAATTATTAGCTGTACATGTCTGCCTGGCATGGTTCATCTGACTTTGACCTCATATTCATGGTGCATTGGTCAATGTTCAGTTTCTTGGTGAATGTTAAGTTAATGTGACAGTTGTAATAAAGCTTTATCAACATAATATCAATAAATAGGTATTGTAACAAAATGGGGGTTCTTTGAAATGGAACTTGTTTTCCCTAAAATTGTGTGATGATGTTGTTAAAACCTTACCGTTTATTGACTGTTTTTATTTTATATTTCTTGTACAACTTTGTGTAAACATTGTTAACTTTTTATTATTCTTAACGTCCATGTTTTGAATTTATATTCGGAACTCCCCTCGATTGTTCATATCAAATGAAGTACATAAACGTTTACCAATCGTTCCGAACGTTATTTTGGTAATTACCAATTCCGGTTTTGGTAATTTAGGTATTTTACCTAAATGGTAAATGGTAAACCATTTCGGTAAATGGTTTACCTAAGTATAAATACTGAGGAGAGAAAGGAGAAGGCTTCAGTACGACTTTACCCTGGGCAAGTGACACACGCTAATTCCAAGCGATTAAGTAATAACCAGACTTTTTCCGTAGAATGTTGGCTTGTTAGTTCCATAACAAGTTGTATTTAGAGAATAACTTCTCGAGAGAAACGTTATCAGTTTTGACATTGAATTTCCGTTACCATTTGCCGATTACCAAACTATCTTGTTCGTAAACTTTCTAGGTATTTATGTTTTATAGTTCCGCTATCCATTTTCTTTACGATATTCTAATAAAGTAAGGTATTTATTAGTTAAACTAGAATACTGTTACTTAAGTTATTTATTATGTGTACGAATTGCTGATATTTATTGTACGTAAATACAAGTTGATTTTTATTCGACGAGTCTGTTATTCTTACAAAAACCTAAACGGAACCAAATCAAGATCTATCAGAATACCACAACGTACCACAAAACCTATACAGAACCAACTGTAGATCTACCCGAATACCACGATACCAGAGAACCACGTTACCAAAGAAGAGTCGCCAGTTATAACTTTAGTTCACATATTCCATTCTTATAGCAACACACTAAGGGTTCCAATATTTATAGTTACACCAAAGCCTGACCGCTCGGTTATCGTTACAGTGGTGGCAGCGGAGGCACGTACCTACAATTTTATATTCTTACAATAAGTTTAAAAATATTTAAGATAAGGCATAAATAAAAATAAGTAAAATGGATAGCGCGGAAAATAGATTTGAAACACCTAGGTTAACTGCCCAGGGTAGACCAGTACTCCCCCGATCTCGGTCCTGTGAAACTTTCCATGATCTGACGCCGACCGGAGAGATAAGCATACGAGTGAACCAAGATCAATGGCCCTCACAAGAGAATACAGATAGATACGAAAAGGATGGTATATACCATACTGACAAAAGGCCATTGTCAGGAGGTCTATTACCATCAACGAAAGTGGCCATTGACCAAGCGAAAAATAAGGAAGTTTCAAATAGGGCAACGGTTGTGCATTTGGAACCAAATGCGACGTGGCCGGTAAAACAGAATCTTGGTGAAGAGTCAAGCACTCTTTATAACCATGCTGCCAGGTCTAGGTATGGGTTTTGGAGTCAGAAAGCAGAGGGTTCTACTATAGCAGAGGGACCTGCTATAGCAGAGGGTTATGCCGGGGCAGAGGTTACTGCAGAGGCAAAGGGTTCTGCTGAGGGAGACTCCGGGAATACAAGACGGGTCGCGACGTCTTGTGAATCCAGATGGGATTCGGGAGATTTACCTAGGACTTTGGACCGGGGCGTACTCCATAATATGGGGGCAACGTACCAAGCATTACCTTTGACGTCCCGCGGACGATTCAGAGTTGGGGTTAACAGGACCGACCATGAACACCGTACTCAGGATGAAATGACCAGTAATTTAAATTATTCTGGCATTAGCAATAAACCAATTTTTGACCATGATTATGATATAAACTTACCAAATACAAACTGTTACAAAAAGAAACCAGTACTTTATGACGGAGAGACTAATTGGGAAGACTATTTAGTTCAGTTTGAATTAATTGCAGCAATTAATAAATGGTCTGACCTAGAGAAAGCTTTAGAATTAGCTACTAGCTTAAGAGGTTCCGCCCAAAGTATTTTAACCAATTTAAGACCAGAGATGCGGACCAATTTTGTACAACTGACTGCCGCTTTATCATCACGTTTTCAACCAGAAAACCAAGCAGAAATGTACAGGGCGCAAATGAAAAGTAAAATACGCGGTCGCACGGAACATATACCTGAATTTGGCCAAGACATTAAACGTCTAGTAAGATTAGCGTATCCATCAGCTCCAATGGAGGTTAAGGAACTTTTAGCACGTGATTGTTTTATTGATTCCCTTAATGATGCTGACATGGAATGGGCCATTTTCCAGGCCAAAGCAAAAAATATTGACAACGCAATTCAAGTAGCTCTTGAATATGAAGCCTTCCAAAACAACAGACGTAAATACTGTAAATAAATATATAATAAGTTTGATTTAGATAGGGAAATTTATTTGTCTGAACAATTTGATGACATTTCAGGTCGTCTTTCAAAAATTTAATATAACAGAAATAACAATTTTTAATTCCAAGAAATAAAAGTGGTAGACCAAATGACTGGTCGGGGAAACTATTAGTAACTGAAACTGAGTACCAAGTTTTAGCTGAGACTAATTATGATTTATAGGAGAGTCCAATAATTTTGAAAAATTCAGTCAGATAAATATATTCTGATAGTTTATATGTCATTGTCAATGTTTTTGACATCGAATTAAATTTTTTGATTGATACCAGGTCCATTGTATGTGGGTAGGTTTTTTTTTATTATTTGTTATTCATCCATGAATAATACCATGTCCAAGATTGTGAAGACAGTGTTAACCAATACACGTAGTGGGATACCCCTGCATTACTAATGGAAGCGTAGTTATGCCGATGGGGACTGCTGTATTACCAACACCGTCTAATAAATACTCGGTATCGTGTCTCATTATTGCTGACATAGATATACTTGTATCAATGATTATTGAGTTTGATTTTTTAAAAATAAAAGTCCATGTGTATATTGGATAAGGGAAAGAGTTTTTTTTAAGTGTAATTTTATTTCAGATTTTTATTGATATTGTGTACATTTGATGATTGTTGGGTAATATGTAATTTGTTTTCAGGAAAATTATTTGTAAATAGCGCAATATGACCATTCGTCCCGCAGAGAATATTTGATGGTGCTCTATAAACATTTGTCAGAATACACAGAATCATCATAGTATTTCTGATGCGAGAACATGCATAACGAGAAGAAGAAGTGTTGCTGCTTAATGAACATTCGTCTAGAACGTCAAGTGAAGAAGATTTGTCAGTACTCTATATAAACATTTGTTAAAAATAAGCAGAACTCGTATTTTATGAACTTTCGTAATGAGAAGAAGATGTGTTGTTGTTTTATGAACATTTGTCAAGTGAAGAAGATTTGTCAGTACTCTATATAAACATTTGTTAAAAATAAGCAGAACTCGTATTTTATGAACTTTCGTAATGAGAAGAAGATGTGTTGTTGTTTTATGAACATTTGTCAAGTGAAGAAGATATGTCTGTGCTCTATAAACATTCGTTAAAATAATTAGAACTCGTGTGTTATGAACAATCGTCATGTGAAGAAGAAATGTTGGTGCTATATGAACATTTACAAAATTAAAAGATCATAAAGAACTGTGCGGAAGCCTCAAACTTTGCGGGAAGATGAAAATGAACAATGTACACTCAGAAGATTGTATTTATATTTGATCAAATATTGTTTTATAATTTTGAATATGTATGCTATAGAATATTTTAATGAAAAATATTGGAGAACTTGTTTTAAATTTTAGGGAATGGCTATTCATGTTTGAGGGCAAACATTATTTTTCAAAGGTGGGGAGAGTGTAACAAAATGGGGGTTCTTTGAAATGGAACTTGTTTTCCCTAAAATTGTGTGATGATGTTGTTAAAACCTTACCGTTTATTGACTGTTTTTATTTTATATTTCTTGTACAACTTTGTGTAAACATTGTTAACTTTTTATTATTCTTAACGTCCATGTTTTGAATTTATATTCGGAACTCCCCTCGATTGTTCATATCAAATGAAGTACATAAACGTTTACCAATCGTTCCGAACGTTATTTTGGTAATTACCAATTCCGGTTTTGGTAATTTAGGTATTTTACCTAAATGGTAAATGGTAAACCATTTCGGTAAATGGTTTACCTAAGTATAAATACTGAGGAGAGAAAGGAGAAGGCTTCAGTACGACTTTACCCTGGGCAAGTGACACACGCTAATTCCAAGCGATTAAGTAATAACCAGACTTTTTCCGTAGAATGTTGGCTTGTTAGTTCCATAACAAGTTGTATTTAGAGAATAACTTCTCGAGAGAAACGTTATCAGTTTTGACATTGAATTTCCGTTACCATTTGCCGATTACCAAACTATCTTGTTCGTAAACTTTCTAGGTATTTATGTTTTATAGTTCCGCTATCCATTTTCTTTACGATATTCTAATAAAGTAAGGTATTTATTAGTTAAACTAGAATACTGTTACTTAAGTTATTTATTATGTGTACGAATTGCTGATATTTATTGTACGTAAATACAAGTTGATTTTTATTCGACGAGTCTGTTATTCTTACAAAAACCTAAACGGAACCAAATCAAGATCTATCAGAATACCACAACGTACCACAAAACCTATACAGAACCAACTGTAGATCTACCCGAATACCACGATACCAGAGAACCACGTTACCAAAGAAGAGTCGCCAGTTATAACTTTAGTTCACATATTCCATTCTTATAGCAACACACTAAGGGTTCCAATATTTATAGTTACACCAAAGCCTGACCGCTCGGTTATCGTTACAGTATCTATATTAGATCTATAGAAATATTTTATGATCTCACTGTATGTCAGTCGTGCAGGTTTTATTTGACCTTGACCTCATTTTTTATGATTCATTACTTAGTGTTAAGTTTTTGTGTTTTGGTCTGTTTTTCTTAATCTATCAGCAATAGGTCTACTATATTTGCTGTTGGACTAATTGTTAGCTGTACATGTCTGCCTGACATGGTTCATCTGACCTTGAACTCATTTTCATGGTGCTTTGGTCAATGTTTAGTTTTCTTGATTAATGTTAAGTTAATGTGACAGTTTTAATAAAGCTTTACATTTGGGACTATCAACATAATATCAATGATTAATGAAGAAGGAGAGACATTTCAGCGTGTGCACTCTTGTGTTCTTTCTCTTAAATTCCATTGGCTTGAAAGAAAGGCCAGACCTGATGTGACAGAGACGCTTCATGTTTCATTTAAATCGCGATTGTTAAGAAGATGCTGATATACATTTCATACAAACCCATTGCTAAATATAGATGAAAGGAGATGATGTAAATTTTAATTAGTCATTTGTATACAACAATCAAAGGGAACTATTATTCACTGTAACCTTGAAATTCAACAAGACAGCTAGATAGGGAATTTGATTTTGTGTGTTACTACAAAAATATATAAAGGCCTCTGTTGTACTTCTCAACCAAATTTTAATGGATGGTAAGCATAAATTTAGGGTACAAGAAACTTCCCATGCATGACGTTAGTGCACTTACTTTGACATATTCAAAATATAAGATATATATTAACTTAATCCTATGTTCTTATTTTATCTTTGCAGAAGCAATGGAAACCCCAGCCAATATTCTTTGTGGAATATGTGATGCTCAACATGTGGCGAAATGTGCTGATTTTTGGTGTCCAGAATGTGATGATGGTCTCTGCACTGAATGTAAAACCCATCACAGTTTTTCAAAGTCAAGTCGACATCATGATGTTATATCGATAGAGAACTACAAAAAGCTTCACACTGACATTTCAAACATAGTCCACCACTGCAATGAACATGAAAAGAAATTCCATATCTTCTGTCCACATCATGATCAACTTTGCTGTCATTTATGCCTTTCAACCAGTCACAAAGAATGCACAGGGATGCTATCTATAGAAGAAATTGCCAAAACTTCTAAGTCCAGTGGTTTGTTGGAAAGTTTACAGAAATCATTAGAAGACCTGAAAAGAAACATTGATAATGTAGTAAAAGATAGGCAATCAAATCTAATCAAAATTAAAGAAGAACGACAAAACATTTATGCTGGCATAAAACAATTACGCGAAAGAATCAATTCGCATTTTGATAAACTAGAACAAGAAATAGTTGAAGAATTAAATGCAGCTGAGCTTGATATGGAGATGAAAATTGAAGATCTATTCAAAGAACTCAGGGAGAAATCAGAGAGGATAGCAGTGCTACAAAATAACATTTCAGATCTTGAAAATTATGCTTCTGATTTTCAAACCTTTGTAGGCAGTAAAAAGATTGAGAAGGAAATACAATCTGAAGAGACCTACATCCAGTCCTTAACAAAAGATGAACGTTTGAAACAACTTTCCCTCAAATATTCTCAGAATGAAAAGATAGAGAGTTTGTCCCAAAGTATCACATCATTTGGATTGATGTCAAAGGAATCTGGTCCACCATCTATTGAGATCAAATTAGAAAAGAATAAGCAAGCTCAAATGTTAACAACCAGCTTTATTCAAAAATCTGTTGACAATGTTCGTGCTAAACTAGTTAAAAAATTTCAGATTCCTCAAGGGAAAAGTGATGTGAATAAAATAACTGGTTGTGCTATTTTTCCAAATGGAAAAATTGTTTTTGCCGATCAGTGTGACACAAACATACGACTGGTGATTGTTAACAGTGACGGCTCTTTGGATAACGAGATACCACTTTCAAGCCTTATGCCGTTTGATGTAGCTTGTATCGATGACACAACAGTAGTGGATTCTTCTGAAATTCATATTTTTGATGTGAATGCAAAGATTATTAAAAACACCATTAAAACAAACGGTTCTTGCTACGGTATTACATACAAAGATGATAAGATATATTATGGCAATACAAATAGTGTTGGAATCGTACATTTAAATGACATCATTTCGTCTTCTTTGGTGAGTTTAGATAAATCGCTTTCCTATTTTTGTTATGTAACAACATTTGGTGATTTTGTGTATTTCTCAAACCATGATACCGATTCAGTTAGTTGCTTCAGTTTAAAGGGTGACAAAATCTGGAAGCTTATAGATGAAGACGTTCTTTATGGTCCCTCTGGTGTTGCTGTTGACAAAAATGGCATATTGTATGTATCAACAGCAATCAGAAATTGCATTGTTACAATTTCACCTGATGGGAAGAAAGTAGCAGATTTTCTTACTTCTGATGATGGAATTAATCAACCATTTAAACTTTGTTTTGACAGTAACAGGGACTTGTTGCTGGTTGCAGGATATAGTGGGAACTGTGTTTTATATGAAATAAAATGATTACCATTGAATTTTGTCTTAGCTTTTGTTTATATAAAGATGACGTATATTCAATTTATGCAGGTTTAAGTGCTATAACAAAGTATGAATATCAAACACCCGAGAATATTGAAAATATGGAAAATGAAGGAAATTATCCGAGTTGACAAATCAGATTTTAACCCCCAAAAAAATGTTTGTGCTGTTTCCCAGGTTAATCATTGAAATCGAATGTTTGCCTATAATTACATTCTCTTAATTTGTGACAATGTGGTCAGTTATGGTATAGATTTTTTAAATCAATAAAATTAATAGTGAAATCTGTGTGATTGTTGCTTGCTTAACGTTTGTCAACTATCAGGTCTGTTTTCAGTATTATATACACATATGGGATCAACGAGGAAACACGTGAAGCTGGTCCTGTTGTAATTTTATAAAGATGAATGACTTCTTCCTTTCATGATGGACATGATGATCAATTTTCATTGGCCTGTAAGTTTGCAAGAATTTCTGAAAATTAGAAAGAGAGGCGAAAGATCCACAAATAACATTCAAATTCATAAGTCGAAAATAAACTGACAGCGCCAAGACATAAAAATGAAAAAAGACCAAAAGTCAAACAACAGTACTAAAAAACAACATAGGAAACTGAAGTCTGAGCAACATGAACCCCACCAAAAACCCAGGCGTGATCCCATGTGCTTCTGAAGGATAAGCAAAATGCTGCTCTACATGTGAAACCTGTCGTGTTGTATAAGCATTGTGAACAGATAACAACAGATCTAGATTGATATTCGACTGAGGTATTTACTATATATAATCTGATTGAAAACCGGAGGTTCATGCATACATCTTGCATTTAGTTCTAGTTTCAGGAATCGATAAATTTTGTAAAGTAAGTAATTATTTGGTTTAAATCATAGTAAGATGAGAACAAAACATGCATGTACTCTTCCTCGTCAATCAGTTGGGTTATTCTAGATGAATCTGGGTCCGTTCGCCCTGATTTTATTTTTTCCCGTATTGTTGTCTAGTTGCATTATATTTATCATTTGAACTGAATATGTTAAGCTAGGTTCACACTGTCAATCAGATCAACTCGATGATCCCGATTGTCTCAATTTCCACGACCAAGCTCAACCAAATTCTTGATCCGGCCTGTTTACGGTGTCAGACCACCAATTAAAAATCCCTATCTGTTCAACCAAATTTTGCAATTTTCACAGCTTTCTAAATATTTTACCTTAAGTTTAACATCATAGAAAGCAGGTATATCCTGAATTGTACATGTATCAGCTTTCTACATGCCAATTTTCACCATATCTTTAAAGCCTTCTAACAAAATAACTGAACTTCGAACAGAGGTACTCCAAAAATAACGCCTGGTTTTCTGGAAATCGTAAATTTGTATACTTATTATGGAGCGCATTAATCCTCTTTTTTTAATGCAAACTCATGTACAAGTGAATTTTGGCTCAAAATGGTCTAGATATATTTATCTTTCACCTTAAGTTGCATTTCTTCAAATTTGTTGGTTAGTTTAAGTAAACAAGGACATCAAAAGCTCTATTTTGAATCAGAGTAGGGCTACTTTTACATACGTTCTAAATTGGAGGGAGTAATTTATGGTCTGAAACCTTACGTTTACCTGTTTACCTGTACTGCAACTCCCTCCTATGTCAGGAGAACCACCAATCATAGAATCGGTGTAATATCACTCACACGGTTAAAATCCTCTGGATTATGTTTAAAAGATAAAATTATAAAAGAGATATTAATTATCTCCTCTGGGGGATGTGACCCTATCACCATTATTTACACTATTCTTGTACACACTAAAAGTCGTCCATCATTCACATATAAAAGTTGCTTCTTTCATATTAAAACGATAAAACGATAAAATGTGAATACACTGTTTACAAAAAATGTTCTATCTTTTGGTATATCCCTGCTTTTCAGCTCGGTATTTTACACTTTTGGATTACTGTTCAATTAGTATTGCCCATTGCTGGAATAGTTTATGACACAGACCTCTCGATAATGTTTCTATTCTATTCTGTGCGTTCTCATTTAAAAATCTAAACTTTGAGCAGTCGATAACTAACTGACACAATTGTTCGTCACTGGTCATTAATTCCTGAATAAGATCCTGATCCTCTAGGTTTTCTGTCAATACCTCGCTTATCAGATGTAGAAAGTTATCTCTAATATACTGTAGCTTAGAGCACTTTACTATGAATTAAGTGGAGTATATCTTCATTTTCCTCTGCACATAGCTGGCAAATAGACGACACATGTCCACTGCTAAATTTAGCTCAGTGATATTGCAGGTATATTGTCCCTATTGCTAACTTTGCCTTTAAGGATGTGATGGAATATGGGTTTGTGTCACAGCTTTTCCATATGTTATGATGTGAGCGTCACTGATGAGTCTTATGCAGACGAAACGCGCGTCAGGCGTACTAAATTATAATCCTGGTACCTTTGATAACAATTATGTATTTTCCCTTCTTTGACATTTTCGTAATTTAGGCCTCCAGAGTAGATTTTGATTGAGCTTCATTTATCATTTGTTTTATACAGTGATCACCGACTGTTTTATTTACCAGATTTTTCCAAAGTTGTTTCCCGGGTGGGTTATCTATAATATCATATGGCGACGGTAGGTCATATATATTGGCAATTTCAACAGTTTTTGTAAACCAGCTTCCAGATTGTAGAGATTTTGTTTCTAGCTGTCTGATGGCGAATTTTCTTTCAATTGAGTTTTCATTTCTTATGATATTTCCACAAGTTTTGAGAATTCGTTTATGTATTACTGATTCTATAGTAATCCGTCCAAGTAGAAGATGTGAAGCTACATTTGCAGTTCTGTCTGGCAAGTGTTGAATTTGTCCGTTGAGTTTTCCGGAAATAAGTGGAGAGGGTTTTTTTTGTCTTCAGTAGTAAGTGTGATGACATTCAGACCATATAATAATCGAGGTGAACGTATGTTTGAATCAGATGAATTGCAGCTTTGGGTTTACTCCGTTAAGTCCACGAAGACCAACACCATCAGTGCATATACAGTTTCCCTTGCTGTAATGATCCGTTTTTTTACGACTATAGCTTTGTGCCTGTATTTGAGGTATTGTCCCTTTCAATTCCTAGATGTGTTGAGGGCGTTGGGGTAGACGTACGTTTGCCATTTATATGCCAGTTACCTTCTGAAGAATAGTTAAAGGTAAGTACCACATACTTTTGTTCACTAATTTCATATCTATTCTTATTTGCGAAACTCAATTGTATATCCAACATGGTTTGAAGTTCATATGGGTCAGTTGTAATTAGTGTGACATCATCAGCTACAGTTGGTATACCACATATTGAACCAATGGTGGCACCAATTTGATTTTTAACCGGATTTTTGTGACAAAAATGTCGGTTATTGATTTCGGGATGTACGGCGGGCGGTCGGGCGGGCGGTATCTAAATGTTGTCCGTGCATTTACTCATGAACTGTTCAACCAAAGCTTTTCAAATTTTAATATGTTGTTACTGATGACAAAATGGAGGTCAAGTTCAATAATGACGATTTTGACTTTTACCGTTCATGAGTTATGGTTCTTGAAAGATTGAAAACTAGCATTTCCAGTCGTGTCCGTGCATTTACGCATGAACTGTTCAACCAAAGCTTCCCAAATTTTAATATGTTGTTACTGATGACAAAATGGAGGTCAAGTTCAATAATGACGATTTTCATTTTACCGTTCAGGAGTTATGGTTCTTGAAAGATTGAAAAATGGCTTTTCCAGTCGTGTCCGTACATTTACTCATGAACTGTTCAACCAAAGCTTTTCAAATTTTAATATGTTGTTACTGATGACAAAATGGAGGTCAAGTTCAATAATGACGATTTTGACTTTTACCGTTCATGAGTTATGGTTCTTGAAAGATTGAAAACTAGCATTTCCAGTCGTGTCCGTGCATTTACGCATGAACTGTTCAACCAAAGCTTCCCAAATTTTAATATGTTGTTACTGATGACAAAATGGAGGTCAAGTTCAATAATGACGATTTTCATTTTACCGTTCAGGAGTTATGGTTCTTGAAAGATTGAAAAATGGCTTTTCCAGTCGTGTCCGTGCATTTACTCATGAACTGTTCAACCAAAGCTTTTCAAATTTTAATATGTTGTTACTGATGACAAAATGGAGGTCAAGTTCAATAATGACGATTTTGACTTTTACCGTTCAGGAGTTATGGTTCTTGAAAGATTGAAAAATGGCATTTCCAGTTGTGTCCGTGCATTTACGCATGAACTGTTCAACCAAAGCTTCCCAAATTTTAATATGTTGTTACTGATGACAAAATGGAGGTCAAGTTCAATAATGACGATTTTGACTTTTACCGTTCAGGAGTTATAGTTCTTGAAAGATTGAAAAATGGCATTTCCAGTTGTGTCCGTGCATTTACGCATGAACTGTTCAACAAAAGCTTCCCAAATTTTAATATGTTGTTACTGATGACAAAATGGAGGTCAAGTTCAATAATGACGATTTTGACTTTTACCGTTCAGGAGTTATGGTTCTTGAAAGATTGAAAAATGGCTTTTCCAGTCGTGTCCGTGCATTTACTCATGAACCATTCAACCTAAGCTTTTCAAATTTTAATATGTTGATACTGATGACAAAATGGAGGTCAAATTTGATATTGACGATTTTCACTTTCACCGTTCATCAGTTATGATTCTTGTGATAATGGCAGGATACAAATAAATCCGGTTTGCTGTCGTTGTGACAGCCTCTTGTCTTCAAATGATGTTAATAGCGAGTTGACGAATAGTTTATATGTATGCATGCTGACGGGGACCACAGCCGCCTTGTCGTGCTCCTTGTTGTTCTATGATTAGGTGTGAGAGCTCTCGATCCTTGCCATTTTACTTTTGAAGTCAATTCTGTATACCAATTTTCAAAAAATAGCCAGTTGTTTCCCTCAAGTCCTGTTTTGTGCATTTCTCGCAGGAGTCCTAAATGCCATAGTATGTCGAAAGCTTTTCTCGCATTCATCAGAGCAATATATAGGCTTGATATCCTTTTCTTTGCCTCCATTATTAATTCTGTAATGATCAGTGCCGCAAGACATGGACTTTCACCCTTTGTGAATTCTTTTTGGAGATAACTTTGTCTTACTAAGATTTTATCTCAATTTCTAGATAAGTGTATCTTCTCCACAACTTTGCCCACTGAACTTGTAATTGATTTTCTTCTAAAAAGTATTTATGTAGGTTTTGTACATCTTTTTCTACATGGTTTTTAAAAATTGGGTCAAAGTTAGGATTTTCAGATGGTGTGGCTAGATCGTCATAGATACCAGGACTAAATTTTATATATACGCCAGACGCGCGTTTCGTCTACAAAAGACTCATCAGTGACGCTCGAATCCAAAAAAGTTTTTAAAAAAAAAGCCAAATAAAGTACGAAGTTGAAGAGCATAGAGATCCAAAATGCCTAAAAGTGTTTCCAAATGGGAAGCTGGGGTCACACATTTACGATTTTTACTGCCGTTTTTGACAGGACCAATCCCGACTAAAATTTATTAAAAGTCTGATCAAGATCCTATGAATCGTGAATGGAAATTCAAACTTTAACATGTTTAATTAAAAATTTTAAAAAAATTAATTAAATCACGACAACAATCAGATATTGTTCAGGAAGCGTCGATATTCAACCGTTTCCAAGCGAATTTATCCCGATAATCCCGTTCTAAATCCGCTTCTAATCCGTTTTGTATCTTTCGCCAGGTAAAATTCGACTGAGTCTGTCACGACTGCGTCCCGATTCTACCGAATGTAATCCGACAGAGATCAGATAGTGACAAGACAGTAAACCGACGCTGACGGAAGTTCATCGTTCGAAAACTGTCGGCATACTCGGGATGATCAGGTACTGTCGTCACGTAATCCTATCACGGTCCGCTCTATCGCATTGCAAACGGCTTTGTCTAGTCTCAGTCGTATTGTATTCTGTAATTGTCTGGACTCTAACGTGGGTATCATTGACGAATTTAGAATTAATAACGGGACTGTTTCGGAACGGTTTCGGCAAAAAACGGTTCGCAATCGACAAGATCTAGATGCAATCTGGACTCGATCGGCAGAAAAACAGCAATGAAAAATTTCTCCAGATCATTCCAGTTCCACAGGACACCGTCCCGAATACACAGAACATTGTTAGAAATTCGATCCGATACAACATAATCTATCACGACATAGGCACGATTGTAATCCGACTAGACAAATGTTACGGGACGCACCTAACTGTCGGGGTGCTTTGCCGAACTATTCGGACCCTTCCCGACCAGTAGGAATCTGTTACGAACTAAAACGACTGCGTTCAGACAATAATAGGACATTCCAGATAATTGATGATACTAATCCGTCTTTTTCACTTTTCGTGTCGTATCGCTGTCTGATCTCAAACGGGAGCAATAATCGGCAATGTGTGAACCCCGCATTAGTATTTCAAAAAATTCAAAATTTTGTAAACAGTTAATTTATAAATAAAACAATATCAATGATAATTCATGTCAGCACAAAAAGTGCTGACTACTGGGCTTGTGATACCCTCGGGGAAATAAATCCCACCAGCAATGGCAAAGTAGTCCGCCCAGGCTTCTCTTATTTCAGGATCTGTTTTGATTATTTCTTCCTTAAAGATGAATGCTGATGCACAAGTATTCCCAAGGTCTCTTTGTTTTACGGATAAGCTGGTAAAAACCTTCACTATCATTTTCGTTCAGTTCCATAATTCGTTCATATTTTTCATTTCGCTTTTGTACTGCCGATTTACGCTGTGTACTTCTTAGTAACTTCTTACTAATTCTAAGTTCAATATATGCGCTCTGAGTGGGATCTTTTGGCCTTCCCAATGACTTCTTACGCTTTTTGATGGGTTGTTTACATTGTTTTTCTGCGTTTTATTTAGAATGGTACATAGTTGTTGTATTTTCTCTGCGGCATTTTCACAGGTGATATCTCGTCTCTACGTCCTTTGCATATTTTTGTTTATCTATTTTTTTCCAGATGATTCGTTTAGTCTGCTTTCTTGAATTTTGAGTATCCTCTATTGGTATTGCACCCTGTTGTAGCACCAGTACTGGGTTATGAGTTGAGGTGTTTTCTGGTTCTCTCACAAATGTTGTGTACAGGGAGATAATTTCTTTACTCTGTATGACATAATCTATTTGAGATTCATCCCTCCCATTATAATGATAAAACGTATTTTACCTACGACATTGATTTGGAATAACTAGTTTCTTCTCCTCTAGAAAATTTTTGAATGTTTTATCTCTGGATATCCCATCCTTTCTGTGAAGTGACGCATTCATATCTCCACCCAGAATAATGTCAGCGGTAGCACTATAATTTTCCATAATTCTGCTATTTCATCCAGGACGGCCTGATAATCATCCTGCGTATTGCTACCTCTAGTTGGCTTGTAAGCGCAGATAAGTATTAATGGCTTTTCGTACTTTAATTTTATAGCGATAATCCTGTATCGAACATCTGGGAGTAATTCAGAGTATTGATCAAATTTCTTGCGCACGCATATAGCAACCCACCCCTTCTCACATGCCCTCTTGTCCGTTCCCTTGGTTCAATCATTTTATCATCGTCAAAAGACTTTACATGACATTGAATGTCCGTAAATTCTGTGCCAATTATATGTTTTTCATGCTTATAAAGCCAATGTTCTTGCACACAGATTATATCTGCTCTATTGCTTATTTTTTTCAAGATACAGTTTATTGGATCTATAGCCTCCTACGTTAAAAGTTAGAAGTGATATGGTGCATTTGTTGGATTGACGTACGGATTTTGCGGTTGGAATTGATGTTACATTTGGTGGTGTGGAATTGTCATTTGTGGATGTGACTGGATTGCTGTTGGGTGATGCATCCAGTGGTGTTGTGGTTTTTGGTTGGGCATGTGGGTGGGGCTGGATCTGATGCTGCGGTTTTATTTGATGATATCTGTTTGGTTGCTAGCTGCACGTTTGTTTGTTGGATGATGTTGTTTCCTTCGCCGGTTTTCTGTGGTTCTGATATCTCTGCTTGTTTGATCTCTTCCAATTGCAAGTCTGTGATCGAATGTTTTTGTTTTTTAAGTTCCTGACTTGGAGTTGGATTTGTTCTGCTTCCTTTAGCCGTACCTTTCTTGGAATGGGAGTTTCTAAAAAATGGTCCTGATTTGTTTCATTTTCATTGAAGCTATTGGCCCTTTCATCCTGAAGAAAGTTAGCCTCGTCTCCCCTCATGTTGACTATCAGGTCGTCTAGTCTGGTACATAAATCTCTTGCCTCATCTGGGAAATTGTTAGTGTGGTTTTGGGTGCTGTTTGATTGAAAAGTACGTTTTCTGGCTACCTTTGGAGCGTGATGTTTTTCTTCCTTTCTGATGATATTTGTGTTTTAAATTGTTTCATTCATGTACATAATTTTCGTGTCATGTTTATGCATGTCCAGCTCTATTTGACGTACATTTTGTTCAAGAAACCATATTTTCATTTCATTCATAGGGGAGTTTGAGTGAGATGTTATGTTTGTTCGATTTTTGTGACTTGATTCATGGGATTTTCTGCTGATACCTTCAAGTTGTTCAATCGTTTTCCTGCTATTACCAAAGAGTGTTCTAGATCCTCTTTTACTTGTTCTAAATTGGTGTTAAATGACCTGTTTGTGGCTATTTACTTTTTGAGCGTTGAAGTTTAAGAGTCCAGTTTGCAGATTTTGTTTTCTTTAAGCTGGGGTCACACATTCACGATTTTTACTGCCGTCCTTGACAGGACCATTCTCGATTAAAATTTATTAAAAGTCTGATCAAGATCCTATGAATCGTGGATGGAAATTCAAATTTTAATTAAAATTTGTAAAAACAAATATTTAATCACGACAACAATCAGATATTGTTCAGGAAGCGTCGATATTCAACCCTTTGCAAGCGAATTTATCCCGATAATCCCGTTCTAAATCCGCTTCTAATCCGATTTGTATCTTTCGCCAGGTAAAATTCGACCGAGTCTGTCACGACTGCGTCCCGATTCTACCGAATGTAATCCGACAGACATCAGATAGTGACAAGACAATGAACCGACGCTGACGGAAGTTATCCGTTCGAAAACTGTCGGCATACTCGGGATGATCAGGTACTGTCGGAACGTAATCCTATCAAGGTCCGCTCTATCGCATTGCAAACGGCTTTGTCTGGTCTCAGTCGTATTGTATTCTGTAAATGTCGGGACTCTGACGTGGGTATCATTGACGAATTTAGAATTAATAACAGGACTGTTTCGGAACGGTTTCGGCAAAAACGGTTCGCAATCGACAAGATCTGGATGCAATCTGGATTCAATCGGCAGAAAAACAGCAATGAAAAATTTTTCCAGATCATTCCCGTTCCACAGGACACCGTCCCGAATACACAGAACATTGTTAGGAATTTGATCCGATACAGCAGAATCTGTCACGACATAGGCACGATTGTAATCCGACTAGACAAAATTGGCTGAGTTTCCCCGAATGTTACGGGACGCACCTAACTGTCGGGGTGCTTTGCCGAACTATTCGGACCCTTCCCGACCAGTAGGAATCTGTTACGAACTAAAACGACTGCGTTCGGACAATAATAGGACATTCCAGATAATTGAGGATACTAATCCGACTTTTTCACTTTTCGTGTCGTATCGCTGTCTGATCTCAAACGGGAGCAATAATCGGCAATGTGTGAACCTCGCATTAGACTTAATAATTTTGACTTTTGCCTCCAATTCACATTTCAATTGATTAATTTCGGTTTGGTACATAGCATTGGTTATAGTTTGCGAACTACTAGAATTGTTTTGGTGACTTAAACTATCATTCCCTATTACGACTTTTACCCGACCGCCATCCGACTGTACACGACCTTAAATCGACCATTCACGACTTCTTAATGACTCCATCCCGACTCCATCCTGACAACAAAATGAATACTTATTCGATAATTCCAATCAATTCACGATCTTTACACGATCTTTACTTGACATGCTAGACCAAATCAACTATTCACGATCTCAGCCTAATCTCAACCAGACCAGATCGACCTGATTGTATATGGGTCGTAGGGATAATCGGGAATTGTTCGGGTATGCACATTTTTCGTATGATAACGTCCGAATTTTTTTATTCCCTGCCGCTTCGGGGTGGGCATTAAGTGTTACATTGTGTTACACATTTGTTATTGTGGTCTCAGAGTATGATAATAAATAAACTTGTAAATCTTACTATTTGTACATCATTGTTTTGATTATTTCCAAGCTGACTAGTTTATTAAAAGAAAACGTTGTGTATATTATTAATCAATCAAAGTTCATCAAAGCCGACAAGTATTACAACAGTCAGTGAAGATTATTATGTCATTGAACAATTAATGCGCAGTCATAACAAGCCATCAACCTTTAATTAAACTTTAATGCCCTTCATATTAAAAAAAAAGAATAGGGAGAACGAACCCAGGGTTAACTAACGGACTCTATGGGCGAACGGACCCGATATCATTCTGGATGTGTCATTTTTTTATGCTTTCAATTGTTTAGAGCATTTTACTTTTCAATCTATTGGTCTATACCGAAAATAATTAATTCCAGAAAATGCCCATTTCACACATATAAACCATGGCCAAGAATAGGGAACGAGGTTTCAAACATTCAAAGAATTTCTATATAGCTAATTAATACAAAATTGCTTTTTTTCCAATAAAGCCAAGTTATATCAAGTTCAAATGGTCTGCATTTACTTCACTACATGCATGTTAATCTTGTTAAACTGTATCGCGACAATCATAACTATGATGACTGAGCACTACACACAATGTAATTGAAACACAAATTAGTTTTTGATAAGATTCTATAACTTGAACAGAGACATATCTCTGACTGGACCTATGATAGTCACAGTCTTCGTGAACATTACCGATGAAATGTCCCTCAAAACATATATTGTCACTTATGTAAGGTATCATGTATGTATGTCCCTCAAAACATATATTGTCACTTAATGCAAGGTATCAGTAGTTTGACTGTTTTTTGTCATCGTCTATTTTAAATTTGTTTTCCTGGAATGCTAGTTATATGACCATGACTCGGATTCTGATTTATCCATCTGAAAGGTATTAATTTTTAAAACTAAGTTAAGAAGATATCATTAAGTTGTTTGGTAAAGAATTATCGTTCTTTTTTATGCCCCACCTACGATAGTAAAGGAGATTTATGTTTTCTGGTATGTGCGTCCGTCCGTCCGTTCGTTCGTCTGTCCCGCTTCAGTTTTGGTCAAGATAGTTTTTGATGAAGTTGAAGTCCAATAAACTTAACACTTAGTACACATGTTCCCTTTGATATGATCTTTCTAATTTTAATGCCAAATTAAAGTTTTTACCCCAATTTCACGCTCCTTTGAAAATAGAAAATGATAGTGCGAGTGGGGTATCCGTGTACTGGGGACACATTCTTGTTTCGAATTTGAAATGAGCAATTACAGAATAAACACCAATTTTACCACTTATTGCGCCAGAACTTTGCTGCTTTGCTAAAGCTAGATTTGCACCATATTGTCATTATTAACAGAATTTTTCGCACATTGATACTTAATCTTTTGAGACAAAGAAAATGCATATCTTTTCTCAAACACATTATTTTTCAAAGAACGACAACCCAAGAAATTAATCACTTGTGAGTTTGATCATTTTAAAAATCCCAAAATTCAGTCTATAATTGATAGTAACGGATCAAGGGAGGGGGGATTCGGGGGTTGGGGGGTTGGAACCCCTGTTTGTTTTGGACGATCAATGCATTTGAATTTTTGGATATATGGTTAGATCCCCTTTTATCCTGGGTTGGGAACTCTCATCCTCTTTTAAAAATGGCTGGATCCGCTCCTGATTGATTTCAAATTGTTTTCAGTACTGAATTCAATCCACTTTAATATTGTCCGCACTATCATTACAAGTATCACTACAATCAATTTCCGAAAACATTCTATGATCTATATGCTCTTAACAATCAATTGTTACAATGACTTCCTCCTTTATGTTAAAATATTCATTCATCATCAATAGTACAAAAATTAAAAATGATGAACCTTGATGTATGAATAAGGATATCAATCTCATTGGGCTTAGGTTTAAGGTAATATTATATTTTGCAATTTTGATAGTTATATATATAATAAGGTAACAAAGTTTTCCATTTTTGAATCGTAATGATACTAACTATATATTATCCTACTTTGGTGATAGTAGTGTTAAAGTGGTAGGTTGACTGCAAAAATTAGGCAATTTATCAGTGAATGAAAACACTAATAATTAGTTGTGTGTGTTTCTTAGCGCTCTTCTGGATTAACCACCAGTAGGAACGCTCAAATTTAAGATGTGCAGAGCCTCAGATCATCTACATTTAGATGACAAGAACTCATAATGATGCTATTTTAATATTTTTTGCAGATCTGTACCAATTTAAAGAATTTGGAGTGAAAATCCTATGCAAATATGTACTAAGACAAATTTAAAAACTATTCGTGTATACGTCGACTGAGCATGCTCGGCAGCGTATAAGACACGGATCGATAACGGTCTCCAAATTATTTTTTTCTCCCACGACACATCTATGCAGTGCAACGACATAAAATTTTGTCAAATCATGGGTCATCTGTGATTATCGTACGACAGTCGCACGATATTTTGAGCATCGTAGCGCTGTCGTGTGTCGTGGGACGAAAATTGGACATGCACCTTTTTTGCTCTACAATTTTTTGTCGTGTCACTGTCTTGTGGCTGTCGTGAGAGTGTCTTAGCAAAGCCGTGCGACTGTCGTGCGATAAACACATTGTTGTGGGTACCAACATAACCCATTTTAATATTTAACAATCTTACGACTGTCGTACGACAATCTCACGATCGTCGTACGACAATCTCACGACTGTTGCAACACAATCGTGATACAGTCGCACGATTGTCTCACGAATACCAAATTTCGTACAGTTGTACGTTCGTCGTGCCACATATTTTCGTCCCTGACCCCCGTGGCATAATAAAGATAATAATAATAATACATTCTTTATTTAAAGATGGTAACTCAATTAGAACTAGTCCAATTTTCATTGAGGCCCTCAAACAAAATACATGCATACAGTTAACATTCATAAATTCATACATTAAAATACAATATATATTACAATATATATTACTAGTATATACACAATTCAATCATTCAAATATACATATTCGATCAACATGATCTTCCCAGCTTAAATTTTCATCAATGTCAATTCCAAGTAATTTGAAAGAATGGACATTCTCAATACATTTTTCGTTAACGGTAATACATAATTCTGATAGTTGTGTAAGTTTTTGTTTTGAACCCAATTTCATACACTTAGTTTTTTGTGCATTGATTTTCATACTGTTATTGTTACACCAAGATTGTATATCATTTAAATCATTTTGCAATATGCTGTTAATTTTTTCAATGTTTTTATCATGAAAATGCAATGTTGAATCATCAGCATATAAATCCATGTTGGATTGTTTAACATAAAGTGGTAAATCATTTATATATATCAAAAATAACAGCGGACCGAAAATAGAACATTGAGGCACTCCATACTTTACAAACGATTTATCAGATATAATGTTAGCATATTTGACTTCTTGTTGTCTTTCAGCCAAATATGATTTAATCCAATCTATCATATGTTCTCCGATATGATAAAATTTTTACTTTTCTAAAATAGTTATCAAAGGTACCAGGATTATAATTTAGTACGCCAGACGCGCGTTTCGTCTACATAAGACTCATCAGTGACGCTCATATCAAAATATTTATAAAGCCAAACAAGTACAAAGTTGAAGAGCATTGAGTATCCAAAATGTATGGCATGGTTAAGGCCAAAAGCCTTACTGAAATCTAACAACACTGTACCAACTATTTCTCCATTATCTAGATATTTTAACCATTCGTCAATAAGTTTAGTTAGCGCTGTTTGGCAGGAATGACCTTGTCTGAAACCTGACTGGGCGATATGTAACAATTTTTTATTGTTTAGGAATTCATATAACTGTGTCCATACATGTCTCTCGAAAATTTTAAATATGGTATTTAAAATAGAAATTGGACGATAATTTGAGGGAATATCTCTTGGTCCTTCTTTATGTATAGCAGCTACTCTTGCAAGTTTTAATTTTTGCGGAAAGCGATTTGAAGTTATTCTTTTGTTTATTAAAAAAGTATTAATGATGGGGGGATACTATTTCTGCACTTAGCTTTAAAAATTTGGGACCAATTCCATCTAAACCTGCGGATTTATTAATATTAAGATGTTTTAGTTGAGAACACACCTCTCCAACAGAAATGAGTTTTAAATTAAAATTTTCAGTTTTCTTTAATTTTTTACTAGTAAAATTTTGTAGCATAGAAAAATCCATATCTGCAGTATTATTTCCAATAAGTTTTTCAGCTACGGATGAAAAATGAACATTAGGAGTATTTACAATATCTTGGTTGTTATTAACCATTTGATTTTCATACTGCATTTTAGGTGGAAAAATATTATCCTCTTTTGGATTTAACTTTTTAATATGATTCCAAAGTTATTTACTATTTTTGGACTAGTTATAGCGTTTTGGTAATATTCATTTTTTGCATTAAATATTAACGGCGTTGTTTTATCACGCCAATGTTTAAAGTTTACCCAATCTTTTTTTTTAATGATACATATTCCTATATTGAATGGAATTTTTAATTTCTTCATTAAACCATTCGGCTTGTTTAAATGTGTTTACTCTTTTAGTTTTTATTGATGCATGCTTGTTAATAACTTGATTAAAAAGTTCATACCATTTGTCGATATCAATATCATCTTCCATTTCAACAATATGAAAAGGGGTTTGATGTAAGTCTGTACAAGGCATCTTCATTAACATTTTTGAAACACCTATACTTTATTTTGATATGATTTTCTTTCTTTATCTTTATATTGATTTTTCTATTTAAGCATACAGGATAGTGGTCACTTAAAGCATATGAAAGACCATGACAATGGACAATATTTTCAGGATTAGTAGTGTAAATATGATCAATTAGAGTTTCAGATTTGTCACAAATACGTGTTTCAGTGCAAATTTGTTGTTGAAGATTAAAAGAGTAAGCCGTGGTGTAGTGGTTAGTGCATCGGACTACTAACACAAAGGTTCCTGGTTCGATTCCCGTCTGGGATGAACATTTCAATTTTCGGCTCTCCCATGACACCATTTGCGAGTATTGTCTCGAGGAAACGATGATAGTCCGTCAGAAGGGGACATTAAATGGCTGACCCGTGTTAAGAGAGAGCCATATCTCTTGCACGTTAAAGACACCCTTGTAGATTTCGAAAAAGAGCAGGCTAATGCCGCTACAAGGCAGCACTCGCACCCGCAAAGTGGAAAGGGATTAATATAAGTTGCAAAACTTGTTTCCCCATCCACTATAAATAAATATGTTTAAACTAAAATTGTTTATGAAATTGATCCATTTTTTATTCTCAATTTTTATCAAGTCAATATTAAAGTCCCCCATTAAAATTATCTTTTTGTTTTTTTCTGAAAATTCTGCATTAAATTCCTCCTGAAAAAGATCTATCCAGGACTGAGGGGAATTTGGTGGTCTATAAATAGTACAAATGAAGAAAGGTTTAGATTTTGGAAATTCTACCTCTAACCATAAAGTTTCTAATGTATTAATGGATAAATCAGATCTATTTTTAACTCCAGCAGTTTCTGAATCTTCATATGTTTCAGCTTGTGGTAGAGGGTCATCCGTCTGGTCAACATCATCCACGTTTACTGCTACCACCTTTCTTTTGTTAATTTTTCTTTTCGGGGCATCCTGGTTTAAATTCGCTGAACAATTATAATATGAACTAATTCGAAAAATATCGTTTACTTGGACAGGACTTATATTGACACTGAACAATATTAAAGTAAATGGCAAATGACACGCAATAAATCGGGCTTTCTATATATACTAGTAGGTCGAAGGCAAACGCACGAGTGACCCGCGACTGTTGTGCGACAGGCGTACGACAGTGACACGACAGTGACACGACAGTGACACGACAGTGACACGACAGTGACACGACAGTGACACGACAGTAACACGCCCATTGCATGACATGAAAACCCGAAAAATAGCCCCAAACAACTCAAGATTGTCGTAAGACTGTTGCACGACCGATTTGCGACAGACCCACGACAGTACAATTACAATTCTCTTTTTCTGTCGTGTACCCATCGTGGACATGTCGTAGCTGATATGACCACTCGAAATATTTTTTTGACATTTTGCACGACGGTGCCACGACAACTATTTTATAGATCACAAGACAAAAATCGTACGATCTGTTGTGAACGGGGCTTAAGAAGAATAGATACATCATTTTGATTAAAAAATAAGCCAAAGTAACATGTTAAAATCAATCGGGTCCAGGACCAATCCAGTATATCTTATCATAATCCTTCGTTTTTAAATCAATTTCCTATGTGCATACATTTAGAGTAATTAAGAGCTGGTAAACTCAGTGTATGATAAATATTTCCGGTTATGAAATATATTCTTCTGCATTTATTTCCATATTTTTCTAGAAATTCACACAATTGCATGTTTGTAGTATAATTATTGTGTGTATATTAAAAAAGGGTGTTTCGGTTACGGTCATGCAGACCTAGGCTTATCCTCATCAGGTATCCCTAGCCTATATGTTTCCTTCTTTGTAATATGTAGAATAGTTCCAATTTGATTTCTCTTATGGGGATACCTTTTTAAAATCAATCGGGTCCAGGACCAATCCAGTATATCTTATCAAAATTCTTCGTTTTTAATTCAATTTTCTATGTGCATACATTTAGAATAATTAAGAGCTGATAAACTCAGTGTATGATAAATATATATTTCCGGTTATGGAATATATTCTTCAGCATTTATTTCCGTATTTTTCTAGAAATTCACAATTGCATGTTTGTAGTATAATAATTTTTGTGTCTGTATTAAAAAAAGGTGTTTCGGTTATGGTCATGTTGACCTAGGCTTATCCTCGTCAGGTATCCCTAGCCTATTTGTTTCCTCCTTTGTAATATGTAGAATAGTTTAAATTTGATTTCTCTTATGGGGATACGAGACCTGTTCATACGTTTTAGTTCGTTTCTTTCTTTTTTGTTTTATTTGTTTTTTGTTATTTATTTCTCTCTTATTTTAGCAGTTTTGTAATTTTATTATGTGTGATATTTTTATCTTTTATTTGATTTTAAATTATCACACTATTTTCCATTTTAGAATTCGTTAAATATTCTTTTAGATTTCTATGTCTTTTGTACGCAATAATCGGTGGTTTTGGAAACATCGTTTTAATATTTCTGTTTTGTTCGATTAGGTGCCAATGTTTCCTTAAAGCTCTTCCGATTCCTTTAAATGCTGGGTTAATCTAGTTGCAAAAACGAGTGGTGGAGCCGCTTTTTTTTTTTTATAATTGTATTTCAAGGTTTGTTTCCTTTCTCGTTTTGTTGTATTAGTTATAATGTTGTCAATCTCATTTTCGTAATGTCCTCTTTTAAGAAGTTTAGACTTAAAAAGTTGGACTTCTCTATTGAAGTCTTTTAGGTTTTTTGCAAGATCTTCTAAAACGAATAATTTCTGCAGTAATGAATCCTTTAAATACGGATGTAGGGTGGGTTGATGTTCGTTCCAGGTATTGGAAATAATCAGTGGGTTTCCGATATAGTTTGACGTCTAAAATTTGCATTTCTTCCCATCGTTCACCTTTGAAGACAGTTATGTCTAGAAACTGTATACTTTCTGATGATATCTCATGTATAAATTTAATTAATGGGTGTATAGTATTAGCGATGTCGAAGAAAGTCCTAAGATTATCTTCACTGGAATCAAATAGGACAAAGCCATCGTCCCGATAAATTGATAAATGCGTGATATTGTTATTAAACTGGAATAGATCAAGTATTTTTGAAATTATTTCAAACATTCTGATATCAGCTAAAATAGGACTCATTGGATTTCCCATAGGAATCCCACATCTCTGTTTGAATATTATGTTATTAAATTCAAATTCATTATTTGTTAGTACGTAATTCAATAGCTCGAGTATTTCATTCTTGGGTGGAAGAGGTATATCATATTTAATTCGGAGTATTTTTGGCCATGCGCTATCGACCGCTTCAATTATTTCTTTGTTTGTGAGTGAGTTGTACATACTCGAAATATCAAAACTGCATAATAGGATATTTTTAGGTGCTTTTACACTTTCAATTTTGTTGATGAATGCGGTCGTGTCTTTTGTATATGTCCAAAGTGTGCTTACAACTGGATTGAGAAAATTGTCTATAAATTGACCAATTTTTTCAACCGGACTATTGCATAACGAAACAATTGGTCTGCCAGGGAGTTGAACTTCATTTAAGTGTTCACTGTTTGCTTTTATTTTGTCTCGATCAATTTGATTTAATTTGTGTATCTTTGGTAGTATATATAATCTTCATAGCCTTTTATTTTCGTATCTTGTTAAATACTCATATGTAGTGTTATCAAGGTAATTATTATCATGTAATTTTTTCAGCATTCCATTTATAGTTTCTGTAATATTTTCTGTATGACACTCCTGGATTTGTTCATAATGTATTTTGTTATTTAGTATAACCATTGCTTGTTTAATGTATAATTTCTTATCAAGAACGACTGTGGATGAGTTCTTATCAGCTTTTTTAATTATAATATTTTTATTCGCTCGTAAATTGTTTAAAGCTATTCTTTCCTTTTTACTTAGATTGTCTCTAATTATGTTCATTTTCAATTTGCTGAGTTCCAGTTTTGTCGCAAATAGATAATTTTCAATTGTATTATTTGCATGTTTCGGTTTATATCCTGATTTTCTCCTGAATGGGTGGTATGTATATGTATTGGAAATATCTTCAAATTGAAATTTACATCTCATTTTCCTCGACATTTCATCGAAATCTTGTAATAGTTTTTGTTTCGCATTTTTATTTCCGGGTTTAGGAATAAATTTTAAACCTTTTGCTTAAACAAGTATTTCATCATTGGTTAGGTATTCTTGAGTAAATATATCTATGTAATTTAACGCTTTCTCAATTTTTGCATTGTGTTGATTGTTCTTTATAAACTGTTTTCTCCTTCTATTATGAGTATTCAATTTACTCAAATATTTTTTTGTTTTGTTTTCCTTTTTAGATCTTCTTTTTTGTTTCTTCATTGCTTATGATTTTTGTACTTTATTTGAGAAATAAAGTATTTTAATTTGTTATTCTATTTGAGAACAACTGAACTAAGCAGTCTCTATTTGAGAGATTACTTTATATTTGTTATTCTTCTTGAGTATAATATATTTTAGTAGTCTCTATTTGAGAGAGTACTATATGGTGATATTCTATTTGAGAATATTTTGTGCTATCAGTCTCTGTTTGAGAGATGATTGTTATTCCAAAAATATATCAAACAGTTTCTTTCCCTTTCTATGTTTTAGCGTTAAGATAGATCCTGCAAAGTGTAATAGATAAGCGTGTGTATTTTATAAGTGAAATAGTTCTACCTAATTATCTTCACGTGATTACAAGATCTCCTATGCCGATTGGTTAATTCTATATGACAGGATTGTATTGCATTCTATATACGTCATAGATACATGCACGTGTATGTTTGACCTCGCCTAATCTAAATCAATCATGAGTTGTTTACAATGTCTAAAATTAAATCATGAGTGTCTGCCGTAATAGATACACAAACTAGAGTATCATTTTCTTCTTCTGGATCGATATTATCAATTTTATATTATGATTGATGATATGATAATTATAATGATAATAATAATAATTAAATAATTGTTTGTAAGAACAAATTCTTTTTCCGTATAATAATAATAATAATAATAATTAAATAATTATTTGTATGAACAAATTCTTTTTTCCGTATGAGTTCGAATCCATGGCCTTGTTATTTGTTATTTAGTTAGTTATTTGAGATAGATACACCAATAAGAAAATTAATTATTAATTTTTCTTGCAAATTGAGATTTTTGTTTCTTTTATAATTGAAATGCATTAATGTCCTGTTATATCTTTCGCTGGACCAATTGTGTAATTTTAACATTATTATGAATGAACAAAGATAGACAGACCTGTATGTGACAACTATTTTATAAATCATCCACGACAAAAATCGTACGATCTGTTGTGACCGGGGCTTAAGAAGAATAGATACATCATTTTGATTAAAAAATAAGCCAAAGTAACAACATTAAAAAATCTTATGATTGCAAATGTAACTTTTGTCTTTCCCATGACAAATAACTCCTTTTTATCATAACTTCTAGATAATAAAGTGTAATCAGAAAACACTATTAATAAGACTAAAGACAACAAAACAAAGGAAACTAATTCAAGGAGCAAGATGGCCCCTTGAAAACCAAAATTAGATCAGGTTCTCTAGCTTTAACAAGCTTCTCCTTCTTATTTAAACACCATCCATGTTGATCCTGACAAAACAAATATACCCGTTACCTGATAAAAATATTTAACGGTATTTAGACTCAAAGCTTTGTTCCGTGAAAAAAAAACAAGAGAAAATCAACAATAATACGCACTTTTGTTTATTGTATACAAAGTTTTGTCTTGTTGGGGTATTTCTTGGCAAAAAATAATTCGTAGCAAGCAGCATATAGGAGCAAACATTTAAAACTCGTTGAACTGAACATTGATAAAACCAACAACTTATACACTTATTGACATTGATATAACATGAACTGCAATTTCTCGGACTCTCTTTAAAAAAAAATCATTATTCAGAAATTTCTTCTAAAAAACGACGGATAAGTGGCGAGAAATTAGCTCGTTTAACAAACAAAGTCATATAATATTTAAATATTTCATTTATTTTAATATATATTTCCCAGTTATACTGAAACAGAACAATGCCCTCTCGGACAAAAGTTTCAAAAAGGATCATGTGAAAGTACGTATCTTTATATTATTCTTTGGAACGTTTATGAATAAAGTAACACTTATTTTTTGCTAATTTGTTTGCACAACTCTTTATCTGTATGAGACCAACAATTTGTACTTAAACATTTGGCTACATGTCACCTTAACAGTTAGGTCTTTTTTCAATACAGAGTGCTAAGTATACCTGCAAATCTCCCTCATTTTTAGCTCACCTGGCCCAAAGGGCCAAGTGAGCTTTTCTCATCACTTGGCGTCCGTCGTCCGTCGGCGTCCTGCGTCCGTCATCCATCGTCGTTAACTTTTACAAAAATCTTCTCCTCTGAAACTACTGGGCCAAGTTTAACCAAATTGTCCACAATCATCATTAGGTATCTATTCGAAAAAATGTGTCCGGTGACCCGGCCAACCTACCAAGATGGCCGCCATGGCTAAAAATAGAACATACGGGTAAAATGTAGATTTTATCTTATATCTCTGAAACCAAAGCAATTAGAGCAAATCTGACACGAGGTAAAATTGTTTATCAGGTCAAGATCTATCTGCCCTCAAATTTTCAGATAAATCAGACATTCCGTTGTTGGGTTGCTACCCCCGAATTAGTAATTTTAAGGAAATTTTGCAGTTTTTGGTTATTATCTTGAATATTATTATAGATAGAGTGTAAGCTGTAACTACAATAATGTACAGCAAAGTAAGATCTACAAATAAGTCAACATGATCAAAATTGTCAAGTGTACCCTTAAGGAGTTATTGCCCTTTATAGTCAATTTTTAACCATTTTTCTAAAATCTTAGTAATCTTTTTAAAAAATCTTCTCCTCTGAAACTACTGTGCCAAATTTAACCAAACTCTGCCACAATCATTAATGGGTTATTTTGTTAAAATGTGTCCGATGACCCCGCCCATTAACCAAGATGGCCGACATGGCTAAAAATAGTACATAGGGTAAAATGCAGTTTTTGGTTCATATCTCTGAAACCAAAGCATTTAGAGCAAATCTGCTGAGGTTAAACATTTTCATTAGGTCAAGATCTATCTGCCCTGAAAATTTCAGACCAATCGGACAACTTTTGTTGGGTTGCTGCCCCTGAATTGGTAATTTTAAGAAAATTTTGCAGCTTTTGGTTATTATCTTGTTTATATATAGAGATAAACTGTAAAAAAAACCAATAATGTACAGCAAAGTAAGAACTACAAATAAGTCAACATGAGGAGTTATTGCTCTTTATAGTCAATTTTGAACAATTTTTTAAGTTTTGTAAATTTTTGTGTAAATTTTTACAAATTATTTTCAACTGTCACTTCTGAGCCAAATTATAGATATCACTGTATGTCAAGAATTGCGCTAATATCAACGTACCTTTTTGCGGTACGGCCGAATCTTTGTGACGTCGCGTAACTGTTATACTTTATGTTGTATTGAATAGAAACGTATAATGGCAGACGTAGTTCTATCTTTAACGCCTTAGTTAGCTTACGATCAAATACACAACGCAACGCAATAATCTACATTGGTGCCGTGACTTCAAACGGAGAGAATGGACATCAGCCGATTAAAATCCTTGAGAGCGGGAAACAAAGCAGCAGTAACAAAAGTTTTTAAAAAACTGGAGGAAGCCATCGGAGATTCACAAATAGACACGGAGGAAGTATCAACATTGCTCGAAGCAATTGAGAAGAAAAAGAAGACGTTAGCCTCAATAGACGAACAGATATTAAATGCAGTCGAATCAGAAGATATTACAAATGAAATTCTTGAAACAGATGAGTATTATTTAGATTTAGAGGGTAAAATTCGAAAATTTAAGAAGTTCTTAAAGCCCGTAACAAACGCAACATCTTCGATACTAGATTCAAACGCACCAGAGTTTGTTCCGTACACAAACCCCTTTACTCACACAAGTCAGCCATTATCTCAATCAAGTTCTACCTCAAGTAATAACCATCGCCTACCAAAGCTATCTCTTCCCAATTTTAATGGAGACATTCTACAATGGCAATATTTCTGGGATTCATACGAGACCACGAAATTCTACAATGGCAATATTTCTGGGATTCATACGAGACCACGATTCATCACAATCACACATTAACTGACATTCAGAAATTTTCGTACTTGAACTCATTGCTTCAATTTGAAGCTGCAAACGTAATTTCAGGATTGACCATGACAAATCCAAACTATCACAAAGCAATTGAATTATTGAGAAACCGCTATGGGCAACCGCATAAAATCATTAATGCATATATGAGAGCACTACTTGATATACCCGCACCACATGATACATTAGAAAGTTTGAGAACATTTCATGACAAATCAGAAGCTTACATACGGGGTCTAGAGTCTCTCGGACAATGTCAGGAAATGTACGGATCGCTATTGATACCAGTAATTCTCGGGAAGATACCGCATGAAGTACGAAAAAATATAACACGAGAAAACGGGAGCGACAGTTGGAATATTCAATCGCTTAGAAACGCGATAGGTAAAGAGATTTCTATTCAAGAGTCCGGATACGGAGATTATACCCAGACGTATTCAACCGCAACCCCTAGCGCAAATTTCGTAACAGGCGTTAAACGAGTAACTACAGATAAAACCCGTCCGATAAACACAACAGACAAATCATTAAACTCGAATCGGAAGAAACAATGCACATATTGTGACGGAAACCACTGGCCAAACGAATGTAAAAATGTCATAGATCACGATAAAAGAGTAGCCATTATAAAAGAAAAGAGATTATGCTTCAATTGTTTGGGTAAGCATAAAATAGCCGATTGCAAATCAAAGAATACGTGTAAGTGTTGCCACCGGAAGCATCACTCCTCATTATGTAAACAGAACTCGTACTCAAATAAACATCATATTGAAACTGAACAATCACAAAGTAAAGTAGACACAGAAACTTCTATGTTGTATACCGCTAGCGAAGAAAGGTCCACTGTTTTACTGAAAACCGCATTCAGTCCAGTCGTTCACAAGAATACATGTATAGATGCAAGAATACTCTTTGACGAGGGAGCTCAGCGCTCATTTATAACAGAAGAACTAGCAGCTAAATTGGACATTAAAAAAGAAGGTTCTGAAACATTAAGTATAGCTACATTTGGAAGTACTACAAAAAAGGTGAGAAATCTTGACAAAACAACAATTAATCTTAAGTCTACCGAAGGAGAATTAATCCCTATTAAAGTTTTAATTGTACCAACCATTGCTTCACCACTTCAAACTCACAACATAGGAATAACGCAGAAGTTTTCTTATTTACGTGGTCTACAATTAGCACACCCAGTCATGGATGGAGAGCAATTTGAAATATCCTTATTAATTGGAGGTGATTTCTACTGGGACATAGTTCAAGACAAAATAGTGCGTGGAAACGGTCCAACCGCAGTTAGCTCGAAAATTGGATATTTACTTTCCGGTCCTGTCCCTACACGAACCAGTAATGCATCTTTCTCAATGATGAATATACTAGTATGTCACAAACAAGAAGAGTGCGATCTTGAAAAATTTTGGAAGCTTGAATCATTGGGAATTGACGCTAAAGAACAAAATGATCCAGACCTAGCTGAATCAATTGAAAATTACTTACAAACCTCTATTACGAAGAAAAATGATAAGTATATTGCGAAATTACCATGGAGAGAGAATGCGCCAGAACTACCGACAAATGAAGACATCGCAAAACGCAGAACGGAAAGCGTTATTCGTCGACTGAAGAAGGATCCCGAGATGTTCCGAAAGTATGGTGAGATAATTACAGACCAAGAACAAAGAGGATTCATTGAAAAGGTATGTGATGAAAGTACATGCACAAACAAGGTTCATTACATTCCGCATCATCCCGTAAAAAAGGATTCAGTCACCACCCCGATACGCATAGTATATAACTGTAGCTGTAGAGCGAACGACAGTAGTCCTTGTCTTAACGATTGCCTAGCAACATATCCACCAATTATGACTGATTTGACGGAGATATTAGTACGCTTTAGAATGTACAAATATGCAGTTACAGCAGATATTGAAAAAGCATTTTTGCATATTGAATTAGATGTTGATGACAGAGATGTCACAAGATTTTATTGGTTAGAAAATCCCATGGACACAGAAAGCCGTTTGATTACTTACCGGTTTAAGGTTGTACTTTTCGGCGCCACCTGCTCGCCATTCATGTTAAGCGCCACGCTAATGAAACATTTTAGAGACAATCCGTCAACTACATCAACAGAGTTACAGAGAAATTTATACGTGGATAACGTTCTGACCAGTTTTACAGATAAACAATCACTTTTGAAATTCTACGCTGAGTCAAGAAAATTATTGTCAGAAGCAGGATTCAACTTACGGTCTTGGAATTCTAATAGTACGGAATTACAGAACGTCGCAGGACTAGACAAGATCGGCGACAATGACGACATAGTCAAAATTTTAGGCATGAGATGGGATAGGGAATCCGATGATTTGAAATTTCAACAGATGGAATTTATGGAAAAGGACAGAATGATAACAAAACGCGAGGTTTTGCGCACATCGTCTAGAATTTTCGACCCCCTTGGATTAATCACGCCAATTACGGTGAAAGCTAAGCTGTTTATGCAGACTTTATGGAAAGCAAAGTTAGATTGGGATGAATGTTTGTCCGACGAACTGAGAAGTAAATGGCAGGTAATAGCTTTAGATATCGAGGAGGCTACCAAAATAGTATTTCCACGAATGTTAACGGAAGGAGTAATTAACGAGAAAACGTCACTACATATTTTCACAGACGCCAGTCAGTTAGCATACGGAGCTTGTGCTTACTTAGTTACAGCAAATTCATCGATCCTCGTCATGGCTAAAAACAGAGTAGTACCCGTTAAACCGATTTCATTACCACGTTTAGAACTTATGGGCGCGCTTATCGGCGCCAGATTAGCAACGCATCTTCTTAAAGTCATACCAACAGAACATGTGTATATGTGGAGCGATAGCCAAATTGTTTTGAGTTGGATTAAATCGTCAAAAATCTTAAAACCGTTCGTAGAAAATCGACTTAAAGAAATACGAAAATTAACAGAGAATGCTGAATGGAATTATTGTCCAACAGATGACAATCCAGCTGATTACTTAACTCGCGGAATTTACGCTAAACAACTTTATAACAACAGCTTATGGATGAACGGTCCACAATGGATTTTAAATCGTAAAAATTGGCCGACATGGACGAGGAAAATTGAAGATTGCAGCACGATGGTAACTGTTAGTGATGAAAAGCAGCAAGAATGTCCAGTGAAGTAAGATCTACAAACACGTCACCAACACCAAAACACAATTTTGTCATGTGTCCTTTGTTTAATATGCACAAAGACCAAGATGAGCGACACAGGCTCTTTAGAGCCTCTAGTTTTACTAATTTGCTATGGGGTTCATTATTAAAAAAATCGTCATTCGAATTGTATTTCATTGTTGGGGGGAAAGTTACGGAAGATCGCTGCTCTGTCATAAAATGTGAAAATATAAAGCTCAAAATTTGCTGTTAATGTATTGTAGGCATATCCAAAAGTTGTCTTCAAAAGAAGATATGTCGATATGATTTTATTTAACGGAAAATGCATGTAGCAACTGCGTTTCTATTGAAATTCAGTAAAGCCTCGGTCACACCTTACCAGATAGCTCGAACGGACGCCTAACGGATAACTTTTTTTTCAATCCGTTCATGTCCGTTAGACGGCCGTTCTTATCCGTTAGACGTCCGTCCATATCCGTTGCATGTCCGTTAAGCGTACGTTTTATCCGTCGACGTCCGTTCTTTCCGGTGGAAAATTTTGAGCATGTTCAAAACTTTGAACGGACGTCCAACGGATGAAAAGTCCGTTGAACGTCCGTTAGGCGTCCGTTTTGTATCCGTTACGTGCATGTTCGTTATACATCCGTTGGAGGTTTGGAAGATAAATTTACCAACGGACTTCTACCGGACGTTTAACGGATAAAACAGATGTTGAACGGATGAGAAACGGACTTCTACCGGACGTATAACGAATAAAACGGATGATGAACGGATCTGAAACGGATAAATGCCAATTGAAAATTTCGCGTCAGAAATGCCAATTATTGTTATGTCAGATTTCTTAAGGTTCATAAATTCTTATTATTCATAATCGATCTTAGAGTATAGGCACGTCAACACAACCAAGCAGTTCTTATTCAGGCCAGGCACTGCCCTTTGGCGGAATTTTGAAGAACAAACCAAAACCAGTTACACAGAAAAATTTTGAATATTTATGCGATTTACATGTATTATTATTGTCGCCTTTGATTTTTTCGTATATCTTGTTCATCCGTTTTATCCGGTACGCTTTCTTTATGTGTCCGTTTTATGCGGTACTCGTCCGTTGGATGTACGTTCGACATCCGTTCTGTCCGGTACGTGTCCGTTTCTCGTACGTTATATATCCGGTATGTGTCCGTTATGCATCCGTTACACGTCCGTTTTGTTCGGTCAGTACATCAACTGACTCCCAACGGATAACATTTTTGTCAACGGACAACTTTTATTTTCATCCGTTAGGCGTCCGTTCGTGCTATCCAGTAAGGTGTGACCGGGGCTTAAAGTATGCATGTCATAAAAACATGGTAGATTAAAAACTAAGTATGGAAAAAGAACAGTTGAAATAGAAAGCTTACTTTTGAAAATAGGTGATGTTACAGAAAAAAACCTGTGTGATTATTTCATACAATTTTAAATACATTCGTTACTATTACGACAAATATCAAAGTTGTCTTTCGTTCTATTTTGTTTAAAACTCTTACAGATTGTCCCAATGGTTACTATGGACAAAACTGTGAACGGATATGTGGTAAAAACTATTATGGTATCAGTTGCCTGAACAAATGTTCATGTTCTGTCAATGAAAAGTAAGTGATAGTATTAAGTTTTTGCATGTCCAAATGTTTACCGCTAGCATAATACATTATCCCTTTGATATCCGTAACTCTTTTAAGAAAAAGAAGATGTGGTATGATTGCCAGTGAAACAACTCTCCACAAGATTAGGTTAATATTTGCAGAATGATGTGCATTATGTCTTGCTTATTCGATCTTAGTGTTGTTTATTCTAATTTTTTTGTAGCTTTGCTGATCTGTTCAAATAAACCTACCTAAGCTCTCTTGTGTGAAGTATGTTCGCACCTTATTACGTAATGATAATATTCTACCCAATTTTACTTTTTTTCAACCATTTAAAGTCATGTTTGAAGCACGTAAAATAATTTTAATGCACTCTTAAAGGTTTAATATAACAACACCATACAGCAACTACATGTTTGTTATACACTTACGTAAACTAGTCAAATTTTATTTCTTCACAGGCGTATATCGAGGCATGGTTCGTTTAACATGTCATTCCCAAAACACAGTCTTTATATACTTAAAGTCTTCTCTCATACTTCGTGTCTTCCTATTGGCATCCAAGATCTTGGTGAAATTTACCTTTCAGAATGGCGGATTAGATAAAAAAGGCTTTCCACTAATTATAGGATATACATAGCACGTTCAACGTGCTGAACACATAGATCCTTCCAACACAGAATCACTCATCAAGTCACAGCGAATGAAACTCTGTCACTAGTAAACCATATCAAACGTTTTTAGTTTCTATCTCTGATTTTGTGTTTTTTACCGACGGCTCATGTACTGGTTAGCAACATCATCTTTTTCAAATAGAACTGAATTTCATTTTATATACCTTTGTCTTGATTACAAAATTTTGCATATATTCACAACTCGATTAAAGATATGCTTGATATATTGATAGTTGATTTGTTATGACAACTAGCTTATAGTTGTTAATGTCTGTGTCATTTTGGTCTTTTGTGGATAGTTGTCTCATTGGCAATCATACCACATCTTTTTTATATAGCTTATAATTGAATTATGTAAAATCTGCAAACTAGTTTCAAAGATGTTATTTTTGTGCAAATTAATACATTGATTTACAAGATATTGCATTTGTGCAAGCAAAAACAAAGAGAACTTGGCAGTTTGTATTACAGTCAAACATACCAAATGGTGACTTGAAATTAATTCAGTTGAAAAAATCTTCCAAGTTATGTTTGTTTTCCCAAATAAAGAGATATTTCGCCTCTTTGCACAGAAATAGACAGTCTAATTGCAGTGGGGGGTTCTATATTTAATTCACTGTTAAACTATTGCTGTCTTAATATCGCTAGTTAATAGCTAAAATTGGACCATATTCTATTGGGCATAGAACAAGGTTTGACTGGGGTATAGACGTACGTTTATCTCTTTGTCTTCTTCCGACCGATAGAAAAAAAACCTTGCCAGAGTAGAGTGGGGTTTTTTTTTTTTTTTTGTTCGGGATGTACACAACTTCTCAGTCATATTCGGGCATAATGGGGACCTTTATTCAAATTCCCCGTGTGGAGATAATGCCATGTTCTCTGCAAGGTAGGAACCCTTGCAGGAACTCTTTGAGCGGATCTGTATGTGGCCTGGATATGGTAAATGAACACATACATGTCTATCTGGATATACACTCATTTTCCAGTGGCATTCCAAATTTCCAATTCATGGTCCTGGTCGACCATAAAATTGCAGGACGTACCTATTGTAGGTAGTGTTCATTTGTTTTCGTCTTGAACATGCATGCAGCATTTATTACTTAGCGTTTCGCGAAAAGAACAAACCATTCAATCTAGTGGCATATGCATTTCAAAAGCAAGGTTAAATGGATCAATTATAACATTACATGTTAGGCAGGGTTTCCCCTCCACAAGAGATAAAACTACACACAGGTCACCGTAAGGCCTTAAACAATGAGTCAGTATGTTATAGATTTGAAATATAATTGTTAGTGGATTAGGTTAAAATTTGCAGAATGATGTGCATTATGTCCTGCTGATTCGATCTTAGTATTGTTTATTCTAATTTGTTTGTAGCTTTGCTGATCTGTTCAAATAAACCTACCTAAGCTCTCTTGTGTGGAGTATGTTCGCACCTTACTTCGTAATGATAATATTCTACCCAATTTTACTTTTTTTCAACCATTTAAAGTCATGGTTGAAGCACGTAAAATAATTTTAATGCACTCTTAAAGGTTTAATATAACAACACCATTCCGCAACTACATGTTTGTTATACACTTACGTAAACTAGTCAAATTTTATTTCTTCACAGACGTACATCGAGGCATGGTTCGTTTAACATGTCATTCCCAAAACACAGTCTTTATATACTTAAAGTCTTCTCTCATACTTCGTGTCTTCCTATTGGCATACAAGATCTTGGTGAAATTTACCTTTCAGAATGGCGGATTAGATGAAAAGGCTTTCCACTAATTATAGGATATACATAGCACGTTCAACGTGCTGAACACATAGATCCTTCCAACACAGAATCACTCATCAAGTCACAGCGAATGAAAACTCTGTCACTAGTAAACCATATCAAACGTTTTTAGTTTCTATCTCTAATTTTGTGTTTTTTACCGACGGCTCATGTACTGGTTAGCAACATCATCTTTTTCAAATAGAACTGAATTTTATTTTATATACCTTTGTCTTGATTACAAAATTTTGCACATATTCACAACTCGATTAAAGATATGCTTGATATATTGATAGTTGATTTTTTATGACAACTAGCTTATATTTGAATTATGTAAAATCTGCAAACTAGTTTCAAAGATGATATTTTTGTGCAAATTAAGACATCAATTTACAAGATCTTGCATTTATGCAAGCAAAGACAAAGAGAACTTGGCAGTTTGTATTACAGTCAAACATACCAAATGGTGACTTGAAATTAATTCAGTTCAAAAAAATCTTCCTAGTTTAGTTTGTTTTCCAATATAAAGAGATATTTCGCCTCTTTGCACATAAATAGACAGTCTTGTTGCAGTGGGGGTTCTATTTTTAATTCACTGTTAAACTATTGCTGTCTTAATATCGCTAGTTAATAGCTAAAATTGGACCATATTCTATGGGCCATAGACCAAAGTTTGACTGGGGTATAGACGTACGTTTATCTCGTTGTCTCCTTCCGACCGATAGAAAAAAAAACTTTGCCAGAGTACAGTGTTCTTTTGTCTGTTCGAGATGTATATAACTTCTCAGTCATATTCAGGCATAATGGGGACCTTTATTCAAATTCCCCGTGTGAAGATAATGCCATGTTCTCTGCAAGGTAGGAACTCTTGCAGGAACTCTTTGAGCGGATCTGTATGTGGCCTGGATATGGTAAACGAACACATACATGTCTATCTGGATATACAATCATTTTCCAGTGGCATTCAAAATTTCCAATTCATGGTCCTGGTCGACCATAAAATTGCAGGACGTACCTATTGTAGGTAGTGTTCATTTGTTTTCGTCTTGAACATGCATGCAGTATTTATTACTAAGCGTTTCGCGAAAAGAACAAACCATTCAATCTAGTGGCATATGCATTTCAAAAGCAAGGTTAAATGGATCAATTATAAAATTACATGTTTGGAATATGTTTTAATTTCCCAAATAAACAAAATCCATGTTTATCTGTCAAAATATAGCTACAGGTGGTGCATTTGATATCAGAAGATTATTTCTATTTATTATGATTTTTGAGATACTAGTAATGGACCAAAATTTAAACATATGGTGTATTTCGTAAACTTAAAGTCCGTATTTCAAAAAGTCTATTATTGTCGGCTATGGGGTCATCGATTAGAAAATTGTATAATCTTGCGCCAACAAACGTTTAAAATTTTAGGTTTCTGTTTGAATAATAGAAATATGCTGTTTTTATTACCCTTCTTATGTTGCTGGAGTACTATCCATCTACTTAATATTTATTTTTTTACGATTTTTGTCAGCAGTTCAAAAAACTATAATATCAGCTTTGTATTACAACCAACTAAATAGTATATGGTCATGCGAGAAATGTTGACATACATTTTCATTTTAAAACGTCTTTTTTCACTCCATGATAAAGTTCGGTTTTTGAATGGCTCCTTCCCGACGGTATCACCAGCCCAGTAGTCAGCGCTTCTGTGTTGACATAACAACAGGTTTTAATCCATCATTTTCTATATCAGGAAATGACTGTACCAAATCAGGAATATAACAGTTGTTATCCATTCGTTTGATTTGTTTCAGCTTAATATTTTGCTGTTTGATAAGGTAATTTCCGTTTTAAAATGTCATTGAAGTTAGGTATTTGTTTAATTTATACTTCTTTTAACTGTTAATAAAACTTTGTATCTGTCAAAATACTAAAGATTTTCTACCCAAGGGACAAGGATTACTTAGCTGTACTTGTAGACGTAAAACACGTCTGGCGTACACAAATTTAATCCTGGTATCTATGACGAGTTTATTTACAACCACTCTGTCGATACCTCTGCTTGCGGAGGTTTCTCCCAAATGATAATATCACCAGTCCAGTAATAGAATGAAATTCAAAACAGTGTAGCTGTGGCCATTGATTGACACATTAAATTCATCAATTGACTGGGACAATTTACGCGAACGTTTGTCTATAACGACCACTGTTTACGACGTACCTACAATAGACATTTAAACTGTGGGGTCACCAAAGGTTTCTTAACGCCTTTAATTATAAAATAATTCGAAAAATTAATCAGGAATAACCTTTATGCTTTGATTTATATAATATATATAAATCAAAACATCGTGTTATTTCTGATTAATTTTTCGAATTACTTTATTTATGTGTTGAGAACCTTTGGTGATCCCATAGTTTAAGTGTCTTTAAAAAGTGCATAGTGAGCAGTGGTCGTTACATACAAACGTTCACCTAAATTGTCCCAGTCAATGGATGAATTTAATGTGTCAATCAATGGCCACAGCTACACTGTTTTGAATTTAATTCTAAGGTGTTATGTGTTGACAATGTTTATCATTGATATGATCATAACTATAAATTATCTATAATTATTAAAACTTTGAATGTTTAGAATCACTAAGAGATTTGTACCAAGGGAAAAGATTCCATTAGCTCTATTTTGGCAACACCTTTCAGAATTTGGGTCTTCTATACGCTACAACTTCGTACTTTGTCTGGCCTTTTTAACTTTTCCCAACCAGGAGTCGCATAATATGTTTTTCTGTGTACCATTTTGAGATAAAACCAAAAAAAATATGTTCTTCATTTTACGTAGGCAGTTTAAACTGCAACATGAGATTCATTTTCCAAAACTTGCAATTCTTATTGGATACTTAATTTTGTTGATGAACCTTTCATATTTGGACGCTTTCTCACACAAAAGTTTTATTGTTATGATGACATGCCAAACCTGATGAAAGCTATGAACATGGTTTTTATATTCATATTTAGTGTGTTTTTATAGATGTCATCACGCATTTGGATGCATCAACATCCAGCAAAGTTCTACAGAAGAAGTTTCAGGTAAAGTTGTAACTCTCAAAGCGTACGATTAAGTGCATCAGATTTCTTTAATATTAATTTATGATTGCATTTTTTTTCTCCATTCTACTAGATATTTAATATTTCGTCGATTTTTTTTATATTTATAACAGAATGGTAGGTGAACATATTCCACTGCTATCATAGAAAGTGTTAGTGCATTTCAAATCCTGTATACAATTAACAATTTGGTAGATAACAAATAAAAACTGCAAATTGTATTATGTGAAATAAATCATACATGTTCAGGAGAGCTGTATTTTCAAATAAAAGGCAACTTAATGAATGATTTTTAAAATTTCTTTTACCCATAACGAAGGTACATGTGTATCTCTAAGACATCTGCAAGAATGGTGAATATTACTAAAAAAAAGGTGGAAAAACAGTTAAAATGCTGAAAACGGAAGACAGCAAATATATTAACATTTGTTTTATAATGTTTTTAATGTTTTTACTTCTTATACAAGTGTGTGCTCCTTTCTCAGAAACTGCTCCAGCATAGCATGAAGAAAAAGTTTAAAAATGACACTCCATAAATTTTATGGACACTATCAGAAATTAGTTGATCTATACGATGTGTCTAAACTAACTTATGACATTTTTATCACGTCTTAGGTTGTGGTTTAACATCTTTGTTGTATGTTTGCTTAGTACTGAACGTGACCTTTTCCCGAATATGACCGGTTATACCGAGTGTGAATTTGTATTGTTATATGAACGACTATTATATAATTTGATTGTGCGTTTCTCTATGCTGAGTGTTCTTGTATATGTATTTGTGCTGATGTCATTTTAACGATATTTGTTATCATTGTCATATAAGCGTTAGGTTTGGCTAGCCATCAAACCAGGTTTAATCCACATTTTTTTCTTAAATTGTCCTGTACATTTATACCAAGTTAAAATTAGACAGTTGTTATCAAATAGTTTTTTTCTATGTATATTGGCGTTTGTGTTTGTTGAACTTAATTTTTCCTGTTGATCCTTTGTTTTCCTCTAATAGTTGTTGTGTTTCTCTCGGTTTTGGTTAGTGGCCCGGATTTGTTTTCTCTAAATTGATTTATGTCTTTTGAACACCGGTATGCTACTGTTGTCTTTATTGGTATCAGTTTGATATTATGATATGAAAATAACTTGCCAATGAGACAACTATCACTCAAAGCTTAAATAAATTGAATGCCAGTAAATATAGACAAACGTACAGCCTAAAACATTGCATTATTCTGGTTTTTGTTTAAAAATTAGATATTTTGTTTTCTATTTTGCTAATTTCCTTTTTTGAAGATCTGCAGGACTTTTCGTTATTCCATATATGATTTGTTGTACATTAATGTTACAATTACATATTATGTTATTTTTTTTAACTATTTTTTACAACCACTAACGGTGCATACATGTTGTATAATCATAAATATGCTTGTATACTAATTTCAGAATCCACAGTCAAGATAAGTACAAGAAGAATAACAAGCACATCTACAAAGCCTGGGGCAAACGATTTAGGTAAACTAAAATATTTAACAGAAAATCATTAATTGAGTAAAGCCCAAGTCGCACTGTCACGTTTTACTACGTTTTTAAATGCTACGTTTTAACTACGTTTTGAAGAAACTTTTTGTCACGTTATTTTGAAAGCTAGGTTTTACTAGGTTTATATTACGTTCTTACCACGTTTTAATACGTATTAGTACGTGTAGACCTACGTTTCTACCACGATAGTAAGCACGTTTTGTTACGTTCTGCTAAGCTTTGATACGTATTTATGAGGTTTCCATTTCGTTTCAATTTTCGCTACTTGTTTTGTGGAATTTTCAAACCATACATGGCAGGTCCCGTTTTAATCAAAGGGTTACTACGTTTCGATACGCCTTGTAACAACGTATATTCCCGTTTCGCTACGCTTTCAAAATGAAGTAAAACGTAACCTGACAGTGTGACTGAGGCTTTAATAAGACATCGAACTAGATCACTTAAACATTTCATCAGTCTATTAACAAATTCCCCGAAACTATCGACATACGATATATGAAAGCAACCAAAACACGTACAGTAAAAAATCCGTTTGACAGATGCGCGTATCATTCACATAAATCACACAAGTACCTCTTGAATAACAATAGTTGAAATGCAAAGTTGAGGAACTTTCAACCTTACAAAATAAAATAATGGTTCTGCCAAATCTTTCTATAATTTAGGCCTGGTGTAGAACACGTGATCAAACATATCAAGTAATGAATTAATGGCAATTGACATAATCAATAGTAGTCAATAGAAAATTACAAAGAAACAAGAACATCAATCAAAAACGACGTAATCTCAGATGCTCCGGAAAATCTATCTTGCTCTATTAGTGAGACCTGGTGTGTTGATTATGATCAACAAATTTTCGTGAAAAAACGTGTTCCAAAATTTATGCATTAATACGCTAAAGTTGCAAGGGATCAGAATTGTTCTTAAGAGCATTTCAACATACCAAAGATTTCAAATGAATATCTTAATTGCCTAAAATAAATACTCTGTATTTTATTGTAAATAATTAAAAGAGGTTCAATTTATACATTAAATAATAAGATTGTTAAATCAAGGACTTTCTATACTAAACTTTCTATACTTTAGTATAATAAGTCCCTGGTTAAATGCATCATTTTCTTCAATAAAAGTATATCTGTTTTTCAGGTTCAAGAAATTGATGATAACAATTTAAACCGCCATGCACTAACTAGCTTTTATACGCGGATTCATCAAAGCTTATATAACGAAATTAACTTGAAATTAAGATATCATTTAAACTAGACCGTTTGCATTTAACGACAGCTTGGTGATACACTTATATCAAGAGATGAACGCCTTCTCTCTGCACTTTGCCTCGTTTATTAATCCACCATAATCTACTTAGGAGTGGCTAAAGATACCAGAGGAACACTCAAACTCATAAATCGAAAATAAACTGACAATGTCATGGTTAGAAAAGAACCAGAAAAACAGACAAACAATAGTACAAAACCAAACACAACTTAAAATGAAATACCATACCATTCCTTTGATTTTTTCTTGGAGCTTGATATTTTTGCAATTTACTTTTTGCAATTATTGCAATTATCGCGTTTTTCTATTCTTGGTTTTTGGATTGAAAATAAATCGGCAACTACTGTTGCCTCCTATTTAGTCATTATATATTCACATTTTGTTTTTCAGCTTTGAGTCGAAGAGAAATCACTGTTTATTCAATTGGTACCGGTGCATTTGTTTTCGTTATACTTATGTGCACCGTGTGTCAACGCCGATACAATTGCAAACACATCTGCGTCAAATTTAGGAGATACCACACTACATGCAGAAGAAATAGAAATATACCAGAAATATCAATGCCGAACATTCCGCTAGAGGAAATCGAGGGAACATATGAAGTAATAGACGAGTCGAATATGATACATGTAGATAACGTTGAGACCATTATGGAAAGCAATAGCTCAATTTCGAACACAAAAGAAAGAAATTCCCAGCCTAATAGCAACAATTATCTTGCACCATATCAACCTAGTAATAAAGATTTAAAAATAAGCCATGTAACTGATAATAAAATAGACCTTGTAGGACTGTCAGATGGTTATCACCAAACCCCAAGTGATCTTGAATCAACTTCCTCTACTTCAGACGTACAAATAAACAGATCTAGTTATCTAAATCCGTATCAACCAATCGTTCATTCAGCAGATATTCATGAGTACTTATCCATTCATGATTCCGGTTCATCAGGGTCTGAAACATTTTTCTCGCTGCGTTGACGACCCATTGGTGGCCTTCGACTGCTATCTGTTCTTCGGTCGGGTTGTTTTTCTCTTTTACATATTCCCCATTTCCGTTCTCAATTTTATCAATGAAGGAAGCTTATTATTTGAATCCATAACAGATCATAGCAACCAACTATACAAGAAAGACATTTGAACGAATATAAATTTATATAAGATTGTCCAGACCGATCGCATGCTACGTCGTCGGATACGTGACCGAAAGAAAAAAAGCAGAATACTCTAACTGATCTTTCAAACTTATTAAATGGGAAAAGCTAGATGATACATGCGGATTTCCGTTCGAAACGAATCAATAAAAATGAAACTTTTTATTAATATTAGAAAATACGCATATTATGATTGTTTTCATCTTTAAAAGTTTAATACAAGTATATGATTTCAGGAATTTAACTTTTATACTTATTTATACTTATTTATAAAATAGAAAAACAAAGGATATGGGGTATCTATCCATGACACTAAATCAGTAAATGCACAACATGAAATAGCATGCAAAAAGCAAAGGAACAGCGCTTTTATTGCTGTTCTTTATCTCAAAGTCACAGTGAGGCCTACAACACGGACAAAAACACTATCTCACATAAGTTTGAGACAGCCCCTAGCACCACCTAGAGCTGAATTCTTTGCAAAAAAAAATATGATAGACTTTTTAAGATATAACACCGCCTAATCGGGCCCGGTAAAAAAAGAACATACAGGAAAGTAGTACATATTTAAAACAAAATAGTTCCTACGTACAGGTGTTAACCTTTAATCATGTAGCATACATTTTCAATCAAGGTATGTGGCACCGTTAAAGTCCTCAATTCCACTAAAGTCCACAACACCGCTGAAGTCCACAACAATTTCCCGCTAAAGTCCACAACGCCGTTAAAGTCCACAAACTTTCCGCTTAAGTCCACAAAATGACCTCCGCTAAAGTCCACAATAACAAGTTCCGCTAAAGTCCACAAAAAACACCGTTAAAGTCCAAACATTTTTTTTACTATCAAATTAAAGATCAATTCGCTGTTTAACTGCCGATAGATTTTAAAAAAAAAAACAAGGACTTTTGTTCTTGAAAAGTTTAGATCTAATAAAAAGCATGGACTTTTGTTCTTGAAAAGTATTTCTTATCAGCTTCATTATATATTTGATAAATGAAAATATTATAGTATCTGCTTTTTGATTCCCATAAATATATGAAAAAGAATTCAACAAATTCAGGCATTTTGTGGTGCTCAGCGTATTTTCATCACTCATTGGTATGCACGTTTTTTTTATTTCAAAAAGGAAAAATGTATTTGTTTCAGAATGAAAGATGAACTGAATAAATTATACGCGGATGCGGTTACCGTCTGGACCGTATAAGTATACTCGAACGTATGCTAGTACCGTATGAGTATACTCGTACGGTCTAGTACGAGCTCGACCATACACGTGCTTTTGACAAATTTATCAAGAGTAAAAAAATGAAATAAAAACTTGAACTAAATACAAAAGTGACTTTATGAGTTAATATCCTGCATTAAGTATAAAATTGAGTTCAAATGCTCATTGAAATTGGAGTTATTGGAAGAACATATATGTATATTTTGGAAGATAATTTTTTAGGAACGTTACTTCAAAAACCGTCAAGCCAGTAAAATTTAATGGTCAGAACGATTTAATTGTCACCTATAATTTGTTGTTATATATATAATAATTATCATGAAAATTTACCTTTTTTTTCATGAAAAATATTAAGGGACTATTTCATGTAAGATTTTAATCAAAATTGGTACCAATAGAAGCAGAACTCTCATAGGTTTTTTGTTTATTTGGTAATATATTTAATTTGAAACGTTAATTATCAATTCCTGATGATATTACACAAAGTTTATATTTTTTATCTAAAAATTTGATTTGCATAAGGAGAAAAACAAAAATAACCGAAGAAAATAATTACCGAAGTACCAAATATATATTCAGACAATTCTACGTCTTTCAGCACATGGTTTGTGAAAATCCAACTGTTAATGCCGTCAAATGTAGTTTTGTATCTTTTTATATGATTTTTAAATTCACTTGCCGATGTATTTGTATGTTTAGAATATATTTTGCTTTTGAGAGGAACCTGTTGAAGCACTTTGATGGAGTTTAACTGTAGGTAGCTTCGGTCAAATCTTTTATGGAGGTCTGCTTTGTGATCTTCCTCCATGTTTCTGTGCATTGAGCCTCAACCGTGATTTTTTTCTGACCATGAAAGTAACTGAAAAGGAAAAGAAATCATTTTCCAGCTTTAAAAAATGTATTTTGAGTCATTTTTTACTTTTTACGAAATCAAAATCACTTGTATTAAAAGACAAAAAAAACAGGCGAAATGAAGTACCTTCAGTTTGTAATGTCTTATTATAATATAGTAGATGTGTTTGAACTAAAAAGTATCAGATAAAGACCGATTTATATGCAAATCTATTTTATTTTTATTAAAAGCCTCTACCCCTTGAGATGCAAAATCTGACACCCCGACTGACACTTCTAGTTTTGAAACTAATTAAAAGTGAGTGAGAAGCTGGTATTTCGTTAAATGCCATGATAGGAATTCAATTCTATATAAATGATACGAGAGGAAGTCGCCTTAAGTAGTTTTTATCCAGAAATTTGCATATGAAGCCTCAAAATCGGCAACACGGAACACTAGGGAGAGGTGTTTGAGGAAACAGAGCACTAAAAACGATTGATTCTGCTTGCAGGAAATAGATTATGTTTCAGTTCATTCCGTGCAATACATTACATGGTACTAAGAATTCTAAAAAAAAGAAATTTTGATACTTGAACTTACTTTGATAGTTTTTCTCCGCTTCAACATTGCCACCCCGTGTCAAACATAGCCGACTCCCCGCATGAGGCATTCTACACGGTGATATCTATGAAAAGACAAAATATTGGAATTTTTTTTATATTCGAATCCTGGTACTGCCAAAATAATCTGTTTTGTAACCGGTTAATTATACTCTTTAAAAAAAACAATGATAGTTCAGAATTATTTCTGATGTAGAACTAGTACTGTCATGATCTAACCTAGGGTAGAATATTCAAATTGATCTAGGTTAGAACATTTCAAAAAGATGAAAAGTAGAAAAACTTTCTGATTGTGACTCAGAACACGATATTCACAAACAGAATTAATACATAGTAATAGTTGATGCAGTTTTGAAACTTGGATTTAGTTCTGTTATTTTGCATGTTTAAAATTATATATATTTTTCTAAATACTTTATTAATTCATAGTTATGCTGAAGGAGTAAACACAGTTTTGCTATTTTTCATTATTATGATTCTGATGATTTTGAAATACATCAACACAGATCGATGACTACCTTGCGTTTGTGTGGAGGGTTAATTCGTTTTATACCCATGTTACCCTGAACATTAAACAACTTAACTAAATGTAAATGTATGTATATGATTAAGTAATGAAATGTCAAATATAAGTGCCTACATAACTACATACAGTTCGTTGGTAAAGCTTTAAAAATGCCCTATACAGCTTGTTGTTCGGTTCGAGCCAAGGCTCCTTGTTGAAGGCCTTACTTTGACCTATAATTAATTGTGACTTGGACGGAGAGTTGTCTCATTGGCACTCATACCACATCTTCCTATATCTATTTAACCAATCATATTCGTTATGTGCCCGTCCGAGTCAAATTATGTTAATGTCCTCGTCACACTGTCCCGATTTTTACGCCGATGGCTACACAATAATGGAAATTTTCAAAATCGGGACTGATCGTATCCAGGTCGGGCTATTCGTAGTGCAATCTTTAACAATCGTAGAACCATCGGCCACTTTTTCTAGCCTTCGGTGACAACTTCGGGAAGGGTTCTAAATTTTTTAACATGTTAAAAAATCCCCGAAGGTGCGTCCGATGTTGAGGGTTCGTATTGAGTTCGAATCACCATCCTCACCATCGTAATGTCACCGGGAATGCATCTTTGCACATCGTATTGCATTCGTGTTTCCATCGTTTCCATCGGGCAGTTTTGACATTACGATGTCTACACGAATGAATCACGAAGATACCCGAAGGTCTTACGATGGCAACACGACTTCGTGAAGACCTCGTAATCCCGTCGTGTTGCCATCGAATAAAAGTACGAAGGCGACAAGATGGAACTACGACGTCAAAAATCCAGCTAAATGTAAGTTAATTTTCGCGCTAAAATACATTTAAAGTGCCATGCGCGATATGCACTGGTCAGTCTAATACGACAGTTAAGAAAGACGTTCACAAAAAAATGGAGCTCACATCATATGATTCTATGAGAACAAGAAAGGCGACAGCGTTGTTTCTGTTAATTCAAATGGAACAAGAAGAGCAGCTATTACATTACAGGCTCAGGATTTACTTTTACAAGTAAAATATTATTTTTGTCAATTTTTCATATCAAGTAACATAATGAAAATCATAAACGCGCCTCGTACACCAACACTGCAGGTACACGTATATAGGGAAACCAACTTTTTCTTCATTATTCTGATTTTTTATGTGTCGTCTGAGTTGTTGTCACACGAATGTTTACTCCATAACCATTTTGTTTTCTATATGTCATATTTTGCCGCATTTGTTGCTTTCCCCACATCGTTCCTTTTGTCTATATTATTATGATATTCTCCTGGAAACAGCTCTTTTTGAATAAAAGGGATCAACGAACCCATTACCTTACCTTTAAGATAGATCAGTAAACATGGGCATAATTATGGGTGATTATTCAGACTAGTGCACACATTTTATAGTGCAAACAAGGCAATGCCGAGCGTGACATCCCCTCGTATGTAACATATTGGGGACAAATATGGACACTATATTTGTATATGACACATGCAGAAAATGGTAAATTGAATATGCATATTTGATACATAAACTATTTTTATGCCCCACCTACGATAGTAGAGGGGCATTATGTTTTCTGGTCTGTGGCTCCGTCCGTCTGTGCGTCCGTTCGTCCGTTCGTCCGTTCAGGTTAAAGTTTTTGGTCAAGGTAGTTTTCGATGAAGCTGAAGTCCAATCAACTTGAAACTTAGTACACTTGTTGCTTAGGATATGATCTTTTTAATTTTAAAGCCAAAGTAGACTTTTGACCCCAATTTCACGGTCCACTGAACATAGAAAATGAAAGTGGGAGTTTCAGGTTAAAGTTTTTGGTCAAGGTAGTTTTTGATGAAGCTTGTTTTAGAAATCAACCAAAACATTCAGTAACTGGAAATACCTTTAATATTGTCTTTAGAACCAGTAGGTAAAAAAATGAGCAACCAATTTTCTGTGTATTATGCTATTTAAAGGAGAAAATATAAGTCCATCTGCATGACCTTGACCTTTGGCCTTGAACGTAAAAAATGTCAGATCATTACAAGGAGGAACAATATACCAAATGTGGTTAAAATGAAGCATATTGGTTTTAGAGTGTCCACAAGGGTGATATTGCCTTGTATTAAAACTGCCACTGTGACCTTGACCTTTCAATAGCGCTTAAGATATTCTTAACGAGTAACACCATACCAAGTTTTGAGCATTTTGGTTCTAGAGTGTCCGTAACAATTTTATCTACACGCAACTTACATGTAGTAGGCGAGGGGATAATAAACTAAGTTTTATAAGAATTAGACAAAAAGATCGATTCCCCGCCATGCATGGCAGACTTGTACAGAAACGATATGTTGTCGAAATTTTGTTCGTATCTTTAAGACATCGTATGGCAATCGCGCCATCATCGTTATCTATCGTGTAGCCTTCGTAATCCATCGTGTAGCCTTCGTGATCCAGCGGGCTGACATATAAAGCTTAAATACCCGTCTTCGGTTAACCTTCGTATATCCATCTTTTGCTATCGTATATAATTTCGGCACCATCGTATAGACTTCGTTATTCATCGTACTTGCTTCGGTCACTTTTTGGTATTTTAACGAGATCGGGACCAACTTCGTACGAACTTACAATTTTCGCATTCGGGTGTCCATCGTATATAAAAATCGGGACAGTGTGACGCGGGCATAACAAACTACAGAAGATTTATTTTAGACTGTTTTATTCTTGAAAACTGAAGAAAACCATTCATCAAAGAGCTGAATTATAAAGAAAATAATTTTAGAAATGTTTCTTCATCAGATAATTGTTTATTACAAAATTAATATCAAATGAATGAGAGATTGAATAAGGGTATTTAATTTCTGTATTCTCTGATGAGTTTTTATGTACACTAGTATTCCACATTCCAAACTAAAAGACAAATTGAAAGAGTTGGTATTGCTTTGCTTCGTAAAAAAGAATGGCCAACGTAGATACAAGTATCTTGTCTTAGGGAGGAATAAATCCTACTTTGTAAAGGATCACTCTGATTCGAACAAAAAATTCTCTGAAACTGATATTATCAAGATGCTTGATTTCTTGATTGACAACATATTTGTTACGTTCGGAGGACGTGTTTTTCAACAGACTGTCGGCATTCCAATGGGAACAAACTGTGCCCCTCTACTTGCCGATTTGTTTCTTTATTATTATGAGGCTGACTTCATGCAGGAACTTCTTAGGAAGAAAGATAAGAAGTTAGCACTATCCTTTAATTCTAAGTTTCGCTATATAGATGATGTTCTTTCACTAAATAATTCAAAATTTGGTGACTATGTGGAACGCATCTATCCAATCGAGCTAGAGATAAAGGATACTACAGATACAGTTAAGTCGGCCTCATATCTTGACTTACATCTAGAAATTGACAATGAGGGTCGGTTGAAAACAAAACTTTACGACAAAAGAGATGATTTCAGCTTTCCAATTGTGAACTTTCCATTTCTAAGTAACAACATTCCAGCAGCACCTGCATACGGGGTATATATCTCCCAATTGATACGATATTCCCGTGCTTGCATTTCCTATCATGATTTTCTTGATAGAGGGTTGCTGCTCACAAGGAAGCTATTAAACCAAGAGTTCCAAATGGTGAAGTTGAAATCATCCCTTCGTAAATTTTACGGACGCCATCACGAGTTGGTTGACCGTTATGGAATAACCGTATCACAAATGATATCGGATATGTTCCTTACGTCGTAACTACAATCCCCTTCCCTTTCCTGAATGTGACCTACCGAATTAGACTATTTACCGGATTTGTTATCACATAAGCAACACGACGGGTGCCGCATGTGGAGCAGGATCTGCTTACCCTTCCGGAGCACCCGAGATCACCCCTAGTTTTTGGTGGGGTTCGTGTTCTATGTTGTGTCATATGTACTATTGTTTTTCTGTTTGTCTTTTTCATTTTTAGCCATGGCGTTGTCAGTTTGTTTTAGATTTATGAGTTTGACTGTCCCTTTGGTATCTTTCGTCCCTCTTTTATGCCATTTTTATCTTTTCTTTATTTTTGTAGCCCATTAATCTCTATTCCTTTTTTTTATTTTTTTATTATTTTTCTCCTTATTTCTGTTTGCCCTTTACTCAGTATTGTTTGAATATTATTCCAAATCCTTTAAACCCATATAGACCCTAACGCATATGTTGATTATAATAAACCTGTTCAGAAAATATAACACATAATTGGGATCTAGTACATATAAATCTGTTATGTGAACATGACGGAATTGTCCCTCTGTGTACACATCTAGCTTGGTGTCGTGAATTCCTATTTACTTCCGATATTGATCAGATATTCATATAATGAAATCAAAGATAAGACGATGTGTTATGCGTGCCAATGAGACAGCTCTCCATCCAAGTCACAATGCATAAAAAGTAAATAATTATTAGTCAAGTACGTCCTTCCAACACGAAGCGTTGGCTCTCGCCAAACATCAAGCTATAAAGGGCCCTAAAATTACCATTGTAAAATAAAACAAACAAGAAAAACTATCTACGGTATAAGGTATATGAAAAACGAGAAACGAATAAAACTTATAAACCACACCAACGAAGACGACAACAACTGAACAGGCTCCGTAGTTTGGACAGGTGCATACAAATGCATAAAAATACATGTTTAAACATTATAAAAAACGCCATCCTTCACCATTACCTAAAAAAAAGTGGTGCCAACGTGATAACTTATAAAAAAGCACAATAAAAAATATCAATTGAAATGGCTTGAGGGAGCAAACATTTAACTTCACGGAGTTGTGAGTTATTGTCTGAATCAGAAATTACTTTTTTCTAAATTTAACTAATCACATTTTTGTAAGGTTTGTGAAAAATCTGGATTCAGAAATATTTTTTTCCATCTTCTTCATCTTAACATTTTTTCTTCATTAAATTAGAGGTCATATTTTTCTTAGGAAAAGACCCATAACTTCCATAAGTTCTTGAAGTTAAATGGTAGTTTTGTAGTACTGGATAAAGCCTCGGTCACACCTTACCAGATAGCACGAACGGACGCCTAACGGATGAAAATAAAAGTTGTCCGTTGACAAAATTGTTATTCGTTTGGAGTCCGTTGATGTACTGACCAAATAAAACGGACGCGTAAGGTAGAACTCCACAGTTAGGTGTGTAGTTTCGCATTTTGGCCCCTGTGGATTTTTCAAATATGAGAGCTAGTGTGCAATAAAATTCATTTTTGGATAGCTGAGTATTAAAATAGCCTTTGTATTGGGTTTATATGAACATCAAGAGTATGTAATGTATGTAATATAGGCTGTTTTCTGTATGACAGTCCGTATTTGCATGTCCCTACCATACATTGGTCCGGCAATTATTGTAATGTTTTTTTCCAACTTTTATCGCACGAACTTTGTGATTGGATTTTACAAAAAAATGAGGCAAAAGACACCCAATTTTTATTTGATCATTAGGAAGATTTATGAAAACAGTTTCTAAAAAGGTATTACTCAAAGGCATTGAAATTCTAGTTTGATCCAAATTTTGGGGGGATATGTGACATGTTCACCCCCCTTTTTGCAATATTTTATGGTAAATAAATGCAGATTGTTGCCATGGATACACACAAAAGGAATTTATTTTCACTCTTTTAACTTTTAAAAATCAAATCTATGGCATATACTGATTACATACATATGCACATGTACAACACAAACAGTTAGGTTAATGTATTAGAAATTCAGGAATAGGAGATGATAAAACATGTTGTGGCTCATTTTTAATTTTATTTTCTAACTGTGGAGTGCTACCTTATGGCACATCAGAAAGCACAGAAATGCACTTTTTAAGATAAAATTGACCACAAATCTTTAGTCTTTTATGTTCTTGATTTAGTTCTGAAGGTAAAAAATCTGTTAGGAATGCAATTTATGTTTATTTTATTGTTTACTGTCCTTAGCAACCAAACATACAAATTTTGACACTTAGACATGTTGCGGTCTTAAATTTGTACTCCATTAGCTTCGCCATTGTAACCAAAGATTGCGCTTTATATGATATCCTCAGAATGTATCGCTTTATATTTTTGAATGCGAATAAGTCAAATAAACATTTTTAGCAGGATTTTATATTATAATTTGGAATTAATTAAATTTAATGATGCCAGTACTGCTAGAAATTTATACCCTGCTTGAGAGCTTCTAAACCATGGTTAGGTATGCTATTTACAGCAAAATTGACCTATAAGTGCTTTCAAATACCTAAAAATTGTACAATTTGTCCTCTTTTAAGGTAATTTTATGATTTTAAATTAAGATAATGGGAAAAGTTTTAGAAATTTACCCAAAAATGAGACAGACTTGAAGTTTTTCACTATGATCCAGCATTTATTTTTAAATCACTTTTTGTCGCGTTTCAACATCAACTGCTAACCTTCATAAAATCTTTATTATTGAACCAATTCTAAAAACTAAGGTACCATTTTCATCGTAACAGCTAGTAGAACACAGAAAATATAATAAAAATTGAGGCAGGAGGGGAAAAATTTCACCTTAAGGTAGCACTCCACAGTTAGGTGTGTAGTTTCGCATTTTGGCCCCTGTGGATTTTTCAAATATGAGAGCTAGTGTGCAATAAAATTCATTTTTGGATAGCTGAGTATTAAAATAGCCTTTGTATTGGGTTTATATGAACATCAAGAGTATGTAATGTATGTAATATAGGCTGTTTTCTGTATGACAGTCCGTATTTGCATGTCCCTACCATACATTGGTCCGGCAATTATTGTAATGTTTTTTTCCAACTTTTTATCGCACGAACTTTGTGATTGGATTTTACAAAAAAATGAGGCGAAAGACACCCAATTTTTATTTGATCATTAGGAAGATTTATGAAAACAGTTTCTAAAAAGGTATTACTCAAAGGCATTGAAATTCTAGTTTGATCCAAATTTTGGGGGGATATGTGACATGTTCACCCCCCTTTTTGCAATATTTTATGGTAAATAAATGCAGATTGTTGCCATGGATACACACAAAAGGAATTTATTTTCACTCTTTTAACTTTTGAAAATCAAATCTATGGCATATACTGATTACATACATATGCACATGTACAACACAAACAGTTAGGTTAATGTATTAGAAATTCAGGAATAGGAGATGATAAAACATGTTGTGGCTCATTTTTAATTTTATTTTCTAACTGTGGAGTGCTACCTTACGGCACATCAGAAAGCACAGAAATGCACTTTTTAAGATAAAATTGACCACAAATCTTTAGTCTTTTATGTTCTTGATTTAGTTCTGAAGGTAAAAAATCTGTTAGGAATGCAATTTATGTTTATTTTATTGTTTACTGTCCTTAGCAACCAAACATACAAATTTTGACACTTAGACATGTTGCGGTCTTAAATTTGTACTCCATTAGCTTCGCCATTGTAACCAAAGATTGCGCTTTATATGATATCCTCAGAATGTATCGCTTTATATTTTTGAATGCGAATAAGTCAAATAAACATTTTTAGCAGGATTTTATATTATAATTTGGAATTAATTAAATTTAATGATGCCAGTACTGCTAGAAATTTATACCCTGCTTGAGAGCTTCTAAACCATGGTTAGGTATGCTATTTACAGCAAAATTGACCTATAAGTGCTTTCAAATACCTAAAAATTGTACAATTTGTCCTCTTTTAAGGTAATTTTATGATTTTAAATTAAGATAATGGGAAAAGTTTTAGAAATTTACCCAAAAATGAGACAGACTTGAAGTTTTTCACTATGATCCAGCATTTATTTTTAAATCACTTTTTGTCGCGTTTCAACATCAACTGATAACCTTCATAAAATCTTTATTACTGAACCAATTCTAAAAACTAAGGTACCATTTTCATCGTAACAGCTAGTAGAACACAGAAAATATAATAAAAATTGGGGCAGGAGGGGAAAAATTTCACCTTAAGGTAGCACTCCACAGTTAGGTGTGTAGTTTCGCATTTTGGCCCTGTGGATTTTTCAAATATGAGAGCTAGTGTGCAATAAAATTCATTTTTGGATAGCTGAGTATTAAAATAGCCTTTGTATTGGGTTTATATGAACATCAAGAGTATGTAATGTATGTAATATAGGCTGTTTTCTGTATGACAGTCCGTATTTGCATGTCCCTACCATACATTGGTCCGGCAATTATTGTAATGTTTTTTTCCAACTTTTTATCGCACGAACTTTGTGATTGGATTTTACAAAAAAATGAGGCGAAAGACACCCAATTTTTATTTGATCATTAGGAAGATTTATGAAAACAGTTTCTAAAAAGGTATTACTCAAAGGCATTGAAATTCTAGTTTGATCCAAATTTTGGGGGGATATGTGACATGTTCACCCCCCTTTTTGCAATATTTTATGGTAAATAAATGCAGATTGTTGCCATGGATACACACAAAAGGAATTTATTTTCACTCTTTTAACTTTTGAAAATCAAATCTATGGCATATACTGATTACATACATATGCACATGTACAACACAAACAGTTAGGTTAATGTATTAGAAATTCAGGAATAGGAGATGATAAAACATGTTGTGGCTCATTTTTAATTTTATTTTCTAACTGTGGAGTGCTACCTTACGGCACATCAGAAAGCACAGAAATGCACTTTTTAAGATAAAATTGACCACAAATCTTTAGTCTTTTATGTTCTTGATTTAGTTCTGAAGGTAAAAAATCTGTTAGGAATGCAATTTATGTTTATTTTATTGTTTACTGTCCTTAGCAACCAAACATACAAATTTTGACACTTAGACATGTTGCGGTCTTAAATTTGTACTCCATTAGCTTCGCCATTGTAACCAAAGATTGCGCTTTATATGATATCCTCAGAATGTATCGCTTTATATTTTTGAATGCGAATAAGTCAAATAAACATTTTTAGCAGGATTTTATATTATAATTTGGAATTAATTAAATTTAATGATGCCAGTACTGCTAGAAATTTATACCCTGCTTGAGAGCTTCTAAACCATGGTTAGGTATGCTATTTACAGCAAAATTGACCTATAAGTGCTTTCAAATACCTAAAAATTGTACAATTTGTCCTCTTTTAAGGTAATTTTATGATTTTAAATTAAGATAATGGGAAAAGTTTTAGAAATTTACCCAAAAATGAGACAGACTTGAAGTTTTTCACTATGATCCAGCATTTATTTTTAAATCACTTTTTGTCGCGTTTCAACATCAACTGATAACCTTCATAAAATCTTTATTACTGAACCAATTCTAAAAACTAAGGTACCATTTTCATCGTAACAGCTAGTAGAACACAGAAAATATAATAAAAATTGGGGCAGGAGGGGAAAAATTTCACCTTAAGGTAGCACTCCACAGTTAGGTGTGTAGTTTCGCATTTTGGCCCCTGTGGATTTTTCAAATATGAGAGCTAGTGTGCAATAAAATTCATTTTTGGATAGCTGAGTATTAAAATAGCCTTTGTATTGGGTTTATATGAACATCAAGAGTATGTAATGTATGTAATATAGGCTGTTTTCTGTATGACAGTCCGTATTTGCATGTCCCTACCATACATTGGTCCGGCAATTATTGTAATGTTTTTTTCCAACTTTTTATCGCACGAACTTTGTGATTGGATTTTACAAAAAAATGAGGCGAAAGACACCCAATTTTTATTTGATCATTAGGAAGATTTATGAAAACAGTTTCTAAAAAGGTATTACTCAAAGGCATTGAAATTCTAGTTTGATCCAAATTTTGGGGGGATATGTGACATGTTCACCCCCCTTTTTGCAATATTTTATGGTAAATAAATGCAGATTGTTGCCATGGATACACACAAAAGGAATTTATTTTCACTCTTTTAACTTTTGAAAATCAAATCTATGGCATATACTGATTACATACATATGCACATGTACAACACAAACAGTTAGGTTAATGTATTAGAAATTCAGGAATAGGAGATGATAAAACATGTTGTGGCTCATTTTTAATTTTATTTTCTAACTGTGGAGTGCTACCTTATGGCACATCAGAAAGCACAGAAATGCACTTTTTAAGATAAAATTGACCACAAATCTTTAGTCTTTTATGTTCTTGATTTAGTTCTGAAGGTAAAAAATCTGTTAGGAATGCAATTTATGTTTATTTTATTGTTTACTGTCCTTAGCAACCAAACATACAAATTTTGACACTTAGACATGTTGCGGTCTTAAATTTGTACTCCATTAGCTTCGCCATTGTAACCAAAGATTGCGCTTTATATGATATCCTCAGAATGTATCGCTTTATATTTTTGAATGCGAATAAGTCAAATAAACATTTTTAGCAGGATTTTATATTATAATTTGGAATTAATTAAATTTAATGATGCCAGTACTGCTAGAAATTTATACCCTGCTTGAGAGCTTCTAAACCATGGTTAGGTATGCTATTTACAGCAAAATTGACCTATAAGTGCTTTCAAATACCTAAAAATTGTACAATTTGTCCTCTTTTAAGGTAATTTTATGATTTTAAATTAAGATAATGGGAAAAGTTTTAGAAATTTACCCAAAAATGAGACAGACTTGAAGTTTTTCACTATGATCCAGCATTTATTTTTAAATCACTTTTTGTCGCGTTTCAACATCAACTGCTAACCTTCATAAAATCTTTATTATTGAACCAATTCTAAAAACTAAGGTACCATTTTCATCGTAACAGCTAGTAGAACACAGAAAATATAATAAAAATTGAGGCAGGAGGGGAAAAATTTCACCTTAAGGTAGCACTCGACAGTTAGGTGTGTAGTTTCGCATTTTGGCCCCTGTGGATTTTTCAAATATGAGAGCTAGTGTGCAATAAAATTCATTTTTGGATAGCTGAGTATTAAAATAGCCTTTGTATTGGGTTTATATGAACATCAAGAGTATGTAATGTATGTAATATAGGCTGTTTTCTGTATGACAGTCCGTATTTGCATGTCCCTACCATACATTGGTCCGGCAATTATTGTAATGTTTTTTTCCAACTTTTTATCGCACGAACTTTGTGATTGGATTTTACAAAAAAATGAGGCGAAAGACACCCAATTTTTATTTGATCATTAGGAAGATTTATGAAAACAGTTTCTAAAAAGGTATTACTCAAAGGCATTGAAATTCTAGTTTGATCCAAATTTTGGGGGGATATGTGACATGTTCACCCCCCTTTTTGCAATATTTTATGGTAAATAAATGCAGATTGTTGCCATGGATACACACAAAAGGAATTTATTTTCACTCTTTTAACTTTTGAAAATCAAATCTATGGCATATACTGATAACATACATATGCACATGTACAACACAAACAGTTAGGTTAATGTATTAGAAATTCAGGAATAGGAGATGATAAAACATGTTGTGGCTCATTTTTAATTTTATTTTCTAACTGTGGAGTGCTACCTTACGGCACATCAGAAAGCACAGAAATGCACTTTTTAAGATAAAATTGACCACAAATCTTTAGTCTTTTATGTTCTTGATTTAGTTCTGAAGGTAAAAAATCTGTTAGGAATGCAATTTATGTTTATTTTATTGTTTACTGTCCTTAGCAACCAAACATACAAATTTTGACACTTAGACATGTTGCGGTCTTAAATTTGTACTCCATTAGCTTCGCCATTGTAACCAAAGATTGCGCTTTATATGATATCCTCAGAATGTATCGCTTTATTTTTTTGAATGCGAATAAGTCAAATAAACATTTTTAGCAGGATTTTATATTATAATTTGGAATTAATTAAATTTAATGATGCCAGTACTGCTAGAAATTTATACCCTGCTTGAGAGCTTCTAAACCATGGTTAGGTATGCTATTTACAGCAAAATTGACCTATAAGTGCTTTCAAATACCTAAAAATTGTACAATTTGTCCTCTTTTAAGGTAATTTTATGATTTTAAATTAAGATAATGGGAAAAGTTTTAGAAATTTACCCAAAAATGAGACAGACTTGAAGTTTTTCACTATGATCCAGCATTTATTTTTAAATCACTTTTTGTCGCGTTTCAACATCAACTGCTAACCTTCATAAAATCTTTATTACTGAACCAATTCTAAAAACTAAGGTACCATTTTCATCGTAACAGCTAGTAGAACACAGAAAATATAATAAAAATTGAGGCAGGAGGGGAAAATTTCACCTTATGGCACATCAGAAAGCACAGAAATGCACTTTTTAAGATAAAATTGACCACAAATCTTTAGTCTTTTATGTTCTTGATTTAGTTCTGAAGGTAAAAAATCTGTTAGGAATGCAATTTATGTTTATTTTATTGTTTACTGTCCTTAGCAACCAAACATACAAATTTTGACACTTAGACATGTTGCGGTCTTAAATTTGTACTCCATTAGCTTCGCCATTGTAACCAAAGATTGCTCTTTATATGATATCCTCAGAATGTATCGCTTTATATTTTTGAATGCGAATAAGTCAAATAAACATTTTTAGCAGGATTTTATATTATAATTTGGAATTAATTAAATTTAATGATGCCAGTACTGCTAGAAATTTATACCCTGCTTGAGAGCTTCTAAACCATGGTTAGGTATGCTATTTACAGCAAAATTGACCTATAAGTGCTTTCAAATACCTAAAAATTGTACAATTGTCCTCTTTTAAGGTAATTTTATGATTTTAAATTAAGATAATGGGAAAAGTTTTAGAAATTTACCCAAAAATGAGACAGACTTGAAGTTTTTCACTATGATCCAGCATTTATTTTTAAATCACTTTTTGTCGCGTTTCAACATCAACTGCTAACCTTCATAAAATCTTTATTACTGAACCAATTCTAAAAACTAAGGTACCATTTTCATCGTAACAGCTAGTAGAACACAGAAAATATAATAAAAATTGAGGCAGGAGGGGAAAAATTTCACCTTAAGGCACATCAGAAAGCACAGAAATGCACTTTTTAAGATAAAATTGACCACAAATCTTTAGTCTTTTATGTTCTTGATTTAGTTCTGAAGGTAAAAAATCTGTTAGGAATGCAATTTATGTTTATTTTATATTGTTTACTGTCCTTAGCAACCAAACATACAAATTTTGACACTTAGACATGTTGCGGTCTTAAATTTGTACTCCATTAGCTTCGCCATTGTAACCAAAGATTGCGCTTTATATGATATCCTCAGAATGTATCGCTTTATATTTTTGAATGCGAATAAGTCAAATAAACATTTTTAGCAGGATTTTATATTATAATTTGGCATTAATTAAATTTAATGATGCCAGTACTGCTAGAAATTTATACCCTGCTTGAGAGCTTCTAAACCATGGTTAGGTATGCTATTTACAGCAAAATTGACCTATAAGTGCTTTCAAATACCTAAAAATTGTACAATTTGTCCTCTTTTAAGGTAATTTTATGATTTTAAATTAAGATAATGGGAAAAGTTTTAGAAATTTACCCAAAAATGAGACAGACTTGAAGTTTTTCACTATGATCCAGCATTTATTTTTAAATCACTTTTTGTCGTGTTTCAACATCAACTGCTAACCTTCATAAAATCTTTATTACTGAACCAATTCTAAAAACTAAGGTACCATTTTCATCGTAACAGCTAGTAGAACACAGAAAATATAATAAAAATTGAGGCAGGAGGGGAAAAATTTCACCTTAAGGTAGCACTCCACAGTTAGGTGTGTAGTTTCGCATTTTGGCCCCTGTGGATTTTTCAAATATGAGAGCTAGTGTGCAATAAAATTCATTTTTGGATAGCTGAGTATTAAAATAGCCTTTGTATTGGGTTTATATGAACATCAAGAGTATGTAATGTATGTAATATAGGCTGTTTTCTGTATGACAGTCCGTATTTGCATGTCCCTACCATACATTGGTCCGGCAATTATTGTAATGTTTTTTTCCAACTTTTTATCGCACGAACTTTGTGATTGGATTTTACAAAAAAATGAGGCGAAAGACACCCAATTTTTATTTGATCATTAGGAAGATTTATGAAAACAGTTTATAAAAAGGTATTACTCAAAGGCATTGAAATTCTAGTTTGATCCAAATTTTGGGGGGATATGTGACATGTTCACCCCCCTTTTTGCAATATTTTATGGTAAATAAATGCAGATTGTTGCCATGGATACACACAAAAGGAATTTATTTTCACTCTTTTAACTTTTGAAAATCAAATCTATGGCATATACTGATTACATACATATGCACATGTACAACACAAACAGTTAGGTTAATGTATTAGAAATTCAGGAATAGGAGATGATAAAACATGTTGTGGCTCATTTTTAATTTTATTTTCTAACTGTGGAGTGCTACCTAACGAATGCATAACGGACACACACCGGATATGCAACGTACGAGAAACGGAAACGTACCGGACAGAACGGATGTCGAACGTACACACAACGGACGAGTATCGCATAAAACGGACACCTAACGGAGGCGTACCGGATAAAAGTTTTGTTCTTCATAATACCGCCGAAGGGCAGTGTCTGGTCTGAAAAAGAGCTGCTTAATAGCAAAGACATACCCTTAATCTAAGATCGATTATAAGTAATAAGAATGCATGAACTTCAAGAACTCTGACATATATACCACTGTCCAATAATTGGTATTCCTAACGCGAAATTTTCAATTGGCATTTATCCGTTTTAGATCCGTTCATCATCCGTTTTATCCGTTATACGTCTGGTAGAAGTCCGTTTCACATTCTTCAACATCCGTTTTATCCGTTAAACGTCCGGTAGAAGTCCGTTGGTGAATTTGTCTACCAGACCTCCAACGGATATATAACGGACAAGTAACGGATACAAAACAGAAACGAAACGGACGAGTACCGTACAAAACGAACGCCTACCGGACGTTCAACGGACATTATATCTAACGGACATGAAAAAAAATTATCCGTTAGGCATCCGTTCGAGCTTTCCGTTAAGTGACCGAGGCTTGGGTTGCACTAATGACTGAACCGAATGGCAGGACCCAATGACAGGACCAAATGAAAAATGCTAATAACTTTTTCATTTGTCAAAGGATTGATCTCAAATTTGAAATATAATAAGATTTCATCATTTGATATATAGATTTAAGAAAAACAAATTAAAAAAAATGTAAGAAACTTTAGAAAACGTGACATGACCAACTCTGATAATGACAGGACCAACATCGACAATGACAGAACCAAATAAAAATGCTAAAAACTTCTTTTTTTTCAAAGGAATTATCTCAGATTTGAAATATAAAATGATATGTCATATTTTGAAACCAAAATGTTATAAAAAATATAGATTTTGTTTTCAAAAACTTTCAAAAACATGACAAGACCATCGCTGACTGATATGACCAACTTCTACAATAACAGGACCAGATGAAATTGCTAATTACTCTTTTATTTCTAAAAAATATTTTCCTGAAATTTGACGTATTATTAGATTAAACCATTTTATACATAAAGATACAAATTTTTTTTGTAGGAATAATTAAGAAAACAATATTAAAAGCTTGCTGTAATGTGACCTGACCAACACTGACAATGCCAGGACAAACCTCGACAATGACTGGACCAAATAAAAGTGCTATTATGTCAGATTAAAAATATAATAAGATCTCAGCTTTTAATACATCAATTAAATTTAAAAAAAAAACTAGATTTATTTTTTATTGCAAAAATGTGAAATAACCATTGCTGACTGACAGGAATTCTCTCAGATTTAGTTTAATGAACTATCTCTTAAACTATAAAATGATTATTAGTATAACATGTAAATATTTCAAAATCTCTTTCTTAAATATACTGATCATTCGTGTCTTTTTGTCTTGTGACCCTCTGTCATGTGACTCTGTGTCCGCCAACATACATTTTGCATGCGTTTTATACTTTTTCTTATATTTATGTATAAAATGGTATAATCTTCACATATTTTAAATTTCAGAAAAAATAAAAGAGTTTTTAGCAATTTCATTTGGTCCAGCCAGTCATTGTCGAGTTTGGTCCTATCATTATCAGAGTTGGTCATCGTTTTCTCAAGTTTCTTACAATTTTTTATAATTTATTTTTCTTAAATCTATTATTCAAATGATGAAATCTTATTATATTTCAAATTTGAGATCAATCCTTTGAGAAACGAAAAAGTTATTAGCATTTTTCATTTGGTCCTGTCATTTGGTCCAGTCATTAGTGTAACCCCCGAGGCTTTAAAACACAAACAAACAAAAACAAGTAAAATATCTTATTGGTTTATTATTATTTTGTTTGTTTCTTATTATTGCAATGCTAGTTATTGCATTCTGTGTTAATGTTCCTCCATGGGCGACCTGATTGGTTAACAAAATTATTTTCTGTATAAAATACAAATTCCCCTGTCTGGGATCCGTACAAAAAACATCACATTACTCAGGTTGAGCAGGTACAGCGTAAGGCAGCCAGGTTTGTCTTCAATGATTATAAAGACAGATCACCTGGTGCAGTTTCAAACTTAATTAAATCTTTGGAATGGGAAAATTTAGAAATAAGAAGGAAAAAAGCTAGATTAACTATGCTGTATAAAATAAATTGGGGGTTAGTGGAAGTTCCTATTAAGGACAACTTAACAATATCTGATAGACGTACTAGTGGGAAACATAAATTTAGGCAAATATCTAAAAATAAAGATTTCTATCAATTTTCATTCTATCCTCGCACTATTTCGGACTGGAACTCACTACCTGAAGCAATAGGTATGTCTGACACCCTGGAATCCTTCAAAAGTGGCATATCCACTCTAACACTTGAAGGATCCACTATGGAACGCCACAGCTGCCTTATGATAATAAAAACCATATCATTAAGGGTAGCGATATATCATGAAGAAAATGTTCTATACTATAACCACATAACGGCATATGGCTATAATACTCTGTCAAATTGCTATATCACTAAGGTACATTTATATATTATAACGGCATTTGGCTATAATACTCTGTCAATTTGCTATATCACTAAGGTACATTTATATATTATAACGGCATTTGGCTATAATACTCTGTCAATTTGCTATATCACTAAGGTACATTTATATACTATAACGGCATTTGGCTATAATACTCTGTCAATTTGCTATATCACTAAGGTACATTTATATACTATATAACGGCATTTGACTATAATACTCTGTCAATTTGCTATATCACTAAGGTACATTTATATACTATAACGGCATTTGGCTATAATACTCTGTCAATTTGCTATATCACTAAGGTACATTTATATACTATAACGGCATTTGACTATAATACTCTGTCAATTTGCTATATCACTAAGGTACATTTATATACTATAACGGCATTTGGCTATAATACTCTGTCAATTTGCTATATCACTAAGGTACATTTATATACTATAACGGCATTTGACTATAATACTCTGTCAATTTGCTATATCACTAAGGTAAATTTATATACTATAACGGCATATGGCTATAATACTCTCAGACTGTTAATTTGATATATCACTAAGGTACATTTATATATTATAACGACATTTGACTATAATACTCTATCAATTTGCAATATCACTAAGGTACATTTATATACTATAAACGGCATTTGACTATGATACTCTGTCAATTTGCTATATCACTAAGGTACATTTATATACTATATAACGGCATTTGACTATAATACTCTGTCAATTAGCTATATCACTAATGTACATTTATATACTATATAACGGCATTTGACTATAATACTCTGTCAATTTGCTATATCACTAAGGTACATTTATATACTCTAACGACATTTGACTATAATACTCTGTCAATTTGCTATATCACTAAGGTACATTTATATACTATAACTACATTTGACTATAATACTCTGTCAATTTGCTATATCACTATAAGGTACATTAATATACTCTAACGACATTTGACTATAATACTCGGTCAATTTGCTATGTCACTAAGGTAAATTTATATACTATAAAGACACTTTGATACAACATGGAGTTAGCTTTTCATATTATTCAGTCATTTCACTTTGTTATTAAGATAATATTTCATACAATGAAGACTGGAAAGGGGGGGGGGGCTACTTTGTTGATAAAAAAATTGGTTGCTTATATAGGGTATCACTGAAGCATGACTGGAGCGGCCCCTCCTTAGCTCAAATGGCCCCCTTACAAATAGTTGTGAATCCGCCACTGTGTATCCACAGCGATTCGGAGTTGAACATACTTAGGGCGATACGAAAGACAACGCATATAAGTTGGTACACCTAAAAAATGAACAGACAAAAACTAAATAACATGCAAGCTTAAAACAAAAAGATGCAGGCTTACATTCTTTCGCCAAATTTTAACTATTATGAAAGCAACCTGGGTTTTTTAAGATAGCTTTATACTTAAAGCATTTGTTTGCGAATCTTGTTGAAAGGTACGGTGAAAAATGTGTTATCCGTAACTTGTTACTTTTCTATCTACATTTAACTAATTTTCCTAGCGTTTTACAAAGACATCGTCGGGCCAGAAAGGGGGTGGGGTGCACTTCAATACTCAATTGATAAGGGGTGCCGCTGGGGTTCATGTACGCTACCCTTTCTGTATAATCATGGTTTTAAACATTTGCGTATGTGAAAGTGTAACCTTTTTACATTTTGGTTGGTTTCATCTGGTGTGTTAAAAAAATGACTATCAAAGTGTCGAAGAGGGACTATTTGTGGATAGAAACATAGCCATGCAATTTCGGCTGTGAAAAAAAAACACCGGGCTTTTTAAATAACAAGTAATGGGAACTTTTTTTGTGTCATATCATATATGTATTTCTGATATAAGGGGACGATCATTTGATATTCTAGGGGGGGGGGGGGGGGGGGGCAGAAGGATGTGTTTTTGATCGGTTATCTATTTTTGTAAACTAAGAGGACAGATTATTCATTTTCTGCACTATTGAAGCTAGATTTTTCATTTTCATTAAAGCAAGGCGGTCGGGAGTGCGCGAGAACGCCCGGGAAAAGAAAAAGCGCCCGGAAAAGAAAAATTAGCGCCCGGAGTAGAAAATTATCATATAATAATATTTTATAACAATATTTTTTTTCCTTAAAAAAAATAATTATTGCTTGTCAGTCTTTAATATAAATGCAGATATGTACGATGCTACTGAAGTGTTGTTGCGCTTTTACAATTTGATTTCAAAATTGTATATAAGTAAGTAAATATATATAAATAAGTGTATATAGAAGAATCATGAACGATATCGATCAAAATGTATATTTTGTTATTTAAAAATAATCAGTGCCTGAGGTGTAATATTTTCGCAACTGCATGCATGCATGTGGTGAACACCTTTTTACGCAGATACTGATACAGATTTAATGTATCTTTTTATACGTCAACTAAAACTGTTTCAATGGCTATGCTTATGAGGGTTTAAATGCTTAGTTTTAAATTAAAACCAAACTCCTGCTCTTTATCCCCTTGTTTTAACTACGGTACATGTATAGTACTGCTTTATTTGCTGATTTATTATGTGTAACTCTTTTAATTTTGATTGAATTATTATTTATCTGTGAAATTTAAGTTGTTTTTACATTTTTCATTTTAATGGTATTCATATATTATTGTTAAAATGAAACATTCATACTTGTTTTTGTGCTTTATTACAAATGCTTTAAGTAAGCTATCCTTAAAAAATCAGGTTGCTTTCATAATAGTTAAAATTTGGCGAAAAGAATGTAAGCCTGCATCTTTTTGTTTTAAGCTTGCATGTTATTTAGTTTTTGTCTGTTCATTTTTTAGGTGTACCAACTTAAATGCGTTGTCTTTCGTATCGCCCTGAGTATTTTCAACTCCGAATCGCTGTAGACACACAGTGGCGGATTCACAACTTTTTGTAAGGGGGCCATTTGAGCTAAGGAGGGGCCGCTCCAGTCATGCTTCAGTGATTCCCTATATAAGCAACCAATTTTTTATCATCAAAATAGACCCCCCCCCCCACCTTTCCAGTCATCATTGTATAAAATATTATCTTCATAACAAAGTGAAATGACAGAATAATATGAAAAGCTAACTCCTTTATGTATCAAAGTTACTTTATAGTATATACATTTACCTTAGTGTTATAGCAAATTGACAGAGTATTATAGTCAAATGCCTTTAAAGTATATAAATGTACCTTAAATTAATGTACCTTAATGATATAGCAAATTGACAGAGTATTATAGTCAAATGCCGTTATAGTATATAAATGTACCTTAGTGATATAGCAAATTGACAGAGAATTATAGCCAAATGCCGTTATAGTATATAAATGTACCTTAGTGATATAGCAAAATGACAGAGCATTATAGTTAAATGCCGTTATAAACACTGGACACTTTAAATTTGCAAAACACTCATTTGCAAATCCGCCGCCGCCTCAAATAAGAGCTACAATGTCATGAATATAACCAAAATGTGCAGAATTACATGGGATTCAATAATTTCATTGGTTTTCTACTGTTACTATTATATTTATTTTTCTATTTGATTTATAAAAACATGGGATTTTCAATATCCCATGGGACAGGGCAAAATCCCATGGGATTTTTTTTGGTCCCATGGGATATTTGTTGTCCCATGGGACAAAAAAAATCCCATGGGATTATTATTATCCCATGGGATTTTTAATATCCCATGGGACAAAATAAAATCCTATGGGATTCAAATTATAAATATATAGATATGAATATACAGTAATGTGTATGTTACAATGTATTCTATTTGGTAGTAAATTGTTATAAGATGAATCTTTTTAATTGAATATCTTTTTTCTTTGGAAATGTTAATTCAACATATTGTTCTATAACTGTTCAAAACTAAACTTTTAAACAACAAAGTAGATAATGTAAGTATCAATATATGTTTATTTATGAATTATAGAATACTTTCTTGAAACACTATTATTTACCATTTGAAATCAATGAAAAACTCTAATATAAGGCTGAACATACTAATACTGTAAATTCAGAAATTATTGCGTGCATTTATTATTGGATTTTTGTCATTTAAGACTAATATGAGATTTTAATTTTTTACGATTATGAGATCAGTTTAATTCATATAAAATATTTCTAAATGGGAGTTTAAATTATTGCGTTTACATCTGTGTTGCAATTTTTGCAAATATAAACCCTCACAACAATTCTTGAATTTACAGTAGCTATTTAAGTAAATCTATTTTTTCACAATATCCCTCCACACAAAACATTAATAGTTTCTTATCATCCAGCATTGTGTGATCTTATAGTCCACTTTTTGGTCATTCAGCGCACAGAACATTGACATTATTGTGGTTTCAATATCTTTGGTATTTAAAAGAACTTCAAATCATTGACTGAGTGATGAAAATAATAGCTGATCCAACATTTGTCTTTGAATTTATTCTGGTCTTGTTTCTATGTTTTCTCCATTTATTCTAGATGATGAATTTCAATCCTTCTGAAAAAGAACCAATAAAATCTGAAGTATTATATAAAAATTTTTGCATACATGTAGCAATAATATGATTTTTAATAAAAATAGCTATGCGGTATGGATTTTACTGATTGTTAAAGGTTGTCCAATGTCATCACTTTCTAACCTCTTACATCCTTTGGTCTCTGATGGAGAGCTGTCAAATTAGCAATATACCACATCTTCCTATTCTAATACTACCGGTATATAATAATCAATTAATTTATTCTTCTTTATAACGTTTGGGTATTTTCCCAAGTTATTTATATCATATATAAAGATCAATGTTAAAACTTTAGGCAATTATAATAACATATTCCATTATTCACTAGAATTTCAATATATTATACAAAATGTAGACAACAGAAACAATATATCTTTAAGCTTTTGAAGTTCTGACAGAGTTCAATTTGTGTTTTATTTCAATGTAAAAATACCTTGAAATCTTCGGACATATTGGAAATTATCATGATTATAACATTGATACAAAAAAAAATATTGTTTCATACTTATGTTTTGTGTTGTTGGCTTGCTGTCTCATTTTACAGTTATACATACATCAATAATCTTCTTCTTTATTAAAAGTAAATATGGGATATTTTTATTTTTATAATCTGAAAACATTATATTTCTATCGAATAACTTATTACCAAGTTCACAAACACCAATGTGTTTGTCAGATACTTATTTTAAGACCTGTATAAATGTTTCAGACCATATAAGTATTTGGACCGTACGTTTATGGTCCGAAACATATAAGTATACTCTTACAGTCCGACCATATGCATACAATCCGACCATTTGAGTATACCCGGTACTTGTACTGTCTAATACCAGAGCTCAACCAAACATGTATTTTTATTTCCACTGCAATTAAACTTTTTGTATTAATCTATTAAAGATTTCAGTTATGTTGATCTGTAATGTATATTTGTTTCTAATAAACTTGACCAACTTCTTAAAATTGGGCAGACTGTACGCGTAGTCTAAATACTCATATGTTCTGGAACATAAACATGATTAACAAGCATTCGACAGGATGTCATGCTAAAATCCCTTAATATTAGTACTAAATTTTGAGTATATATATGTAAATCCACAGGCTACTTACTGAAATTAAAGAGGATACAATTTAGAGGAAGGACTGGACAGATGAATGCACCAACACTATTAAAACAGAGCATAAAACTTACCAAAAACAAGATGTTTTACATTTATCCTTCAGAAGCAGGAAAATTGAAAGTTTTTTTTTTCTTTCTCTGCTGTCCATGGTATAAACTTTAAATTCATTCATGCAAAATATGAAAATCTGCAAAAGTAGGACCTTGAACCTCAGCTTATCCACATTTTGACTTTTGAGCTGCATATTTTTTTTTTTTTCATCTTGCTGACAATCTACATGATCTAAACATAAAAAAATGATAAAAACATAATTCTAGATTAACTTTGTGTTTTTATTTTTGTTGATACAAACAATTTTTCCCAGCTTAAAAAGAAAACATCATCACAAAAAAGGAGGTCATACTAACCTCCTAAATATTCAAACAAACCAAAATAATTACTTGATTAAGAGCTTGTCATAAATTAATAGCATTGATACTCTTATTTTTGAAGACCATATATATATATATGTCTTTTGCATACTTATATTCCTTTGTACAACAATATGCATATTAAGATTGATTCCGAGGACTTAAATGTTAAATTAGCATGATTAATTTTACAGTTTCTCAGCTCCATGTGTACAATATGAGAGTATCTTGCAATACTGTATATTCTGATATTCAGAACATATTGTGAGGTTTTTATTAATGCAAATGAGAGCTGTATATCATTCTCATTTCTGAGACATATTTATGAGTTGAAGACCAGTGCCAAAATTTCCTCACTGCATTGAAGACCCATAGGTGACCTTCGGTCGTTGTCTGCTCTTTGGTTGTCACTTGTGTTGTTGTCTCTTTGACAAATTCCCAGTTTCTACTTCCCATTTTATAACATGTATGCCGATTTTTCGTAAAATAAGCAAAAATAAATGCACACAAAATTTAACATCAATTGTTAATAAAGGCTTTTTTTTAAATTCAAAACAGTTGCCTACACCGTTAATTTCCTTGTTTGATTTATTTCATATTTTTAAAGCCTTAATAGCTAGCTAGATGGTATGCCTGGATGGATCCAGCCATTTTATAAAGGGGGTTCCCTGTTCCCAACCCAAGATTTAGGAGGGGTGGTTCCAACTATATGTTCCCATTCAAATGCATTGAGTGTCCAAAAAAAAGGAGGGGTTCCAAGTTGAACTACCAACCCCTAGAATCCTCCCCCTGTGATCCGGAATTTTTTTCACTTAACCACTGGGGATCTCAATCATTTAAAAGTTTTTCAAACATGTGAGGGTGGGGGTGACCCCCCATGGACTCTCCCTATATTTCATTTGATGTGTTTTATTGTTCCATACAAGAATATATATGGTTTAGGGGTGGGGATCTTGACCGTTTACAAGATAATAGCACATTCTCAAATTGAACGGGACGGGGTGACCCCCAGGGACTTCCTTTTAATTTTAATTGATTTGTTTTATCGTCCCATTCAAGAATATATATGGTTTAGGGGTGGGGATCTGGACCGTTTACAAGATAATAGCACATTCTCAAATTGAACGGGGATGGGTGACCCCCAGGGACTAACCTTTAATTTTAATTGATTTGTTTTATAGTCCCATTCACGGGGGGGTCTCTTCCTATATAAAGGTATATACATATGTGCCGCTGGAATGGGTCCCTTTTTTGATCCGTCAAATATATCAATGGGGTGCAATTTTACCGAGGAAATATATCAATAGGTAGTAATTGACCGATTGTGATACTATTTGAGCTGATAAATATATGAATGGGTTATGATTTCGCTGTGAAATATATGTATAGGTAGGGATTTCACAATTATTCAATATATGAATGGGGGGTGTTTTTAAAATCCCACCTGCACACCTGTACCCAAAATCCCATGTTGAGACCCCCCCCCGTGGTCCCATTCAAGAATATATATTGTTTAGGGGTGGGGATCTAAACCGTTTACAAGATAATAGCACATTCTCAAATTGAATGGGGTGGGGTGACCCCCCAGGGACTTCCCTTTACTTTTAATTGATTCATTTTATTGTCCCATTCAAGAATATATATGGTTTAGGGGTGGGGATCTAAACCGTTTACAAGATAATAGCATATTATCAAATTGAAGGGGGTGGACTCACCCTCCCTTCCCCCAAAATACCTGATCGCCCCCCCCCCCCTTCCTCATTTCAATCACCCTGATATTATGATCTGATAGTTTTATCACTTACAATAGGAATTGGTTTAAATTCCACAATTAATTCTAGTTGGTCAAATATATGAATAAATTGATTTGATAAAGAAGGACAACAGTTTTCTATGGTTAATAGAACTTGATAGTTACTAATTTGGGAAGCTTTCAAATTCATAGCATGCCGGTAGCTGTGTTCAAAGTGCTGGGTTTTTTATCACCCTCGTTGTTTGCGGACTAACGATTTAGGCCTGTGGTGGATAATAGTGTGCGTGCATTAATTTTCTATACCTTCTTAATATTTTCAAATACTGACGGCAAGTGTTGTAATGTATCAGTGTCTTTAACTTATTTGAGACCAACGTGCTATTTACATGTGCGATCGAAAATGCAGGGGAAGGAAACTTGTCAATTGTGTTTATTTTTAATCCAAAATAAAATAAGCCGCCGTAAAATTAATCTTGGGTTAGTTCCTCAAATTGATGCAAGAGGCTTCTTTTTTTTTAAGCTATATTTTTAATGACTTACACTTTTTACCATTATTCTCTTTCTTTCACTATTCTTTATTCCTTTTTTTCTTTGCCCGTTATTCTCTATAATACCCTCTTATGATCTCTTATGTGGACTTTCGGTGGTTTATTTTTTTAGTTCTGTGATAAGTCAATATTTCATGCAGGTTCATGAAATAATGGTTTTATGCATATCAGCAAAGATTGTGCGTGGAATTTTAATAAACAAGTTATGTGAATTTGATTAAAATCGATGAACATGAATTTGACAGCTAGTGACCCTTTTACAGGTAAAATTCAATTAACAAATTCTGACCTACTGGCATTCAACACCAAATTACCTACTTGCTGTATATTGATAAATGTGATTGTAGGTCAATACCTCAACATCGTGAATACGCCATGTGAGGTGTTGGTTATGTGTGCTACGGGGTCACTGGTGGCGCCTTCAAAACAGAAAAAAAAATCCCAGTAAAAAAGTGTGGAATTTTGTTGTTGAAAATTTAAGTTGTAAATTCCTGAAAAATGTACTTAATTCCGTTCAACTGCTAACATGTAAGTTCGATACGAAAATAGGATAAAAAGCATCCGTAATCAGTAATTGAAGAGCAATGGGTAAAAAAAAAACTGAAGAAGAAAAGTAAAAAGTAAAAGAAAGTCGTTGAATTAATTATTTTACAATTGTTTAAATATATGAGAGAATGTTTTAGGCAAATTGTCTTTATTTACAAATAAATGTATTTAAGTTCAGGAAATGATTTATTCTTCTGGCGGCTTCAAATATTTTTTTATCAATAACTTATACACAAGGAGACATTTTTTTACCTTTGACAGCATGAACCGCAGTTAATTAGCAAACACAAATTAAGACACAAAATTCGTTTACAAATAAATTTTATAGAAGGAAAAAAAAGGGGGGGTAATACGCTCACATACTTCTAAAAAGATTTGCATATGAAAGCTGTCCAAAGATAATTTTTAATTATTTCCGGAGTTTTGAAAAAAGAATATATATATAGAGTTTAATTTTCGACGTCTATACTGTTACAAAAAAAAGTGATTCTTTTTAAAGATTTGGTACTTCAGTTTCGACTCAAAATTTCTTTTTAAATTGTTAGATGGCAAACTATTTAGGATAAGATTGTATCTGTTCTTTAAGTATTTATGGTGATATTGGCGACGAGTTTCATTATATTATAGCAAGGGCTTGTACACGTTTTTTATTAAAGAATTTCAGCAATATAAATAGACGAAAGTAGGCAAACAATTATTAAGATCTCCAAGCGGGCCAAATTGTACATTGAAAAAGATCTATATTTCTAAACGTTTTTTAATGATATAACTTGAATAGAAAATTTCCCAACTATGTGAAGATTCTTTATATTTCTAAACGTCTTCGATTATTACATACCAAAGAAAAATTTATTTAGCATATTCATAAAATTTTATAAATTTATTCCAAGTAAACTTTTTTTTGCAAAGTTTACTTCTATGTGTTTATAACCATCAACAGAGACACATTCTTTGCCATCACCAATCAGTCCTAATCATTAAAGATCAATTGACAAAATTCAAATGATGATTGGTATTGAAAATGATCATCGGTCATCCGTGACGTATTCTAAAATCCTAAATAACGGCGCATGTCGATAGATAGATAGTTTATTCATTATCGTCTCGCCATTTAAATTTCACCAAGGGGTTGAAGCAATGAAGGACTTTATAAAACCAAGGATGTGTATAGTTACTATACAAATCCTTGATAAAACCAGAGACATATAATACAATTATATTATATGTCTCTGATAAAACTATGTACATGTACTTATTAATATTTCTATAACAAATTATAAAAACGTTTAGTGTAAAAATCATCGATTTATATATAAATGTCTCTTTTTGCCTAAAATATATTTGCAGGTTTTGGCATTTTTGTAAATAACATTAATGTTTTGGCATCCCAATGCAAAACACAGGTGACAGCCGATTCAAACTTAAATAACTTCTTTAAAGTTGGTTTTATTTTATCAGAGACATATAATACATGCATTATATGTCTCAATACATGTATTTATGTCTCAAATTTTATCAAAACAAAAATTACAAGATTATGAAATAAGTTATGAATCGAATGAATACCCTCAACACTAAAATACATGTCCTAAGTGACTTTTTATGTCTTGCGTGCACCGAGGAGATCCTTAACGGTTTTTAGACGTACCATTATTATTTATGCATATATTTGAAGCATTTTGTACTTTATAGGTATTTATATGTGTGTATCAGACAAAATGACTTCCCAATTAGCAGAGGCGGATTTAGGTTTTTTTCCAGCCCCACCCCCACACACTAATCTTGGAAATTGGGAGATTATATAGGGAATCACTGAAGCATGACTGGCAGGGACCCCCTCTTAGGCAGTCAATGGGTCCCCACTTATGAAAATTTCTGGATCTACCACTGCTTAGTTCTAGTTATCTAAGGTCCTAGTGTGAAATATAACCAATAGGAATTGGTCTTTTTAAACACTTTTACATAGGCCTACATGTATACGTTTTGTCAAGTGTTGGTTCATTACCGACCGTGCAAGGGCTGTATAGCCAGTCAAGGTCGTTAAAAACTTCCATTTGTTGGTTCATGCAATATTGAAATTATGATTACTCAATGTGCAGTTACTAGTTACTGAAGTTGATATTAGCTACTTTTCTTCTTTATTTCATATAATTGATTTTTTGATTTTTTTTCTTCGAAAAATTTGTGGTGTTGAAATAGGGAATAGACACAGATACCTAAGCACATTTAACAAAAGAAATTTTGTGTAATGTCATCAATCTGTATTACACGTAGACAGGATGTTCTCTAGAAACTTTACGTTATACACACCGGAGAGTACACGCACTGTCGTAATGGAAAATTGCTGTATGTTATAATTACCTGTAATCAGCTTTGCAACAAATCAGTTGACTGACCATGTCATTACAGTTCAAACAGATTTCCCTCAAATCAAAATGGAATATATATATATATATATATATATATATTCGTTTTTATATCTTTAAAATTTAAAACTTTAAAAAGTACACTTTGACAAAATTATGAAATATAACGAATTGAACAATTTAAAATAGTATTTTAACAAAGTTCAAGATATATAATTTTACAACGATCCTAAAAATATCCAAACAAACGATAAATCTAACGATATGAACCTACGCAGTTTTATATTATAAGACTGACACACACCAGTTTGCTAACTCAGTGTGCTGGGCCAGGGTGCTGGGTGAGGTGTTGGAACTTGATATACATGTATCATTAAGTTACAGTTCTGTTAAGATGTGACTGCCTTTTTACAGGGAATTTCTATTCTTACAGTTAGTATATACTGTTCCTGGCTTAAAATGATTCTCTGCTCAGCAACTGGTGCGTAATTAGCATTTTTTTCACGTGATTTTATTCAACTTGTAGCAGTAAAAAACACAAATTAATGTATTTTTCAAATAGCTTTATTCAGCTTTAAATAATTATAGCGAAAAACAGCGAACATGGGAAAATGAAATGTTTTTAGTAGCCTCATTATTAAATCTCCCGGTGAGTGTGATCAAATAAAGAGGTTCTCCGACTCCGTAATACTTGGAAAATCTTATCTGATTCAGGATCAATTCATCGGTTACACTCCCCTATCACCAGTGATTCTTTGTTTTTAGCTGACATTCTGAAAAAAGGTGTGTAAGTGTTGACTCGCAATTTGCATGATTAATAACAGATATCGACTCGTTACCCGGACTACTGCAAAAAACAATTATTCAGTTTACTGATTTAGATGGAAGGTAAACGGACAGAAAGTCGCAGGACAAAAAGTCACAGGACATGAAGTCACAAATTTGATAGGACAAAAAGTCACAAACAAATTGTTGACAATTGGTTTGAATATATATGAAAAAGATCTTGAAATATTTTCTTTTTATTACATATATTCATTTTCAATTTAAGGAAATTGCTCATAGAGCTTGATAAACACGATAAATGGAAATGTATTAGATTTTAATCTTGCAAAGGATATATTTATGGGCAAATTGAAGCCATTTAAGTACATGAAGTACCAAGCCACTTTGAAATTTTGTTTTCATAACAATTATTTGATTATTATTGATATTTATTGAATAAATTTTAATTACTAAGTTGCTTCTTAGATAAAACTTCAAGAAAAATACAAAAAAAAGTGTTTTCTTGTTCAAAGAAAAATAATCTCTAAACTGAATTGTGACTTTTTGTCTGTGACTTGTTGACCGTGACTTTTTGTCCTGTGACTTTCTATCCTACATTCAGATTGAATAGGGGTTTGGTTGACCCTGTCTCCCTCTATCTGAGACTACTATCTCAGTGATGAACTTAATGTTTTATGTATTGTGCTTGTCATATATATATATGTTGGATAAAAGCTCTAGAGCTTATGTTGTATTGTATGTATAACCAACTTTAAATAAATCTTTTTTGTTAGCCCATAACAACTAACAAGTAAGATTTAGGTTTCTTCTTTTTGTAATACAAACAATTATTACACCTTGAAAGGATTTTTTTTTACTATGACGGCGTCCAAGAAAAAAGTTGAAATAGCTAGACACTAACTTTTTATTGGACCCTAGTAGCTTTATATGTGCTTGTGGTTGCAAATGTAAATGCATGGATGCCTGCTACACTGTAGAATACATAACAAGGAAGCTTTGCTTTGCTCTTCATGGAGTACGAACTCGTCTTCATAATTAAAAACCTTCCGCCAAGCAAGCGTAAGGGTCTTTGACAGTAACCAACACTTATCTCACGAGGCGTACCTAGTATGTCTTTTTAGGTATATATATATTATATAAAAACATTTATTCGTCATTGTGCAAAGTGCTCCTTTGAAGGAGGGATTTTCTAAACCAGAACAGAACAGAATAGCCATGCAAGACTTTATTATCATTTGGACTAATATTATGGCACATTTTGTCTTACCACAGGGATTTGTGTCAATTTATCTGGTTTTCTATCCTCTGACCTCATTTTCATGGTTCAGTGGTTATTGTTAAGTTTTTAACCGGATTTTTGTGACAAAAATGTCGGTTATTGATTTGGGGATGTACGGCGGGCGGCCGGGCGGTCGGGCGGTCGGGCGGCCGGGCGGTCGGGCGGGCGGGCGGGCGGGCGGCAATCAAATGTTGTCCGTGCATTAACTCATGAACCGTTCAACCAAAGCTTTAAAAATTTTAATATGTTATTCCTGACAACTATACGAAGGTCAAGTTCAATAATGGCGATTTTGACTTTTACCGTTCAGGAGTTATGGTTCTTGAAAGATTGAAAAATGCAGTTGTCCGTGCATTTACGCATGAACTGTTCTACCAAAGCTTCCCAAATTTTAATATGTTGTTACTAATGAAAGAATGGAGGTCAAGTTCAATAATGACGAATTTGACTTTTATCGTTCAGGAGTTATGGTTCTTGAAAGATTGAAAAATGGAGTTTCCAGTCGTGTCCGTGCATTTATGCATGAACTGTTCTTCCAAAGCTTCCGAAATTTTAATATGCTGTTACTGATGACAAAATGGAGGTCAAGTTCAATAATGACGATTTTGACTTTTACCGTTCAGGAGTTATGGTTCTTGAAAGATTGAAAAATGGTTTTTCCCGTCGTGTCCGTGCATTTTCTCATGAACCATTCAACCAAAGCTTTTGAAATTTTAATATGTTGTTACTGATGACAAAATAGAGGTCAAGTTCAATAATGACGATTTTGACTTTTACCGTTCAGGAGTTATGGTTCTTGAAAGATCGTAAAATGGTGTTTCCATTCAGGTTGTTGCATTTACTCATGAACCATTCAATCTAAGCTTTTCAAATTTTAATATGTTGATACTGATGACAAAATGGAGGTCAAATTTGATATTGACGATTTTCACTTTCACCATTCATCAGTAATGGTTCTTGTGATATTGCCAGGACACAAATTAATGTTAATAAATCCGGTTTGCTGTCGTTGTGACAGCCTCTTGTTGTGTTTTGGTCGGGTTTTCTAATATTGTATGCAACATGTCAAGTATATTTGTTGTATGAAAATTTTTAGGGATGTACATGTTAAACTGGCATGTTTTATTCAATCTTGACCTCATTTTTATGGTTCATTGCTTAATGTTACCTTTTTGGTTTTTTTTGGCCAGTTTCTCTATTTTATTATTTTCAAATTAGCAAAAGGTCAACTAGGTGCATATGTCTGACTGAGAAGTTTCATCTTACTTTATTTTCATAGTACATAGGACAATAAAAAAGAAGAAGATGGGGTATGATTGGACAACTCCCCATGAGAGACCAAATGAAACAGAAATTAACAACTCAAGGTCATCCTACAGCCTTAACAATGAACAAATATAAAAAAGAAGATGTGGTATGATTGCCAATGAGACAACTGTCCACAAGAGACCAAAATGACTCAGACATTAACAACTAAATGTCGCCGTACGGCCTTCAACAATGAGCAAAGCCCATACCGCATAGTCAGCTATAAAAGGCCCCTATAAGACAATGTAACACAACTCAAACGAGAAAACTAACGGCCTTATAAATAAATGAACGAAAAACAAATATGTAACACATAAACAAACAACAACCACTGAATTACAGCCTCCTGACTTGGGACAGGCACATACATAAATAATGTGGCGGGGTTAAACATGTTAGCGGGATCCCAACCCTCCCCCTAACCTGCGACAGTGGTATAACAGTGCAACATAAGAACAAACTATAAAAATCAGTTGAAAAAGGCTTAACTCATCAGATGGACAAAAATACAAGTGGACGTGGCCGGGTACTTGTACATCCCTACACAAAAAGACACAATGAACAGATCTGAGAGTACTCCCAGTTATACTGCATAGTCAGCTATAAAAGGTCCAGAAATGACAACGAAAACAATTCAAACCAGAAAACTAACAACCTAATTTATGTACAAAAAATGTAAAAACAGTTAAATGTAACACATAAACAAAGAACAATCACTTCATTATAGGCTCCTGACTTGGAACAGGCACATATATTATGAATGTGACAGGGTATAAGGAACTATGAAAATGTTTAGCTTTTGTGGTTTGGTTTATTTTCCAGATACTGTAAGCAATAAGATCACTTTATTTAGTGAACGGAATGATTGTAAGATGCACATGTCTGTCTGTCATATTTTATATGACCGTGACCTCATTTTCATTGGTCAATGAAACACTGCATTGTTTATCATAATTATGCTTAAAGTTACAGGTAGATTATATTTGTAGGATATGTAACAATTGTAAGGTGTGCATGTCTCTCTGGCAGATTCATAAAACCATGACCGCATTTTATGGTTCTTTGGTCAATGCTAAGTTTTCTTGGTTTTGTCATTTTATCAGATATTATAAGCATAGGTCTACTTGTTGTACGAAATGAATGCAAGGTGTCATATAAAAAAAGAAGATATCTGTTTGCCAAGGTTAATTTTACTAAGAACTCATTTTCATAAAACAATGATAATATTAAACAGCAAGAATGAGAATCAAGTCAAAGTTATATACAAATGAGGCAAAATTTTCAGTTGCCTACTTTTTATGTATTAGTAGTTATTTTTGTCATTAAATGTATTGTTTACCCTTTTATGAGTAGGGCAAGAATATTAAAGATATAAAAGGGAAACTATAAACAGAAGAAATTATCAACAAAAATAGATTTACAAAGGTCAACAAAGCCTAAATGGTAAGTCCACTGTTGAAAAAAGTTTTAGCCCTTGAGTAATGATTAAATATTTATTAAAATAAGATGTGGTACGATAAATGAGAAAACTATCCATCAGAGTTCAATTAAGTGGATGTAAGCATTGTAATTACTTATTAGAGGCCAATGATGACCTGTTAGTAATGAAAAAACTCATACCCTATACATGATATAGTAATCTATAAAAGACAACGCTAACAAAATTTGAAACAAAGCATCAATTCAAACTTCAAATATACCAGACTAATTTATAAAAAAACAAAATATTATGAAAAACAAAAATGACGGATATGAACCAACATCAACCACTGAACTATGTACAAGCTCCTGATATTGGACAGGCATAATATGGCTGGGTTGATATAAAAATAAGAAGCAGTCTGATTTCAAATAAGACTTTTCTCCAATAGAGATAAAATGACATTTAACAATGTTTAAGGAGGCTCGAGGGTATAAAAATTATTAGTTTTTACCTTTTCATATGGTACAGAAATCATTCTAAAAAATCAATTCGTTTTGGCCCCAGACAACTTTTAAAATGTATATATCATTGAAAAAGCTCCAAATTATCTCCCTTTGGTGCAGAAATGCCATTTTTTGGCATGAGAATTGTAATATCTTTTTTAGCTCATCAGTGACCTATATTTTTTATTATCATTTTCAACTAACTTTACTTAAACTAAACTATTGTAAAATTTAAGCGATTTCTGCCATTAAGTTCTTTTTTCATTTCAAAATTACCTCTATTTCTCCTATTAGTTAAACAGAGAAAAAAGTACCTTTACAAAAATGTATATATATGCTTCTTTCAAAGGCGGATTGTGAGTGTGATTGAATGGTGTCCCCATTTTTAGCTCACCTGGCCCAAAGGGCCAAGTGAGCTTTTCTCATCACTTGGCGTCAGGCGTCAGGCGTCGTCCGTCGTCGTTAACTTTTACAAAAATCTTCTCCTCTGAAACTACTGGGCCAAATTGAACCAAACTTGACCACAATCATCATTGGGTATCTTATTTAAAAAATGTGTGGCGTGACCTGGTCAACCAACCAAGATGGCCGCCATGGCTAAAAATAGAACATAGGGGTAAAATGCAGTTTTTGGCTTATAACTCAAAAACCAAAGCATTTAGAGCAAATCTGACATGGGGTAGAATTGTTAAACAGGTAAAGATCTATCTGCCCTGAAATTTTCAGATGAATCGGATAACCCGTAGTTGGGTTGCTGCCCCTGAATTAGTAATTTTAAGGAAATTTTACTGTTTTTGGTTATTATCTTGAATATTATTATAGATAGAGATAAACAGTAAACAGCAATAATGTTCAGCAAAGTAAGATTTACAAATAAGTCAACATGACCTAAATGGTCAATTGACCCCTTAAGGAGTTATTGCCCTTTATAGTCAATTTTTAACAATTTTCATTAATTTGGTAAATTTATGTAAATTTTTACCAAATATAGTTCTTTGTTACTAATGGGCAAAGTTCATTATAGATATAATTGTAAGAAGCAAAATTGTTCAGTAAAGTAAGAACTTCAAACACATCACCATCACCAAAATACAATTTTGTCATGAATCCATTTGTGTCCTTTGTTTAATATGCACATAGACCAAGGTGAGCGACACAGGCTCTTTAGAGCCTCTAGTTTTAATTTAATTTTTCTATTTTTCTATAAAGTATAAGATAAAGTTCATTTATAGAAAAATATAGTGTAACCCTATATTACATGTATTAAGAAAAAAAATTGATTGAAACCTGTGAGCCCCCTTAATTTAACAAAAATAGTTCACTGTACAGCCTTTGACAATGAGCAAACGCTATACCGGACAGTGGTTTTAATAACAGCACAACATTTGAACAAATTGTAAAAATTTGTTGCAATGGGCTTAACTGAAAAGACTGCAACAAGGAACCAAACAATAACCAGTAATATGTAAATCATAGACACAAAGCACTGAAATAAGAGTACTAACAATAGATATTTAAATGAAAGTTTATTAAAATGTTCATAAACATGATAAAATAGTCATTTTATTGCTGTATTTCTCTTCACTGATAATTTTCGAGTTTTGTGTATTTGTAGGTCAGACATCTCGGTTTTCATGGTCATCATTCAACAGATCAATACTGAACAGAAACTTGGAAGATGATATTTTTCTCAACAGTGCGACTTTTTTTATTAATTTGAAATGGAATGTTTTTTTCTACATTTGATAGAAAAAGGAAATTTCAACATAATGACTATAAACAAAAAGGAGTCATATCATCACGATCATAGATGCTCAAGAACTTGATCATGTAAATGCAACAATGTAATTATCAATTGAAAGAAGGAACGAATGAAAAAAATATTAGTATGTTGTTGTCCAAATAAACCTGCTTTGTCTTCTCATTTGAATCGCTCCATCCAATAAAGATGTACCGAGGAGGATCTTTGAAGAACAGATTGAAAAATGTTTTGTCTATGAATTGCAGGAATATTCTAGTGGATGAAATAATTTATTGACTTGACTCTTATATAGCATGTATAGTGGACTGAATAATTGTACATAGCAAGCAATGAAAAAAGAAAACTACAAATTTAACAGAAAAAAGTGTTTCTATTATAAATTTGCAAATATAAGCATAATATTATGTATACCACAAAGGTATATAATTCAAATTGTTTGCATATTCATGTATTGCAAAATTATGATACTATTAACAATGTATAACAAAGAAAACATTACCTCACGAGAGGAGTAAACTATTTAGTCAGAATATGAAGTATTTTTTTCAATCCTATTTTTCATAATAGAATAAACAAGACAAAGATTTTTTAACAACAATTTTTTCATTTATTTAGACATGTCATCATTTTGTTTCAGTGAAAGGACTTTACTCTTTGACCGTAAATATTATTATACATTCCAAAATAAGAATAATCTTTATTGTGATATAAACAAATAAAAAACACGTTTGTGACAAAATGAAAAAAAAATATTAAAATTTGCAAAACACTCATTTGGTAGCAAAAAGTTTTAAATGTATACGAGTTTTTTTTTTTATATTTTATATATTTTTTTTATGAATTTTAAATGGACCGTGTTTTTCCTACATTTATTAGAAAGAGAAAATTTCAACATAATGACTATAAACAAAAAGGAGTCATATCATCACGATCCTAGATGCACAAGAACTTGATCATGTAAATGCAACAATGTATGTATCAATTGGAAGAAGGAACGAATGAAAAAAATATTAGTATGTTGTTGTCCAAATAAACTTTCTTTGTCTTCTCATTTGAATTGCTCCATCCAATAAAGATGTACGAGAAAGATCTTTGAAGAACAGATTGAAAAAATGTTTTGTCTAAGAATTGCAGGAATATTCTGTTGGATGAAATAATTTATTGACTTGACTCTTATATAGCATGTATAGTGGACTGAATAATTGTACATAGCAAGCAGCGAAAAAGAAAACTAAAACTTTAACACAAAAAGTGTTTAAATTATAAATTTGCAAATATAAGCATAATATTATGTACACCACAAAGGTATATAATTCAAATTGTTTGCATATTCAATCATGTATTGCAATGAAACTATAACAAAGAAAACCTTACTTCATGAAAAGAGTAAACTATTCAGTCAGAATATGAAATATTTTTTTCAGTTCTATTTTTCATTATAAAATAAACAAGACAAAGATTTCAAAACAATATTTTTTCATATATTTAAACATGTCATCATTTTGTTTCAGTGAAAGAACTTTACTCTTTGACCTTAAATTTTATTATACATTCCAAAATCAGAATTATAATCTTTATTGTCATATTAACAAATAAAAAACATGTTTGTGACAAAATGAAAAAAAATTTAATAAAATATAAAAAAACTTGTATACATTTAAAACTTTTTACTACTAAACAGCATTCATTGCAACATACACATACTGTATATTTATATCTATATATTTATAATTTGAATCCCATAGGATTTTATTTTGTCCCATGGGATATTAAAAATCCCATGGGATAATAATAATCCCATGGGATTTTTTTTGTCCCATGGGACAACAATTATCCCATGGGACCAAAAAAAATCCCATGGGATTTAACCAAAATCCCATGGGATAATGGTAAATCCCATGGGATTTTGCCCTGTCCCATGGGATATTGAAAATCCCATGTTTTTATAAATCAAATAGCAAAATAAATATAATAGTAACAGTAGAAAACTAATGAAATTATTGAATCCCATGTAATTCCGCACATTTTGGTTATATACATGACACTGTAGCTCTTATTTGAGGCGGCGGCGGATTTGCAAATGAGTGTTTTGCAAATTTAAAGTGTCCAGTGTTTATAGTATATAAATGTACCTTAATGATATAGCAAATTGACAAGAGTATTATAGTCAAATGCCGTTATATAGAGAATAATACATGGCAAAATCCGTATCATATGTCGTATCATCCCGAGACATCAATATCAGCCCAAGGGCCTTTAGGCCCGAGGGATGATATTGGTCGAGGGTGATACGGCATGTGATACGGATTTTGCCATGTATTATACGCTTTATCATATATTTCAACAGAAGATTATTATATTATATGAACTGTTTTCTGATCAATAGCGCTGGGTTACCTTCAGTTCTACTTTTGTCTTGTTTCAAAGGCCTTTTAAAAAGAACTGCTGAATTACTTATCCGAAGCACCTGGGTTACCTTACAATTTGCGTGCTGTTGTTTTAAAAATATTTTGTTTATTATTGTATTAATTTGTGCGTTTTGTATTTTTCATAGTTGCATTTCATTTAGTGTGCCAAAAAATATGAAAACTTGACGTTCGTGACGTCACATACAATATGAAAACTCGACGTTCGTGACGTCACATACCAAACAATGACGTCATTAAAAAATTTACCTATTTTGAGGAAAAATTTTCTTAAGCAAATAAAAACCAAAACTGACTTGATGTAAAAAAAAAAAAAAAAAAAAAAAAAAGTAGGGGTGTGATAAAGGGTATGCGATAAAGGGTAGGGGTATGATAAAGGGTATGTGATAAAGGGTGCGCATCAAAGTTGCGCGATATGGATTAAACAGCAGGCTATTTATCACATATGCAAAACTACTGTATTAACTACTAAACATATGATAAAGTATATAAATGTTCCTTAGTGAATCTGATACAGCAATTTGACAGAGTATTATAGCCAAATGCCGTTATAGTATATAAATGTACCTTAGTGATATAGCAAATTGACAGAGTATTATAGTCAAATGCCTTTAAAGTATATAAATGTACCTTAGTGATATAGCAAATTGACAGAGTATTATAGTCAAATGCCGTTATAGTATATAAATGTACCTTAGTGATATAGCAAATTGACAGAGTATTATAGCCAAATGCCGTTATAGTATATAAATGTACCTTAGTGATATAGCAAATTGACAGAGTATTATAGCCAAATGCCGTTATAAAATTGAGAATGGAAATGGGGAATGTGTCAAAGAGACAACAACCCGACCAAATAAAAAACAACAGCAGAGGGTCACCAACAGGTCTTCAATTTAGCGAGAAATTCCCGCACCCGGAGGCGTCCCTCAGCTGGCCCCTAAACAAATATATACTAGTCCAGTGATAATGAACGCCATACTAATTTCCAAATTGTACACAAGAAACTAAAATTAAAATAATACAAGACTAACAAAGGCCAGAGGCTCCTGACTTGGGACAGGCGCAAAAATGCGGCGGGGTTAAACATGTTTGTGAGATCTCAACCCTCCCCCTATACCTCTAACCAATGTAGAAAAGTAAACGCATAACAATACGCACATTAAAATTCAGTTCAAGAGAAGTCCGAGTCTGATGTCAGAAGATGTAACCAAAGAAAATAAACAAAATGACAATAATACATAAATAACAACAGACTACTAGCAGTTAACTGACATGCCAGCTCCAGACTTCAATTAAACTGACTGAAAGATTATGATTTCATCATATGAACATCAGGCACAATCCTTCCCGTTAGGGGTTTAGTATCATACCATCATAACAAATATGAGAAGAACATAACCCGTGTCATGCCAATAACTGTTTTTAGAATAAATGTGTTTAGTTAGTATATAAATGTACCTTAGCGATATAGCAAATTGACAGAGTATTATAGCCAAATGCCGTTATCATATATAAATGTATCTTAGTGATATAGTAAATTGACAGAGTATTATAGCCAAATGCCGTTCTAGTATAGAACATTTTCTTCGTGATATATCTCTACCCTTAATGATATGGTTATTATTATCATAAGGCAGCTGTGGCGTTCCATAATCCACAACAACTTATTAAACTACAAAGCCACTGTACATAATGTATACTAGAACACACCCGTGATATCGCGGGTCCGTGACTGAATTAAAGTATATAACTATGCGCAAGCCTTATTTTGTATTAGTACTGTCATCTGATAAAGTCATGCCGATTATAAGATACACAATTTTCTCTGCTTTCAAATCTTTCTGTTTGAACCCGTCGAACTGGAACTTATCAATTATTGGCAATATTAATTATTTGGAAAACAAAAGGTCCTGGAATGGAGTATTTTTTAATCAGCAGCATTGTCCTATATTAGTTATAAATAAAGTTGAATTCTTTGATTCGCTGTTTTACGTCATGCCCGCTAACAAATTGAAACTTATTTTTAGTCCAGATTTTTAGTAGTCGTATTGTTATCTTAGAAAGTCTTACGGATTAAAATACTACAATAGGTAACAATTTGACAATTTAGTAGTGTCAACCCTGTGATTATGACCCGTGTATATAGCATATTAATCCTGAATACACCGTTTGGTGGTGCGCCTGTCAGATGCGGAACGTACAGATAAGGTAATAGGTAACAGGTGATTATACTATTGGTATCTGTATCGGACTCGACCCGGAACTTCCTAATTATTGGCAATATTAATTACGTGGAAAACAATAGGGCCTGGAGTGGTGTAATTTTAATCTACACCTTTGTACTATATAAGTTGTATATAAAGTTGAATTCTTTGATTCGTCGTTTTTACGTGATGACGGCTGACAAATTGGACCTCGTAATTTTAGTATTATAGATATATGTTATTGTTAATGATTTTTCTTTGTCATATTATTTAAGAAATAATTGATGCCAGCTATACTTTATTGCAGTTTTAACATGGGTAGGCATTATATTCGTGATTATTTTTGCCAGAGCGATAGCGAGGGCTAAAATAACACGAATATAATGCCTACCCATGTTAAAACTAAAATAAAGTATAGCTGGCATCAATTATTTCGATTCTGATTAGGACAATTACGGTAATTTCTATGTTCGCTGTGTATAAGTGTACGATCTTCGTGTAGGCTCTTCCATCAACCTCGCTGTCGATTTTTATCCAACTAGTTCAAACCAGTTTAATTTCGCAAAGTTGTAGGTTTCTAAAATTCAAAATTGAAACAGAAATTAACAAATTAATTTATCAGCCTAACTAAAACAATATTTGAGTCACAATATAACAGAAAATTTATATTACAACAGTCTTTTCCTTTGAGGTCAATTTCTGACACGCACATTTTCAAGTCAGTTGTCAATGGCGGTGGACGCACAAGGAGAATCGGGTAGGTCTTTATTTTACTAAATTAATCGTAAATATTTCGCCGGTTAATAGTGTAGCATTGGTAAATATGTTTATATTTGAAAGAGGATTCCTTGATAAAGTTGTGCTGACATTTGAGACTTGGAAGGAGGGGCCCTTTGACAGAGATCCATTTATACTTGCGGTGGCTACACCTTGTAAAGTTGATCAAAGGGCACGCCTTTGTGCATCTGACGATTTCAAATGCTGTATTACATGATGATTAAAATTAATACTGGGTGACAATCTTGTTGCATTTGTAAAATGGATTGGAAACCTTGGTGGTATATTGGTAATTACGCCTATTTTTTTATTATAGGAGAATGGGGTTCGATTCCCTGCTAGGGTCAATCCATTTTATCAGAAATATATGAAACAATTTTGTCATTTCAGTACAACAGTAATAATAACCTATACTTGATTTTATATTTTATCATCGGAACATATGTTTCAATGAAATTATTCTATACAATGACATGCCTTTTTAAAAGGAGAGATGAAACGTGTTTTTCAGAGGGAGGGGTTTTGAAGTTAGAACAGCCAACATGAACGATGCGGTATCTAGGTCAAATATGTCAATTACGAATTGTAACACATTGTTGTCATTGTAAAAGTATAAGTAACAAAATGTGTATCATTTTAGTGTTTGAAAGTGGTTTAATTTAAGGAAATACATTAAATGCATATCAATTTGACGATATTCATTTTTCTGCCGTAGTCAATATACGCATGTGCAAACTAATTTTATTGGATAATAAAGTATGGTTTCTTTACAAAGCTTAAGAAGCACGTCATATTAGAATTTTAAATTAAGTCCATATGTACATAGCACACAAGTTCCGGGAAGTTTTACACTCCTACCTAGGAGTCTACTAACTCCCGTATTCGGAAGAAGAAGAAGAAAAAGATCTTACACATGGTTATGTCATATAAATGAAAAATAAACCCGAATATTTTTATCCGTGTTTGACTCTTTCACTATGCGTTACACAAAAGTGAAAGTAGAAATCAAATTTTGTGACATTGAAAGTGAAGAACAATGACTTTTATCTGAAGTTTAGCCTGAATAAGAACTGATATTCACAACACTATCAGAAGGTAAGTAGGTATACATGTGGTATACATATGTCTCACTGAAAAGAAAACGTACGTTTAAAAGAAATCAAATATTCACAACTTTCGCGTCAGCAAAAGGAGTAAGGGCAATAAGGCACAGGCACTTGTTTCTATCCATACAAAGGTCGACTATCCATTTATATGGATAGTTTCTATCCATACGAAGGTCGACTATCCACATTTATATGGATAGTTTCTATCCATACGAAGGTCGACTATCCATTTATATGGATAGTCGACCTTCCTATGGATAGAAACAAGTGCCTGTGCAATAAGGCCCTTATTTGGCCCAAAAATTACTGCAAACTAAAAAGTAATCATACATAACCTTAAGGATGTTCGCTACTCTGTTAAAAAATATCAAGCTTTTTAAAAGACTTATATGAATTGATAGTATATTAATAAAGAAACTCAAAAAGTAGAAAAAATTGGATGGTCTGTGTGCTTATTTTCGAGATATAAGCCATTGAAAATTTGGCGGGAAATAATTTTCTCTAGATTTTTCATATATTTAACATTGGCAACTTATTTGTTTCAAAAACTATGAAAAAATAACAAGAAATTTATAAAATTTTGAAATATGGCTTTTCAAACTTTATGTAATAAAATTATGAAAAGAAAAGTAGGGGTTAGTGGGCAATTTTTTTTAATGACAATACATGGATAAAACCAGAGGATTCCGAAAATCTAGCAAAAAATCAAAAATTGAGGAGCAAACATCCTTAAGTACTGAAAACTTGACTAGCCCCACAGGACGCAATTACGACTGGACACAATTACGAACGATTTCCAATGTTTGCCCTCTGAGATCATATTTGTTTATATTTATCAATAAATGTTTTTATAAATAAAAACCCTATTAAAAATCCCTTGTTTTCATGATAATACAATTTATGTGCACTTGGTGAATGTTGATGACGATGACAAAATCATTCTGAAAATATTATAAGAACGGCAATCTGACCTGGAAGTTATATAAAAAAATACATAAAGGTAAGTGCATATTGCCTTCTTTTGTTAATATATAGAAAGAAAAATATCTCCTGATTCTGTTCATATGCGTGATGCCTTTCATCATGCCCAAATAACCCCACAATTGACGTTTTTTAGACTCTTGTGACCCTATTTATGGCCAAAAGAAAATATGCTAATTTTATTGAAAAGTCCAGAGAACTCCGAAAGAAATGTTGACCAATATAAAAAAAATCATAGACGAATGATAAGTACACCACCGAAATGGATAAACTTGAATTTAGTGCTCCTTTAAAGGAGGAACTTACACAAAAACAAAAAAAATCAGAAATCTTTCCTTTACACATGACCGACATTTCGTCTGCAACCAATGCTGAAGTAATTGAAGTAAAAAACAAACTTGTGCTTTTTATTTTCCTATGAAAATGTGTTTGAGATAAAGATTAATGTATGTTTTATCAATATAGACTGTTGTCATTGATTTCTTCTGCAAGATATATCAATATAGGTGCCATACCACCAATTAAAAGTCCCTATAGATCTGTTCAACCAAATTTAACAATTTTCATAGCTTTCTAAATATTTTACCTTAAGTTTAACTTCATAGAAACCAGGTATATCCTGAATCGTACATGTATCAGCTTTCTACATGCCAATTTTCAACAGGTGTTTAAAATCATATAAAAAAGAAAAGGTCTTCCGAATAGAGGTACCACTAAAAATAACCCCTGGTTTTCTGGAAATCTTAAATTAGTATACAATGGAGTGCATTAATCCTCAATTTTGAATGCAAACTCATAAACAAGTAAATTTTTGCTCAAAATGGTCTCAATATATTTCTCTTTCACCAAAAGTTTCATTTCTGCCAATTTGTTGGTTAGTTTAAGTAAACAATGAAATCAAATGCACTATTTTTTGTCCGAGTAGGCCTACTTTCACGTTCTAAATTTGAGGGAGTAATTGGTGGTATGACACCTATAGTGCTGTTCGGAATTGCGTCCATATGCGGCTCTCTTGACCCGTAAAACGAGGTCACGCAAATCTTACTAAAGTATCCCAACGTGCATAAAAATTTATGTGGGATATGATGCAAAATGGAAAGCCTTCAAAAATCTTAAATTCTATGATATAAAAAATTCAAGAAAAGTAGTCTACATAAAAAAAATATTAATCACAGTTCAAAAATCGTTCGTAATTGTGTCCGGTGAGGCTAATGTATAAGGTACTAAGAAAAACCAAACAAATTTGACCAGGGATGATTCCAGGTGTTTTCAAATGGGTGCGTTGAACATCAAATTGGGAATTTTTATTCTAATTGGGAATTTTTAAAGCATAAAATCTAAGACGAAATAACATTATTTTCCTGTAAAAACGGCAAAAGTATATTATTAAGTTTAACCTGTACACTGATGTTCAAGTAAGTTGTAAAATTTTGAATAATTCTGGATGGGCTACTGTTATTACATGAATATCATTGAACATGATGCACTAGTCTATCATCTTAGCTATAGTTACCTAGCATGTCTAGGCCTACTACAAAAACATATATTTCAGCTAACATAAACCACTGAAACAAATCATTCATCGGGTATGTTTTCAACAGCAGGTCATCTCTACCTTGATTCAAATGGATTTCAAATTGAACTGGTCAATTGTTGAATTCAGAAAAGCAATTACAAAAGTTCATATACTTAATTGATAAGATATTTAAAGCATTGGACCAGTGTTCTTTAGAATTATTTGAATCATCTTTAAAACTTTAAAAATAGTTCCATATTGATGACATCGTATTTCATGAATAGTCTATCATCAACATTATTTTCAAAAAACGCTCAAACTATTGTCTTTTGAGGAAATAATTTCTTTTACAAAACAAGTTTTCATCATATTATATAACCAGCTCTGCTGGGCGATCTGCTTTTACGAGATCGGCGCCCATTAAACTTTATCCATCAATGTTATATCAAAATTTAAATTTTCTCTCCGCCGAGGTCTGCTTTGACACCCATTTTTATCAACCTGCTGGGCGATCTGCTTTTACAAGATCGAATACTCCTATAACATATTAATCAAATGAATTCGGCTGATAAAATTGTTTGCCACATTTTGACATAATAAAATCGTTGTTAATGTCACATCTATAAATATTATCAGATTATTACATGGCATTTTTCATATCGCATGTATTATCAGCCCTAGGTTCAATATCAGCCCAAGAGCCGCATGGCTCGAGGGATGATATTGACTGAGGGCTGATAATACATGCGATATGAAAAATGACATGTTATAATCTTTTTATCATATGCTTCAACAGTAGAGAAAAATAAGAGATTCATAATTGATCCTAGCTTCTACGTGGTTCCCGAAAAGAAGTTGAAAGAGTAAAAAGTTCACGGACGTCGGACCCAAAATTTGATACATTCAATATGAAATCTTTCCATCATATGCCTCAACAGAGAAAAAAAACCCATTATTATAGACGAATCGACAAAAAAATAATTCAACAATATACGTATAATGAACATTGTTTGGAAAAATCAACTTTTTTAAAGTAACTTTCTAAATTATGTTTCAGAAAAACTTAAAAAATGCAATTTATTTAATTTTTTTTTTTTTTTAATCATAGTAAATTTAATTATTTTACACAATACACTTTCCAGTATTCAAATAATTGTTTTGTACACCACTTTGTAATGTTTTTCACTGAAAACGTAGCATTGAGGTGTATTTTCCGGAATTTGCCGAGTATCACCGGAATGCCATGTGATAACGTTACGGAAAGGCATGTGATAACAATCGAAGCATGTGATAAACTTTTCATATCAGCCCGCTAAGCACCAATTCGAAAAAATATGGAAAATATTTTAATTTAATGCTATTATCATACGGTAAAAATCATATGTTATTTAGTCTAAGTATATGATAAGTATTTTTATCGAGCTATCATTTGATTTTTTATTAGGGATTAACGGAAAAGGAAAGACGGTAAACTAAATTTGATGATGTTTTTACGGTTACACGCCATTATTCCGACAGCCCATTAGTCCGACAGCCCATTGGTCCGACAACTCATTAATCCGACAACCCAATAGTCCGACAACCCATTGCTCCGACAGCTCAATACTCCGACAACCCATAAGTCCGACACTTATCAAGTCAAGTATCAGGGTATTAGGGTAAAATAAAATTTGTCTGTCTGTATCATTACGTTTAAATATGTAATAACATATTTTAAAAAATAACTCCGTATATATAAAATAAGGCTTAGGTAGTTCGAATACTTTCTGTATACTCAATTCGAAATCTGTATATAGAATAGAACAGAAAGAATATTTCATTTTCCAAAATAAAGGGTCTATAAAGAGCATATAAATCAAGAACAACCAGTGATGGTGCGAGCTACTGATGATTCAAAAATTTCGCTGTTGAGTTATGAATCTGAAAAAGCATCACGCAGTATAGCTGACTTATATAAACCTTGAAACCAAATTTCAGAAATCATTGTATTGTAGTTCCTGAGAACAATGTGACGAATATTTTTAACTTGGCTGTCATGTGAAAAGTGTTCGGTAAACAGGAAGCTGTTGACAATGAATCTGAAAACGCATCAAACGATATAGCCGACTTCAACAAACCTTTCAGAAATCCTTGTATTGTAGTTCATGAAAAAAATGCAACGAAAATATTCATGGGACGGACGGATGAACTGACTGACTAACTGACGGACGGACGGTTGGACGGATGCACAGAGTGCAAAACAGTAAGCCCCCGCTTTTTCAAAGCGGCGGTATAATGATTGGGTCAACATTAAAACTTTACAATACTAATATGATATAATATCTTTATAGCAACATAAGCCTTAGTCACAATCGGAGACAAAACAAAATAGAAAAAAAAACTCAACTAACACATTGATATCAAATAACAGACGTCCTTAGCAAGACATGCACTATATAATTCAAAAGAACTAACAATATAATCATCATTTTCCCCCCTTAATAGTAAAGTTTTCTTGTGTTATAAAACATCGAAAATTTATTTCACTTTTTAACATTCTGACATGTGCTAGATATATGCTAAAAGAGTTCCTCTCTCAAATTATTATGAAGTGAGCGTTCGATTGCAAAATGACGCTCATCCTCAACTTTATCAGCAGTACAATACGATTGTTTGAGTATCCGACATTTTCAATTCTTAATGCAATGGGTGAGCACCGATTCTTAACTAACATATAAAGTACCTTTCTTAAAATCAATGATATCTAAATATTTTTCTTCTTGAACACAATATTTAAATGATAAATAAGTGTCAAGTTTGCCATAAAACACATAATGTACTAAGTTTTTATAAATTAGACAATTTGACAAAGACACAAGCAGGACAAGAATGTCACACATTGTCTTAGATTTCTTACCAGTCAAACTGCGTTGACTGTATATTTCTATGTCATACAGCTACAGTCACTGACCCTATATCACTTTTCCTCATGACTAGAAGACTCAGTTACCGAAATGTTCTTGTCCGTCATATTTGTCTTAAGGATGTACACCTCTGAGGAGCCAAAAATTTCTAGAATTTAACTTTTTTCATAACCTGATTTTTGGGTTTACAAGACTGTAACAAAATAATTGGTGAAGAAAAAATCATATGGTGGTGCACTTTTTTTTTGCTACGGCCCTTTGAAAATTCCCAATTTTGATGATTTTCCCATTTTTCATCGATTTTTACCTATTTTTGGGCTATTATCGTGAAAAAATCACAGTTCCATAATTAAACTTTTTTTCATACTTTCTATAAAGATGAAGTGGACCAATCTGAATACATTTTACTTAAAAAACTATAGGTAGGTGTTAATATAAGAAAGCTTTATCATATTTTGATGCATTCTTGAGTAAAATTTATAATGCAACCAATTTTGTATTTTTGTGATTTTTCTCAGCTTTAAGAACAAAATGCATATTATTTCAACTTTTTTGTTATAAATGATTGAAAAAATACATATCTAAGAAATTTGAAAAGACCAAAATGATATGGGATGTACATGATTCTTGTAAATCATTTTTGTATCCCTCACCCATTTTCTCAAACTTTTGGCTAAAAATACTGACTTGATTGGTCGTAAAATTTGAAAACTGGATTACTCAAAAACCATTCATTGTAATTACATCCCAGCTCCTTTGTTCTAACAGGGGTGATCTGAGCTGGATCACCCCTACCACATCACCCCAGTTTGAGTTTCATTGTTATGCATGCAGCTTGCTTTCCTTTGTTCTGTAACATTTTGGCGGGAATGTCAAATCCACTATAAAACTTATAATTAATTATACGGAAATGACTATCTATCAAAATTCACGTAGAAAAAATCCAGTGTATGTATTAGATAAAATACAAAGGTAACAAAGAAACAGGCCGGTAACAACCGTTGCCGGATAGTTTTTCTGCACGAGTAGTCAGGTCAAGGTCTGAGGCGACAGCCGAGGACCTTGACCTGAATACAAGTGCAGAAAAACTATTCGGCTGGTTGTAACCGGCCTGCTTCTTTTGTTACTTTTGTTATTTATCTGACTTGTACGACGTTTCAAGAAAGTAATAATACTTTTAGCAAGACTAAACATTTGAGAAACTTAGATAGCCATAAAGTAGTAAATGTAAGTTATTATAGTATAAACACTTGTTTTTTTTCATTTCCCTTCAACCGAGATTTGTTTGCAAGAAAAACAATCAGGAATCTAATAATTTGATAAAAAAAAAAGAACCATTTCAAGTAAAAGATAAATGCTGTACGCATTTAAAACTTTTTAGAATGCAACTTCGTAAAAAAGTAATATATTAAAGAAATATTTTAGTGGTAAGTAAGATAACGTTTGATTTTTATGAATGGAACGAAAAGCGGAGAGGGGGAGGTCTAATTCATTTTAAAATAAACAGGCTGTGATCTTTATTTTTGATGAAAAAATGTAGGATGTACCATTCCAGCCCCTCATAAAAAAAATCGTAAAAATCGCGCGTTTGTTGCCAAATACATGAATTTAGTATTCAGTGGTGGGGGTCGCAGGGGTTGGAACAACCCTTTTTTGGACGATAAATGCATTTAAATGGGGACATAAAGTTGGACCCCTCCTGTTTTGTACTGGCGATTTGGACCTGGATCCGCCATTGATGTAAATTCGATAACAATATAAATGTATCAAAAGAATGAATTTCCTACTTCATTAGTTTACTTTATTGAATATATGAATGCACATAATAACTGTCATTTTTACCCATATGGGTTGAAGGCATAAATCAACATAATAATTTTACAATACATCATACAGAAAAATAACCAACAAAAGAACAAAACATTATATACATATATGTATTAATGAAATGTTTATGAAAAAATGGATTTTGTCTTAATATTATATATATTCAGGCATATACTTTGATTTTTTTTTTAAATTCATGCTCGTCTCTAGATCTGCAAGTGTTGATCGGGATTAAACACGTGTTAATGTATGATCCAATCGCAGCTTACCGCCCAAAATTGATGACGTAAGTTGAATGATTTTCTTCTAGATTTGCTGCTTATTTGGACGTGTATTACATGAACACTTTTTGTATATAGGATCAATCGTGCATTGGTGAGTTGATAGGGACTTTATCTTCTGATATTATATTTGATTTTTACTTACTTATTTCCTGTCTTATTTTTATTGAAAATACGTCAGTATCATCATTTCTTTACTTTCAGCATTGTCCAAAATACTATTCATGTCCACATATTGAAGAAAACGTTTATTAACCTAATATTTTGTTTCATAAAGGGGTGGTGTGTTCTTTTTTGAGTATATTAACTATTTACTTTTTAACGCCGTCACCCAAATGTTTTTGTTTAAATTAGCACTATTAACGGTATTCGGAAAATCAGGAATCATGCAAAACATTAATTTGTCATCTGCTTGACCACAATAATTTTTTTCTCATAAAATTTGGGATCAAAATATCTATTTTGGAGAAAACCATTACCCCCCCCCCCCCCCCCCCCCCCCCCCCCCCTTTTGAAGTTAAGTGTCTAATCCCTTAGTGTACTGATATGAATAGTATTTAACTGGAAATGTTTGAAAAAAGATATTGATGCTAACGTAAATATTTTGTTCAATAAAAAGACAGGAAATAAGTCGTTGAACCAAAAAGTTCAAATCTAATTCAAAGTTAAAGTGCCCATGAACTCACTGATCATGTGTAAGACATAATAGTGTCCTGTGAAAAAGTGTCTTTTTCATTGAAATTTGGTATTTAATAATGTCCATTGCCATGGAATGGTGTCTCTCAAAAGGACAGATTTTTACTGCTAACAGTATGAAATAGTGTCCACTCACAGGACAAATTTTCATAGTTGTTGCGTCCTCCAAGGGAAGTAATACAAAGGTCATTACAAAGTTTTATTATACTTGAATTTTAATTAAAATATGAAGGATTGATGAGAAATTGATCAATATACAAATGTAAACAAATAAATAATGAATGGAAGTGAATATAGAGAAATTTAAGTTCTAAGAAATTCCCAGAAAATGGTAATAACAATGAAAAAATAACAATAAGAAGGAAGTGTAAAATCAAATATGAAGAACTTTATAATATTTATTATGTCAGATAAAAAGGCAATAGAAAATAAATAATGTCCATTGCTATGAAATATTGTCTCCTAAGTGCATGGACAGCATTTTACAGCAACAGTTATGAAATATGGTCCATCTGCAGAACAAATTTTCGTAGTGAATGTTATTATTAAAATTGTGTCCTCAAAGGAAAATAAAATGGAACAGCATCTAACATGTATATAATTATATTTAAAAATATAGATATGAACGGATAAGGATGGTATGAGTGCCAATGAGACAATTTTTATGTCAAAGTAACAATTACTTCAAGTTCGTAATTAAAGTTAAAATGCGTCCAGTAATAACAAGGCAATGGATATCATTTAATACTTTCATCATATCAAAAAATGCCTTGGCGGACACAATGTCCTCTGAAAAAAAATGTCCACCTGGACAATATTATGGTAGTGAATAATGTCGATGTTCATGGACACTTTTTCATACCTGAGGACATGTTTTCATATGAAATTGTGTCCAGGACACATTAAAATAAGTAAATATTGTCAAAATGTGTCCGGTGGACATTATTAAATCCTACACATGCACGAGTGATTCTATTCATAAAAAGTGTCCGTGTATCGTCTAAAAAGAGTCCGTGTAACATCCGTTAATGTACTGTTTTTCTATAGCTCTGCGGGGGGCAAAGTCGTACAAATGCTGGGATTCGAACTCAAGACCTTTAGCATATCAAGCCACGACACATACCACTACACCAGGACGACTGGATACGAATTAATAGTCATTTGACATACTTAAAGGAAGCAAGATCTTTTTATAAGTGGGGCGAGTTGTCAAACCTTTATTCAGTGGGGTTTAAACCTTTTTCGTTTATAGCATGAATAAGTGAGTTTTCAGACTGATTGTTTAATTTGATTTTATACTTTTTCAAAAGTGGGGCGAGTCGGTAAACAAGAGTGGGGCGATTTTATTTTATAAAGTGGCAAAATAGTGTGGGCCGATTGGCAAGTGGGGCGAGTTGACATTATTTGATATCTACTCATCGTGTTTGAGGGTCATTAAGGGTATACATCATACAGTAAAATATAAAGTATATTATAATGGTTGTGTGGCATTCTAAACTAGATTTTATGAATTGTAAATGGTTTTCCGTCTAATCTAAAACAGCTGGGATGTAAAAAAAAATATCTCATTCGGACTTGGTGTGTCAGTGTAAGATCACCCTCTGGCCTCCGGCCATCGGGTGTGATCTTACACTGACACACCGCGTCTTTCTGGGATAACTATTAAATACACAATTTTTTTCACAGAGTTATGTTTGATTATTATATTTTCAAAATTCATTGATATTTTCCACTTTTATCACATGTTTTGGAAATAGTTCAAGAACGAGATTTCAACGAGACTGAACGAGACTGAAAAGTCAGAAGAATACAATGTCATCCTTAATACGACCGCAAAACTTTTTTGGGGATCTTATAATGGTATGATGTCATCGGCGTCTGTGTCGTCTGTGTCGAGAGTAAGGACTGAGCAGTTGAAATAAGCATGTGTTTCAACTCCAATATAATGAGACAAATATCCCGCATGGAAAGAATGATTGGAATCAAAACGGACAACCCCAAGTATTAAAGAGAACAGGGTTGGTCTTTTTAGAGAACATTTACCCATACAAACAAGACAGATGCATTGTCGGAATAATGGGCTGTCGGAATAGTGGGCTGTCGGAATAATGGGCTGTCGAAGTAATGGGCTGTCGGAATAATGGTTGTCGGACTAATGGGATGTCACCGTTTTTACTCCACAAAAAGTTCAAAACTTCATAGGTACAATGCACCCTACCCCAATTGATATTTAATACGTATTGCTATAGATATAAAAATATCATTTTTATATCTACCATTTTCTCTGGGAAATGCCAGGATAAAGAACAAAAATCACCTGACTTGAAATTTAAAATGAAATATACTTTCTGCATTTGTCAACACAATCACCACATACTTTCAAAATATTAATGGGAAACTTAATTTTAGTATATTGAATGCAAATTAAAACCTGCTGGGTCACTTGTCATAGACTTAGGTCCCCTTTTGGTTACGAAATAATTAAATAGTTCTTGTTTCATCCTTTTCTCATATCAAATTCTAATTTGACGTGCTTCTTTTGCTTTGTTAACAAACCCATGCTCTAACTCCATTAAAATCTGTTTGCACATGCGTATATTGACTACTTCAGAATAATGAATTTAATCAAATTGTCATTCACTTAATATATTTCCTTAATAAACTTTAAAACACTTTCAAACTCTTAAATGGTGCACATGATGTTACTTATTGATTTATATGACTGCAATGTGTTGGATTCCGAAATTGACATATTTGACCTAGATACGACAACCTTGTATGCTGGCTGTTCAAACTCCTCCACGTCTGAAAAATCACAGTGCCAGCTGTTTGTTTCTTAACAAACAAAAAAGGGGAGGTTCATAGAAGAGCCTACACAATTATACTTATCGAGCATAGAAATAACATTATTTGTCCTATTCAGAATCGAAATAATTGATGCAAGCTATACTTTATTGTAGTTTTAACATGAGTAGGCATTATATTCTTTTTATTTTAGCCCTCACTATCGCTCTGGCAAAAATAATCACGAATATAATGCCTACCCATGTTAAAACTACAATAAAGAACAGCTTGCATCAATTATTTCTTAATTGAGCAATATGTCAGTTATATCAAGTAAGTATTATGGTCTTTAAATTTTTCTGGTATCTAAAGTACAAAACTCAAAAGTCAGAAGATGGTTTATGAGGCCAATGAGATTATTTATCCACCAGAGACCAAATGCATAAACCTATGTAACACTATGAACACACATGATAATTGTTAAGTTACCAAATTTTGATATGGAACAGTCTTTTTTTATATTAACAGCTCAATTATTAACAGTTATAAAGATAGATTTTACAGATAAAGAGATTGGTTTTTCATGAAAAATCACTTTAAAATGTTCAATTCTGACAAAAAATGAAAAATACAGAGCAATTTTTAGATGATTAACAGTATTTTGGAATAATTTTGTCGATTGGTGAAATGTTCATTAGTAAGACAATATATTTTTACAAGTGTACTTCACTTAAATTAAGGGTCATTATAAAAAAAAGTGCAAATTTGGATGAAGGAATATTTGGAAAAATGATGTCATTGTGTAAAACATTTAAATGTGTCCCTCTATTGTATAGTATGCTAGCAACTATTTTCAGAAATATGCAATGGAAAAAATGAAGAGTTCCTTCAATTTTAACAATTATAGGTCATCCCTTGATAGAATCGTGTCAATGGTGTTACCAATTTAAAACATGCATTTAGGTACTTAATAATATTGTTAAACATCAAACAACTGTTCCAATTGGTTGTTAAGGTTAAAATTACTACTTCTTGACATTATTAGCTCACATAGCCCGAAGTGCCAAGTGAGCTTATGCCATCACTTGGCGTCCGTCGTCGTCCGTTGTCTGTCGTCGTCTGTCGTCGTAAACTATTTCAAGAATCTTCTCCTCTGAAACTACTAGGCCAAATACTTCCAAACTTTAACTGAATGTTCCTTAGTGTATCTAGTTTATAAATTGTATCCGAAGTTTTGATCTATCAATAAACATGGTCGCCATTGCTAAAAGTAGAACATAGGGGTCAAATGCAGTTTTTGGCTTATAACTCAAAAACTGAAGCATTTAGAGCAAATCGGAGATGTGGGTAGAATTGATTATCAGATCAAGATCTATCTGCCCTAAAATTTTCAAATGAATCGGACAACCCGTTGTTGGGTTGCTGCCCCTGAATTGGAAATTTTAAGGAAATTTTGCTGTTTTTGGTTATTATCATGAATATTATTATAGGTAGAGATAAACTGTAAACAGCAAAAATGTTCAGCAAAGTAAGACCTAAAAATAAGTCACCATGACTGAAATGGTCAGTTGACCCCTTTAGGAGTTATTGCCCTTTATAGTCAATTTTTAACCATTTTTTATAAATCTTAGTTATATCTTTTACAAAAATCTTCTCCTCTGAAACTTCTTGGCCAAATACTTCCAAACTTTAACTGAATGTTCCTTAGGGTATCTAGTTTATAAATTGTATCCGAAGTTTTGATCTATCAACAAACATGGTCGCCATTGCTAAAAATAGAACATAGGGGTCAAATGCATTTTTTGGCATATAACTCAAAAACCGAAGCATTTAGAGCAAATCTGACAGGGATAAAATTGATTATCAGGTCAAGATCTATGTGCCCTGAAATTTTCAGATGAATCGGACAACCCGTTGTTGGGTTGCTGCCCCTGAATTGGAAATTTTAAGGAAATTTTGCTGTTTTTGGTTATTATCATGAATATTGTTATAGGTAGAGATAAACTGTAAACAGCAAAAATGTTCAGCAAAGTAAGACCTAAAAATAAGTCAACATGACTGAAATGGTCAGTTGACCTCTTTAGGAGTTATTGCCCTTTATAGTCAATTTTCAACCATTTTTCATAAATCTTATTAATCTTTTACAAAATTCTTCTCCTCTGAAACTACTGGGCCAAATTGAACTAAACTTGGCCACAACCAATATTGGGGTATTTAGTTTGAAAATTGTGTCCGGTGACCTGGCCAACCAACAAAAATGGCCACCATGGCTAAAAATAGAACATTGGGGTAAAATGCAGTTTTTGGCTTATAACTCAAAAACAAAAGCTTTTAGAGCAAATCTGACATGGGGTTAAATTGTTTATCAGGTCAAGATCTATCTGTCCTGAAATTTTCAGATGAATTGGACAACCCATTGTTGGGTTGCTGCCCCTGAATTGTAATTTTAAGGAAATTTTGCTGTTTTGGTTATTATCTTGAATATTATTATAGATAGAGATAAACTGTAAACAGCAATAATGTTCAGCAAAGTTAGATTTACAAATAAGTCAACATGACCGAAATGGTCAGTTGACCCCTTTAGGGAGTTATTACCCTTTATAGTCAATTTTTAACTATTTTTCGTAAATCTTATCTTTTACAAAAATCTTCTCCTCTGAAGCAAATCTGACATGGGGTAAAAATGTTCATTAGGTCAAGATCTATCAGCCCTGAAATTTTCAGATGAATCAAACAACCCATTGTTGGGTTGCTGCCACTTAATTGGTAATTTTAAGGAAATTTTGCAGTTTTTGGTCATTATCTTGAATATTATTATAGATAAAGATAAACTGTAAACAGCAAAAATGATCAGCAAAGTAAGATCTACAAATAAGTTAATATGACCAAAATTGTCAATTGACCCCGCAAGGGGTTATTGTCCTTTAATGTCAATTTTCACAATTTGTTCATCATATTTGCTAACTTTAAAAAATCTTCTCCTCTAAAACTACTCAACCAAATTCAACCAAACTTCATTTGAATGATCAGTAGGGTGTATAAAATAAAGTCTGTGTTTTATTTTCTATTTCGTCAAAAAACATGGCCGAAGGCATTGTTTACCAGGTGAGCGATTCAGGCTCTTGAGAGCCTCTTGTTCATATACATGTAGCTGTGCATCCTATTTAAACATAAATTTCAGAATATATTGTCGTAAAAAAGTTGTGTGTCCTAATTATGGCCGTTGTAAATACTAAAAAAATACACTTAAACTGATATATATCTAAAATGAATAAGATAAAATGAGAAGAATATGCCCAACCCTTGTATACGACCTAAAAACACTTTCATTTATGAATAAAAATTAAAAATATCGCATTTTCATATAGTAACACCACTGTCCCTTCAGTAACTCCAATGACACAAAAGTATCACCATTGACAACTCATTTCAAATTTTACTTTTAATTAGTACTGAACACAAAACAAAGAACACTGAGCAAAAGAAAAAGTAGAAAAAATAATTCTTAAGCTAAAAAATCATAAATTATATGACATAATTAAAAATGTCAGTAGTGGTACTAAATAGTGTCATTGGTCTTATCAGCATACACCAGTTTTTGAAAACTTTGTATATGTAATGCATGAAATTGTTAAAACATTGTTAAAAAAGTATTGTTTTTCATAAATAATATGATGTTTCACTTGTTAAACACAAAAGAAACACACAAAAATGTTGATTGTCAAAATATAATCAGTGGTGTTACTTAACTGGTCAATGGTGTTATTTTATCAAAGTGGTCTCACCATTGACAGTAACACCAATGATTTACAGGTGTATTTTAAGATGTAGTTACAAAATAAGTGCTCCCTTCCCCTATTTTATATGTTGTTCCTGGTGCATGTTTGTACAATCAATATATTTCATAATTCAAACTTGATGAAATTTTTCAAAAAAATTATTTTTATAAGGGTATATACACCATGGACACTATTTTCATTTACGATATAGCTTTTACTTACTTTTAATATTTTTTTACTACATTTTCAACATTGATATTTGTTTTTCTTTTGCTTTGGTGACATTTTTTTTTATCATAAAACCAACATACACCTCCAAAATCATTATAAAATGTTTGTTTGTATCAAAATGCAATAAAAATTTACCACTTTAGATAATTGATCTGATACAAGTTTATTTAATATGAGTTTTTCTATGCATTCAAAAACTCTACTTTAATCATTTATTGTATACATGTACGTATCGACCTTTTCAAGTACATTCCAACATACTTCTGAGAAATAATTTTGCTCAAGCATATATTGTGACTTCTTTTTCTGTGACCTTTGTCATGAGACTTTTTTACCTGTGACTTTTTTACATTGGGATTTTGTGACTTTCTTCTCGTGACTTATTTTCCAATTACCAATTCACCAGCCATAGATTTCTCCTTTTTTGCTATAACAATACATATGTATGTTGATCAGACATCAGGTTTTAATATTGATTATTAATTTCGTAAACTGTTGTCGAGATCATCATTTGGCGAGGCTCATCTTGGATTATCCTTGATCATTATAAATATCCAAGCAAACATTAGCAGTAATTCATCTATATAAGACTTTTTTAAATGACTGTTAGGTGTATATGTTTTTCCAACATGGTTCGTTTGACCATGACCACCTTTCCATTATATTCGTTATTCATTTATCAACAATATTTTTTTTACTGTCGATTCATTTTTTTTTGGTGGGGGGGGGGGGGGGGGTCCAATATTCTAAAAACTTGATTTGTAGTTTTGCAAAAGTCACTTATACATCAGAATCCCATTAAACTGATGATTCAATGAATATTAATGAATCTATATTACATCGATCCTTTCGGCAGAAATAACTGTAAGAATAGATCAACAGTTTGGTGTTCATTCTCTTTGTATGTCTTGCAAGGTTCGTTTGACCTTCACCTCATTTGCATGGTTCATTGGTCAAGGTGTAATTGTTGTGGTTCCATAAGATCACGAGAAACTTAATACAATAGTTGAACAATAGTTGGTGCATTGAATTTTTTTAAATGTGCACAAACGGTGTTTATATATCCCAACTCGTTCGGAATGCCCGTGTGTGTTCTGATGTCATAGATTTTAACGAACGTAATCAATGCATCACTGGGAAATTATTGTGTCAGGGATTTCGATACCATAAATTTCTAAAAACTTTTACTTAATTCTTTCATAGATACAAATATTTGATTAGAAAATTTGGCTGTACCTGTAGAAAACTTATTAAAAATGGTATTTCACATCTAAATTTTACGGTAATATTGTACTTAAAGCGAGGAAATCACTATGTGATCCGTGTAAACTCATCGAACCTATAAACAAACTTATAAGTAAGGGTTATCGTACCAATATTGTAATTAGATCTCTGAATATAGTTTATATTGGCACTAATATCGATTTTGTCATTAGCAAATTAAAACATAACTAAATTGCATGTATCTTCTTTTGAGGCGGGATGTATAGATACACACACACGTTAATTTTTATCTCTATAGAAGTCGCTCCTCACTATCCTACTACCTGTCGATATATTTATTTTTGACATTGCACAAGTCATGTCTTCTCTGACTGTTCATGACGGTAAAATACTAAATCCCTGGGATGTGTTTTAGTTGATTTTAGTCTCTGGTGCATGATTTTTTATTATTAATTGTTTTTATACGACCGCAAAATTTGAAAAAATTTTCGTCGTATATTGCTATCACGTTGGCGTCGTCGTCTGCGTCGTCGTCGTCGTCTGCGTCGTCGTCGTCGTCCGAATACTTTTAGTTTTCGCACTCTAACTTTAGTAAAAGTGAATGGAAATCTATGAAATTTTAACACAAGGTTTATGACCACAAAAGGAAGGTTGGTATTGATTTTGGGAGTTTTGGTCCCAACATTTTAGGAATTAGGGGCCAAAAAGGGCCCAAATAAGCATTTTCTTGGTTTTCGCACTATAACTTTAGTTTAAGTTAATAGAAATCTATGAAATTTTGACACAAGGTTTATGACCACAAAAGAACGGTTGGGATTGATTTTCGGAGTTTAGGTTTCAACAGTTTAGGAATAAGGGGCCAAAAAAGGGCCCAAATAAGCATTATTCTTGGTTTTCGCACAATAACTTTAGTTTAAGTAAATAGAAATCAATGAAATTTAAACACAATGTTAATGACTACAAAAGGAAGGTTGGTATTGATTTTGGGAGTTTATGTCCCAACAGTTTAGGAATTAGGGGCCAAAAAGGGACCCAAATAAGCATTTTTCTTGGTTTTCGCACCACAACGTTAGTATAAGTAAATAGAAATCTATGAAATTTAAACACAAGGTTTATGACCATAAAAGGAAGGTTGGTGTTGATTTTGGGAGTTTTGGTCCCAACATAATAAGGGGCCCAAAGGGTCCAAAATTAAACTTTGTTTGATTTCATCAAAATTGAATAATTGGGGTTCTTTGATATGCCGAATCTAACTGTCATGACTGTGTATGTAGATTCTTAACTTTTGGTCCCGTTTTCAAATTGGTCTACATTAAGGTCCAAAGGGTCCAAAATTAAACTTAGTTTGATTTTGACAAAAAATGAATCAGTTAGGTTCTTTGATATGCTGAATCTAAAAATGTACTTAGATTCTTGATTATTGGCCCAGTTTTCAAGTTGGTCCAAATCGGGGTCCAAAATTAAACTTTGTTTGATTTCATCAAAAATTGAATAAATGGGGTTCTTTGATATACCAAATCTAACTGTGTATGTAGATTCTTCATTTTTGGTCCTGTTTTCAAATTGGTCTACACTAAAGTCAAAAGGGTCCAAAATTAAACTTAGTCTGATTTTAACAAAAATTGAAATCTTGGGGTTCTTTGATATGCTGAATCCAAAAATGTACTTAGATTTTTTATTATGGGCCCAGTTTTCAAGTTGGTCCAAATCAGGATCTAAAATTATTATATTAAGTATTGTGCAATAGCAAGTCTTTTCAATTGCACAGTATTGCGCAATGGCAAGAAATATCTAATTGCACAATATTGTGAAATAGCAAATTTTTTTTTAATTAGAGTTATCTTTCTTTGTCCAGAATAGTAAGCAAGAAATTTCTAATTGCAAAATATTGTGCAATAGCAAGATTTTTTTTTAATTGGAGTTATCTTTCTTTGTCCAGAATCAACTTAAATCTTTGTTATATTAAACATCATACAATGTATATTCACTTTTTACTACCAACTGATAAATTAAAATAATCTTTACCATTCAGTGATAACAAGCAGTTTTTTTACATCTTAATATTTTATGATGTATTTAAATGAGTAGTTATTGTTGCAAACTCCATTAGAAATTTTAATTGAGATTAGTTTTGGAATAAGGGAAAGGGGGATGTGATTAAAAAAATTGGGTTCAATTTTTCTCATTTGAAATTTCATAGATAAAAAAGAAAATTTCTTCAAACATTTTTTTGAGAGGATTAATATTCAACAGCATAGTGAATTGCTCTAAGAGAAAACAAAAATTTTAAGTTCATTAGAACACATTCATTCTGTGTCAGAAACCTATGCTGTGTCAACTATTTAATCACAATCCAAATTTAGAGCTGAATCCAGCTTGAATGTTGTGTCCATACTTGCCCCAACCGTTCAGGGTTCAACCTCTGCGGTCGTATAAAGCTACGCCCTGCGGAGCATCTGGTTGGTTTTTAACTAGCTGTCAGTAACTGCGAGTACTCTCAAATCGTAATTTCTTGTTAATGCTACCTGTTGTTACTGTTTATGATGCTTTTTGTTATTAGCTCACCTGGCCCGAAGGGCCAAGTGAGCTTTTCTCATCACTTGGCGTCCGGCGTCCGTCGTCGTCGTCCGTCGTCGTCCGTCGTCGTCCTGCGTTAACTTTTACAAAAATCTTCTCCTCTGAAACTACTAGGCCAAATTTAACCAAACTTGGCCACAATCATCATTGGGGTATCTAGTTTAAAAATTGTGTCCGGTGACCCCGCCAACTAACCAAGATGGCCGCCATGGCTATAAATAGAACATAGGGGTAAAATGCAGTTTTTGGCTTATAACTCAAAAACCAAAGCATTTAGGGCAAATCTGACAGGGTAATATTGTTAATCAGGTTAAGATCTATCTGCTCTGAAATTTTCAGATGAATCTGACATTCCGTTGTTAGGTTGCTGCCCCTGAATTGGTAATTTTAAGGAAATTTTGTTGTTTTTGGTTATTATCTTGAATATTATTTTAGATAGAGATAAACTGTAAAAAGCAATAATGTTCAGCAAAGAAAGATCTACAAATAAGTCAACATGACCAAAATGATCAGTTGACCACTTTAGGAGTTATTGCCCTTTATAGTCAATTTTTAACCATTTTTCGTAAATCTTAGTAATCTTTTAGAAAAATCTTCTCCTCTGAAACTGCTGGACCAAATTATTTGAAACTTGGCCACAATCATCATTGGGGTATCTAGTTTAAAAATTGTGTCCGGTGACCCCGCCAACTAACCAAGATGACCGCCATGGCTATAAATAGAACATAGGGGTAAAATACAGATTTTGGCTTATAACTCAAAAACCAAAGCATTTAGAGCTAATCTGACATGGATAAAATTGTTAATCAGGCGAAGATCTATCTGCCCTGAAATTTTCAGATGAATTGGACAACCTGTTTTTGGGTTGCGGCCCCTGAATTGTTAATTTTAAGGAAATTTTGCTGTTTTTGGTTATTATATTGAATATTATTATAGATATAGGTAAACTGTAAACAGCAATAATGTTCAGCAAGGTCAGAGTTACAAATAAGTCAACATGACCAAAATGGTCAGTTGACCTCTTTAGGAGTTATTGCCCTTTAAAGTCAATTTTTAACCATTTTTCGTAAATTTTATATATCTTTTACTAAAATCTTCTTCTCTGAAACTGCTGTGCCAAATTGATCCAAACTTGGCCACAATCATCTTTGGGGTTTCTTGTTTAAAAAATGTGTCCGGTGACCTGGCCATCAAACCAAGATGGCCGCCACTGCTAAAAATAGAACATAGGGGTAAAATGCAGTTTTTGGCTTATAACTCAAAAACCAAATAATTTAGAGAAAATCTGACATGAAGTAAAATTGTTAATCAGGTCAAGATCTATCTGCCCTGAAATTTTCAGATGAATTGGACAACCTGTTTTTGGGTTGCGGCCCCTGAATTGGTAATTTTAAGGACATTTTGCTGTTTTTGGTTATTATATTGAATATTATTATAGATATAGGTAAACTATAAACAGCAATAATTTTCAGCAAAGTAAGATCTACAAATAAGTCAACATGAACAAAATGGTCAATTGACCCCTGTAGGAGTTATTGAACTTTGTAGTCAATTTTCAATCTGCTTCCTTTGTTTAATATTCACATAGACCAAGGTGAGCGACACAGGCTCTTTAGAGCCTCTAGTTTTTTATTTATATGGATCTTGTCTATATACCAGCTTTGATTATTTGGAATATCTACTAATTTTCACTTCTTCGTACTACATTGGTATGAACTTCAAGATTATTCTCCTTAAATCTGTACAGGGAAGTTTTAGCTAGCTTTAATTATATAGTTTTATTGTTGATATTCACTCCAATTTGTATCTAGTGTTAAACTGTAAAATTGAGAAAGGAAATGGGGAATGTGTCAAAGCGACAACAACCCGACCATAGACCAGACAATAGCCGAAGGCCACCAATGGATTTTCAATGAAGCAAGAAACTCCCGTTCCCTTAGGCGTCCTTCAGTTGGCCCCTTAATATTTATATGTATTTATATGACAGAACTTTCTTGGTATTCCTAATTATTGGAAGAATTTTATACACATAAGTAGTATACCTAAAACGACAAAGTTATTTTTCATTTACCTGTATATATTATTAAAACCGTTTGTTTTTCAAAAGTGATTATTTTAGAAGGGTTAAATATTTCGCAGTGGTGTCTTGCCATGGCTTTGTTTGGACTTGTTTGTTTGCTTTTTGGCCTTGAATGTTTGTCCCTAATATTTTATTATTAAACTGTGCATTCCCTTACTGAAAAAATCAGCCTACTGCAAAAATTTGCTGCAAGTCTGCTGCGAACTTGCTGCAGACTTGCAGCGAACATAGAGTCCGTGTTTGCGGCGTGTTTGCTGCAAATACGCTGCAGACCTGCTGCAAACAATTTACCATGCAAATGAGTGTTTGCCGCAGACCTGCTGCAAACATTTATATGCAAATGAGTGTTTGCTGCAGACCTGCTGCAAACATATTTATGCAAATTAATATTTCTCCTGCCTGTTTGCTGCAGACCTGCTGCAAACATTTATATGCAAATGAGTGTTTGCCGCAGACCTGCTGCAAACATATTTATGCAAATTAATCTTTCTCCTGCGTGTTTGCTGCAGACCTGCTCCAAACATTCGTTTTATTCAAATCAATCTGTTATACAATTAACCAATGTCATGTTGTGTACACATCATTTTAACTACATGTATATTACACAGCAAATTCTTAAAAAGTTATGTTACATCCATCCATTCATAAAATAATTCAATTACTTTATCATTTGAAAAATTGTCATAGCATAAGTTTATACCCTTCAACATGTTTGATAAGTTAAATTAATTCCAAGTACGTTCTCAAATGAATTACATGCATGAATCTCAGTACAGTTAAAAAGATTTATTTGAAAATTTCTTTGCGCATGTACTAGTATATGATTATATACAGCTATAGATAAACTAAAATTGTCACAAAATTCAACTAGACTTACATACATTTTGTAAGTTATCTCTAAGCATATGAGGGAGTACTGTATATTGCCTGGTTACATGTTTGAAAATGTATTTTTAACCTCATGCAGATATCTGTGAAAGGAACGAATTTCATAAGTTAACATTCTACTACATGTATGAATATGTACTTACAAATAATGTCTTTAAAAACTAATCTGTTAATTGCCAAACTATAATGTCTCCCTGAACACTAATATATATCATGACACAAACATCTAATTAATTTGCATTCAGATATGGCAGCTTAAATTTATTCGTTCATAGTGTGTTAATTTACGTTTTTTGATTGAGTTAAGCCTTCCAATTGATATTTTATCGTGTGTTTTTCTATGTTGTGATGTTATGCTATTGTTTCAGAAAAAGGTAGAAGGTTTGGTACGATTAAAACGTTTAATCCCGCTGCAAATATATATATATATTAATGTTTGCAACTGTCCTAAGTCAGGAATCTGATGTACAGTAGTTGCCGTTTGTTTATGTAGTTTAAACATGTTTCTCGTTTTTTGGGGAAAGACGGCTTTAAGCCGTCAATTCCCTAATGTGGTTGGCCAGAGTATCAATCCCTCACGTCAATCATTTTGTTTTGATAGTTTGAAAACCCCCTCAAAATGTCATACTGAAATTGATGACAAGCCTGGAAAACAGATTGACTTTAAATACATTTTTTACACATTTCCCTTCTGTTTCTCATTAAATTATCGTATATTGAGCTTTCCCTTACACTATATACGTTTCTTTTACAGTCCGGAAAAATCAGTATTACGAAATATTCTAAATATATCTAACCTAGTGACGTCATTGTTGGAATGCCACACTACACAGGGATATCCTTTATTCATTATAAAAATCATTCACAGCACTTGTATACTAATTTAATATTCGTATTTGTTAAATATAAACCTAATGATGTTTGCTGTAGTGTAGATGATTCACACACCAACACGAAATGCTTGAATCTGAGGCTATAATCAGATAATACAATGTATATAGGTCAACTTCCACGGTAAACAATGTCAATGGGGATACATGTGTCATTGAGATTGGGGAGAGAAACGGCAGTTTTCATTGTTTCTGTAAAGTTCTGTTTTTAGAATCATCCTCCAATTCAGGAGCACCTCAATTGATGAGTAATTTTACACTAAAATCAAAGTAAATGTTTCTGAACATTTAAAATGTGACATTTAGTAAATGATAAGTAGTCTTCTATATAAAAAAAATGTGTACTGGTCAACATAATTATCGAAATGGTTAAAAAAAAAAAAAAAAAAATGTTGTTTTTTGTAGTTTATACCAAAAAAGTATTGAGATTGGGGAGAGCAACTGCAGTTTTCATTCTTTCTGTAAAGTTATGTTTTTAGAATCTTTCTCCAATTAAGGAGCACCTCAATTGATGAGTAATTACCCACTATTAATTATAGTATAACTAATCGCCGTATTTGAATATCAAAAATAAGACAACTTGTGACCGAACGCCGCTATGGATTAAACTCGTGCATCAAAAATAAGACAACGCGTGACCGAACGACGCATGGATTAAACGAGTGCGCAGCACGAGTTTAATCCATAGCGGCGTTCGGTCACAAGTTGTCTTATTTTTGATATTCAAATACGGCGATTAGTTATTCTTTTTATTACATTGGTAAATGGCTTTTTTTTTGTGAAATTAATGTAGAAAATGTTAGGAACTATATCTTATTCCTACGCATTGACAATTTGTTTTGATCCGACGTTATCGACGTCTTGACAACGCCTATTGTTGTATGACGTCAGAGAGTGAAATAACCACGTTTATTTCACATGTGAAATTAACGGTTTTTATCTAACTGGGAAATCAATGTAATTCATTGCAACCAATGTAATAATGAAAGTTAATGTATATGAACACTAAAAATGTCACATTACCCCGGTAAGTATATATATGATAAGTAGTCATCAATTAAAAAATAATTTTGCATACCAACATAACTTTATTGTAGTGGTCATTTTTTTTTTCTCATTTTTTTTTTAAATATTGCTTTTTGTAGTTTAAAGCTATTTATTCATGAATTTTACAGATATATCAAAATGTGGGATCTGGAAACAAACTTCACACAGCTTTTATATCAATCATATTTGATTTAATAAGTACATGTATCCCTGTGATGAGTTGTAACTGGGAACTTTATCAATGGAAAATTAAAACTGAATAGATTTTTCAGTCCTCACATTCTTGAGAATATTGTCACAAAAAATTGAGAATAGTCTTAGCCTGCCGTTCAGTTGTACATCATTAAAATTTTAAAATATAATGTAGTAGTTGTTAAATTCAATTGAATTTTAGATAGTTAACTCCCAACTTAAGTCAAATGTTTTGATTTAGAAGGTGCAGATCTCATTGGTCCAAATTGTCTCTATGATGAATTCTTGACTAAGGAAATGAAATAACAATAAACAACAATTAGTTTCATTGTTGTCAGCATTTCTATATGTTCTAGCTGTTCTTTTGCTCATTCTTTGTATGTAGACTATCAAAAGATAACCCCCTAAAAGTTGGAACAATGGCCGTCTTTTCCCTTCAGAGCTCTTCAGCTCTTTGATTAATATATAGATTAGACCGTTGGTTTCCCGTTTGAATGGTTTTACACTAGTAATTTTAAGACCCTTTATAGCTTGTTGTTCGGTGTGAACCAAGGCTCCGTGTTGAAGGCCGTACATTGACCTATAATGGTTTTCTTTTATAAATTGTTTTTTTAATGGAGAGTTGTCTCATTGGCACTCACACCACAACTTCCTATATCTATATGTATTCTGGCATGGTTCATATGACATTGCCCTTATTTCATTTATAGTTGCAATGTTAAGTTTATGTGATATATATGTAGTAAAATCCTTAATCTTACAGACTTTCACCGTCAAATTAAATCATTACAAGTAAAGCATGTGATAAATCTGAGGTCCGGCACTCTTGCTGAGGTATTATAAACTTGTGTAATATAACTACAACAAACCATTTGATCTATTATTTCTTTTCAGATCCAATGGACACCCCACCAAAAATACTTTGTGGAATATGTGACGCCCAGCATATTACGAAATCTGCAGATTTCTGGTGCCCAGAGTGTGACGATGGTTTGTGTACTGAATGTAAAACTCATCACAGTTTTTCAAAGTCAAGTCGACATCATGACGTCATATCGATAGAGGACTTCAGAAAACTCGCTACTGGTATTTCAAATATAGTGCACCACTGCACTGAACATGAGAAAAAGCTTCAAATGTACTGTCCCCATCATGATCAACTTTGTTGTCTTTTATGCATTTCAACAAGTCATAAAGATTGTACCGGGATGTTACCTATTGAGGACATTGCAAAAACTTCCAAATCAAGTGGTTTGTTGGAAAGTTTGCAGAGCTCGTTAGAAGGCATGAAAAACAACTTTGATAACATAGTTCAAGACAGACAAAAAAATCTTACAAAAATAAAAGAACAACGACAAAACATTTATGATGTAGTTAAACGACTACGCAAAAGAATAAACAGCCATCTTGATAAAGTAGAGAAGGAAATAAATGAACAGTTATGCACCGCTGAATGTGATATGAATATCAAAATTGAAGAGCTGTTAAAAGAACTACAGGAGAAATCAGAAAGGATAGCAGTGTTACAAACTAACATGTCATGTCTACAGAATCACGCATCTGACTTGCAAAGTTTCATAGGAAGCAAAAACCTCGAAAAGGAAGTTAAGTCTGAAGAGACATATATGCAGTCATTAACAAAAGATGACCGCTTGAAACAATTTTCCTTGAAGTATGCTCAAAGTGAGGTTATTGAAGATTTACTCCAAAACATCAAGACATTTGGATGGATTTCGAAGGAATCTTGTCCACCAACTGTTGTGATCAAATTGAAAAAGTTTAAACAAGCTCAGATGATAACTGCAAGCGTTAATCCAGAACCTGTCAAAGACATGAGTAACAAATCAACAGACAATTTTGGTAAGTATTGAGTATTGAGTATAGTGTTGCTTCTTTTTCAAACGAAGAAGGAGTTCTTGCAGACTGTGGTAGTATTAACAGACATTAGACAAGTCATTTTACGAAGGAAATTCCGAAATATTTTTTAAGTGCGGCAACGCCAGGTAACAGTCAATCCTATAGCCAAAAAAATATCTTTCAATCTCATTATAACGATTACGATTATAATTCATATCCAACTAAGTCAGACATCACGTGACTTTTGTAACGTATGCTAGCCGCCATTTTGTATTATATTGCCCCATATAAAATGCATAGGTGTTTCAATAAAGTTTATAATTTCCCCATTAACCTGACCCGTTTTTTAACTTTAAAATTGCAAATCAATCCTTGATATTCAAACATATTTCTATCTAACAATGTTGGTCCTTACAGTTTAGTTTTTGATTAAAGTCTGTCAATTGAGAATCGTAAAAACAGCACTTTTTTACGTTATTTCTCCGTTGATTCAATGCTAAATGTACCGATACCCATGTCTTCTTGTACAACAAATAAAGAAATTCCGTTAATAAAAATAAAACTTTACAAATCGATTAAGTATATTTAAACATGTATCTGGCGAACAATACTATTTAAAACAGTTTAATTCCTGGGCAATTTCTGTCAAAAATCGATTTAAAAAAGTGAATATTTCGGGATTTTTCAAAATGGCGGATGATGTATACGGAAATGTTGCATCAAATCAAGGATTAAAAGTATGGTAAGACTTTCCTTGATTAAATTTAATTTTTCATGTAGAACCTCTGATGTTTCTGTGATTTTCTTTGGTGATATTTCGATATGTCAGATTGATTTCAAAATTTCTTGACACGGGAACATTTTATTTTGACAGGCTATACTGTTACCAGAAAATAGTTAACAATAAAATTTATGATATTTTTTTCTCTTCTTTTTTTTAAAGCTGTTTTTCCTGTTTTCTGTATAATTTATCTTTCTTTAGAAATATATTTATACATTCCTTTTAGAACAAAAACATATGTAGGTCCCAAGAGAGAAAAAAAACCAACAATTATTATAGATAAATATTCTATACCTTCAAAATCCCATCACTTGACGAACAGGTGAACTCTGACTTGGGATGTAATGTTACACAACGATATATTGTCAAGTAGACGTGCAAACCAAAAGCAACCAGGTGACATTAAACATCCTGTGTATAAATGTATTACCCAGTTTAAATTTTGTGTTATACAAAAGTTTTCATAACTGTACAAATAAATATCTTCTCTTCCCCGTGTCAACCCAGAAGAAGTATTTATACTGCACTCGTTCTATTTGAGCAGTCAAAATGCGTTGACTGTATATTTCTATGTCATATACAGTCACTGACCTGATATCACTTTTCCTCATGAATATTTAAATAGAAGTTGCCGAATAATATTTAATTATGCATACGACCTCTTCAACCTGTTCTTGTTTCAAATGCATACAATTATGCGTGGAACGACTCAACCTTGTTTCTTTTGCAATTAGTGGAAAAATATATTTCATTTGTTAATATTTTTTGTTTGCAACCTATAAATCAATATGTTTTATGCTTATGGTTGATATTTTAGTCCATACTCGAACGATTTCATTCACCATCGAGTGTGGGTTTCAACAAGTAAATGTACATTTCATTGTGTTGTATATTTCTCCACGTGCATGATATGAGGCCTTTTAAAAGGGGATTTCTCCCAATATTTAAATCAAATAAATAACCTGAACGCATTAAACAACAATTGAAAATGTTTTTTTAGATTGCAGTATAAAGACAATAATAGTGCATTGACTTGACATATCAACAATATAAGGATTCGGCCCGAAACGGGGAAATAGCTCGGCACAGCCTCGCATTTCCCCGTGTCTAAGCCTCATCCTTATATCGTTGATATCTCAGGTCAATGCACTATTATTGTCTATGTATCATAATAAACTTTAAGAAAATATGAATATTATAAAAAAAATCTTTTAAAAATTTTTTAAAAGATCATCAAATTAGTATTTATGTTTTTATAATTATTTTAAAGAAATATTTTGATTCAAATTTCAATTTAAATGGATTTTGTTTTGTTTCGTAGGAAATTAAGCGAGAATTCATTGAATATGATTTTATTATAATTTTTTTTTCTTTCAATATTTTAGGCAAAATCCAGGCATTCAATACATCGATATAAAGTTAAACTTGTTTAAAAAAAATGTTATTGTATATATTTCAACAGAGACATATATACAATTGCTCTGATTTCATCAACATTGTATACCTGACAATATTTATCGACAGAGTTATCGGTCCTGAATAGGACTGATATAGTTGGGTATGAATCCCAACAAAAGCAATCAGTAGACAAAGTCAAAATACGTCCGATATGCCTATTTTTGGACATCAAAACTCAATACGATCGTTTTAATGTCAATTTCTTCTACCTTACAAAATTTTGTTAATCAAAACATGAACTTTAAATAAGATTAGTTTTTCTTGTTTTGATCTTTATTCTACATGTTCTACGAAAGCATTTATTATAAGCGCCACGCAATTACATGTAGTGTAAAACATTTTGTAAAATGAGACTTCCAGATTCTCGTAAACATGAAAACCCTCAGATATACCCAAGAATTCACCAAACTACCTGGAATGAAATGATAATGATGTGGAAGAGAATATCATAGTATTCGTAAAAAGTTATCTCCCTTTTTAAACTCACATGGTCCTTTTTACAATCATTTGAAGGCTGTTTTCATTGTCAGACGGTTTTTGTAAAAAAAAAAGAAAAAGAAAGTAACCGCATCCGTGTTCACTCACAACATATATGTTACGTATTATCATCAAACACAACTTACATTTAAGTATTAAGAAAAAACAAATGCGGCTACTCCATTTTAGACGGAAACAGTCAGATTTCAGTATTTTAGCATGATGTTAGTACCCGATATAATTATGTGCATTGTATTGTCAAAAACAGCCCGTATTTATGTAGCAGAAGTATTCTACTTTCCAATATATAGATGAAAGTCCACAATTTAACAAATTTGTAAAACTGCTATATTTTGGGGCAAAAAAGGGGTCTTATTTGATCTTCTCCTTTGCAGACGAATCGGAGGAATCAATTTGAAGTAATTGTCTCCGAAATAATAATGTTTATGAACTTTCACAGTTTATAGTTATCACCTTGAATATAAGAGATGAAGACAAATTTTGAATAGCAAACATGTTACGCAAAACTATTTCGTCTTATAACTCTTAAGAACAGAATTATTCAATTGATCCTTTATAGGAGAAATTATCATTGAATGAAGATTTTCAGTGGTGGATCCAGAAATTTTCATAAGTGAGGGCCCACTGACTGACCTAAGAGGGGGCCCGCTCCAGTCACGCTTCAGTGATTCCCTATATAAGCAACCAATTTTTTTCCCAAAAAGGGGGGGGGCCGGGCCCCCCTAAATCTGTCTCTGATTTTTTACTATGTTTAATTGTTCGCTGGAACTATTATAGGTAAAATCTTCTTACAACTTAATTGTTCAGCAAAGAAAAAAACACAAACTTAACCGAACTGTTTTAATTGATCCCTTATAGGAGTTATTGTCCTTGAAAGATACTTTTTCCCTTTTTTTTTGTATTTTATCAGAAACTATAATATTAATATAGAGAATGTTTTAAATAAAATGCACATTTAATCACACACTGATATATATTTATCAGCAACATAATCATATCTGTGCACAAAATAGTTTTGACAAAAAGAAAATGATTTTACATTTTGTTTTAGGTCCGAGTGCGTATGTCAACAAAGCAATAAAAGTGGATCCAAGACCTTGCAGTGTGTGCTTTACAATAGGTACATGTATATTATAGTTGTAAAGAAGAAATAATTTAAATAAATTTAGGAAAGTAAATGCGAAGAACAATGCCAATGGGTTTTAATCTCTTTACATTATATTTTGTAGACTAATATTCGGTTCACTGAAACTTTGTCTTTATGGGTTGATTTTTATAAAATATTTGATGAACAAAAAATACTTCCGTGCTTGTCAAAATATATTTTACTTAACTTGTGTAATATCGTAAATTTAAGTTCGATGCCACTGCTGGTGGACCAGCCCAGTAGTCAGCACTTCGGTGTTGACATGAATATCAATTGTATGGTCATTTTATAAATTTACTGTTTGCAAAAGTATAAATTATTCGAAATATTTAGGATGTTCTTATCCCAGGCATAGATTACCTTAGCCGTATTTGGCACAACTTTTTGAAAATTTTGGGTCCTCATTGCTCTTTGACATCTTACTTGTTTGGCTTTTTAACTATTATGATCTTAGCGTCACTGGTGAGTCTTAATATGTAGATACATTATTATATGTATTAGTATCCAATTATATATAGCTGCATAAAACTAATTAAAATGTCTGTTATTAATGATGATTATAACTTGGGTGAATTTTTTAGGTAATCCTGTATTAATTACCATTTGTTGGATACCAATTTTCGTGGATTTTGTTGTTACAAGGAAATCATGAATCTAAATGTTCAACACATTACAAACTTTGAAAAGAAAGATATTGCAGACTTTGATAAAACCACGAAATCAAGTATCAATGAAAACGCAATCCACGAAAATGTGTGCCTACAAAATTTAGGTATCATAAAAATAATAATTAATATACAGTATACCTATAGTTTTAAAATAGACCAGCATATATACTGAATTGAATGATAGTATCATTTTCTTGGAAAATTGACATTTGTATTAATACTTTAAAGAAATTTTAACTATCAAAAATTGTATATTTGCTATTGTTCACAATTTTGACAATGGTTTTATAATTAACTTGACAAGAAGTTTATTGAAAACAATATGTACTGCACAAAATATACTTAGTTGCTAAAGTTACAAACCTTCTGCTGTTCATGAGAAGTGTTGTCAGTTCATCAGTTGTTTTTTATCAGTAGTTGCAAACTAACTTGTACCTACTCACATGGTCAGTATTGTACTGATATATTTATGTTTAGAAGCATTGTTCTGTGGATTCCTTCATAAAGATATTTAATTTCGTTCGTTTGCCAAATAAAATTGAGTATAAAAATGGGGAATGTGTAAAAGAGACAACGCTGCATACATTCTTTTTGAAAGTTTGTAATTTGTAAAACATTTAAATTTGTGTTTCCTTTGTGACCAAAGAAATCCACGAAAATTGGTATACAAAGATTATTAATGAATCCACAGTTACGGTATGTTAATGTTACATATAGGCACCTTCCAGTGTAGCAGATGCAAGACTCCATACTGTAGTCAAAAATGCAATTCATCTGACTGGGACAAACATAAACAGTTTTGTAAAGATCTAAGGTACTTTTTATTTATTACATAAATATGAAATACTATAAATCATGCTATGCATATTACAATATTGCTGATGAACAGAGCCTGATAGAAGTGTTTAAATTGTATATAAAAGTTTAATGTCGAGTTGTGCTCTGTCTTAATACCATTTTGTTTTCCTTTGTTGGCGTATTTGTTTGTTATAAAAGTGATTGAGATTATAAAACAATGTTGACAGATGTCCTATTATTTTTAGCTCACCTGGCCTAAAAGGCCATGTGAGCTTTTCTTATCACTTGGCGTCCGTCGTCGTCGTCGTCGTCGACGTCGTCGTCGTCGTCGTCGTCGACGTCGTCGTCGTCGTCGTCGTTAACAATTTTTCAAACATCTTCTCCTCTGAAACTACTGAATGGATTTGATTGAAACTTAGCATGATTGTTTCTTAGAGTATCCTGCACTAAGTGTGCGCTTCGATTTTTGATCCGTCAAAAAACATGGCCGCCGTTACCTAAAATAGAACATAGGGGTCAAATGCAGTTTTTGGCTTATATCTCGAAAACGAAAGCATTTAGAGCAAATCTGACTGGGGTAAAAATGTTCATTAGGTCAAGATCTATCAGCCCTGAAATTTTCAGATGAATCAAACAAACCATTGTTGGGTTGCTGCCACTTAATTGGTAATTTTAAGGAAATTTTGCAGTTTTTGGTCATTATCTTGAATATTATTATAGATAAAGATAAACTGTAAACAGCAAAAATGATCAGCAAAGTAAGATCTACAAATAAGTTAATATGACCAAAATTGTCAATTGACCCCTTAAGGGGTTATTGTCCTTTAATGGCAATTTTTCACAATTTGTTCATCATATTTGCTAACTTTAAAAAATCTTCTCCTCTGAAACTACTGAATGGATTTGAATGAAACTTAGCATGAAACTTAGAGTATCCTGCACAGAGTGTGCGCTTCGATTTTTGATCCGTCAAAAAACATGGCCGCCGTTACCTAAAATAGAACATAGGGGTCAAATGCAGTTTTTGGCTTATATCTCGAAAACGAAAGCATTTAGAGCAAATCTGACATGGGGTAAAAATATTCATTAGGTCAAGATCTATCAGCCCTGAAATTTTCAGATGAATCAAACAAACCATTGTTGGGTTGCTGCCACTTAATTGGTAATTTTAAGGAAATTTTGCAGTTTTTGGTCATTATCTTGAATATTATTATAGATAAAGATAAACTGTAAACAGCAAAAATGATCAGCAAAGTAAGATCTACAAATAAGTTAATATGACCAAAATTGTCAATTGACCCCTTAAGGGGTTATTGTCCTTTAATGGCAATTTTTCACAATTTGTTCATCATATTTGCTAACTTTAAAAAATCTTCTCCTCTGAAACTACAGAATGGATTTGGATGAAACTTAGCATGATTGTTCTTTAGATTATCCTGCACAAAGTGTGTGCTTAGATTTTTGATCCGTCAAAAAACATGGCCACCGTTACTTAAAATAGAACATAGGGGTCAAATGCAGTTTTTGGCTTATATCACAAAAACGAAAGCATTTAGAGCAAATCTGACATGGGGTAAAAAGGTTCATTAGGTCAAGATCTATCAGCCCTGAAATTTTCAGATGAATCAAACAAACCATTGTTGGGTTGCTGCCACTTAATTGGTAATTTTAAGGAAATTTTGCAGTTTTTGGTCATTATCTTGAATATTATTATAGATAAAGATAAACTGTAAACAGCAAAAATGATCAGCAAAGTAAGATCTACAAATAAGTCAATTTGACCAAAATTGTCAATTGACCTTTTAAGGAGTTATTGCCCTTTAAAAACTTTTTTCACAATTTGTTCATCATGTTGACTTACTTTAAAAAAATCTTCTCCTTTGAAACTGCTGTATCAATTTCAGCCAAAGTTAGGCTAAATGAGTTTCAGAGTTTCAGAGTATCTAGTATAAATTTTATATTTCATTTCCTTGTATGTCAAGAAACATAGCTCCTATGGCTAAAATAGAACATAGGAGAAATTGATTTTTTTTTTTGGCTTTTGAAGAGAATAGGACGATTTCAAGAACATTTAAATAAATTGAAAAGCCAAAATAATCATTGATGAGAGATTAAACCAAAAAATTCAGGTGAGCGATTCAGGCTCTTGAGAGCCTCTTGTTTACTTATTACGTTTGTTTGTTTTGTTCACACATTGTTTTGAATATAATGGAATTGTATACGACTGTCATACAAGTGTGAGGTTTGGCTAGTATGTATAAAACCAGGTTTAATCTTCCATGGCCAGAATTCTATTTTTTTTAAATAGAAAAAAAAGTTAGCATGTTTTTGTATAATATGGTTTCAATATGACATGCTATTTGGCATAGACTAGTTTGACATTTGACTTCGAGGATAACATTATTTACAAAACTAAGGGAAGCATGCAATATAGATATGGTGATTGTTGTGGTTTTTTTCCGACGTAGTCGTTATAGTTTCGGTTTGTGCCCTTTGAACTTAAGGACGCTTAACTATGGCAATAGAATATGCATGCTCGAAAATCCTTTCTGTGATTGGACAAAATGCTGTCATGGTGGGCGATTTGGTTGTGTTTGAAAAAAACGTCTCGTTAATTATATAGTGATGGAAAGCAAGTGAAAAACTATTAATATTTGTACTAGATCTAACAAAGATTTATATTTTTATTAAAATAATTGTTTCTCCAATGGCTCTTTGCATCCGTGACATCTGTTTATTCGGGACAATTAAATAATTTTTAATGTAAACTTTGTTGTACGAACGTACATGACTTTTAGAACGCACCTACGCATGTGAGATTTCTGCGGGGTTTTGGTGAATGTAAACAGAAAGATACGAGGACCGAGAATACTGAACACAAACAGAAAAAACTTTATTTAAATGGTATCTTTGTGCTTCTGAAGGTTATCGAAATGATAGTTTTAAACATATACTCAAATTTAAATACGTCGGATATCTTTTTTAAAGATAGTTCTTGTTTTCTATTTATTTTTACTATCCTTTCTTTGTTTGTATTTTCAAAATTTTCTAAACAGAGTACATTGAAACTTTCAGGAATCTTTCTGGTTTCAATCATCTGAGACCTTCATAGTATAAAAGAGAGGCAAAAGATACCAGAAGGATATTTAAAATCACAAGTCGAAAGAAAATAAACGGACAATGCCATGGTTAAAAAAGGAAAAAGACAACAGACAAACTGACAAACAAAAGTACACAAAACACAACATATATCAGACTATGATATAAAACAAAGAAGATGTGGTATGATTGCCAATGAGACAACTCTCTACAAGAGACCAAATGACATACATTAACAACTATAGGTCACCGTACGGCCTTCAACAATGAGCAAAGTCCATGTCGCATCGTCAGCTATAAAAGTCCCCGAAAGAAATGACAATGTAAAATAATTCAAACGAGAAAACTAAAGGTCCTAATAATGTACAAAAAATGAACGAAAAACAAATATGTAACACATGAACCAACGACAACCACTGAATTACAGGCTCCTGACTTGGGACAGGCACATCGGGGTTTCACATGTAATTGGATCCCAACTCTCCGCTAAGCTGGGACAATGGTTTAACAGTACAACATAAGAACGAACTATAAAAATCAGTTGAAAAAAAACTCATCAAATGCTTTAAAATACAAATACTACAAATAAAAGTGGTGTTTGCTTTGGTTTTTCTTTCTTTCTTGTTACATATTCCGCCTACATCAATTTGAAGCATATTGTGTTTTGATCTTGGTTTCTGAATGTCTGTCTTGTTTTGGGTTAATGTCTTGATTTGGGGTAGTGTGCTATGAATCTGTTATCACATCAACTTGAAATTTCACAGATATCTTAATTTTAATGTGAGCTTAATATAATGAAATATATGCCAAACATAGAATATAGAAACATATAGTGTGAATGGTCAAAGTTCCTAGTAGGATGCATTATTCTTTTTTATACATACTTTACAATTGAATCACTGGTGTCAACGTGTAATCGTAACTGTTTTATTACGATCATCCCTATATGGCAGACACAAATTAAGGGAAAAAATTGGGATGATCGTAATTGCAGTTACGATCAACACGTTGACACCAGTGTTTGAATGAGACTAAGTTTATCGTTAAATCGTTCGTATTTTTCAGAAAGAAGAATGAAATGGCTTCAAAATTTAAGGACAGTCTAGTTTGAAATCTGTGTTAGAGAAGAAATTATAGAGATATTCTCTTTTCTCTCTCTACTTTGCATACTAAAACTATAGTGAGGTCATTGATATAGTGTTAGACACTAAAAGATATACTAGTAAATGAATGTTGTTAAAAGAATAGAAACCTGTCAACGAAAAAAAAAATAACATTTCGCGTTATTACATGAATGGTATTGAAGCATTAATATTGTGTTCAAACAATGATATCAAACAAATAAAAACGTCCAATTGGTTTTTCTCTTTGTTGAAGGCGATATGTTTGCCAAAAATTGCTTACACCCGCTTTATTTTAACTTCGTTTGACAGTTGTCTCATTTGAAATCATATAATTTCTCCGAATTTATGTATTGTCAAGGATTTTTGTTTTACATTACTTGCATATTGTATAAACCCGACGTTATCAAAGAAGGTTCAATTAAAATTGTACAGTTATGAACAAAGGCTCAAATTTAAAATACATGTATATGATTTGGGTAAATGGAAAACATTGTTAAACTTTAAATTGACATTGCAAAACATTGTTAAACTTCAAATTGACATTGCAAAACTTTGTTAAACTTTAAAAAAAATTGAGAATGGAAATGGGGAATGTGTTAAAGGGACAACAACCCGACCATAGAACAGACAACAGCAGAATGTCACCAATAGGTCCTCAATGCAGCGAGAAATTCCCGAACCCGAAGGCGTCCTTCGGCTGGCCCCTAAACAAATATATGTACTAGTTCAGTGAACGCCATACTAAACTCAAAATTATACACAAGAAACAAAAATTAAAAATAATACAAGACTTAACCAAGGCCAGATGCTCCTGACTTGGGACAGGCGCAAAAATGCGGCGGGGTTAAACATGTTAATGAGATCTCAACCCTCCCCCTATACCTCTAGCCAACGTAGAAAAGAACACGCATAACAATACGCACATTAAAATTCAGTTCAAGAGAAGTCCCAGTCTGATGTCAAAAGATGTAACAAAAGAAAATAAACAAAATGACAATAATGCATAAATAACAACAAACTACTAGCAGTTAACTGACATTTAATATTTTTATAGTTCGTTCTTATGTTGTACTGTTATACCACTCTCCCAGGTTAGGGGAGGGTTGGGATCCAGCTAACATGTTTAACCCCGACACATTATTTATGTATGTGCCTGTCCCAAGTCAGGAGCATGTAATTCAGTGGTTGTCGTTTGTTTATGTGTTACGTATTTGTTTTTCGTTCATTTTTTTACATAAATAAGGCCGTTAGTTTTCTCGTTTGAATTGTTTTACATTGTCTTATCGGGGCCTTTTATAGCTGACTATGCGGTATGGGCTTTGCTCATTGTTGAAGGCCGTATGGTGACCTATAGTTGTTAATGTCTGTGTCATTTTGGTCTTTAATTTGTGGATAGTTGTCTCATTGGCAATCATACCACATCTTTTTTTTTTATATATACCAGCCTCAGACTGCAATTAAACTGATTGAAAAATTATGTCTTCATCATATGAGTATCAGGCACAATCCCTCCCGTTGGGGTTTTAGTATCATACCATCATAACATAAATGAGAAGAACATAACACGTGTTATGCCAACAACTGGTTTTAAAAAATAAATGTGTTTAGTTCCGATGCAAAGACCCTATAGAATGAAATTCATAACAGTGTAGCTATGGCCATTCATTGACTGGGGAAAATTAGGTGAACGATCGTCTGTAATGCCCACTGCTCACGACGTACTTATCATAGAAATTAAAACTGTGAGGTCACCAAAGGTTCTAAACGCCTAAATAAAATAATTAAAAATAATAATCAGGAATAACCTTTGTAATTTGAAAATAAATAAAAATGGCCTTCAACACGGAGTCTTGGCTCACACCGAACAGCAAGCTATACAGGTTGAATACTTAAAATTCTTTACTTGATTTTTTGTTATGGTTTGACCATCAAAGTTCCTAATATGATATCGCACGTTCTTTCAGATTATTTTTTTTACTTAATTGGCTTTAAAAGTTACAATGCATGATGTCGTCCGTTTATGTAGTTCATATGTGTTTTTCGTTTCTCGTTGGTTTTCCCGTTTGAATGGTTTTACACTAGTAGTTTTGGGGCCCTCTATAACTTGCTGTTTGGTGTGAGCCAAGGCTCCGTGTTGCAGGTCGTACCTTGACCTATAATGGTTTACTTTTATGAATTATTACTTGGGAGGAGAGTTGTCTCATTGGCACTCATACCACATCTTCCTATATCTATCTATATCTATACATATTTTTTTTCAACAAAAGAATACATCACAAGAATATAAGTTTTGTAAGAAACGTGAGAAATTGTGTTGGACTTGAAGATAAGGCAAAGTGACAAATATCTGAAAGAATGAATCGTTTTATGGTATTAAACAAAGAAATCAAATGATTTTTTTTATTATCCAGAACTCTTCACAAACAAAACCCACATGTATACGCATTGAATAAATAGTAGGCCATTCTTAAATGATCACATCGTAGAAGTAGTTGTGCTCCTAATCAATGAGATATTTTGTGAATTAACCCCATCAACTTAATAGTTTTTTTTTTTTACAATGGATAAACCTATTTTTTTATTATTATTAAATAATATCATCTCTGAACATTATTAATATTCTTATAAATGACACGGTTGTATGTGATGATTATAATAAATATTTTAAACAAATTCCTTTCAAGCTTTGTAAAAAGAAAGTTTCATTTTATATATCGGAATGTGTAACAAGTGAATATTTCAATCCCCACTGGAAGGCCTCTGACAGACTGGTGAGCATAAAATCATAGCCGTTGACAAACAAGTTACAACCTACAAACGTTTTACTGTCGACCACACTGTTATGCAATTAATTCTAAGTGAATCAATATTAAAGCCGAAATATGAAATCTTTAATGGCCTGACAACAGTATCGTGACTATATCCCTTCTTAATAGTCTATTTAAAGGTTTTGTTAGCTTCAGAGGTGAATACTGACATTATTAGCTCACCTGACCCAAAGGGCCAAGTGAGCTTTTCTCATCATCGTCGTCGTTAACTTTTACAAAAATCTTCTCCTCTGAAACTACTCGGCCAAATCTAACCAAACGTGGCCACAATCATTATTAGGGTATCTAGTTTTAAAAATGTGTGCGATGACCCGGCATACCAACAAAGATGACCGGCATGGCTAAAAATAGAACATAGGGGTAAAATGTAGATTTTGGCTTATAACTCTGAAACCAAAGCATTTAGAGCAAATTTGTGAAGGGGTAACTTTAATTGTTTATCAAGTCAAGATCTGTCTGCCCTGAAATTTTCAGATGAATCGTACAACTGGTACTTTTGCCGTTTTTGGTTATTATCTTGAATATTATTATAGATAGAGATAAACTATAAACAGCAATAATGTTCAGCAAAGTAAGATATGTAAAAAAATGTCAACATGATCAAAATGGTCAGTTGACCCCTTAAGGAGTTGTTGCCCTTTATAATAAATTTTTAACAATTTTTATTAATATGGTAAATTTTTACACAATACTTTCCTCTGTAACCAGAGACATATATACACATATATATATATATGTCTCTGCTGTAACTAAAGGGCCAAGTTTATTATAGATAGAGAAAATTGTAAGTTGCATGAATGTTCAGTAAAGTAAGAACTACAACCACATCACCATCACCAAAACACATATTTTCATGAATCCATCTATGTCCTTTGTTTAATAAATAATGTACATAGACCAAGGTGAGCGACACAGGCTCTTTTAAGAGCCTCTTGTTGTGAATTATAAAGAATATTTCCATAAAAGATTGGATGTGAAATACCTGAACGTATAAGAAGTCTGCATGTTGAGCTATATTTACGAATGATGTCCTTGTACCGATGATAAAATTTAGTAAATGTTTTGACTAGCTTGTGATATCGAAAACCCTGGTGTAAAAATTTTTCAGTAAGGGAGCTACCATTTGATTTTTATGGGGGGGGGGGGGCTAGGATGAAATTTGAAAAAATAGGCAGGACAGGAGTTTTGAGTAAAAAAAAGGCAGGATGAGAAACTTACAAAAAAAAAAGTCAGGACGACAATTTAGGTAAAAAAAAGTCAGGATAAACTAAAAAAAAGGCGGGACCGAACAGAGTGTAAAATAAAAAGGCAGGACAGAGATTACAGCTAAAAAAAATGCAGGACAAAATTTTCATCATAGCCCCCCCCCCCCCCCCCCTCCCCCCTAGAAATCAATTGGTAGCTCCCTAATACGTGTACACATTTCTCTCAATAAAATCTAAAACGTTGTTACACACACGAGCGAATCGTTTAAGTTGAGATATATAAACACCGTAAGATGGTGACAAGGGAACGTCACCATCTAAAATGAATAATTAATGATAGGAAATGAAAAATCATCTCTTATCATAAATTTTAGTATTGAGCTTTCCGTTCATGATATAGATATTAAGAACGAGGAAAGGGCAGTGGTAATTGTTAGTATTAAGCGTCGGTCACAAGGACGCCTAACAGATGAAAATAAAATTTGTCCGTTGACAAAATTGTTATCCGTTGGGAGTCCGTTGATGTACTGATGATTGAATAAAACGGACGTGTAACGGATGCATAATTAACGGACACACGCCGGATATGTAACGTACGAGAAATGGACACGTACCGGACAGAACGTATGTCGAACGTACATCCAACGGACGAGTACCGCATAAAACGGACACATAACGGAAGCGTATTGGATAAAACGGATGAACACGATATACGGAAAAATCAAAGGCGACAATAATAATACATGTAAATCGCATAAATATTCAAAATGTTTCTGTGTAACTGGTTTTGGTTTGTTCTTCAAAATTTCGCCAAAGGGCAGTGTCTGGCCTGAATAAGAACTGCTTGATTGTGTTGACGTGCCTATACTCTAAGATCGATTATGAATAATAAGAAATCATGAACCTTAAGAAATCTGACATACCAATTATTGGCATTTCTGACGCGAAATTATCAATTGGCATTTATCCGTTTCAGACCAGTTCATCATCCGTGATATCCGTTATACGTCCGGCAGAAGTCCGTTTCTCGTCCGTTAAACATCCGTTTTATCCGTTAAATGTCCGGTAGAAGTCCGTTGGTGAATTTATCTACCAAACCTCCAACGGATGTATAACGGACACGTAAAGGATACAAAACGGAAACGAAACGGACAAGTACCGTACGAAACGGACGACTAACGGACGTTCAACGGACATTTTATCCGTTGGACATCCGTTCAAAGTTTTGAACATGCTCAAAAATTTTCACCGGACAGAACGGACGTCGACGGATAAAACGTACGCTTAATTAACGGACATGCAACGAATATAGACGGACGTCTAACGGATAAGAACGGACGTCTAACGGACATGAACGGATTGAAAAAAAGTTATCTGTTAAGCGTCCGTTCGAGCTACATGTATCCAGTAAGGTGTGACCGAGGCTTTAGCTTTATTTAAAGTAAGTTCAATAGGATAAATTTCTTTAGTAAACATACTGAAGTCGTCATTATTGAGAGCCAATATATCATCCAAATATTTAAATTGACATTGAAAAACATTGTTTTAAACTTTAAATTGACATTGCAAAACATTGTTAAACTTTAACTTGTCATTGCAAAACATTGTTAAACTTTAAGTTGACATTGCAGAACATTGTTAAACTTTAACTTGTCATTGCAAAACATTGTTAAACTTTAAGTTGACATTGCAAAACATTGTTAAACTTCAAGTTAACATTGTAAAATCAAATTCATCTTTAATATATCCTTCAGTTTTCATCAGAACTTTGTTTTCAAGAGATTATATAATTCATGCAAGCCATAGATTTTTTTCTCGGAATAATTACTTTATTTTTACAGAGGCTAAATATAAAAGCCACAAACACAGCAACCGTGTCTTGTTTACTGTATTTGTACTATATCCCAGTCAAATATTAGACAAGTGTGTCTCATAATATTGCTTTTCTGAAAACGTGGACTATGCAAATAACTAAAACCTGCTGTCGTACGTTTTATTTCCATGTGGATTATATAATCCCTATAACTTAATTTTACAGAAATTTCATTGGAAAGATTGAAAAATTCATGGAATATTTGCAACTGGATGTTAAGCAACAATCAATCAATCAATAATTGGAAAAAAAGAAATTAAGTGCAGTCTTGATACGAGCCACTAACTATAATACAAAGTTTAACAAAGAACCATAAGTTTGTTTATGAAAAGACTTTTACAGATTTAAACCTTCTCTCTTCTGTTTTTTGGAGGGTAATTTGAAAATGAAATTCAACATAATTTATGGTTAAGTGAATGTCTATTGGTTATTCATGATACAAAATTGTAGATTTCATTGCAGCAAATAAAGACTAAATTAAAACAAAGTAAAGGTGGAAGTGGAATACTAGACAAACAAAGATTCACAGAAGTCCCCCCAAGAAAAAACATGGACAGAAAAGTCATAAATCTTTAAATGCATTCTTTCAGAAACACAATTTTTCACTTGAGTCAATAAAATATGATGTGTTAATGCTTCCTTTACTTAATAAAATAAATATAAGGACATTTTATTATTGTCATGAGTCAGCAACCACAAAACAAACTTTAGGGAGTTACCATTTGATTTTTATGGGGGGGCTAGGATGAAAAATTTTGTCCTGCATTTTTTTAGTTGTAATCTCTGTCCTGCCTTTTTCTTTTTCACTCTTTTCGGTCCTGCCTTTTTTTTATTAGTTTATCCCAACTTTTTTTTACCTAAATTGTCATCCTGCCTTTTTTTTTTTGCAAAGTGTCTCCTCCTGCCTTTTTGTTTTACTCAAAACTCCTGTCCTGCCTATTTATTTTCAAATTTCATCCTAGCCCCCCATAAAAATCAAATGGTAGCTCCCTTAGAGACGTTCCTTTTTTTAAATTCTATGATTATGCGTATTCTACATGTGGAAACATAAATATATTCTATAACCGATAATTTCTTAGATTCCACAATCTTTGACACTTTTGTCTCTGGAATATAATTCAACCAAAAAACTTTCAATTACGTATGGAAACTCTTTAAAATAATAATTACACTTATAGGAAACTGATGTGTTATCCCGTCTAGATTGATGTTGTATAACACACTTTGTCATGGCTACAATTGTTTTTACAAAGGAGAAAATTTCATATATAGTTCTAAAGGTAATATAATTTAGAGATGATTGCTACGAAATATCAAACTAATAATGATTCAATTATTCTACTAGTACTTTGAAATTATTGCATTCTAATGAATCAACATTAAAATTGCTAATATTCTTACTGCAACTATAAAATTATACAAAACTTGAGAAATTAAAAAAATTAAAATTACTTGTTTTTTGTCTACAAACGTTAAGAAATACACCATTTTTTAATTGGATTGTATTATTTTGACTTATTTATATTTACGACAAAGAATTCTTAAAACTACTCTATAGATAGCACTGACTGAATCAATTCTAGCCGTAGAACTAACCAAATCAGTTTTAATCCTAGAACTGTTCTAGTCATAGAACTGTTCTAGCTGTAGAACTGACCAAATATTTCTAGGTAGAAGTGTCTAAAACTGTTCTAGGGTAGAACTGTCAGGATCAATCCTAGGTAGAACTATCTGAATCAGTTCTAGGTAGAACTGACCAAATCAGTTCTAGGTTAGAACTGTTCTATCTAGAACTGTCTAAAAAGTGTCAGGTTGACAGATCTACAAACTGTCATAGAACAGTTCTCCTGAATGATTCTGACAGATTTGATGAGAGGTAAGCAGTGATCTCCACTGTAGTTGTCACACATTGAATAAAAACGAACTTTTTACTGTTACATGCTTGAGTTGGGAATATATATGTAATTCTTATTTTACTTTGTGGCATTTTTTTACTTAAGATACAACAAATGTAATACAGTAACTATAATTTTGGCTAGACATGAACCATTAATCGTTTGATTCTAAAACCTTCGCCCTATTTGTCATACAAACACATACATACACAGTCGATGCCTCATACAGATTTTTTTTGTTCTGTCCCTACTATCGTAACGTAACAAAATTCAAGAAATTCATATTTTCTTATATCCTCGACTGTGAAATCCCTACCAGCTTAGGAATTTGAATATTTGTGGTCATTACATGCAGATCTGAGAGTACTCAAAATTACTGGAAGCTAGTGAGTGATTATTTGATCATCAGTGCTAATCGACCAGTGGCAAATATGTATGCATGTTCAGGACACAAAAATATATACAATCATGGAATACAACAGGTAGCTAGGTCCTGCAATAGGGGTCGTCCAGGACAAGGTCATGAAATTTGGAAATGCCATGCATTGGAAAATGATGGTATCTTGGATAGGAATAGAAATTTTGCCTTCCAGTAGACTCAAAGAGTGGATTCTCGATCTCTAGACTGGCCCGGTTTGCCATTCCAGTGCTGACCAGACGTGACTGTATATGACTATTTCAATAGTATAAAACGAGATTGTTTTCTTATATATGTCTCTTATTTGTGTCTAACCTTATGTACTTGTATGTAATTTGATGAAAGTTCTTATTAGGGCCCTTTAATTGGAAATAAACTATTCTTTATATTCATATTATTCACACATCTTGCATAGCCAAACGGACGTCTAACTTTTATACGGTTTTTATTATAGAGCGGATGATGACCAAGTGGAAAGCTTGCTGAAAACTAACTACAACTAATAAAAAGATCATGGATGTATTTTGATATCAAACTTTTTTTCTGAACTAAGTAAACGATTAACCGAAATGTTAAAATAGCTTAATGTCTCTTTGTATTCGAATCTAGCTATGTAATTAATATCGACTAAGCTGTTACTTAATTCAGAAACATAGAATACTCTCGTAGTGTATATATTCGGTCTAATTCATATTCTGAGCGGGTGGCCAGTTTTAGGCCGTAAATTAAATCTGTGTTTGACTTTTTCATTATGTGCTAGCCTACATGAAAGTGAAAGTAGGAACGAGAACTTGGTAAACGAATGTTCAGGCTGAAACACAGGCACTTGTTTCTATCTGTAGGAAGGTTGACTATCCATAAAAATAGAAGGTGGCTAATTGTATATCCCTAGAGTGTTCCTCTTCACGGTAATCTAATCATAATTCACTAAACCATGGCTAAAATTTGAACTACCAACTTTTCAATATAATTCCGTATAAATATAATTTCAGTCGGTTTGATTTTATGAATTAGAATGAAATTATTTTCTTCTGAATTGTCTGCCCATAGATGGCATTTAGGTTAAGTGTTTTGTGTGAGTTGGCGGTTAAATCATTCGGCACGAGAGGGTCTTCTAGGGGCGTTCTTCTATGGTTTTATAAGCCGAGTTCAACCATCAAGCACCTTGGATTGAAAACCCGAAATAGCCAAAAATACTATATAATCCTGAATAAAGAACAGTTCCCATAATACCCTGAAACCAGCAATAAGTCCCTTTCATTGTCACAAATGATTTTATATGGAGCTTTAATGCCATCTACAGAACTTAGAAAATTTACTGCTTTCTCTCCATCAGAAGATATAGCAACAATGCAATTTCTGTTTTCTGATGCTACATATACGATGCCATTTTTGTCAACAGCAACACCATTGGGACCGTTAAGAACAGATTTGTCTTTATACTCCCAGATTTTTTGGCCTTTCACATTGAAGCAAAATACTGCATTAGTAGCATAGTCTGTAAAATATATCATCTCGCCTCTTGATGTTATATAACCCATCAATTTATCAAATTTCAAAATGGTAGTCAAACAACTGCCTTTTAGTTTTACAACTCCAAGATGTTTTTCGTTGCAGTAATATATCATCCCATTCGTATAAGTAATACCAAAGCAAACTCTGTTTGTTTCGATTTGTTTTTTTGTCGATTTTGACCTTAAGTTAAAAATAAAAATTTCTGACGAGTTCAATGCTGTTAACGCAACTGTCGTGTCATCAATACATGCTACATCAAATGGCATAAGTTCCGAAAGTGGTATCTCGCAATCCAAAGAGCCATCTTTGTTCAAAATCACAAGCCGTTTATTTAGATCACAATCTGTAAAAATAAATTTTCCATTAGGAAAAATAGCACAACCAGTTATTTTGTTAGGGCTTTTACATTTTGGCATTTTAACTTTTCGCAGTAATGTTGCACGGACATTGTACACTGATTTGGCATTAAAGCTGGAAGACATTATTTGAGCTTGTTCATTCTTTTTCAATTTGATCTCAACATATGGTGAACTAGATTCCATCAATATTGATCCAAATGACGCGATGCTTTCTAGTAAATTCTCAATCCCCTCATTATAAGTAAATTTCAAGGAAAACTGTTTCAAACGTCCATCTTCTGATATTGACTGGACGTAGGTCGCTTCGGATTCGATTTTCTCCTCAAGCTTCTTGCTTCCTATGAAAGTTTGTAAGTCAGATGCATGGTTCTTAAGATCAGAAATATTACTTTGTAACACTTCAATTCTTTCTTGTTTCTCCTTAAGCCCATGCAACAAGTCCTCAATTTTCGTTTTCAAATCACACTCAGATGCGTTCAATTCTTTCTCGATCTCTTGTTCCATTTTATCAAAATGAAAGTTGATTCTTTTGCGTAGGTCACGAATACCATCGAGAATGTTGTGTCGTTGTTCTTTTATTTTGGTCAGATTGGATTTCCTATCTTTTACTATATTATCAATGTTTCTTTTTACAGGGCCGTAACTACCTATGAGGCAGGGGAGGCAGTTGCCTCCCCTAAATTTTCGACACCATTTTTTTTTAAGTAATAAAATGCAATACTGACAATATGTACACGAAGAACTTGAATTTATATTATAAACAACACAAGTTTACAGTTTTAACAGTGTTATCATGATACGTGACATATCTGTTATTTTCCGGATTTTTTTTTATCGAAAGTGAACCGTTTCAGTAATTTTTTTTTTAATTCATGTGGCCGCCCGTCTGTTATTCAGTATATTCGTTCGAGAACACATATGAAACTTTGCAGCAATGCTTTCGACAATTTTGAATAAAACTTAACTATTCACATTTATTTAGGGGCTCAATTAAGCAGAGGAAGTTCCCTTTGTATTGTGAATCTTTTATGATATCGGAAATTCGTTACCGGCTGAATCTGCTGTTTGGTCATCTCTTAACGTCTTCCAGGGACTTTCTAACTAAGTATATACTAGTATAAAAGTCCCTGGTTGTAGTTGAATGCATGTCTGTTCAGCTTTCAACAATATTGAAAGTCAAGGTCCTCGATCCAAAAAAATCTTGCGTTCTATGATCTTGCTGTATATGTTTTTTTTTTTTTAACTTACCAGTTTGATTTCTTACAAAAATATCTTTAAATACAGATAGTAATTGTTTGCATAAAAATTGCTTCCAGGATCCAGCAATACTGATGTTTCTTAAAGTAATGAAATCGAAGGAAAACGGGTGATTTTTAGCCGCAATATTGAGAAAATTCCGCGGTCACAATGTTTTTTAATTATAGGTCAAACAACGGCCTTCAAGACGGAGCCTTGGCTCACCCCGAACAGCAATCTCAGCTTGTTTTTGCATAAAAATTGTTTCCAGGTTCAAGCAATACTGATGTTTCTTAAAGTAAGGAAATGGAAGGAAAACGGGTCATTTTTAGCCATTTTACTGAGAGAAAAAAATCGGCGGGGGGCTGCGCCCCCCAACCCCTCTTTCAAACGGGGCCTCAGTCGGCGGCCCCCAAACCCCTGCCTCCCCCAAATTCAAACCCTAGTTACGGCCCTGTTTTTAGATCGTCTAATGATTTCTGCAAAGTTTCTAACAAACAACTTGATTTAGAAGTTTTCGCTATTTCATCAATAGGTAACATTCCAGTACAATCTTTGTGACTTGTTGAAATACATAAAAGACAACAAAGTTGATCGTGATGGGACATTATATTTGAAGTTTTTTCTCGTGTTCAGTGCAGTGGTGCACTATGCTTGAAATATCAATAGAGAGTTTTCTGTAGTCCTCTATCGATATAACACCATGTTGTCGACTTGATTTTGAAAAACTGTGATGGGTTTTACATTCAGTACACAAACCATCGTCGCACTCCGGACACCAGAAATCTGCACATTTCGTGATATATTGTGCGTCACATATCCCACAAAGTATTTTTGGTGGGCGTTCCATGGGATCTGAAAAGAAATAATTATATATCAAATGTGTGAAACTGTTATATTCCACATGTTTACATTGATTTATCAAGAGTGTCAGATGTCTAACATGCTTTACCTGGTATGATTTAATTTGACAGTTAAAGTCTTTAAAAAATTGAAAACAACACGTTAAATGATTTCATGCATCTAGAGCGTTTTTTCTGGATTTACCTTCATCATGAACGCTCAAATCCAAACATTTGAAATCCGAGGATTTTTAGTACCGAAACAGTTGTAGAGCTATATAATAATCAAAGAGCTGGATAGCTCTGAGGGGAAATACGGCCCTTGTCTCTTTCTTTTTTTTTTGGGGGGGGGGGGGGTATCTTTTGATAGTCTTCATATAAAGAATGAAAAAAAAAAAACAGCTAGAACATGTAGAAAGGTTGATAATATTGAAGTCATTTGTTGTTGATTAATCTAATTTTGTTTCCTTAGTTTAGGATTCAATTTGGACCAATAGATCTGCATCTTTTAGATCTAAACATTCGATTAAAGTTGATAGTTAATTATGTAAAATTCAACTGATTTCTGTCATTTAACAACAACTACAATGTTTTCTGAAATCTTGTTTGTGTACCACTGAACTGCAGGCTAGGGCATTTTCCATTTTTTGCGACAGTACTCTAAGATTTTTATTTTTTTCTTAAGAAAGTTAGGACTGAAAAATCCATTTAATTTTAAATTTCCATTGATAAAGTTCCCATTTACAACTCTCATCACAGGGATACAGGTACTAATAAAAATAAAATGATTGATGTAAACTGTGTGAAGCTTGTTTCCAGATCCTACATTTTGAAATATTTATAAATTTCATGAATAAATAGGTTTAAGCTATAAAATGATGCAACTTTTAATTATATTTTTTTTACCATTACAATGATTTGTTTGTTGGTACACATAATTAAGTTTTAATGGAAGACCACTAATCATATACTAAATGTCACATTTTCAAGTTTTATTTTAGTGGATAATTACTCATTAATTGAGGTGCTCCTGTTTGGAAGAAGATTAAAAAAACAGAATTTTACAGAAAAAATGAAAAAAATCGTTTCTCTCCCCAATCTCATGTATCTCCACGAACTTTGTTTACTTTTGAAAGTTAATGACCTACAAATTAAAGTACTGTATGTTGATGTTTGAAATATCTACAGCAAACATAATTATGTTTAAATTTAACAAATAACAATTTATAATTAGTGCACGAACTCTGAGAATGATTTAAATAACCAGTGAAGGATATCCCTGCTTCTGCATAGTGTGGCATTCCAACAATGACGTCATTATTAAATATAATGTAGGTTGGATAAATTTAAGATATCTCGTCATACTGATTTTTCCGGATTGTAAAAGAAACGTAAATAGTGTAAAAGAGAGCTCAAAATGCGATAATTTCGCTCGAAACAGAAGGGAAATGTGTAGAAAAGTGTTTAAAACACTGGACACTTTAAATTTGCAAAACACTCATTTGCAAATCCGCCGCCGCCTCAAATAAGAGCTACAGAGTCATGTATATAACCAAAATGTGTGGAATTACATGGGATTCAATAATTTCATTAGTTTTCTACTGTGACTATTATATTTATTTTGTTATTTGATTTATAAAAACATGGGATTTTCAATATCCCATGGGACAGGGCAAAATCCCATGGGATTTACCATTATCCCATGGGATAATTGTAGTCCCATGGGATATTTGTTGTCCCATGGGACAGAAAAAATCCCATGGGACTATATGGGACAAAATAAAATCCTATGGGATTCAAATTAAAAATATATAGATATAAATATACAGTTATGTGTATGTTATAATGAATGCTGTTTGGTAGTAAAAAGTTTTAAATGTATACAAGTTTTTTATATTTTTTATATATATTTATATATAAACTTAATTTTTTATTTCATTTGTCACAAACATGTTTTTTATTTGCTTATATGACAATAAAGGTTATTCTTATTTTGGAATGTATAATAATATTTATGGTCAAAGAGTAAAGTCCTTAACTGAAACAAAGTGATGACATGTCTAAATAAAAGAAAAAATATTGTTTTGAAATCTTTGTTTTGTTATTTTATTATGAACTGAAAAATATATTTCATATTCTGACTGAATAGTTTACTCTTTTCATTATGTAAGGTTTTCTTTGTTATAGTTTCTTTGCAATTCATGAATATGCAAACAATTTGAATTAAATACCTTTGTGGTGTACATAATATTATGCTTATATTTGCAAATTAATAATATAAACACAATTTCTGTTAAAGTTTTAGTTTTCTTTTTTCACTGCTTGCTATATACAATTATTCAGTCCACTATATAAGAGTCAAGTCAATAAATTATTTCATCCACTAGAATATTCCTGCAATCTTAGACAAAACATTTTTTCAATCTGTTCTTCAAAGATCTTCCTCTGTACATCTTTATTGGATGGAGCTAGTCAAATGAGAAGACAAAGCAATTTTATTTGGACAACAACATACTAATAATTTTTTCATCGTTCCTCCTTTCAATTGATAATTACATTGTTGCATTTACATGATCAAGTTCCAGTGCATCTATGATCGTGATGATATGACGCCTTTTTGTTTATAGTCGTTATGTTGAAATTTCCTTTTTCTAATAACTGTAGGAAAAAACACATTCTATTTCAAATTAATAAAAAAAAGTCGCACTATGGAGAAAAATATCAACTTTAAGTTTTCTGTTCATTATTGATCTGTTGAATGATGATCTTGAAAACTGAGATGTCTGACCTATAAATACACAAAACTCAAAAATTATCAATGAAAAGAAATACAGCAATAAAATGGCTATTTTATCATGTTTATGAACATTTTGATAAACTTTCATTTGAATATTCATTGTTAGTACTCTTATTTCAGTGCTTTGTGTCTATGATTTACATATTACCGGTTGATGTTTGGTTCCTTGTTGCAGTCTTTTGAATTAAGCCCATTGCAACAAATGTTTACAATTCGTTCAAATGTTGTGCTGTTATTTAAACCACTGTCGGGAAAAGGGTTTGTTCATTGTCAAAGGCTGTACAGTGAACCATTTTTGTTAAATTAAAGGGGCTCACAGGTCTAAATCAAAATTTTTTCTTAATATAGGATTTCACTATATTTTTCTTTAAATGAACTTTATCTTATACTTAATAGAAAAATAAAATTTTAAAAATGGGGTCACCGTTCATTTACGCTCACAATCCGCTTTCAAAAGAAGCATACATTTTTGTAAAGGTACTTTTTTTCTGTTGAACTAATCATGCTAATAAGAGAAATAGATGTTATATCGAAATATAAAAAAAAAGAACTAAATTACAGAAATCGCTTAAATTTTACAATAGTTTAGTTTAAGTACAGCTTATTTGAAAATGATAATAAGAAATATAGGTCACTGATGAGTTAAAAAAGATATAACAATTCTAATGCCAAAAAAATGGCATTTTTGCACCAAAGGGAGATAATTTGGAGCTTTTTCAATGATATATACTTTTTTAAAGTCATCTTGGCCAAAACAATTGATTGTTTTGAATGATTTTTGTACCATATGATAAAGTAACAACTACTGAAGTTATATATTAAATTAGTTATGAAAAACAAAAATATGTAATATTTTATTTTTTTGAAATTTTTATACCCTTAAGCCCCCTTAAATGTCATTTGATCTCTATTGGAGAAAAGTCTCATTGGAAATTTTTGTTTTTCATAATTTTTGTTTTTATAAATTAGTCTGGTATATTTGAAGATTGAATTGATGCTTTGTTTCAAATTTTGTTAGTGTTGTCTTTTATAGATTACTATATCATGTATAGGGTATGGGTTTTCTCATTACTTACAAGTCATTTATATTGGCCTCTAATAAGTAATTACAATTCTTACATCCACTGAATTGAACTCTGATGGATAGTTTTCTCATTTATCATACCACATCTTATTTTAATAAATATTTAATAGTATTCAAGGGCAAAAACTTTTTATAACAGTAGACTTACCATTTAGGCTTTGTTGACCTCTGTAAATCTATTTTTGTAATTTCTTCTGTTTATAGTTTCCCTTTATCTTTAATATTCTTGCCCTACACATAAAAGGGTAAACATTATCATTTAATGACAAAAATAACTACTATTACATAATTAGTGGGTAACTGAAAATTTTGCCTCATTTGTATAACGTCGACTTGCTCATCATTCTTGCTGTTTAATATTATCATTATTCTATGAAAATGAGGTCACAGTAAAATTAACCTTGGCAGACAGTAAAACGTATCTTTTCTTTTTCAATATGCATACGTATATACTTTCTTACCTTTCGCTAATGTTGTGAATAACAATTCATGCTAAAATTTGGATTTAAATTTATTTTGATCTCTTTCTTGTCTCAAGATCTGATTTCTACTTTCACTTTCGTGTAATGCATAGTAAAAGAGTCAAACACGGAAACAAATATACGTGCTTATATTTTTTTATAAATTACAAGTATGGACACAGATGTAAATTGTCAGTGGGGGTAAAGGGTGTTACAGATGCACTGAAGGCTAGACTAGAAATGTGTATTAACAAACTTAGTTGATGTGTTTATGTCTTCTTTCAAATGCATTGACTGCCGGGAAAAGTGGGCTTGAACTCACACCCCCCTCTATGAATCCGCCTTTTGATAGTTTGAAAATGTAGTTTGTTAATAAAGAGCTGTGCTATAAGCGCATGATATGCCTGTTGCCCTTTTGGCTTGTCCTTATGGTTTAAATGATTTTATTGTACATCAATTAGGCTGTTAGTTTTCTCATTTTATTTGTTTTATATTTGTCATTTCAGGGTCTTTTATAGCTGACTGTGCGGTATGAGCTTTGCTCATTGTGAAAGGTTATTCAGGGACCTCTAGTTATTATTCTTCTTTTTATTTTTGAAAGGCTGCTGAAGTCAACAGACATAAACAATTCACCAAAGTTTCATAAAAATTTTTGAAAGTGTTTATTAGTAATTGTTTGAAAACTGGAAAATCCGCCCTTTTTAAGCATAAAAATTCATAACACACGGAAACGTAAAATCTGAAATTTATAAAAATCAAAAGAGACCTTAGGTCAATAGATATAAACAATTCACCAAAGTTTCATTCAAGTTGATGGAAGCATTTTTGAGTTATTGTCCAAAATTGGAAAATCCCCCTTTTTTTTAAGAATAAAACTTCATAACATGGAAACGAAAAATATGAAATTGATAAAAATCGAAGGGGAGCTAATGTCAATAGATATAAACAATTCAACAAAATTTCAGCAAAATTTAACTTTGCATTTTACAGCGAACATTTGCAGGGGAAAATGAACTTAATTGCTGACTCTTTATCTCGTTTACCGATGAACAAATTTCATCAGTTAGCACCAGAGGCAGAGAAAGCAGCAACTACTTGTCCAACCCTGGAAGAGATTATTTGGACAGTTTTCGCTGTTGCAGATTCAACCAAAGCTTTGTACAACATTTGATATAAACATTATATTAAGTTCTTACAACTACAAGGATCAACTTGTTCAACTTGCCTGTTACAACCTGTTTCTGAGAACTTGTTGATGCATTGTGTAGCTTTTTTACGAAACTCATAAGCATCTGAGATATTCCACCATTAAATCCTACTTATGTGGCATACATTTCTTTTACTTACTAAAAGGGGCGTTAATCCGATAGAGAACTTGTCGGTAAACCATCGCCAAAATTAACATCAGTATTTGTAGGCTTGAAAAAGAAGCATGACATTATGCCAAAGAGAATTCGTTTACCTATAACTTTTGATATTTTACACAAAATATGTTTTTTACTACGCAATTGTATTTTTGTTTTACAGATGTTTTAATATAAGCTGCATGTGTAACAGTTTTTTTAGGGTTTTTCAGATGTGGTGAATTTTCTGTTCATGATACACCAAAAAATTGATCCTGAATCAAGTTATGATGTTCAAATATCAAATTACTGTATTTTTGTGCACCTAAAGAAAAAAAAATCTTCAGACATATGTCCTGTAGCTGCACTTCAAAAATATTTTAAGACTCAGAATGAGTATGTTTAGCAATTATGAGTCCTTTTTTATTACTAATAATTAAAGGTGATCCATTTTCCAGACTTTTTTTCATGTAAAATCTACATTATACAAATTAGGATTATCTAGTGAAAAGTATAACGGCCATTCATTCAGAAGTGGTGCTGCCAACTACTCCACATAAAGCACGATTGGAAGAACTTTTTATTCAAACTTTGGGACGATGGTCCTCAGATTGTTATACCAAATATATTTATACCTCTCCAGATATACTTAGACAAGCTCAAATTCATATGACCTCTACTTTGAACAATATAATGTGTACTGACAGCAAGGAGTGGATTGATTTTTTATTGTTCTCATTATTTCAACTTGGGACTACAGCTGCATGCATCTGTATTTGGCTATTTCGATACAAATGTTTTATTCAATCTATAAAAAAATTTATCTCAATTCCAAGTTTTACGATTTAGCTAGAGTTATCTCCCCTTGTATATGGAGATAGAACATTATACATTATTGGTTTTTACTATGCAGTTGTATAAGTCCCCAATTGCCATATTGTAAATAAATTCACATGTTTTATATTCTTGAATAAATAATAGTTTAGTATTTATTCTTTGTATATATTAGTATAATTCTCATAATACTTAGTTTATTACAAACTGCAGACATGTGTGTTTTAGAAATTAAGGTTTGGGTTTATGCATATATATGAGACAGCAACTCAATGTAAGAATTATCATCTCTGCGTTTAAAGAGTGGTATGGATAAAATGTAAGAGACATGAATTTGGTATTAGATATAACCACGCTATATAATTGGTCTAGAACAAATAAAGTCATAAAATTAGTCATCTCACTCTATTGGGTAGTTATATACTCATCTTTGCACACGATCTTTGACGTCACAGTGCACTGACGTATTGTATAAGCACCTCATTTTGTTACCATACTGACGTATGGTCTAAGCACCTCTCGTTTTAGGGTCATTACCACCGGATCAAAAGAGACAAATGATAGTCCATGGTGCCCTAGTAATGAAGGGAACAGTGTGTATAAGTTAATGTCAATATTTAGGACGTCATCTGTATAACTGTCTATATGTGTATTGGTAATATGTATTTAGAAAAGATCTGGTACATATATATAAAAAATTATATATATTAAGAGTACATCAAAATTATGGGAAAATGGAGATAGATGTACACAGCAGCCCGTACCCGTGCCTATGGAACGCTTGAACTGTCTTATAGTGTAAATATTTAATGTGTTCTTTCGCTTTGTCTTTACGTCCTGTCGTTTCTTCTTTATGTTATGTGCAAATGTCTGTATTGCATGACACGGCATCTCTGTGTTATGTCACATTAGATATTTGTTTGGTCAAACAGTAGTATGATATGTCATTGCTAAAGTTTGGTGTGTACAATAGGCATTACATCATACTTTAACTACTATATATTCTGTGAATACTTTGAAACTTTATGATCAACCACCTTTACATTCTCTCATATTGTATCTATGTTTTATCTATTCTTCTTTTACGTAAGTCAGTTAAAAATTGCGGCCTGTCTCCAATGTGATTGTAATGCCGAATGTTCTAAACGTTTTGTTTTGATACACCTTTGTTCAATGTAAAATAAAGGCAACAGTAGTATACCGCTGTTCAAACTCATAAATCCAGGGACAAAAAACAAAATCGGGGTAACAAACTAAAACTGAGGGAATCGCATAAATATAAGAGGAGAACAACGACACAACACTACAATGTAACTAACACACACAGAAACGGACCAAGCATCAGACAAAACCCCACGAGAATAACAAATATAACATCAAAACCAAATACATGAATTTGGGATAGACAAGTACCGTGACACGTCTTATCGCAATGTCAATTTACACTCAAAAATAAGAGAAAACAAACGACGCAACGTTAAATTGTAACACACAAAGAAAAGAACTATAATATAACAATGGCCATATTCCTGACTTGGTACAGGACATTTTTAAAGGAATAAATGGTGGGTTGAACCTGGTTTTGTGGCATGCCAAACCTCGCACTTTAATGGCAATGTTAAATATAACATAGAATGACAACATAATATTACAGGACTACAATACAAATAAATAGGAAAAAAAGCATCAGGTTTAAAAACGCGTGATGTAAACCTCGTGATATTATAGTCTTTAGGCGTTATGTTGTGTTTATACATATGTATCTCCAGTGAAAAACACAACACATCATGGTATAATTCATATGCGTTTTGCTGAACAATTGATATTCTCTCTGACCTTTTATTACGTCATGTGCAAATGCCTTTTACATTATGTGCAAACAACGTATACGTTTTGTGCAAACCTCGTTTACCTTATGTGCAAACATCGTTCCCCCTATGTGCAAACATCGTTTACCCTATGTGCAAACATAGTTTACCTTAATGTGCAAATACCTATTGCGTTATGTACAAATTGACGAAAGGTACGTATGCTTGACGAATCATACGTAAGACTCGTTTTAGGGATCCTTTATTTTGACATATTTAAATAATAGTCGTGGAATTTTGGACAATTATCCTATATGCAACGACACTTATTAAATTGGACTTTTCTTGAGATATATTAAGAATTTCGGGACGTACGATAGGTTAAAATATGATACCACCAGGTCGGAGGAGATAACACTACAAAATATCCTAAATACATCTAGTAGTCAGACGAATAAAATGCCCCCAAAAGACTACAAACCGACCCCTCCCCTACTCTTAAATATTACAATGTTGCACTGTTTTAACCCAGAAAATGTCAAAGCAAATACATTGTCTTCTTCCCTTACAGAAAAAAAAGAAAAAAATAAAACACAAATACTTCCTTGATTCAAAATTTGCAACGCTCAAAATAATAAAATGAAAATGAATAAAAAAAGATGATCTTCATACTTTGCCATATCATATGCTGGTGCTTGTTTAATAACTTTTGAATCATCGCCTCTCCTCTGGTAATAATCATTGCCCCCCCCCCCCCCCTAAATGTGTATATATAATACACCGCAGCAATGGAACGAATAATTTAGCGTATAATTGCGTTTTGCCTATAGTCCTGAACATTAATGAAATATTAGCCACTGGACGATAAGTGACAACTTCGCGTCTATCTTCCAAACATGTACTGTTAACTCGTCATTATAAAATCCACAATGTATATGGTGCAAAATTATAGATTTATTTTCTTGATATACAAAATCGGTTTTTCCAGATTTATTCAACACTACTTTTTAAAAACATTGTAGCATCATTTTTTTTTTTTATCAAATCTCGATATTCCACTTTGACAATTTGCTGAAAGTGTACTATAAAAAATAAAAATAAATGTGAATCTTGTAGTTAAATTTAGACTAACGTAATTCAATAATGCCATTGAATAGTTAATCGTGAAACTCGTGCTTAAAAAAATGCCCGCGGAAATGTGTGTACTCGTGGTTTACGTAAGTAACGTATCGGACGTAAGTGTATTTTACACTATTTTTCTCTGTTTGATTATACATGTATTAAAATCGTGTATTATTTGCGATATTATTATTTTTGAAAAATAAACTTGATTTAGAAAAGAATGCTGTTTTACTGGATAAAACAAAGACTCTTTTAACTGTTATTGTGGAAATGAAATACGTGCTCCCTTTCCGTTCGTTCGTACCTTTCGTCAATTTGTAAGAAAGCTCTATAAAGTTATGTATAACAACTACATCATTATATGCAAACATTATTACGTTATGTGCAAATACCGCTTACATTATGTGCAAACACCGATATCGCTTTAAAATCATTAGAAGACCTAAAAAAGCAACATTGATAATATAGTTAAAGACAGGAAATCAAATTTGATCAAAATAAAAAAAGAACAACAAAACTTTCGTGCTGGCATAAAACAATTACGCGAAAGAATCAATTCGCATTTTGATAAACTAGAACAAAAATAGTTGAAGAATTAAACGCAGCTATGAAGATAAAAATGAATGTCTTTTCATAAAACTTAGGGAGAAATCTGAGAGGATAGCAGTGCTGCAAACCAATATTTCAGATCTTGAAAATTATGCTTCTGATTTTCAAACCTGTGTAGGCAGTAAAAAGATTGAGAAGAAAATCCAATCTGAAGAAACCTAAATCCAGTCATTAACAAAAGATGAACGTTTGAAACAGCTTTCATTGAATTTTTCCAATAATAAAGGGATAGAAAATTGTTCAAAAGTATCACATCATTTGGATTGATGTCAAAAGAATCTGGTCCATCATCTGTTGGGATCAAATTAGAAAAAAATAAGCAAGCTTAAATATTAACTACCAGCTTTATTCCAAAATCTGTTGAAAATGATCGTGCTAAATAAGTACAAAAATTTCAGATTCCCCAGGGGAAAGTGATGTGAATAAAATAAACTGGTTGTGCTATTTTTCCAAATGGAAAAATTATTTTTGCCGATCAGTGTGTCACAAACATGCGACTGGTAATTTTTGGCACTGATGGTTGTTACCACTTTCAACCCTTATGCCGTTTGATGTAGCTTGTATTGATGACACAACAGTAGCATTCACAGTAGTGGATTCTTCTGAAATTCATATTTTTTATGTGAATGCAAAGATTATTAAAAACACAATTAAAACAAACAGTTCTTACTATGGTATTGCATACAAGGATGATAAGATATATCATGACAATACAAATAGTGTTGGAGTCGTACAATTAAATGACTACAGTTCATCTTCCTTAGTTAATTTAGATAGATCTTTATCCTATTTTTGTTATGTTGCATCATTTGGTGATTTTTTGTATTTTTCAAACCATGATACCGGCTCAGTTAGTTGCTTTAGTTTAAATGATGACAAAGTCTGGAAGCTTATAGATGAAGACGTTTTGTTTGGTTGCACTGGTGTTGCTGTTGACAGAAATGGAATTGTGTATGTAGCATCAGCAAACAGGAAGAGTATTAGTGCCATTGCATCGGATGGGAAGAAAGTAGCGATTTTTTTTAACTTCTAATGATGGAATTGAAAAGCCATTTAAACTTTTTGTGACAGTACCAGGGACTTGTTGCTGGTTGCAAATTATAACAGGAACTGTGTTTTATATCAAATAAAATGATTCCCATAGAATTTTGTCTTCTGATTATATAAACATGATAAAGATGACTTATATTCGATTTAGGCAGGTTTCATCATGCTCATTGCTATAAGTATGGATATTATAACACCCGAGAATATGGAAAATAAAGGACATTATCTGAGTTGATAAATCAAGGACATTATCTGAGTTGACAAATCCGATTTTCCACATTTTATTTTATTTTATGCTGCTTCCGAAGTTAATCATAGAAATCCAATGTTAGCCTATAAATACGTACTGGTCTCGATTTGTGACCATGTGGTCAGTTATAGTACGGATTTTTAAAATCAATAAATGGTGAAATTTGTTTGATTGTTGCTTGCTTAACGTTTTTCAACTATCAATACTACTATTCAGTATTATATATAAATAAAGCAAGAAAATGAAAAATGTGAAGACGGTCCTGTTATAAGTATATGAAGATGAATGACTGCTTAGTTTCATATTGATATATTGTCATAGGCTTGTCAGTTTTCAAGAAGGTCTAATATTTATAAAATTTATAAAAGAGAGGCGAATGATACCAAAGGCACATTCAAACTCATAAGTCAAAAATAAACTGACAACGCCAAGACCAAAAAAAAGAAAACGACCAACAGTCAAACAACACTACATAAAAAACAACATAGGAAACTAAAGTCTGAGCAACATGAACCCTATCAAAAACCAGGGCTGATCTCATGTGGTGCGGAATGATCCTGCTCTACATGTGAAATCTGTCGTGTTGTATAAGCATTTTGAACAGAAAACAACAGATTTTCGAATGTATTAAGTACATACATACATATTGCATTTATTTCTTGTTTGAGGAATCGATAAGTTTAGTAAATTACGTAATTCTTTGAGTAGTAGAGAGAGAGATGTTTTATACAACCACAAAAACGCAAGGCGCTAAGGCGCTGTCGTCATATGGACAGTATGACTCACGTAGAACTTTGCCAATTCCATGAGTCATACCGAATGCACGCCGGCCTTATTTGGTCATGACGCAACCATGAATCATCGGGATGCAAGATCAGGGCATGACTCACTACATGATAATACCATGAGTCATACCGAATACACGCCGGTCATATTTGGTCTTGTTGTGTACCTCTGACGAGTCAGACTTCAATACATGGCTACGTGCTGAACCAACCAATGGGGATGAAGCATAGGTATATAAAACGATCTGTTCACTTATTCTAGTTTCATTCACAAGTCGATCGGGAAATTATGACCAAATTTGGTAAAAACCTTATTTTCGTTCAAAAATCAAAATTAACATACATGACCATATATGGAAACCGACCAGATACCATATGACCATATATGGAAATTATGACCAAATTTGGTAAAAACCTTATTTTCACTCAAAAATCTAAATAAAATACATGACCATATATGGAAATTGACCAGATACCCTATGATCATATATGGAAATGATGACCAAATTTGGAAAAAAACTTTTATTTTCACTAAAAAATCAAAATAAACATATATGACCATATATGGACAGCAGGTCACGTGATCGTATCGAGGAACGTTAACTCTGGTACAAAACAAGGAAAGCAACTCTGTATATATATCTCTCGTGGAGTGACAATTCAACGTTTGAGGCAAGGTCACGTGATCGTATCGAGGAACTCTGGTACAAAAAAGGGAAGCAACTCTTCATGGTGTGAACATCAATCACCGATTAATCGTATCGTGTTCGGGGCAAATAGAAAAAATATTAACGCAGATGTCAGTTTCATATATATTTATTACATTAATTCGTACAATGCAAGCAGTTTGTCGTCGTTACTCATCAAGTCTCTAGAGGAAAAATCTTTCACAATGTCTTCCATGCTAATGTTTCTATATCTCATCTTCACGAAATGTACACAATAGAATCCGCACGTATCGGATGATCCCGGTTGCACTTGAGTCGTACTGAATCTGTATTGAGGTCCATTGGCGATGAGCACGTTCCTGAAGCGACGATGGTAATACTCCGGAGAACGTCCGAGTGAATCGAAAAATTCTGCCGGTCCCGTGGATGGAAAGTGAAACGCCACCCAATGCTTCCCCGGTCCATCGCAGGTATCCGTGTTGACGACATAGGTCATCGGTCGGTGCGAGATGTCTGCGGCTTATAACTCTTCGGCACAACATACGTCCACCGGTAACCCTTCCAACGCTTCTTCTAGTTCCGCGTCGCTCATGGGAAGTGCGTCTTCGTCCGTGTCGTATTCGGAGGTATCCTTGCTGCTGTCGAGCTTCATCGCCTTGGAGACACTTTCCTCCTCCTCCATGCCACACGCATGCTTCTCCAGTCCGCGGCGGTGGACAAAGACCAGTCCGCATTCTTCGCAGGCGACCAGATCGTCCGTGGTCGTTTCTTCCGTTTTGGTCGTCTCCTCCTCTTCTGCCACTGTCAGGACGTTCGTGCGCAGTCTCTCCGTCTCGGGGGTCTCTGGTTTGACGTCGACGAGGAGATATCCGTGTCGTCTTCTCGTGGCTTCGTCGAATTGTCGCAGGAAGTGTTCGGATCGACCCGGGTACATCTATCGTGCCAGGGTGGCCACGGGCTGTCGATCGATCGGATTGTCAAAGAGGACCTATGCTTCGTCCCCATTGGTTGGTTCAGCACGTATCCATGTATTGAAGTCTGACTCGTCAGAGGTACACAACAAGACCAAATATGGCCGGGGTGTATTCGGTATGACTCATGGTATTATCATGTAGTGAGCCATGCCCTGATCTTGCATCCCGATGATTCATGGTTGCTTCATGACCAAATATGGCCGGCGTGTATTCGGTATGATTCATGGAATTGGCATAGTTCTACGTGAGTCATACTGTCCATATGACGTCAGCGCCTTAGCGCCTTGCGTTTTTGTGGTTGCATAAAACATCTCTCTCTCTCTAATACTTATTTGGTTTTAAGCATAGCAAATTGTCAGCTGAGAACAAAACAGGTACTAAATATAAGGTTCTACTTCCTTCTAAAACAGTGTTCGCGTCAATCAGTTTGGCTATTCTAGATGCGCCATATTTTTATGCTATCAACTGTTTAGTGCATTTTTAATCTTTTTAATCTATTGGTCTATAGCGAAAATAAATAAGTTAATTCCGGAAGATTCTCATTTCACACATATAAACCAAGAATAAGGAACGAGGCTTCAAACATTGAAAGATTTTCCATACAGCTTATCGATACGAAATTACTTTCTTTCCAATGTAGTTGAAATGGTCCGCATTTACTTCACTATGTTGATCTTGTTAACCTGTATCGTGACAATCAGATGATTAAGATTAAATATGATTGAGTACTACAAACAATGTAATTGAAACAAAATCAGTTATTGATCAGATTCTTCAACTGGACCAGAGACATATCTCTGACTGCACCTATGATAGTTGTTCGTGAATGTTACCGATAATATGTCCCTCAAAACATGAATTGTCCCTTAATATAAGGTATCAGCAGTTTGACTGTGTTATCATGCCTATTTCAAATTAGTTTGCCTGGGATGCCAGTTAGATAAGCATCACTCAGATTCTGATTCATCCATCTGAAAGGTATTTTAAATACTAAGTCTTCATAAAGATATTAATACGTTGTTGAGTATATATAGTATTATCTTTCTTTGTATTTTCGAATTTGAAATGAGTGGTATACAAAAGTAAGAATAAACACAATTTGTTTACTTCTTGCGCTAGTACTTTGCTGCTTTGCTAAAGCTAGATAGTGACCTTTTCAACGATTTGCATATTATTGTCATTATTTAGACAACAGTCTGAGTTTTACACACATAGATACTTAATCTTTTGAGACAAAGATAAATCTTTTCTCAAGCACACTATTTTTTAACGAACGACAATCCAAGAAATTAATCACTTGTGAGTTTGATCATATTAAAAATCTCAAAATTCAATCTATAATTGACAGTGGCGATTCCAGGGGTCTGGGGGTTGGTATCTACCTTTTTTAGACGATCAATGTATTTGAATGGGGACAACGGTTAGACCCCTCCTCTTTTCCCTTTTATTCTGAGTTGGGAACTCTCTTTTGCAAATTGCAGGATCCGCCCCTGATTGTTTTCAATTTTTTTTCAGTACTGAAGTCAATTAATATTGACGTCCTCACTAGATTATAAGTATCACTACACTCAATTTCCGAAAACATTATATGATCTCTGCTCTTAACAATCACGTATTACAATGACTTCCTCGTTTATGTTAAAATATTCATTCATCATCATCAATATTGCAAAGATTAAAAATGATGAACTTTGATGTATGGATAAGGATATCAATCTCATTAGGCTTAGGTTTAAGGTAATATTATATTTTGGAATTTTGAAAGTTAAATATGATAAGGAAACAAAGCCTTCCATTTTTTAATCGTAATGATGCTAAAGTATCCAACTTTTACTGCTATTAGAGTTAAAGTGTAATGTTGACTGCAAAAAGTTAGGCAATTAATCAGTGAATGAAAACACTAATAATTAGTTTTTGCGCGTTCGTAGAGCTTTTTTGGATTTACCACCAGTAGGAACGCTCAAATCTAAGATGTGCAGAGCCTCAGCTCATCTAAATTTAGATGACAAGAACTCATAATGATGTTATTGTAATATTTTTTGCAGATCTGTTTTAATTTAAAGAATTATGAAGTGAAAATATGATGCAAATATGGCTGTACTAAGACAAATTTCAAAAGTATTGTTCTAATTGAAAAAAAACAACAACTTAAACACTTATTGGTACCTTGATGGTTATTTTTAAAGCTCAACGAGTTAAAAATGTTTTTCTTCTATATGCCGCTACGAAGTATTTTCTGCCAAGAAAATTCAAATACCCCAAAAATACAAAACTTTGTAAACAAAAATACAAATTAAAGTGCGTATTATTGTTGATCGATATTCTTACGAAAAAAAAAAATTAAGATAATTTCAGAGAATATGAAGTCCCACTTTCATATACATGACTTGTATTTAAAATTCTTCCGGAAAAAAAAGTACGAAATTAGTTGTAAACCGGACCTGATGTGCAATGAAAGATGGTCTTCCAAAAAAACAAATCAGGTACAGGGTGGACAACGGTTGTTGTTAAGGGAGCTACCATTTGATTTTTATGGGGGGAGTGCTAGGGTGAAAAATTTTGTCCTGCATTTTAGTTGCAATCTCTGTCCTGCCTTTTTATTTTTCACTCTAATTGGTCCTGTCTTTTTTTTTTAGTTTATCCTGAATTTTTTTACCTAAATTGTCATCCTGACGTTTTTTGTTTTTTTTTTGCAAGTGTCTCATCTTGCCTTTTTTTACTCAAAACTCCTGTTCTGCCTTTTTTTCAAATTTCATCCTAGCTCCCCATAAATATCAAATGGTAGCTCCTTGATACAAAACCTAGTCATGGTCTCGTATTTTTGTGGTATTAAAATGAAAGCAGCGTGCAATGCATAAGAAAATTATAAGCGCAAGACCTCGTTAAAACAATACGCTTGTCTCGTACACTGATGCAATTTTGGTCTGGCCATCATTTGAATTATGCTGCCATAATCAGTCCTTCGGTCAATTTTCAGACTTTAAAACAACTACTCTCCATTCCGTACTGTGCAGATATGAACTGCAATGTTCTCTGACTCTCTCAACAAAATCACGAATCAGAAATTTCTTCTCGAAAAAACGACGGAGAAGTGGCGAGAAATCAGATCGTTTAACAAACAAAGGAGTCATATTTAAATATTTAATCTAAAATACGTAATGTTTCAATAATATAATATATATTTCCCAGTTATATTGCAACAGAACAATGCCCTGCCGGACAAAAGTTTGAAAATGGATCATGTAAATGTACGTATCTTTATATTATTTATTGGAACATTTATACATTAATTTTGATTACCTGTGCTATGGGGTTCATTATGAAGAGAATTCGCCATTCGAGTAGTAACTCATTGTTGGGGAGGCAAAGGATGATCGCTTCTCTGTGTTTTATCTGTTTGTGTGTGTGTTTTTGTTTTTTTATCTTTTGACCAATATTTTCTGGTTTTATCCATGTAGTGCATAATACATTTTGCCTGATAACCCCTACTTTTCGTTTCATGATTTTAAAACACACATAATCAAAAACAGACATTTTATAAAAACTTATAAAATCCTTGTTTTATTTCATAGATTTTTTTTAAAGAAAACAAGCTTAAGGTTCCAATGTTAAATGGCAGAAACATGTAGATATTCATATCCCGTCCAATTTTAGTGGTTTATATTTTAAAAACAAGGACAGTCACACCCCTTTATTTTTTTTTTTTTTTTTTTTTTTAGTTTTGTTATTCGACATATGCAACCAATTTACAACAGTCATTTTGAAACAGAGAGGTGAACGTTAAAAAGGATGAACTTGTAAATATTAAATGTGAAAATCTAACAGCTCAGATATTTGCTTGAAATACTTGTATATTGTAGGTACATGTATATCCATAAGCAGTCTTCTAAATTAGAATGTTATGACAACATCAAAAAAAGATCTGTCGTTTTGGTTTTTAATTATTTAAACTGTTAAAGGGAAATACATGTAGTAACTACGTTTCTATTGACACTCAGTAAATTATACAAGTCATTAAAACATTGAAGATTAAAAAACTAAGTATGGGAAAAATAAACTTGAAATAGAATGCTTACTTTTGAAGACAGGTGATGTTATAAAGAAACAATCTATGTGATTATTTCATACAATTTTTTTATACATTCGTTATTATTACGGCAAAACAATATCAAAGTTGTCTTTCGTTTTATTTTACTTAACTCTTTCAGATTGTTCCCCAGGTTACTTTGGAACAAACTGTGGACGGAAATGTGATGATAACTATTATGGTATCAAATGCATAAAAAAATGTTCATGTTCTGAAAATGAAAAGTAAGTATTGGTATTTAGTTTTTGAAAGAACAAATGTTCACCGCTAACATAGTACATACTGCATTCAATCTCCTTTCTGATATGAAAAGAAGATTTCGTAATTATGATTGCCAATAAAACAACTCTCCACAAGAGACTAAATCACATAGAAATAAATCAACAACTATAGGTCACCGTACGGCCTTCAACAATGAGTTAGAATTATATAGCATAGTCAGCTATCAAAGGCACCGAAATGACAAATGTAAAACAATTAAACGAGAAAAATATTGGCCTGATTTATGTACAAAATAATGAACGAAAAACAAAAAAAGAATATACAACAAGAAACGGCAACCACTGAATTACAGGCTCCCGACTTGAGATAGCCTCATGTATACTATTGCGGCGCTAAACTTGTTAGATGGTGCTAAATTGGTGAAATAATAACCATAAGTAAAACAGTACATAAAAAAAATAATAAAACAAGAGTTGTTCCTATGTCTGGAGATATATTAAGTCTTCTACTTCGAATATTTAAAATTTTATAAACAGTGAAGGTATTGAATATATACTATCAATGATATTTGGTTACAGTGGTTAATGACAGCATCAGGAACAAAACGTCAACCAACTTTGGCATCGAACAAGATGATTTCAAAACTCACAAGGTACCAGGCTCATAAGGCTTATTTAAATTTAGCCCTGTTAAAACAAATGCATACGTTCAAAAAACCGTGCAAAAATCTTATGTTTTCAAAAATAAACAATATTAGGTCAATGTCAGAAAAATATCAACTTGTTTGTATGGGGCTGAGAAACTGGGGCAGGGCGAGGTTCTACCGAGCCCTTCCGCACTTTTGCGCCAAGTACAAAAAGTTGATATTTTTCTGACATTGACCTAATATTGTTTTTATACTGCAACTTAGATACATAAATTGATAGCTATTTAATTAAAACACAAATTTCAAAAACATTTTCATCCCTTAATAATTACATTAGATGTATGTTTCATCATAATACGTTATTCTGATTGTCCAACTGCACATCTCGTGCTATTCCTGAAACAATTGTATTAGACAATAACATTTATCATTCATGATGACACGAGGTCCCACAATAAAGTGTATAAGTAAATTAAATGAAAACTTGATAAAAATCGTGTTTTCATGACTCTAGCTAAAAAAATGTAATTATAAGTATTGAATGCTTCTTTTTGTAACTTTATAGGGTTGTAAAAGCGTTGACCGTGCGCACATTTTTAGTATGAAGCGCTTCCGCGCTTCATACAAAATGTACTTCGGTCAACGCTTTTACACCCCAATAAATTTACAAAAAGCAGCATTCAATTCTTAAATGAAACCCTGACTGTGGAAAAAGTGTTCCATGATGAAATTGACATTGCACAAAATATAGCTGTGTTACTATATTTAGGAAATAAACACAACTAGTTGCAGCATAAATAAAAATAAATGTCCATGATAATCTATTTTACAAAAAAAATTGAATCCTACTTTGTGTGTTTCAAAGATGTCATCACGAATTTGGGTGCATTACCATGCAGCAAATTTCTACAGCAGAAGAAGTTTCAGGTAAATATAATTATTTCCTTGATTTTAGAAGGACTTTACATCAGTACAGATAAAAAATGTACTACTTATATAATATTTCATTTTTGTTCATAACTTTTTGTCCTACCACGTATGGTTAATACTAAAACTAAGGATTTTCTTAATCCAGGAATAGATTACCTTGGCCGTATTCGGCACAATTTTTTTTTAATTTGGTTCCTCAATGCTCTTCAACTTTGTATTTGTTTGGCTTAATAAATATTTTGATCTGAGCGTCACCGGTGAGTCTTATGTAGACGAAACGCGCGTCTGACGTATTAAATTATGATCCTGGTATCTTTGATAACTTTTTAATAGATCTGTATAATCAAGTATACATATGCGTATACTGCTATTAAAAAGGTCATTATCTGTCAAATTAGTTTTCACCTATTTGACTCAAATTCTCATATTTGATTCATAACAAATTGAAATGTACATAATATCCAAACTACAAAAAGTCGAGAATAACAATTATAAATGAATGGAGTCGATAATGTGTATCAACATTTAGTTTGTACTTTAGTCTAGACGCCACCAGGCGCGTAGCTCCATATACGCTAACACGCAGTTGCGTGCACAGTCGATTCGGCATGCAAAAAAACAAATGGCAAACAAAATTTATCAATTGAATGTTAAAGGAAACACCTATGTTGTCACCTTCTTATTGATGGAATATCATTAAATAGCATTGGGTTTCCAAATAAAAGTTTTATTGGAGATTATGAAAAAATCGAACTGACTTATATCTTTTACAAGATTTGAATTTGTAATACTCAGTCTAAGACATGTAGTATTGAGCACATTTTACAGTGTAAGGTTCGTCAGTTTGGAATGAGATGTACCAATCGGCATTAGAATTATCAAAACCCTTCGATATCGTTAAAAATATGCCGAGGCGATGTGGTCGACAGACTGCCGGAGCCAATCACCCTGCAAACACGCCAAAACAGTATTTGAAAGTCTCATTATATTTTGCGTTCATAGACCTTATGACAAGGGAACTGGAGAGTGGAGTCGCATCTAGTATCATCAGAAAATCGCTTCTTTGCGCTGTATCTGCTTCATCGTGTTGTAGGAAATATAACAAACGAACTAATCTCAACATTGTCTGAGACATACGAAACTGACCTGGCATGTAATTTTGACGAATTCAATTGGGAGGTCCCTCGATGCCGAACACGTACGCTGGTTTATAACATCTCGCGAGTCGGCTATACCATGGAGATCCATCAGCGTACTACGTATGTTGAAAACAAATGTACGATCAACAATGAACAACGACTGTTACTAGCATTACTGCATATTCATCGGGATTTCAGTGTTAATTATTGACAAAGTAATAGAGAAGTATTTGTTTCTGCCTAGACCCGAAGAGCAGATTTTGGACAATTTTGAGTAAATTCTGTATCACAAATATGTGTTGTTTATATATTACTCTATTCAAAAGATTTATTAATAGTTTTACATTCATAATTTTTTTTAAGTCCTATCTACATATAGCTCCTCTTTTAACCGTTCTATCTATGACCGAAAACAGAAAAAAAGGGTTCAAAATTGTTTTGCCTCGCTCCGCTCAGCGGTAGTTGCTTGCACATCGTTTCTTTCTAGCTACACCCCTGGCCATCTAAACAAATGTAATTCACCATCCGACGGCTACCGACGGTCATATCACCCGATATAAACGTAAATAGAAATATATATTAAATAGATAGGGAACACAATTTGATTTTCTAAGTGCGTTTGATTTTATTATTATAGCTTAACATAATTTTATGTTAATTATGGCATAATGCTTTTTACCTGTTTACGAATTAGTATATGTGGATCTCATCAGTTAACCAAATGGTTTACCCTTGTTTCGCTTTTAATATTGACATTCTTTTATTTTTAATAGTTGAGCAACTAAATTAAACCAAACTGGCTGCCTAAAGTGAATTATTAATTCACTATTTCACTTGCATCATATTTGATTGTTTTTTTATATCTCGTAGCTAATGCCTCTTTAATGTGCTCTAAGAAATTTATTGTGTTAATTAAAAGTCATTTCAGAATCCACAATCATCTGGCTAGCTATAACGAAATCATATACGTTTAGAGGAAAGGACTCAACTGTTGAGATAAGTACAAGAAGAATAACAACCACAACCACAAAGTCTAATGCAAACGATTTAGGTAAACAAAATGTATATATTTCTGTTTTGTCTTTTTTTTTTTTTATTTTCAGAACAACATTGATTGAGTATTTACGAGGCTTGTTGAGATTAAACTGGATCACTCAATCATATTATCAGTCTATTCTTAAAGTCCCCGAAATATTAACTGAATTTACCGGACTTGATGGATGAAAGCAACCAACCCACGTAGTGTAAAACACCGCTTGAATAACAAGTTTAAATAAGGCCTATCAGGAAGTTTAGAAATAAACTTTAAAAAAAAATAGCGGTTCTTCCTAATCTGTCTATAATTTAGGCTTCAAATAGAACACGTGATTCAACATATTATGTAATGAATTTACGGAATTTGACATAATCAACAATTATAGTCCACATTATTCGGCCAACTAGCTATATCAATTAAAGTACTTGTAAGCACTGGTGGTTAGATTGTTCGAAATCATCAATGAGAATAAAATTAAATATTGCATTGCATATATAGAAAGCTTAGACATATCTAGACAAAGGAAGATACATGTAACTCTAATTTTTAAAGTTGACTTTAACAATGACATTACTATACTTTTAGAACAGAATTGGTACAATCAAATACCTGATAATAAATTGTTCAAATAAGGCCTTCGAACATAGTGGAATTAATTATTTTTGGAGTGTCAAGAATTCGTTGGAAGTACTTGATAAATTGCATGCTTATATTGGTGATTTTGAATCTGTTTTGATTTTTCTACCCTGTATACCACATTGCCTCACATTCTCATTAAATAAAAATTCGCACACCTAATTAAATGGGCATTTAAAAAGTTAGAATGTGAATAAATATGTTCAAAATCTCTTAAAGGTCATTTTTTAGTAGCAATAAACAAAAAAACTATGTCAATTGGACATGCTTTGATGCTAAATCTGCCCTTGAATTTTTACTAGATTACATTTTATTCGCTTTGGAGATTCCGTATATCGTCAGGTTATCGGAATTCCAATGGGGACTAAATGTGCACCACTTATTGCGGACCTGTTTTTGTATTGCTATGAGTTACAATTGATGACAAAAATCAGCAAAGACCCATCGAAACAACATCTGATAAACAAATTTAATAATACTTTTAGATATTTGGATGACATTTTTGCTCTCAATAATGACGACTTCAGTATGAATACTAAAGAAATGTATTCTGTTTAACTTACTTTACATAAAGCTAATACTAACAATGACCACTGCCCTTTCCTCGATCTTGATTTCTATATCACTAACGGAAAGCTTAATACTAAAAGAGATGATAAAAGAGATGATTTTTCATTTTCTATTGTTAATTACCCATTTTTAGATGGTGACGTTCCCTTGTCACCATCTTACGGTGTTTATATATCTCAACTTCTACGATTCGCTCGTGTATGTAACAATGTTTTAGATTTTAACGAGAGAAATTTATGTATTACTGAAAAATTATTACACCAGGGTTGTCGATATCACAAACTAGTCAAAACATTTACTAAATGTTTTTTCTATGGTCGGGTTGTTGTCTCTTTGACACATTCCCCATTTTCATTTCCATTCTCAATTTTATTGAAATTTAAATATCATTTAAACCGTTTGCATTTAACTAACGAGAAGGTGCCCGCGAAATCGAGTGTTGAAACAAATAGTTGGAGTAGGGGCAAAAAGGCCCTCTTTTGGCCCAAAAATTACTGCAAAATTAAAAGTTATCATACATAATCTTAAATTACTGAAAACTTGACTTAGGTACAAGGTATTCAGAAAAACAAAACAAATTTGTCATTGAACAAGTTACCATGGCAACAAATCATACTTAATTTGCATATTTTCTCAAATTTTGTGATTTTCCTCGTTTTTTATCAAATTTGAAGTATATTTTTGATTGAAAAAGTATGTGCGAACCCTAGAAACAACTAAATGTTTGGTGAGATTATGTCAATAGTTATTATAAAGCTTCTGTTCAATTATGTTCTTGTTTCGTGGCTGCGCACGATGTTTCCACGATGGAAATAAACATAGAAAACTGCATAAATTCTGTATTTTTCATCGTTTGTTGAGAAAACAGTACATATTTTGACGTAATTGGGACGTCATCCGATAAAAATCTTTATGTTTTCCATTTATATTTTTTGACCCTATGCATCTCTAAACATTATGTGCCAACTTGAAATAGTTATCAAACATTTTATTTTCTTGGGCCAAAACCAGGCCTTAATTCCCCTACTACTTTCGTAGGCATGCGCGAAACCGTATTAGACACGGATTGATAACGGTCTGAGAAATTTGGATAATTTCTAAAAAATTGACGTTTTCTGTTGAAAAAATAGTTTTAATTCAAGGACAAATTGAGGATGGCCCAAAAACTACATTTATATGTCATATCACAAATATTTCCGACTTTGTATGAGGAATTTCGTCTAAAAGAAATCAGTCTCTAGACTGGCAAAAAAGTGATACGCCAATAGCCAGAGATGTCCACCTTCTCTGTACACTATGTTTCGGTGGTGAAACCACCATTATCTACTTAAGAGTGGCGAAAAGTACCAGCTCATACCAGCTGAAAATTAATTGACAATGCCATGGCAAAAAAAGAAAAAGACGAACAGACAAACAATAGTACACGAAACACTATTTAAGGAAATACAATACCAAGTAAAAGTACATTTTTGTACTTCCGTTCGTTTAATGTGTTTTTGCGTTTGATTATGTTATTTTATCAGGGACTTTCCGTTTTAATTTTCCTTGGAGCTTGAAGTTTTTGTTATTTTACTTTTTGTAATTAATTCAATTTCCTTGTTTTTTTTAATCTTGGTTTTTTGAAAATTTTTATGTTTTATACTATTATTACCTGTATTTACCTGTATTTACCTGTACTCACCTGTAATATTGGCGCAAATGAAAGATTTAGTTTTTGGCGCAAATGAAATATGGTTTGTGGCGCAAATGAAAGATTTTTTTGGCGCAAATGAAATGCCAATTGGCGCAAATGAAAAGCACCGATTGCAACCATTGTTGTCTCCTATTTGATCATGATATATTCACATTGTGTTTTTCAGCTTTGAGTCAAAGAGAAACAATTGTTTATTCAATTGGTACCGTTGCTTTTGTTTTTGTTGTACTTCTATGCACCGTCTGTCGACGCCGATACGAACAAATATACGTCAAATTTAAGAGATACCAGACTGCGTATAGAAGAAATAGAAATACAACAGAAATATCATTGCCGAACATTCCGCTAGAAGAAATTGAGGGAACATATGAAGTAATAGACGACTCGAATATCATAGATAATGTAGGGATTGTTATGGAAAGCAATAACCCAGTTTCCGACATAAATGAAAATAGTTCTCAGTCTTATAGCAACAGTTATCTAACGCCAAATCAACCTAGTGATGAAGATTTAAAAACAAACAATGTTATTGATAATAAAACAGACCTTGCAGGGCTGTTAGATGGTAATCACCAAACCACAAGTGATCTTGAATCAACTTCTTCTACTTCAGATGTACAAATAAACAGCAGATCTAGCTATCTAAATCCGTATCAACCAATCGTTCATTCAGTAGATATTCATGAGTATTTATCCATTCATGATTCCGGTTCATCAGGGTCTGAAACATTTTTCTCGCTTCGTTGAAGACCCTTTGGTGGCCTAAAAAGCTTTTGTCTGTACTTTGGTCGGGTTGTTGTCCCTTTTGGCATATTCCCCATTGCCGTTCTCAATTCTATTACTGAAGGAAACTAATTATTTGAATCCATATCAACCAATGATACAAGAAAGAAATTTGCACGAATATCAATCTATATATGATTGTCCAGACAGATCACATGCTACGTCGTCGGATACATGGGCTAAATAAATGGATCAGATACTTATCAAGATGATACATCGGAAATTCAGGCATGTTTACATGAGTATACAACGGTCAATTGTAAAAAAGGTCATACCAAAAAATTGAAAAGCAAGAAGGATGAACATTTAATATTCATTAAATGCACAAATAAGATATACCGTGATTATGTTTGAAAGAGCAACTGCCACGTGTGATTACAGTTTGGTCAGGACAGTACATTAGCACTTTTTTTTCGATCAATGAGTACTATTCTTCTTTTAGGAAAGCTGTTTCAAAGTAATGTTTGTCATTTTATAGTAAGCAGCTGCAAACAGCGAGATGTTAAACTAGATTTCATTTCAAAATCAAAATGAATTCTTACATATTGTCATTTATCATTTCACTTTTGAGGAAGGAAATGTTCAATACAATAAAATGTTATAGCATCATAATAAATATTTCGAATACTTTACTGATCTTTCAAACCTGTATAATAGAAAAAGCTAGATAATCTAGGCGGATTTTCGTTTGAAATGAAACAATAAAAATAAAACTTTCTGTTACAAATATAAAACGATCATATTCTAGATTAATTGTTTTCATCTTTAAAAGTTCAATTATACAAGTATATGATTTAAAGAAGTTAACTTCTATACTTATATTCATACGTATTCATAAAATAGAAAAAAAAAGGATATGAGGTATCTATCCATGACACAAAATGCGCGCTTTTATTGCTGTTCTTCATCTCAAAGTCACAGTGAGGTCTTCAACACGGACAAAAAAAAACTCTCAACTCACTGCAAGTTTAAGACGGCCCCTAGCAACAACTTTAGCAGAATTCTTTGCAAAAATAGTTTTGATAGAGTTGTTAAGATGTAACACCACCTAATCGGGCCAGGTAAAAAAAAAGAACATACAGGAAAGTGTTGCATATTTAAAACAAAATAGTTCATACGGACAGGTGTAATTTATACAATTTAAAAAACACGTATATTTGTTTCCGTGTTTGACTCTTTAACTATGCGTTACACGAAAGTGAAAGTAGAAATCAGAGTGTGTCAGGGTCAGTTGTTACATGAAAAAAAATCAAAAATGACTTGTATCTGAAATTTACCCTGAACTGATATTAACAACATTATTGGAAGGTAAGAAAATATATATTTGTCACACTGACAAGGAAAACAAATATTCTCAACTTTCGCATTCCCTGTGCAAAATGTTGTAACGCCCCATTCATGCCATATATAAAGGCATATTTGTTTGCATTTTCAAATTTTTATAAAGGAATGGACATTGGTCTTAATAAAAACCAACTTGCAACTACATTGTAAAATGAAAAATGACTTTTCTAAGCATATTGTTATATTTCGTAATAACCATGGTTACAAAGATTTTGAAGGAGGGTAGAATCTATCCCCCTTTATTTTTATTTTCAAAAATATTTATAAAATTAAGTTATTTTTATTTGTTTTCCCTCATATAATAACATGGATTATGGGAGAATAAAGACAATAAAACCATATGAAAAAGGCACTGGCTATAAAGGTTACATGAAAATATAACAATAATAAGGGCTAAGCACAGGGGATAGTAAATCCTGCAATTGTAACAAACCCCTGTGGGCTTAGTAAATCCTGCAATTGTAACAAACCCCTGTGGGCTTAGTAAATCCTGCAATTGTAACAAACCCATGTGGGCTAAGTAAGCTTTTCTCATCATTTTGCGTCCGTCGTCGGTTATCTGTCTTTGTTGCTGTCCTCCACTTTTACAAAAATCTACTCCTCTGAAACTACAAATTAAAACCAAACTTGGCCACATTAATCATCGGGGTATCTTGTTTAAAAAAATGTGTTCCATCATGACCCGGACAGCCAACCAAGATGGCCACCATGGCTAAAAATAGAATATAGGGGTAAAATGAAGATTTTGGCTTATATCTCTGAAATCAAAGCTTTAGAGCAAATCTGATAGGGTAAAATTGTTAATTAGGTCAATTACAATTAAAATTAAATGTATGATTAGCTGACACCCTCCCTTTGGTCTGTTTTCAGGTTTCTTATTGGGAATAATACCATCACTTTATACATGTGCATGTTATAGAGGTAACAGCATAAATATTAACATCATGGAACATTTACGCATTGAAATTAAATTAATTCTTTCACTTTCAACATTTATCACTTGATCATATTTGTATTAAACAGAATTCGTTTTACTGAAAAACATCATTTTGCTTCTTTTTAAGCATTGTATTGCTTCTTTCATTGGATAGTCTGGTTCATTGTCGTCATAACAACCAAAAAAATTAATATTGCACTGAATTCAATTTCGTTTTGTCTTTTGAATATTAAAGAAAAACAGTTTGTGTTTATGTTTGGAAGTTTAATAACACATTCGCAAAATGTCATTTGAGCTTATATTAAAGACTGATTCACTTTTATTTAAGTCCTATTTTGCATGTATGCAACATGACTGTCAAATGCGCATTTAAGGTGTTTCTATGCAGTTTGTTTTTCTAACATACTTTGAGCATGTCACATCGCTTTTTATTTTCTTTTTCTTTATAAGGTCAAGACGTTTTTGTTTCAATTACAATTTGCACTTAAGCCATTTACTGATAAATACAAATGATCATAGCATAGCTTAAGTAATTTAGCTTGTTTTATTTCAGAGTCCTTTAAATGTAACGGAATTTGATGAGACTGTTATTAAAGTGAGAGGGTTAGCGCTATAGAACCAGGTTTAATCCACCATTTTCTACATTTGAAAATGCCTGTACCAAGTCAGGAATATGACAGTTCTTGTCCATTCGTTTTTGATGCGTTTTGTTTTTTGATTTTGCCATGTGATTATGGACTTTCCAAATTGATTTTCCTCTGAGTTCAGTATTTTTGTGATTTTACTTTTTAAACCTGTCCATTCAACAGTTTTGTTGTTTACCCACATTAAAGACTATATTAAAGTTGTCATTACATATATACATTTGTATGTGTTCCATGGGTGCATTTAGTTTAAAATGTCGAATTAGCCTGACCTTTTCATATCTACACTTGTACGATTATGCTTTGGTACAGTAAGTTAGATTTTTATAGTAACATTAATGGGCTATGGCACATGTGAAAGGTTAAACCCTAACCAATAAAACTTTTCTGCACTTTTAGATACGTCAATCAAATAGTGACGTGATACTATATCTGATTTCATTTGATTCATACTCGATAGTCATTTATTTTCTTAAAAAAGGTTGTGTGGTTGGGAGAGAAAAAAAGGGGGGTAATGCAAAAATTTATTCTATGATTATTTGCCATCAAAACATAGGGGAAGACTTGTAGTTTCAAAGGGCGTTGTGATAAAAAAAAGAAACATATCCCTTATACTAATTATGAAGGTAAATCAAAATGTTCTTTCATTCCCCAAAACTGGAGAAAATCGGTTAATTGAGTGGGTGCTGAATTCATGTAAGGTCCAGGGACAAATGTTTGAAGCTTGTTCTATACACGAAAATGGAACTATGTGGGGGGTATGTTTTCTATTCTTCTAAAAAGATATTCTGATCACCAATTTTATGAAAGTTTTTTATTATTCTGGTCAAGCAGATGACAAAATAATAAATTCTGAATCCAGATATTCCCCATACCTTATAGTGTTAAATATTGAAAAAAATAATTTGATTGATAGCGTTGAAAAACTAAATTAGATTAATCGCACTTTGTGCGAAAACAAATTTCCGACCGAGATAAAAAAAAAAAAAAAAAAAAAAAAAAAATATAGCCCCCTTGAAGTTCAAATGCAAGGTTGCTCCCTAATTACTACCCCAAGGAGGAGGAGCTAGACTGTGCATTAACAACTTTTGAGATGGAAGTTAATGCACTGGTTTAAGCTCCTCCCATTCTTTGCTTTTCAAACGAGGAGTTCTCTACGGCGGGATTGGAGAGTGAAATAACTAAAAAAAATCATTCAGTTAACGCACTCTACTAAAAATAACCGAGTTAACTCACCAGAAGATCAAAGGAAAAATTACCATTCATGTTACAATTATAAAATGTCTCTTATAGTAATTTTTGGTTATTTGTACTATGACAGCCGTCAATCAAAATACTGCAATAATGTCATCTTTGCATGGTGGAACTTCAGGTTTCAAAACAGATTGACCTGATATTAAATAACTTTTATCTTATAACCACTGTTTTAAATTTATTTGGTACAGGAATTTTCTTGTGTGGATTGTAGATTGAACGATCCTATTTTTGATAGCTAGCTGGACCACTCACTGGTAGACCGTTCAGCAACCTTTAGTTGTTGATTTTCTGACATTTTGACCCAGTTCAGTTACGTTAAAATGTTTGCAACAGATCTCTCCTTGTTTAAAGAAATTCCTCATAAACTTTGAATTTGTATAACGTTACAATAATTTGATCAGACATTAGGTTTTTAATACTGACCATTAATTTCGCAAAAAACTTTTGTCAAGATCATCATTTGACACGGCTCATCTGACCTTGTCCCTGATTATTATAAATTTCCCAGAAAGCATAAATAAGCAGTAATGCATCCATATAAGACAGAAATTGACAAATGACTGTTAGGTGTATATGTTTGTCTTACATAGTTCTTTTGACCGTGACCACCTTTCCATTATGTTTGTTATTCATATATCAACAATGTTTATATTTTACTGTGGATTCATTTATCTTCCTGGTTACCAATTTACTTGGATTGAGAAATAGTATATTCGCAGATTTCATATTTGTAGTTTTGCATGAGTCTGCATTCAAAGCTATTTATGATTTGAGTTTAGTTCATTATTAGTGATAGTTGAACATCTTACCTCGTTGTGGACATATACCCAAGTACCCCATTAAAATTTAAAATAATGAATCCATATTACATCCTTTTCGCTTATACTATAGGAAAAAGATCAACTGTAAGGAGTTCATCCATCATGTCTGTCTTGCAGGGTCCTACTAAAATGCGCCTGGGAGCGCCCGGGTGAAGAAAAAGCGCCCGGAGAAAAGAAAAAGCGCCCGGGGAAGAAAAAATAGCGCCCGGGGAAAAGAAAAGGCGCCCGGGGAAATATATAGATATTTTATTGGCATGAGACAACTTTGTGTTGATGAAATAAGTTATGCACATTAATTTTTTTTTAATTTTAGACAAGTAATTTTCAAATTCAGATAATAGACATTTGTAATAAAACAAGCAGTATGAATGTTTCAATTTTAACAATAATATAATTTATGAATACTATTTCGAAACACTGATTATAATGGATCACAGTTTATGCGGAAGATTTATAAAATATAAGACACCAAAGGCATGTTTTTCAAAAACGATATCAAAATGAAAAATGTAAAAAAAACGACTTAAATTTCACAGATAAATATTAATTTGATAAAAATTAAAAGAGTTACACATAATACATCAGCAAATAAAGCAGTACTATACATGTACCGTAGTTAAAACAAGGGGGTAAAAAGCAGGAGTTTGGTTTAAATTTAAAAATAAACATTAAAACCCTGATAAGCATAGCCATTGAAACAGTTTTAGTTTCTTAAAAAAGATATAATAAATGTATATCAACATCTGCATAAAAAAGTGTTCACCATGCAGTTGTGAAAATATTAGACTTCAGGCATCATACCCACATTTATATTAAGGACAAAACAAGCAATGATTATTTATTCTTTTTACGGAAATTTTTTTTGTTATAAAATATTATTATTTTATTCTCCCTGACGCTAATTTTCCTACCCCTGGCGTTTTTTCCTTTCCCCGGGCGCTTTTTCTTTTCCTGGGCGCTTTTTAGTAGGACCGGTCTTGCAGGGTTAATTTGACCTTCGCCTCATTTACATACACTACCAAGAATTTACTCACGTCTTTTTGGTACATTTCTACCCTCGTATATATCAGTACTGTTCGGCAAGACAGAAAACTTGTAATGTTATACTTTCTGTTTATTTAGTACTGTTTTTGACAGTACTGTTTCAGTACTGATTTTGACAGTACTGTTTCAGTACTGATTTTGACAGTACTGTTTCAGTACTGATTTTAACAGTACTATTTCAGTACAGATTTCGTCAGTACTGTTTCAGTACTGATTTTTAAAGCAATTGCTTTTATGCCGTCGCGTATGGCCATCTTTGTGACCCAGATCAGAGACTCCGCCCAGATCAAGCCATAGTATTTTGTTAAACAGGCTCCTGGTCAGTCATTCTTTAACACCTATGTATGTTTTCTAATGCAATACATAGCTTGAAACTTTAAAAAAACGTTAGTGGATTTAAGAAGTTTCAGAATATGTTCTTGTAGATGTATTTTTGTATTTAAAGGGTCAACCGTTTGACTATCAAATAACATAGAAGTCCGAGTGAAAAAAAGTACATTTTTATAAATGCGATTCCGTTTTCCGCCGTTCGTACGATGTTTCAACAAAATATGGATTCATTTCAGTTGTTGATTTAGTATTGAAAATTTAACTGAATTATCTCCTAATAAATACGGTTTTTTATGTTTAATTTGTGTTTCTTTAAGAGGTCAGGTGCTCTTGTTCATTCATAAAATTATCGTTCATTCATACATTTATCGTAAAATCAAAATCACTACACAGGTTAATGCGTAGTGTCAAATTATTACCTGTAATCTGAAAATAGACAAACTTTATTTGCGCAAATAATTTAGGGGAACGAAACCCTTGTTGAAAACACACAACAATAAGTTCGTTTTCCTTTTCTGTCAAAACTCCGTAATATTTATCGATCACCTTACTAATGAAATGGACCCGTCCAAACGTAGTAGATGCCAAGTCGGTCCAGATGAAGAGATATTTACAATTTGGAATTTTCTAGTTTATTAATACATAGATTGAAAAAAAGTACGTCTTTTTAAATATCATGATCAAAACTGGGTTTGCATAACAAATGTGACTTGTCAGATGAAACCATTATCCTCGTCTTTTCAGTGAACAAGTCTACTACGTTTGTTGACACTCGACGGTCCACCGTGTTAGCAATTTTATTTCACATGTTTTCGAAATATTGAAGATCATTTTTCGCAATGTTTCCTAAAAATTGATAAATATCAAAGCAACGTAGAGCTGTTTGTTCTTGTTCGTATAATAAAATTGAGAATGGAAATGGGGAATTTGTCAAAGAGACAACAACCCGACCATAGAAAAACATACAACAGCAGAATTAAGGTCACCAACAGGTCTTCAATGCAGCGAAAAATTCCCGCACCCGGAGGCGTCCTTCAGCTGGCCCCTATACAATATATATACTAGTTCAGTGATAACGATTTAATGTCATGTTTGTCTGTGATGACCCCCCTTTTCGGGATTGCATGAGAATTGTAGTTATCTCGTACCCACATGCACTTGTTTCTATCCATAGGAAGGTCGACTATCCATATAAAACTATTTATATGGATAATCGACCTTCCTATGGATAGAAACAAGTGCCTGTGCTCGTACCGCATCAGAAGGACACATATCAACTGAGCAATAATGTTTGGAACTTAGTTTTAAAAATGATGACAAAGTAACTGTTACATTATGAAAATATTTTTATTAAGCTGAAATATACATTTATTCTTTACATGTTTATGTCTTGTAAGATATTTTATTTCTTTCCCGTTTTTTAACATATGCGTCTGGAAAGTTGAAATGTTTTAACTTAATCATTTGTGTTAATGGTTAAATATAAATTAATAAAGAAAATTGTTAAAATTAAATCAATAAAGGAAATTACTGCCAAGGAAGTTACAAACACTACCAGGGGATAATCCATGATGATTTCTTTTTGAGTTATATGTTTCAGCACATGTATATTTGACCCCAACTTTAGCCTGGTAAACGTGTTGTCTCCTTGTGAAATATAAAACATATTAAAAATGACCTTCTGCTAAAGTCTTTTATTTATATAAAGTTAAAACCTTCTTACTTTTAACTAGACAACACTCATGTCAGGTTTAATTCTTGTATATATGTGGATGAAAAATAAAAGTCCCCAAACATTAACATGGCAGCAATTGCTTTTACAGCCTTTAAGGCTTTGATTACAGTACTGTTTCAGTTCTGATTTTGTCAGTTCTGATTTTGACAGTACTGTTTCAGTTCTGATTTTGACAGTACTGTTTCAGTGCTGATTTCGTCAGTACTGATTCAGTGCTGATTTCGTCAATAGTTTTACGGTACTGATTGTGTACTGTTAGTATACCGATTTTTTAAATTCTATTATTGAGTTGATATTTCCATTCCCTGTTTTATTAATAAACTTACTTTTTAGTGCGCACTTTATCCATATGAAAAATAGTTGTTTCTTTAGGTATATTTGCAGCAGTCAATTTGGTGTGGTTAATCTTTAAAATTTGAAAGTGTATTGTTTCAAAAAATATTTGGAACTGAAAACTTATATACATGTATCTGTTATCTAGGTAAGTATAGTATGGTACATAATAATTGTGACATATTTTTATCTTGTGTAGACATCTCTGATTCAGTGCTGGTTTATCATTAGAGAATTTTTACGATGTGCATCTCAGTACAATTGGTATCCCAATATAGGTTTGATAATTCTGTGACAATATTACTATTATCCTTTTTTATCTGGTTACGTTTTTCTCTTCGACTATATCACCCTGCTGAGCAGATTTTGTTAGCGACGTGAACATGACCAAGGAAAATTATCAAGCTTACTTTCGTCTATCGAAAAACCATTTGAGCGAAGGGGAAAACAACAGAAATGACGCAAGATAAGCAGTTTATCAGAGTTTACCCTTCAGGGACACCTGAATTCATTCCCGGTTTTTAATGGAGTTCGTGTTGGTTTTTTTATGCCTCACCTACGATAGTAGAGGGGCATTATGTTTTCTGGTCTGTGCCTCCGTTCGTTCGTTCGTTCGTTCGTCCGTTCGTTCTTTCGTCCCGCTTCAGGTTAAAGTTTTTGGTCGAGGTAGTTTTTGATGAAGTTGAAGTCCAATCAATTTGAAACTTAGTACACATGTTCCCTATGATATGATCTTTCTAATTTTAATGTCAAATTAAAGTATTGACCTCAATTTCATGGTCCACTGAACAAAGAAGAAGATAGTGTGAAGCTCAGGTTAAAGTTTTTGGTCAAGGTAGGTTTTGATGAAGTTGAAGTCCAATCAACTTGAAACTTAGTACACATGTTAACTATGATATGATCTTTCTAATTTTAATGCCAAATTAAAGTATTGACCCCAATTTCACGGTCCAGTGAACATGTAAAATGATAGTGCGAGTGGGGCATCCGTACATGTACATGGGAGAAAAATACCCTTATATCTAATCAGTTGAGGCTGCATATCATTTGTATGCAACTCAAAACACCATATCTGTTTAAAGGGGAATAATCCTTACAGAAATTGATTGATTGTCTCCCATATTACTTTCTATTCCATGTGCATGCAATAACTGTCCAGAGTTCTATTGTCATGTATTTCATTTTATTATTTCATTGTTATAACAAATCATTGTAATCATTGTATGAAATTTAAAACCCGCAAGGGTCCATAATTGGATTAATAAAGTATTCTTATTCTCTTATTCTTATTCTGTACTATGGACACATTCTTGTTTTTGTGTATTTTTCGAAGTGGTGTTGTAAATGCCCTTTAGTTTTGTGATTCTTTGTTTACTTCTTGGTTTTGATTGTGACTGTTTTTCTGTGTATAGAAAAAAGAATACGCACTCGACATCAGAGAGATTCACACTGTGGTTCGAGGCTGATATTTTACAATATCAATGTGTATAATAGCGCACAATTTATACATATATATCAAACAAGATTAATATACGGTTCATTTTTGGTATTTTGCTATATTGCTTAAAACATGTTGTAATTAATGCAGTCATATATATATATTACTATGTTAGGCAATGCAATTAATTTAATTATAATTGACACAAAACAATGTCTCGTTTACCTTATTTTTAATCATAACTGGAATTTCTTTTATTTATCATAACCATTTTTATGCCCCACCTACGATAGTAGAGGGGCATTATGTTTTCTGGTCTGTGCGTCCGTCCGTCCGTCCGTTCGTTCGTCCGTCCGTTCGTCCGTCTGTCCCGCTTCAGGTTAAAGTTTTTGGTCGAGGTAGTTTTTGATGAAGTTGAAGTCCAATCGACTTCAAACTTGGTACACATGTTCCCTATGATATGATCTTTCTAATTTCAATGCCAAATTAGAGATTTTACCCCAATTTCACGGTCCACTGAACATAGAAAATGATAGTGCGAGTGGGGCATTCGTGTACTGAGGACACATTCTTGTTTAATATATAATAAAACATTCAATGTCATACACACGTGAAGTTTGTGACAAAAATCTCTATCATTTTCATAATAAGATTCGTGAAACAACAACAAAAAGACATTTAAATATAGTGATTATACACTCATTACTTTATAAATACAATAGCACATTAATGTTTAATAGATTGAAGTGGAAATTCAATTTAATTGAAAATTCAACGTACATATGTAGCAATCAGAAACGTGTCCGATTCCTCCAAAACGTGTCCATGTGACGTCAATGACCTGATAAACAAGTCAAATTGCACGGGCGCCAAAATGTGTTCTGTTTATCAACGTCTAATTGTGTCTTTTTGAAGCACATAAACCACTTTTGCGGGAAGCCGGTCGTGCAATACCCTTATAGACATACATTTTGTAAAAGACATTTTGGCATCACCGGATAATATTAGAACAAAAGAATTTACTCACTATTAAACGATGATTTAAACTTTACCAAACTTAATAAATGCAATGTTTATGGGTTTTTTTCTAAATACGCATGACATATTTACCACTGGACATTAAGCAATCCATAGTTAATTATGTGTTGTAAACTTAGCCTGCATTTATGCTTGTTATGAATAACCTATGCTGAACAAACTAATGCTTATAAATGACATACAGTGAAGCACCGGGGGAAAAATACAAAATAAAATGTATTAGTTTTCTTAATTGTGAAGTACTTCTGTCTGAACTTTATTATAATAATAATCATACTGATAAAAAAAAAATCGCTTCAAATACAAATGACCTTTTTATTGTGCAATTTTTTTTTTTTTATATAAACCAGGGGTCTGTGTCTTTAAGCAGAAGTAAGTGTGCAGAGTGTAGCATATCTTGGACAGTTGTCTGTACGGATTACTAAACTTTTCCTCCAGATTTTTTTGGAAGCTGCTCGACTTTTTTTTTATAATCCATCTGAACAATACGGGTTCTATCGTATCCCCGCCCGGCAGTGTATCCCAAACTCTGTCTGACCGACAAAATGTCAGACAAAAAAATTATTCGGTCAGACAGAACTTTTAAGATTTTTTGGTCGAATATGTAGTAGAAAAGTTCAAATTTCTCTTTCGGTTAGACAAACCCTAACACAGTTTGGCACAGACTATCCCACACCATTAATATTGAATTGCGGTAAACGTTTTTTACTTAACAGAGTATTATTGGGGGTATATGAGTTTTTGAAATATTCTGGCGTTTTTAACTGTACACATTCTAAAATTATCGGACACGTTTTGGGGATGTGCAACAATAAAGAAAAATTGCTATTGTCCTATTATTCAGTAGTTGTCGTTATTGATGTGGTTCATAAGTGTTTCTCGTTTCTCGTTTTTATAAAGATTTAATAGACCTTTGGTTTTCCCGTTTGAATGGTTTCACACTAGTTATGTTTTGGGGATCCAGTAGTTGTCGTCTGTTTATGTGGTTTATAAGTGTTTCTCGTTTTTGTATAGATTAGACCGTTGGTGTTCCCGTTACACTAGTCATTTTTGGGGCCCTTTATAGCTTACTGTGCGGTGTGAGCCAAGGGTGTTGAAGATCGTACTTTGAGCTATTGTGGTTTACTTCAACAAATTGCGACTTTATGAACAGGCGACTTTTCTCATTGGCACTTATACCACATCTTCTTATATATAAATGCATCACTGAGTCAAAATAAGTACTGAAACAGTACTGTCAAAATCGGTACTGAAACAGTGAGCACTGTTAAAATCGGTACTGAAACAGTACTGTCAAAATCAGTACTGAAACAGTACTGTCAAAAACAGTACTGAATAAACAGAAAGTATAACATTACAAGTTTTCTGTCTTGCCGAACAGTACTGATGTATACGAGGGTAGAAATGTACCATTAAACCGTGAGTAACTTCTTCGTAGTGTAGTTCATTAGTCAACACGTAATTGTAAATCCATAAGATCATGAGACACTTAATGCAACAGTTGTGACTAATAGTTGGTGCATTGAATGATCATTAGGTGAACATGTGTTCTGGAAGGGTTCATATGACACTGACCTTATTTTCATTGATATTTAAAATTTAAAGTAAATGTGATATATTCATATATACACCTGGGAAAAAGTATTTCAACACTTCCATTGAAAACAATGTAAAATTCGACATGGTTGTCGAATGTGTATAATTTGGGTTTTACATATTACTTTTGATCCATTTAGGGTTTTAAATTGACTTTGTGTTATTAACTTACATTCAAAAAGTTCTGAATGAGTTGAGTGCATAAAAATCTATTTGTTACAGATCCAATGTTTTGGAAAAAATAAGTCTTGCAAAATTTGTATTTTTTGTGACAAGCGCGAAAAACTATTTCAGTGCAGCTGTTATGTCATAACCATGTAGCATTAATATTAGATGAAAAGTAAGTTAATACAAATGAATTCAATTTTAAATCATAAACGGATCAAAACTATTTAGCATAACCCAAATTATACTCATTCTACAATCATGCCATTTTACATGGTTTTCAATGGAATAGTTGCAATACTTTTTCCCAGGTGTTTATATTAATATCCTTAATCTTAAAGACTTTCAGCGCCAAATGAAATCATTACAAGAAAAGCATACGAGACATCTGAGGTCGGACTTTCTTGTAGAGTTTATACAAACATGTGTAATATAACAGCATTAGTTTTTACAAATTTGATCTCTTTTTTTTCCAGAACTTATGGACACCCCACCAAAAACACTATGTGGGATATGTGATGCCCAGCATATCACGAAATGCGCAGATTTCTGGTGCCCGGAGTGTGACGATGGTTTGTGTACTGAATGTAAAATCCATCATAGTTTTTCTAAAGCAAGTCGACTTCATGGCGTTATTTCGATAGAGGATTACAGAAAATTGCCCATTGATATTTCAAGCATAGTCCACCACTGCATAGAACATGAGAAAAAACTTCAAATGTACTGTCCCCATCATGATCAACTTTGCTGTCATTTATGCCTTTCAACGAGTCACAAAGACTGTACCGGGATGTTACCTATTGATGAAATGGCGAAAACTTCTAAATCAAGTGGTTTGTTAGAAAGTTTGCAGAAATCATTAGAAGACATACAGAGCAACATTGATAATGTAGTAAAAGATAGGCAATCAAATCTGACCAAAATAAAAGAACAACGACAAAACATTATCGCTGGCATTCAAAACCTAAGCAAAAAAATCAGCTCACATTTTGATAAAATGGAACAAGAGATCGAGAAAGAATTGAACGCATCTGAGTGTGATTTGAAAACAAAAATTGAAGATATGTTGCATGGGCTTAAGGAGAAACAAGAAAGAATTTCAGTGTTACAAAGTAACATAACAGATCTTAAGAATCATGCATCCGACTTACAAACTTTCATAGGAAGCAAACAGCTAGAGGAGAAAATCGAAGCAGAAGAGACGTACGTTCAGTCATTATCGGAAGATGAACGTTTGAAACAGCTTTCCATGAAATATACTTATAATGAGGGGGTTGAGAATTTACTTAAAAGTATCACTTCATTTGGATCGATATTGATAGAATCTAGTTCACCATCTGTTGAGATCAAATCGAGAAAGAATAAACAAGCCCAGATATTGTCTGCTACCGTTATTCCAAAATCTGTCGACAATGTTCGTGCAACATTATTGCAAAAAATTCAGATTCCAAAAGGGAAAAGTCATAAGTTTAATATAACTGGTTGTGCTGTTTTTCCAAACGGAAAATTAATTTTTGCCGACTGTGATAATAACACGAGACTCCTGATTTGTAATACTGATGGTTCTTTGGATTGTGAAGAACATATTTCAGGATTAAAACCATTTGATGTAACGTGCATTGATGACACAACAGTTGCCTTCACAGCATGGAGTTCTTCCAAAATTCACATCTTTGACATTAAGAAAAAAAGTTTTAAAAACACGATTGAAACAAATCAACCTTGCTACGGTATTGCAAATGATGCTATGCTGATATATTATGGAACCAAAACTCAGGTTAGAGTAGTGCAAATAAGAGACCAATCTTCGTCTTCCATTGCGAATATACATTTTTCGATGTCTCATTGGCGTTATGTTACCTCATTTGCTAAGTCAATATATTTCACAGATTCAGGAACTCATTCGGTATGTTGCTACAGTGATAAAGGCAACAAAATGTGGGAATATAAGGATGCAACCGTTCTTAAAAATCCTCAAGGAGTTGCTGTTGACAAAAATGGCATCGTGTATGCAGCATCCAAAGGGCGCAATAGCATTGTTGCCATTTCTCCAGATGGGAAGAAAGCAGTAGATTTTCTAAGTGCTGCAGATGGCATTGAAACTCCATACAAAATTTTCTATGACAATGAGAGGGACTTGTTGCTGGTTGCGGGATATGATGGGAAATGTTCTTTATATCAGATTAAATAATCAACAGAGATATTTGCTTGTTTGAAATGAATTAAATTTGTAACAACCTGGTCTTTTAAGTGATCATGTGGTCAAATTTGTAATTAATAGTTGTAAATAAAAGCTGAAGATAACTAACTGACTGTTATTGAGTCTTGAATGTATTGTGTTTCTTTCATAGATATGTAGAGAAACGACTGAACATAATTTCAAAGTGAACTTGTATTTGCTATTTGATACAGGACCTTAAATTATAAAGATGGTTAATCAATATTAATAAACAACACTTGTATTGCAATGACTGTTGCAATAGCAACCGACAGAACAGATTGCTTTTGAATTTAATAGAAGACGAACAAAATAATGTTATAATGAATCAGTAGAACTTTCTTTTATTAGATAAAAATTATCCGCAGAAAGATAATTCTGCAATAAGAGGTAGGATCTAAATATTAGGATGATTTCAACTTCACTACTTGGGAGTCGTCCTTGTTAGTTGCCATCCTCTATCAAGGAAATCAGGATAGGAAATACAAGTACTTAAATATCGCACCAACTACGACATATATACTCCGTATGCAGGCGCTGCTGTATGGAAAGTTCTAAATTGGGAAACTGAAATCATCTCTTTCATCGTAAAGAATTCTTTTAAACCTACCCTCGGTGTTAATTTCTAGATGTATGTCAATATATAAGCCAGTCTCGACTGTTTATGTTGTATCCTTTATCACACTGTACAGATAAAACTTTCCTCTTGCCAGGTATTTCTTGATTTAAAACAAATGTTTTGAGAGAAAAAAATGCTTATTCAGCGAAGACCAAGAAGGGGAAACAATGGTGGTATGGCCCCTTATAGAAGTAACGTTATGTATTGTCTTATTGATACAAATTCACTAATACTGATACACTGAATAAGATCAATCTATATGTTGATACCAAATATGCACGACTTAATATGTGTGGGGAAAATTCAGTTCTTATAAGAGTAGGGATACATAGAACTGGTGGCAAAAAAAACTGTCGATGTTTCTCTGGCAACAATTTGTTCGTTCCCATATCGCGTTCGCATCGTATTTTTATTCTAAAACAGGTTTTTACATATTGTGACTTGAATGGAGAGTTGTATCGTTGGCAGTCATACCACATCTTCATATCTCTACAAGTTGTTAGATGTTTTTACATGTAGATGTAAATATCAAAATATTCATATAATCATGAATAGAAATTCCATAATTTTTTTAACGAAATATTTGTTTATGTGATGAGATAGTTAATTGATCAATGTTAATTATTTAGGATTACTGTAAATTTGAATTTATTAAGACAATATAGTATTATTATATATTGTAATGTTAGGAAAATCATGATTGCTGTTATAACTAGTTTTGTTTTAGTTACCATGGTCACCATAACTATTTTTAGTGCTCTACTTGATTTGGAATAGTGAATGGTTTGAATGATTGTAAGAGCTTAAAGTTTATTGTCATTGGTGTTTATTGATAGCTTCAAGTTTTTTTACGCATCAGAATCATGCTCTTTATGAACTGATAGCAGTTATTCGACACCAAATAAGCATATTTATATTAGTTATCTTGGTTGAATCAGGAGTGTACATAATTTGATTGCAGTATTTTTGCTGCATAAGAAATGTTCACATTTATATGTTGTTACCTTCAATCTTCGTTAAACATGGAAATAAATGAAGTGTAGGAAATAAACTATGTTGTTACCTTCAATCTTCGTTAAACATGGAAATAAATACTGTGTAGAACTTATGGCTGAAATGCAACACCATGAACACCAAAAAGACATGTGCTTTGAGGTCCGGTTTTTGTCTTATGCGTTGTTGCTATTGCAATGTCATTGTAACGAGCTTGAAAGCCGTTTTGGTATCTTCCCCCTTCCTTTAAAAGTCTTATATGGTATTTGATTATCATGTATTCATTATTCACGTTGTCAAAATAATTCACAAAACAATAAAGGAAGCCAGTTTTTATTTCACAATGTTAAATTTTAAATAAAATAAACAAGAGTGCACACACTGAAATGTCTAGCCTTCTTTACTAGTCATTGATACTTTGTTGATAGTCCTAAATATAAGGTTTTACTACAACTATCACATAATTAATATGATCCAAGAAAATGAGGGCAATGTCATATATACCAAACAAGAAATACATTTACACCCTACAATCATTCAATACACTAAATATAGTTGACATATTGCTTAAAGTTTCTAGGAAACTGACTTAAACAAGAAAATTAAACATTGACCAATGAACCATGAAAATATGGTCAAGGTCAGATCTGAACTATGCAAGGCAGACATGTGCCGTTTACAATTCTTACATACAACAAATATAGTTGACCTATTGCTTATAGTTTTAAGAAAAACAGACCAAAACACAACTAGAGTCTCTCAAGAGCCTGTGTCGCTCACCTTGGTCTATGTGCATATTAACAATGGGCACAGATAAATTCATGACAAAATGGTGTTTTGGTGATGGTAATGTGCTTGTAGATCTTTCTTTACTGAAAATTCTTGTTGCTACAATTATTTCTATCTATAATGAACTTGGCCCAGTAATAACAGTGGAAAATATTTCCTAAAAATTTACAAAAATTTATGAAAATTGGTCAAAATTGACTATAAAGGGCAAGTCGACATCATGGTGTTATATCGATAGAGGACTACAGAAAACTATCTACCGACATTTCTAGCGTAGTCCACAACTGCGTTGAACATAATAAAAAGCTTTAAATATACTGTCCCCATCATGATCAACTTTGCTGTCATTTGTGCCTTTCAACGAGTCACAAAGACTGTACCGGCATGTTACCTATTGATGAAATAGCGAAAACTTTTAAATCAAGTGGTTTGTTAGAAAGTTTGCAGAAATCATTAAAAGATCTAAAAAGCAACATTGATAATGTAGTAAAAGATAGGCAAAACATTTATGAAAATTGGTCAAAATTGACTATAAAGGGCAATAACTCCTTAAGGGGTCAACTGATAATTTTGGTCATGTTGACTTATTTGTAGATCTTACTTCGCTGAACATTATTGCTGTTTACAGTTTATCTCTTTCTATAATAATATTCAAGATAATAACCAAAATCTGAAAAATTTCCTTAAAATTACTTATTTCGGGGCAGCAAACCAACAACGAATTGTCCGATTCATTTGAAAGTTTCAGGGCAGATAGATTTTCAATTGATGAACAATTTTACCCAATGTCTGATTTGCACTAAATGCTTTGGTTTCAGAGATATAAGCCAAAATCTACATTTCACCCCTATGTTCTATTTTTAGCCATGGCGGCCATCTTGGTTGGTTGGCCGGGTCACGCCACACATTTTTTAAACTAGATACCCCAAAGATGATTGTGGCCAAGTTTGGATTAATTTGGCCCAGTAGTTTCAGATGAGAAGATTTTTGTAATAGGTAACTAAGATTTACGAAAAATGGTTAAAAATTGACTATAAAAGGAAATAACTCCTAGAGGGGTCAACTGACCATTTCAGTCAAGTTGACTTATTTGTAAATCTTACTTTGTTGAACATTATTGCTGTTTACAGTTCATCTCTATCTATAATAATATTCAAGATAATAGCCCAAAAACGGTACAATTTCCTTAAAATTGCCAATTCCAGGGCAGCAACCCAACTACAGGTTGTCCGATTCGTCTTAAAAGAGGGACGAAAGATACCAAAGGGACAGTCGAACTCATAAATCTAAAACAAACTGACAACGCCATGGCTAAAAATGAAAAAAGACGAACAGAAAAACAATAGTACACATGACACAACATAGAAAAATAAAGAATAAACAACACGAACCCCACCAAAAACTAGGGGTGATCTCAGGTGCTCCGGAAGGGTAAGCAGATCCTGCTCCACATGTGGCACCCGTCGTGTTGCTTATGTGATTACAAATCAGGTAAATAGTCTAATTCGGTAGGTCACATTCATGAAAGGGAAGGGGATTGTAGTTACGACGTAAGGAACATATCCGATATCATTTGTGAAACGGTTATTCCATAACGGTCAACCAACTCGTGATGGCGTCCGTAAAATTTACGAAGGGATGATTTCAACTTCACCATTTGGAACTCTTGGTTTAATAGCTTCCTTGTGAGCAGTAACCCTCTATCAAGAAAATCATGATAGGAAATGCAAGCACGGGAATATCGTATCAATTGGGAGATATGTACCCCGTATGCAGGTGCTGCTTAAAATATCAGGGCAGATAGATCATGACCTGATAAACAATTTTACCCCATGTCAGATATGCTCTAAATGCTTTTGTTTCAGAGTTATAAGCCAAAAACTACATTTTACCCCTATGTTCTATTTTTAGCCATGGCGGCCATCTCGGTTGGTTGGCCGGGTCACGCCACACATTTTAAAAACTAGATACCCCAATGATGATTGTGGCCAAGTTTGGTTTAATTTGGCCCATTAGTTTCAGAGGAAAAGATTTTTGTAAAAGCTAACGACGACGGAAGACGACGACGGACGCCGGACGCCTTCGGGCCAGGTGAGCTGAAAAAACAAAACACTGAACAATTAACCCTGAAAATGAGGTCAAGGTCAAATAAAACTTATGAGACAGACGTGTACATCGTAAAATAAGTCTATACACTAAATATAGTTGACCTATTGCATTAAGTATTAGAAAAAAAGACCAAGGATTTGTATAGTAAGATTTTAGTATACAAATCCGTGAAAAGACCAAAACACAAAAACTAACTATAACCAATAAGCCATGAAAATGAGGTCAAGGTCAGATGACACCTGCCATTTGGACATGTACACCTTACAGTCCTTCCATACAGCGAATATACTAGTCATATTGCTAAAAGTATCTTAGATATGGACTGGACCACCAAATATTAACCTTGCTAACTGATGCATGAAATGAGATCGAGGTCAAGTGAAAACTGTCTGATGGGCATGAGGAGCACATACTGAATATAGTTATCCTATTATTACTCATAATAAGAGAGAAATTAACATTACAAAACAATCTTTCCTTTTTTTCAAGTACTAGCAGTCATTGACCTATAATGGTTTACTTTTATAAATTGTTATTTGGATGGAGAGTTGTCTCATTGGTACTCAAACCACATCTTCCTATATCTATTGAACCATTAAAATGAGGTCAATGGACATATGACAGACGGAAACTTTGTAACACGAGGCATCTATATACAAAGTATGAAGCATCCAGGTCTTCCAACTTTTTTAAGAAGTAAGCTAACGCCGCAATAGTATCCGCCGCCGCCGACGGATCACTTTCCGTTTGTCGAGCTTTCTGCTACAAAAGTCGCAGGCTCGACAAAAAAATACTTATCTTTATTTAAAGCAGTACACTAACTTAAACACAACACAAAAAGAACACAAAATCTTAAGAAAAAAAGGTGGGAGCTAACGTGAACGGGTCAACTTGACCGATTAAGCCAGCACATCCCTGGATGTAAACAATTGCAGGGGAATAAGGGTATAAGTTCTTAGATTAGTTTAATACATTTTGCAAGAAGAAAATGTTGAAAAGAAGCTGCAACTGAAAAGAACCGGGCCAAGTTGCAATATAATTGGCTTATAAAAAATTAAACCGGGTTTACCTATATTTTATATTTGTAGATTTCCATCGGTTTTATCTTTATGATAATACTAGGGAATTTTAGAAAATTCGTATTGTCCTTTTCAACAGTCGCACTTAAAAACCATACTATATGAATGTAAGGAGATCTGGTATGATTGCAGGTGATACAATTATCTACCAGACTTACGGACAAGGATGTAAAGAATTACAGATAACCGTACGGCTCCAATAATGAAAGGGAAAAACATGCTGGACATTTATGGATTGGGAAGGGTACAAAGAGTTGTTAGTTTGTATATCAATATGTATAGTTAACTTGATTAACCCAGTTTTAGAAGAAATCACTCTACCTTGGAAGAGAATCATAGCCTGTTAATAAAACGTGACCCAGTTTTAACTTGACCAATACTGCGGATAATTCAAACTGAAGATACCTATTGTTTGCTCGGCTTTCTGACTACACGTTTATATCATTTTCATATTTGAAAGTCAGTTTGATACTGATTTTTTTTTACCTAGGTAAGCATTTCAAATTCAGAAAACCAACACACACACATTTTCTCAATTCAAGTTTTATTTTTATTTCGAAGGTTAAAAATTCCTTTCACATAAGCAATTCTTCAGATCTTCATTAGCTACTAACTTTCAGATCTGATTTCATATCACAGTCAATGAGGATTGTTTAATTATTCTGTATGTGCATCAATAAAACGTGCAATTATATATTTAGAGACAAAACAAACACAATCAATTATGATCAAAATCAAAAATTAGTAAATGCGTTATGGAAAAACTCTGGTATCGTTTTAAATATGGACAAAATAATCCATGCTGTATAACTAACTTCAGGTGTTAATGAATCGAAGAGAAGTGTCTTGTATTCCTCAGAAATGTAACACTCTGAAAAACATACAATGGATTCAAATTATTTTCCCAATATATAATTATACATGATATTTATTCAAATGTTACCAACAAACAACTGTTTCACTTTTTTTTTTTTTTTTTTTTTTTTGTACCGTTATCGAGTTTAGTGAATATTTCTGTACTGATCCTTATTGAAAGTGATTGTTGAACCTTTCGTTAATCTACTGGATACACTAGTTGATTTAAAAAATGAAAATTTTAATTTACATTCTCATCTCATTTTTTTATTTATTTTCTTATTTTGAAAAACTACGTTTCTAGCATTTCTTTGATAGTTTCTGTTCAATTTAAGGCAAAACGTTCAATACTGGTCACATATTGGAAACAGTAACAGTAAATGTTTGATTTCCGTAGAAATAGTACAAATACGAGCACCGACGATCTTTATATCTTACCCTGCCGGAGCACCCGAGATTACCCCCAGTTTTTGGTGGGGTTCGTGATGCTTAGTCTTTAGTTTTCTATGTTGTGTCTTGTGTACTATTATGTTTGTCTTTTTAGCTTTTAGCCATGCGTTGTCAGTTTATTTTCGATCTATGAGTTTGACTGTCCCTCTGGTATCTTTCGTCCCACTTTTAGATATGTATTCAATCAAGCATTCAATTTGGTTTGATAAGAAAATTTTCATCGAGAACAGTCTGTAATATCTATAAAGACTTGTTATGGCGAAGGCGAGAGGACGGTAACTTGAGCATTTTCGAAATATACAGTGATACAACATCGGATTCCCTCAAATTCTCATTTTGTGGCACATGTAGATAACCAATGAAGTAATTAGAAATATTTGCCTGAAACTTTTATAAATGTTAACTCTAAAGTTAAATGTACCTACATTATGTTCTAAGAAACTCAGTGGCATTGATTTCTGACACGGTTTAGGGATATCAAAGACCGTAGCATTCTTGACACCACTGGTCATACCCATGAATCCGACGTCAAGCAGAAATGCTTTTCCTGTGATATGCTCCCCAACGGGAACACACCCCTCTTTCATTACAGATATAGTTATCTGACTTCCTTCATAGGAGAATGAGTATACGTCAATACCAATCTTCATGTCATCAAATCCATAATACGACGACATAATCTTTTTTGCATCGCCTACGTAAAACAAAATCTTTTTGTTATAGATATTTATATACAGTAACGTTATTTATAAAAGAAACCATGTTGAGTATTCTAATGCAACATTGTGTGTAACAATCATTTTGATTGAATAACGTCAATAATCATCATGGCATCAATTCAAAATTCAAAATTGATGCTACGTGTAAATTTACGCGTAAGCGATGAAGACGTATGAAGGATTGTATGTTTCATTAGAATGGAGATACTTCGGTAACGCGTCGCCAGTAAACTTTTAAAATTTGTTACCATCAAATCACAAATTGAAGCCATGGAGCTTAAAATACAATACAATATCTTCTAATTCTTGAAGCCTTAATCACAGTCATAAACATCGAGGATGCGTACATACAAACATTCAAATACAGTGTCGGAATCCTATCTTTACAGCCAATTGAATAAACTTTCAACTTGTTGAAGCCAAAATTTTTCTTAAGTCCAATGATGTACAAATTTATGCATTGTGAACCTGCATGATTTAAAAATCGAACAGCTGCCAAACCGAACAAAATCAAAAAGTCCCGCATTCGAAGAGGTTCGGTAAAGACTTGTTTCACCGAATTCGTGCAAACGTAAACAATGTCGAGGATAAGCAGCCTTTTCTCCACTATAGTGTAAATATAGAAAGGAATTATATGTTGGTTTTTTTTTTAATAATTTTCCCTTTAAAATTTTGTTATGAAATATCTGGCAAATAAATAAATACTAAGTATACATCTACTCACTTGGGATTCCAGTCAACATTTTACGTTTCAGAGGCGAAATGGTGCATTTGCCATTCAAAACAACATACTCTTTTCCCTGCAATATAATTGGTAAATTAAAAGCAGCGTAAATGTATTTGACGTATTTGATATGCTAAATGCTAATGTCAGGTTTCACTTCAAAATACAATAGAAAGAGGTTATATGAATGTTTGGTCTTAAAAACCTTCAAAAGGGCTGTGATTTTTCATTCGTGTTCATGTATCTTAAGACTGCGTATCTCTCTTTTTTCAACTGAATTCAGTCTGTATAGTATGAAGAAATTAAAAAAATTCGTTTGTCGAGATTATTTGTCCATTTTCATAATTTGAGTTTGAATAAAACATTTATTTGTTTGTGGACGTCTTCAAGAACCCCCCCCCCCCCCACCCCCAACCCACCCCTTTTCCCTTTTTTCTCCCTACTAAGGATTTTCAATTAAAATGTGAAATACTGTAACATATGCTTCCCTTTGCCCTGTGAGATAGTAGGTAGTTGGTTAACATCAAAAATGCAAATACAGTTTCATATCCATATAAAGACATTACTTTTGACTTGAAAAATGAAGTAAAATTTAGGCGAACATGATCTGATGTGGTTGGAAAAAACGATTTCATATTCAAATTGTTTTAATTTTCCAATGTTTGATTTGTTTATTGAAATAAATATAAACAAAACATTTTATTTGGTCTGATATTAAAAAAGAAATGAAACAAATTAAATCAAGTTCATGCCTAATTAATATAGATATCTGAAATCGTATGATCTCCTCAAACAATTAAACACAGATGTCATTTCTTACATTTGCATAATCATCGAGATGATGTTCATAAAAGCGGGTTCCCATGTTTTGTCCTTCTCCCATCATAACGGTTTTTTGTCTTTTAACATCATAGGCAATCTGAAACCCTCCCTAGAATATAATAAGAAAAAATATCAAATTAAGTGATTATAATTTATTGAGTGACTAAATAGCAACGTAGATTGGTGACTCTTTAATGTCCAGCAGCAGATATATCATGCTATTCAGAATTGTAATTGAAAAAAATTCGAAGTACAAGACCGACATTTTGAGCAGGATTATTACTGGGCTAGCTCACATGATAAACGTCATCAAGAAGACATTTCACTTTTCCCAGACATATTATTGTGAATCCGAGACTACTGGTTGCGGATTCGATACTTACCGAGTCTGATCAAATACCTTATGTATTATAGGTACACAAATACATTTACTGTTTCTCAATTGAACACGTGTAATTAAATAGTAGAATCCGAATAGATTTCACTCATGGACAAGACTTACACGTTGCCACACAGCGATTCCTTTTGAACATTATTTTCGATATAACTAAGATTTCCAAGGGGCATAACTCTTTTCAGATTAGTTGATCGACACTGTTTTTCGAACATGTCCCAGAGAAATTTATCAACAATATGGCTAGAATTGTACTTGTGAAAGCGCTTGCAATGCAATTATGCATAATACTCACAGTTCTTAAAATATTTCAATCCTTTATGGGTGGATTCAACATAGATAAATACAATAGTATAATAAAAAAAGCAATGCATGAGGTTGTTCAATTTGATAAATGCCTTAATTTTTGTTCCTCTTTGTTACATATGTGTTTGTTTTATAATGATTAAGATTATAACACGAAATGAATGTTGACTACTGTACCCCCATTTTTTACATTTTTACCTAGTATGTCTGTTTGTTTTGTTCACGCATCGTTGTCAATATAACGATGTTTGATGCGACTGTCATGCAAGTGAGAGGTTAAGCTAGCTATAAAACCAGGTTAAATCCACCATTTTCTACATAAGAAAATGCCTGTACCACATTTTACCAAGTCTGGAATATGTCAGTTGTTATCTATTTGTTTGATGTGTTTGCGCTTTTAATTTTGCCATTTAATAAGGGACTTTCGTTTTGAAATTTCCTCGGAGTTCGGTATTTTGTGATTTTACTTCATGCAGAACAAGAATGTGTCCATAGTACACGGACGCCCCACATGCACTATAATTTTCCATGTTCAGTGGACCGTAAAATTGGGGTCAAAACTTTAATTTAAAATTAAAATTAGAAAGATCACATCATAGGGAACATGTGCGCTAAATTTCAAGTTGATGTGACTTCAACTTCATCAAAAACCACCTTGACCAAAAACTTTAACATGAACGGACGCTCGGACGAACGGACGAACGGACGCACGAACGGAGGAACATACCAGAAAACATAATGCCCCTCTACTATCGAAGGTGGGGCATGAAAATTGATGATATATATAATAATAAACTATCATAATGATGATATCTGAAAGGAATTGTACAGGGCGAGCTCTAACAAAACCTAACGGACCGACGGACAGACGTACAGAAGCACATATGCATAGACGGACGGCTCCCTAGTCTTTCTATATCCTATGAAAACGAGTCGCACGCGGACAATATATCAGGAAAAAACAACTGCACAACTGGGGGGAAGCACCACCAGCGCAGTACTTAAAACATATTGAAAGTCAAATAATTATAATGATGCTAAAGTAGCACGATGACAAGGGTTTTATCATATAAGTGCATATGCATTGTATACATATCAAAATTTCTCTGTCAAACAACGAGACATAAAAGCTAAACTTAGACACAGTGTTCATTAATGAAGTTAAAAAAAGCACAAGTTGAAAAAAGCATTAAACATCATAGCCAGTATAACATATACAAAAGACAAACTACGGTCCCTATAACACTTTAATTAGATAACAAAGATTGAGTAACAAGAAGTTCATGCAGCGAAACTATGTGGTACACTCAGCAGATGCGAATCCAGGATTTTTAAAATGGTGGCCGGGGGTTCCCAAAATAGACAGTTTTGGAGTTTGGAGTGGAATATGTAAAAAGTCTGGATTAACCATGCATTAAACTCCACCAGTAGAGGCGGCTGCTTGCCTGTTCCCCCTCCCCCTTTCCTCCCTAAATCCGTCTCTGCTTAGGTTTTCCTGTTATGTCTATCTTTTTGTCAAGTTTTCATGTATTATATTACTAATTAACTTTATCCCTTTATGTCAATATTGAAATAATCATGAAGGCATGTGATAATGTTTGAATAAAACCGCTAAACCTTCAAAATCCCTACAAAGACCGGAGGACCATTTTGTCGCTGATTGACGTGTTTTTGACATTGTTTAAGTAATATGGTTTTCTTTTATCTAATGAATGACATTCAAATAATATTCCAAATACGTAATTCCGTATAACAAAAAATTTAAAGCAACAAAGACAACCAAGCGAAATACAAATATGTCGACCTATATCAGAAGAGGTTTAAAATAAGTGTTTATGTCGGGATGCAATAGTTGTGTACGTAAAGTAAAGATTACGAAAAGTCTACACACATACTTTAATATTCATGAAATTACTCCGTGCCCTGTACACTAAAGACGACTCAATATAGGCGAATAACAGAATCTAAGATTATCAATTAGCAAAAGAAGATATATTTGTTAAAGAGATTCTCCCAAATTTATATATAGTCGCAGTCAAATTATACTCGAATCGGATCTGTATCCCTGTATTCGCTTATAAGTATTGTGTTCACAAAACACGAATCTGGAGTATCAAATTATAGGTGGCACGGTAGTCAGAGGCGGATTTACGGGGGGGGGGGGGCAGGGGGCCCGGGCCCCTCCTTTTTGGGAAAAAAATCGATTGCTTATATAGGGAATCATTGAAGCGTGACTGGAGCGGACCCCCTCTTAGGTCAGTCAGTGAGCCCCCACTTATGAAAATTTCTGGATCCGCCACTGGTAGTAATTCCTGGCCTATAAGGGATAATGATAGCCTCTTTAGAAATTTCACCACTTTCTAACACTGCCAAAAATTCTACATTCACAGTTAGCTGAAGTACTTTCATTATACTATTCAAAAATGAATTTGAATGTGTTTCATGATCGTTTACTTCTTTTGATATTTTTAAAAACCTAAGACCACTGGTTCTTTTAGGTTTTTTATCGTGCAGTGAATACAAAATTTAAAAAAAAATCATTTTTATCTGTATGTAAAGTTATTTCATATTTTTCTACACCTGATTCATCCCTCATTTAGAGAAACTATGTTCAGCTGATACTGTACAATTTGTCCATAACACTGTTCAGATACATTGACTTAGGTAGGGTACACAATATAGCAACAGCCATTCTTGAATGCAAATACTACCGTACGTGCTACCTATAAACATGGTATCTTTGATGAAATCACCCCAAATAACTGCCAAAATTGTTATCAATTCGGCTGATTATAGTTAACATTTATTTACGTAATACGATAAAATTAGCTTAGATATTTATTTACATACCTCGACTGCACCTCCAGTGCCATTTATTAGATATCCCATCGAGATTCCTTCAAACCCTTGGATTTGTACTGGAAAACTACATGCTTGTGTTGTAGTTGTAGCATAAGCTAGCAAGGAAAAAACGAAAGCAAATGTGTGCTGTTCCATTTTTCTGTAATAACCAATGCCGGATAATTTACTTCCGCATTTTATTGATCCTAGGAGTCTTGTGATAGTCTTGTGATGTATATATACACACTACTTTGGTATTACGAAATTTACCACTTCCAATAATATATACCTCACATGACTTTTTGTAACTTGTGAAATAACCAATACCGGGTTTACCTAAGATTTTGTGTACGTTTTTTTATTTTTAGCTTGAAACATAATTGTGAAAATCTTTTGACGATCAGTGTATTTGTCCTAGCGTTATTCTTATTAAAATACATTATTTTAACTGAAATTAATAAAATCATTTAAAAGAAGTAAAATAAAATTATGTTCAGACATGATATTGTTATTAATCTTGCTGTCAGTCGCAAATTATGTTCAAGATGACGATAATCGCTATGATCCACTATGTTCAAATGTATTTACATTGTCTGATATTTATGTTAGTCGTATAATATATATTAGTGTATTATATTATTTGAAATAGGATGTAGTACTACACCAAGCACTTCCAATAGAAACGGTTCATTAAGACTACAGTAACTGTAAATATCATTTTCATGCTTCCGAAGTGCTTTTCTTAATTTATCTTCACATAGGATGCTCAAAGCCGACTATTTAAAAGCTACATTTTGTAATGCTGTATACGAACCTACACAACTGAAGAGTTACATGTATGTGACCAAAAAGGAACTAAAATGATAATCAAATCTATGTAAATTGCTCTATTTCGAATTGGATAGATAAACGTTTCAGTATGATTTTTGTGTATACAAGTGCTTAATTTTCTTTTCAAATCTTAATCATCAATTTCTTCGTCTGTTGGAACTTTTAAGATTTTTTCTCAGTACCGTTTTGTTTTTTATAAAGGGACATAACACCTTTACTAACCGTGTATGAAATAAGCCCCGCCCCCTTCTTACCTAATAAGGAATATAAAGGGACGTAACTCCACTACTAACCGTGTATGAGATAAGCCCCGCCTCCCTACTAACCTAATATCAAATATACACGGTTTGCACGCAGACGCTTTTAACCAATCATATTCCTGGAAATGTATAGGAGGTAAGATAATATGGCTTACAGTAATATAGCCATATTGTTTATTACTAAGATGGGAGACTTTATACATTTATTTCCTGGGCCTGAGGGAAATATGAAGATTTGTTCACCCAAGAAAATCATATTTCAAGAGGGCATCGCCCGATGGAAATATGACTTTTCGAACGTGAACAAATCTTCATATCTCACGAAGCTAAGGGAAATGAATGATTTATTCCACTGCCTTTACTTTTTTTTACTTCTGAATATATAATTAACATAATTGTTTTCTTATCCGATTTGTTTTATAACTTACCACAACATACACAATGATAATAAGAACCGATTTAAAGTTAATTATTTATCTATTCTTTTCTAATTGTTTATAGATTTGAAATAATTTTTAAAACAAACCGTATCAAAAAGTTTTAAAACATTAACTGTGGGTAACATTGCTCAAGACAATCCCAACGTTCAGAGAGGAATATGATACTCAGAGGGGACTATGAAGTTCTGTTCGACGTCACGTGTGATAGTTTCAACCAATCAAATATTGATTTCGCTATCAAAATCATCATGCAGTGGAATAAAATCACTTATCGGACCACAGATGAATTATCACGTTGTGATTGGTTAAATGCCGTCACGTGGTGACCCCTTTGCCAGAAATTAGTAGTGGTTTTGCTAATTAATATTCATAATATGTAAATGAGAATTGTACCACGTGATAGTACTTTGAACTGGACTGGCTTGATAGGCTTGATATCATTAAAATCTTTAAAACACGGATATTATAAGTTGCCCGTCACAGAGTCCTTATTTACAATCACTTTGATATTTCCGTAAAGTTGTCAGGCGGTCAAAATCAAAACAATGAACGCGAATTTAGTGAATTTTTCGTGCTTTCGTGAGTTTATTCTTCTTGAAATAGTGACATTTTAGTTTTACGTGGGAACCTAGAGTTCAACGACTACACATACAAGGTTTGAACTTGCCTATACACCTTATCGCTATTCCCGGCTGACCCGTCCGCTTGAACTTTTGACGTCAACAACAATCACTTTTCCATTGTGGCGTCAGACATTTTGTTTTATGACGTCAAAATTTTACGGGAACCTGTGTGATTTCCAGCAATGGCGGACAAATAGCGATAAGGTGTATTCTTTGGAAATTCAAGTTTCATATTTCACCCCGGCAACCTGTTTTAGTAATGACCTTGTAAGCCAATTTTCAACACGAAGTTTGCAAATTTGACGTTTGAGCCATTTTGGCCTGTATTTTACACTGCAATGTTAAAAGCCTCTCGCTTCGATTTTTAAAATAGCTCAGGAACCTGTATTTTTGCAACAACAGTCATTATGTTTCGTTTAAATGGTGTATATTGTTGTGTATATTCATTTTCTGCCCCGGCAACCTGTCTATCACTTAAGTTAAAATTAAAACAGACATTTAAAAAAAATTCCCTATCATTTTAATGTAATTTCATGCTGCAATATCAGATCTTTTGAATAATAAATGTGTAACTCAAGTTAAACTTAGGCCCCATGTAGTTAATCCGTTAAGTGTTTCGACTAACAAATCAGGGAAGAAAAGACTGATTTTAGATTTACGAGAAGTCAATACACTAGTTTTGAAGAACAAAATAAAATTTGAAGATTGGAATATTGCGTTAGAGTATTTCGATAAAAAATAATTACCTTTTTAAGTTTGATTTAAAATCAGGATTTCATCATTTTGATATTTCAAAACATCACCAAACGTTTTTAGGATTTTCATGGAATGCAAAATATTATGTGTTTACGGTGTTACCTTAGGGCTTAACGTCAAGCCCATACATTTTTACTAAATGTTTAAGGACCTTAGTGAAATACTGGAGAGAAAATAATATTCAGATTGTGCTTATCTTGATGACGGATGGGGTACAAATCAAGATTTCCAGTCAAATTTGTGTGATTCGCAATTTGTTTTTGATTCATTATCAAAGGCTGGTTTTGTAGCGAATCTAGAGAAATCAACATGGACTCAATGCCAAGAATTACTTTGTTAGGTTTAAAATGGAATTCTAAAAATTATTCAATTCAAATTCCAGAAGATAGGATTAAGGATTTAATAAGTATTATTAAAAAGTCAGAAATAAACTTCCTTGGGTGACAGCTCGGAATTTAGCTAGAATTGCAGGTCGTATTATTTCTATGTCACCAGTTTTAGAAAATTTTACTCGTATTATGACTAGACAATTATATAAATTAATAGAATCACGGTCAACATGGGACACAATTTTTAGAATGACAGATCAAGAGATAATAGGCGAATTGATGTTTTGGAGAAAAATATACATTCTCTCAATTTTAAATATTTGTCTGAATATAAAATTCCTTCTGTTATAATGTACTCTGATGCAATTATATAAAAGATGAGGAGCTATAATCCAAAAGGTCCAAAAAGTATAGCCAAATCCGTGAAAGGAATCAGAGCTTTGCATGAGGGAGATACATTCCTTAATTTATAATAATTTCTATCATTTTGTAACAGTAAATTTTAATAACACAAAAAATCCGTATTTTCATGCCAGTACCGAAGTACTGGCTACTGGGGTGGTGATACCCTCGGGGACTAATAGTCCACCAGCAGAGGCATCGACCCAGTGGTAGTAATAAAATTAACGGTACCAATTTTCTTGCACCTGATGCGCATTTCGACAATATATGTGTCTTCAGTGATGCTCGTGGCAAAAATATTTGAAATCCAAAGCTTATATAAAAGATGAAGAGCTATAATCCAAAAGGTCCAAAAAGTATAGCCAAATCCGTGAAAGGAATCAGAGCTTTGCATGAGGGAGATAAGTATAGATATTCAGTGGATACCTAGAAATTTAAACACGGAAGCTGATTTAATTAGTAAAATATTTGATTTTGATGACTGGGGAGTGTCCTCAGAATTTTTTGCGTATTTAGATTAAATTTTCGGTCCACATTCTTGTGATAGGTTTTCAGATAGCAATAACAGAAAAACTGAGAAATTTAATTCAAAATATTTTACTCCTGGCACTTCAGGTGTGGATGCTTTTGCTTTCAATTGGAAATCAGAAAACAATTGGTTAGTTCCGCCAATAAATTTGATAAATAGGGTACTGAAACATTGTGTTATTTGCAAAGCTATTGGGACTTTGATTGTTCCAAAATGGACATCTGCATCATTCTGGCTTTTCTTATTGCATTATAAACAGTTCATTTCAAATATTTTAGAATTTAAAGATTCTAGCAATATTTTTGTACAAAGTTCATGTAAAAAGTCAATTTTTTGTTCAGAAAAGTTTAAAGGTAGCGTTTTAGCTGTACGCATTGATATGTCATAATACAAAAGTTTTAATTGCTATAGTCATGACAGTTTTATTTATTATATTTTATAGTAAAATATGTGAATGAATTTGTCGTATAGATAAATAATGTATTAGATAGTCAAGGGATATGAATGAAGTATTTTTGTCATTTTGGGTAAATTTCTGATAGTATATGAAAAGAAATTATGCAAGGTTTATTTATGTTTTTGTGACCGCTAAGGCCTATTTGGGTAAACAAGAGTACTGTTGAGGCCCACTTGGGTAAACAGTATTAGGATGAAAATGTGACTGTTGAGGTCCACTGGGGTAAAGCAGTGGATTTTGATTTTTAGAGAAGTGAAGCGTATACACGTTAGTGCTTGTTGTATATAAATATAAATATTAAAGTTTTCTTATGATTGTCAATAGTGTTGGTCACTTATTGCAGTTAAATTTTACTTAAGCATTTTTGGGGAAATAATTTTTATTTTATTTTTAAAAATTATACATTTTTCAGATTTATTCAGCGTTGGCAGATGGGAAAAAATTGCAATGGAAAAGAACAATACGTTATCGAAATTGGGTTCTAAATTACCTGAATTAATCTTGGGTTCAAAAGCAGACAATACTAGGAAAAATATAATTATGGATTTAAAGCTTGGTGCAAATGGTGTAAAAAATTTAATGAAGTGGAAACTATGCCTGCTTCAGATTATCATGTTTGTTTATACATTATATCTTTATTGCAAACGAAATGTTCCGTAGCTAAATTGGATGAAGTGGTTTATTCTTTAACATGGGCACATCAAATAGCTGGATTTAATAATCCTTGTCAATCTTTGTTAGTAAAATCTGTAGTCGAAGGAGCAAAGAGACAATTATGTCGTCCGTGTATGAAGAAAGACATCATTACACCTGAAATTCTTAAGAATTTGGTTTTAAAATTTTGGAACTACTTCTATCTTATATGATAAACGTTTAGTAACATTAATGTGTTTAATTGGATATGCCGGATTTTTAAGATTTTCTGAGATAGCAAATATAAGGGCTTGTGATTTATCTTTTTATGACACACATGTTAGCATTTTATAGAGAAAAGTACAGAGATGGAAATTATGTTCTGATAGCCGAAACTAATAATATTACTTGTCCAGTTCTCATGTTACAAGATTATATAAAATGTGCTGATATCAATTTAGAAGAGGAAAAATTTATATTTCGACAGATATCTTTTTGCAAAACACTTAATTGTTATGAATTAAGAGATTCTGGTCACATCTCTTACACAAGAGTTCGAAAATTATTTTTGGAAAAGTTACAATTATTAGGTTTAAGGAAATGTAATTTTGGTTTACATTCTCTACGTTCAGGTGGGCTACAGCTGCTGCAGATGCAGGTATTTCCGATAGATTGTTTAAAAAACATGGTAGATGGGAATCAGAAAATGCAAAAGATGGTTATATTAGAGAAAATATTGTTCATCAACTTTCTGTATCTATGAATATAGGCATTTAATAAATATATTATTTCAATTGTGTAATTATTTTTGTCCTATACGCCCTTTCATTGTGTCGATAAGCGTTGCTTCTTGTTTATGACATAACATTGTTTATGGTCCATGTGAGAGTTCCAGTTATTTATTTGATAAATATTTTATGTTCGTTTAAGTGAAACGAATTAGAACATCAATGTATTTTTTAAAGTTATACATAAAGTTCGATGCATGAAAGTTGTTATCATCAGCTGGTGACATTGTGGTTGTTTATGATAATAAAAGTTGAGGATGTAGTTGTCAACAGTTTGTCAAGTTTTTGGGTTAGGTTTTGTTAATATAAGTGAATTAGAATTAGTTTTTGGCAATCGAAGTCATTGCAGTACAAAGTGTGACAGGCTTTTTTACAGCTAATTAAATATATGTTTATATTTAATCATGGTACAAAAGTAATTAATGTCATGTGGTTTTCTTTGTAGATTTCTATTTCCTTTACACTGTCCAGCGAAGAGAATGGTTACCATGTTAGTTGGTGTTAATTGACGGCTAATTTGAGTGAACTTTATAGTTGTAAACATTAACAATGTAAAATTGTTAGGATTTTATTAGTTGTATAAAATGTATAAACATGTAAATCCTTCTATATATTAAAGCCTGACACTTGTCCCTGCAAGTGACACCATCACACATCGATAAACGTTGCTTCTTGTTTATGACATAAACATTGTTTATGGTCCATGTGAGAGTTCCAGTTATTTATTTGATAAATATTTTATGTTCGTTTAAGGATGTTCGCTGCTCAGTTTCAAAATAAATAACTTTTCATAAAACTAGTATGCATTGATAGGTAATAAATTGAGGAATCAAAAAAGCAAAAAAAAATTAGGGGATAATGTGCTTGTTTTCGAGATATTAGCCATTGGAATTTTGGCGGGAAAATGTTCTCTCTTGACTTTTCATAGCTTTATCATTGACCAGTTAAAGTTCTCAAATACTATTAAAAATATAATAAAATTTTATAAGACTTTTACAAATGACTTATAATTATACATATAAAAGATTTATTAAAAGAAAAATGGGGGTTCATGGGGAATTTGTTTTATGGCATTCGAATGGATAAAACCAGAGGATTCCGAAAATCTGACAAAAATTCCAAAACATGACCAACAGACATCCTTAAGTGAAACGAATTAGAACATAAATATTTTTATATCAGGATGGATTGTTTAATCCATGTATAAATGAAAGCAATATTGGAAAACAAAATTATGCTCACATCAGTTTATAGTGCCAGCATGTCCTCTTTTTAATCAAAATTTTGAATCGTAAACTAATTTCAGTAGTTCTGATATCTCAGACTGACTCATGAATATAACAAAATTATTTGTCAGCATCAACCAAAACTGACCATATTTGACAGCATCAACCAAAACTGACCATATGTGACAGTATCAACCAAAACTGACCATATTTACACTTTGTTATGTAAATCTTAATATATATATAGCCGCATACTAAATCACTTATAGTAATACATATTACGATGGATTGTATAATTCAAATGACAGCAATATCAATGAATATTGGAGCACATTGGCTACAAAACAAATTTGCACATCAATTTAGAGTATCAACAAGTCCTCTTTTTATTCAAAATATTGAATTGTAAACAAATTTCAGTAGTTTCGATATATCAGACTGAGTTGTTTTAACAAAATTAGTTGACCACATCAACCAAAACTGAACTTATTTACACTTTATCATGTAAATATATATGGTCTCATTGTAAACCAATAATATTTCTATGTGAGGACGGATCGTATGATAAAAATGACACCAACTTTGGAACACAATAGACCTTATCACTAATCCTGGCTAACCGACCTCTTGAACTTTTAAAGAATACAACAATCACTTTTCCATTGTGGCATCATATATTTTGTTTATGACGTCAAAAATGTACGGGAACCTGTGTGATATCCAGTAATGGCAGACGAATAGCGACAAGGTGTATTTATACCATAACTAAACATTTAGCGCGCCGTTATTTCCTCTCTGTATCCATAATAATGAACCGTCACTAAAGTAACTTTTTAATTTAGTAGTTTGTGATAGGTTTTTTTTATAAACAAAACTATTTAACGGCATCATCCAACACTCACATGACTGATTCATATACTTTATTTTAAAATAAAAAGTACATGTATGGGAAGTTCTCTTCTTGGAATAGTATACTGGTAATATAATTTAAAGAAGACAAAGAAAAATGCATGATTTTTTTTGTAGCCGAACGTCCAGGGGCAAATGTTTCATTCATGTTCAGATCGAGTATATTTTACTGAGTTCCAGACTCCCAGATATCATTTATAATCGTTATGGATAAGTCTGGCTAAATTGACGAGATGGTGCAAATGTACTGTATAGTTTTTTTTTACGTTATCATGGTTTATACAACACTTTTTTCATGAATATCCCATAATTCATCCACTGTACAATTTTCGTTTGAACATTTGTCAAAACAGAATCTTAAATTAATGTAAATCCAAGGCAAACAAGGTAAATTACGATTAAAATTCCATGAATTAAATGCAGAGTTATATTTAGGAAGAAACTGTTAAAAACGTGGAACGAAGAAACGTAAACAATGATGTTTCCGTATCGATCTTATAAAAATATTTCTCCGATGAGTTGGATAACCTTCTATTCACTTCGATATTTATACATGTAACGTTTGATCAGTAAAAAATATAGAAAATCTGCTATTATACAGCAAAGTAATTGGAAGTGATTTATTTCTTCTAAATTCTAAAGTGCCCTTACTGCAGTGACGTCATTTAGAACTGTTCTACAGTCCTGACTGATTTAGTCAGTTCTGCTGACAGTTCTACGGTTAGAAGTGATTTGGACAGTTCTACCTAGAACTGATTTGGACAGTTCTACCCTAGAACTGATCCTGACAGTTCTACCTTGAACTGATTAAGTCAGTTCTACCTAGAACTGATTCTGACAGTTCTACTTAGAACAGTTCTAGGACAGGTTAGAACAGTTCTATGACAGAATATTCTGACAGTTCTAATGAGAGGTTAGAAGTGATCTCCACTGTATATTGAATTGCATGAAAAATATATTGTAGAGAAATAGACTGTGAGAAATGGCATGATGTATCTGCCCCCCTAAATATGTCGCTTACATATTTTTTGGTAAAGTTGTTGAGCGGGTTCTTAATTAACATGCAACTTGTTTAAATATTTTTAAATCACGAAATGCTGACGAGCAGTAGGAATTCCATGAGCTCATTTTATTCTATAGGAATCGTTTAACTGTTGGCTAGAAATTTACAAGCCTATTCGTGTTTAATACGTCTTTTTTACATATGCAATGATATTGTCCAAAATAAAGGCGATCTGTTTAAATACTAACTCCTGTTGTCGAGATAGCTATCGTTACATTTCTTATCTAAATAATTGTCCATGACCGATTTGTTTTCTCTCGTATGAATTTGTAACAGTATGGCAAGTTTCTGTAAAGTTACTATTACATGTAAATCATTACTCAACTGGATATACATTTTGTCATTTTTTGTAGTCATCACTGCTGATTCTGGAATCCAAAGCCATCATGAATTTAAGCAAACGAAATTAAAAAGGCTATTGATGGATGACAACTATGCTGTTATGAGTAGACTAGATAACCTTACCAAAGAATTCGAAGCTCTTAAGAAGGAAAACGGTAAGTCGTGGTATATCATTTTGTTTAGTAAGTTGTTGGCATTTAATTCTATTTGTTGGTATGTTTTCTTTTCATTTAAATTCAAATTAAATGCCTGGTACCTTTGATAACTATTTATCATTTTAAAATTTCTTGAAATACTGTATAGCGGGTTATTTTCGCGGGATGCATTTTCACTTATTTTCGCGGATAGAATAAAATCGCTAAAATAAATTCCGCCAATTTAAAACGGCCCATGCAAAGGTATTTTTAAAAATTTTAAATCCGCCAAAATAATAACCGCCAAAATATTTCGTATGCCTTATTCAATGAAAATCGCCAAATTTTACACCCGCGAAAATAACCCGCTATACGGTATAAAATGACTGCTATTACAAGATAGTACACTTGACCAATGTTAGAGTGTTTTTCTGATACTCGCCGTTTAATCTGAATTAAATTTTCTATATACATTTTATATTTATTGGCCATTTTGTAAAATTTATTTGACGGAAGTATTAGAAAAATTGAGTATGAACAAATAGTCTAAAATGGTTTTCTCGAAAATGTATGATTGCGATGGACATAAAAAAAAAGAGAAAGAAAAGATATGGGGTATCCATCTATGACAGAAATCAGTACAAAAAGCATACAAAAAGAAAGGTGACAGTCAGCATTTTTACTGCTGTTCTTCATCTCAAAGTCACATTTAGATCATCAACACGCAACAAAAAAAAACCCACCTCTTACCTCACTGCAAGTTTGAAACGGCTCCTAGCTACGGCTTGAGCGGACCTCCTTATAAGATTTGACACCACCAAATCGGACCCGTCCTTAAACGAAAATACCGGAAATTAGTATATATCTAAACAATTTTTTTCCTACGTATGAGTGTATATATCAAACTATTTTAGTAATTAATGTATCAAATGAAAGATGAAGGACTGATTATTTTGAAGCATACACAAGTGTATGAATGCATTCTGAGATTGAGGGCATAAATTATCTCCAAGCGGTTATGATCTGGTCTCTGTTTAGGAATAGATAATAATTATACTATTTTTAGAGCATTTAAGTACACATGTTTGGAGCTATGATTGAAAGTATTGAAAGACTAATGAGAATGGTTCTGGTGTGAAAAACATACTATGGACATTGTTACATCTTTTGTAGCTTTGCTGAGACATTCTCCGATTGCCTTTGTTGCTGAACTGACGAAGACCATCACCGGCGTAAACCAGCAAATCCATTTCGATCACGTCAAACTTAACCTCGGGAATTCCTACTATCTGTCTCATGGGAACTTCATCGTCCCTGTTAATGGCCTCTACTTGTTCACAATAACAGCATGTTCACATACGAATCATTACGTAGTTCTTGAACTTACTGTAAACACTGCTGTGGTTGGAAAGGTGTTGGCTGGCGACACAGCTTATAATGAATGCAGTTCCAGGACTTTTCTTCAACAACTTTCATCTGGTGATGACGTCTTTGTTCAACATAAAACAACTGGTGATTACCTACTCAGCTATGCTGGCCACGGACTTCCTTCGTTTTCTGGTGTCCTTTTAAAAGCTTTTTGATTCTAAATAAATTATCGATGAAAATGTTTTTTTTTATTGTGCTTAACATACCTCTTTATCTAAGATAATACATTCCTTCCAGAAACAGGTAAACTGTTCAAAATCGATTGTTCTAAAGATAGGCTACGGCTGATCTCAATTATGTGTATATAAAAAGAAGAAGATTTGGTATGATTGCCAATAATAAAACTCTCCACTAGAGACAAAGTAACATAGAAGTTTAAAAAAAACTATAATTCACCGTACTGCCTTCAACAATGAACAAAACCAATTCCGCATTACAAGCTTTAAAAAACCCGTACATGACTAATGTAACACAATTAAAAAGTGAAAACTAGCGGCCTGCTTTATGTACAAAAAAATAAATGAAAAACAAATATGACATAAAACAACAAACGATTGAATAACATGATCCTGATAAGAGACAGGCACAATCAAAATATGTTTGGGTTATACATGTTTGTACATTATTTTTTGAATTCTGAAAGCGTTCCGCGTTCGTAAGTTACCATTTTTGTATTCTTAACACGTTCTTACATTAAAACCCGTATTTTCGAGGTTTTGACTTTTAAAGGAGAAATTTAGAACTCTGGTTGGCCATCTAACGTATCTTTGAATATAATTGTAACTTATTGTTTAAAGATGTCTATAACCATTTTATTTTCGTAACTGCTAGGTTTTGTCCTCTGAACTCCGAAATTTAAAAACCTGATGATTTGTATTTACTTTCCTGAACATATCTTACAGTAGTTGTCGTCTTTTTATGTAGTTTATACGTGTTTCAACTTTCTCATTTTTATATAGATTATACCGTTGGTTCTCCGTTTAAATGGTTTTACACCAGTAATGTTTTGGGCTCTTTATAGCTTGCTGTTCGATGTGAGCCAAGGCTCTGTGTTGAAGGCCGTACTTTGACCTATAATGATTTACTTTTATAAATTGTTACTTGGATGGAGAGTTGTCTCATTGGCACTCATACCACATCTTTTATATATATGTTACAGTGAATGAAATGTTTAAAAAAAACTGGATAGTGGTAAAACGCAAAGCTACACGGATTGGAAAAATTTGACGAATTGATACCCTTTTACAACGTGTTCACGGATCTCATACTTACTGTTACCTCAATGAGCATAATCAATAATAATCCTGCCAGTCAATGTTTTATTCAAAGCATGACACTTCTAAAATACTTTTTTTGAACAGAGATAAGTTATTCAATTGCAGTGTTATAAAACATTACAATAATTCATAAAGCTGAATATTATAGATTAAGTAAGCCAATATTACATGATTGTCAATCAAACATAAGAAACTCCCATTCCATAATAAGACATTTCTGAAATTGAAAATGAAATTATTAGCAATGGTTTTCACTTTTCAGTACGGAACGAAAATTACAACGAATTTACGAATTCATTATGAGGACAGCTGTTTTGAAACCTTTTATTTATCACCTGTAATGCATACCGAATAGTTCCTAGATCAAATGATCATTGCATTTCTTACATGGCATCAATTGACAATTGATGCTATGGGACGTACGCGCAAGCGCAGACGGCATATGACAGATTTTAAATGCATGTTTTAACGTTGTTTTCTGTCAGTTTCATTAGAATGGAGATATCAATATTGTATTTAAAGCTCCGACGGCATCAATTTGGGATTTGATGGTCGCAAATACCCGTTTACTGTCTCCGCTAACGCGTCGCCAGTAAACTTAATTTGCGACCATCAAATCCCCCAATTGATGCCGTCGGAGCTTAAAATACAATACAGTTATCTCCTAATTGCATAATCTCATAAAAGACGAGACGCACAGATTTAAAAACAAGACACTTATAAAAAAAAAACTTCAATTTGTATTCAACCATAGAAATAGATTTGGTTGAATACACTCCCGGTTTTTAATGGAGTTCGTGCTGTTTCTTATTTATTATTTATATCTGTTGATGTAAATGTCCTTTGGTTTTTTGAGTCTTTGTTGACTCCTTGGTTTTGATTGTTATTGTCATTTGGATGACAATTCTTTAATTTCTAAATATTTTTTGGGGTACAATATAAACATGTCATGGTCAATTGATTACAAAATATGCGCATATCGTGTCAAAAAGAAATGTGCACCCTATGGATCTCATTATAGATGACAAGTCTAAACCTCCTAAAATACAATTTCAAAATACTTATGGACTCAGTCGAGGATAATGCCAGACGATGGGTTTAACACGATAAAGATGACGTACATACTGTTAATTCGGTATTGGCATTGTACTTGGAAACTCGACTTAAACCCCCACGTTACGGCAAAGAGGAACTCCTGGATAATCAAACTTTGTTCTGTGTTCATTTACAATTTCAGCCAAAGATAGAGAACTGAATCTGTTATCCATGTATTGAATATATAACCATCATTCCTATTTTAACCAACTGCGCCCCTCTTCTTGTCTTCTTGTTCCTTTATTCATATTAAACTGACTCATACAGGAACTTCTAAGCAAACAAGTAAACAAGTAAACAAGTTAGCAGTATTCTTTACTTACTGCAATATATATACAGTGAAACCTGGGTAAACCGAACCCTGATAAAACCGAATTTCAGTTTAAACCGAACAATTTTCAAAGTCCCGAAAAATTTCCTTATCAATTAACCCTAATCTAACCTGAACAAAACCGAACCCTGTCAACACCGAATTCCGAACGCTTTTTGAAAGCTCGTTATTAAATTTGTCTTTAAAAATTACCTGTCAAAATCGATCTATAGCAATCAAAACAAAAAAGCATTTTTAATTATTTGCATGATTTAATTAAACAATCACAGGAAGACAGAGTATCCCCGAGGGTATTTGAGGTTAATTAACTGGTGAGTTGTTATTACAAACTAATTAGCATGTTTGTGTCCATGTCTAAAGTGATTTTTTTGTAAAGAAACGTTAAACTGGTCAGCTACCCCCATGGCCGATAATGACAAGGAAGGAACTTTCAGATCAATTAAATGTAACAATGTAACTGCCATTTTGTAGCTAAACTGTGTAATTAAATAACAGTTTTAAAGCTTTTCACTGGACTAAGAAGTCGTGTAACACAACAAGGTCAATGGCTTTCGATTGTCGGATTCCCGTTAGAGGCCCTATATATTTGATTCGGATGCTTCCAAAGACTTCCGTTAGCTATTCAGCAACGATAAAGTCCGAGAATAAACTGGACCCCTGCTGTTGTTTAACTCTTATCGTGTGGTGAAATATCAATCAGCCAGTTTAGTCCGAGAACTCGTGTTTACAATGACGATCTCGATTCAACTACGAAATCGTCATTTGACAGTAGCTGGGAATCTGAATTGGTCAGTGAATTAAAAAGGAATGAGAAAATAATTATCAAAAGCAAAATCTCTTCATGTCGGACATCTCACAACGACGAGCGTGATTGACGGAGTGGCGTTTGATTTATTAACAAAAATGAAGCACTACGTCTATCTTCATCTACTCATATTTTTTACATTTACATCTTAATCAACACAAAAATAACTTTTCGTCTATTGTTTCACCTATAATCCCTTGTCAGTAAGTGCCAAAATTATTTTGGTGTCGACTTCCGTTTACCTTTATAATCTGAACACCTGTGAAAACCGAACAATTAAAACGCAAAGTCCCGTGTGTGTTCGGTTTGGACAGGTTTCACTGTATTATTCTTCACTAAATAATTCCAAATACGGTAACTATGTTGATCACATCTATCCCATTTAACTTGAGACAAAGGATACAACAGATACAGTTAAGTCTGCCTCATATCGTGACTTTCATTTAGAAGTTGACCGTGGTGTCTGTTGAAACAACACTTTACTACAAAATAGGTGATTTCAGATTCCCAATAGTGAATTTTCAATTTCTATAAAGCAACATTCCAGCAGCGCATTCAAACGGATTATATACCTCCCAGTTTATATGATTTTTCAATGCTTGTTTTTCATAACATGATTTCCTTCCTAGAGTTATGCTCACAAGGAAGCTGTAAAACCTAGAGTTCAAAGTGGTGAAGTTCACAGCATCCCTTCGTCAATTTACAGTCGCCATTACAAGCTGGTTGACCTAAATGGAACATCCGTTTCACGTAAGATAGCGGATATATCCGAATGGAAATTACTGAATAAGACTGTACTAACATAAGTAACTCGACGGGTACTATGTGAAGCAGGATCTACTTAACCTTCGGAAACACCTGAAATACCCCCCCCCCCCCCCAAAAAAAAGAAAGTGTCCCGTTTATCGTTTATTTAGGAATGAATATAAGTAAACACTGTGCGGGACAAATTTGCCATTCCGGTATCGGCAAATCTGACTTTGTCGGTTTACAAGATATCAAAAAAAAAATTTGCCCAGTGATAGATTATTGAAAAATTAAAAAAATGCCATATGTCCCAACTTGTCACTGTTGTCACTCTTGTCACTGCAGCTGATTAAAAGTACATTTCCCATGGGAAATTTGATAATTCCCATGGGAATATTAGAATTTCCCATGGGAACATTGAAAGTTCCCATGGGAAAAATTACTTTTCCCATGGGAAGTTTAGAGTTCCCATAGGAACTTTAAAGTTCCCATGGGAACATAAGTAAATTGTTTGTTCCCATGGGAAGTTCTAAATTTCCCAAGGGAAACTTTAAATTTCCCAAGGGAACTTTTCTTCCCAAGGGAACTCCTTTTCTTCCCATGGGAAAATACTTTTCCCATGGGAACAATATTTTTTCCCATGGGAACAATAATTTTTCCCATGGGAACAATAATTTTTCCCTTGGGAACAATATGTTTTCCCATGGGAACAATAATTGTTCACATGGAAAGTGATATAACTAAAAAGAAAACATAAAAAAATCCTCTAATTGCATGAGTGAAGCAATTTCACAAAACGGATTAAGTTATTATGGGTACAAGTATTTCTTTGAATCTTAATTGTAGAAATATATATTTGTGTGTTCTACGATTTTTGTCTAGGCATGCCTAATTGAAAGTAAATCACTATGTGTCAAAAATTTAACTACTATAAATTCAGAAATTATTGCTGTTTTTATTATTGTGAAAATAGTGACAGGGTTAAAATCACAATAATATACACTTGCATATTGAAATTTTTTTGAACTAAACAGGATTATTCTAAATTTTGCACACAAAAAAATGATGAAATTGAGAAAAATCGCACTTACAATTGCTAGCAATAATTTCTGAATTTTCAGTATATAGTTTTGCATATATAGCTTTCACACCATTGCACACAGTGTCTTATGTTTATCCATTTGAATGTTTTTTGTGTTTTTTTCATGCAGACATTTAAATGTTGATAGGTCTTGCTCATTGTTGACGGCTGTTCAGTCACTGGCTGAAAATACCTTTATCTCTGGTTTTTAGTTGTCTCATTGGCAATCACATACCATATCCTTACTTAATTTCAACACTTCTTAATTTAAGTTATGTACATTTGAGAATATCATTTTCAAAAAGACAAAACATTACAATTGGTATAACAAATAAGGCACTTGTGTTTTAATATTTCATCTTTCACTGAGATAACATCATCAAGTAAAATGTGTGAAACAGAAACAGAAAATTAAACAAACAGCAATAAAATAACTTAAGCAATGTCAATAAACCTGCACAAATAACATGAATAATATATCTAAGGTCATAAGCATAAACATGCAGCAATATTATACATTGTATATCTAAGGTCATAAGCAAAAGACAATCAACATACAGCAATAGTATATCTAACATGTCTAAGGTCATAAGCAAAAGACAATCAACATACAGCAATAGTATATCTAAGGTCATAAGCATAAACATGCAGCAATAATATATCTAAGGTCATAAGCAAGTGACAATCAACATACAGCAATAATGTATCTAAGGTCATAAGCATTTAAAAAAAAACATGCAGCAATAATATATCTAAGGTCAAAAGTATAAACATGCAGCAATAATATATCTAATTTCATAAGCATTAACATACAGCAATAATATATCTAAGGTCATAAGCATGAACATACAGCATTAATAATATATCTAAGGTCATAAGCAAGAGAAAATAAACAGGTCTTGTATAAGAATATTAACAGTATCCGGGACAAGTTTGCAATTCCGCTGAGTGCAAAAGTTGTCACCTTAATTTTTGGAGTTAAGTCAAAATGAAGTTGATAACTTGATTGGTATTGGTTCTCTGATATTTGTCCTAAATATGTTTGGCTCTAGCACCACTGTTGAAAAAGTAATGCCCCTTTTTTCAACAATTTCCTCAGAGGAAAAAGAGTTTTCCTCAAGGGAAAAAGATTTCCCTTAGGGAATTTGCTGCATAATTATTTCCTTTGAGGAAATTCTTTTTCTTTTGAAGAAATTTGCCGCTTCAAATTTTTCTTTGAGGAAATTTCCTCTAAGGAAATCATTGTTCTTCAAATTTCCTCTAAGGAAATTTCTGAACATCAAATTTCCCTTAAGGAAATGTTTTTCCTTTATAAAAATTTCATAACAGTACAAACATTGACAAACAGTATAAATATATTTTCTCCTAGACTGAATTATTGATCATGTTGATACAAAAGATTATATAAAATAAACACTTTTCATGTCAAATTAACTTGTCTTCTGTTTCAGCTGCTGTGTATAATTATTCTACCCCCTACATAACAGTTCAGTGCATAAATAATTCCATTCACAAGACATCTTCCTTCAATTGGTTGAATGAATTTTGGCAACTTGTTCTTCAAACATCTCCTCTGTATATTTGATATGATGGAGAGCCATGTACATAATATTATGTACATGAATGGATAACGCATGTGTTTATTTCGACAACAAACATGACAAAGATACTATTTTTTTTCTTAATTTCTCCATAATCCATCAGTGAATATGTCATGTATGTAGGTTGTTACATTTTACACCATTGTGTCCTTGTGCATCTTTGATAGTACTCCATTTTGTTTATAGCAATTTTGTAGAATTTTTTCTATTTCTTTTTCCAGAAAAACACACAATTGAGTTCATTTCACATTAATTAATCCAATTAGCACATTATGTAGAAAAGTATTAACAAATAAGTTTCCTCTTCAGTATAGACTTGCAGGACCTGACGATGATCATAAAAACCAAGATATCTGACCTATAAATACACAAAATAAAAAAAAAGAAGTTATAAACATGATAAATGGAGAAAAAACAGCAATATAAATAGGCTTATTTTATCATGTTTTAATTAAAGTCATAAGAAACCTCAAATTAAAAAAAAATATGTATAATAATTATGTTTTTTATAACTAAATGGATAGTTTTCATTATGCAACTTAAGTACATATACTTTTTTCTGAGGAAAATTCTTTAATTTGTCCACATTTAGAAGAAGTTTACTTATTTTTAATTGCTTGCTTCCAGGAAGCAATTCGCCGATACATATTTTCCATATACATAGTGACCCGAGCGTAACCCTCATCGTAAAAATCCGGTGACCACAATATGCAAGGATCTGTCATTGAAATAAACAAATAGCTGATTATACATGTTAAACACGTGCTCAATACCCATGCTTTTTGTGATTTGTTTACTATAAGGTGGCAATCGGTAAAACTCAGCTTTAAAACACGGCATTTAATGAGCAGCATTATTTGTTAAATCATAACAAACAGAGAGAAAAAAAAAATGACGATTTATATGATATACTTGTGAAAATAATGATAAAATCGTGCACAGAGGACTAAGTTTATGATGTATACATGCATTGGTTCAAAAGTTGGAAAAACTTTATTTTTCATCACTCACTCGTTTCATATGACTTTAACATTTGAGAAACTTTCATTTGATATTCTTACTTGTCATGCTTTATATGAGTTCTCTTATTTCAGTGCTTAGTGTCCAAGATTAAATATTCGTTGTTTAGTGCCTTGCAGTGATATTTAAAGTTTAGCCACTTGCAAAAGTTGTTATAGAATGTTCATATGCTGTGTTATTTGAACCACTGTCCTATATTATGGTCAGGTAAGAGGTTGAGTGCTCACAGACATGATATTTTTTTATTAATTGTTATTGTTTTTGAACATGTTGAACTAAATTGGATTGTTTAAATCTTTTCATGTTGGGATCTTTATTGGCTGACCTATAAAGGAAGTGTTGTCTCATTATTGAAGGCCAGCCCATCATTGGCCTTTAATTTCTTGCATTCACTTCTTTGAACTCTGGTGGATAAGTCACTCATTTACCATACCACATCTTCTTATTTTTATAAGAGTCATCATTCAAAGGCAATTACTTTTATCATGTTTATTACTGTAATTCAGAAATTATCCAGAGGTTTTTAGTAATGCGATTAATGTGACTGGGTGAGTATCGCAAAAATAAGAAATCATATTTTGATAACAGAAACATATCATGTATATATAATTGATGCATATTTTTTTTGTAATCACAATAAGTTGTCCATTCCCTGAAAAATAATAATTTCTGAATTTACAGTATATAGAAGTGGTCTTACCATTTAGGCCTTGTTGTATTCTGTTTATCTTGTTTTGTCGCTCATTTCTATTGAAACTGTTTATATTTTTCATTATTTTTCTATATTTCTTGTCCTATAAAACATAAAAAGGGTAAAAACTATTATTAAACATCAGTATTTTCTTTATATACAATGATATTTAATAAGAATGGAATATTTGTGCTATTTCATTTCACAAACTTTTCGTCAGTCATGACTTTCAAAGACTTTCACCCTGGTCAATAGTTTAAAAAACAAACATTCCCATACTTTTTCTTGGTGTTCGTACTAATTTTCATTGGACAACAAAAACATGATTCAACTATTCTTCTATGATTTGTTTTGCTTGACTACGTTAAACTCTGAAATATTGTTTACAGTATAATCTGTATGTGTCTAACTCATCAAAATTTCAAATTAATATATAAATAACCAATAAGAATGCTATGCATGGCTCAGCTTGATACAAACGTACACTTTAAACCCTGAACAGTTGGAGCAAGTATGGACACAACATTCAATTCAAACTTTTCTACATTGGTTAGAGGTATAGGGGGAGGTTGAGATCTCACAAACATGTTTAACCCCGCCGCATTTTGCGCCTGTCCCAAGTCAGGAGCCTCTGGCCTTTGTAAGTCTTGTTTTATTTTAATTTTAGTTTCTTGTGTACACTTTGGAAATTAGTATGGCGTTCATTATCACTGAACTAGTATATATTTGTTTAGGGGCCAGCTGAAGGACGCTTCCGGGTGCGGGAATTTCTCGCTACATTGAAGACCTGTTGGTGACCTTCTGCTGTTGTTTTTTTATTTGGTCGGGTTGTTGTCTCTTTGACAAATTCCCCATTTCCATTCTCAATTTTATGGATACAACTCTGAATTGTAAATTTGGATTGTGATTCAATAGTTGATGCAGCATAGGTTTCTGACATTGAATGAATGTGGTCCAAGTACTTAAAAATTTTAAATTGACAATTAACCTCTAAAATGGTCCAATATTCAAAATCTTAATACATTATTAGATGCAGCATATCAACATGATCAAAGAACCCAAATAATTCATTATTTGATGAAATCAAATAAAGTTCAGTTTTGGACCCTTTAGATCTCAATGTGGACCAATTTGTTAACGGGCCAAAATATCAAAAATCTAAATGAATGGTTAGATTCAGCATATCAAAGAACCCCATATATATATATTCAATTTTTTGGAAATCAAACAAAGTAAAATATTGGACCCCAATTTGGACCAACTTGAAATTTGGGCCCATACTAAAAATCTAAGTAAATATTCAGATTCAGCATATTAACATGATTAAAGAACACCAAGAATTTAAATATTATTAAAATCAAAATAAGTTTAATTTTGGACCCTTTGAACCTTAAGATAGACCAATTTAAACAGGACCAAAAAACTAGGAATCTAAATACACAGTTAGATTTGGAATATATATATATATATATCAAAGAACCCCAATAATTCAATTTTCTATAAAATCAAACAAAGTTTAATATTGGCCCCTTTTGGCCCCTAATTCATGTAATTTCTAAACTCTGGTCACAAACCCTGTGTTTGAGTTTCATAGATTTCTGTTAACTTATACTAAAAGTAATTATGCGAAAACTAAGTGTCTTCGGACTACGACGACTACATGATAAAATTGAGAATGGGAATGGGGAATGTGTCAAAGACCCCCCCTTTTTTGGACTATCAATGCATTTGAATGGGGACATGTAATTACCCCCCCCCCCCCCTTTTTGTCCTGGGTTAGGAAACCCCTTTTTAAAATGACTGGATCCGCCCCTGAAGGGTCTATCATTAAGTTTGACAACTTCAGACATACTACTTTACCAAAAAAATTGACACATTTCATCCAATTTAATTTCATTCTTTACTTGCTATTTCATCCATAATATTTTAAAGACAGAAATTTGGAAGGAGTATGATTTTAATTTGCAAGTTATACACTATCCAAACTAGAGACCTAATAGAGTAGATATATACTTGACTAAGGGAGCTACCATTTGATTTTTAGGGGGGGGGGCTAGGATGAAAAATTTTATTCTGCATTTTTTTTTAGCTGTAATCTCTGTCCTGCCTTTTTATTTTTCACTCTGTTCGTTCCTGCCTTTCTTTTTTTAGTTTATCCTGACTTTTTTTACCAAAATTGTCGTCCTGACTTTTTTTTTTGCTAGTGTCTCATCCTGCCTTTTTTTTCTTCTCAAAACTCCTGTTCTGCCTATTTTTTTCAAATTTCATCCTAGCCCCCCATAAAAATCAAATGGAAGCTCCCTAATTTAAATCAAACTTGGGGTGACTGGGGACAAAGTTTTAAGGGAATAGATGACAGTTTACCTACAATGATCTAGCTTCATGGCAATGGCATACATTACAGACTACATGTACATCATGTACATGGTCATTCTTAATTGTGTTTAAACTTTGGGAGTTCATTTTTTTTAATGTTTAAAGCTAACAATTTCAACTACATACATTTATCAAGATTTGATTCTACATTTATATATAATTGTGTATGTCACATGTACAGTGGAGATCACTTCTAACCTCTCATTAGAACTGTCAGAATATTCTGTCACAGAACTGTTCTAACCTGTCCAAGAACAGTTCTAGCAATAACAGTTCTACCCTAGAACTGTTCTAGGTAGAACTGTCAGGATCAGTTCTAGGTAGAACTGACTAAATCAGTTCTAGGAAGAACTGTCAGGATCAGTTCTAGGTAGAACTGACTAAATCAGTTCTAGGTAGAACTGTCAGGATCAGTTCTAGGATAGAACTGTCTAAAACTGTTCTAGGTAGAACTGACCAAGTCAGTTCTAACCGTAGAACTGTCAGCAGAACTGACTAAATCAGTCAGGACTGTAGAACAGTTCTAAATGACGTCACTGTAGAAAGGGCAATTTAGAATTTAGAAGAAAAAATCAGTTCCAATTACTTTACTATATATAATAGCAGATGTTTCTATATTTTTTACTGATCAAAAGTTACATGTACAAATATCGAAGTGGATAGGAGGTTATCCAACTCATCGGAGAAATATTTTTATGAAATTGTAAATGAAACATCATTGTTTACGTTTCTTCGTTCCCCGTTCTTAACAGTCTCTTCGTAAATATAACTCTGCATTTAATTCAAGTAAATTTAATCTTAATTTACCTTGTTTGCCTTGGATTTACATTCATGATTTAAGATTCTGTTTTGACAAATGTTCAAACGAAAATTGTACAGTGGATGAATTATGGGATATCAAAGTAATGAACATAGTGTTGTTAAACGCAAGAAAACTATGACTATGTACATTTGCACTGAGCTCTCAGATTTGCATTATCTCGTTGCCAAACTTATCCATAACGATAATGAATAATATCTGGGAGTCTGGAACGTCAGAAAAATGTACTCGATCTGAACATGAATGAAATATTTGCCACTGGACGTAAGGCTACAAACAAAACCAATCATTTTCCTTCTTCAAATTATATTAACAGTATAGTCAGTATACCTTTCCAAGAAGAGAACTTCTCATACATGTACTTTACATTTTAAAATAAAGTATATGAATCAGTGATGTGAGTGTTGGATGATACCGTTAAATAGTGTTGTTTAAAAAAAAACCATCATGAACTACTGACTTAAAAAGTCACTTTTTGTGACGGTTCATTATTTAATAAATTAAGTTTGGATGTAACGGGTCTTCTGTCGTTATTGTGTTATCAGCGCCCATAGACATAAGTTAGTCATGTGACCGTAATGTCATCAACGTTTTTTCATGGTTTGGCAAGGTTTAAAATGGAATTTAGAATTAAATTATGAGAAATGACTTATCATTTTTTTCTGTCTATTCGAAATAACATAAAAAATTTGGTGCAAACTATTAAAAAACCCGCTTCGTGCATTTTTACATTAAAAAAAAGCAAAATGATCAGTTTTGGCTGATGCAGTTATGTATATGGTCAGATTTGGTTGATGCTATCAAATATGGTCAGTTTTGATTGATGCAGACACATATTTTTGTTATATGAGTCAGTCTGAGGTATGAAAACTACTGATGTTTGTTCAATTTCCAATATTGCAGTTATTTATATATACTACAGTAAACAAAAATATAACTGAAGTACTGTGCAACTATATAGACTCACATAAAAAAAAGCAAATATGGTCAGTTTTGGTTGATGCGGTCAAAAGATTTTATTATACAACTCAGTCTGAAGTATGAAAACTACTGATATTTGTTTACGATTCAATACTTTGAATAAAAAGAGTATATACTGGCACTATAAATTCATGCGAACAAAATTTTTAGGTCATTGTTTTCCAATGTTGCTGTAACTTGTATATTACAGTCCCTCTTGACCTAAAATTATAACTGAATTGCTGTACAGCTATATAGATTTGCAGAAAAAAAGAGCAAATAAGGTCAGTTTAGATTGATGCGGTCAAAAGATTTTATTACACGACTCAGTTGGAAGTATGAAAACTACTGATATTTGTTTACGATTCAATACTTTGAATAAAAAGAGGACATGCTGGCACTTTAAATTCATGCGAACAAAATTTTGAGGTCATTGTTATCCAATATTGCTATAACTTGTATATATTACAGTCCCTCTTGACCTAAAATTATAACTGAATTACTGTACAGCTATATAGATTTGCAGAAAGAAAGAGTAAATAAGGTCAGTTTAGATTGATGCGGTCAAAAGATTTTATTACACGACTCAGTCTGAAGTATGAAAACTACTGATATTTGTTTACGATTCAATACTTTGAATAAAAAGAGGACATGCTGGCACTATAAATTCATGCGAACACAATTTTGAGGTCATTGTTTTCCAATATTGCTGTAACTTGTATATTACAGTCCCTCTTGACCTAAAATTATAACTGAATTGCTGTACAGCTATATAGATTTGCAGAACGAAAGAGCAAATATGGTCAGTTAAGATTGATGCGGTCAAAAGATTTTATTACACGACTCAGTCTGAAGTATGAAAACTACTGATATTTGTTTACGATTCAATACTTTGAATAAAAAGAGGACATGCTGGCACTATAAATTCATGCGAACAAAATTGTTAGGTCATTGTTTTCCAATATTGCTGTAACTTGTATATTACAGTCCCTCTTGACCTAAAATTATAACTGAATTGCTGTACAGCTATATAGATTTGCAGAACGAAAGAGCAAATATGGTCAGTTAAGATTGATGCGGCCAAAAGATTTTATTACACGACTCAGTCTGAAGTATGAAAACTACTGATATTTGTTTACGATTCAATACTTTGAATAAAAAGAGGACATGCTGGCACTATAAATTCATGCGTACAAAATTTGAGGTCATTGTTTTCCAATATTGCTATAACGTGTATATATTACAGTCCCTCTTGACCTAAAATTATAACTGAATTGCTGTACAGCACTATTTTTATGGACGATCAAAGCCTTTGAATGAGGACAATAAATTTTAGTTGGACCCCCTCCCCCCTTTTTTAAACTGCTGGAGCCGTCCCTGTTTGGGCCGGAATAACGTATTACATTAAGGTCAGATAAATTTGTTATGTAAAACGAGTCATCCTGACTCCCCGAATGACAAATGTAAAATAAATGAAATAATAATGCCCCCCTCCCAATATTAACGGCTTCGTTTATGTTAAAAAAATGAAAGAAAAACAAATAATTTATGAAACACATCAACAAAAGAAAATCACTGAATAACAGGCTCCTGACTTGGAACAGTCACATACATGCAGAATATGGCGGGGTTAAAACCGGCAAAATAGCAAAACTCTTTATAATATATTAATCGCTATTTTGCCGAAGACTTTATATTTAGACAAAGAGTTCTTAAATTTAAACTAAATCAATTCTAGCCGTAGATTTTATGAATCAATTTTAGCTGTAGGATTTATAGATCAATTCTAGCCGTAGAATTTATAAATCAATCCTAGCCGTAGAATTTATAAATCAATTCTAGCCGTAGAATTTATAAATCAATTCTGGCCGTAGAATTTGTTATCAATTCTAACCGCAGAACTGTTCTAGAAGTAGAACTGACCAAAGATTTGGTCAGTTCTAGGTAGAACTGTCTAAAACTGTTCTAGGGTAGAACTGTCAGGATCAGTTCTAGGTAGAACTGTCCAAATCTTAATCAGTTCTAGGTAGAACTGACCAAATCAGTTCTAGCTAGAACAGTTCTAACCTAGAACTGACTAAAAGGTGTCAGGCTGACAGTTCTACGTACTGTCCTAGATTACAGTTCTCCTGACAGATTCTGACAGATTTAATGAGAGGTTAGAAGTGATCTCCACTGTATGTACATGATGTATTTTAATGTAAAGCATCTGAAAACTCATTAGCCGTTTCATATTTATTTCAGTTCTTCAAAAGGCAAATTTATATGAGCCTATGCCTGAAAACAGAGATTTCTTATTAAGGAGAAAGCCCTGCCCCCCCCCCTTTTTGGTGTGAAATATTTTGTTGATTATATAGGGAATCACTGAAGCATGACTGGAGCAAGCATCCCCCTCTGCCCCCCCCCCCCCCCCCCCCCCCCCAAAAAAAAACAACAAAAAATTAAAAAAATGGAAATTTCTGGATCTGCCCATGTCAAACTTTCACTCAGGTCATTGGTGAAGAGTTGTCACACAAAATAAATGATATCAAATGTTCATATGTATATGTTTTAGCTCGTGTAGGTGTAAGAAGGCAACCATTTGATTTGTAGGGCGAACAGGGTGAATAATCTTGCCTTGTAAAACTTGTGCTATACATAAAAATTAATACATTTCCATTTAAAAATCCGTCAGCCCAATCTCATCCAGTGAAATAGATTATTATCTGTTTTCGAAATTATATGGAAGTACTTAGTAGTTCAGACGCATTGCACGGCATCTTTTCTAAGGAGACGTGTAGACTCATTTAATTGGGGGAATGGAACCAATAAATTGATAGGATCCGATATGATCTTCCCAGTACGGAGCACCTATTTTTTTAGGTAATTATTATTAGTGTCGGTGATCTCACAAGTAAATCAGAGAAAATATTGCATGCAAATTAATGAGCAGAGAAGAGGCAATTATCAACTTGTGTATTATTCATTTTCTCGCAGTTATTTACGGTAAATTAACTATATGTATATATATCCCAAAACAGGTGTTCGGTTCTAGTACTATACAATTTAGTAAAACTGATATATTTTGGGGCCGAAAAGGGGTCTTACTGAACCTACTCCTTTATAAATCTTAAGTAGGAATGCGTGGGTTCCATTTCATGAGACCTACACGGATTTTTTATAAAATGAATTTAAAAATTTTAAATACAGTTTTCAATTCTTTCCCGGCATAGATAAAAAAATATGAAAATAAATAATCTTTTGAAAATAATACGATATGGATTTCACTTCATTATAATGATAAATCCTTTAGATCTGAAATGTTTAATTAAAACGAATTTATCATTTTGATCTACCGATAAACTTTAAATTGAAGTGACATGGTCAGTTAAATAACCTGATTAGTTGCATGGCTGATTACCATCTTACAGGTGACCCAGTAATTTTCCATATGACACTAGCGTGTACCCTTGGGGTGTGTATAACTTATTTTTTGAGGAACATCCTGTCCACGTGTAATACTTAGCATATATTGCAACATTTGACATTAAACAAATTTTCTTTGTAGCATCGGAGGCAATTTCATGTTCAACCACACAGAAAATTTCACAAAAAAAATATGATAAAATCATAAGAAAAAGAATAAGAAATACTAACAAATAAATTTGGCATTAATAAAACGGGGATTCGTGTATTCAAGAGCTTATTTTCAGTGGACAACAACAAATGGAAGTTTTTAACGACCTTGACTGGCTATAATATATATATAGCACTTGCACGGTCGTTCCAGTGGACATATTTCATACCAGATTACCTATTCTTTTTATACAGACAATTATTGTTCAATCTGATACACGTTCCTATAATGTACAGTATTTTGAACAGCTTCAAATATATGGGGTCCGTAGTAATACTGCAAAGGATCTCCTTAGTGCACTAAGAACAAAAATATGCACTAAGGACCTGATGGAATGATACAACTGTTACAAAGGACATGGCATATAAAAATAGACTTTTTAAAAATTCATAATTTTAAATTTTACAATTATACCTTTTTTTAATTAGAAAGTTATCGAATGTGTATTCGACACGTGCCTTAAAAAATTGATTGTCACCTTTTTAGTGTAATAGGTAGAAATTCACGTTTGCTCAACCTTGACCCGTTCATAATCTGCTAGTATACTGTTTAAACATGTATATATGGTATTTTAAATTGTTCTCTATTTTTTTCCCATTGGTTTGTTTCTGCCGTATTCATTCTGTCTGTTATAATTTTTACTTTTAAAGTAATAAAGTATTTTCAACTCTTTTCAGTTTGGGAATTTTTAATCCTTTTAATTTTAAAAAGACAAATAATTGTGAACACTTCACGGAAAAGTGAGGATTTATATTTGGTTGCTTAACGTCCAGTTGCCAATACTTCATTCATTTTTCTGATGTCAGGGACCATGCCCCACAGCAAGGTTTTATAAGGATAGAACATAGGCAAATGCAAATAGATTCTATTGACTATATCTTTGCTGCTTTGGTCTCTGCATGTATACATAATGATTCATTATGTTTTATGGGATACTTAACTTCTGTTCTACAAATTTTATATTAAAATATATTCTGATTTTTCATTTTTAATGAGATTTTAGTTTCTGTTGATTAGAGGCAGTACAAAAAACATGTTTTAATCATAATTAAGGTGAACCCAGCCCCCCCCCCCCCCCTGTCAACGTGACACCCAACCACACCGCTTGAAAATCTTCAAATATTTTTTAATGTTATCTTTACTATATGTTGAATAGGGTGACACGTTGTCGCTACATAATAACCAGATAAAATGGATCTTGTTTATACAAAAAATATTTCAAGATTGTGGTTTCTCAAACATATGGGAGTCACAAAATTTTGTTAATAAAGAATGGTTAAAAACTGTCATAAAGCAGAGATTGCTAGATCAATATATTCAGAACTGGAATTCCCTCATTCAAAATTCGTCAAAAGGTATAAACTACAAAAATTTTAAGAAAAACTTGAAATTGAAGAATATTTTAATATTTTGGACTTCAAAGACGCTATTGTTTTTTGTCGGTTTCAAACGACTAATACTAAGTTGCCGATTGAAACAGGAAGATGACAAAACGTAATCAGAGAAAACCGCTTTTGCAGTCTATGTAACAATCGACAAATAGGTGACGAATATTATTTTATATTTGAATGCAAATTTTTCAATCAAAAACGAAAAGAGTTTTTAACTGCATATTTTACAAAACGGCAAAATACAGTTAAATTCTCTGAAGTTATGTCAAGTACAAGAAAACCAGTTCTGAAGAAGCTTTGTTTTTTTTATAGAAAATATAAATACTTGTGTTTGTCGGCCCGTGCTTGTACTCCTGGCTTGTAACTTTTGTAACATCTCTCGCTTGTTTTGTACATATTGTAAATATTTATTGTTGTATTTGTTATCTCTGTACCGATGTAATGCATTTGCTTGATGAGAATAAAGATATATATAGTAACTTCTTTAAATATACACAAGTCATAATTACATTGGCCAGAGGGTAACTTGATAATTAGAGGATCAAAGGATTTAATTAAGACAATCCAAGACTGCTACCTCTATATTTTATTATACATATCTTTATTAGCCTCATTTAGGGTGATACAGCAATTGCAAAACGGGTAGATACGATCTGTAATCAAATAATTAAACTAATCAAAAGTTTATTTAGAGTAACCATATGCCGGATGAACAAAAAGTTTGCCATTTATTGAAAAACATATGGTTTTATATAACAAGAAAACTTCTCTAGTATTCTAAACAATTTATCACGTACCCCCTCCCCAAACCTCCGCTTTAAGCTCTAGATTCGCGCCTACACATTGTGAATTATATTTCTTACATCACGATGCTTATTACATTATAAAATAAAATGGTATTCATCTTCAATTGTTGAAATAAAGATGAATTGTTAAAAAAAAAGAATTGACATCAGTTTTAAAGTTATTGTTCATAGGAGACAGTTATGATTTATAGTCTCTTTTTAAAACGTAATATAATTTTACCTCTTGGAGTTTTTCTATATTACTTCTGTAATCGGATTTTGAAGAACCCCACGGACACCACATACTCTCATGCATATGTCACTCATTCAAGGTATAATGATAATATATGTAAACTCTTGTGTTGTTAACAAGGAAACGAAATCTCAAAAGCATTTTTGTCTCAATTTGTATCTCAAAATAGGGTTCTTTAATTTAAAAAAAAGCTTGCATAGCAATTTCCTTAAAAACAAAATATAACAAAGGCAAAGTTTTAAAACACAAAATTCATTTTTTTTTTAATTTTTCTTTCATAAACTTGAAATTTTACCACGCTAAACCGTTAGGTTTATTCAACAACAACCATTAATTAATCAATAAGTAACGATAAAAAGACAATTGTGTATTGTATTAGGTTGATTGAACATGATGATTAGTGAATTTGCAATAAGCCGTTGGTCACGTGTCGAGTGGCACGCGTTGATTAAAAAGTCATTTAACTTCAAAATTACAATATCTATTAATACCTAACTTTACAGATATGAGGTATTTAATCATATCCTCCTATATATCCATATTCTCTGTGATATTAAAACATCGTTTTAGTGTCCTCAGAGAAATTATTGTGCCGTGAAAACTGGAAATGAAGTTTAGCGGGACATAGGAAATTACAAAAATATTAGAATTGTTTACTTACATAGTGTAAGTGGGATGCGGGAATCTAAAAAAAATAAAAAGTAACTATAAAGCGAGATCCGTGAACAGAACCCCCAATGAGACCCCATTAGTTGTGGCTTATTTTTGGTCTTTTTAGCTAGTTTCCTTCCCCTACATTACTTGTAAGTTGATCGTTTTTGTAAAGCAGCACTCGAGGTCTGACAGTATATTACCAAGAAATGCACACAATATTGAAAAAGAAGGTTTAGAAAATTTAAATAATGGTATGCACACACACACTCCCCTTTCAGCACAGACAATTACATTTTTGTAAACGCGCCAAACTCATTTCTTCCACAGTGAGACAAGCTTTACAATGTTGATGGTGGTGAAAATCTAGTCCAAATAATTATGACGTCTTGCAAGGCTATTTTATTTCTGGAACGCTTTCCTCTGACGAAGCCGAAATGTGAAACCAAATCAACAAGAAGTCTAACATTTATAATAGAACTGAATATAAAATCGAAATGTATATGGGGAATGTATCAAAAGACCAAAGAGCAGATAGCAGCCAAAGGGCACCAATGGGTCTTCAATGCAACGAGAAAATCCCACAACCCGAGAGGGGGTTCCTAACCAAAGACAAATGGGGGGGGGGGGGGGTCCAACTACATGTCCCCATTCAATACAATACAATACAATATGCTTTATTTGAAAAACACTCCGTCACATTGACATGTGAAACAAGAGGTAAATTACAAAATACAATCACATACAATTAAAAAAAAATAAAACAACTTAGAAATAAAATATATGGAAAATTACTTTATATTATAATATTTTAACATTATAATATTTTAGTTAACTTTGAAATGAATATAGACACATTTTTAAATAATAAGTTAATATTTGTCAATGACAGTTAGTCCTTTCATTTTTGCTTAATTCTGATATTTCACATAGTACTCTGGAATATGCTGATTTCTGATATTTTTTAACTAATAAAGAATTGCATTCAAATAAATAATGGAATTCATTGCCAATTGCAGTTAAACACATATTGCATGTCCTTTCTTCTTTTGGAATGACTTGTACCATCTTCCCAGCTCTACTGGGATTGTACATTGCAGCATCTTAATTTTGAAATATATTTACGTTCGAATGGTGTTAATTTTAAAATTCAAATGCATTGATCGTCCAATAAAGAACAATGTAGAAAGGGGGGTTCCAACATGTCCAACCCTCAGACCCTCCTGGATCCCTGCCTGTGAGGCATGCTTTAGCTTGCCATTAAACAAAAATGTATACTAGTTGAGTGATAATGGACGTCATATTAAACTCTTTGATATTAAAAAAGAAACTAAAATAAAAATCATACAAAGGTCACAAAGGCCATAACTTCTGGCTCCTGGCGTGGGAAAAGTGCAAAATGCAGTGGGGATGAAAGCCTTTACTGTAAATTCCTGAAATTACAATTATATAAATCATCTCACATCTTTGCGCATTTCTTGAACTATTTATGTTGGTCATATTAATAAATGCATGCAATATTTTCAGAAAATTTCAATAAATAGGCTTTTTAAAAAAAGTCAATCTTGTGCATGATTTATCAATGATTATACTTGCACAATTAACGCATGTTGTTCTCAAAACTAAGAGGTGTCTATGCTATTTATGACAATTTTCATGGTTCAGTGGTTATAGTTAAGTTTTTGTGTTTTGGTCTGTTTTTCTCATACTTTATGCAATAGGTCTACTATATTTGTTGTATGAAATGATTGTAAGGTGTACATGTCTAGTGGGATGATGTCAACTGACCTTGACCTCATTTTCATGGTTCAGTGGTCAAAATTAAGTTTTTGAGTTTTGGTCTTGATCTATTAAATACTATAAGCCATAGGTCAACTGTATTTGGTGTATAGAAATATTTTTTGATCTATATGTCAGTGGCACAGGTTTTATTTGACCTTGATCTCATTTTCACGGTTCATTGATCAGTGTTTTTGTGATTTGGTCTATTTTTCTTATACTATAAGTAATAGGTCAACTATAATTGTTGCATTGAAGCCTTGTTAGCTGTATATGTCTGCCTGGCATGGTTCATCTGACATTGACCTCATTCTCATGGTTCATTAGTCTTAATTTATTTATCTTGGTTAATGTTAAGTTTATGTGACAGTTGTGATAAAGCTTTATACTTAGGACTATCAACATATTATCAATGATTAGTAAAAGAAGGCGAGACATTTCAGCGTGTGCAGTCTTATTAAACACACATTAATATACATCATGTACATTAAACAGCAAAAAAAATATTGATGCAAGATGCCATTCAATAATAACTTTTACTCTTTTATGTATAGGACAAGAACTATAGAAGATACAGAGAAATTATAAACAGCAGAAATGATAGGCAATTTAAAATTTGCAGAAGCAAACTAAACCTAAATGGTAAGGCCACTTTTATTTATTTTTTAAAGTTGTTGAACTTGAAAGATGATAATCATGATTACTATAAAAATTAAAAGATGTGGTATATTAAATATGAAAACTATCATGGCTTTAAGAAAGCAATTGTAGGCCTGTGACGACCTTCAATAATGAGAAAATCCATACCCTATAGTCAAAGAAGGCAGCTATAAAAGACCCAAAGATGAAAAATTGAAACAATCCAACATGTCCAAACTGTAAAACTAATTGCCTAGTTTATTACAAAATAAATTACAAAAAATAAATATAACCGGTATGAAACAACAACAACAACAAACACTAAATTTTAGTGTCGGACTAAACTTACAAAAACTACAGGCTCTGAACTTTGGACAGGCACAATAGGAATATGGCAACCTATGATGTAAATTTCCTGCAAACAGACTGGACTAATGTAAATCAACTAATTTTTCGCGACTACTTTATTTTGCGTTTTATACTTTCTAGTCTTACATCACAGCTAATTATTTTTCGCAAGGTTCAAGTTTACTTAATGAATTTTAATAAAGAAAGATACATATGAAAAACATTTATTGCTGTTTCTCTCTCCATTTATAACATTTTATTTGTTTATTTTGTGTATTTATAGGTGATCAGACATCTTGGTTTTCATGATCAATAGGTCATTACTGAAGAGGAAACTTAAAGTTGAAATTTATTTAAAAAGTGCATAATTGGATTAATTTGAACTGGAATGTGTGCTTTCCTGCAAAAAAGAAACAGGCAATTTCATCATTATCACATGATAATGCCAATAAACAAAATAGAGTTCTATCATAGATACACAAAAACACTATTGCATAAAAGCAACAACATATTATATATATTATTCGAAAGAAAGGAGAATGCAGAACAAAGGAACACCAGTTTTATCCACTCATTTATATCGCTCCCTCATATCAAATATACGGAAGAAGATCATTGAAGAACAATTTGCAAAAATGTTTTCTCTTAGAATTGAAGGAAAATGTTATAAAGTGAATGGAATAATGTATTCACTGAATTCTTACGTAGTAGATTGAAAACTGTACACAAGCTGAAACAGAAGAAAATTTTAATTTAAAATAACACGAAAAGTGTATATTTTATTATTTAATCTGCAAATATATAAACAAATTCTTTAGAACACCACAAATGGTATGACATTCAAATTGGTTGCTTATTAATGTATTGCATTGAAACAATTACAAAGAAAACAGAATCATTTGCTACAAATTTTTTTTATAAATCATAGTTAAATTTTATAAAAAGTATGAACAATACCTAGATCTAAACAGTCAGACTTTATCAATTTTCAATGTCATTAAAATGTTGAGTCAAACATTTATGAAAGTTTTGAATATCATTTGCATCAACTATACAGTCTTGTAATAATTATATTCATACTGTTTGTTTACATGGTATAGCGAAGAAATGTTTAACAAGAACAAATAAGGGAAATTTGATGTTCAGAAATTTCTTTAGAGGAAATTTGAAGAACAATGATTTCATTAAAGGAAATTTGTTGTCTTGAAGGAAATCTTTTTCCCTTGAAAAAACAATTTCCCTTTGAGAAAAAATCTTTTTCCTTTAGGGAAATTTGATTTCCCTTGAGGAAAACAACTATTCCTCTAAGGAAATTGTTGAAAAAAGAGGCATAACTTTTTTAACAGTGGTGCTAGAGCCAAACAATTTTAGGACAAATATCAGGGAACCAATACCAACCAAGTTATCAACTTCATTTTGACTTAACTCCAAAAATTAAGGTGAACAACTTTTGCACTCAGCGGAATTGCAAACTTGTCCCGGAGACAAATCTGCTTTTCTGAGATGTTTTACAAGGTTCCAAAAATGTGTTATGCCCTACAGCTTTCCATCCAGCTAAGGCAGAAGTATATTCTCTTTTATTCTCATAAATCCAGTATTTGCAACAAATTGTAATTTTTCTGAAGAAAAAAATTCAAATGGAAAATAATGTTTGTATTGTAATATAGTATGTTCCCATGGGAAGAAAAAATGTTCCTATATGAAAAAAAATTGTTCCCATGGGAAGAAAAATTGTTCCCATGGGAAGAAGATTTGTTCCCATGGGAAGAAATATTGTTCCCATGGGAAGAAAATTTGTTCCCATGGGAAGAATTAATTCCCATGGGAACTTTTTGTATTCATCTTTTCCCATGGGAACTTTAAAGTTCCTATGGGAACTCTAAACTTCCCATGGGAAAAGTAATTTTTCCCATGGGAACTTCCAATGTTCCCATGGGAAATTCTAATATTCCCATGGGAATTATCAAATTTCCCATGGGAAATGTACTTTTAATCAGCTGCAGTGACAACAGTGACAACAGTGACAAGTTGGGACATATGGCATTTTTTTAATTTTTCAATAATCTATCACTGGGCAAATTTTTTTTTTGATATCTTGTAAACCGACAAAGTCAGATTTGCCGATACCGGAATGGCAAATTTGTCCCGCACAGTGTTAGTATATTACCATTTGAAATTCGTATATATATCAAATATGAAAGACAACAATTAAAACAGCTTTAAATTACATGTATATAAGAAAAGAACACTTTGTTCTTCCTAAAGATTGGGAGACCCCCAAGCCATATGATCAAATCAACCGAACGATCTTATCATTAAGTTCACATATATATATATGTATATATCTAAGGTGACTGCACTTAAAATTTTATCGCTGATTATTTATTGTTGACACAGATTGACGAAATCTATTCAAATATGGAAGTTTTCTGCAAAATGGCGGTCTTTGCATTACTGATACATGTATTTCTATGTACTGTGTTGGTCACTGTTGATTGTGCCGTTAATTCTTTAAGTGGGAATTATCAGAAAAATGATCGGACATATTCAAAAAGACTTTTATTGGATGATGACTATCACACTATCATCAATAGACTGAACAATCTCACGAATCAGGTTGGGTCTCTTAAGAATGAAGATGATGCTCTTAAGAACGAGGTTGGATCTCTTAAGAATGAGGTTGGAGCTCTTAAAAATGAGGTTGAAGCTCTTAAAAAAGAGAATTGTGAGTAGCATATTAGATATTGATAAGAGACGTGGTGTATGCGTCAATGAGACAAAAGCACAAGAAGTTATGCAAACATGTACAACATATGTCACCACATGCATTCAACAATAAACAATACCAATGCCGTAAAGATAAAAGGAGCCATGATAAAAAAAATGTGAAAAAATTTCTAAAGAGTAAAACCATGGAACTGTTTAAGTTTATAGAATAACACAAAAACAAGTATGGTAGTAAGGACCTAGCGAAAACCAATGGATATCAGCCTCCTGGCTCGGAACCGGCATAAATAAAATGTGACGGGATCAATATACATTTTAGGACGCTCTACCCAACCGAACCTAGGACAGTACGCGCTAAAACAAAATTAAGAAACCAAGTTTCATACTTTTCAAATCTTATAAACATTTAGTTTATGGAAAGATCATATCGTACACACACTTGTATTGCTGTTTTTTCATCTTTAGGTTACAGCGAGATAAAAAAAAAACATAAAATAAAAATCTTTTCAATGAAATGTGTTCCTCTAAATATTATCCTACGAAAGTCTTAATATTATTACTATACTATATATAAAAATATTAATTTTCGCGAACCATTTAGGTCACGGAAATTCCAAAATATGGCATCAGTAAGGAGAGTTGTGCAAATAATGTGAATACACAGAACCCCCATCCAAATTATCTTTAGCTAAAAGTATTCATCATTTTCTATTTTATATGTACTAACAACATTCCATTTTTCTATAATTTCGATTAAAATATTCCAAAATCTGAGTTAAAAAAAGTCAAATGCCCAAAATAAACATTGTCTGATTGGTTGAAGTACTGTGGCGTCAATGATAAGCATAGCAAGCCTCGATGTAAAGCACACGCTTCACATGAATAAGGAGAGTTTTACAAATAATGTGAATACACAGATCCTCCATCCTATTTATATTTTGCTGAAAATGTTGCAATGTTCATCATTTCTGTTTTGATTCTGCTAACAACATTCCATTTTTTCTTTAATTCCGATTTATATATGTGGAACCCGCAATAAAAATAGATGGCCTCAATGATTTAAACGCAACGCAAAAAATTCCGTTGACCCTGAATTCAACGGATCGATAATAGCATCATCACCATCAACAAAATGTTTACCGTTATCTTTGTGAAATTTCAGTTATATAGTTCTTTAATTAGAGAAATTTTGGTAAGTATTACTTATTAATGTTAAGGTTCTACTGATGTGCTCCTCTAGACCTTTTTGACGGTCCGTTTTATCCCATTTATCTCAATATTATCTCCGATGACAGTAATGTCAACCCGACCTATTCGTGTCAAAAGTGAAAATCGCATCGATTTATTGAACTAATTTCTTCTTAAACTGTGCATGCATTATTTCTGTATTATATGATAACCAATCACATTCACGTTGCATGTTTGCATGAAAATGGTCATGTATTAGTGAATTGTAAGGGCGATGCAACTTGAGGTCAGTGCGCGATCACGTGACATTATTATTTGTAAACAAATTTAAAACATGCTCCCCGCGTAACACGTGTCTGAATTATCCTTTCAAAGTGTTATGAATCTTTCAATCACTATTTTATGAAATATTTCTAGGTTTGCATATCAGTAGTCAAAGTGAATTAAACGTAGTTCTTAGTTGTGTTTTTTTTATATAGAATTAGAAGGTAAATCTACATAAGGGGGTCTCATTGGGGGGGGGGGGGGGGGGTGTTCTGATCCCAGATCCCACTTACTGTTTTGTCAGATTCCCATATCCCGCTTACACTATGTACATGAGCAATTTTCATTTTTTTGTCATTTCTGGGGTCCTGCAGAACCCCATTTCCCGTTTTCACGACAGACCTCATTTCCCGTTTCATGACACAATAATTTGACTTTCACGTTTCACGCTTGCGAAAAATTGTCAATATTGGTCACGCTTAGACCCAATGAGAACCACACACTAGTCAGTATTTAACTTCACCCAAAAAGATGACTCAACTTCCCTCTATATTTAAAATGTTCACCATTTCTGTTTTGATTCTGCTAACAACATTCCATTTTTTCTTTAATTCCGATTTATATATGTGGAACCCGCAATAAAAATAGATGGCCTCAATGATTTAAACGCAACGCAAAAAATTCCGTTGACCCTGAATTCAACGGATCGATAATAGCATCATCACCATCAACAAAATGTTTACCGTTATCTTTGTGAAATTTCAGTTATATAGTTCTTTAATTAGAGAAATTTTGGTAAGTATTACTTATTAATGTTAAGGTTCTACTGATGTGCTCCTCTAGACCTTTTTGACGGTCCGTTTTATCCCATTTATCTCAATATTATCTCCGATGACAGTAATGTCAACCCGACCTATTCGTGTCAAAAGTGAAAATCGCATCGATTTATTGAACTAATTTCTTCTTAAACTGTGCATGCATTATTTCTGTATTATATGATAACCAATCACATTCACGTTGCATGTTTGCATGAAAATGGTCATGTATTAGTGAATTGTAAGGGCGATGCAACTTGAGGTCAGTGCGCGATCATGTGACATTATTATTTGTAAACAAATTTAAAACATGCTCCCCGCGTAACACGTGTCTGAATTATCCTTTCAAAGTGTTATGAATCTTTCAATCACTATTTTATGAAATATTTCTAGGTTTGCATATCAGTAGTCAAAGTGAATTAAACGTAGTTCTTAGTTGTGTTTTTTTTATATAGAATTAGAAGGTAAATCTACATAAGGGGGTCTCATTGGGGGGGGGGGGTGTTCTGATCCCAGATCCCACTTACTGTTTTGTCAGATTCCCATATCCCGCTTACACTATGTACATGAGCAATTTTCATTTTTTTGTCATTTCCGGGGTCCTGCAGAACCCCATTTCCCGTTTTCACGACAGACCTCATTTCCCGTTTTCATGACACAATAATTTGACTTTCACGTTTCACGCTTGCGAAAAATTGTCAATATTGGTCACGCTTAGACCCAATGAGAACCACACACTAGTCAGTATTTAACTTCACCCAAAAAGATGACTCAACTTCCCTCTATATTTAAAACCTGCATACTAATTTAAATAGCATTTGCTCCCCTTGAACACTATTTGGCCCCTTCCGTGTCATTTCCCTTTAAATTTGCTGAAAAGTCATACTTTAAGTCCATTTACAGTAACGGCTAATATTTGAAATTACCATCTTAATTTCAATTTTCATATTGAACACATTTGACCATTCAATATGAGTTCCCATGTATTTTTGTCATATATGAAGGAGGTTTTAGGTCATGTTTTCCTAAACACCTTATTGCTATTTGTCTGTCTGGATTGTTAAAACCACAAAATCAAATATTGATGAATATGCAAGTTTTCAACAATCCCGGAACATTAACAAAGATGTGTGTGAGAGGGTGAAAATTACCCTTCTGATGTACTGATATTTTTAGCACCCCAAGTGAGAATCTAACTCAGGACTTTCAGCACTGTAGCCATCGGTCTTAACCACAAGATCACGAACTCACATTTGATGAACTAATTTCTTCTATATTAACTGTACGTGCATAAATTCTGTATTATTTGATAACCAATCACATTCACGTTGCATGTTTGCATGATAATGGGTTCTGTATGAGTGAACTGTAGTGTATTGCAAAATTAATGCAAATTGTGACGTCAGTGCGCCTTCACGTGACATAATTATTTGTAACCAAACCGGCTTCTCATGTAATGTAACGGTTTATTTCGTCCTCTGTGATATTTTATCCTGAGGATAATTTGTCCCGGTAATTTTTTTCCAGGCATGGTATTTCATTTCACAGGTTGATTTTTCCCAGAGGAGTGAAAATCTATCAGATTTCTGTGTTATGCGGATAGTATGTACGGGTATATATTTGCCGTATTATATTTCACAGAACCGTGTGAAAAAGAGTCCCATTAACTACTATGTAAGTTACTCTCAATCAATATATACCTGACTATAATTATAAAATGTTTACAAAGGTAAGCAACTGTCTAGGGCCAGGTAAGGGAGGGGAAAAATTAGTATTAGTACTATTTCGCAGAACGATAAACAGATGCATAGACAGACCAAGGGGGTGGGGGAAATTTAGCTTATGACATATATGTAAGAAATCATTGAAGCTTGATGGGAGTGGGCAACCCTCTGGTCCATCAGAGCCCCCACACCTTTTTGAAAAGTTCTGGATCTGCCACTGAGATTTGCAGGTTTTCTTAGTAAAGATACCTTAAAATATCACAAACTGTGTGCTTTCCAGACCATAGTTTACATTTTTTTTTCATATTTTGCCGTGTCAAAATGACCTAAATTTAAAGGACAGTATATAGACCCAAAAATGGTATATCACATTCTACACATCAAGATTTTAGCAGGAAAGACTGCCATTGGAGTTTTTAACCATTGTGACTTTTTAATTTGATCTACTCCACTAATTTAATAAAGTCGTTGAAGTAGAATATTTAATGTAGGTTTGTCCACATTTTGGTATATATTAATACATGTTTAGAAATAATGTTGAGCCTGTTCCTAGATGCCTGTTATAGACTTCAATATTTATTGTTTATTGAAAATAAATGGAATCAATTCTTTCAGAAAAGTTTAATTCTATGGAAATGTATCCCCCCTTTTATAAGTTGAAAAGGCTACATAGAGGTCAATATACAGTCTCCAACAGAAAACCAAAAAAAGGAAAAATAAAGTGAATTTTGGAGAATTATTAATTTAAATGTACATGCATTTGAAATATTTAAGATATATTGTTTCAATTTTTTTAGTTCTAGGTTCCACATAACTACCATTTTAGAAAACGATTTCAATGCTAAGTCTATTAGAGGGATATTTGATTTTCATTGGTTGTAAAATATGGAATCTTATTCAGTGGCAAAGGAAATAGACACTGACAAGTCTTAGATAACATTTTATATAGTTTTGAATTTTTCTTCGTCAGTTGACTAAAATTAGATGGAGGTGTGTTCTAATTTCCAACAGAGGAGCAATCAACCTATATCAATATGTGCATGAAGCAAATTGATAGTTGCTAGATACTGAATGATTATATCCACAATAAAGGTTTAACCTGTGCATATATACTTAAAACAAGATAAAAAAAGTCATGTCTTTTTCAGGACTTCTGAATCCAATCATGTAGTATGGAATGTTATTGAGACATGGTTTGGGTGGATGGATGGTCATGAAGGACCTGTAGTACAAAGTATATCACTGGATTTAGCTCTTTGTCTAAGTGTATTATTAAAGTACTTTGCTTTGAGCTCAGTTCATTGTTATGCAATTCATTCTTTGTGAAATTAAGATTTGACAGACAACTCTAATGGACAAGGATTTGTCAAAGTAGTATCATCTCTATGTACAATGTAAGTATTCAGGAGATAAAAGCATTCTATTTTGATTTGAACCATACATTTTATAAAAAAAAAAGTGGGAACAAATTTACCGGACAATGCTACTCCCACTACTAGCAATATGATGCTAGGTTGTTTTAATACATCTGTATTGCCTGCTGATGACTCGGCCCTGAGTGTAAACGGTCCTTCAATTAGGAGGGAAAAAAATTATAAGGCCTATCCAGTCTAAGGGAGCTACCATTTGATTTTTATGGGGGGAGCTAGGATGAAATTTGAAAAAAAGGCAGGACAGGATTTTGAGTAAAAAAAAAAGGCAGGATGAGTAACTTGGCAAAAAAAAAAAGGCAGGATGACAATTGTTGTAAAAAAGTCAGGATAAGCTAAGAAAAAAAGAGGCAGGACCGAATAGACTGAAAAATAAAAAGGCAGGACAGAGATTACAACTAAAAAAAAAGGCAGGACAGAGATTACAACTAAAAAAAAAGGCAGGACAAAATTTTTCATCCTAGCCCCCCCCCCCCATAAAAATCAAATGGTAGCTCCCTAATCGATTTCTAAAACTATACTTCATTGCACATGTTCAACATTTTTATACAACCACAAAAAATTTGGGGTCGTAAATTGGTATCCTGTCCGAAAGATGGTTTCTGGATAATAACTTTATTATAAGTCAACAGAAATCAACAAAATTATAACACAACGTTTATAACCACAAAAGGAAGCTTGGGATTGATTTTGGGGGTTATGGTCCCTAAGGTTTAGGAATAAGGGGTACAAAGGTGCCCAAAACAAGCTTTAATCTAGTGTCGGTTTAAAAAGTTGTGTATAAGTATTTCAATTGTTCTGAAATTGTACCACAATGTTTAATACCATAAGTAGAAGGTTCGGATATATTGTGTGGGTTATGGGACAAACAGTCTAATAATTACGGACCAAAAACAAACATTTTTGTAAATTCAAGACCCTTAATTGGAGTTTGTCCAGAATGGTTCTTGAATTACCTAATACCAATGCTTTATGAAATCTTCTTTGAAAATTGGAGTTATCTTTCTTTGTTCAGTCAACTTAAATCAATTATACAATATACAATGCAATATTCACTTTATTACCAACTGATAAATTAAAGCAGTCATTAATAACCATTCAGTGATTGCAAGCACTTTCTAGGGTATGCCCTTTTACAAATGGAAAAATTATACATTTTTTTAGTTTCTGATCTCTTAACTGAAGTTTGTCTCCTCTAAATGTTTCTCATTTCAGAAATTAAAAAGAAAATTTCTTTAGATATTTTTGTTTGAAAGGATTAATATTCAGCAGCATAGTGAACTGCTCCTAACACAAAAGCAAAACAAATATTTAAGTTCATTAGACCACATTCATTCTGTGTCAGAAACCTAAGCTGTGTCATCTATTTAATCACAATTCAAACTCAGAGCTGTTTCCAGCTTGAATGTTGTGTCAATACTAGCCCCAACTGTTCAGGCTTCGACCTCTGCAGTCGTATAAAGCTGGGCTCTGCGGAGCATCTGGTCCATTCATTTGTTTATTTTTCAATTTGTGTGAATTAACATAGTTACAGTAAATGCTAATTACTGCACTTTCATACCACAACAAATATTGTATTGGTACATGTATCACTCAAATGTGTATCCATATAACAAAAAAAATGAAAAGGAATAATTTTGCATTACCTTTTGAATACTATGACTTTTTAGATATGTAGACATATTAAGACTCATTAGTAGATGTTGATAATATTGGCTTAAAATGCTTGAAATTCTATCAGATTACTTTTGGAGCAGTTATGAGTTTTGAAATTAGAAAGATCATATCATATGCAACAAGTGTAGTAAGTTTCAAGTTGATTGGAATTCAGCTTCATCAAAAACTACTTTGACCAAAAACTTTAACCTGAAACTCCCACTTCCATTTTCTATGTTCAATGGACCGTGAAATTGGGGTCAAAAGTCTAATTTGGCTTTAAAATTAGAAAGATCATATCATAATGAACATGTGTACTAAGTTTCGAGTTGATTGGACTTCAGCTTCATCAAAAACTACCTTGACCAAAAACTTTAACCTAAAGCGGGACAAACGAACGAACGGACCCACAGACCAGAAAACATAATGCCTATCTACTATTGTAGGTGGGGGCATAAAAAATTTAATAAATAACACTCATAATGCTCAGATTGGTTGTCATCGTGCAACATAGTTAATAACACCATATAGAAAAAACATAGAACTCATTTTGTCATAAGACACTGTCAAACATCCATACATACTATCCACACTCATCTGTGTCCACACTTGTTCTTTATTAATATACATAATATGTATATCTACCTTACAACAAAATAATTTTATTTACCTGTGTACGTTTTGTTTATTTTGCAGTATTTTTTCCAAGAATATGGTTATTTTCTGATATTGTTTTACATCTAACCCCCTTGTTTTATTTATTTTGTATGTATATTGTGTCATCGATCAACTTTATATGTTCAATGTATATTCACTTGCTTTTGTTAACATGCATTTTGACTGATATTTTATAATGTGTCTTTCTATGTTGTGATGTTATCCTATTGTTTCCGGTTATGATGGAGGTTGGTACATGTACCTAATGAAAAATTTAAACCTGTCGCAATTGTTTGCACATGTCCTAAGTCACGAACCTGGTGTTCAGTGGTTGTCGTTTGTTGATGTGTTTCATAAGTATTTTTGTTTTTCGTTTTTGATATAGATTAGACCGTTGGTTTTCCTGTTTTAATGGTGTGACGCTATTCATCTTGAGGCCCTTTATGACTTGCTGTTCGGCATACCAAGCCTCCGTGTTGAAGGCGTTTTATAGTTTACTGTTACAAATTGCGACTTGGATGGAGAGTTGTGTACCATTGGCACTCATACCAAATCTTCTTATATCTATTGACACATAGTTTCCAATAATTACTAAATAATATCATTAAGAAAAAGATATTATCGCAATTTAGCTAGTCGAAAATAGAAATAATAGATGCAGTTTATTTTCTTAAATTATATTTTCAGCTTATTTAAGAAACCAGACCGTGGCCTTTTTAGCAAAAAAACAAGTTCCCTAACTGGTCAAAACCACCACATCTATTACGATAACATTAAACTGAATATTGGAAACGCATTCCACCTTGCACATGGAAACTTTATTGCTCCTGTGAAGGGCCTTTATCAGTTTTCAGTAACAGCATGCTCAAACAATCCCCATTTCATTGTTCTAGAGCTTATGGTTAACGCTGCAATTGTAGGAAAGGTGATAGCTGGTGATGGAAATCTCGCCGAATGCACGTCAAATTCCTTCCTTGTTCAGCTATCCGTTGCCGATGACGTTTATGTACAGCATGAAGCACTTGGCGACTATCTATTTAGCGACCCGAGATACGGATATCCATCATTTTCAGGTGTTCTTCTTAATGCTTTATAATTTACATTAAAGAATGAAGTACCTAGAAAGAGTCGTTCTTTGTTCATTCTCTAGCATTTCTTTGTTTTCAAGAGCGGGGTCTGAATTGTCTCTAGGTATATATCAGCCACGCATCATTTCGTGTACGAGAGACAAAATATAACAAAAGGACAGTCAAACTTTTAAGTCGAAATAAACTTACTACGCCATTTCAAAAAAAGAAATCATATGCAGACAAGCAATATGATACAAAACACAACAAAGACAACTAAAGACTGAGAAACGAAACGTTAACACGAACCCCACTAATGCAACGACTGGGAGATCTCATTAACTCCGGAAAGGTAAGCATGTGAAGTTGTTATGCGGTGTTTTGTGGTTTGTCTTACTAGCAGACCGCTTCAAAATTCTCTCAAGACGTGCTATGATTAAACATTTTAATTAAACATGCATAGGCAACCGCTTGCCTTGTCGGCCATTGTTTTATTGTAACACCAGACTGAGTTGCAAATATGATAATCTACATGACTAATTTGAAAAAATAAGGTTTTTCTTCTATTCTATTGAAAGACCTCTTGCTGCTGTTCTGATTAATTATGTTTTCCGTGAAAATATCTTTTATTTTTGTTCTGATTTTTTTGTTCTTTTTTTGTTCTTTTTTTAATACTCTGTATTGTTATTTTATGACAATATCGCTTAGATATATTGCATATGATGCTAGTATATGCGATATCGAACAGTATACACATTTCTGGAACTATCACTACGTAACCAACCACTTTCCCTTGTAAGAGTTATTTAATTATCTCTGAACACTGTTGTGTACTACAGTAAACTTCTTCGTAACCGTAAAAGATAACGACAAAACTATTTTACCAAATTGCACATTCTCGCCTCGGGTTGTCAAGACTAATATTGACCGGAGAAATTGGAAGATTCCATATAAGAGTTAACTTATTTTCCTTTTTGATTTCAACATAAGTGAAATTTTGATAGTAACTCACGAACCATAAGTGAAAGAGACATATGATCTTTCAAATTGAGGTCCAGTGTCCACCACAAACACAACGAGGTCAAGGTCAAATATAAAAGGTCAAAGATCATTGTCATGTCTCTTTTTTTTTGCTTCTGCTTGTGTGCTCATGCATGTTACCCTTAGGAAATTAAATTTATATCAACAAAAGATTTTCATGAAATTCTTTGTTGCGACAAGTCATATATCTATTCAAAGCGGTGCGATAATATTTACTATTGAGTTTTCTCCTATGACATGTAAAAAATAGTATGTATCGTAATATAACCTTGCTTTGTGACCTTACAATTGAGGTCAGTGTCATAGGTAAATTCGGCGTTCTAGATTATGACCTTGTCTAAATTCTTATGCATATACATGTAGGGTTAAGCCATGATGGGACTTTTAACATTAAGTTGGAAGCCATATGATCTTGCATTCCTTCTAGGAACAGGTACTAGAACTGTTTAAAATAGGATGTTCTAAAAAATATGCTCTGAATAATCTCAATTGGATGTATATAAAAAGAAGAAGATTTGGTATGATTGCCATTATAAAACTCTCCACTAGAGACCAAGTGATGTAGGAGTTAAAAACTATGATTCACCGTACTGCCTTCAATAATGAACAAAACCCATTCCACATTACATGCCTTAAAAGCCCGGAAGTTACTAATGGAACCCAATTCAAAAGTGAAAACTAACGGCCTGGTTCTTTACAAAATTATCAATAAAAAACAAATATGACATACATCAATTAACGATTGAATAACAGAATCCTGACAAGAGACAGGCACAAACAGAATGTGTTTGGGTTAAACATGTTTTTAATTTGTTATGTCTAAATCCGTTACGCTTTGGTATAATTACTTTTTTTTTTCTGCTTAACTGTCAATGCCACCTAATTAGTCCTCTTAAACATCAACACTCCGATTTTCGAGGTTTTGACTTTTATGAGAGATCTTTAGAACTCTAAACGTTTCTTCTGTATATAATTATGCTTTTTTTTTATTGTTAATTGATGCTTAAAATCGTTCTGGTTTGGGTTTTTTTGTAACTGCCAGGTTTTGTCTACTGAACTCCAAAATTTATAAACCTAATGATTCGACACAGATATTTCAAGGATATCAACTTTTCTGAACATATTTTACAGTGGATGAAACGTTTCGAAAATATGATTATGTTTAATCGCATAGCTACATAGATTGACGAGATTTGAAGAATTGAAGAACTGAAACCGTTTTTTTAATTTGTTCATGGAGCTCATACTTCTGTGAAGTGTGAACACAATGAGCCAATGTTTTATCAAAAGCATGATACTTCTAAAATACTTGCTTTGAACAGATAAAGTTTAAATGAACTGCAGGGTTATAATACATTGCAATGATCCATACACCTGAATATTATAGATTAAGAAATAAGGCAATGTTACACGATTGTCAATCAATCTAAATAATCTCCCATTCCGTAATAAGACATTTCTAAAATTGAAACGGAAATAATTGGCAATAGTTCGCACCGAAAATCGTAACGAATTTACGAAATTATTATGATGACAGCAATTTCGAAACAGTTTTATTTACCACTGTACTGCATGCTGGTTAGTTCAAAGAGCAAATGATCATTACATACAATGTAATCCCCCAAACGACGAGATGCAGTGATTTAACAACAAAAGAATAATGAAAACCTCTTTCAATTTGTATTCAACCAAGGAAATAGATTTGAATGAAAATTCTTAAATTTGCAGGTTTTTTTTATATAACATAACCATTTCATGTTAAGTTCATTACACACATGCAAATATCGAGTCAAAAGGAAATATGCGCTCTTTGAATCTCAATATTGACGACATATCTAAAACCACTTAGATCCATTAATCGGAAACACAATTTCAAAACGTTTTCAACAATTGTTATCACATATGATTGCTGATTGATGAGTTCCCCTTTTCCTCGGATGTGATCTACTGAATTAGACTTATTACCAGGTTTGTCAATATGAGCAACACAGCGGGTGCTAATGTGAAGTAGGATCTAATAACCCTTCCGGAGCAACTGAAAAAACCACAAATTTTTGGTAGGGTTCGTGTTGGTCAGTCTTTAGTTATTTAGTAATTACGTTGTCAGTTTATTTTCGACTCGATTTTCATGAATGATATTACCACATAAAATTCTAATATCGTGGTTGATAAGGAAATGTGGCTCAATAATTCAGAATGATCAACTGAATAATAACTTTCGATCAGCGGTATACGACTGCTGCCTTTATTCATTCGTTTATTAAGAAACATTTATATTGTTTAAATAATTTTTTATCATCTAAATATCTGCCTGTATTGTATAAATACGTATCAAGTAGCATATTTCGTTGCGTACGAATCTATAATGTTTTGTCATGTGTACGAATAAGGTTTATAACAGTAAAGGATAAATTATGCAATAAGAGGAGCACATGATATATTTCATACAAGATTTTATAGGTTTATTTAAATCATTTACATTTTTATCGTAATTCCCTTTTCTTCAATAACACATATAAAAGGTGTACTGTGAAATTCCAATATTAACAAGATTAAAGACAACAATCAAAAACAGCTTTTAATTATATAAGAAAACAAACATTCTATTCTCCCTATAGATTGATATACCCAATCCTTTGACCGAATTAACCGCACGATCTTATCATTTACTTTCTATATACATTTATATATCTAAGGTAACTGCACTTACATTTTTATCATTGATTATGTATGGTTGACACAGATTGACGAAATCTGTTCAAATGTGGGAGTTCTTTGCAACATGGCAATCATTGCGGTCATGATATGTCTATTCACTGTGTCGGTCACTGTAGTGTGTGCCGTTAATTCCGAAAGTGGGAATTATCAGGAAAATGATCGAACATTTTCAAAAAGACTTTTATTGGATGATGACTACCACACTATTATCAACAGATTGAACAATCTCACGAATGAGGTTGGAGCTCTCAAGAATAAAGTTGAAGCTCTTATGACCGGACTATTTGGACAGTGCAATGAAATTAGTTTTTAAACAACATTTTAGTATTTCAATTGTTTTAATGTATATTTAGGTTTTGCATTTATTTTATTATTATAATTCTAGACTTTGTCGTAAATTTAGGCATAAGTGTTTTACACACGGATTATGTGTCATAATCTTGGACAAAGGTCTTAAATGCATTTACTCTATTTATCTCATTATTTATTCTCTGTGACAGTTTGGACTATAATTTACAAATACGTGTCGGACACTAATTACTCTTTTAATCTATTGTTATTTCTAATTTGTCATCTGTTAATCTTCTTAATCCTTTAATTGCTCATGCTTATATATATTGTTATTGTTTGTATGTTACTTTACATTTAGTTTGGAGTTTGTTGTTCGGTCTTTCCGGACTGCTAAAATAAAAGTTTTAGGAGCGAAATATTCCTTCTGGATTCACATTTAGCCGGAACGACATTTCATCCGGCTATACTCTCGATAAGGAAAACGGTAAGTTGCCTGTAAGATGTTGTTATGAGACATAGGGAAGATGCGGATCCAGAATTTTGAAAAAGGAGAGGGCGCGCGGGACCCAAAACTAGACAAACTAGAAGATTAAAAGGTAAAAAGTCTTGATTAACTATAATTGTCACTCCATAAGGGCCCCGGGTAACCATCCCCTCTAAATCCGCCGTTGCATGGTATACGTCAATGAGACAGCAACCATATTTCAACAACACATTAAAAAAAAGACGTCCTTAATTTGATTAACATACATTTCTTCCCAATGTCTTTACATTTATGACAATTGTTTTATCTCCCTCGAGTCGAAAAAAAATGTTCATACATTTAAAAGAGATTTTTTGAGATCTGCCATCAAAATCAGTTGCAACAAATAATGGAACATAAAAACAAAATTCTCTCCAAGTTTCATTAAATTTCTTGAAGTTTTGATAAAACAATTGATGTCTAACATTCAAATCTTGAACATGACTGAATCTTTATTTTAACGACACCGACGACGACGGAATATAGGATGTTCGAAAACGAAACGATGGGGTACATATATACATGTATGATCAAAGGCCCCAAAATGACTAAGAAAAAAGAAAACAATTCAAACGGGAAGCGAACGGTCTAATTTATATAAAAAAACGAGATACGAGAAAATCTATGAATCCCAACAACAAATGACAACCTTTTGCATAGAAAGACTACTTTACAAATATATTATTTTTACAGAGTTAAACAAAACTATTTTTTCCGTTTTTTTTTTTATTTAAAAAAAAAAAACGATATGATATATCATTTCATGACATTATACTACACGCATAAAAAAGATCAGAGATCAAAAGAACAGTGTTTGTTACTGTTCTTCGTTTCATTTTCGCAGTTAAGACTTCGACACGGGCTAAAACTTATCACAAGCTAACTTTGTTGAAATTAAGTAACGAGATGCTTATAATTATTTTAAGTGAATTAAGGCGACAATAGCTTACCGATGTTCAAATCCCGTAAACGATTAGGAAAAGACCACGTAACAAAAGAAAATGAGAGAATTTCATGAACGCCAAAGGGAATAAGACCGAATGCGTCGACAGGGTAAGCGCCTCCTACTATATAGATATAGGAAGATGTGGTGTGAGTGCCAATGAGACAACTCTCCATACAAATAACAATTTAAAAAGTAAACCATTATAGGTTAAAGTACGGCCTTCAACACGGAGCCTTAGCTCACACCGAACAACAAGCTATAAAGGGCCCCAAAATTACTAGTGTAAAACCATTCAAACGGGAAAACCAACGGTCTAATCTATATAAACAAAACGAGAAACGAGAAACACGTATATATTACATAAACAAACGACAACTACTGTACATCAGATTCCTGACTTAGGACAGGTGCATGCATCATCCCCTATACGAATTCACACTCAGTAAAAATATCAAAATCGGTTATAGGACACAGTCGGTAACATTACAAATTGAACGACTGTTCTAGAATATAAAGATCTAAGACCGCGAACACATGTCGCCAGTGAGTTTAGCTCAGGAGTTGAGACACCGACACATCGCAATGGTCAACCAATTTGTGGTGGTGGCCGTAAAACGTATGTTGCGTCGATTTCAGTCGTTCTTCCTCATAACTCTGAGAAGTTTTTGTGCAAAGATTACATATGATATATAAATAAAACAAATACAATACAATACAATACAGCAATTACTTTATCATATAATTGAGAAAAGAAGTCACATTCATTATGAGTATGTAATTTGCTTAGAGTTGTTTTACTATAGTCAAGTCAAGGTAATGAATGTTGTTGACAATGTATGGATCACATATGATGCTGACATACTCCATTTGGGGTATGATAAGGGTTTGTAGCAGATTTCATTTGTCTTAAGTGGTCTATGTGGGTACCCCAGTTCAGTTTGTGGTGCATTTTTTATCCTAGATATTTTGTAAATGTTTTACTAGCATGTCAACGGAAGCAAATAGCAATACAAGTTTTAAAAAATGTAATGAAATAATGTAGAAAATTTAAAATTTGTGAAAACTGATGTTTTCATGCAGCAACATGTATTTATGTTGTTTTTTTCATTTTCTTTTTCAGCCTTGCTAAGACACCCGGCTGTTGACTTTTTAGTGGAAAAAACAAAAACCCTCTCTGGTCAAAACCACCACATCTATTACGACAGCATTAAACTTAATATTGGAAGCGCATACTTTCTTGCTCATGGAAACTTTATTGCCCCTGTGAAGGGTCTCTACATGTTCTCCGTAACAGCATGTTCCCATACTAGTCATGTTATTGTTCTAGAGCTTACAGTGAACGTTGCAGTGGTAGGAAAAGTGTTGGCTGGCGATCAAAACTACTCTGAATGCACGTCAAAATCTTTCCTTGTTCAGCTGTCCGCCGGCGATGACGTTTATATTCAGCATAAAGCCGTTGGGGACTATCTATATAGCAACTCGATTTACGGATATCCCTCATTTTCTGGTGCACTGTTGAAGGTTTTGTAACATAATTAAAAATTAAAATCTCATGAAGAGAGTTTTGCATCGTTTATTTTCATCCATTACTACTTTAAGAAGGACAGTGTCATACAGTTGTCCTTAATTGAACACCTACCTTCGTGAAGCTGTATAATGTGGTGTTTTGTGAGTTTTCTTATGCGCCGACAGCTTGCACATTCTCCCTACACCAGTTCTATGAGTTAATGATTTTAATCTGCATAGCCAAAACGATTGCCTATTTGGACACGGTTTTACTGCTATACATGTAGGGAAGAATTATCTGTTACCATATTTCACTTATAAAATATGACACTTGAATGTGAAGAGTGGTTTTACCTAATCAGACTATATAGAATGAAATTCAAAACAGTGTAGCTGTGACCATTGATTGACACATTAAAATCATCCATTGACTGGGACAATTTAGGTGAACGTTTGTATGTAACGACCAATGCTCACTATGTACTTTTTAAAGACACTTAAACTATGGGGTCACCAAAGGTTCTCAACACCTAAATAAAGTAATTCGAAAAATTAATCAGAAATAACACGATATTTTGATTTATATCAATTATATAAATCAAAACACAAAGGTTATTCCTGATTAATTTTTCGAATTATTTTATAATTAAAGGCATTAAGAAACCTTTGGTGACCCCACAGTTTAAATGTCTACCGTAGGTACGTCGTGAACAGTGGTCGTTACAGACAAACGTTCACGTAAATTGTCCCAGTCAATGGATGATTTAAATGTGTCAATCAATGGCCACAGCTACACTGTTTTGAATTTCATTCTATAGTTTGTGTGTATATGTACGAATACATCCGAACTACAAATGTTTCTATGGTCTGGTGGTATTTCACTACACAAGTCATGAATAAGATAGTCTACACGAATACTATGTTTATACTGGTTGTGCTGTTTAATATGATAAATTTTTATTTGTAACCTTGCAATTGTTTTCGCGTCCATAATTATTATCAAAACCAATGAAAAATTTGAAAATTCATGAATTAGATTTATAACAAAAATGTAGCATGCATTTACGGAAGCTTTTATTGAAGTAATGATAGGGATATTCTACATAAAAAGAATATTTATGTTGATATGGTGGAATGCATATCGTCAATACTGGTACACGTGTTCCACTGAACGCTAAAGAAACACGCACGTCTTTTCACTTTTTACTGTTAAAGTTTATTACCAATCTGAAATGAATCAACCAGGTATGCATGGTTTTTATTAGTTGTTGTTAGTTTTTGAACTAGCTGTCAGTAACTCCGAGTACTGTCAGATATGTACTTGGTGTCTTTTTGTTGTTGGGATGTACAAGTACCTTGCCACGTCCACTCTGTGTTTCTGTTAGATGTATTTCTATTTGTATCCATCTGATGAGCTAGGCCTTTTTCAACTGATTTTTATAGTTCGTTCCTATGTTGTAACGTTACACCACTGTCACAGGTTAAGAGAGGATTGTTACCTTCAAACTAGTTTAATCCCGCCACAGTCTGTAGGCTTGTGTCTGTTCCAAGTCAAGAGCCTGTAATTCAGTGATTTTCGTTTGTTGATGTGTTAAATATTTGTTTTTCGTACATTATTGTACATATATTTAGGCCGTTCGTTTTCTCGTTTGAATTGTTTACATTTGTCATTTCGGGGCCTTTTATAGCTGACTATGCGGTTTTGACTTTGCTCATTGTTGAAGGCCGTACGGTTACCTATAGTTGTTTCCTGTGTCAGTTTGGTCTCTTGTGAAGAGTTCTCATCGGAAATTATACATTATCCTTTTTCTTTTATAAGAAATAGTTGGTACGAATAACAACATAGCATTGTAATATGATTTTGGTAAAGCGTTTATAGTCGCCAGAGGCAATTCTTGTTTCTAATTAGTTTAGTTAAGTAAAGAAAGTACAATACCAATCTTTTACCTTTTCTTAGAAAGGAGAAGAGAGACTTGACCAATCTGAACAATATAATTTAACAAAATAAAATTTATTCTCTTATTAATCTTGCAATTGACATATAACAAAACAAAACATCACACATAAAAAACAATGCATGTCAGCAATATGGTATTATAGACTACACCCCTTTTCTTGGGTATTATGGAGAACTTTTGAACATTTACCGGCTCTTGGAAAGTAAAACCTGCACATAACAGACGACGTAGTATAGTGTATGGAGAAAATTCCTTTTATTTAAAAAAAAACAACAAAAAACAAAAAACAAAAAAAAAACAGGAGGATAGGGACACTCCTCACTAAGCAGATCATTTCATGTAGCTCTGGTCAATTTTAAGATGCCAAATTCCTATTAAAAAAAACATGTGGAGAGAATATGTATCTTTGCAGATCTCAAGGCTGTTTGCAAGGGTTCGGTAGAGAGATGCAAGTGTTGACATTGTGATTTTAGATCTTGTGCGCTATCCGACTAGTTGTCTACATTTTAGGTTCCAGCATTGACAAAGACTTATATAACGTTCATTTGTGTAATTTTTGATGCAATGATTTTTTTCTAATTCTTTTAAAAGAACGAGGTTTCCAAACCACTAAGACGAAGTGCTATAGTATTGTATTTTATTAAACAAATTCTAGGTGTTTTTCTTCATCTTTCGTTTTTTTCAATGCATCAAATATACCAAATTCGTTATGTTTACAATGTATTAAATTTATTAGGAATAACATTTCAATTTGATAGAATATGATTTTTTGATTTTTTTACACAAGATGCCTATGAGCAAATAATGAGTATAGCACACACTGGAAACTTGTGAGGTACATCTTTTTTATATGTCAAACAGACAGCACCCATCACCAAAAGAATTCTAGTAATTGGTTAAAAAGACTTTTGTTGATTTCAAAGAAAAGTTTTAGAATCGACCTGATACAATTTAGATATAGCCGCTGTAAACTAATTTGTTTTGTGAGACTGACTCAAACTATTTGTCTTTTGAATGTATGACATGCATGCCCGTCTTGAAAAGATTGGGCCAAGCAGGCACTTCTATGATCATTATAATTTTGTACACTGGAGTCACCACAAAATAGTTCTCATAGACGTATTTTTCAATCATTCTCAAAGTAAGAATAAATCTGGGTAGTAGTCCTTCGTGCAAATCTATACAATTTCAGAGCAGACAGTTATATCAGTCATATCAAAATTGGCAAATCATAGATCCCAAGTACAAGTACCTTTAGTCTATAATTACTCTTGACAACTGAACACCTTTTTAGGATTTGCTTAGGTCATGCAACGTCAGAACGAATCCCATTTAGAAAACATGGAAATTGCCAAACTAGACTTGGGGCGGCACATTGTGAACATATCGTATTTTATATTTTTTTAAGTAGATAAATCATTCATAAATACATTGTTCATAAACTATCTCTTTGTAACACACGTGGCATACGCATTTGAGGATTGACAAGTAAATGACAAGGAGTTTATTACTCTCAATAATTGTAAACCCATTGCAACTTCACATAGGACGATACATAATCGATAATTATCGTATTACCCTGTTATAGGAGTAAAAAGAAGTTTTCAAAAAATCGAAAAGATCTCGGATTGATTTTCGTTGGTTCAACTAATTATAAAAGCTGCATGTATGGTAAAAAGAAAATTTATTGATTGATTGCTGGTTGTTTAACGTCCAGTGGCAAATATTTCATGCATGTTCAGGACGAGAACAGGTTAACAATTAATACAATAGGTAGGTCTTGTAATAGAGGCAATCCGGGATGATCAGTGGCGGATCCAGCCATTTTAAAAGGGGGATTCCAACTATATATTCCCATTCAAATGCATTGATCGGCCAAAAAAAGGGGGGTTCCAACCCCGGAAACCCCCCCCCCCCCCTGGATCCGCCACTGATGATGGTCGGGAAAATTTGGACTGCCACTGGAAAATGAGTGTATATTAGATAGGTGAAAGAAATTTTGCCTTGCAACAGGCTACCTACGGACCCCTAAAAAAGTTGTTACAATGGTTTTTAACGTGCAAAGAACGTTGCACCCGAGGCATCGGATTTAACGTCCCCATTCTGACCAGACGTAGTTGCAAACTTGATACATCCAGGACAGCAAAACGGACGCCCCACTTTGGCAAGCGTTTTACTGCCGGTCGGAAGGAGACCAAGTGACCATATTTCTATTCCACAGTCACCCTTGGGGTGAAATAAGAAGATGTGGTATGATTACCAATAAGACAACTACCAAAGACCAAATAACGTACTAGATGTTAGCAACTATAATAGGTCAGGAACAATGAAAACAAAACAATATCGTACAGTCAGCAGCTATTAAAAGCACATATTTGGCGAAATGTTTTTAACAATTCAAACAAGAAAACATGAACAAAACAATAACAAAAAAATATGACAAACAGCATTCACAGAATTACAGGCTTCAGACGTCATGGCCGTCACTCGGTTAACCGAGATATTGGTCGGTTTATCTACCCGAGTATGCGGCTAAATGGGCGTTTGGTCTTTTAATCGGGGTGGCTTAAGTCTGTTAATCAGGTGTTATCGAGAAAATCATGGCAAGGTCAGTATGTTTCATTGTATAACTTTTGGAATACATTTTTATCATAAAAACTATTTATGTCTGCCAAAACAATTCAGTGTGTAATTATTTTTTACTAGCTTCGATAAACAATCTATAAAATGAAAGGCGGGTTGCTCATCAATAAATTTATACACCTTTTACACACACAAAATATACACAAAATTACAAGTTGGTTGAATTAACTTGCATGCAATATTTTGAACATTGAAAAAAGACAATTAACCATATTAACATCATTATGTGAAAAAAATTACACGAAAATCTGTATTTTGGTGACATAAATCAATTTTTATTAAAAAACCTGGTATGTTATTGGGTCGTCGGATGTATAAAACCCGGTCTCAACGGTTAATTGGTCTGTTGAGAGTTAGGAAAGGCAATAAATGTAAAGCTTGATTGCTATATAATTATTAGTTACATGGTGTGTTAGTGACATAATACGATATATATATGGGGTCAGTGAGAGCGAATCTTGAATCCCCATATGGAATTTACTGACCCCATATATATCGTATTAGGTCGCTAGCACACCGTGTAACGAATTTATCTTACCGACTTTCTTCAAATGTGGTATTTTGACTATATAGCGACCTATCAAAGTGATCAATACTTAGTATAAAGATCAATTCCATTTGTCTATACAGAAAACAAATGCCAACAATAACAACTTTTTAGCTTTAAATTTGTTTAATAGATTTATTTCAATCGTTCATTACATGAATCAATTTCTTCGTCTGTGGAATCCTTTCATATTTCTTTTTTTTTTTGAAAGGGAAGTAACTCTGTTATGCAAACAATAACACCTTGCGAGCTTTAATTATGTGTTATGAACTTATTTCAACTAAATAATATGTATGTTTCAGCCTTTCGTCATTAATTTCTTCGTCTGTTGAGTCCTATCAGAACTACCCTCAATACCGTGTTGTTTTTATAAAGGGTTGTGACATTTTTTTTGTTTTGAAAGGGAAGTAACTCCTTACTAATCCCATATGGTAACTATGTATGGTAACTAACCCTATATTTTTAGGTCATTCTATATCAAATATACAGAGTCACCACGTGTAGTCCTTTAACCAAGCATATGCCTATAAATCTATAGGAGGTTTATAGATAAGTGGTGTTATCGGAACAAATGGGAAGTCTCAAGACGAGTTGCTAAACCCATTAATAGACTTTATTCCCCTACTACTCATACTCACTAAAATGTGGTATTACATACGTTATATTACAATTATCAAATATTAACTAATATCAATTTATTTTTAAGGACCAAAGGACTATTTGTGTCTTCTAAATAATATCTAAAAAATAAATCGCCTTTTATCCAAAAAATTGCTATGCGTATAAGCATAAATACCACAGACTTGCGCGACGCCTTTTAGTTTTACTGAAAACTGCGCACTGCCACACTATGAAATGTTTTTACAAAGCACAAAATAACAACTCACAAAAAGACTAAAGACAAACAATATCAATCTAAGAAGCTATTTTGAATCCATTTACAACCAGTGTAAATTCAGAAGCAAAATTCGAGCCATTTAGATTTGCTACGGAATTCGATTACATTAAACTTCCAAACAAAACGAATGTTATTTTATACTTTAAATATCATTGAAGGTTCTGAGGATATAGTTAATATGAGAAAATAAAAGGACGACAAACGCCAAGTGATTAGAAAGAGTACAGCTGGAACTTCACATTTACTTCGTACTTTATTATCTTTTTTTTTATTCGTGCGTTTCAGATGAATCTTTTGTAGACGAAACACGCGTCTGACGTTACATAAATTTAATCTAGGTATCTAGGATGAGTTTATTTCAATACCAACGTCAACATTTTGTACAAAATGATTAATACGATATGAGAAGGAAACATGAAGAGCTTTATACAAGTTTGTACATTTATCTATATAGCTACATATTTTAACTGAAAAAGACTCCTGACCAGTTAATTTTATTTTTTATGGTATTTGAGGTATCATGCTACATGCAAACATAGATACATATATGAGGCAAATAAACTTGCGATTAATAGAAAATTAGTGAAGATCGGAGAATATGTATTATGATGAAGTATCATTTGAATCATTCTGTTCTGTTTCATATCATGGCATTATGAACCTAAAAAGAGAAATGAGATAAACTTAGATAACAATGTATTATACTACAAACAATTCATTGAATCAAACAGATGCTAGATAATATAAACAAATTACAGACTAACACAGAAGAAGAAAAAAACTTAAACTGTTATAGTATGTACAGATGTAGCAGTGTACTAGTAACTGAAATCTGGCCACAGATATCTACATGTACCTAAACCGGTGATAATAAGGCATTAATATTCAGCACATGAGTTCAATTTTCAAGCATATGAGTTCAATTTCCAAGCACATGAGTTTTGCTTAGAGATGTTATGTAAGCTGTTAGAAACGCAAGTTGAATTGAGCGATTAACTAATAAAATTTCACATTAAATACAAAAAGTCTAAGTTGACACTGTTTCGGTTGCTTCCCGAGAAGAAAATATAAAACCCGGTTAATTTTTGGTAAAACACTATTTTTTACACAATCTATTCGGGTAAATAATAACTCCATTATAGAGTACGCACGGGAAAGTATCAAGGAAGTCATTGGCGAGATTCACAGACTATATCAACTTATGAATATTCTCGATAACAGTGAAGGATGCGAGAAAGCAAGTTGAAAATACGAAATTAATCAGGGGAAAAGAGGGGGAGTGACTTCGACAATGCGATAAACACTTATATGGCACAAAATGCGTAGAGGGGATGATGCAGCTGCTAAGACTGACAATTATTTTCTTTCTAAGTTGCTGGTACTCAGTTTTCAGCTCAAAATCAAAACCTTTCATGACCATCACCAATGGTTCATAGGACAGTCAGGACCTGTTCCATGAGCAGTAGGGTTCAATTATGACACAACATGGCCTAAAATATCAACTTTTTCATAAAACACCAAAAAAGTCACAATTTGTTTTGTAACTGGGTCTCTTTCAAAATCCTAAATGCTAAATAAATCAGTTCTTTTAATATATGGCCATGGTATTCTCCAAAGTATGCCCATTTTGGATCTTTTGTCAAAATATGATGATTTTGTGCAATTTTCAGACCTAAAAGCTTTAAAAACTCTTTGGCCGCAACCTACGATCCAAAATGTTTTGTAACTAAAAGATTCTAATTTTGATATGGAATTCATCAATATAAAAAAAAAATTGGATCGTTGATGGCGGCAAAAGTTAATTATACCAAAAACAATTCCAATTATGGATAAAATTAACCGAAATTGACCGTAAAAAAGCTTCATAAATTTTAAAGGAAAATACAAAAAGAAAATACAAAAAAAAATACATTTTTGTCTTAATAGTGAAAAGCCTCGGTCACACCTTAACGGATAGCACGAACGGACGACTAACGGATGAAAATAAAATTTGTCCGTTGACAAAATTGTTATCCGTTGGTAGTCCGTTGATGTACTGACCGAATAAAACGGACGTGTAACGGATGCATAACGGACACACACCGGATATGCAACATACGAGAAACGGAAACGTACCGGACAGAACGGATGTCGAACGTACATCCAACGGACGAGTGCCGCATAAAACGGACACCTAACGGAGGCGAACCGGATAAAACGGATGAACAAGAAATACGTAAAAATCAAAGGCGACAATAATAATACATGTAAATCGCATAAATATTCAAAATGTTTCTGTGTAACTGGTTTTAGTTTGTACTTCAAAATGTCGCCAAAGGGCAGTGTCTAGCCTGAATAAGAGCTGCTTGATTGTAAAGACGTGCCTATACTCTAAGATCGATTATGAATAATAAGAATTCATGAACCTTAAAGCCTCGGTCACACCTTACCGGATAGCCCGAACGGACGCCTAACGGATAACTTTTTTTCAATCCGTTCATGTCCGTTAGACGTCCGTTCTTATCCGTTAGGCGTCCGTCCATATCCGTTGCATGTCCGTTATTCGTACGTTTTATCCGTTGACGTCCGTTCTGTCCGGTGGAAAATTTTGAGCATGTTCAAAACTTTGAACGGACGTCCAACGGATAAAATGTCCGTTGGACGTCCGTTAGGCGTCCGTTTTGTACGGTACTCGTCCGTATCGTTTCCGTTTTGTATCCGTTACGTGTCCGTTATACATCCGTTGGAGGTCTGGCAGATAAATTCACCAACGGACTTCTACCGGACGTTTAACGGATAAAACGGATCAGATACGGACTTCTACCGGACGCTTAACGGATAAAACGGATGATGAACGGATCTGAAACGGATAAATGCCAATTGAAAATTTCGCGTCAGAAATGCCAATTATTGGTATGTCAGATTTCTTAAGCCTTGGTCACACCTTACCGGATAAGACGAACGGACGCCTAACGGATGAAAATAAAAGTTGTCCGTTGACAAAATTGTTATCCGTTGGGAGTCTGTTGATGTACTGACCAACTAAAACGGACGCCTAACGATACATAACGGACATGCAACGGACGAGAAACGTAGACGTACCGGACAGAACGGATGTCGAACGTACATCCAATGGACGAGTACCGCATAAAACGGACACCTAACGGAAGCGTACCGGATAAAACGGATAAACAAAATATACGAAAAAATTAAAGGCGACAATAATAATACATGTAAATCGTATTAATATTGAAAATGTTCTGTGTAACTGGTTTTGGATTGTTCTTCAAAATGCCGCTAAAGGGCAGTGTCTGACCTGAATAGCAGCTGCTTGGTTGTGAAGATGTGCCCTTATTCTAAGATCGATTATGAATAATAAGAATTTATGAACCTTTAATTGGCATTTCTGACGAGAAATTTTCAATTGGCATTTATCCGTTTCAGATCCGTTCATCATCCGTTTTATCCTAATATTTTTATGTGAAATTTGTATTTTTTTGGCCCGATTTAAAAAAACATCAAAAATTTAAGGCCAATTTTAACCCTATGTGAAACGAGAAATTAAAGTGGTTACCAATGAAACGTTTGTTAATATTGGGTAACTGAAAGGCCACTTAAAGTAGAACGGTAAAAATTCTGAATATTATAAGAAAGTCATCAGAAGGTTTTAAAAAACTATTGATGACTCTGAATTATGCTAGATTGGTTGGTTCCTAAGTAGGAAAGGTTCTATCCATGTATCATGTGGTTTGAAATGTAACCCTTGTCGCGAAAAAAAACCATTTTAATACTGAATTTAAAATATTTTCATGGAAAAGTTTCATGGTGTCAATGAGATGTTGCTTGGTACAAATTTAATTCTTTAGATAAATTTTTGACAAATTGACATTTAATTGCAACCTTTTTCGTCAGCTTGGCGTTTATTGTGATGTTCTAGATAAGAGATCATGTGACTATATTGAAGATACTAGTAGTATTGCTATAGCAAAAATGACAATGTCCGTGTTAATCAGAAAAACAAAAGGGCTTTTGTTATCCAAACTATTTGTTTCTGAAAATTAAATTCAAAAAGATTTCAAATTTCCATCTGAAAATATTAACAGTATCTCCCTTATGTAAAAGCCGTCTGTTGTCAAAATCAAAAACCAACAACAATTACTGAAATAAGAAGATGTGGTATGAGTGGAAATGAGACAACTCTCTATCTGGACTATCATTCATATATCGCTTTTTTATGATCTTGAAAATGATTGTGAAAGATCATGAACCACTTATTGTTTTTTCGAAAAGATAAGTAAAATTGTTCAAATCATTTTGCAATTCTATGATAATTTTTCATTATAATTGGTATCACTGAACACTAGACCAACGTGACTTAATCATCTTCATTTTGGAGTAGGGATATCGCCATTTTAAGTAATATACGTTACGAGTATTTGAAAACACTTACTAAATATCAAATGGATGCCCAAGAGTAAAAATAGGAGTCACAAATCCAATTGTATACAATTCTTTGTCCAATTTTATTTATTCTATAACTTATGTTACAAATAGGACGCACGTCGTACAAAAAATCATCAGCACAGACCCACAGGCAAAAAATCAGGACATGCACGGTACAGAACATTCTTTTGTCGAATAACCTTAAACCACCGTGAAAAAGCAGGTTAAAAAAAAACAAATAACATAATAACTGTCCAGCCTTATTCTTCATGATTATCCATAACTTACAATAATCGACCTCACAAATATAGTTATATATTGATCCACAAGAATAGTCAACCCATTGCGCTCCTTGTGACTGGAACATAACACAGTTGTTATTTGTTCCCTTTGTACCCCATCCACTTGACCACGGGTAAAAGGTGGCTTTCGTTTGATCAAAGCTCCATCGATACTCTCCTTCCTTTAAATCTGACAGGCCTATCCAGTAATTTGTACCTGCAAGAAAACTATATCTAATACTTTAACTAAATAACTTAAAAACCATTACTGAACTTCAACACATCTTGATGTCCAACACTAAAATAGTAAACTTTTGTAGAGCCAATCATAATGAAACAATAGCAATATCGACAAAAAAATTAGGTTACACTTATTGAAACAAAATTGACATTGAATTTGTTCGTCTTGTGTGGGTTTTTTTTACATTTATAAAATATTTCTTTTCAACTTTCTGTCGTTTGAAGCAAATCACAATTCTTAAAATAATCAATAAAAGAGAGTTTTTAAATCGTTTACAAGTTCTAGCCAGGTTATGAAGAAAGTAAAACATCATATTTACACTAACAGTGTGAGGCTGAATTTCCTGACATATATTTATCATGTAATTAAAAGCGATTAAAATATGTAGTTTGATTAGTTGCTATTAAATGTTTACTTTAATGTGAATATTTCGATTTCGATTTTCATAATTGTTGAACTATTATATGGACATTGTATTTACGATATGTGTAAATATTTTCCTTTTTTTTTTTTTTTTCTTGTCTTCTTTGATGTAAGACCGATGTTGACCAGTCCATCTGTCAACACTTTCTACCATTACTCAATTTTGCTTGACAAATTCCTTAAATTATAACAAAATTGTACCAGAGATACGGTTCAATTGTCCATTTTAATTTTGATATTTTTGTAATTGTCGTTCCAGTTATGTCAGATATAAGGCAATTGTTTTCATATCGCACACTTACTAGAGTATGACAATTGATTTACTCCAAACTTTACGCTATTATTTGGATGGATGAAAGGAATATAACACATCGAATACATGCAAAAAAAAAAGTAAAATTTCAAAAAAACTGAACTCCGACGAAAAAAGAGCGTGAAATGTGTCTTGGTGCAACTGTTTTTTTTTTTTTTTGTTTTTTTTTTTATATAGAATATAGATATGATATATCGTTATGGGAATATTGTTTAAATTTCGTACTTACCCTTAAGCGGTCTTTTAGAGGATATTTCATCGCTTTCGGTCTTTTCGTCAAACTTAACCATATATCCACCTATGTGTCTACAGTTGTTCTATGAAATAATAAAACGAATATGTCATTTCAGCCTTTGAATTCTTTCCAGTTTCAAATCGCCATTCTTTTTTCTTTAATTTTATGTGGTTTTTTTTTATAGTTAAAAACTTCTTTTACGTTTGTTTCTATGAATTCTAAAAGTTTGATATAAGTACATAATTAAGATGTTATGGCATTTCATATACCCGGTACTTGTTTATAATTAAATTAAGTTATAGCTTCGAGAAATCTTAAACTTTTCATGTAATTAAAAGACAAATGTTGATAAAACAGTTGCATAAACATGTGGATCTTGTTTGTGCGTAGCATAAATCCCGCTAAAATATAGTCCGCAGACGGATCAAAGATTCATCTTTTTAAACCATTTATTTGCAACTCCGTCATCGGTATTAAGATTTTGTGGCAAAAAAAGTATAAAATGGGAAATGATCTCATTGATAAGAGAAGGTTCGGTACACCTTTTTCTGTTTGAGTTAAAAGATTTGTCAATCATCAAAACTACACTTTGTACTTGATACAGCATCTCGCCAAACATACTATTATTTTTATATATTTCGGCTTCATGTTGATATTAGAACATAAAAATTTCGCAATACCAAGAAGTGAAATTTATGGGTCAATTGAAATAACTTTCTAATGAGTCATGAAAACAGAGTAGTTGTGTTTGAATAAAAAATAATATTTGACGAAAGACTTTACTTATGGATCTTTACTTTTGCATTACTTTTATTTATGTGTCTGTGTTATCTAGGGTACTAGTAATTAGTATTCAACCTCTGGCATATTTTGGTATGAATATTGATTCACTTATAGGGTCTTTGCATCGGAAATTAAATTTTTTTTTCTTAAATCAGTTGTTAGCATAATACGGGTTATATTCTTCTCATATATTTTATAATGGTCTGATTGATCATACTAACCCCTAATTGGAGGGATTGTGCTTGATTTTCATATGATGAAGACATTATCTCTCAATCAGTTTAATTGAGGTCTGGTGCTGGCATGTCAGTTACTGCTAGTAGTCCCTTTGTTGAATATGTATCGCTGTCATTTTGCTTAGTTTCTTTTGTTACCTATTCTTCCATCGGACTAAAACTTCTTTTGATCTGAGTTTTACTATGCATTTAGCTGTGTGTCTGTTTATTCTATATTAGCGAGAGATGTAAAGGGGGGTTAAGATCTCAAATAACATGTTTAATCCTCATTCCTCTATTCTATTCTCAATTTTATTCAAACTCAGACCGTCAATGAAATATGTAACAAGAATTTGTTTCAGTGGGTTTTTTAACTTTCGAAAATTCACCCTGATAACCATGCAATGAGGCAATGGTTTGAATTTGTCGAAAGGCATAAAAGTATACTTAATGATTCTAAATCGCTCATAGATACATTTCTCATTTACAGTACAATTGTCATGTAAGGATCGTATTCATGCAATGTGGATACATTTATTGGATTTTAAGAGGTAAGTCAACAGGGCGTCATCATTATCATCACTTCAATTTTACAATTGAAAATTATAGGTGTCGTAATGAATAATAATTTTGACGAGGTATAAGCTGGACTGAAACGAAGTTTCATTTCCCTTTTTTATATAATGGATTAACAATCATTCATTTGTTGCGTTTGTTTGTCGTATAAAATGTGGTAAACTGGATTATTTCTAATTTTCTAATTTAAATGGACAATTTTTCATTTGACATTGTTCTACTACCTATTAAAATAAAGGTTGATACCGCTTAAGCGGACCTTATCCCCAGATGTTTACTTAACCAAGTATTCCATAAATTATATATTACATTTAATAATTTCCAATCTGATATATTTTTCAAATTTTCCAAAGATATGAAACTGCCTGCTATTTTTTTCTTTTTAGCTACAAATAGCAGACACCTAAATTTGATTGGACATTTTTATTGAAAGTAATTAAACTACGTTTGATTAAACTTTGAGTCCTCATCTAACCTTTCTTTATGGAAATTAAACAAAATGATTTTCAGATTGAAGAATGTATATATTATCATCTATAGACTATACTCATTTATGTTGATGCCCCCGCTAAGTGCATTATGTTTATCGAATTGTGCGTCCATTTGTTCGTCCGTCCCTCCCTCCCTCCCTCTGTCACTCTGTCCTTCTGTCCCGCTTCAAGTTAAAGTTTGTAGTTTTTGATGAAGTTGAAGTCCAATCAACTTGAAACTTAGTAAACAAGTTCCCAATGATATGATCTCTCTTATGTTTATGCATAATTAGAGTTTTGACCCCAATTTCACGGTCCCCTGCACCTAGAAAGTTATAGTGCGAGCGGGATGTCCCTGTACTATGGACACATTTTTTGTTGGTGCTCAATAAGTTTATGTATTCTTTAAAAGTTTTATACTCTAATGTATAATGTAGTGTACGTGTAAATGGTAATATGACTGATAAATAAAGGCAACAGTAGTATACCGCTGTTCGAAATTCATATGCGTTATGAATGCGTTAATGTTGATTCTGGGTTATAACAAGGTTGTGTTTTATCATCTATATTGTTTAATGTATATCTAAATAATTTGGTTGATGATATTAATGCGTTGAATATTGGTATTAACATAGATGAGGAAAAATTAGCCATATTGTTATATGCTGATGATGTTATTTTAATGGCAGAAAAAGAAGATTTACAAAAATTGTTAAATGTGCTTAATACGCGGTGACTCAATAATGAGCTGACAGTTAAAATAAATAAATCTAACACCATTCATTTTAGAATTTCAGCTGTTTAACAAATTAAATGTATTTTTTCTTTTGGTGGTAATGTTATAGAATGTGTAAAAAGTCATCAATATTTAGGATTGTTACTGACTGAATTTTTAGATTATCAGTTAATGGCTTATGCAGTAGCAAAGTCAGCCAGTAGAGCATTTGGATTGTTAATTGTGAAAAGTAAAACACATGGTTTCCAGCACGATTTGTTTCCCAAACTGAACGATACAATGGTATGGTCACTTATTAGTTATGGTGCCGGTATTTGGGAAACTAGGGACCTTTCCTGCATAAATGCAGTCTAAATCAGGGTCATGAGATTTTTTATGGGAGTTGGCAAATACACACCAAATTATGCCATAGCTGGTGATATGGGCTGGAAACCTCCATGCGTTAAACAATGGTCAATTATCTTGAGACATTGGGTTAGGTGTTCCATAATGGACCCACACAGGATAAATTTTAAATGTTTCAAGTAGTTTATACAAAAGTATTACACTAAAATTAAGAAGTAGAGCTTCAGAGTTATAGAGATCTTCAAATTGTAAAATTATGAGCAATATTGTAAATTGAATTTAATGTCTTGAACAAAAACTGTATTAAACAAATTGAGGAAGATGTATCTCATATAAGTCAAACTGGTGTACAAGAGTTGCTGCATATGCAGAGGGAATTAAATTAAGAACTTACAAATTGTTTTAAAACAACTAGTGTACTGAAAATTATTTGAAAAATATTATGTCAATAAAAACAGAAGTTCTTTTGCTACATTTAGATGTGGGGTAGCTCCACTAAAAATAGAAACTGGAAGAAATGAAAGCAAAAAAGTCCACACAAGGACATGTTTTTACTGTAGCTCTATTATTGAAGAGAACATCATGTCATTTTAAAATGCACATTATCTGTAGATTTGGGACAAATTATGATACAACAAGCTATACATTTTGATGAACGTTTTAACTTATTGTGAAAAAAATTTCATTTTAATTTAGTAACGACAATGTTGCTTCTATAGTTGTCAAAACCTGCAACAATATTTTATTAAGAGGAAACAATACTCAATTCCATTGGATCCTAAAGAAATAAATGTATTACTCTCATTTAGTATTAAAAAATAGTAAAATCACAATAATACTGAACTCCGAGGAAAATTCAAAACGGAAAGTCCCTAATCAAATGGCAAAATCAAATGATGAAACACGTCAAACGAATGAACAACAATTGTCATATTCCAGAATTGGTACAGGTATATTCAAATGTAAAAATTGGTGGATTAAACCTGGTTTTAAAGCGCTAAACGTGTGATCAAAACAAACAGACACACTTGTAGGTAAACATTTCACAAACAGGGGTACAACAGCAACACGAACCTACTTAAAACTGGCGGTGATCTCGGGTGCCCCGGAAGGGTAAGCGGATTCTGCTCAACATGCGGCATATATGTATATTATAAATGTATATTTTGTCTTAAAATTCTTTCAAAAGTTTTTGTGCACACAATGCAAATGTTTTGATGTTTTATGTTTACTTATGTGAATCTTATTTTATGTTTGTATGTGGTAAGACTGTCATAAAATATTGAATCTTGAATCCTGGTATTTAATTTAATCACTATTTAAAATAAGTTTCATTTTATGTTTTTTTTTTTACAATTATATCTATTTCAAGTTGATCGCCTCGATATAGCGTTTGTGCATGTGAACATAAAACGCTATCGTTCAGTCAACAACAGTACCGTTTGTATAAACGCAAATGTGTATACCAAATATGAAATATACATCAGCAAGAAAGACTCACGGAATGACAACGAAAACGAAAATTTTATTGCTAGTTTATTTTTTACCAGGCAAATTAATTCATAGAAATAAAAAGTAATTGTATTGAACAATGAATTACACAACCACAATCCTGGCTTTATCTATTACAGTGCTTATCCATTCACCTGGATCTGGATGATTAGTATTGTTTTCAATTTTACACCACTCCCTACATACTTTCAACTTTTCACTTGAGCAGTCTGCTAAAATATTTTACCAGTTATCAGTTTAAGGGAGAAGAAATCAAACAGTAATTTGGTAAACTGTTTTAGCCATTGGTATTGTGATACCACAAAGGTGACTTCATAAGCACAGCAATAGTGCACATATCCCACTTATTCGCTACATGCATGAATTTGAATTTAGTAAATTTGTAATCTCGAAATCATAAATAGCTGTCAAACGATAGTATCGTTTCTTAGCGTGTTAAATGCAAGTGATTCATTCAAGGTATATCTATATTACACTGCTACCGTCTTATAACAAAATGAACAAGAGAGTTAATTGGGGCACGCACCAAATTTTGGGGCCGGAAATATGGAGATTTTTGGTGTTGAGTGTGGAAGAGTGGAAAGTATTATATAAACAATCTGTATATTGAGACGACTTTAATTCTCAATTGCCAGAACTGGTACAGTCCAGTTAGTTATTATAATGATTTAGAATATAACTTAACTGTGCAGTTGATGAAATCGAATATCTTTGAAGTGCAGTTGATGAAATAATGGAATATCATCTAGATATAGGAAGATGTGGTGTGATTGCCAATGAGACAACTCTCCATCCAAATACAATTTGTAAAAGTAAACCATTATAGGTCAATGTACGGCCTTCAAGACGGAGCAATTTAATTCATTTTCAAGACTTGATTTTGAAACTGAAACTCATGACTATCAAAGTTGCATCTACAGTGACAAAATATTGTATTCCTTATCTTAGATATAGATTTAAACGCAACCTTTCACCTAATGTACTCATCTATGTATTTCATGTCAAGATGAAATATTCTTTAGGACCCTCGATTCTGACTATTGCAAACGCATCTACTGACAAAATATAATTTCTCTACGAGATGTATCTCAGATAAGGTCTCTTGCGCAAACATTTATCAGTCACGCATTTGTGAAATATAGGTCAAAATTACCTTATTTTTATCAGGATCCCTTTGTTATTCAAAACGCATCTCATGAACTAAATCTCAAAAACTATGACTTATACTTCCACAGTTAGATGAACTTTAACTTTGTGAAGGACAAATGAAACATTATACCCCTTCCCCAACTTCGTTTGACAAAAAAATATAAGAACTTAAAGCAAACAAATGTCAAATTAATCCTCTTGGTAAATATGGTAAAGGTTGAGACATCCTAGACAAAACGTTTTCATTTCTATTCGGTTTTGGTGAAATTTAAAAGTATCAACAAACAGTCATTAATATAGGAATGTAGCTTTACAACTGCAAGTATTAACAAACACGAAGTTGATATTTGAGAGGTTTGAAAAACACTTTCAGTTACTGAATGCAACATGGGACCTATAAAAGCTTCCGAGATCGTTTACGTTGAAGGTAAAGATCTGTTTATTATCGTTATTTTTCTAAACGATGAAAAATATATATATATATATCATAATCAAACTAGAATGTAAAATAATCATCATTTTCCATGTTCCTAAGACGAGTTGTTGTAAGAACTTATTTCAGCCTTAAACTAACCTGGTTTAGGAAATCCCCGAATACGGGTCACGCATTATGTGAATAATATAAAACAATGAGCATTCATTGTTATAAATATTTGACATCTTCTTCTTATATAAAAATTATTAAAAAAAAACGTATTTATTTCCAATTATTTATTTTCATATATCGCAGAAAATGAAAATATAAATCCGCAAAAACTCATGTAACAATCTCAAACCCATATCATATAATGAGCCGGCTTAGTGCCGGAACATAATGATTAATACAGAATACTGGTATCTTCCCAATATAATTATCAAGGAAAGAGGCACTTTTTGGTTGTCCAAATGTCTCTTTATGGTAGTGAATTTTGAGTTGTGGTCAATGAGTTTAACGATTTTGAACCCTTTGACATTCTTCATATGTAATTAATAATTTTAGAATTAAAGTGCAAAACATCAAATGTAGCTAGTCTATCTGACACAAACAGAACTCATATGCCTTTAAACAGTTCCTCTGCTACCAATAAAGTTTAAAAATCATTTTTTAAATTCCTATGATTATTTGGTCTATAAAATCTATACTAATGTAGATAAAAACAGTAAATACATAAACATAAATGCATATTACGGATGACCAACTTTTGAAAAAAAACCTGTTAATGCTACTCTCTTCAGACAACTAGCTTATTTTAAAAGGAACTTTTCTGTAATGTAGTTTCATTCAATGACGCGCAGATAACTGGGTTCTTCAAATCTTCAAAAAAAGCTATTCAGTTTATTTGGACAGAATTGATACAATGATTGTGACTTACCTCTGCTTTGAACCAATCAGCTTTATCCTCACTGTAGTAGTAACAGTGTCCTTTATATACATATTTGTGCCATTTTGGTTCTAAAGGTAAAGAAAATCTTAAATGTCGACGAAGTTTATCAGCAAATACTACATTGCTGTATTTACCCCGACAACCGTTTCAATTTGACAAATAGCATAAAAGTATACTAAATAAAGGCAACAGTTGTATGCCGTTTTTCAAAAGTCATAAATCGATTGAGAGAAAACAAATCAGAGTCACAAACCAAAACCGAGGAATACACATCAACTATTAGAGGAAAACAATAGAACAACAGAATTGCAAGAAAAGAAAAACGCCAACATACATAGAAACGGATTATTTGAAAATAACTGCCATATTCCTGACTTAGTGCATGACATTTTAAAACAATGTACGGTTGGACCTGCATTAATGGCTAGCCGAAGTTTGTAATTGTGCTATTGTAACTATTTTCTAACCATTACAAGAAAATTAAAATAGAAAGATGTTTGTAACTTTTATTTTTCCCCTGAACTATGTATATAAATCAAAACTGTATTTAAACAAAACAATTCCTGTAGCTGCTCAAATCAAAACATTATACAAATGAAATAGCTAAATCTAAATCTTAACCCTTACATACATGTAGAAAAATTAAAATAAAATGCAAACCACAAACGATAAGACATAACACAATATCAAACCAGACTTACAGAAGAAACATCATTACGTAATAAATATTTTTTGGATATATAAATACCGAGACACGTCAATAACCAATTATTAAAAACGTATTGTATTAACGCAGTAAATGACAAAAAAATAAGTATGCAGTAACCAAATTTTAAACAAACTACAAATTATAAATCTTGATGTTTCTTGCTTCAACTATAAGTCCCATACTATAAGAACAATGGCTGTTTTATACATAGAAGACTACTATTAAAAAGCAATCAAAGTCTTGGGGAGGGATAAATACTACTTTGTAAAGGATCACTCTGATTCAAACAAAAAATTCTCTGAAACTGATATTATCAAGATGCTTGATTTCTTGATTGACAACATATTTTTAACGTTCGGAGGACGTGTTTTTTTTTTCAACAGACTGTCGGCATTCCAATGGGAACAAACTGTGCCCCTCTACTTGCCGACTTGTTTCTTTATTATTATGAGACTAACTTCATGCAGGAACTTCTTAAGGTAAGAAGTTAGCAATATCCTTTAACTCTACTTTCCGCTATATAGATGATGTTCTTTCACTAAATAATTCAGAATTTGGTGACTATGTGGAACGCATTTATCCCATCGAGCTAGAGATAAAGGATACAAGAGATACAGTTAAGTCGGCCTCATATATTGACTAACATCTAGAAATTGACAATGAGGGTCGGTTGAAAACAAAACTTTGCGACAAAAGAGATGATTTCAGCTTTCCAATTGTGAACTTTCCATTTCTAAGTAGCAACATTCCAGCAGCACCTGCATACGAGGTATACATCTCCCAATTGATACGATATTCTCGTGCTTGCATTTCCTATCATGATTTTCTTGATAGAGGGTTGCTGCTCACAAGGAAGCTATTAAACCAAGAGTTACAAATGGTGAAGTTGAAATCATCCCTTCGTAAATTTTACGGACGCCATCACGAGTTGGTTGACCGTTATGGAATAACCGTTTCACAAATGATATCGGATATGTTCCTTACGTCGTAACTACAATCCCTTCCCGTTCATGAATGTGACCTACCGAATTAGACTATTTACCGGATTTGTTATGACATAAGCAACACGATGGGTGCCACATGTGGAGTAGGATCTGCTTACCCTTCCGGAGCACCTGAGATCACCCCTAGTTTTTTGGTGGGGTTAATGTTGTTTATTCTTTAGTTTTCTATATTGTGTCATGTGTGCTGTTGTTTGTTTGTCTTTTTCATTTTTAGCCATGGCGTTGTCTGTTTGTTTTAGATTTATGAGTTTGACTGTCCCTTTGGTATCTTTCGTCCCTCTTTGCTAAATTGTATATATCATATTTATCTACTACTGATATTTGCATAATTTCTTTTAATTTAAACAGTGACAACGCAAAGACAGACATGAAATTACGCAATGAACAGCATATTTAAAGTGTTGCTTGAAGGCAACCAGGGTTTATGAATCTATGATTTTAATTATTTAAAAAGACTTACCTGTAAAGTTTTGTCCTAACCAAGAAAAATCGTTTTCCAAACTCGATATCTTTTGATCCATACTATCAAGTTTATTTTTCAATTGTCCTATTCGTCCTCGCATATTACCTAATGCACTCTTCGATTTGGTAATGAATGGAAAACTAATAATACCTGTACTGACAGATAACAGCAAAGCAAATTGGAATTGAAGTTCCATCCTTTTGAATCTAATAAAGTAAATGAAAAAGGTCTCATGTAAGTATGATTTTGGGACGAAGTATTGTATTCGATATTGATTTCAAGACAACACAATTGTTTTTAATAATCTATAATAATAATTGTTATTCATCTATTTAATTTGTTTATTCTGCTACGTTGTTATCATACAAATTCAAATATGAAGGTCAATGTAACTGTCAACAACAACAAAAAAAGTAACAGCGTTATATATGTTCTTATATCATTATGTTGTATACTCTAATTAATTTGAAGCGTTCAGAAAGAGTTACACGTTCAAAAGTATTTTCAAAGGTAGACAATAGAAAACGATAAATAGAAAATTGATATTGGAAAATTGCTTTTAAAATGAAACCTCAACATTTTGTGACGCAATCGTACAGCCTATCAAATGAATGTCTGCTTTATTTCAGGCGTACTGAAAATAGTATAACAATTATAGCCTTCGTACGAGGTTGAACGAGGGAATATCAACCCTTAGAAGGAGATCAATATGAATATCATACTACGTCCTAAGTCGTTATACTTCTTTCCGGTCGATATATCCTTGTATCGACCTCATCAAAAACTATAATTGTTCAAGATAACCTTTTATATTTATTTTTTATATATTATTATTGCTTTTTGATACTTCATTAAAGCATATGTTTTTATTTGATATAGAATAAAATAATATGGGCGAAAAAAGCCATAACGGTTGAAATCTGCGAGATTTCAAAGATGTTATGTTTTGTATGATCATAGACTATATAATATGTGGATACTATCATCAACAATGTGACTTAGTTACTTTCTTACTTACTTAATTGATTACTTTATTAAACTGTCATGTTATAGAGTTATACATTTTGTCTAAATAGTTTGTGTTTTTTTTTTTTCGTTTTATTTGGTTAATTATATTTCTAAAACATCTAAATGATATTAAAAGATTTCAAAACTTTGTTTTATCCAGCAATGTATTCCTGTGTCTGTGTTTTAACGAAACTTTACATTCTCTTTTCTGAGACTGTTCATTGATATTCTTGACGACGCATACGTTTGGATGATTGTCAAGGAATGCTCCTTATATAGTTCTAGATTAGGATCTTGCCTAAACGACAATTTTAATCAAAAGAAGGAAAAGAACTCAGCTACCTAGTTGATATGGGTTTTTCTTTATAATCATAAAATGTTACAGTACATAAATTCTTAAGCTTAACAATATTTAAAAAACGATACACTTTCTGATCACAACATACGTATTTCTGTTTTATATATTTCTTTAAACAAACGATGTACTTATTAACGATGATGTGTATATGTATCTATGCAATATTAATACGTATTGAGAGTTCAAACTTAATCTAAGTACATGTTTTAATTGGTGCAATTGAACAACTAGAATAAAAAATATATTAGAGAATGATATTAAAATTAAATTGATTAATTCTTTAAATCAAATTACATTTTTACAAACTGTTTTTTTTCTATAACTTTATTGAATTTCCTTCTTTAAATCATTTAAATTCATACATCTTAATAATGAATAAATAAATCTAGCTTACCTTTTTAGATAAAATAAGAAAAATCTCAGTTTCCTAATTAATGTGAAAAGGTCGACGAAACGACTGATCTTGCTTATATATACACTATTGGTACATGCTGCTCTCACTTCTCAGCTGTAAAAAGGTTTTCCTTTGCAAACGATGGAATTGTTGCCATATAAAGAACATCAAGAATTTTATTATAGTATTAAATAAAATTATTTTTCGAAAACAATTTTGATTTTCAATCTATATAAATGAAGTTACAAAAGATTTATTATTTTTATAATGAGTAATGTTCTTGATTCAGAATGATACATCAATCAGTCTTTCTTCATTGTTTCCATTGGTCGTTATTCCTTTTCCTATGGGGCCCAGTATATTACTAAATTTTAATGAGGCAGAAGCTCAGTTGTTATTTCGCAAATATGGTTCTAACCTTGGATTGATGATAGTTCGAAATGCTTACGAAATGCTTACGTACTTCTTATCAGACATCTTACTTATTTGTTTTATAATATAACAACGTTTTGCACTTATGTTTACCATCTTGTTCCAAAGAAAAGATTTGTTATACGTACAAATAATATTTACTCAAATGAAATTGCTTTTATATCATGAACCTATAAAAATAAATGAATCCAGAACGAGAAATTCGTAGTTATTCTTGAATCTTTTAAAAAAACAAAAACTATAGAATTTGACTCTATTTTTATGTATTCTAGTTTTTTAATTTAAAAAATCTTCATGATATTTAGCTTGAAATCTCCTGATTACATTTTTTTATAGAATTAAAATATTTTCAAGATCCTCTATTAATTTGAGAAATATACCCCACCAAAACCTCATATTGTAAGCCCTATAATACGTTAAATTTTAAGATGAAGATGTGTTGGATGGATGTATATTTTAAAATCATCCGGCAGTAACCATCTTCTAATAATTTACGGAAATAATCCGGAAAATATGTCTACAAGAATAAAAAAGTGGTTTTTTTTTTTTATTTGAGATTGTAATATATTTTAATTATCTGTCAAAATATTATGTTGGTTTTTTTAATCTATTTATCTTTCATTGAAATTAATTTAGTAATAAGAATAGTAGTTGTCACGATCTAAGATACTGTCTCTCGTGCAGACAGTATTCTACTTCGTCAAAATTATCTCCCCATTAGGCCAGTAAAAACGGAAACCAATATAGGGAAGACGCGCTGCCAATTTAGCTCTTGAAAACCGATGCATTTATCCAAATAGCACTATATTATGTTCCTTATTATTATGACAGTTGTATTCTAAAAGACATGTATATCAACTAGATATTGAGCATCAACTTTTTTGCAATCAGTCATCGTTAAACTATTGTCTGACCAGTTGTCAGCTGAAATTCTCGAAAGTTCAATACATTTTAAAAAAAGGTCTAAATAAATATTTCGTGGAAGAGCAGACTAAAAAATTTCAGTGGTTGCAGACAAACAAACCATGAAATACACACACAAAAAAAAATTTAAGTTTAAGATCCAGCTAAAAAAATCCGTTGTCAAGTACTTTTAGTGAAAAATTGTTATTCGAATTGTTATAGAAGCCATTTTTGAAATCATAGATGTACTTACTCTAGTTGTACAAAAATGTATCTAAGCAACATTCTAAGTATGCTGCTTATTGGGTATATCCTCTGTTTACATTATCATCGTTTAAATACAGACAGAAATAATGCAAAAATAGACAGTAGTAAACCGCTGTTCGAAAGTCATACATCGATTGAGAGATAACAAATCCGGGTTGCAAACTAAAACCGAAGGAAACACATCAACTATAAGAGGAAAACAACGAAACAACAGAAACACTGGAGTGCAACAAAACACAAATGTCAATATTAGATAAATTTTGTATATCATGTATCAATCCCCAAGGGTGGCTGGTGAATAGAAATATGGTCACTTGGTCTACGCCCGACCGGAAGTAAAACGCTTGCCAAAGTGGGGCGTCCGTTTGGCTGTGCGGGATGTATCAAGTTCGCAGTCACGTCCGGTCAGAACGGGGACGTTAAATCCGATGCCTTATGTAAAGAGAGGGCCATGCTCTTAGCACGTTAAGAACCCTTGCGAGGGGTCTGTAGGTGGCCTGTTGCAAGGTAAAATTTCTGTCACTATCCAATATACCCTCATTTTCCAGTGGCAGTCCAAATTTCCCCGACCATCTTCCCAAATGGCCTCTATTATGACAAGACCTACCTATTGTATTTATTGTTAACTTGTTCTCGTCCTGAACATGCATGAAATTTTTGCCACTGGACGTTAATCAACAAACAATCAACAAGTTATCATGTATCATGTAAATATAGCAAAACTTTGCTTGTTTTTCAATTGTATTCTTCTATATACAAACACAGTGGTGTATCTCTTCAGTGTACTTTAAATTCTTGTATTACTGTAGCCTTAGTGAACGGAAATAGAAGACCACGGTATTTATTACAGTGTCCAGACTTTTAGGTAAGGTATGATTTAAAAAAAAATATTAACAATCAAAGACTTGTCGTCAAATTTACCTGTGATGGACCTCGCTCCGAGTCTGTAATAACAAATTTACGCTGTTGCATAAAAACTACATGTAATAGGTGTTCATAACCAAGTTTTCTGTCTACACGCTGAATTGTGTAAACTTTATTTAACTTACCATTCTATTAGTATAGTTATATTCCTCTTGAAAACATATGTATAATCTATAAAACACATGGTCGGATAAGATCTGCGAAAAGACGAATAGGGGAATAATATTTATTTTCCCATTGAAAGATAAATAAAGTTTTAAAATACACAAAGACAAATAAAAAGAACACTATGACACTTAATTAAGATATATGTTTCATGTAACAACAAATTTGTTACAAAATATAACATTTGTATTAAAAACTAATTTGTAGAGATTTAAAATCATAATACTCATTTGAACAAAAGTGGTGTCCAAGTGACGTTGTTTTAGAATGTTAACTTAAATATTGTGCGCTAACAACAAATAACAATTTACACGGTTGATTGAACATGGTAATAAGAAGAAAGAAACAAAATTAGCAGTATCCTTTAACTTTACTTTCCGCTTTATAGATGATGTTCTCTCACTAAATTATTCACAATTTGGTGACTATGTTGAACTCATCTATCCCATCGAACTAGAGATAAAGGATATAACAGATATAACTAAGTCTGCCTCATACCATGACTTACACCCAGAAATTGACAATGAGGGTCGGTTGAAAACAAAACTTTACGACAAATAAGATAATTTCAGCTTCCTAATTGTGACCTTTCTATGTAATAGCATTCCGGCAGCGCATGCATACGGTATATATATATATATATATATCTCCAGATTGACACAATATTTCCGGGTTTGTATTTACTATCCTTGATAGAGGTTGCTGCTCATATGCAGCTATTAGACCAAGAATTCTAAATGGTGAAATTGAAATCATCCCTTCGTAAATTTTACAGACGCCATCACGTTATGGAATATCCATTTCACAGATGAAAGATAGTGGATATGTTCTTTATGTTGTAACTACAATCCCGTTCCCTTCTCATGAATGTGACCTCCTAAATTAGACTTTTTTTACCAAGATAGCACTAACATGAGCAACATGACGGGTGCCACATATAGAGTAGGATATGATTACCCTTCTGAAGTACCTGAGATCACCCCCAGGTTTTTGTTGGGTTTGTGTCACTTAGTCTTTATTTTTCTATGTTGTGTTTTGTGTTTATCTGTCTGTCTAGGGCTTTTTAAGCCATGACGTTGTCATTTTATTTTCGATATATGAGTCCAAGTGTCCCTTTTGTATCTTGTGGGTTAACCCCTCTTTTGGAGGTTTTTCTTGCAGTGATTAGAATAACAGTAATCTTATTTAGTATCCGAATGTGATGTTTGGTATGAATACTAATGATTTGTAAACCTAAAACGTGTACATGCATATACAATTGAAGAAATCCAGTTATCTTCATGTTTGTCTATATTTTCTGGAAGTTTGATGTGCCAGATTGATGGACAAAAGAGCAGTGCAAGACAGCAGTGAGAATTTGAAAAGTGTGATCCCATTTTTTTTTAATTTCTATTACAATTTGTGTTTGCTGAAAATAATCCGAAATGTCAAGGATTGAGGGTGCATGCATGTGAGATTGCAGTGAGTATTGCAAGTGTTCCGAATGGCTATGAATTGCTTTGTGCATTTATATATCTCTGTTGGTATCCTCTGTGGTGCTTTGGTGTATATTTACATAATAACATGTTGGAGTCGGTGATGACAGTATCAAACCATGTAATTATGTAGACGTCTAAACAAAACAAGACGAATGACATCAAGCAAAGTTAACTAATACTAGTAGTCATAAGGCAGTTATAGGTTTAATCCCATTGAGATCTGGCCAGTCATAGATATCTTGTAGTTCAACATCACGATAGATTCATATACAGATGTGAAGAAAGCATCTTCTTGGAAGCTGCATGGGTTTTAGCATTAGTTGGTATTGTATAATATGTACCCAAATATTTGAAAATGAGTGATTATAGATATGATTGCTAGGAAAAGTCAGGTCAATTGATTGTGCGCAAATTGCGTCGCACATGATAGAATTGTATGTTTCGATTGAAAAGACAGTGCAGAATGAGGACAAAATTAACGGGATGAACAAATGATAAAGAGAAGTAATGAAATTAAAATTATTCAGAAAATATATATAAAAAAAATATGTTTGGAACTTAGCATATACATGGGGAACAAATACAACTTGAATGAACAACTTCTCATAATTTTCAGTCTAACACAGTCGTATAGGTTCGATATTTCAACATTAAAGATGATGATAGCTCATGAATGTCTGTTTTAGTGTATCAAGCAGAATTCTAAAATAACACAGATTGTGTATATGTTCTTTTTGAGACAGAAATACAAGTTGGCAATCAGTAGATGCCATAGAAAGACGGAAATATGTTTGATGTGGCATTCACTGGTACTGGTGGTTTAAAACTGACTGTAGATAATTAAAACAGAAATGTAGATGACGAAACAGAAACAAAATCAGGAAATGCAGAATTATACTCTGGGTCTGGGTTTTTTTCAGTTGATATCTGTTTACGTCTTTGTTTGATAATTTGTTGATTTTTCAAAGAAATACTTTGACTGCATCCATAACATTTTCAAAGAGTTTGTCTATCAAGTACAATTTAAGCATTTTTTTATGAGTCGCCATGGCAACTGTAAGTTTATTATTGTTTTTAGCTACGACATTTATGCGATAAACAAGTTTACTTACGTCGTCGACAGAAGCAATATCAAATAATGATTAAGAAATTGAACTGACTATGTCAAATAGTCCTTCCTTTGTCTGACTCTTGGTCATTGACAATATTGAAGATTTGCTTTATGGTGCCAGTACATTAATTGTACGTACATTGTGTTTTATTTGTGTTGATATGTCAATTTAAGTCGTGCTGACTTGAAGTAATTTGTTTACCAGATAGCAGGGAATGTGTTCAGCTTTGCATGTAGCTGATGATAATGGGATTGCAATTATCAGTTAAATTTATTTGAAAAAGAGTCTTGACTAAAAACAACTTTGTTTGTATTTTTGATATGAATCGCAATAGCTGATAGTGTCACTCTGCAAGTGTCAGCATCATTCCTGGAAAATAATACTTCAGCATTATTCTGTAGGTTTTATTTTTTATATTGTATGCTTTTACAAGATTATAGTGTTAGCTGCAAGGGTAAGCGAGCTGTTTGATAAAAGGTCATCTCTTTTATATCATCCTGATAGAGGTCGGGTAACACATTGCTATTGTTCGATTCTTTTTCTTTTCCTTGCTATTATTATTTCACACCTTTTTTGTCCAGACGTTTTCTCAGAATTGTATGGAACTATGCAGCGATGTTAACCACCATGTGCAGATGTACAATAGGGGAGAGGGAAACAAAAAGAATGCGAAAAATCGGGACGTCATCCAAATTTAACGACATTTTGTGGAAATGTTCCTTTGCATGCAAAAAATATGCCTTCATTCTTTGGAATTTTTAGAATAAAAGAGGGACGAAAGATACCAGAGGGACAGTCAAACTCATAAATCTAAAATAAATTGACAACGCATTGGCTAAAAATGAAAAAGACAAACAGGCAAACAATAGTACACATTACACAACACAGAAAACCAAAGAATAAACAACACGAACCCTACCAAAAACCAGGGGTGATCTCATGTGCTCCGGAAGGGTAAGCAGATCCTACTCCAAATGAGACACCCGTCGTGTTGCTTATGTGATTACAAATCCGGTAAATAGTCTAATTCGGTAGATCACATTTATGAAAGGGAAGGGGATTGTAGTTACGACGTAAGGAACATATCCGATATCATTTGTGAAACGGTTATTCCATAAGCGCCGTTACCATAGAACCATAAAATTGAGAAAGAAAATGGGGAATGTGTCAAAGCGACAACAACCCGACCATAGAGCAGACAACAGTCAAAGCCAACCAATGGGTCTTCAATGTAGCGAGAAACTCCCGCACCCGGGGGCGTCCTTCAGCTGGCCCCTTAAAAAAATGTATACTAGTTCAGTGATAATGGACGTCATACTAAACTCCGAATTATACACAAGAAATTAAAATTAAAAATCATACAAGACTAACAAAGGCCAGAACCACCTGACTTGGGACAGGCAAAAAATTGCGGCGAGATTAAACATGTTTATGTTCATGTTCAGTACAATTCTAAAAATGTTTTAAACTTTCTGAAAATTTGAAAAAAAGCAGAATTATTTATTGTGATGCATGCATTCGGGGATTCAATGTTAAAATTTCAAAATGAATGCTGTGTGATGGCAATTGGGGGACCAGAGTGACGTCCACAATTGCTCGCAATGGCAATTCTAGTTCCGTTTGATATTGGTTGATAAAAGTACCCCGTCTCGTAGGCTTTATTGAATAAATTCAGCTATTGTTTTTGTTGTCTGGACTTTTCCTTTATGAAGGTGAGCATACATGTTTGAAAGTCAGGACATTCTTGGTGTAGTTAACCAATTTTTTAAGGCAATACATTTTTTTTTAATTTTGTGACATAACTCGTTGTTACTTGTAACTATAATATTTATGCGGCTTTTGAACCTATTAAAGTAGCAATTGGTACATAATAAAGAACTAACGCCGTGTTGATCAGAAAACATTTATTACAAATCAGTGTTATTTGAAATACAGATATTGGTTCTGTTCGATCTCATAGAATTAGTAACCTGAAAATAAGAGAAAGTATTAAATAAAAACAAATTAAGGGACAAAACATAATATGGTATGGCATTACTTTTTATATGTTTTCGTATGAAATTTTACACATTGAGTATACGTAGTAAGTAACACTAATAATTCAGTCATTATATAATAGAATAACCATACAATGTCTTGAATTCTAACATGACCTCCTTCAAACGCTTTGAGTACACTATCGTGGTAAAATATGAAAACTTTGCCGGGGCTGTTCAGATCGTACTCCCACGTCATATGCTTTTTAATGAATGTGGTACCCCACGTCATAGAACGATGACGTAAGAATATAAGCATTTTACGGGAAAATACACATTTGTGAAACCGAAAATCATCACAACAAGGAAATGTAAACAAATGATGCTAAAATTAGGTATAAGCCTTTTTTATAAATCATGTACATATAAGACATAATATAAGTAAATCATTATTTAAATTCATCCAAAACTATCTAAATTCGTTATTTTAAAATATTAAGCCATGTCACTAATTTAGTTTGCTCTGTTCTTTTACGTCAATTTTTAAATAGTGCGTTTATTTATGGAAACGGGAAATATTTGCCTCCAACTACAGCACTTCGATCCAAAATAATTGCCGTAGTTGTCATATTAGAATCGAAAAATTCATGGGGGCTATCGCTAAGGGTAAAATATTTGTCATAGAGGGCCAACCCTGAGAGCCAACCCGTGGTAAAATCACGATGTATTTAAGCCCCATGAATTATTTCTTAAATATAAATGTTATTTGTACAAGGCTTAGAAACGGGTAGAAAGCGAGGCTGAGCCGAGTACAGATGAAATTTATATTTCGATACAATGTATATATAAAAAAGAAGATGTGGTATGATTGCCAATGAGACAACTATCAACAAAAGACCAAAATGACACAGACATGTATGGTTATTCTTTATATACTGCAACTCTTTTAACTGTTCTAAATGATATATTGAGGACAAAAACCATTATTATTTTTTAATTTAGAGAGGACCACGTAGAACTTCCGCGAACCTGTATGTTCAATTGACATCATAAATAAAAATCTTCGGAAACGCATTGTCAACGTTATAAAGAAGGCGATATACGGTCAGTGACTGTATATCGCATATGAATATACGGCCAATGCATTTTGACTGCTCATATAGCACGGCTGCAGTATATATTCCGTTAATCTACGATGCATTAACCTCGCTATTCTGATTGTAATTATCACTGTCGATACTTTTCTATTTCATCATCGAAATTTTTTCCATTTGTTTTAATAAAATAATCAAATGAATAATGTTTTGACTCTTACTGCATAACATAGGCAAACGATATCAGAGTGATATTCAAAATCATAAGTCAAAATAAACTGACAACACAATAGCAAAACAAAAGACAAACAGACAACCAACAGTATACAAAACACAACATAAAAAACTTAGAAAAATATGCTCTATAATTCAAAAATTACTTATCGGGTTCCATGTGGGCTTCAGTTCTGCAAGACAATGATTATTATTACACTTTGGGTTATGTTTTATTAATTGCAAAAAAAGGTTTCATTATGTATCTTAAAGTTTGTTTTATTAATTTTCATAAAAGAGTAGCGCAACTGCTCTCTGGGTAAACTTTTTTTATCATCATCATTATATAATGTAATGTGATGAAGTCCTAGGTATCTATTTTTAATGTTTTAAAATGCATTTTGTAATAGCCTTTGTAACATCATCTGTGTTACCATAACTATTCCACTGGTCGTATGTAGGTTAACCAAAAACAGATAGATTTAGAAACTTTATTGATTTACCATTGGTATAGATTGGAAAAAACATTTTATTTATCGGGAAAAGGGTAACTGACAAATATTATAATTTAAATTTTTGAAACGTCGTAAGTGTAATCTTTCAATACACAATTTCTTAATTTAGTTACCTTTCCCACTTTCTAAATTTATTTATTTGAAATATTTATCTAGTAACTGAAAAAAAAAACTGATAACTAATAAAGGCCACAAAGGTATACTTATGATCAAATCTAGAAAAATCTAGGAAAAACAAACAAAGAGAAATATCTTGTTTGAATTGTCAACCAGAGCAAGATCGGGTGCGTGGACAAGTTTCCCCCGCTATGCAAATACATAATATTGCCATATTAATCGTGATGCAGTACAAAATGTCATAAAAAGGTATAGGGCATGATTTATAAATCTATAATGGTGTCAAATTTAACACTACGAAAACATATCATGCCTTTTGTAGCTTACTATACAGTATTGATTTTGCTTCTGATGGCCGTACGCTGATCTATAGTTGCTTACTTATATATCATTTAGTCTCTGGTGGATAATAATCTTATTGGCAATGATATCGTGTTCCAAAATAGGATACTGGACAGACATTCAATGTAGATAAAAGGCACATTCATATATTTTGAGACAAAATAATTTCAAGCTTAGTTACATGTAAAATATGTCATTATATAACTTACAATGACCTCTTTCACAAATATAACGCCACTTATGTTCACATGGATAGTCAGCCCATTGTGCTTTTTGTCTATGGAACATTACGCAGTTGTATTTTGTTCCTGATGAGCCATACCCACTGTGCCAAGGTAAAAAAGTAGCTTTGGTTTGATCAAGGATCCATCGATACTCTCCTTCCTTCAAATCTGTAAGGCCTATCCAGTAATGTTCTTCTGCAAAAAGAATATAATAGTCTATGACAATCAATATGAATGAAATTATGAACATGTGTAATTCATTAGTACAAATTTTCATTCATGCATTTAACACAAAGAAGTAAATCATTTGCATATCATTATCCCAATTAGATCAAAATAAGTGTGACACAACAGCAAAAAAAAAGTATAATATATACTCGGTTGAAAATATAGTGACCAAATTTTACCTCCCCCCTGCAAACACTGAAAACTATATCTTCCCGATGTGTGTCCCATTTAAGCAAGGTCGCTATCAATTATTGATTCACGGAAAACATTCAAGTAAATAGTTAAAATCGAAATAAATTGAAGTAAAATAAAATTTTCGTTCAGTTTTATTATTTGCCACCTTATATATATAGTAAACGACGAGTACAGCTATAGATGTTTGAGCAAAATTGGTTTGAAATGTTGATTTGCGAATAAATTCCTAGAGTACATACTTCAATTTAATTTTTTACTGTCTGTTTACCTTTCTAAAACATGCTAATTATTCATATAATATATACATAGCTAGATCAGAGAAAGTCAGGGGAAATCCAAAGGAATCGATTGATATGCAGCAAAGCTTGACACCATTACACTGACATCTGCAGAGAAATTTTTAATGCCAGAGTCTGTATATGCATTAAAGATGTGAAAAGTGAAATAACAAGTAAAATACACAAATCATACTTCTGTAATATTTAAATGAAAAGGGTGCTTTCTCAAAAGTAGGTGGTTAACCATTCGCAGTTGGAAAACAATAAAATACATTGTTGCTTGCAAAATACTTTCAACAAATCTACGCATGAACTAAAACAGTAAAAGGCAAAGAATGTAATATTGAAAATGAAACATGGCTTAAAAATTTGATTGACCAATTGGATCTACAAAATCTCAAAATCCAATTGCACGTATTCGCAATCTATTTATATCTATGTTTCAGTTTATAACAGGTTGTATAACTGTTGGTAGTTTTCTGGAGGTCACCTCGGAGGTAAATTAGATGGCTTCTAGACATAAAAATAGACATGAAATGCTGATACCAAATTTCGAGTTTATGTATCTTTGACTTTTTTTCATTTTAGATATACGTTTAAGTATATGATAAGTCGAATATGAGAATTTGAGTCAAATCGACGGACATGAATTTGACAGCTAGTGCCACTGAAAAGGAACAAACTAATAACCCAAAATCCCTCAACAATTGTAATGGAAAAGTTATATTACCAAATTGGAGTGCATGTTTTTTTTTATTAAGATCACTCTATCAATTCACGTTTTGCGTGATCTATGATTCTTTGTTGATTGTTAAGGTCAATATCAAAGATCCTCAAAACTTTGGCACCATAAGTTTTTTAGTCAAAAGTTGATTAGCTTGCGATCATAAATCACTGAATGACATATTATTTGTCGATGTCACGTCATTTATGACGTAAAAAGTGCATAGATGAAATGAAACCTTTGATACATATTAGTAATAACAATTCAAATGCTATGTTGTATAACATGCAATTGCATTTAATAACATTATTGAATATATAACATTACTCACTCTTAAGCGGTCTGTTCGTTGATAGGGCTTCGTTTTCAGCTTTTTCACCAATCTTTACTAAATATCCTCTTATTTCTCTACAATTATTCTAAAAAAACGATACGAACAATTGATATCATTTCATACATAGAATTCTGTTTTGATGCAAGTTGCCCCTTTTGTTTACTGGAAAAAGAAAACAATTGTATTATAGTGAATCATATATGCACTGAAACATAAATCTCTCTTTTTTCAATTGAAGTTGCATATGTTGCATTCTTGAAACATCTGGAATAGTCTTTAAACGTTTTAATAGGGTACATATGTCATATAAAATTTGCTCTTTTTATATAGGATTTATTTAGGAACTACGATTCTGATGAAACTTTAATCTAAATATACTATATATATATATCCAGCTGTTAGGTGTTAAAAATGCTTGTTTGAGATGCTCAATATAAGAAACTCTACTTCGGGCCACTTCCAAAATGTTTGGTAGGAGTCCATGAATCACAGGTCATGTAACATAAATATTGCTGAAAAAAACACAATAGATTATACATTTCTGACGTCTTGGCATGCAGAAATCACATTTATACCCCATTAATGAAAACGATCAGGTATTCCTTACTCTTAGCTTACCCGCCAGATCTAGGATACAATGCTAAAAAAAAGTTGTAAAAACAAAAGCTATAGCGATGAGATTTCATCAAAAACTACATAACCTTTTTGTAAAACGAAACTCAAATTGAAAATTCTTTCTCCATACCCTTTGCCGCTTCGTTTTCAACTTGCAGTGCCCTCGGTGTCCTTACAGCTGTCAAAGTGGGAACTTAGCACCACTAACGAAGATTCGCGATACTGTAACTTCTGCTTTGAAACTGCAGCATTTACAAACGTGGTTTTGTAAGATCTAAAACTTGGTTAACAAATAAAAATTCCTACTCAACAGGTCGGGAACACTACCTTATATGGCAATGCATAAATTAGCATATTTATGTTCTCGCACATGTAATTGTTTAATTACGTGTGACGCAATTCATTTTCACCTGGGTTTTTGACCAATCCACTAAATGAGTAACAATGAGTTATGGACTACTACGTGATTACAATCAAACAAGAACACGTGTTATTTACTGAGATACAACACATTTTTTCGTGCAACTTGCAGTTCCCTGTTTAACAATTTTGCTTAGTTTTTCATTCTTTGTATCCACATTGATATTTCGTGATATAAAGTATTCGTTCCATGCTCAGATTAACGAAAAGTTGTTTCTATGCGAAGAAACAAGTGTTTGAATTACCCGATATATAGCTATAAATATGTTTGGTGATGACAAGGAGATTTTATGTAATCGTCCACCAAACAGCAACAAAACAACAGTGATAAACACAATTACCCATAAGACAAACTTAGTTTAGTAGATTGCGTCTTGGGTGGAAAGAGATCTCATTTGGCACTCATACCTTATCTCCTTCTTTCTATATACAAAGATAATTTAGAAAACTTAAAAGGAAATATAGCATCCAATACGATCATCAGGGTTTAGATAATTTGAGATATTGCACATACGTCAATAGGACAGCAACCGAACGTCAAAAATATCTCTGAGGTATATTTTGGATAAAATACGCAACCGACGGACTTCATAAATTGATGGAAACTATACAAAATATGACTAAGCCGAAGGCCACCAATGGGTCTTTAATACAGCGAGAATCTCCGCACCCGGAGGAGTCCTTCAGCTGGCACAAATATGTATACTAGTTCAGTGACAATGGAAGGCATTCTAAACTTCGAGTCAAGACTATCAAAGGCCAGATGCTCCTGACTTGGGACAGGAGCAAACATGCCACGAGGTTGAACATATTTTTGAGATCTCAACCCTCCCCCTATACATCTATACATCTATCCAATGTAGTATAAACAAACACACAGCAATATGCACAGTAAAACTCAGTTAAAGAGAAGTCTGAGTCAGAATAGGTAACAAAAGAAACTAAACAAAAATACATAAATTAACAAAGGACTACTAGCAGTTACTTGCATGTTAGCTCCAGACCTCAATTACAGTCGAATTCATTGAGTGTGTAATGAAAGGTAGAATCCTTTGTTAGCTTGTTTGCTGAACCGGAAAGGCGTTATCATGTAAGGTATACTACCCTCCTTTCGAATTAGTCTAGACTTACAGACATGTAAATTGGCTATATTCGGACTTGTCTACTCTTAAAGGATGGCAGTTTACCTTACCTGCAATCGGCTGTAAACTGATTGAAAGATTACGTCTTATTGACTCGAATATCAAACACAAGTCCTACCCACTTTTATAACACTTATCTTAATCATGATACTGAATATTATGATGTTCTTTTTTATAGTTCATGTCCCGATAAAAAAAATGTACACATCCAGTACATATAGACTTGTTTCTGTGCCAGTTTTCTTGTTTTCGAGGCAGAAATGTTTTTAAATGACATTATACATGTTTAAAGAGCTCAAAACATTTACGTTCTGAAGAGTGGTCACTCTATCTGAAGTTTCACTGTTTCACGCCGTGAAATTAGTGCACAGGTACAAGACATAACTTTGGAACAAACCTGTTCAACTACTTTACAAGGCGAACAAGAAAGTCGAATTGTGAAGCCCGTAAACAATACATTTTTAATATGAGCATGCAAATTGAAGATTATGTTATATATATTTCAATAAACATATCCGTAGAATAAACACATTTATTTTGAGAATCCCAGACACTATATTAATTTTCACTTTTCCACTAATTCCACGTGTTTGCTAGTGATAGGAATCTCGTAGTAGCCCACAATGCATTGTAGTTCATTGAATCGATTGGTCAGTTTTTCAAGGCCATCATTGGCCTTGTGTTTGGGAAATTACTATGCAAATATATTCTGACGTCAGAAAATCTAGAGTTCTCGACCTGCAAGCATTGTCAAAACTCGATATACAACCTTTAACTTTAAATGGGGGTTATGATTTTTCCTGTTTATTTCATAACTTATAAATGATTCTACATAAGAAACAAATACTAAGAAGAGATGTGTGTCAAGGTTGAAATTCTACCAAATTTGTCATTGTACTAATGTTTCTCTGGACAGATGAGGTGTGAGTGGTTTTTTCGGGGTACGAACTTTTAACCGATATACATTCATACAAATATAGTGATGCTGCCTTGCGTTTCTTTTGAAATTATTAGTATTCGACAATGAGTATCTCTTACCTCTGCCGTGAACCAATCAGTGAGATTTGTGCTGTAGTAGTAACAGTGTCCTTTAATTTTGTACCAATTTCGTTCTGAAACTATATACTCATAGTTTACTCTTATCAGCAAACATTAGCAAATCATTATTACATTACATTTAAAATTCGTTAGGCTTGCAAGTGTGCAGTTATACACAAAAAAAGTTTTTTCTGTTTAAATCTATTTATCGATTGACGTCTTTAGAGACTTGATACTCAGAAATTAACATGTTGGACATTTATACTATACCTATTTACCGAAATTGAAAACCTTAAATCAAATAAAAAATATATATTATTACTACATGTAAAACATGTTGAAAATGTATATATCTATTTTAGCAACATGACTGCCTTGAATCGCTCCAATGATAATGGTTCAAAACGGAAATGTTGTAATGGAAAGGACAATATTACCATTCCAATTCAACAGCTATTTTGCATTCATTCGGCGCTTCAAGGCTAGTACGCAATACAACTTTATAATAGCAGACACATGTCCGCTATTATAGTCCAATGGTCGTGAAGATATGACGTGTAATGCATTTCCATTCAAAATTCAATGAAGGCGTCAATGTTGTGCTTTTCTATTTATTGACACTGGAATATATGTGATATACCTTATTTTATTAAACGAAGAAAATGGGAGAGAAGGTACGTCGATCATTAACACATTGACTTTTTCATGGCGGCCAGTTTTTTTGGGGTTTTTTTATGGAGAAAGTCGGAGTGCTTTGAGAAAACCACTGACCTTCGGTATGAAAACTAACAATCCTAGTCAATTAAAAATGAAATTAAACGCACCTGTCACGTGCAGAATTCAAACTCACAACCTCAGTGTTGACATGCTAGTAATACAGTAGTTCAAGTACCTAGATCATTCGGCCACCGATGCCTCGGTTATATAAAAAAGGAAGCATATCTACATTGTCGTTGTAATAAACCAAAGTGGACACGATTAAAAATGCTTTTAACATCTCACCTTTAACGTTTTTTCCTACGGAAGAAAAATCGCTATTCAAAGTCTTTATCTTTTGGTCCAGGATATCAAGTTTGCTTTTTTATTTTCCAGTTCCTCCTCGCATATTACTTAATGCAATTTTCGAGTTGGCAATATAATGTCAAACTAACTTAAAGGACAAATGTACTAACAGATAACAGCAGAGCAAACTGTAATTGATGTTTCATCCTGTCAAACCCTACATGTAAATAAGAAAGTTTACTGTACATCTGCTTACAGGGGCATTAGCTATCAAATTCATGCTCACCGATTTTACTCAAATTCTCATATTCAATTTATAATAAACTATTTAACGTACATAGCCATGTCGTTGTCAGTTTGTTTTAGATTTATGAGTTTGACTGTCCCTTTGGTATCTTTCGTCCCTCTTTTAATGAAAGGCTAACATAAATAAACTCATCATAGATACCAGGATCGAAATTTTATATTTACGCCAGACGCGCGGTTCGTAAACAAAAGACTCATCAGTAATAATTTACAATGAATAAGCTCAATATGTATCCACATTTCGTGCGTATTATAGTCTAGACTCAATCTAATTAACCATCGTGGTGACCTCCGAAGACTGTCGACGGTCATATAACCTGATATAAACATAAATATAGATATAAATAGATAGCGAACTAGTTTAATTGGATTTTTCTATGTCCCTGTTTGATATCATATTATAGGCTAATATATGTTCTTACCTGTATAAGAACGAGATTTTGTGGATCCAATCAGTCAATCAAAAGGTTTACCCTTGTTTCACTTTCAATGTTGACATTCATTCTTTTTAATAACTGAACACGCCTTATTTAATGCGTAACCCATCTAAATCAAAGGTTACATGATATATGGACTTAATGTGGTCGAATTATTCACTTGCAAGTGAATAACTCAGCAGAGATGTTTATTAGCTTATTTTGATCAAATTGAACCAAACTGGCTGCAAAAATCAAATTATCATTTGATATTTTGACTTTCATTAATGATGGAACAAAACAAATCAGATTTGATTTTTTTATATCCGTATCTCGTAGCTAGTGCGCCTTTAACTTTTTGCCCGTTTTCTTACAATTAAATAGATTTTGGTGGGTTTCTATATAGTTGTTTCGAAGTAAATTTTAAGCGAATGCGGAATATGGGAGTCATCTTGTTTTTTCCTAAGGTTTTTTAACTAACAGTCCCGCATTGAATACATGATGGTTTGTAGGACTAATCCCTGCCATACCTAAATTGCAAACAAGATATTTTTGTCATGCAGGGTGATTTACATACATTTTGTATATAATTAACATTTTTATTTTTTATTTGAATTACAAAGTCAGGGTAATTGGTGTAATTGATTTGTCTTGCATTGCTTCAATAGTTTTCAAGCTAGTACTTTCTATCATACAGGTTGCTTGTACTTTACTTCACATCTTTATGTGTTATGACCGAAGTACTCAGCGTGACTGCTGGGTCCTCATACCCCCGGGTATTTCACCTGCAGAGGTATCGACCCAGTGCTGTAAAAAAATAAAACAACATGTAATATACATCATGCGTCACTTCATTATTGAATTTGTCTGCTAACTGTTTTGTTTCTTTCAACACTGGTAAGTTTAGATTCGAGGTAACGCTTGTCTGGTATCTAAATTGAAAATTGCATCACGTGTTAATTAATCAAGAAATTCTTCTACTATTACTAAAGCCAATAGTCTACCCAACTCTATACACATAACACTAATAAAAAACAAACTAAAGTTCAAATTGAATACCAACACGACAGTGCCATGAGCTGATTTTAATTGCACATTACGATACATAATATCATGTCGACAAAATAGTTTCAGTAATTTATAAATACTACTGAAATCAAAACATTAAATATAACATCAAACAAATTCCCATAAGCAAGATATAAAAAAATAACTCAGAAACACGTCTAATCGAGTCGGCCCTGTCGTGCTGAATGGTTATATCCCATGAAGAGAGGGAATACAAATAACGGTCTATGGGCAGACAACTAGAAGAAATTAATTTCAATCTAATTCAGTTCCTTCAAACGGTTGAAATTACATTTATTGCAATCGTTAGGCTTAGTTATGGTTATCTCTTCATCAAGGATAAAACGGTATGAGTTACCCGATGGAAAAAAATATGTAAAGCCGCGATCATCGTATAATTGTTTAATAATTATCATATGATTTGCATATCTACAAATACTTGACAACATTATAATTCGTTTCTCGTTTTTTATGTAGACTAGACAGTGTGTTTGCTTAGTTTAACGTGACTAGCAATTGTTAAGGACATTTCAAGCTTGCTGTTCGGTGTGAGCCAAGGCTCCTTGTTGAAGGTCTTACTTTGACCTATAATTAATTGTGACTTCCAATATTGATCAGTTATCAATATAATCATAGGCAGATCCAGGGGGCCCAGGGGGCCCTGGGGGCCCGCCCCCTTCCTTTCGTGGGAAAAATGTGATTGATTATATAGGGAATTACTGAAGCATGACTGGAACGCCCTTTTTAGGTCAGTCAGCACCCTCACCCCCAGTGTAATTTATCGTTTCCTCAAAGAGCTCCCTGATTGGTTAACAATACTATTCTACATGTAGTCCTATATTGGAGTAATTTATAAAATAAATAAAAACACGTATATTTGTTACCGTGTTTGACTCTTTAACTATGCGTTACACGAAAGTGAAAGTAGAAATCAGAGTGTGTCAGTTGTTACATGAAAGAGATCAAAAATGACTTGTATCTGAAATTTACCCTGAACTGATATTAACAACATTATCGGAAGGTAAGAAAATATATATTTGTCACACTGACAAGGAAAACAAATATTCACAACTTTCGCATTCCCTGTGCAAAATGTAGTAACGCCCCATTCATGCCATATTTGTTTGCATTCCAACTACATTTTCAAATCTGTATAAAGGAATGGTCTTAATAAAGCTACTTGCAACTAAAATGAAAAAAGACTTTTCTAACCATATTGTTATATTTCGTAATAACCATGGTTACAAAGATTTTGAATGAGGGTAGAATCTATCCCCCTTTTCATTTTTGTGCTATTTTTAGATCACCTTTTATTACAAAATTGAAACATAATTTATTTTCTATATAAATACTTCCAAAATATTTATAAAATTAAATTATTTTTTTTTACTTATATAATAACATGAATAATGGGAGAATTAAGGCAATAAAACCATATGAAAAAGGCACTGGCTATGGTTACATGAAAATATAACAATAATAATAATAAGTGAGCTTTTCTGGTTACAAGAGCGCAATTATTCGTAATGCATTTTCCATAGGGTACCACTGGTGTTCCATATTTTTTCCTCGAAGACTACACAAACTAGGGAAAAACGGGTAGCAGTTCCTGTTACTAGAAATGCCAGTGTTGCAGTAACAACCAAAAAAATATATATGGTCATGCTGCAAAAATTGACTTAAAATGCAGTTGAAAAAGATCGTCTATTTTTTTTCGCTTAATGAAAAAGGCATATTTTTAATGGCTCCGACCTGCAGAAATGGAAGATATTTTCTATACTTTGTAAAATATGAACATGATTTTCTGCATTTTTTAAACCTAATTTGATTAAATGTAATTCCAATCTTGTATCATTCAATCAGAAGCTGTATAGGATTCTATACTGAGTACCATCTTGGGGTAAAAAACTTGCCGGTAAAATGTAAACAAATAATTGCGCTCTTGTAACCTATACGGTAATGAAAAAAAATTCTGAAAATTAAGCGTCCGGTGTCATATGGTCATTTTATCGACATTTTTGTTTTTCAAATAAACGTGCACACTATATTGACCAATTGAATATGTTGAAAGATAGGGAACCTTTGGCAAAACTAAGGCTAAGTGCACACAATCTTGAAATTGAAAGAGGTAGATACATGCAAGTTAACAGAGAAGAAAGGTGGTGCAAATTATGTCATAATAAAAATATAGAAGATGAAAAACATTTTATCTTGCACTGCACAAAATATGAATCACAAAGAAATGTTCTAAGAATATATCAAATTGTCCTATTTTAAAAATTATGACAAACAATCCAAAACTGAGGATAAATATATCAAACTACTACTTAATAGCAAGTGTAGAAGAACACTTAGATTAATATCATCTTTTATTAATCAATCATTTGAATTAAGGAAAAATGTCCTTATAAATGAGTAATATGAACAATTTAACACTTTCACTACTGATTTTATTTTTTCCGCGGGTTTCTGTGGCCGAGGCAAATTTGCACGCTCAGATTCCCAAACCTGAATTAATTTCGTGATCGGTGCTTCAAGAAAAGTTGCAACTTGAAAAACGTGCTGCAACTCGAAAACGACGGCACAGATTGCAAAATAAACTGAAACGGAAGTTGAATAGATTGCTATGTTAAATATTTTCCATGTCTTATCAAATTGAAACGAAGAATAAAGTCTTTATGATGTTTGAAAGTTTGATTTTGTTACCTTGTTTGCTCAATGTTGCCAAAATCTCGATACTGAATACGTGTAAAATGCATTTAAAACGTATAATATTCGGCAAATCGCTATTACCGAGTCTGCTCATTTATCTTATCAATCGTTTTGGTTATTCAAGCATCGTTTATGGCAAGTTCGAAGCTTTTTATCTTTCATTATTGACCGTTTTGACTCTCCGTTTCCGACCGCCATTTGTACTGATGAAAAGACGAATGTAGGACAGAAAGTCACAGGACAAAAAGTCACAGACAAAAAGTCACGGACAAAAAGTCACAGGACAAAAAGTCACAATTCATTTTTTCTGATTATTTTCTTTGAACAAAAAACCCTTATTTTTACAAAAAATATTTTTGTATTTTTCTTAAACTATTGTATATAAACCAACTTTGTAAACAAAATTTATCAAAAAAATATTTAAGATGATCAAATAATTGTTAAAAAAACATAGTGTCAAAGTTGCTTAGCACTTAAATGGCTTCATGGTGCCAAAAAATAAATCTTTTGCATGATTAAAATTAAATAAATCTTCATTTTTCAAGTATAATGACACATTTCCTAAACTTTGAAATGAATATATGTATTTAAAAGTAAATATTTCAAGATATATTCTTATATATTAAAACAATTGTCAATAAATTATTTGTGACTTTTTGTCCTGTGACTTTTTGTCCTACCAAATTTGTGACTTTATGTCCTGTGACTTTTTGTCCTGTGACTTTCTGTCCGTTTACCGAAAAGACATCTCTGTCAATCGAAGAACGACTACTCTTTTTCAATGTACAATGATATATGGAACCACAGATACGTTGTTAATTCAAAACACTGTTAAATTTGATAAGAGCCATTATCAAACAAATTAGATATATATATGAAATTTATGATTCATACTCCAATGTATAAATGTCACTGTTTTGTTTTAGAAACTCTGAAAAAAAAAAAAAACTTTGCAAAAAAAATTAAAAAACTTTGCCAAAAAAAAACAACTTTTCAATGCAAAAATAAATGCTTTGCAAAAAAAAAAAAACCTTTCTAAACTCAGTTTCAGGAAAGACAAATTATTTTATGCCTTGTTTCAATCAGCTCTTGCAACTTATTTTAGAAAAATAGAGCAGAATAGCTGGTCAGGAATATCAGTTATTACTATACCATGCTATACTATTAAATATAGAAATAAATTATCAGAATCACCATTATGTACAAGAACATTTGTAGTTGGCTTTTTTTTTTCAGGCAAAGGTAACTTTCAACTTTCTCTACTACCAATTGTAATTCACGGATATGTTACAGCTTTATTCATGGATTTACTTTTTGTATTTCCAGTTTTAAAATCACTGAGTTTTCAAATTTATTTTAGTTACAAATTTCATTGGAATTGTATGATGAAACTTCAAGTTATATTGTATACAAGTCTAAGTTAAAAACAACGTTCAAACCTATATTTGTGTTCTTTCACTATAAAAATGAAATTTTACATTCATTTATTGTGTACACACATAACAGGTATTCTCAATTCTTGATCATTCTGACAGTGCAGGTTTTTTTACCATATCAAGTTACAAAACTTTAACGTAGAAACTGATAAATATTTAAGCAAATTCCTTCTTTTTATCAGTACATGTATAACTAAAGTCTTCAAAATAATTTATAAATTTTCAACAATAAGATTTCAACGAACAAGAACAAAAAACAACCAACATTCAGTGACTCACCTATGAATTGTGTGCCATTCACTCAAGGATCATTCCTTTGTAATTCTCTTGCTTTTCCTCACATTTTTTACATCAATTGTCATGATTGTTCAGTTAATTAAAGGTCAATTTGAAAAAAAAGTTTAAAAGTTATAACGCAAATCCATGAATAAAACTGGAACAATAAACGGTATTAAACAAAGAACACAAAGTCAGTCTAGCAGTAATTCTTCTCTGTATGGTAAATTGTGAAGCATTGAGGCATACAGAGATGTTTGCCACATACTGAACACCCATATTTAGTTTGTCTCATATTGTCTTGCTTGCCATTCTTTTGTCTCATATAACAGACATGACACATGCCTTTACTATTTAAAGTTGTAGGCATGTGTCTTTGAGTTAATCTCTGGTCAGGGGCAAGTAATGGCTTCCTCTCCGTACCCCGGCAGAATATCCATTGATCAATCCTTTTATCAGCAAACAAGAAAACTGAAGGAATGTGAGGTTTGATGAATGGTTTGGACTTAATGTAAATAATCTGTAGGCATTAATACATTTAACCATCTCAAGTAGACTAAAAAATACTTTTTTTGGCCATTTTAAGGTTTTCTGGTGATAACAATAATACTGAATGTATTGATCTGCTTTGTCAACACCACCCATATTTGAAGTGTAGTCAACAATAGCAGATGGGCAATTAAACTCCTGTCTTACAAATTGGCCGTCAACATTTACTGCACGAGTAACTTGACCAATGCTTTCATTGTGTATAGTTGACAAAACTGATACATTTTTTTTGTCCTTCCAAGACACCGCTAACAAAGCACCTTTTTGCCTGAATTGATGGTCTCCACCAGTTACAATATTAACTGGCTTTTACACATGATATCTTTTGGCAGACCTGCCCTAGTGTTACGGACTGTACCACATGCAGCTGTGTCATAATTCTCCCACAACTCTAAATAAAGGTTAGGCGATGTAAAAAAATTATCAGTATAAACATGATACCCCTGACCTGCAATATTTGCACCTTCTAAACAATTCTTTACTACCGAAGAACCCAGACTGCCCTCTGTTCTAACTGTTCTGTCTGGATACACATCTATATATTGTATGTAGCTGTTGGCAGATTCTGCCAGCATCCAAATCTTTACGCCCCATTTATGTGGTTTACTTGGTTTGTATTGTTTCAATAATGTTCTCCCTTTGAAAGGTACCATATGATACACTCGTCAATGGTGACATTTCTTTTTGGTATATATTCCAAACCAAATTTATTATTTAAATGGTTAACTACAGGTTTAATTTTATACAAAGGATCATAATTTGGTTCACCTTGTCTAGGTTCATTTGCAACGTTGGAGAAATGAAGGTACCGCAATATTTGGGTGTATCTGTCTCTGGTCATTGTTGATGAAAATATTGGGGTGACCATAATTGGATCAGTTGACCAATTTAACTTGTGGAAGGTTTGCGATTAATTCCCATTTGGTAGGTAAGACCAAGAAATGCTTTTATTTCTGGTAAAGTTGGGATGCTCCAAGGCATTTTGTTATCATTTGGCCTGTGCTGAATGTTACAGTTGGCATAACTATCTGTTTTGTTTATAATAAACTCAAGACTGAGGGGGGTCAAAATACCATGGCTAAGTAAAATTTTCAAAATATCTTTTCCAGCATGTTAAATATTTACATACTACTTATTGGAGTATTATTACCTTATAAAGGAGTTAGAATAGTTAAAAAAATTAAAATAAAAGGTCTATAGTAGGAGGTTCAATATACCGCAGGGGGTCAAAATACCATGGCAAAGTAAAATGTTCATAATATCTTTTCCAGAATGTAAAATACATACAAACTACTTATTGGAGTATAATAGCTATGTCAAGGAGTTATAATATCTAGAATTTTTAAATTGGAGGTGTAAAGGGGTGGGAGTCAATATACCATGGCAGGTCAAAATTCCATGGTTAAAAAACAATTTCAAAATATCTTTTCAAGCAAGCAAAATATATACAAACAACTTATTGGAGTATTATAACTATGCATAGGAGTAATTACAAATAGAATTTTTGGAATTAAAGGTCTATAGTAGGGAGTTCAACATACCATGGCAGGGGGTCAAAATACCATAGCAAAGTAAAATTTTCAAAATATCTTTTCCAGCTTGTAAAATACATATAAACTACTTATTGATGTATTATTACCATACACAAGAGTTAGAATTGCTAGATTTTTTTGAAATTAAAGATCTATAGTAGGGGGTTTAATATACCATTGCAGGGGAGGGGTCAAAATACCATGGCAAAGTAAAATTTTCAAAATTTCTTTTTTAGTATGTGAAATACATTCAAACTACTTATTGGAGTATAATAACTATGAAAAGGAGTTATAGTAGCTAGAATTTTGAAATTGGAGGTGTCAAAGAGGGGGAGGGTAGGTCAATATACCATGGCAGGGGGTCAAAATACCATGGCAAAGTAAAATTTTCAAAATATCTTTTCCAGCATGTAAAATACATACAAACTACTTATTGGAGTATAATAACTATGTTAAGGAGTTATAATATCTATAATTTTTAAATTGGAGATTTAACGGGGTGGGGGTCAATATACCATGGCAGGTCAAAATTCCATGGTTTAATAAAATTTTCAAAACATCTTTCAAGCAAGCAAAATATATACAAACAACTTATTGGAGTGTTATAACTATGATGACAGGTAATAACAGCTAGAATTTTTGGAATTTAAGGTCTATAGTAGGGAGTTTAATATACCATGTATGTACTTTACTTGCTTGAAAAGATGTTTTCAAAATTTTTATTTAGATATGGTATTTTGACCCCCCTGCCATGGTATATTGATCCCTCCCCCTTTTACCACTCCAAATTCAAAATTCTATCTATTGTAACTCATTTAAATTGTAATAATACTCCAATAAGTTGTTTGTATGTATTTAACATGCTGGAAAAGATATTTTGAAAATTTTACTTGGCCATGGTATTTTGACCCCTCTGCAGTATATTGAACTCCCTACTATAGACCTCTAATTTAAAAAATTATAGCTATTCTCACTCATTAACATGGTAATAATACTCCAATAAGTTGTTGATATGTACTTTACATGCTTGAAAAGATGTTTTGAAAATTTTACTAAGCTATTGTATTTTGACCCCCCTGCCATGGTATATTGACCCCTCCCCCCTTTTACAACTCCAAATTCAAAATTCTAGCTATTGTAACTCATTTAAATTGTTATAATACTCAAATAAGTTGCATGTATGTATTTAACATGCTGAAAAAGATATTTTTAAATTTTTCTTAGTCATGGTATTTTGACCCCCATGCCATGGTATATTGAACCCCCTACTATAGACCTCTAATTTAAAAAATTCTAGCTATTTTCACTCATTAACATAGTAATAATACTTAAATAAGTTGTTTGTATGTATTTAACATGCTGGAAAAGATATTTTGAAAATTTTACTTAGCGATGGTATTTTGACCCCTCCCCTGCAATGGTATATTGAACCCCCTACTATAGACCTCTAATTTAAAAAATTCTAGCTATTCTAACTCATTAACATAGTAATAATACTCCAATAAGTAGGTGGTATGTACTTTACATGCTTGAAAAGATGTTTTGAAAATTTTATTTAGCTATGGACTCCCCTGCCATGGTATGTTGATCCCTCCCCCCTTTTACACCTCAAAATTCAAAATTCTATATATTGTAACTCATTTAAATTGTAATAATACTCAAATAAGTTGTTTGTATGTATTTAACATGCTGGAAAAGATATTTTGAGTATGAAAATTTTACTTAGTCATGGTATTTTGACCCCCCCCCCCCTTCTGCCATGGTATATTGAATCCCTACTATAGACCTCTAATTTAAAAAATTCTAGCTATTCTCACTCATTAACATGGTAATAATACTCCAATAAGTTGTTGGTATGTACTTTACATGCTTGAAAAGATGTTTTGAAAATTTTACTTAGCTATTGTATTTTGACCCCCCTGCCATGGTATATTGACCCCTCCCCCTTTTACACCTTCAAATTCAAAATTCTAGCTATTGTAACTCATTTAAACTGTTATAATACAACAATAAGTTGCTTGTATGTATTAAACATGCTTGAAAAGATATTTTGAAAATTTTACTTAGCCATGGTATTTTGACCCCCCCTGCGGTATATTGAACCCCCTACTATAGACCTTTTATTTTTTTTAAATTAACTATTCTAACTACTTTATAAGGTAATAATACTCCAATAAGTAGTATGTAAATATTTAACATGCTGGAAAAGATATTTTGAAAATTTTACTTAGCCATGGTATTTTGACCCCCCTCAGTATATTGAACCCCCTACTATAGACCTCTAATTAAAAAAATTCTAGCTATTCTAACTCATTAACATAGTAATAATACTCCAATAAGTAGTTGGTATGTACTTTACATGCTTGAAAAGATGTTTTGAAAATTTTATTTAGCTATGGACCCCCCTGCCATGGTATGTTGATCCCTCCCCCTTTTACACCTCCAAATTCAAAATTCTATCTATTGTAACTCATTTAAATTGTAATAATACTCAAATAAGTTGTTTGTATGTATTTAACATGCTGAAAAAGATATTTTGAAAATTTTACTTAGTCATGGTATTTTGACCCCCATGCCATGGTATATTGAATCCCCTACTATAGACCTCTAATTTAAAAAATTCTAGCTATTTTCACTCATTAACATAGTAATAATACTTCAATAAGTTGTTGGTATGGACTTTACATGCTTGAAAAGATGCTTTGCAAATTTTACTTAGCTTTCGTATTTTGACCCCCCTGCCATGGTAAATTGACCCCTCCCCCTTTTACACCTCCAAATTCAAAATCCTAGCTTTTGTAACTCATTTAAATTGTTATATACTCCAATAAGTTGTTTGTATGTATGTAACATGCTGGAAAAGATATTTTGAAAATTTTACTTTGCCATGGTATTTTGACCCTCTGCGGTATATTGAACCCCCTAACTTTAGACCTTTAATTTAAAAAATTCAAGCTATTTTAACTCCTTTATATAGTAATAATACTCCAATACAATACAATAATACAATATGCTTTATTTTAGAAACACTCAGTCACATTGACATGTGAAACAAGAGGTAAATTACACAATACAATCACATACAATTAAAGAAATAAATGAAACAACTTAGAAATGAAATACATGTATATAGAAAATTACTTTACCTTATATTATAATATTTTAATATCATAATATTTTAGTTAACTTTGAAATGAATAAAGATACGTTTTTAAGTACGTTAATATTAGTCAATGACAGTAGTCCTTTCATTTTTGCTTCACTCGGATATTTCACATAGTACTCTGGAATATGCTGATTTCTGATATTTTTTACTAATAAAGAATTGCATTCAAATAAATAATGGTATTCATTGCCAATTGCAGTTAAACACAAATTACATGTCCTCTCTTCTTTTGGAATGTTATACCATCTTCCCAACTCTACTGGAATTTTTAAATTGCAGCATCTTAATTTTGAAATATATTTACGTTCGAATGGTGTTAATTTTAAAAGATAGTTTTCTAGTCCAAGGATTGTTTTAAAAAGTCCATAAAATTCTCCTCTGGATGAGTTGTCAATTTGACTATGCCACTGTTGAATGAATGAATCTTTTAGTTTTTCTTTCAGTACGATTTTTAGTTGATTTATATCTATTGGTGATTGCTGAGTCCAAACATAGCTTAGTCCGGCATTGTCTAGGATCGATTTAATATAATCCATCCATTTGAAAGTGTGATCATCTTTTAATTTGAACATAATTTGATAAAGTATACTGCTCAGTTTATTTTCATTTGTGAGAAGTTTGTTCCAAAAACACACCATTCTACATTTTATTACGGTATCTATTGGTGTACGACCAAGTTCTCCATATGTCATAAAATTTGGTGTCGACGATCTAATTTTCAACACATTCCGGCAAAACTGCAAATGGACTTTTTCCAACAATAAGTAGTATGTATGTATTTAACATGTTTAAAAAGATGTTTAGAAAATTTTACTTAGCCATGGTATTTTGATCCCCTGCGGTATATTGAACCCCTACTAAAAACCTCCAATTAAAATAAATGATAGCCAACAAGGTGTAAACTAGATAATCTGCAATACTATTTATGTAAAACAGGGGGGTTCAATATACAGCAGGGGGTTCAAAATACTATATGGGAAAAATGACCCCGGGGTCAAAAGTCATTTTACCGCATGGTATTTTGACCCCGGGTTCACTTTTTAGGGGGTTCAAAATACCATATGACACCAGGCCAAATGAAGCGCTAGCGTCTATCTAGATAATATCACATCTTTAAAACATTATCTGACCACTCTCTGAATTTGGAAAATTAGTTTTTGCCCGCCGATCAGGCCAAAAATTGGAACTGATTTTTTCACCAAATACAGTACTCTTCAAAAAGACATGAAGATAATGTTTATTTACTGGCCTAATTTTCAAAGATCATCCAGCACTGATCATATTGCCGACAAAACCGTTCTGATATGGAAAAGCTACATCGAATTTTGAAGAATGGCTTTAAAGGAAATCTTTTCTTGAAAAAACACGTTTTTGAAACAGACTATAGTTTTTCCAAATTTTGAAAATATGACAATATTACTACTTTGGCACGAAAACTATTCTTGAACTACAATATTCAATGCCATGATTATTTTTTCTGCTTTGCAATTAAACTAAATCGTTGGTGTTTGCTTAGGGACCCTTTTTGACCAATTTTCACCAAATTAGCTTTTTGCTAGAATAGCAACTGAGTCACGATCATTATGGTTTAAAACCAAAATGTGACTCCAAATTCAAGAAATATACATGCTTTTCCCAATAAAAACAGTAGATATCACAAAAACCTTCTATTCTCCTCATACTTTGTCGACATTCAAGCCCACCCTAGATTTAGATATGGAAATCAATACAAATAGGAAACAGACTATAGCTTGAATGCACGTTGATGAAAAGTACATTTGACCCCATTTATTACTGTTTCACATTTTTTCCAAACAAAATGACTATTTTTAACATTTTTAAAACCCTTATTAAAAAAAAATGTAATTTTTCTATAGGTTACAAGAGCGCAATTATTCGTAATGCATTTTCCATAGGGTACCACTGGTGTTCCGTATTTTTTTCCTCGAAGACTACACAAACTAGGGAAAAACGGGTAGCAGTTCATGTTACTAGAAATGCCAGTGTTGCATTACAACCAAAAATATATATTTGGTCATGCAGCAAAAATTGACTTAAAAGATCGTCTATTTTTTCGCTTAATGAAAAAGGCATACTTTTAATGGCTCCGACGTGCAGAAATGGAAGATATTTTCAATACTTTGTAAAATATGAATATGATTTTCTGCATTTTTTAAACCTAATTTGATAAGCTTTCGATTAAATGTAATTCCAATCTTGTATCATCCAATCAGAAGCCGTATAGGATTCGATTCTGAGTACCATACTTGCCGGTAAAATGTAAACAAATAATTGCGCCCTTGTAACCTTCTCCTCTGAAACTACTGGGCCAAATTGAACCAAACTTGGCCACAATCATCATTAGGGTATCTTGTTTAAAAAAATGTGTTCCATGACCCGAACAGCCAACCAGGTTGACCAGCATGGCTAAAAATAGAATATAGGGGTAAAATGAAGATTTTGGCTTATTTCTCTGAAATCAATTCATTTAGAGCAAATCTGACAGGGTAAAATTCTTAATTAGGTCAGAATCTATCTGCACTGACATTTTCAGACAAATTGGACAACCCATTTTGGAAAAAAGGGGGGGGGGGTAAAAAAGGAATTGTGGGGGTCAATTTCTTCTCATTTCAGATTTCAGAAATTAAACAGAAAATTTCTTTTTTTTTTCCAAAAAGAAAAAGGGGGGACTTTTTTGGGGGAAAAAGGAGGTGGTCAATAAGCAACAGCATAGTGTATTGCACAAACGCAAAAAAAGGGGGGTTAAATTTTATTTTATTTAGTTTAAGGGGTGGGGCGGTCAATTTGCAACAGCAAAGTGTATTGCACAAAAGCAAAATATTGAATATACTAGATTCTTATCATAATTTATACCAATTCTAAGTTCTTTAACTACAGTTATTCTGTGTCAGAAACCTATTATGTCATGTTATTTTATGTGTGAAATATTTAATTACAATCCAAATGCAGACCTGTATCAAGCGCGAATATTGTGTCCATTTTTTCCCCAACTGTTCAGGGTTGGACCTCTGAGGTCGTATCCAACTGCGCTCAGTGAACATGGTGAAGCAATTTATCTCAAACTGAATTGAGCAATAGGTCAGTTATATCAAGTGTGTATCATGGTCTATAAGTTTTGGTGGTATCTAAAGTACAAAAGTCAGAAGATGGGGTATGATGTCAATGAGATATTTATCCATTAGGGACCAAATGCATAGATCTATGTAACACACATGACACTTGTTAAGTTACTAAATTTTGATATGAAACAGTCATTTTTATCTAAACAGCTCTTAAGAAGGAAAGTATAATACTTATAAACAGTTATAAAGATAGATTTTATAGTTAAAGAGATTAGTTTTCCATGAAGAAATCACTTTAGAATGTTTAATTCGGTCAAAAAATGAAAAATACAGAGCAAATTTTAGATGATAAAATTAACAGTATTTTGGGATAGTTTTGTTATTTTGTCAAATTGTTATTTGTAAGACAATATATTTTTACAAGTTTGCTTCGCTTAAATTAAGGGTCATTTGCTGTTTTTGGTAAAACAAAATGTGCACTTTTTGACAACAAAATTGACAGCATAAATATTAACATCATGGAATATTAACGCATTGAAATTAAATTAATTCTTACACTTTCAACATTTATCACTTGATCGTATTTGGATTAAAGAGAATTCGTTTTACTAAAAAGCAGATCATTTTGCTTCTTTTTAAGCAACGTTTTGCTTCTTTCATTGGATAGTCTGGTCCATTGTCGTCATAACAACCCAAAAACAAATTATTTTAATGATTCAAAATGTTCACAAAATTTCCATTATTGCACTGAATTCAATTTCGTTTTGTCTTTTAAAAACAGTTTGTGTTTATATTTGGAAGTTTGATAACACATTCGTAAAATGTCATGTGAGCTTATAAGACTGATTCACTTTTATTTAAGTCCTATATTTTTGGTGTACATTGTATATGCAACATGACTGTAAAATGCGCATTTGAGGTGTTTCTATGCAGTTTGTTTTTCTAACATACCTTGAGCATGTCACATCGCTTTTTAGTTTCTTTTTCTTTATAAGGTCAAAACGTTTTTGTTTCAATTACAATTTGCACTTAAGCCATTTACTGATAAATGCAAGGATTTGTATAGTAAGAAGTTGTCATTATATATGTTGTGTACAAGTTGCGATTTTGTACAGGTTATAACATATACAAAAATATTGTACATGTTATAACTTGTATAATGCAAGAATACAAGTCATAACATGTACAAAAGTACCTCATACATGTTATAACCTGTACAAAATATTGCTTAAAAATGGTTTTAACTTGTACAAAATTTAAAATAAATCTAAATGAAGTAAAATATACATTTGAATTCACCAATGCATAACATGCATAAAGAACAACAATAAATAGGCCAGAACGTGTCTTTTTCTGTAGAGGACAATGATCAAAAAGTTTCAGAAATATATGTTTCATGACTTATGTTGGCAAAATGTGTTTTCATGTAATTGTATGTTTTTATCCATTATGGCTTAAATAAGTGTGAAACTATTTACTAAAAGCTTGCATTCCTCAATGACAATTACATTAGATACTCGTAACTAAATTCTTCCAAAAAATTTAAGAACGATTCCTAATAATTTTGGGAAATACTCCTCCCTCTCGTTTTTATAGCATGCAAAGACTAAAACAATGTCTTATATGCTTACCCTGTAAAAGCAAGAGAGAGAGGAAATAGTTTTCATCGGACCACGCTTCATTATCAATATCTTTGGATCTACTCTTCAACATTTTTGACCTTCAGCATGACTTATGTAAATTTATAACTCAATTTTTGTTTTATAAACTATAAGATCATTGCATGAGGCGAATATCATTTTGATGTTTTAAATATATATCCTCTACTTTGAAAGCATGTATTTGTGGCCTTTTGATGTTGTCTGCTCCATGGGCGGGTTGTTGTCTTTTAGACACATACCCCGTGTCAATTCCCAATTTTATTTGTAGACACATCTATTCTGGCTATCCTCTTATGTCTTTTAGTGTCAACTAGAATGAAAGTATTTACTATTGCCTTCAAAGTGGACACTCACAATTATAATTCATCAAATAAAGATATGTCCATAGATAGTCATAAGAGGATCATAAGACATGTCCTAAGATATATCTTATAACAGGTCTTAGGAATGCTTCGTAATACCGACCCCTGGACATTAACTGTATCAAAAAATGACAAAACACACTAACATGAAGGAATAATAAAAAAAGTTATGAAAATGTCGTTGAGGTCAATATCATCTGTTGCGATAATAGAAACATATCCTTATTTAAAACCATTTTTAAGCAATATTTTGTACAGGTTATAACATGTATGAGGTACTTTTGTACATGTCATAACTTGTATTTTTGCATTATACAAGTTATAACATGTACAATATTTTTGTACATGTTATAACCTGTACAAAATCGCAACTTGTACACGACATATATATATATATATGTGTGTTCCATGGGTGCATTTGGTTTAAAATGTCGAATTTGCCTGACGTTTTAGGCAGTTAAGCTGCCTTATGCGAGCACCCTAGATTTGTGTTCTACCCAATACATGCTGAAATACGTGCCATTGTTATTATCTAGCTGACCATTATGTTATTTATAACTGAAAAATATGACCAGAAAAACCTTAAATGATCGGCGAACCACCCAAAAGTTTTGAAGTTGCACATAGGAAGTAGTGCTCAATAGACATCCTTATGTAGTTGATTTTTCCCTGTGCCTTTGGCTAAGATGTCAAAGAACAATATTGTATGAAATATTTAATCGCCGAAAATACATAAAGGCAAGTCGTTTACATTTCCCAAATAGCAATAAGTCGGAGTAATATTGTTTGTCATCGATACGTATTAAATACGTCAGAAGTCTATTAATAAGTTGGCCATGTTGGCGGCAATTTCAAATTGGAAAGACGAAATTTACATACCTTTTAAATTTGGAGAATTCTGATTACAGAAAGGTAATTATTGTTAATCATGATATTTTTTTTATTTGAGACGAGTGTTAATAAATTGTGTATTCACATTTGAATTTCATTCTTTTATATTACTCCGTTTTTCACATATTAAATGACCTTGTCAAGTAATGCACCAACATATGTTTACAATGGAATAAACCCGGAAATAAAGAAGGTCTCATTAATTACCGACAAGAAGATTGTAGAGACAATAAGCGACAAGAAGAAAAAACTAAGGCTACTCAGCGACAGTAAGAACGAATGTGCGACAAAAAAATAAATTTAGAGACAAGAAAGTTTATATATTATTAGAATAATAAATTTATAGAAAAGTCAATTAACAACAGTTGATTGTTTTCTGTTGTGTTATATTTAATTATGTTACATTTAGTAGCCCTAACACAGGCACTTGTTTCTATCCATAGGAAGGTCGACTATCCATATAAATAGAAGAAGGTGGCTAACGAAATTTTTTTGAGGTCACGACAGTCTCCGCTTCGGACGCTTTTTCTACCCTTCAACTTAATGCTAAAAATCCCTACCTTATATGAATCGATTCAGTGAATATTTTCCTTTAACACTAAACTAATTTCATAATCCCCACAGTGTTCCTCTTCACGGTAATCTACTCTCAATTCACTAAACCATGTCGAAAACTTGAACTACCATCTTTTCAATGTATCTACTTCCGGTTGTGGGCAGAATGCTATCTTTTTAAAAACGAAATGATTCTGTAAAATTACCAGGTTATTTTTTTCATTAACAATATATTTTAAAGATGGAATTTCACCGAAATAAGTACATTTATGGTTGTTATGTAAAAAATCAGAAAGTCAGAAACTAATTTGATTGAATTCGATAATACTAGAGAATTCCGAATGTATATGGTAACTCTAAAGATTTTCATCGATCTTTTATTTTGGAGGTAAAAAAAGTATTCAGATTTATAAGAATTAGGGAAAAGAAACTGAGTCAATGAAAACAAAATAAATTTACTGCGATGTCAACCGGAAGTAGATACATTGAAAAGATGGTAGTTCAAGTTTTCGACATGGTTTAGTGAATTGAGAGTAGATTATCGTGAAGAGGAACACTGTGGGGATTATGAAATTAGTTTAGTGTTAAAGGGAAATATTCACTGAATCGATTCATATAAGGTAGGGATTTTTAGCATTAAGTTGAAGGGTAGAAAAAGCGTCCGAAGCGGAGACTGTCGTGACCTCAAAAAAAATTCGTTAGCCACCTTCTTCTATTTATATAGATAGTCGACCTTCCTATGGATAGAAACAAGTGCCTGTGAGCCCTAACGTATGAGAGCCGTGGTGTAGTGGTTAGTGTACCGGACTACTGAAAAAGTCGAACGCACCTTTGAGTGGCAAGGACGTAAATTTTGTCAATGAAAACTTTTCCAAATATATGTTGAAAACTTCGATTACCAGTATTCTTTTTCGTGTATAGGCAGGGGAACTGACTAGTTTAAAGTAAGTGTTGTTTCGTTGTTAAATAATTCGCTTGTCCTGTTTCACAGACACTTTTTAAAGATATGTGCTGTCGACCAAGATATTAACCTGAACCAGTCCAATTACAGTAGACATGGATAAATTACCTGATTATTTGGTAAAATCAATAGACAATGCATGTATTTTGTTTAGTAATATAACATCGAAAATGAAAATGTACGGAGTGCCGAAACTGCAACCGTAATAGACAATAATTCACACGAATTACCGAAAAACAGTACAATGTTTTCAGATAAACGTTTTAAATACACAAGGAATGTCAGAAAACTACACAAAGGACAGGATCAATAGACAATGTCGATCAACATTTATTGGGAAATATGAAACCAAATAGAAACGCAATAAACTATGATTGCCAACACAAAAAGACGATAAATGTTCGGATGAATCTGATGATGAGGATATATTAGTTGGAATTGAAGACATTATTTCGAAAGTTGTGATCAAGAAAAGTAGATCATTACCGGATAAACTAATAGCAAAATTAAAGGGGACCGGTAAAATTATACGGTATGATAGGGAACTTGACAATACAATAGAAGTGTGTTCAATAGATAATGATTACCATACATTTAAGAAAAATGTAGAACATGACTTTGGTGATGTGAGAGACTATGAATTTCGTCCAGACGACACGGACGAAAAAATTGAGTTGATGGCCAGGTTTGCATTTGACAATGAACTGTTTATTTTGGAAAAGGAATATAATTATACTGTTGTAAATAATTTTATTTTTTAGCATAGTGAAATACTCGTTTTTGTTCAATTTCAAAAGAAAAGTATTTGGTTAATAACTTATGCGGCTGATTTTTAAAGAATTTGGATATGTGAAGGAATTGGAAATCCATCCGCATATATTCTTTATGTTTTCCTTTTTTCATCTTGCATAACCGTTTTGACTAAAATCACTGTTTACTGAATTGAATACGAATGATTAAGTTTTATTTGATAAGCATGATAAGGGACAGTATTTTTTTGTTGGTTTCAAATTGAAGAAAAATCCAAAAAAGGAAAAAAAAAGGGATATTTTGTAAGTAAATACATTCATTTAAAGTATATAATTGTAATAATGAATGGATATTTTAAGAGAAATATATAAAGTATATAACTGTAATAATGAATGGATATTTTCAAACTGTGATAATATTGTATATAAATGTGTGTATATGGATTTGATATGTGTGTATATAATAATTGTCGTATATATATATATATAAGTATGATGAATAAAGATAAAAAAAAAAAAGTGCATCGGACTACTAACACAAAGGTTCCTGGTTCGATTCCCGTTCCGGAATGAAAATTTCAGGGACTGAATTTTCGGCTCTCCCTTGACACCATTTGCGAGTATGGTCTTGAGGAAACGATGATAGTCCGTCGGAAGGGGACAATAAATGGCCGACCCGTGTTAAGAGACAGCCATATCTCTTGCATGTTAAAGACACCCTTGTAGATTTCGAAAAAGAGCAGGCTAATGCCGCTACAAGGCAGCACCCGCACCCGCATCCCTGTGCATTGAGTGATCGTATAGTGAACAAGTTTTTATACGACCGCAGTCGTATATTGGTATGACGTTGGCGTCGTCGTCGTCGTCGTCATCCGAAGACACATTGGTTTTCGCACAATAACTTTAGTTTAAGTAAATGGATCTCTATGAAATTTTACCATAAGGTTTAATACCACCAAAGAAAGGTTGGGATTGATTTTGGGGGTTATGGTTCCAACAGTTAAGGAATAAGGGGCCAAAAAGGGGCAAAAATAAGCATTTTTGTAACTTCCAGACAATAACTTGTGTGTTAGTGTATGGATCTCTCTGACATTGTACCACAAGGTTCCATATCACAATGGGAATGCTGGGATTGATTTTGGGGTAATTGCCTAAAAATTTCAGGAGTTAGGGGCAAAAAAAGGGGCAAAAAACAAGCATTTTTCTAGTTTCATGACAATCACTTGTGTTCAAGAGTATGGATCTCTCTGAAATTGTACTGCAAGGTACCATACCACAAAGGGACGGCTGGGAATGAGTTTGGGGTGATGAATCATAAGGGGGTTCGCAAAATTTGGGGGGGGATTTTTGGGGGTTATGGCTCAAACCGTTTAGGAATAAGGGTCAAAAATGGGGAAAAACAAGAGTTTCCAGGTTAATGGACAATTACTTTTAAGTACAAAACATAATTTAAAAGCAGTGTAAGGTTGGTAATTCAAACTCATTTGAATATCTCACCTACACTGCTTTTAAATTATGTATATTGGAAATTTGCTAAAAACTTTATTTGTATTGTTAATAAATTCCATTGGAAATTTGCCAATAACTTTAGTGTAATAAACTCCATTGGAAAGTAAGAATTGGCTTTGGGGGGTTATGGCTCAAACCTCTAAGGAATAAGAGGCAAAAAGGGGGGAAAACAAGGGTTTCCAGGTTAATAGACAATTACTTTAGTACAAAACATAATTAAAAAGCAGTGTAAGGTTGGTAATTCAAACTCATTTGAATATCTCACCTACACTGCTTTTGAATTATGTATATTTGAAATTTGCCAATAACTTTATTTTTAATAAATTCCATTGGAAATTTGCCAATAACTTTAGTTGAATAAACTTCATTGGAAATTTGCCAATATAAAATGTTGCTGATGAAGGTTTTTTGTTTATTTTTAGCCATGACTATGATGTCATTTTCTATTTTAATAGCCTTATGATGTATTTAAATTTTTTAGTACTTTTATGATGTATTTAAATGGGCTTTTATGGTTGCAAATTTATTGGGGTTGTAATTCAAACTCATTTGAATATCTCAGCTACACTGGTTTTAAATTATGTATATTGGAAATTTGCCAATAACTTTAGTATTAATAAATTCCATTTAAATTTGCCTATAACATGTATAACTTTAGTATAATAAGCTCCATTGGAAATTTGCCAATATAAAATGTTGCTGATGAAGGTTTTTTGTTTATTTTTAGCCATGACTATGATGTCATTTTCTATTTTAATACCTTTATGATGTATTGAAATGGGCTTTTATAGTTACAAAGGAATTTTATTTTTATACGACCGCAAAAAAAATTTTGGGATCGTATAATGGTATGATGTCGTCGTCGTCGTCGTTCGAAGACACATTTGTTTCCGGACAATAACTTTAGTTTAAGTAAATAGATCTTTATGAAATTTTTTCAGAAGGTTTAATACCACAAAAGGAAGGTTGGAATTGATTTTGGGGATGGTGGTCCCAACCGTTTAGGAATTAGGGGCCCAAAAGGGGCCCAAAACAAGCATTTTTCTAGTTTCAGGATAATAACTTGTGTATAAGTATTTCAATTGATCTGAAATTGTACCACAATGTTTAAAACCACAAGTAGAAGGTTGGGATTCATTTAAGGGGTTTTGGGGCTAACAGTTTAGGAATTAAGGGCCAAAAAGGGGTAAAAAACAAGCATTTTTCTAGTTTCCAGACAATGACTTGTGTGTAATTGTATGTATCTCTCTGAAATTGTACCACAATGTTCCATATAACAAAGGGGAGGCTGGGATTGAGTTTTGGATTAATTGCCCAAAACATGTAGGAATTACGGGCCAAAAAGAAGCATGTGTCTAGTTTCCAGACAATAACTTGCGTTTAAGTGTATGGATCTCTCTGAAATTGTACTACAAGGTTCCATACTACAAAGGAAAGGCTGGGATTGAGTTTTGGGGTTATTGCTTTAAGGGGGTTGTTTACAATTTTTTTAAGGGATTCATATTTTTTTTATTCAAAATTTTTCAAATTTCTATTTTGGAAAGTTTCAAAAAGAAATCTTCAATTGCACAGTATTGCGCAAAAGATTTGTAAGATCTTTGACCACATTTATTTTGTGTCAAAAACCTATAATATGTCAAATTCATACAGTATCAAGCTTGAATATTGTGACCAAATTTTGCCCCAACTGTTCAGGGTTCGACCACTGCGGTCGTATCAGGCTGCGCTCCGCGAAGCATTTTATTTGGCATATGACATTGACCTTATTTTGATCGATATTTACAATATTAAGAAAAAATTGTTATGTAGAGTTCAATTATATGTTTTGGGGTTTACTATGACGTCCATTTTCATTGAACTACTTGTAGTACACATTTTTGTTCAGATGCCAGCTGAAGCCCTGGGTACGGGATTTTCTCGCTGAGTAGAAGACACATGGCCCTTTGGTCTGGTTGTTGTCTCTAAGACCCTTCCCCATTTCCAATCTGAATTTTATAGTTTTAATAATCCTGAATCTTAAACATGTTAAAGACTTTAGCTGTCAAATTAAATCATTACTGGTAAACCATGTGATACAGCTGAGGTCGAACACTCTTGTTGAGTTAATATAAACATGTGTTTTATAGCAACAACAAAAAATGGTATATTTTTTTATTTTTCAGGGACAATGGACACTCCTGCAAAAATATTTTGTGGAATATGCGATGCTCAGCACATCACGAAAACTGCAGATTTCTGGTGCCCGGAGTGTGACGATGGTCTCTGCAGTGAATGTAAAACCCATCATAGCTTTTCAAAGTCCAGTCGACATCATGATGTTATATCGATAGAGAACTACAGAAAACTCCCCACTGATATTTCAAGCATAGTGCACCACTGCATTGAACATGAGAAAAAACTTCAAATATACTGTCCACATCATGATCAACTATGTTGTCTTTTATGTATTTCAACAAGTCACAAAGATTGTACCGGGATGTTACCTATTGATGAAATGGCGAAAACTTCTAAATCAAATGGTTTGTTGGAAAGTTTACAGAAATCGCTAGAAGACTTAAAAAGCAATATTGATAAAATAGTACAGGACAGGCAAATAAATCTTGTCAAAATTAAGGAAGAACGACAGCACATTTATGCTGACATTAAACAACTGCGTAAAATAATCAACTCTCATTTTGACAAACTGGAACAAGAGATCGTGAAGGAATTAAATACAGCCGGGCGTAACTTAGGGACGAAAATCGAGGATCTGTTGGAAGAACTTACTGAAAAAACAGAAAGAATATCTGTATTACAAAATAACATTTCAGATCTTATGAATCATGCATCAGATTTACAAACATTCATTGGTAGTAAAAAGCTGGAGGAGAAAATTGAGTCGGAAGAGGCATACATTCAGTCATTAATTGTAGATGAACGTTTGAAACAGCTTTCCCTGAGATATACACACGAAAATTGTGAGGGTTTACTCAAAAACATCACATTATTTGGATCGATATCGATGGAATCTAGTTCTCCATCTGTTGAGATCAAATTGGGAAAGAACAATCAAGCTCAGATACTGTCCGCCAGCTTGATTCCAAAATCTGTCGACAATATTCGTGCAACGCTTTTGCAAAGATTTCAGCTTTCTAAAGGGAAAAGTAATGGGTATAACATAACTGGTTGTGCTATTTTCCCAGATCGAAGAATAATTTTTGCAGACTGTGATCAAAACAGACGACTAGTTATTTTTAACCCTGATGGATCACTAGATTGCGAAGTTTCTCTTTTAAACCATCAACCTTTTGATGTAACTTGTATTGACAACTTGTCAATAGCATTTACAGCATGGAATTCTCATGCGATTCACATTTTTGACTTAAAGTCAAAAACAGTCAAAAACACGATTAATACAAACAACCTTTGCTTCGGTATTGCACATAATGACGCAAAGATATATTATGCCAATCATGAAAGTGTTGCAGTTGCACAAATGAAAGACCTTCATAATTCCTGTACAATTGTAAATAATGGAAGTAGTGGATGGCGATTTGTTGCATTATTTGGCGAAACAATTTATTTTACAGATCGTTATAACAATTCAGTGTCCTGCTTCAGTGCTGACGGTGGGAAACTCTGGGAATTGAAGGATGACAAACTTCTACAGGACCCCAGTGGCATAGCTGTTGATCGATATGGTATTGTCTATGTTGCTTTAAGACAAAAGCATTGCATTGTTGCAATATCTCCTGATGGGAAGAAAGTATTAGATATTCTGACCTCTGCAGATGGCATAGAAAAGCCATACAAAATTTTCTTTGACAATAATAGGAACTTGTTGCTTGTTGCAGGTTATAATGGACATTGTGCTTCATTTGAGATCAAATGATCACCATTGAACTTTGCATTTTTGTAAAGCTTACATGGAAAGTTGTCAAGGTGAGCCACATTGTATGCTACAATCCGTTATTGTCGCCGATATTCAAGTTCAGTCTGTGGTTAACGATTTTTTTATGCATTTATAACATTGTAAAATATTCCTGGATTTTATTTTTTATTATATTAAACTCGGATATAAGTTTTTTCATAATAAAGAATATTGTGACAGTACATCTAGAGCAAAAATGTTAATGTGTTTTTGTTTTTTTTTATTATTCTATTCTTCTTATAAAAACACTTAATTTTGTTTACAATTTACATTTAGATACGGTATAATGTTAAAGTTTTTCATACATCAATACATCAATAACTTTTAACCTTGAAAATTCATAGAATTTTGTGACGGATGCTTCTTTGGGATCAATAGAGAGAATTCAGTTTAGAAAATATGTTATTACTATTTAGATATGGGGTAAAGATTTGAGATATCAAAAACCTCCATGATGATTACGAAACTTTTTCCATATCCTCATTGTGCTTTATTGCCGATTTTACCATTTTTATTTTTTTTTTGCAATATTGCCTATTACAATGTATCTTAAATAATATTTGATGAACAGAAACTTGAAATAAAAATATATAATCAGCAGGAATAATATTGTTACGGCCAGAAATCGCCTTTAAATTGTAGCCAACAAAAGACACAAATCAATAATAAAATTTAACAATATTTATTATACAAAAGTTTACAAGAAGTATTACACAAATATTACTGTCAACTTAACTGTCAAAATATGAGTCCAATCTTTTATCTTTATCTGTATCCGGATATCTTTCGGAATCCAATCTGAATATTACGTTCACTACTAAGGTCACAATCCAGTATGATGTTGTTTGTAGAATAAAAGTGTCAATCCAAATGCTATGAATATTAATGTCTATCGATGTCTAAGTCCAAATCCAAGAGTAAGTCCTAGAGTGAGTTTAACTTTAGTGTCTGTATATATATATATTTGTCATGGAAGATTCTAGAACAGTCTATAATGGAACATCCTAGAAAGTTACAACAGAAGTTTCTAGTAAAATGTAGAAGTTTATATAATGCATCTTTTATTAGGATCATTCTGGAAAGTTCCAATCATTCTGTAATTGTTCCAGAGATTTCTAAACTGCACAATTCTAAAATTATTCTGTAAACAACTATCAGGCCACACAATACAAATCAGGCCAACATAAATAAATACAATAATTACAATATCATAACAATATTTAAAAGGCCGAATAGTATATTTTACCCTGTAATAATGATTTAATACATTATTCTGTTGAAAAAATTCAGCTCCCGAATGACCGAAACATAAATTGACTGTAGATGTCCTTTGCCACCTCAGTTTCCCACAAACAAAACTGATCGTTGAACTTGTGTTCGAAACGCCATGAAAATATGTCAAATTGCGTTCAAATTTAATATATGTTACAGTATGTTGATCAATACGGCATTTTAAGTTTTAAGATCACGGATATACATCGTATGTATATAACATTTTCTTAAGTTGTATGAACGAGTTTCTAGTTATGATAATGTAACCGAAATTATTTAAACATTGCATTCATTTATACCAAAAAAAGTCCTGTATGCATGATTTTTGTAGAGCCTGCGACTTACGTCGCAGAAAGCTCGTCAAAGGGAAAGTGATCCGGTGGCGACGTTAGCTAACTTCTTGAAAGCTTTTATATTATAGAAGGTGGAAGACCTGTATGCTTTATACTTTGTATATATATGCCTTATGTTACGAGGTTTCCGTCTGTCACATGTCCATTGTCCTTGACCTCATTTTCATGGTTCAGTGACTACTTGAAAAAAGTTAACAATTTTTATAATGTTATTTTCTCTCTTATTATGAGAAATAAGATAACTATGTTTGGTATGTTCGTTTCGTGCAATGTCCTCATGCCGTCAGACAGTTTTCACTTGACCTCGACCTTATTTCATGGACCAGTGAACAAGGTTAAGTTTTGGTGGTCAAGTCCACATCTTAGATACTATAAGCAATAGGTCTAGTCTATTCGGTGTTTGGAAAGACTGTAAGGTGTACATGTCCAACTGGCAGGTGTCATCAGACCTTGACCTTATTTTCATGGTTCAGTGGTTATAGTTTAGTTTTTTAGTTTTGGTCTGTTTTTCTTATATTGTTTGCAATAGCTCTACTATATTTATTTTTTGATATTTGGTGTATGGAATGATTATAAGGTGTATATGTCTAGCTGGCAGGTGTCATCTGACCTTGACCTCATTTTTATGTTTGAGTGGTCAAAGTTATGTTTTTGACCCATAGGACTACGTACATTGATATGTAATTACATGAATTAAGGGTCAAAAAGGGAGCTAATAAAAGCAATAACTTTTTAAGGTTTATGAAACTCTGAAATTGTACATTTGTCCGGAATACTGTATTGTTAAAATCCGTACGTAGATTTAGATTCGGGTGATGAGTTGTAACATTTGCACAGCAGGCAAACAAAATCGCCTACTTTTGATATCCATTCTTCTTTTTGAAACCTAACCCTACCATATTCTTATTATTAACATTAAATACATACAAACAAAAACACTCGTATGTAGAACATGGTCCATCTTAGGGGATTCATAGTATTGTGAAAAATAATTTAAAAAAATATATATAGGTCACCGATGAGTTAAAAAAAGATATTTCAATTTGAATGTCACAAGTTGCATTTTTGCATCAAAGGGAGATAATTTGGAGCTTTTTCAATGATATGTACATTTTAGAAGCCATCTGGGGCTAAAACGAATTGATTTTATTTTGTGTGGTTTTTTTGTCGAGTCTGCAACTTTTGTTGCAGAAAGCTCGACATAGGGATAGTGATCCGGCGGCGGCGGCGGCGTTAGCTAACTTCTTAAAAGGTTTATATTTTAGAAGGTGAAAGACCTGGATGCTTCATACTTTGTATATAGATGCCTCATGTTAAGAAGTTTCCGTCAGTCACATGTCCAATGTCCTTGACCTCATTTTCATGGTTCAGTGACCACTTGAAAAAAAAGTTCAGAATTTTTGTAATGTTGAATAATCTCTTATTATAAGTAATATGATAACTATATTTGGTATGTGCGTACCTTTCAAGGTCCTTATGCCCGTCAGACAGTTTTCACTAGACCTCGACCTCATTTCATGGATTAGTGAACAAGGTTAAGTTTTGGTGGTCAAGTCCATATCTCAGATACTATAAGCAATAGGGCTTGTATATTTGGTGTATGGAAGGACTGGAAGGTGTACATGTCCAACTGGCAGGTGTCATCTGACCTTGACCTCATTTTCATGGTTCAGTGGTTATAGTTAAGTTTTTGTGTTTTGGTCTGTTTTTCTCATACTTTATGCAATAGGTCTACTATATTTGTTGTATGGAATGATTGTAAGGTGTACATGTCTAGCGGGCAGATGTCATCTGACCTTGACCTCATTTTCATGGTTCAGTTGTCAAAGTTAAGTTTTTAAGTTTTGGTCTTTTTATCTAATATTATATGCCAAAGGTCAGCTATATTTGGTGTATGGAAATATATTATGATATATATGTCAGTCCCGCAGGTTTATTTGACCATGACCTCAATTGCACGGTTCATTGCACAGTGTTAAGTTTTTGTGTTTTGGTCTATTTTTCTTAAACTATAAGTAATAGGTCAACTATATTTGTTGTATGGAAGCTTTGTTAGCTGTACATGTCTGCCTGGCATGGTTCATCTGACCTTGACCTCATTTTCATGGTTCATTGACATTTGTTTAGCTATCTTGGTTAATGTTAAGTTCATGTGACAGTTGTAATAAAGCTTTTTACTTAGGACTATCAACATAATATCAATGATTAGTAAAGAAGGCGAGACATTTCAGTGTGTGCACTCTTGTTTACCATATAATAAAGTAACAACTAGTAAAATAATAAATAAAATTTGTAATGAAAAAAAAAAAAATTTGCTGAAATTTTTGTACCCTCGAGCCTCCTCAAGTCGATCTATTGTAATCGTTCAAGATCGTATGATAATATTTTGACTATCTCATGAAAAAAATATATATATATAAAAGCATTTAAGTTGATTTTTTTCGTTACAATGGCAACTTATTCAATACAAAAATAGAAAATTATTTTTTTTCTGGACACCAATAATTCTTTATTCTATGTTCTATAAAAAAAAATTAGAAGACTTTGTCGCGATTGTATTGAGGACTTCAGTATCAGAAGGGAATTAAATAAAAATCCCGGAATGCAAAGGTACCAAAGGAAGTCACATACAACTGTCTTTTTATAAGCCAAAAGGAGGCTTATTAAAAAGACAAAACCCACTGAAAATTTTGGCAAATGAATTTCCAAACCGAATCTCGGATTATTAAAAAAGTTATCTCAAAATCTATTTATATCTTTGAATTTTTATAACACATAGAATAAGCTGGCATGGACTTCAAGGTCTTTCGTGATTTTTTTTATTATGAATAATACCTCATGATAAACTATTCATTTATGCCTATTTTATATGTGACGGAAATAGGGGCAAAAAGGGGGGACAAGGGTTTTTCTGGTGAAAGGACAATTTAGACAATTCAAAAGCAGTGTAAGGGAGGTAATCCAATTTCAATTAAATTTTAAAGAATACTGTTATATATATATGTTTGATAACTTGATTACCTCCCTTACACTGCTTGAAAATTATGTTAAAGGAAGCGATAATTGTCTTGAGATGTGTAGCTGTAAATTTATTTAATTTTTCTCATTTCAGATTTCAGAAATTAAAAAGATTTTTTCTTCAAATATTTTTTTGAGGGTATTTATGTTCAACAGCATAGTGTAATGCTCAAAAGCAAACAAAAAAATTAAGTTCATTAGACCACATTCATTCTGTGTGAGAAACCTTTGCTGTGTCAACTATATTTAATCACAATCCAAATTCAGAGCTGTATTAAGCTGGAATGTTGTGTCCATACTTGCCCCAACTGTTCAGGGTTTGACCTCTGCGGTCGTATAAAGCTGCGCCCTGCAATCTGGTTCAAATTGTTCACAAATAAAATTGAGAAGGAAATGGGGAATGTGTCAAAGCGACAACAACCCGATCATAGAGCAGACAACAGCCGAAGGCCACCAATGGGTCTTCAATGTAGCGAGAAACTCCCATACCCGGAGGCGTCCTTCAGCTGGCCCCTAAACAAATATGTGTAAACTAGTTCAGTGATAATGGACGTCATACTTAACTCCGAATTATACACAAGAAACTAAATATAAAAAATTATACAAGACTAACAAAGGCCAGAGGCTCCTGACTTGGGACAGGCGCAAAATTGCGGCGGAGTTAAACATGTTTTTTTGAGATCTCAATCCCTCCCCTATACCTATAGCCAATGTTGAAAAAACAAACGCACTAATACGCACAGTAAAAGTCAGTTTAAGAGAAGTCCGAGTCCGATGTCAGAATATGAAACAAAAAGAAAATGAACAAAATGACAATAATACATAAATAACAACAGACTACTAGCAGTTACTGACATGCCAGCTCCAGACCTCAATTAAACTGATTGAAAGATTATGTCTTCATCATATGAATATCAGGCACAATCCTTCCCGTTAGGGTTTAGTATTATACCATCATGAAATATATGAAGAACATAACCGTGTCAAATTTACGTTATTGCTCTGATTTCAATTTTGTTTTGTCTTTTGAAAAGAAAAATAGTTTGTGTTAATTATGAACTGATATTTGACATTTGTTTTAATATATGATATCTTGCTTAGATGTGCTATCTATGTATTAATACATATATATGCTGTCTGTCTGTATGTGTTGTATATGTATCTGATGTTATTGCATGTATGTTTTGTTTATTAATATCAGTCGTTAAAGAGCTCATGTTCCTTGTTATTATGTATTTATGCAACCTGACTTTAAATAAAGATTACTTTACTTTACTTTTTTATTACTTTACTTTACTTTACTTTACTTTACTTTACTTTACTTACTTTACTTTACTTTACTTTACTTACTACTTACTTTACTTTACTTTACTTTACTTTACTTTACTTTACTTTACTTTACTTTACTTTACTTTACTTTACTTTACTTTACTTTACTTTACTTTACTTTACTTTACTTAAAATGTCAATTGATCTTTTTTAAGACTGATTCTCTTTCATTTCAGTACTATATTTAAGGAGCACATGCTACATTACTCTAATGTGGACATTTGAGATGTTTCTATGCAGCATGTGCAGTTTGTTTATTCTTCATTTTACAATGAGCATTTCATCTGGCTTCTTTTTTTTTCTTTTCTAATATCCGGTAGAATCATTTTTGTGTCAATTTTGCACTCGAGCCATGCATTCTCGTTCCATAGCTTAAGTCATTTCTTTTTTATGCCACACCTACGATAGTAGAGGGGCATTATGTTTTCTGGTCTGTGATTCCCGCTTCAGGTTAAAGTTTTTGGTCAAGGTAGTTTTTATACGACCGCAAATTTTTTGGGGGGTCGTATAGTGGTACATATGTATGATGTCGTCGTTTCTGCATCGTCGTCGTCGTCGTCTGCCGAAGACACATTTAGTTTCCGGACAATAACTTTAGTTTAAGTTAATAGATGAAATTTTTTCAGAAGGTTAAATATAACAAAAGGAACGTTGGAATTCAATTTGGAGATGATGGTCCCAACCGTTTAGGAATTGGGGTCCCAAAAGGGTCCCAAAACAAGCATGTTTCTAGTTGTAAGATATTAACTTGTGTATAAGTATTTCAAATGCTCTGAAATTGTACGACAATATTTTTAAATACCACAAATAGAAGTTTGGGATTCATTATGGGGCCAACAGTTTAGGAATTAAGGGCCAAAAAGGGGCCAAAACAAGCATGTTTCTATTTCCAGACAATAACTTGTGTGTAAGTGTATGGATCTCTCTAAAATTATACTACAAAGTTCCATAATACAAAGGAAAGGCTGGGATTGAGTCTTGAGGTTATTGCACCAAGGGGGGTTTCAATAAATGGGGGGGATTTTTTTGTTTACAATTTTTTTAAGGGATTCATATTTTTTTTTTAATTTTAAAAATTTTAAATTTTTGAAAAGTTTCAAGAAGGAGTCTTCAATTGCACAGTATTGTGCAATAGATTTGTAAGATCTTTGGCCACATTACTTTGTGTCAACAACCTATATTATGTTAAAAATTTGATCACAATCTGAATTCAGACAGTATCAACCTCGAACATTGTTTCCAAATTTGCTCCAACTGTTCAGGGTTCGACTTCTGCGGTCGTATCAGGCTGCGCTCAGCGTTATTGCCGAAGCATTTTATCGACAAAGTTGGAAGTCCAATCAACTTGAAACTTAGTACAGACTTTCCCTATGATCTGATCAATTTCACGGTCCACTGAACATAGAAAATAATAGTACGAGTAGGGCATCCGTGTACTATGGACACTGGCACCGGCTACGGTTACATGGAAATGTAACAATAAAAAAAAATATTTTTACATTGGAGACTTATTGCCGAAATGCAGGGTTGGGTAAGGAACCGATTAATTACGAATGTAACATGTAAAGGTGATACCCTCGGGGACGAAACGTCCACCAGCAGTGGCATCGACCCTGTGGTCATTACGGTGAGGATGAATTCCCTGTCATGAATTTATCATCCACACACGTACATTTTTGTACTTGTCCCAGAAAAAAATCATATCTGTACATTAACCTCACCTTCAGGTATAGAGATGGGAACTTTTTTCTGAGACAAGTGCTTGTCGGACCATCCACAAGAACTTGCGGTCATCCGATGTTCAGTAATTCAGTACTTTGATTTTGTTATTGTTTCCATGTAACCGTAGCCAGTGCCTTCATTAAATCTGTCAATTCAATACTTTTGTTGTTAGTGAAGAGTAGTATGCGGACCCGTATGCGGACCGGAGCTGGAACTGACGGGGTGTTTGAATTTGTATTAGTCCGTAGATTTCCGTATTGTAAACGTAATCGTACGTAGTAGTACTTGTATATCCAAGACAATATAAGAACGTACAAATTCGTTTTAGTCCCTATGAAACCCGTATTAACCCGTACTTATTCGTAGGCACGAATAATTTCTATGGTTGGTTCCGGAGAACTACGTACTAGTACGGTTAAACTATAGAAAATATTACTCAAAGAACAGTATTTGGTAACATTAAAAAAAATACAGATCAACAAAGTGGTGATGATTAGAACTTACTGATGCCATTTATTATTTTCTATGGGTCGACAGTGACACAGGGTGCAACGGATGTGTTCTTATTAAAAAAATATTATCTTGTCAATTTTTTCTAGAACGTAGCGATTTCTCAAATTTGTTAGATAAGAACAGTCCTGCTGATTAAAATATATGCATTGACGGCACAAAGGTGGGATAGTGACAATGAAAGTGGAAGCCTTGTAAAATTGCTCTTATTCATACATCCTACATGTATCTTTGCTTAGAGGAATTCTAAATGACAGTTAAACGGAAACATTCGAATCGTATTTAATTTTTTTCATTTTTGATTAATATGTAATTTCCCGGGAGGCGCTCTCAACAAAAATAATTAAAAGAACAAATAGAAAACAACAATCTTATAACAGGAAACCGATTAGTCGAGTACCATTTTGGTTATCGATGCTCGGTACTCCCGAGCGATACTCGAATACTCCAGTACTCGTTGACATCCTTAATAAAAACCAAATGAATACTTTATATTGTGCTACCGGGATAAAATAAAAAAAAAAAAAAAAAAACAGCAAATTGATTTTTGATAATAAAAAGAATTGTGTGGACTTTAACTGTGCGGTTTTTTTTTTTTTTTTTTTTTTTTGTGGACTTTAGCGGAACTTGTTATTGTGGATTTTTACGGCGTTATTGTGGACTGTGGCGGAGGTCATTTTGTGGACTTTAGGGGTGTTGTGGACTTTAGATGAATTGTGGACTCTAACGATGCCACACACCAGCCTTTAATTGTTAATTTTATGACATTTTGAGCCAGCTACTTTTAAAGATCACAGGAAACGATTTTTAAATTTTGTTTTTATTTATTAGATATAAACTTCTTATTTGTTTTATTCGAAAAAAATCAGAATTATTGTCAAAATCCGTATTTATATCCATAAAACCCCCTCCGAAAGTTCTGTCAGTATCGGGTGTGTTCATGACTTACTTCCCTTGAATGGAATCTTTTGTCTACGTCATACGTGCCATAGCTTTGTTTACAGCTGATCACCATGCGTAGTATACAACTGATATAAAAAAATTGTTAAGTATGTCTAGTTCCGGAGCAAGTGATGTTGACGAGTTACCAGAATTAGGAATAAAAGGTTCGTCTGTGCATCCGTATCAGTATGAACCAACAGTTCTCCGGGAAGAGTTATTTCCGAGTCGGAAAGTGATCCTGACAGTGACACTGACAGTGATAGCAAGTTTGATGCATCGGACGACGATATGCCATTGCCGGGATTAGAAACAGAAGTAGATGACATTAGCTTATGGTAAATCAGCCCTTATTTTTATTCAGTTCTGAAAATAATTTAAAAAATGCATACTGCAATGTTAAAACGGAGTCGGGTAAAAAAAAGGGGGGGGGGTATTGTTGTTGTTTTCTCTTCGTAAACAAATGCGGCTAAAAGTCATTTTAACTTATGCTATAGTATGTCTATATGCTAAATCAAAATAAAGTTTTTTTCTTACTTACTTTCTTTTGGTTTTTTTTTACAAGAACGCAAATAAGGCTTACAGACCAGCTTGTATTAGTACATATATAGAAATGTAAAGTGATGTACATGTAGGCGGAAATAATATAAAAAAGAAGATGTGGTATGATTGCCAATGAGACAACTATCCACAAAAGACCAAAATGACACAAACATTAACAATTATAGGTCACCGTACGGCCTTTTAAAATAACATTCATGTACCTTAATTGTCCCATGGCCATGGGTGTTCATACTATTAAGAATTCATCATAACTTTACAATTTCCATTGTAAAAGCATGCACATGACATACAAAAATTTATTAAATGATATGAGCAAATAAGCCCTTATACGGATAAATCAGCATGTGCAATACTAAAAACGTTCCACTGTCGATATAAATCAAGATTTAATATTGCTCTTCGAACAGGGCCAATACGGAAAAAAACAGGGCCAATACAGAAAAAAGCGGGAAAAAAGCCGTATTAGCCCTAGGGCTAATACAGGACGTTCACTTCCGGTTTTCAATTTTCTTACGCCATTACTTAACTTTGGAAGTATCGTTATGCATAAAAACATTTGTATAATATTTTTTAAATTAAAGTCATAAAATCAACAGGTTTAATGATGTGCAATGTTTTGTAACGTCTTAAAGTTTTAAAACGGAAAAAAACAGGGCCAATACAGAAAAAAGCGGGAAAAAAGCTGTATTGGCCCATGGGCTCATACGGGACGTTTACTTCCGGTTTTTAATTCTCTTATAATCATTTAATAAAAGTGTTATTAACTGGCTGTTTCTGTATTGGCACTGGTATAGATTCTCGGTCAACTGTATTGGCCCTCGACCCTACGGGTCTCGAGGCCAATACAGCAAACCTTGAATCTATACCAGTGCCAATACAGAAACAGCCAGTTAATAACACTATAATATAATCTTGCTCACACACACAGTATTTAATTATAAGCAGGCGAGATTGCTCATAATTTTCCCAAAACAAGAATGTTTACTAAAAACATGTGCAAATACATGTACTTGTCAAAGAAGTTGGCACTCGTCTCATCAGATATAACTCTATATTCATTACAACTCTTTTTCTGATAGAAGGCCACTCTGCATGTGTAATGAGTATAGCCCTGTAATAGCTTTCTTTCAGGTAAAACACATAAATGCAACAGATCCCTCCTCATTTAAAGAAATACCTCATAAAATTTGTTAAAACAATATGTTGATGAGACATCAGGTTTTTGTCTCGCTTGCCGGAGTCAAAAAGCGAGACATAGGTATGCTGTTTCCGGCGTCGGCGACGGCAGTGACGGCGGCGGCGTCAACAATGTATTAATATGTGATTATGTCTAGTTTATGGTAACTCGAATAATTCAAGCCCTTTCCGTGTCCGATTTTCTCCCACACGAGGGCTTGAACTCCTTGTGATCATAGCCTGGGGTCCTGGCTACTGATTAGCTCCGCTACATGTCGACGCAGTATGATTGGGCCAGGTTTCCAGGCTACTTGTGATCATTGGCCGCGTCGCCTGCTCTCTGTAAGAGAGAGCCAATCAGCGGCGATCAGGATATGAGTCTGCGCAACTCTCATGAAATTGTCTTACCAAACACGCGTGTTCAATTAACACAAATCCGATAATAATTAATTAACATCAATTAACATCAGTTTACATCATTTATCATCAATTAACATCCGGAACTTCTCCTTCTTTAGTTGCCAATTTAAATCAAAATTCCCATATTGCAAAGCGGTGTGAATTTTCCGGTTGACGGTCTTTATCGAGGAAGACGTTCAGGCGTTAATGTAGCCTTCGTAGTTCAGCGGAATATAACGACTGAATTATTCGGGTTAAGTTTATGGTGAACCACTAGTGGTAAGTCAAAGATATTTGTTATGCCGTTGTATTAGTATTGGCACATCTCATTACCATGGAGATTATTCGGCCCCGCCCCTCAGTTATCATGGTCTATTGACTTTGAAACTTTTGCTTTGGGTAAGTTTGTGAAAGGTCAGTTTATAGGGAACCACTAGTAGTAAGTTAATGATAATTGGTATGCAGTTGTATAAGCATTTGCATATCTCATTTCCGTGGAGAATATTTGTTCCCGCCCCCTCAGTCATGGTCTATTGACTGTTATGTATTAGGGTTGAATTCTGTTCGAGGTCGGGGCTATTCCAGGTAAGGGTGTAAGGTCAGACCCGTAATGCTGTTTTTCATGTCTTTAGTATGAACGTGCTTATGGAGAATAAAGACGTGTTTGTAATGATGTCTTGTCCATTTATTTAGTCCCCGTAAAAGGCAAGAACATCTCATGGTGGAGGACTTCAAATGGATTAATTTGTTTTGTAAACCACTTTTGACAATTTGTTTCAATTTTATACTGTGTAACTGAAATATTTTTGTGACTTACCACGAGGATCGATTTGCGTGCACTGAAGCGTGACACTACATGTAGGCGGCAAGCACATGGTTTTTACACAGAGACAATTTTTATTTCCGTTGGTTGTTGAAATTTTTTGTACCCGAATGAGTCTTATTTCTAAAGCCGAGAAAAATCTCACCAACTTAAGTCCGAGGTTAGAAAATGTGGGAACTTTGAAAAATATACCTGTCGTTTTATCTGACAGTAAGGGAAGGTATTTAAAGGATCAGACTGTAGATAAACACCCTGAACGGAAAATTGTATGGTGGATACATCCCGGCACGACAGTACAACAGAATTTACAATGGTTGAAAGAAAAAGCTGTGAAGACATTTCAGGACTTAGGGCAGATACACATTACTCTTTTTATATGGTTGGGCACCTGTGACTTAACATTCAAGACTGGTAAATATATTTTTTTTGAAATCATCTGATTTTCAAGTGGTAACAGATCTTTGCCAGGATTTACGGGATATCTACACCTTTATACACAAGTTCCCAACAGTGCGACTTATTTTTCTTCAAGTTACGTTTTATTCTATTTACTGGTGGAACAAGTTTCATAACCACTCTGACCCCGACCAGTTCTTAAAGAAGGACGATATTCTACATGAGCAGTTATTAGAAGTGAATAAGTACATCATCACTTTAAACGAATTTTTAGGACAAAACTCACCGGATTTCAATTTGGACATTTTGGCATCCAGAAAGCGGCACTACGATCTGCAAACGAGTTATAGTACATCGTTCGCTCTGTACTTGGATGGAATTCATCCGTCACCTACACTAGCGAAGCTTTGGCTTCTCAGACTTTGTTTAAGGCTTAATAAAGATTGTAATTAAAACATTTACCTAACAGATTGGTATGTTTTTCACTGATTTTCAGTTTTGTATGTGAGAATTTATCTCGCTGCTCTTTGTATTGATACATGAACATGGTTGTATGTATAGTGGTTTAGTGTATGTGAGAATTAACTCGCTACACAAGGCATTAAACAAAGCGTAATACATTTAGACTGAAGTATACATATAAAAGCGTAATATCATTCTAGCTCGCTAGACCCACAACTGTTGATTTTTGCTCTATATATTAAAATGGCATCTTATGAATGTGTATGTGAGAATTTACTCGCTACATGTATAGGGTAATGCTGATCGTTGGTAACATAATTTTGTAAATGACTTCAAATCAACTCTCGGCAAATTTTTCTGATGACAGTGAGGTCGAATTTGGATTGATATCAATTAAGTCGCCTGAAACCCCACTACTGCCTTTACCCGTTTCTATATCACCATTGTCCCAGTACTCTGACGATTCCCTAGAATTTGAACTTGAACAACCAAACTCTGTTCTATCAGACGAATTTTTGTCGCTAAATCAGCTTTGGGAGCCAAATATGAATTATTTACTTACTCCGTCCCCAAAACTACCTTTGAACTTTTCAACATCTAATTCAAATCTTGCCTTTCAGACACGATGGAAAAACTAGAAAACTGTCGGAAATTTGGCGGCTATCCCATGAAAATGATGCATTATTTATTGCTGAGTTTGAATCATATGCAACCCTACATAACATTTCACCACTGGACGACAACCGCATAATAGCGGCGCTTCATTTACATTTGACTGGTCCGGCATTAACCTGGTTTAATTCACTATCGTCTGAAAATAAGGCATCATGGGAAGCTATAGTACATTTGTTCACAGATAAATATGTTGATTTAGACTGGCAAAATCCTACAGTTATGCTTGATAGTGAAATCTTTGAAAACATGTCTTTATCGTCAGGCCAGTCAATTGATGATTTTTATTGCCAACTTGTGGAAAAAGCAAATACATTGAAAAAACCTGATCACGAAATTTTAGTTAAATTCATTAAAGGGTTACCCGAACAACTAGCATTTTTTGTAAGAGCCGGTCACCATAGAGACAGTCCATCGGCATTAGCAGCCGCTAAAATGGGCGAAGCTTATGGGTATAGGAAGGCTGAGCTACAAGTAGCTGCGGCAAGTAAACAGGCAAAACCTAGTGATAAAAGTGACTCCGAGTTCGCCTCCTTACAGTCACAAATAGACACTCTCACTAAGGCAGTCCAAAATTTAACTGCATCTAAAACTGATGAAAGTACAAAACAAAACAGACGTACCGATCGATTTGCTTATCGTCGTCAACAGGCAACTTACCCCCCTCAGGCAAAAAACAGTCGTCAGCAGGCAACCAACCCCCCTCAGGCAACCAACAGTCGTCAGCAGGCAACCTACCTCCCTCAGGCAACAAACAATCTTGTTTCAATTGTAATTCGCCAAATCATATTAAACGTTATTGCAACTGGAACGGACAAGGAGTTAGCAGTTCAGATATCACATGTCAGTTGTGTGACCAAATTGGTCATTCAGCGGTTAATTGTAAGAGACTTTCGGGAAACTGAACAGTCCCGGAGGACACCAGGCACGGTCTTTCGGGAGGACTGATATGGGTGCCAGGTGTCGTAGTCGTTCGCCTTCTAGGTCATTTATTAACACTGTTCAATCTGAACATTTTCAAACTTCCGATGATGAAATGCAGTGTTCTACATCAAATATGGACAGCCGGAATAAGTTTATTTATTTGCCTGTACAGATTTTGAATTTGAAAATTGCAGCCCTAGTAGATACGGGAAGCTCAATAAATGTAATTTCACAACAATTATTTAATTCAATACCTGAAACTCACAAGTCATGGGTAAATTCAACTAGTGAGAAAATTGTTTTAGCTAATAACCAATCTGTTAACATTATTGGTGTTTCACGAATTAAAATACAAATTCCACAAGGAAAACATTGGATTTTAGTACATGTATTTTCACAAACATCACATCCGTTATTATTAGGCACAGACTATTTGGTCTCGAAGAAAATAATGCTAGATTTTTCAAAGTTAACCGTATGTTCCCGTTTCTGTAAAGTGAAAAATCAAAAGCGTTTGTCAGTTTTGCCAAATTCTGAGATGATAGTATGGGGCAAAGTTCATAATGATATTTTACATGGTATGCAAGGAATATGCACGAACCATAATTATTTGTTTAAATTAGGTGTTTTGACAGCGAAATCGGTAGTTTCTGTAAATAAAGATAAACTGGTGCCTGTCAAACTGTTTAATTCTACAAGTTAAATAGTTGATATTCCAAGGGGTCAGATTGTTGCGAAATTTGAGATACTTGACAATGACTCTGATTTAATAGCTACATGTATAGGAAATAGAGAAAATCCAGAGGTTAATAATGTACAGTTTTCGACCGAAAAGTGTGAAGATGGGGAACTTAGTGGGACAAAATTTTTCTCCTATTTTGATATTCCAAAACATTTATCTGAGTCTGAACAAGGGCAATTGAAAGGGTTTTTAAAATCGCATGACAACATATTTGTAACAGATGAAAATCCTGCTTTAGGTTTCACGGACGTAGTGCAAGACAAGATTATACTAAAACCGGATTTCAAGCCAAAATATCAGCGATCGTATCACCTTACCCCAGATAAAAAAACAAGTACTTCGGGATCATCTCGATCATTTGCTAAAACAAGGAATAATTTCCCCGGTTGGTGAAACCGAAGATATACCCATCACAAATCCCATAGTGTTAATTTCAAAAAGAGCCAAGGAGTCCCGAAATAGCCAAAATAGCGATATCAATCAGTCTTCAAACAGTCTCTCTCAGTTCAGATTTTGTTGCGATTTCCGTTACTTAAATTCTCAGTCTCAGCAGTTTTTTTATGGACTACCAGAATTACAGGATTTAACAGAGTCTTTATCAAACAGGACCCCGAATTTCATAACTCATATCGATTTAAGTTCAGGATTTTTTCCGATGCCTATATCTCCAGACAGCCAACGATATATCGCATTCAACACTTGTTACGGTACATATCAATTTCTCCGCCTACCAATGGGTCTAAGTTCATCGCCAGGATCATTTCAACTTTTAATGGACAAAGTGCTCCATGGGTTAACATTCAATTCTTGTCTGTGTTATTTAGATGACGTTTTAATAACATCAGAAACCTTTGAGCAACACCTTAGTGATTTACATGAGGTATTTATTCGTTTACAAGCCGCTGGCCTAAAATTGGGCCCTAAGAAATGTCATTTTGCACAGAAATTTTGTTTGTTTCTTGGCCACCTTATTTCTAAAGACGGTATACAACCACCGCCTGATCGAATTACAGCAGTTCAAGAATATCCGTCACCCGATCAGTACGTGAACTTCGCCGTGCACTAGGTCTGTTGAACTGGTTCAAGAAATGTATTCCAAATTTTAGCGCTGAAATAGAACCTCTAACCAAACTTCTTCGGAAAAACGCCAAATTTCGTTGGACATCAGAACAAGAAAATGCATTTACCAAGTTGAAATCTTTATTGACAAATTCTCCGATCTTAGCATTTCCAAATTTTCATACTGATTTTTATTTAGCAGTGGATACCAGTTCTAAAGGTATATGATATATGTTGTACCAGTATCAGGAGACAGCTAGCGATAGTAAGGAGGTCAGTGTAATTCGTTTTGGTTCTAAGTCATTAAGCAAATGGCAAAGATCGTACGGACCTACAAAATTAGAATTACTAGGGATGGTAACAGCTATTTTAGATTGTGCAATGTATTTGAGGGGTCGTAAATTTATTGTCGAGTGCGACCACCAGGCCCTTCGACCTATATTTCAAAAACAACTTAAAGGGGCCATATATGAACGCTGGGTAGCAATATTGCAACAGTTCAATTTTGAGCTACGATATAAACCGGCAAAAGATATGCAGGTTGCAGACGCTTTTTCTCGGTCAACTCGATTGACTAGTTGTGAAGGCATTGATAGTCCTGATCAAGAGGACCCATTTTTCCGTACGTTCCCGAACATGTTGGTGATATACAATTTGAAGGAAAGCGTGTTAAATTTCCGAATTTTATGGATTCTGAAAGTACTGATTTTCAAGAACACAATCTTCCGGAAGTTAACAACGTAATGCAAAGTCACGACTCCATTAGGAATTTAAAACATTTTAAGTGCAGTAAACAATTTCAAAACAAACAATTAGATTTTGGATATGACGCTGATACAGAAGATTACGATGTAGCAGATCAAACAATTTCCAAAATAAAAAGTCAGTTACCAGATTACATAAAATATCAACAATTCACAGACAAATGTGACTCTGAAGACCGTTATATAACAGCAGATACAGGAAACCGTGATATACCGGAAACTTCATCTCAAAATATTGACACTGAAAATCAGTCAGAATCAGTCGATCACAAAACAAGTGATACAGAAATTTCTACGGAAAAGGAAGATCATTCAAATTTTACAACGTTAAATACCGATGGTGACGAAACTCAAACTAAGCTTAGTACCGAAACGGCTACAAGTGAGAACAATACGCAAGTTAAATTCACTGATTCAATTGAAATTTTTAGACATGGTGATTTTAGTAAGGACACTTTTCAAAAACTGCAAGTGCGGGACCCATACTTTGGACCTTTTATATCATATTTTGAACAGAATAAATTACCCTCTTCACAGAAAGCGGCTAGAAAACTTCTACTCGAAACTCCAAATTATGACATGGCGGATGGATTGCTTTTTCATACTGGTACAGCAAAGTGTAAACGGACAAAACTTTTCACTTCGTATCAACTAGCGTTACCAGAGGTCGCTATTAAAACCGTTCTTCGATTGTACCATGACTCACCGTTAGGTGGACACGGTGGCATTCAACATACAGCGGACATGTTAAAAGAACATTATTATTTTCCGAAATTATTACAGAGTGTGACGGATTATGTTAGAAGTTGTCACGATTGTCAGAGCCGAAAAGTTACTCAAGTTAAAACAAAAGCAGGTATCGTCGCTTTTAAGACACCTGAAGCGCCTTTTCATGTTTGGCAAATGGACCTATACGGACCTGTACCAGTGTCAGCAAAAGGAAACTCTTATATATTTACAGCCGTCGATGCGTTCACAAAATTTTTAGTTGCAGAGCCTATACCAAACAAAGATGCGTTGACAGTTGCGGAAGTCTTGTTTAAACGTGTATCTCAATATGGAGTTTGCGATACTCTGATCAGTGACCGTGGTTCGGAAGCCACCGCTCGTGCAATTAAGGAAGTGTGTCGATTACTGGAGATAAATCAGCAATACACACCGAGTTTTACTCACCACTGTCTTGGTTTGTGTGAAAGAACGCATAGAACGTTTGCAGAACGCATGACGCCTTACATTCAACAGTGAAAACATTGGGAGGATATGGTACCATCTATTTTATTTTCATTAAATTCAACTGCCAATGACAGTGTAAAATATTCACCTTTTGAAATTCTTTACGGCAGTCGTCCTAAATTTCCTTTGTCGGGACACGTTCGTGATTTGAATTTAGCGTCAATCCCAAAAGATTATCATGACTATCTTAAACAATTTTCCGAAAGATTATATATTATTCGGAATGAAGTAAAGGATCACGCACTAAAGTCGCAAACAGCAATGATGGAACGCGCTAATCAAAAAGTTCATAACTTAACATTAAGACTTGGCGACTTTGTATACATGAGTAAAGACCCGACAGGTCCAGGACATAAATTTAAATTCAAATTTGCAGGACCATATGTTGTTGAAAATTGTGAAAGTCCACACTTATATACATTAAAAGACCAGACTACATCTAAAATTTTCCCGTCAATCCATATTAATAGACTACAGCCGGCATATGTTCGCAAACCTAATCAGTGTAACTATTTCATGGATCCAGTTATTACAAATGTCAATCAGTTCACAGTAGAACACGATTTACTATCAGATGAACATTCGAAACACAGTGAGAACGATAGTCCATGCAATGATCTTGTTTCATCCGAAAATAAGTTATCCAATGTCCCGGATGTAAGCACATCAGAAAATAATTTACCCGTGCGACGTTCTAAAAGGACACACAGAAAACCTATGCGTTTCCGAGACACTAATTTTACGACACCTGAATCGTCCACAGATAGTCATATCAAAGACAATGTTAAAATCAAACGTATACTAGCTTGTAAAATAGTGAACGGAACACATAAATATTTAGTTCATCTTTGTGGCGAACCTGCACAGAACGCACGTTGGATGGATATTTCTGATCTCAACGTTAAAGCCAAAGAGATTATTAGTAAAAGGCCCCGCCTCTAATAAATTAAGTGTATTATAGCTTGGGCGTGTGGAAATTATTCCGCCGCTTACAATGAAATAAATGATCAAAGTAGCGTCTGCTCGTAACTGCAAAAGCGTGTGGGATTTTCATCGCCGCTAATTCATAAGTATCCAGAGATAAAGTTTGCGTAACAAAGTAATGTAAGAAAAAGAAAAGAAAAGAATCACCAGCATCATCCCTGTTGCACCTGATATTTGTGTGAGGTTTATCTCGCCGTCATTCGTATTCTTGCATAGATGTCCAACAATTTGATAAATTTTGAACTGTTAATTGAAGCACTTTATTAACCCTTTCCCTTTCAGGCATTTTTGACCTTTACTTATCCAAAAGACATTATCGAAGTTTAAATGAATACTGCATTTGCATCAATGGTCATACACATGCCATTTTGGGCTCAAATGAAAGATAATTGGTAAAATATTTCAAAAAATTAAGTTTGAAGATAATTCGTCATTTTTTGGTCTCGTGGTATATTTCCAAAAGTCACGTGACTGTTGGAGAAAAGGTGAAAAAATACGAAATCCTTTGGCAAAAAGTCGTGCAGAGACATATTGGTGGGCTAATAGGGTCAGGTTTTGGTGGAAACACAATGCCCCGAGTCTGTTGAAGCCATGTAAGTTAGCATAGTGGTATAAATAGACTCATAACGTGCTATAGGCCTTGAAATATAGAAGTCCGTAACATTCAAAATAACTGATTTTAGACGCCCTTTTTGTCCGATCTGAAACTTGGACCCTAGTTATTTGTCTAATTTGTTTTGAATCAATCAGCAACCTTAACTTTGTTTTAACAAGGGAAAATTCATTGAATTACCAATGCTAGCTTGATCTGGGACACCCTTGACCGAGCCCGATGGAGAAAAGGGGGTAAAAAAAAGGGGGTTTAAAAAAAAATTCGTAGGTTTTCTTTTTGAAATTGAAAGTAAAGTTAAGTTAAGTTATTAAGTTATATTTAATAAAAGTTAAGTTATATTTAATATAGGAAATTATTTTTCCAACTCCGGCAGTGAGATTCGAACTCTCAATTTGAGCGCCTTGGGATAGATCAGCGTACCCCTGCGCCACTGGCATTGTAATGAATTTATTGAAATGTAAGTACTTAAGTCTACTACTACGGAAGAAAAAAAAACCAATAATATAAAGATTCTCACCAAGTTTGTTATCTTTTTGGAATTATGTGTTCAGATGATAAATTTTTGTTGCCAAATGCATGATTTTTACGCAAATCTCGGAGGAATCCACTCTTTAAAATGTCATTTTTTCATTGAAATATACATGTTCCTTAATTCAAACAAAAGTGTTTTCAACTTTATCATACCGCAACACTTACGAAACCATGTTTTGTTACATCTATTTCAACTTTGCCAAACAAATTCAGAATATTTTAGTGGTTTTTATCTCTTTTCTCATAATATCTTTAAGAAATGACTTCGGATTTTTAGCGCATTTCAAGTTTGTGATTGCGCTGCTACACATAAAATTGCATTTGCAACTAGTGTACAAGTCAGAACTGTTACTTTAATACTATTCTTCAAAAACTCACTGCATAGTTATTGAAAAAAGTCATAAATCCTCTGAAAAGAGCGGTTTTCTTTGCACTTCTTTTTGAGAATATTCCTCAAAATTCGAAGAAAAATAAATGTTTTTTTCAGAAAAATTACACATCAGTAAGGGGCGACTTGTTTATTAACTAATAATGAAAGAGGTTTGATGCACATTAAATCGCATTGCTGAGGATTAATTTGAGCCCGTAACCACATCTGTACGTCAGCAAATAGCGATGGAACAAGTCTAAATGCCCCCAAAAAATCTTGAAATTGGCTTCACCGGTAAGCAGTACCGGTGTGAAAGGGAAAGGGTTAATGTTAATCGTTTGTTCAAATTTATTGCATTTCATTATATTTTTGGTTGACTTGGAATAGCCCATTTTTTTTAATAAGTGTGCATAAATTCATTCAAGATTTGCATATCAGTTTTCACTATTTGCACATAACTGATTTTCATCAAATTTGTTCATGATAACGGAAATCCTTTGATAGCGTGTACATTTGATACAGTAGAATGAATGTTCATGTGGAATATTGTCAGTAGCGGTGTGATAGAAATCATAAATTGCCGTTTCAAGAGGTGTTGCTTTTCTGGAACATGTTTTATTAACTATAAATACGGATCCACGAGTCTGTGAGAGAGAGTAGGCGGGTGGGGGTATGAGAGTGTAAGAGAAACAGTTATGGTGGATGAAACCTATTGTGGAAAGCTCATTTTCAATAAGAGGTAGCTGTCTCTGTTGGTTCCTTATCGATGTATAATAAACAGCTACAGTCAAGACAACATTGTTTTACTTATATATATGCTATTTTACAAATAATTGTATTGTGATTTCATAACGTTATCAAATTTTACTAGAGCATATGAGTAGGATGTGAGATAGTAGAGCACAGAGTTGAAACGTATTTCAATAAGATTTTTGCATATGGAGTCGTATTGTACTGGAGATTGTTTTTATATAAATTGATATTTACATAGTATTATGGTTTGAACTGAATTCAACCTGTGGAAAAAAATTATCCAAAATTTTTGCTAAGCGGGGGGATGTTATGTATTAGGGTTGAATTCTGTTCGAGGTCGGGGCTATTCCAGGTAAGGGTGTAAGGTCAGACTCGTAATGCTGTTTTTCATGTCTTTAGTATGAACGTGCTTATGGAGAATAAAGACGTGTTTGTAATGATGTCTTGTCCATTTATTTAGTCCCCGTAAAAGGCAAGAACATCTCATGACTTTGAAACTTTTGCTTAGTTTTCATGTATTAGTTTGTGAATTGATCGATTTATGGGGAACCACTCTAGTGTTAGGTCAATGCTATTAGGTATGTAGTTGTATTAGCATTGGCACATCTCATTACCATAGAGATTATTTGACCCTGGCCGCCCCTCAGTTATGGATTATTGACTGAAATTCTGCTTAGTTTACATGTATTAGTTTGTGTTTCGGTTTGTTTAAAGGGAATTACTTATGATAAGTCAATGGTATTTAATAATTGGTATTTAGTTGCATTAGCATTGGCACATCTCATTTCCATGGAAATTGTGTAGCCATGTACCTTCAGTCGTTGTTCATTGACTTTAATTATTTACAAAACTTACATGTTAAAGTGTTGCTATTCTTTTAGTTATTTCAACATTTGCATTATCGAAATTACAAGAAAGCGAAACCAATCTCTGTGATAACAGTTTATTAATACTGAGCATTAATGTCGCAAAACTTTCGTCGAGATCATCATTTGACATGGCTCATCTGACCTTATTCTCGATTATTATGAATTTCCCGGAAAGCATAAGCAGTAATCCATCTATCTTAAACTTTTTAGAATTACTGTTAGATGTATTTATGTTTGTCTTACATGGTTCGTTTGACCTTGACCACCTGTTAAGTAAATGTGATATATATAGTAAAATCCTTAATCTTTAAGACTTTCAGCGCCAAATTAAATCATTACAAGTAAAGTATGTGATACATCTGAGGTCTGGCAATCTTGTTAAGGTAATATTAACATGTGTTATATAACAACAACAAACATTTGATCTATTATTTCTTTTCAGATCCAAAAACACTATGTGGGATATGTGACGCCCAGCATATAACGAAAAGTGCAGATTTCTGGTGCCCGGAGTGTGACGATGGTCTGTGTACTGAATGTAAAAACCATCACAGTTTTTCAAAATTAAGTCGACATCATGATGTTATATCAATAGAGGACTACAGAAAACTCCCTACAGATATGTCAAGCATAGTGCACCACTGCACTGAACATGAGAAAAAAATTCAAGTATACTGTCCCCATCATGATCAACTTCGTTGTCTTTTATGCATTTCAACCAGTCACAAACACTGTACCGGAATGTTACCTATTGATGAAATGGTGAAAACTTCTAAGTCCAGTGGTTTGTTAGAAACTTTGCAGAAATCATTAGAAGACCTGAAAAGTAACATTGATAAGGTAGTAAAAGATAGGCAATCAAATCGGATAAAAATTAAAGAACAACGACAAAACATTCTCGTTGGCATTCAAGACCTACGCAGAAGAATCAACTCACATTTTGATAAAATAGAACAAGAGATCGAGAAAGAATTGAACGCATCTGAGTGTGATTTGAAAACGAAAATTGAGGACTTGTTGCATGGACTTAAGGAGAAACAAGAAAGAGTTGCAGTGTTACAAAGTAACATTTAAGATCTTAAGAAGCACGCATCCGACTTACAAACTTTCATAGGAAGCAAACAGCTAGAGGAGAAAATCGAAGCAGAAGAGACATACGTACAGTCATTATCGGAAGATGACCGTTTGAAACAGCTTTCCTTGAAATGTACTCATAATGAGGGGATTTTGAATTTACTCCAAAGCAAAACGTCATTTGGGTCAATATCGATAGAATCTAGTTCACCATCTGTTGTTGTCAAATTGGAGAAGACTAAAGAAGCTCAGATAATGTCTGCTAGCGTTATTCCAAAATCAGTTGACAATGTCCGTGCCACATTATTGCGAAAAATTCAAATTCCAAAAGGGAAAAGTTATGAGTGTAATATAACTGGTTGTGCTATTTTTCCAAACGGAAAATTAATTTTTGCAGACTGTGATAATAACAAACGACTGGTGATTTTCAATACTGATGGTTCTTTTGATTATGAAGAAACCATTTCAGGATTAACACCATTTGATGTGGCTTGCATTGATGACACAACAGCTGCCTTCACAGCATGGAATTCTTCAAATATTTATATCTTTGATATTAAGAAAAAAAAGTATAAAAACTGCGATTGAAACAGAAACAATTGCTATGGTATTGCATACCAGGACGGGAAAATATATTATGCAAATACAGAGCATCTCGGAGACGCACAACTTAAGGACAATGGTTTGAGTACTATTGTAAACTTTGGTAATAGGAAATCTTTTATGCGTTATTGTCGTGTTTTTGGTGAGTCGATATACTCAACAGAGTATAATGCCAATTCAGTATGTTGCTACAGTGATAAAGGCAACAAACTGTGGGAATTTAAAGATAAAACAGTTCTTAAAAGTCCATATGGTGTTGCTGTTGACAGAAATGGCATCGTGTATGTAGCATTCTATGAACGCAATTGCATTGTTGCAGTATCTCCTGATGGGAAGAAAGCAGTAGAATTTCTTAGTGCTGCAGATGGCATTGAAACTCTGTGCAAACTTTTTTTTTACAGTAAGAGGGATTTGTTACTGGTTGCGGGATATGATGGGAAATGTTCTGTGTATCAGATTAATTAATCAACAGAGATATTTGCTTGTTTGAAATGAATTAAATTTGTAACAATCTGGTCTGTTGAATGATCATGTGGTCAAATTTGTAATTAATATTTGTAAATATAAAATGTGGAAATTAACTAACAGACTGCTGTTGAGTCTTGTAAGTATTGTGTGTTGTTTTTTCATTGAAATTTAGAGATGGTTAATCAATATTAAAAAACCAACACTTGTATTGTAATGTTTGTGGCAGTACATCCGACAGATCAGATTGCTTTTGAATTCAAAAAAGACAAACAAAATAATTTAATAATGTATCAGTAGGACTTTCTTTTATTAGATACAAATTTCAGCAGAAAGATAATTCTGCAATAAGAGGTAGAATCTAAATGCCCTTTATTTCATTTAAACACAGGGCTTTTTTTAAAGCAATTTCATCTTTAAAAAAATCACAGTATCACAGCTTCATGTATGTAGTCTGAGTAACTGTAGTTCAAACAACGTTTTGTCGTATTTCTTAACGTTGAGTATTCATATCAGAATTTGAGTAAGTAGGACAATAAAGGGGACAAAGCTACGAAAGGGTCATTCAAATTCATAAGTCGAAAATACACTGATCACGCGATGGCTAAAAAAGAAAAAGACGAACACCTGTCCAGTAAAAACACCATCATGGGAAAAAATTAAGACAGAACCTACCAAAAACTCGGGTTGATCTCATGTGCTCAGGAAGGGTTAGAATATCCTGCTCCACATGTCAGGCACCCGTGTTGATGCTCATTGAAGTAAAAACCCATTGTTAGTTTAATCCAGTAGGTCACACTCGAGAAAAAGGGGACGGGATTGTAGTAACGACCATTGGAACATACCCAACGTCATCTGTGAAAGAAATATTCCATAACGTTATACAAATCATGGTAGAGCCCATAAAATTTACGATGGGATGATTTCAACTTCACTACTTGGGAGTTCTTGGTTGAATATTGTCCTGGTTAGTTGCCATCCTCTATCAAGGAAATCATGATAGGAAATACAAGTGCTGAAATAGTGTATCAACTGCGACACATATACTCCGTATGTAGGTGCTGCTGCAATGTTGCTACATAGAAATGGAAAGTTCAAAATTGGGAAACTGAAATCATCTCTTTTTTCGAAAAGTATTCTTTCAAACCTACCCTCAGTGTTATTTTCTAGATGTATGTGAATATACAATGTATAAGACAACCTTGACTGTATATGTTGTATCCTTTATCTCACTGTAGTACTTGAGAAATAAAACAGTCATCTTGCCAACCATTTCTTTATTTAAAACAAAGAAATATTTTTTGAAGAAAAAGAAATGCTAATTCAGCGAAGACCGAGTGGGAAAAACAATGGTGGTATGGCCCCTTTTAGAAGTAAAGATATGTATTGTCTTTTCTTTAATGTCTTTCCATAATACTGATTAGCTGAACAAGATCCATCTATATGTTGACCAGATATGCAAGATTTAACCAAATATGAATGGGAAAAATGCAGTTCTTATAAGAGTGAGGATACATAGATGTCGTGGGAAAAAAACTGTCGATTTTTCTCTGGCAACAATTTGTTCGTTCCCATATCGCGTTTTCTCTTATATTTATTCTAAGACAGATATTTACAAATTTGTGACTTGGATGGAGAGTTGTCTCATTGGCACTCAAACCACATCTTGTTATATCTATAAGTTGTTAGATGGTTTTAGATGTACAGTGTAAATATCAAAATATTCATTTAATCATGAATAAAAATTCGTTAATTTTTTAAACGAAATATTTTTTTCTGTTATAATCTGGTTAATTGATAAATGCTAATTATTTAGGAAAAAATTGAGAAAGGAAATGGGGAATATGTCAAAGCGACAACAACCCGACCACATAGCAGACAACAGCCGAAGGCCACCAATGGGTCTTCAATGTAGCGAAAAACTCCCGCACCCGAAGACGTCCTTCATAACTGTTAATTTGGATTTACGAATATAATTTACTATTATATATTATTATGATTTGGAAAATCATGGTTGCTGTTATAACTAGTTTTGGTGTAGTTACCATGTTCACTGTTTTAGTGCTCGTCTTAATTTGGAATAGTGAATGATTTGATTGATTGTAAGAGCTTAAAGTTTATTATTATGTCACCCGATCGACAATGTCGGGTGACATATTGCTTTTCCTCCGTTTCTTTTTTTTTATTATTATTATGTCACCCGATCGACAATGTCGGGTGACATATTGCTTTTCCTCTACTTTTTTTCTTCCACCTAATTTTGTCCGGCAGTTTTCTCAGAGCCAAAGGAACCAATCTAAACGATGGTGCACTATAACAAGGAACCCTGACTTTCCAGTTGCAGTGCAACTTTGGAACTAAAAAATGGCTGCCATCACCATGGAAACGGAAAAATGGTGAAAAAATTTAATTTTGGAGTTAGGTGAATTGTTTGAGAATGCTAAAGCTTAAAATCTTTAGATTTTGATAAAATGTAGGTGCCCACTATATACTGCTTTTGGATGATTTGGCAATCAATGGAACTGCTATGTTGCCACGGATACCACACTAAAAATTTCAAAAATATGGGAATGCTCCAAATTTTATAAAACTTCACAGTAACGATGAGCAACATTGGTAGATGTAGAATTTGGCGTTGGAATTTCGAAAATGTCTGCCGTTACCATGGAAACAATGCAAAACAGGTCAAAATGGTCCAAAAATCTTAAAGTGGCATTTACTTTTTTTAAATGGTAGGTCAAATTGATCCAAACTTTGATGGTATGGTCCCTCCCATGTACCACCATGCACTGGCGTCAACGTGATGATCGTAACTGCAGTTACGATCATCCCAATATGGTGGACACAAATATAGGGAAATTTAATAAGGCTGATTTCTCCACTTTAACAGGTTATTTTCAGATATGTATTATTTCAAGAAACATCTTTATAAGCATTGCCAATGAAATATTTTTTCGGACTGGATGGAAAAGCAACAAGAAGAATGAAAATGGAGATACAAAAAGTCACGATGATGATCGTAACTTTTATTTATTTTTATAAACGATGATCGTAACTTGTACTTAAGATGATCGTAACTGTCTGTTCCAACGAAGCATTTTCTGATAAATAAGGACAAATAAAGCTGTCTAGTATGCGACAAAATGTACGTTATCAGCTAATATTGTGATAATAATGAGGAACGATCACTGAGGGGACGATGATGTCCTATTAGTAAGTGCACAAATGTTTATGACTTCGCGAGATTTGGTATTTTTTATTTATCTAGTTCAATATTAAAATGCATTGGGGGTTAACAGCTTTATATTGATTTCATATGTTTTTATATAAATAAGGTATTGGACAGTTCATATTAATGACCAGTTTGTTAAAATTGAAGATTTTTTTTTCATTTTTTTTCCTACACTTTATAGGGACAATAGTACCTTTCGAGGATCTGGTATTTTTGGGGAATTCAGACTTTATAGTTTCTTTTATTAACAGATTTACGATTTTTAAGGGAGAAGTTGGAAAAATAAAGCATTAAGAAGTGAAATCATATCTGTTGAATAAAAAAAAAAAAATGAAACCGTCAATAAAGGGAGCTACTATGATTTTTATTTTGGGGGAGGGGCTAGGATGAATGATTTTGTCCTGCATTTTTTTTGTTTAACTCTCTATCCTGTGTTTTTATTTTTACTCTATTCGATCTCCCCTTTTTTTTCATCCTGATTTTTTTTACATAAATTGTCATCCGGCCTTTTTTTTATTCAAATCTCCTGTCCTGCCTTTTTCCAAACATCCCCCTCTTATGGTAGATCCCTTATTGATATGTTTGGCTCAACACAAGTTCTTCGACCAATTTCAATACTAAGTAATACATGTCATATACCGTATAAATGTAATAATTTGTAGCTTGAAAAATCTAATATGAACGTGTATACCATCTATTTCAACATTTCCTTCTTTACATAAATAGTCAACCCATGGTAAATATAGGCAACAGTAGTTCAGTGGCGTATCCAGAGGGATTGGGGACTGGCTGCCTAAGAGTAGGCCCGCTACAGTCATGCTTCATTGATTCCCTATACAATCAACCAAATTTCCCCCACAAAAAGGTGATGCGAGCACCTTGACCCTCCCTCGAAGTCCACCTCTGTAGTCTTCCAATTTTTAATAGTCATAGTTTGATTAAGAAAAACCAAGACCAGGCAACAATTTAAAACCGATAGAAAGTCATCAAAATAATGTAACTTCATGCCCTCCTTTACTTTTAAAATAAGTGAAAATTTTGGTCTGTATTCTTAAACTGTATTATGAGAATGATATTTATATCAAATTCATATCCACGTAAATCCATTTTGAATGTTAACTTAATTACTCATAAGAAAATAATGTTGAGGACATTTGCATATAAGTCTGCTAATCCCCTTTATGTCATTTCTTTTTAGAATAGCGATTTTCATTTATTCTTTGTTTGATTTTAAAATAATATTTTTTTATCGTGACTGCTAAATAGGGTGTTCATTTAGTGGAAAAAACATTCGTAAATTTTGAGTTACGATCATCTTTTTGTAAAAACAAGTCAAAGTTACGATCATCTGTAGACGAAGTTACGATCATCATCGTGATTTTTTGAATCTCGATTTTCGTTCTTCTGGTTGTTTTTCGGTAACTTATAAAAAAAACACATTCAACGGCAATGCTTATACAGATTTTTAATCATATAAAACAAATCTGAAAATAAGCTGTTAAAGTGGAGAAATCAGCCTTCTAAAATATCCCTATATTTGTGTCCGCCATATTGAGATGATCGTAACTGCAGTTACGATCATCACGTTGACGCCAGTTAAATTTTGGGAATGGTCTCTGTTGCCATAGGAACCAATCAAAATGTCAAAAATTTCAAAAATTTCAAAATGCTCCAAAATTGATGTTACTTAACAGGATTGTTGACTGTCAAGTCTGTATGAGACTTTTGAAGTTGGAATTTCCAAAATGGCTACCGTTGCCATGGAAACTGCAAAAATGTCAATTTTTTTCAAAATGCTTTGAACTTAATGAAACCTTATATTATTGTTAACTGACAAGTAAAGATGAGACTTATGACTTTGAAAATTTGAAAATGGCTGCCATTGCCATAGAAATGGCTGCCGCTTAGTGGCAATAGGGGGAAGGGTGACATCCGCTATTGCTTGCAATGGCAAATCTAATTATTATTCTTCCACCTAATTTTGTCCCGCAGTTTTTTTGGAGCCAATTGAACCAATGTTAATGCTAGTTAAGTATATTGAGGAACACAAAATTTCGGGTTGCAGTAGGTCTTAAGAAAATAAAAAAATTGCTGCCGTTACCATGGAAACGGAACAAATGTGAAAAAAATCCAGTTTTTGGTTTTGGTGAATTTTTTGGATATACTTAAACTCAGAATCATTATATTTTGATACAATGTAGGTGCCGGCCATATGCTGGTTTTGGATGATTTTGGCAATCATTGGAACTACTATGTTGTCATGGAAACTACACCAAAAATTTCATAAATATCAAAATGCTCCAAATTTTCTTGAAACTTCACAGTAATGATGAGCAACATTAGTACATATGGAATTTGGCGTTGGAATTTCCAAAATGTCTGCCGTTACCATGGAAACAATGCAAAACAGGTCAAAATGCTCCAAAAACTTCAGGGTTTGGTGAATAATTTTGGTATGCCTTAATTTAGAATCATCTAATTTTCATACAATATAGTTTTCAACTATATACAGGTTTTTAATGATTTTGACAATCATTGGAACTACAATGTTACAATGGATACAGCAGCAAAAATTTCAAAAAATTCAAAATGCTTAAAACTTAATCAAACTTCACAATAATGTTGACTGTCATGTGTTGAAGCTGAATTTGAAGTTGGAATTTCCAAAATGGCTGCCGTTGTCATGGAAACATCAAAAATTTCAAAATTTTCAAAATGCTTCGAATGTCCTAAAAATTTGTAGAAAGAGGAATTACCATGCATATATGTAACATCACTGTTTAAAATTGTTGAAATGGCTGCCACTTAGTGGCAATGGGGGGAAGGGTGACATCCGCTATTGCTTGCAATGGCAAATCTAGTTGTTATTGATGTTTATTGATAACTTCACAGTGGGAAAGTCACACGTCAGTTCTGCGACTCCTTCCATATGACGTAACGGCTTTTTAAAACTCATGGGAATCAATTTTCTTTATGAACTGACAGATGTAATTCTCTAAATCAGCATAATATTAGTTATCTTGGTTGAATCAGGGGTGTACATAATTTGATTGCAGTATTTTTGCTACTTGTACATAAGAAATACTCACATTTATTTGTTGTTACCTTCAATCTTCTTTAAACATGGACATGAATTATGTGTAGGAACTTATAGCTGAAATGCAACACCATGACACCAAATGGACATGTGCTTTGTGGTCCGGTTTTTATCTTATTTGTTGCCATGGTAATGTCATTGTGACGAGCTTGAAAGACGTTTGGTATCTTCCCCCCTTTCTTTTAAAAGTCTTACTTGGTATTTGATCATCATCGAAATATTCATTATTCAAGTCAAAATAATTCACAAAAAAACAATAAAGGAAACCAGTTTATTTTTTTACAATGTTAAATCTTAAATACACACATCTAAAATAAAAAAAAAAAAACGGACTTATCTTTATTTTAAAGCAGTACTCTAACTTAAACACAATACAAAAAGAACACAAAATCTTAAGAAAAAAGGGTTCGAACGTGATTAGGCTAACACGAGTCGGAGCTAACATGAAAGGGGGCAACTGGACCCAATTCCGATTAAGCCAGCACAGTATCTGGATGTAAACAATTGTAGGGGAATAAAGGTATAAGTTCTGGTTTTATTTAATACATCTTGCAAGAGAAGAAAATGTTGAAAAGAAGGTGCAACTGAAAAGAACCAAGTTGCAATATATAATTAAATTATACAAAAGTAAACGTCAGACTTACATGTACCTATATTTGTAGATTTTTATCGTTTATATCCTTGTGGTAATATTATGGAATTAAGGAAAATTTTAAACAGTCGCTCTAAAAATCCATACTATATGAATGTAAGGAGTTCTGGTATGATTGCCGGTGATACAATTATCTACCAAAGACTTATATTAAGGACAATGATGTAAAGAATACAGATAACTGTACGGCTCCAATAATGAGGGGAAAACCATGCTGGACATGTATGGATTGGGAAGGGTACAAAGAGTTGTTAGTTTGTATATCAATACATGTATGTATAATTAGTTTAACATGATTGACTATAACCCAGTTGTAGAAGAAATCATTATACCGTGGAAGAGAATCATAGCCTGTTAATAAAATGTGACCCAGTTTAACACTGCGGATAATTCGAACTGAAGATATCTATCGCTTATAAGGCTTTCTGACAACACGTTTATAGTATTTTCATATCTGAAAGTCAATCTGATACTGATTTTTTTTTAAAGAAAGGTATGCATTTTAAAATAAGAAAAACAACGCTCACACATTTTACTCAATTCAAGTTTTATTTTTATTTCGAAGGTTAAAAATTCCTTTCACATAAGCAACTCTTCAGATCTTCACTAGCTACTAACTTTCAGATCTGATTTCATATCACAGTCAATGAGGATGGTTTAATTATTCTTTATGTGCATCAATAAAACGTGCAGTTATATAGTTAGAGACAAAACAAACACAGTCAATGATCAAAATCAAAAATTAGTAAATGCGTTATGGAAAAACTCTGGTATCGTTTTAAATATGGACAAAATAATCCGTGCTGTACATAACTAACTTCAGGTGTTAATGAATCGAAGAGTAGTGTCTTGTATTCCTCAGAAATTCAACACTCTGAAAAAAAATACAATGGATTAAAACTATTTTCCCAATATATACATAATATTTAATCAAATGTTACCAACAAATAACTGTTTCACTTTTTTTTAATTTTGTTTTTTACCGTTATCGAGTTTAGTGAATATTTCTGTACTGATCCTTATTGAAAGTGATTGTTGAACCTTTTGTTAATCTACTGGATACACTAGTTGATTTAAAAAGTGAGAAAATTTTAATTTTGAATAATTATAAATTAATCCTGTCACATTATCTTGAGCCTATCCTATGTCTGAAATCTCATCTCATCTTTTTATTTATTTTTTTATTTTGAAAAACTACGTTTCTAGTATTTCTTTGATAATTTCTGTTCAATTTAAGTCAAAACGTTTAATACTGGTCACATATTGGATACAGTAACAGTTACTGTTTGATTTCCGTAGAAATAGTACAAATACGAGCACCGACAATCTTTATATCTTTCCCTGCCGGAGCACCCGAGATTAAACACGTGTAATTAAATAGTAGAATCCGAATAGATTTCACTCATAGACAAGACTTACACGTTGCCACACAGCGATTCCTTTTGAACATTATTTTCGATATAACTAAGATTTCCAAGGGGCATAACTCTTTTCAGATTAGTTCATCGACACTGTTTTTCGAACATGTCCCAGACATTGATGATATACACCTTTGATATAAATTTATCAACAATATGGCAAGAATTGTACTTGTGAAACCGCTTACAATGCAATTATGCATCATACTCGCAGTTCTTAAAATATTTCAATCCTTTATGGGTGGATTCAACATAGATAAATAACATAGTATAAAAAAAAAAAAAAGCAATGCATGAGGTTGTTTAATTTGACAAATGCCTTAATTTTTGTTCCTCTTTGTTACATATTTGTTTGTTTTTATAATGATTAAGATTATAACACGAAATGAATGTTGACTGCTGTACCCCCATATTTTACATTTTTATCTAGTATGTCTGTTTTGTTCACGCATCGTTGTCAATATAACGAAGTTTGATGCGACTGTCATGCAAGTGGGAGGTTAAGCTAGCTATAAAACCAGGTTCAATCCACCATTTTCTACATAAGAAAATGCTTGTACCACATTTTACCATGTCTGGAATATGTCAGTTGTTATCCATTCGTTTGATGTGTTTGAACTTTTAATTTTGCCATTTGATAAGGGACTTTCATCTTGAAATTTCCTCGGAGTTCAGTATTTTGTGGTTTTACTTTATGCAGAACAAGAATGTGTCCATAGTACACGGACGCCCAACTCGCACTATAATTTTCCATGTTCGGTGGACCGTGAAATTGGGGTCAAAATTTTAATTTGAAATTAAAATTAGAAAGATCACATCATAGGGAACATGTGTGCTAAGTTTCAAGTTGATGTGACTTCAACTTCATCAAAAACCACCTTGACCAAAAACTTTAACCTGAACGGACGCACGGACGAACGGACGAACGGACTCACGAACGGAGGCACATACCAGAAAACATAATGCCCCTCTACTATCGAAGGTGGGGCATAAAAATTGATGATATAATAATAAACTATCATAATGATGATATCGGGAAGGAGCTGTACAGGGCGAGCGCTAACAAAACCTAACGGACAGACGCACAGAAGCACAGAAGCACATATTTATAGACGGACGGCTCCCTAGTCTTTCTATATCCTACGAAAACGCGTCGCACGCGGACAATACATCAGGAAAAAACAACTGCACAACTGGGGGGAAGCACCAGCGCAGTACTTAAAACATATTGAAAGGCAAATCTATAATACTAAACTTACGAGGTCCAATTTGTCAGCCGTCATCACGTAAAAACGACGAATAAAAAAATTCAACTTTATATATAACTAATATAGTACAAAGGTGTAGATTAAAAATTACACCACTCTAGGACTTTTTGTTTTCCACGTAATTAATATTGTCAATAATAAAGAAGTTCCGGGTCGAGTCCGATACCGAAACCAATAGTATATTCACCTGTTACCGATTACCTTATCTGTACGTTCCGCATCTGACAGGCGCACCACCAAACGGTGTATTCAGGATTAATATGCTATATAGTATTACACGAGTCATAATCACAGGGTTGACACTACTTAATTGTCAAATTGTTACCTATTGTAGTATTTTAATCAGTTAAACTTTCTAAGAAAACAATACGAATCTAATACTAAACTTACGAGGTCCAATTTGTCAGCCGTCATCACGTAAAAACGACAAATAAAAAAATTCAACTTTATATATAACTAATATAGTACAAAGGTGTAGATTAAAAATTACACCACTCCAGGACCTTTTGTTTTCCACGTTATTAATATTGCCAATAATAAAGAAGTTCCGGATCGAGTCCGATACCGAAACCAATAGTATATTCACCTGTTACCGATTACCTTATCTGTACGTTCCGCATCTGACAGGCGCACCTCCAAACGGTGTATTCAGGATTAATATGCTATATAGTATTACACGAGTCATAATCACAGGGTTGACACTACTTAATTGTCAAATTGTTACCTATTGTAGTATTTTAATCAGTTAAACTTTCTAAGATAACAATACGAATCTAATACTGAACTTACGAGGTCCAATTTGTCAGCCGTCATCACGTAAAAACGACGAATAAAACAATTCAACTTTATATATAACTAATATAGTACAAAGGTGTAGATTAAAAATTACACCACTCTAGGACCTTTTGTTTTCCACGTAATTAATATTGCCAATAATAAAGAAGTTCCGGGTCGAGTCCGATACCGAAACCAATAGTATATTCACCTGTTACCGATTACCTTATCTGTACGTTCCGCATCTGACAGGCGCACCACCAAACGGTGTATTCAGGATTAATATGCTATATAGTATTACACGAGTCATAATCACAGGGTTGACACTACTTAATTGTCAAATTGTTACCTATTGTAGTATTTTAATCAGTTAAACTTTCTAAGAAAACAATACGAATCTAATACTAAACTTACGAGGTCCAATTTGTCAGCCGTCATCACGTAAAAACGACGAATAAAAAAATTCAACTTTATATATAACTAATATAGTACAAAGGTGTAGATTAAAAATTACACCACTCCAGGACCTTTTGTTTTCCACGTTATTAATATTGCCAATGATAAAGAAGTTCCGGATCGAGTCCGATACCGAAACCAATAGTATATTCACCTGTTACCGATTACCTTATCTGTACGTTCCGCATCTGACAGGCGCACCTCCAAACGGTGTATTCAGGATTAATATGCTATATAGTATTACACGAGTCATAATCACAGGGTTGACACTACTTAATTGTCAAATTGTTACCTATTGTAGTATTTTAATCAGTTAAACTTTCTAAGATAACAATACGAATCTAATACTAAACTTACGAGGTCCAATTTGTCAGCCGTCATCACGTAAAAAACGACGAATAAAACAATTCAACTTTATATATAACTAATATAGTACAAAGGTGTAGATTAAAAATTACACCACTCTAGGACCTTTTGTTTTCCACGTAATTAATATTGCCAATAATAAAGAAGTTCCGGGTCGAGTCCGATACCGAAACCAATAGTATATTCACCTGTTACCGATTACCTTATCTGTACGTTCCGCATCTGACAGGTGCACCACCAAACGGTGTATTCAGGATTAATATGCTATATAGTATTACACGAGTCATAATCACAGGGTTGACACTACTTAATTGTCAAATTGTTACCTATTGTAGTATTTTAATCAGTTAAACTTTCTAAGAAAACAATACGAATCTAATACTAAACTTACGAGGTCCAATTTGTCAGCCGTCATCACGTAAAAACGACGAATAAAAAAATTCAACTTTATATATAACTAATATAGTACAAAGGTGTAGATTAAAAATTACACCACTCTAGGACCTTTTGTTTTCCACGTTATTATTATTGCCAATAATAAAGAAGTTCCGTCGAGTCCGATACCGAAACCAATAGTATATTCACCTGTTACCGATTACCTTATCTGTACGTTCCGCATCTGACAGGCGCACCACCAAACGGTGTATTCAGGATTAATATGCTATATAGTATTACACGAGTCATAATCACAGGGTTGACACTACTTAATTGTCAAATTGTTACCTATTGTAGTATTTTAATCAGTTAAACTTTCTAAGATAACAATACGAATCTAATACTAAACTTACGAGGTCCAATTTGTCAGCCGTCATCACGTAAAAACGACGAATAAAAAAATTCAACTTTATATATAACTAATATAGTACAAAGGTGTAGATTAAAAATTACACCACTCCAGGACCTTTTGTTTTCCACGTAATTAATATTGCCAATAATTAAGAAGTTCCGGGTCGAGTCCGATACCGAAACCAATAGTATATTCACAGGCGCACCACCAAACGGTGTATTCAGGATTAATATGCTATATAGTATTACAGGGGTCATAATCACAGGGTTGACACTACTTAATTGTCAAATTGTTACCTATTGTAGTATTTTAATCAGTTAGACTTTCTAAGATAACAATACGAATACTAAAAATCTGGACTAAAATAAGGCGTATAGGTACAGTTTTCAATTTGTTAGAGGGCATGACGTAAAACAGCGAATCAAAGAATTCAACTTTATTTATAACTAATATATATAGGACAATGCTGTTGATTAAAAAGTACTCCATTCCAGGACCTTTTGTTTTCCAAATAAATAATATTATCAATAATTGATAAGTTCCAGTTCGACGGGTTTAAACAGAAAGATTTGAAAGCAGAGAAAACTGTGTATCTTATAATCGGCATGACTTTATCAGATGACAATACTAATACTAAAATAAGGCTTGCGCATATTTATATACTTTAATTCAGTCACGGACCCGCGATATCACGGGTGTGTTCTAGTAATTATAATGATGCTAAAGTAGCACGATGACAAGGGTTTTATCATATAAGTGCATATGCATTGTATACATATCAAAATTTCTCTGTCAAACAACGAAACATAATAGCTAAACTTAAACACAGTGTTCATTAATGATGTTAAAAAAAGCACAAGTTGAAAAAAGCACTAAACATCATAGCCAGTATAACATATACAAAAGACAAACTACAGTCCCTATAACACTTTAATTAGATAACAAAGATTGAGTAACAAGAAGTTAATGCAGTGAAACTATGTTGTGAACTCTGCAGATGCGAATCCAGGATTTTGAAAATGGTGGCCGGGGGTTCCCAAAATTGGTAAAGTTTGGAGTGGAATATGTAAAACGTCTGGATTAACCATGCATTAAGCTCCATCAGTAGAGGCGGCTGCCTGTCTGTCAACCCCCCCCCCCCCCCCCTTTTCCCCCTAAATCCGTCTCTGCTCAGGTTTTCCTGTTATGTCTATCTTTTTGTCAAGTTTTCATGTATTATATTACTTATCAACTTTATCCTTTTCTGTCAATATTGAAATAATCATGAAGGCATGTGATAATGTTTGAAAAAAACAGCTAAACCTTCAAAATCCCTACAAAGACGAGAGGACCATTTTGTCGTGATTAACGTGTATTTGTCTAAGTAATACACAGACTTAGTCTAAATAATTATGTCTTGGAAGGCTATTCTAAATTTTTGCTTTGACGTCTTCTGTCGATGTAAGGCGTCAAAGAAAAAAAAATATAAAAGTCTTTCAAGATGTAATAATTATTTGGACTACACACAGACTATAATATTTATGAAATTATTACTCTGTGCCATGTACATTAAAGACGACTCAATGTAGTCGAAAAACAGAATAGCAATTAGCAAAAGAAGATATATTTGTTAAAACGATTCTCCCAAATTTATATATAGTCGCAATCTAATTATACTCGAATCGGATCTGTATCATTCCCTGTATCCGCTTATAAGTATTGTGTTCACGAAACACGAATCTAAAATATCAAATTATAGGTGGCACGGTAGTATGTCCTGGTCCACCAGGACCGTAACTACATTGAGGCAAATGAGGCAAATGCCTCATGTAAAAAATTTCAAAAAAAAAAGTGAAACAAAAGGTTGTTTTTCCTTTTAGTTTTCAGAGTTGATGGTCTATTGTTTGTACTTCTGTGTTCCGGGTTTGCTTTTTGGTCATTTATTGCCCTACTTTATGACTATAGTCTGAGAGTTGATTTTCATTTGTAAACGTGGTTTTGCAATGTTGCATGTCCACCGATGTCCAGAATTGTGCGAGAAATATATTTTAAGAACCTGCGATGGTACTTAGTGGACAGCAAAAAATTTGTCCTTTCTGCATGGATAATTGAAATTGATATCAAAGAATACAAAACAGCTTGTTTTATTGTAAATAAAACTAGATAGCTGGCATGGTTTGAATTAAAGTAAGGTCACATATTTCCCGGTATCAAATAATTTGAAGGAAAAAAAACAAGGTATTGCCATATAAGACCTATTACATTGAAAGGTTAAACTTGCATTAAGCCGTGTTGAGACCCTTTAACAGATAATAAAGGAGTATGGGGACATAATCGCACACAAAGTCAATGCATAGAAAAAATACAAATGATCAATGGTTAAAGTTTGTGTTCCTGCTCTTCTTCTTGATGGTCTTCAACAATACTTTTAAAAAAGTCTTCAACAATACTTTTAAAGAATCATTAATACCGTAAAAGATCGTAAAACAAGGTGAAGATGGTCCCTAGTGTGGATTTAAGCAGTACTAGTATTTAAAGTATAATACTGCAATGTCACTATATTTAAATCTAGTCATAAAAAAATCACCAAAGTGACAAAGTCTAATCACAATACAAGAAAAGAACAGACAGACAGACAGACAGACAGATACGGTATTAATAATTATGAGAATTACGATTTTTGCTTTATCCTACATATCGGTCTTTAAATATTGTCTCTTATACCTAAAAGTCTTAAATTAAATGAACCTTTGTTTTTGCTTTGGGACCTGATTGTCGAAAAAAATATCTAAAAATTAATTAAGCCGTTTCAATGCAAGAAAGAGTCTGGGAAACGCTCAGAATGCACGATTTTGCGTTATTTTTCTCAGAGCTTCTAGGGGCCTTAAGCGGCCCCAGTCACCCTCGCTCCGCTCGGCGAATATATTTTGCCTCACTATTAAAAGAGGCTAGTTACGGCCCTGGGCCCATAAGGGATAATGATAGCTTTTTAACAGTTTAAGATTTTTCACCACTTTCTAACACTGACAAAAATTCTACATTCACATTTAACAGGTCAGGAATAACCACCAATTGGTGGATTATACCTCAATTGACGTATAATCCACCAATTGACGTATAATGGTATAGACCAATTGGTGTATAATTCTTTGTTTTTCAAAAGAAATTATTCTATCAAAATGGAGCATTGTTTTCTTAAAACCATATTATGGTATGAAAACTTGTCAAACATTCCTAGTTTAGTATAGTGACATAACATATTGCATTTAATCAATAATTGTATTTGCAGTTTCTTCTATTGTTATCTTGTCAATTCTTGATTGGCAAATTTACCTGTAATCATCTGTCAATGGACATCATTACTGTTTGCAGTCATGCGATCATGAATACAACTTCACAGGTGAATGGAGCTCTTTGTTAATACTTGACTTTCATTATTAAACGTCAATCATGGTCAATAGTACAAATGTTTCAACAAAAGAATTGCTGTACACATGCATTCTCAAGAGATGCAGCAGGCTTTGACAAAACTGAAACTTTCAGAGGACTCAATAAGGGTCATAAAAAAGGTTGCAAGTTGCAAAATCATGCTCCTATTGTACACTTGCATTTTATTACAAAAAAATTGCATTATACGTCAATTGGTCTATACCAATATACCTCAATTGGTGGATTATACGTCAATTGAGGTATAATCCACCAATTGGTGGTTATTCCTGACCTGTTTAACTAATTTTAAAAAGTACTTTCATTTTACTATTCAGAAATGAATATGAATGTACACGTATCATGACCGTTTACTTCTTTTGTTATTTTTAAAAACCTAAGGCCGCTAGTTCTTTTAGGTCTTTTATCGTGCAGTGAATACAAAATTGAAAAAAAAATCATTTTTATCTGTATGTAAAGTTATTTCATATTTTTCTACACCTGATTCATCCCTTATTTAGGGAAACTATGTTCAGTTGATTCTGTTTATTTTGTCCAATAACACTGTTCAGATACATTGACTTAGGTAGGGTACACAAACATGACAAAAGAGCAACATAAATTATTGAATGCAAATACTACTGTGCTACCTATAAACAGGGTTCCCTTGATGAAATCACTCCTATAACTGCCAAAATTGTTATCAATTCGGCTGATTATAGTTACATGTAACATTAATTTACTTAATATGATAAAAATAGCTTAGATATTTTTTACATACCTCGACTGCACCTCCAGTGCCATTTATTAGGTATTCCATCGAGATCCCTTCAAACCCTTGCATTTGTACTGGAAAACTACATGCTTGTGTTGTATAGTTGTAGCATAAGCAAGCATGGAAAAAACGAAAACAAATGTGTGCTGTTCTATTATCATTATTCTGTAATAACCAATGCCGGATAATTTACTTCCGCTTTTTATTGATCCTAGGAGTCTTGTGATAGTCTTGTGATAAACACACACAACTTTGGTATTACGAAATTTACAACTTCCAATAATATATACCTCGCATGACTTTTTGTAGTAAGGAATGCTATCTTTGTTATTACTTGCGAAATACCGGGTTTACCTGAGATTTTGTGTACGTTTTTATTTTTAGCTTGAATCTTTTGATGATAAGTATTTTTTGTCATTTGTTGTAGCGTTATGCTCATTAAACATGTTAAGGTTCATGTGGATCCTTTGGCTAAAATCGATTCCTTTTCACCTCAAAAATTTACCCTAAATAAAGACAAACCTGTGCATCTTGAAACGTTTTAAGACAAAGCATGTCCTAGATAAATTTATTTCAAATAGGTTTTATGTTTTAGAATATTGCAATGCACATTTTTTCAATTCTCCAGAAGGTGCCAAAATAAACTTTTGAGAACTTCCCCGCAGGTAATAATTGAAATGCGCTATATTGAATGACACGGTTATAATAGATTGACAATAAATGACTGATAGACACCTGACAGTAATTGGCAATTGAAACTGTGTACCTGAATAGACCATATCAAGTGAAACTCAACTACATCTTCTGCAGGGACGGAAAAAAATGCACTATAGATATATGTGAATAAAGACATTTTGTGTAAATAATGGGCTTATGATAGAAGAGAATTTATAAGAGCTCTGATGAAAACATCAATCGGTGACAGTACAGCAGTTACATCAACGCACATATCGGTAGCAATGTAAGCCATCCAGTTCACTTGATCCGGCGCACCTCTGGAGGTTGTTGTGGAATAGCACACAAACGGCCGAGGATGGAGGACTCCATCTGTAATGAAACTGGATCAGCTTTATAACGACGTTAAACATGAAATTCATGGAAACACCAGTTGCAGTGCGTCGTTGCTTACACTGGTTTTATTTTAATGCCAGAACAGAATTATGACAGTGTATTATACATACTCTTTCATTGTGGTTTTAAGAACACATTGTTTCACCATAAATATCATTCAACATATCTATCATTCACACTTTTTAACTTTTCGATATGTGTATCATTTGACTAGTTCACTTGTTTTATTGGTAAAATTCAAATAAAACAGAAAATCCGCTAATGAAATGTGATTTGTGGCACAACATTTTCTTTTTTTTAGTCATTGATCAACAACACCAGTTACAACTTCAACCAGAAACACTATCTATTGACTATGAGACAGCCACCAACAACGCAACACAGAAGTATGTCCAGGGGTAACCGCGAAAGGCTGCTTCTTCCACTTCACCCAGTGTATATGGCGAAAGGCACAGAAATATGGACTACAGTCCTATTATAAAGAAAATGGAGACATTACTTAACTGATACGACGAGCCGCAGTACTACTGGTACCTCTTGTTCCACCCACCTTGTTGACGATGTTTGGCTAAACTCTTTAGAAAACATTGGAGAAACTGAAAACATACCCGCTACAACTTCATTTACAGATTACGTGACAGGGTTTTTGGTTGAAAACTACCTCTTTCTATGGAACCACTATTACACAGAAGGACCCTGCACCATGCACAAATCACCTGGAAGGATGGCACAACAAACATAAGAAGCGACTCAAACACGCTCAACCAAACATCTACGAGATCATTGAGCTACTGAAGCAGACACTAACATAATGCAGCATTATCCAGTATGCAGCAGGAGGAACCAGCCCACCTTAAAGACGACCATACAGAGTAATAGACACCAGACTCATATACAAATACCAACAAGGACCCATCAACATGGTAGAATACTCTGACGCAACATCTCATCTTCTCCATTTGAACTGAACAATGAAGTGAATTATTGTTAATTGTGACTTTGTAAATATATCAAATGTTTTGTTACTTTTGATGTATATATAAAAGATTGTATTTCTCATCATTTTACATATAGTGCCCTTATTACTTTTTTGTGCTTAATTGATTTCCTTATGCAATGCATTTATAAAATTAATTAATTTATTAAATAAAATTTGCAATAAAAGAGAACTCAGTGTATAAATATATTTCTATCATGAAATTCATTCAGAAACTAATAAACATAAAGACAATTTTATAACTGAATATCATTTTTTAGTTACTTGCTGTATATGTATGAGGAATTAATTGATTGAATTGATATTAAATTTCTGTGAAAAAATAATTGATTTTTTTTTTATTATTTTTCTATACAAAAAAACCAACCTGAATATCTAGAAAAACACTTACAAACTATATACCTAAGTTGGAACAGACTATACAATTGTATGCTCATTAAACCTTTTGTCTCTTTTGTTTTCTTAACTAATAGATAATTGGTAGACTTAAAAGTGGGCAAACCAGGAGTAAACCGTTTTATAGAGGTAACAACCCGACCAAAGAGCAGAAAATAGCCCAAAGCCACCAATATGTCTTCAACTAGCTGGAACATTTTGTTTCATGTGTCCATCAATTGGGGTTGGGGATTATTATTATATAATTACCCGGTAACGAAGTGAATAACTCTAAAGGTTATTCTTATCAACACTTTTTGCTCCAAAAATTCCAATATTAAAAATTTCTAGAAATAAGACAACGGCAGTATACCGGTGTTAAAAAGTAAAAAATCGATAGAGAGAAAACAAATCTGGGTAATAAACTAAAACCTAGGAAAACACATCAACTATAAGAGGAAAACAAAGAAACAACAGTAACGCTGATTGAATTCTTAAAAATAAATGCTGTTCATTTTATTTGGAGTAACCAAGTTTAATAATTGGTGAAGAGTCATTACGTGTTTGATATTCGTATGCATTTATATTGTCTAAAATATAGATCCGTCTAACACTCCCTTTGTTTAGATAGCATACGAACTTAGTACATTCAAGTAACTTACAATTCTTATCTTTTTTCGGTATTATCTTTATAATTATTCTGATCGATTTTGTTTGCAGGAAATAGTCACAACATGATATGATCTGTAACATGGCAATTATTTCATTATTTAGCAGGATATATATTCTGTCTTTTTTTGTTGTCTACACTGCTGACGCAGGAGTCCAAAATCAACAGGACTCAGAACACTGGACACTTTAAATTTGCAAAACACTCATTTGCAAATCCGCCGCCGCCTCAAATAAGAGCTACAATGTCATGAATATAACCAAAATGTGCAGAATTACATGGGATTCAATAATTTCATTGGTTTTCTACTGTTACTATTATATTTATTTTTCTATTTGATTTATAAAAACATGGGATTTTCAATATCCCATGGGACAGGGCAAAATCCCATGGGATTTACCATTATCCCATGGGATTTTGGTTAAATCCCATGGGATTTTTTTTGGTCCCATGGGATAATTGTAGTCCCATGGGATATTTGTTGTCCCATGGGACAAAAAAAATCCCATGGGATTATTATTATCCCATGGGATTTTTAATATCCCATGGGACAAAATAAAATCCTATGGGATTCAAATTATAAATATATAGATATGAATATACAGTAATGTGTATGTTACAATGTATTCTATTTGGTAGTAAATTGTTATAAGATGAATCTTTTTAATTGAATATCTTTTTTCTTTGGAAATGTTAATTCAACATATTGTTCTATAACTGTTCAAAACTAAACTTTTAAACAACAAAGTAGATAATGTAAGTATCAATATATGTTTATTTATGAATTATAGAATACTTTCTTGAAACACTATTATTTACCATTTGAAATCAATGAAAAACTCTAATATAAGGCTGAACATACTAGTACTGTAAATTCAGAAATTATTGCGTGCATTTATTATTGGATTTTTGTCATTTAAGACTAATATGAGATTTTAATTTTTTACGATTATGAGATCAGTTTAATTCATATAAAATATTTCTAAATGGGAGTTTAAATTATTGCGTTTACATCTGTGTTGCAATTTTTGCAAATATAAACCCTCACAACAATTCTTGAATTTACAGTAGCTATTTAAGTAAATCTATTTTTTCACAATATCCCTCCACACAAAACATTAATAGTTTCTTATCATCCAGCATTGTGTGATCTTATAGTCCACTTTTTGGTCATTCAGCGCACAGAACATTGACATTATTGTGGTTTCAATATCTTTGGTATTTAAAAGAACTTCAAATCATTGACTGAGTGATGAAAATAATAGCTGATCCAACTTTTGTCTTTGAATTTATTCTGGTCTTGTTTCTATGTTTTCTCCATTTATTCTAGATGATGAATTTCAATCCTTCTGAAAAAGAACCAATAAAATCTGAAGTATTATATAAAAATTTTTGCATACATGTAGCAATAATATGATTTTTAATAAAAAATAGCTATGCGGTATGGATTTTACTGATTGTTAAAGGTTGTCCAATGTCATCACTTTCTAACCTCTTACATCCTTTGGTCTCTGATGGAGAGTTGTCAAATTAGCAATATACCACATCTTCCTATTCTAATACTACCGGTATATAATAATCAATTAATTTATTCTTCTTTATAACGTTTGGGTATTTTCCCAAGTTATTTATATCATATATAAAGATCAATGTTAAAACTTTAGGCAATTATAATAACATATTCCATTATTCACTAGAATTTCAATATATTATACAAAATGTAGACAACAGAAACAATATATCTTTAAGCTTTTGAAGTTCTGACAGAGTTCAATTTGTGTTTTATTTCAATGTAAAAATACCTTGAAATCTTCGGACATATTGGAAATTATCATGATTATAACATTGATACAAAAAAAAATATTGTTTCATACTTATGTTTTGTGTTGTTGGCTTGCTGTCTCATTTTACAGTTATACATACATCAATAATCTTCTTCTTTATTAAAAGTAAATATGGGATATTTTTATTTTTATAATCTGAAAACATTATATTTCTATCGAATAACTTATTACCAAGTTCACAAACACCAATGTGTTTGTCAGATACTTATTTTAAGACCTGTATAAATGTTTCAGACCATATAAGTATTTGGACCGTACGTTTATGGTCCGAAACATATAAGTATACTCTTACAGTCCGACCATATGCATACAATCCGACCATTTGAGTATACCCGGTACTTGTACTGTCTAATACCAGAGCTCAACCAAACATGTATTTTTATTTCCACTGCAATTAAACTTTTTGTATTAATCTATTAAAGATTTCAGTTATGTTGATCTGTAATGTATATTTGTTTCTAATAAACTTGACCAACTTCTTAAAATTGGGCAGACTGTACGCGTAGTCTAAATACTCATATGTTCTGGAACATAAACATGATTAACAAGCATTCGACAGGATGTCATGCTAAAATCCCTTAATATTAGTACTAAATTTTGAGTATATATATGTAAATCCACAGGCTACTTACTGAAATTAAAGAGGATACAATTTAGAGGAAGGACTGGACAGATGAATGCACCAACACTATTAAAACAGAGCATAAAACTTACCAAAAACAAGATGTTTTACATTTATCCTTCAGAAGCAGGAAAATTGAAAGTTTTTTTTTCTTTCTCTGCTGTCCATGGTATAAACTTTAAATTCATTCATGCAAAATATGAAAATCTGCAAAAGTAGGACCTTGAACCTCAGCTTATCCACATTTTGACTTTTGAGCTGCATATTTTTTTTTTTTTTCATCTTGCTGACAATCTACATGATCTAAACATAAAAAAATGATAAAAACATAATTCTAGATTAACTTTGTGTTTTTATTTTTGTTGATACAAACAATTTTTCCCAGCTTAAAAAGAAAACATCATCACAAAAAAGGAGGTCATACTAACCTCCTAAATATTCAAACAAACCAAAATAATTACTTGATTAAGAGCTTGTCATAAATTAATAGCATTGATACTCTTATTTTTGAAGACCATATATATATATATGTCTTTTGCATACTTATATTCCTTTGTACAACAATATGCATATTAAGATTGATTCCGAGGACTTAAATGTTAAATTAGCATGATTAATTTTACAGTTTCTCAGCTCCATGTGTACAATATGAGAGTATCTTGCAATACTGTATATTCTGATATTCAGAACATATTGTGAGGTTTTTATTAATGCAAATGAGAGCTGTATATCATTCTCATTTCTGAGACATATTTATGAGTTGAAGACCAGTGCCAAAATTTCCTCACTGCATTGAAGACCCATAGGTGACCTTCGGTCGTTGTCTGCTCTTTGGTTGTCACTTGTGTTGTTGTCTCTTTGACAAATTCCCAGTTTCTACTTCCCATTTTATAACATGTATGCCGATTTTTCGTAAAATAAGCAAAAATAAATGCACACAAAATTTAACATCAATTGTTAATAAAGGCTTTTTTTTAAATTCAAAACAGTTGCCTACACCGTTAATTTCCTTGTTTGATTTATTTCATATTTTTAAAGCCTTAATAGCTAGCTAGATGGTATGCCTGGATGGATCCAGCCATTTTATAAAGGGGGTTCCCTGTTCCCAACCCAAGATTTAGGAGGGGTGGTTCCAACTATATGTTCCCATTCAAATGCATTGAGTGTCCAAAAAAAAGGAGGGGTTCCAAGTTGAACTACCAACCCCTAGAATCCTCCCCCTGTGATCCGGAATTTTTTTCACTTAACCACTGGGGATCTCAATCATTTAAAAGTTTTTCAAACATGTGAGGGTGGGGGTGACCCCCCATGGACTCTCCCTATATTTCATTTGATGTGTTTTATTGTTCCATACAAGAATATATATGGTTTAGGGGTGGGGATCTTGACCGTTTACAAGATAATAGCACATTCTCAAATTGAACGGGACGGGGTGACCCCCAGGGACTTCCTTTTAATTTTAATTGATTTGTTTTATCGTCCCATTCAAGAATATATATGGTTTAGGGGTGGGGATCTGGACCGTTTACAAGATAATAGCACATTCTCAAATTGAACGGGGATGGGTGACCCCCAGGGACTAACCTTTAATTTTAATTGATTTGTTTTATAGTCCCATTCACGGGGGGGTCTCTTCCTATATAAAGGTATATACATATGTGCCGCTGGAATGGGTCCCTTTTTTGATCCGTCAAATATATCAATGGGGTGCAATTTTACCGAGGAAATATATCAATAGGTAGTAATTGACCGATTGTGATACTATTTGAGCTGATAAATATATGAATGGGTTATGATTTCGCTGTGAAATATATGTATAGGTAGGGATTTCACAATTATTCAATATATGAATGGGGGGTGTTTTTAAAATCCCAGCTGCACACCTGTACCCAAAATCCCATGTTGAGACCCCCCCCCCCCCCCGTGGTCCCATTCAAGAATATATATTGTTTAGGGGTGGGGATCTAAACCGTTTACAAGATAATAGCACATTCTCAAATTGAATGGGGTGGGGTGACCCCCCAGGGACTTCCCTTTACTTTTAATTGATTCATTTTATTGTCCCATTCAAGAATATATATGGTTTAGGGGTGGGGATCTAAACCGTTTACAAGATAATAGCATATTATCAAATTGAAGGGGGTGGACTCACCCTCCCTTCCCCCCAAAATACCTGATCGCCCCCCCCCCCTTCCTCATTTCAATCACCCTGATATTATGATCTGATAGTTTTATCACTTACAATAGGAATTGGTTTAAATTCCACAATTAATTCTAGTTGGTCAAATATATGAATAAATTGATTTGATAAAGAAGGACAACAGTTTTCTACACAGGGACTCGGTTAGCAGATTAAAATTTTGTTAATCAATGTTTTTTATATTTTTTTTAGTATTTCCTGTCTATTTGTATTACTTTATTAACGTATTTGACGATGTCATCGATATTTCTTTGTTTTCTAGCAATGTGCACTTTACTATCCATATCCGTATACTGAAAAAACCTAAAGGGATCTAAGTCGCCATCTTGGATTGCCTTACCTACTTGGAATAAAAAATATTTAAAAATATTAATAAATTACTGTATACCTTACAAATGCACTCGTTTTCTTCCTAAATAATTCTTCTATCACATGCATATTTTCATTTCCCGATCAACGGAACCCTTACGCAGCTTCGGTTGCATTCAGGTCGAAACATTCAAATTTCCCGGCGAAAGCAACGTTGCTGGCACTCTCGCCGTTTCGCAACGATTCAGACGAAAGGGGAGGTAACATCTTGTTATTCGGAACTTCTCGGATGAATACTCCCTACCTGACGATAACTACCCAAATTATCGAAATCAAATTTCCCGCAATAATTTCCCCGCTAACTACAATCCGCCAAAAACAGAATCTTAACAGTTAAAACAGAATTGTAGAACAAATGGAGGAGACAAGTTCGCTAGTTTCATGGTAATTATTTATTGTAATTTAATAGTCAAAATTAGTTATATAACAGTTAGTTAATTTAGTTAGTAGTCTCTTTCCTGATAAAAATACTAGATTTTTTTTTTTTGGGGGGGGGGGGGGTAGGCAAATCTTAAAAGTTAATTATCTGGAAATACACAACTTGAAATAGTTATTTCAGTGTCTGTCCCATGTAAGGAGCCTGCAGTTTGATGGTTGTCAGTGGTTCATGTCTCTCATATGTCTTTTTTTCTAACTTACTTATATTTTTTGTCTGGGTCCTAGCCGACTATATGATACTGTTTTTTTCGTTGTTAAGTGACGTACATTGCAAATACTTAGACCTCATGACTTCATATGAAAGAAAGATTGTTTTTCGCAAAAGGTGAAAAAAGTTTGACTAAAAAAAACCATACCCCCCCCCCCCCCTCAAATTCAAATGGTTGCTGCCTAAGTCCAATATACTGGTTTGTATTGCTGTGTATTGCAGGATTATGAGAAGTGAATCAATTGACTGAACTCATATGGAACATATTCATGCATAAAGTTAGATCATCGCAAGAAGTATAATAATGGTTTACATCATTTAGACAGCAAGCCAACAAAAAATATCCTTAAAACCTCATATGTGAGTTTAGTTTGATCTTCATTTCCTGATTGTCTCATTGGCTATTATACTGAAGATGAAAATAACTTTTTAAAAGAAGCCCAAAATGCAGCACACCTATAATTTGATGAATAAAGCAAATATTTGGTAGATGTAGTTCAGACAGACATCGGTACCCAGCAAACAAAAATTACTTTTGAAATTAAGAGTTTCAGTGCAAACACTAGACATTACACAGGTAGCTGTTGACTTTTGTCTTTTATAAATTCTATACACTGCTGTACAAGTCAGGGAAGTGCCCACATCACATTATAATCCTATTGCATACAGAAGCCTGCTATTTGGTGTGTCATTGGTTGCTGTCTGTCATATTTGATTTTCCTTTTTTTATCCGTCATAGATACATTTTTCATGTTTGAAGCTGACATAACAGCATGGTCTTTGACAAATTGTTCATTGTTGAAGGCTGTACAGTTGACTTATAGTTGCTTAAATAAAGTCATTAATTAATTATTGACACTTTCCTACTTGGCAGGCATACCACAACTCCTGTTTTGTTTGCTTATATTGTTAAAGGCAATATACTTTATAAACATAATGCAAGTTTTTATAAACAGCAATAACGTTGGATACCTATTGCAATATGGTGGATAGATTTCTTCTTAGCAATCATACCACATCTCCTTTTTCATTATATAAAGAGACTGTAAAGCTGCAAATTGACATTATACTTTATTAACATAATAAAAATTTAAACAAATAGCAATAAAACTGGATATCTGTTTCAATACATAAACTTAAATACAATTGTTCATGCCCAATCAATGAATATTTTGTATTTACTGAAGCTAGCTTTTATGGGATTTATATTACTTATGCATACATCCTTGCAACAACAAAAAATGTTGCTTGAAAATCTAGTACCATAATGTATGAATAAAAGAAGATGTTGGGTATGCATCAACGAGACAGTAACTCATGAACAAAAATAACAAAAACAAGGCATATTTAAAGCAAAAACAAATGTTTAAGGCTACAAAAACAGCACTTTGTAATTCAAAGAATATATTTTTTTAGGTTGACAGAGAATATCTTTCAAGATGAGAACTCATCTATTGAACTGTATGAAATACAACAAAGAAATTTGGAATTTTCCACCCATGAAATTGGAAGAATCATAAGAAAAATTCCAATGTTTATGAATTGTGTGGCTAAAACAAAGCGATGTAAAAATAATTATAAAAAATTCACCAAAGTTTATTATGGACTTGCCTGGAAGATTCCAGTTTCAAAAGAAGATGAATTTAAATTTCAACACATTTCAAATATGATTCAAGAAAATACCATTTTAATAAGTAAAACTGACCATGCAATAACATTAGGACACTTTAATGGTTGTTTAGTCAATGGCAACAGAATTTTAACAGAAATTACTTTTCATTCCTCTGGAATATGGAATGTAACAATTTCAGGTAAAAAGGTTTTTCTTGATGATTTAAAAATATCTGACACATTTGAATTGTCTAAAGAAAGTGTAAAGTGCATAATTGACTTAGCAAAAAACTTTATAATCTGTTCTGGGGTTGATGAATCTGAAATCAACAACATCATTGATTTACCAGAAAATGCGCTGAGAGAAAATCGTGCAGATACCAGTCATGATTCAATATTTAAATACAGATCTAAAAACTGCAAAGGTGTTGTTCCGTTTCAATCAAAATTAAATGTATGTGCGGTATGCAGGAAATTTAAGAACAAAAATAATGACAATGATTTTCAAAATGACAACAAGACTTTACAGAAACCATGTGATGATTTACCAGTAAATAACAATAATTTGTTACAATTAAAACAATTTTTAGGTGGTTTTCCAAAAAAAGCACAATCTTTTTTATTATCACAAACTCAGTTTGTTAATTTAAATCCTCATGCTAGGCGCTGGGATAAAGATATCATCAGAATGTGTTTATCAATTTACTGTCGTTCTCCTCGTGCATATGAAGATCTTGCAAAAAGTGGATTTATGGTTCTTCCGTCCAAGTGTTTACTCCAAACGTATAAAAACAGAGTGCAGCATGAACCTGGAATACAAAAAGACATTTTACATTGGATGAAAAATGAGGCTTTAGCCCAAAATATTGGATTAGGTGGCTATGAAGGCGGGATTATGTTGGATGAGATGTCCATTCAGGAGGACTTAGAACTTCGCAAAAAAGGCAACTCATTTGAAATTATTGGCTTTAATGAGGGACTTGATGAAACAAACTATATGAAAACTCTTTGCAGCGGTAAGGAAAGTCTTCAACTAGCTTCCCATGTGTTGCAACTTTTGTTTTTAGGACATACAGGTTTCAGGTTCCCTTTTGCACATTATCCGACGACACAAGTAACTCCATCTGAAATGCTGTTAATATTTTGGCAATCAGTAAAAATGCTAGGATTGTTTGGTTTCACAGTAACATATGTTAGTCTTGATGGTGCTCAATACAACAGAGACTTCATGAAGATATTAATTGATGGTAAGACATCAGAAACAATGTTTTCAATGAGTATTAAGAACATATATGACAGTTCAAAACCAAATATACATGTTATAATGGACTATTCCCATGTTATGAAAAAAATTCGGAACAACATATCTAAAAGCGGTCTTCTCAATACTCACAAAAAAGTATTAAAATTTGAATCAAATCATATTTTTTGGGAGCACTGGTACAAGGCATACCAATGGGACATAGCTGTGAACCCATTCAAAATTTATCAGCAGTTAACTATGGAACACTTTTTTCTCACATCTCAATCAAAGATGCGGAATAAACTAGCTGAGGATGTTTTAAATGAAAATATGCTTCATTTAATGCAATGCTACCAAATGTCACTGAAAGAAAAAGGAGACGAGCTAAACAGTAGCATTGAATTTCTAAAAAAAACTTCTGTACTTGCAAAAATTTTTAGGGATCAACGTCCCATATGTCAGTATTCTGATAAAAGACTTGATGAGAACAGAGAGGTCCTGAATTGGTTCAGAGCTTGGGAGGCTAGTATTAAGCAAAGTACTGAAATCAAAGATAAAGAGAAGTGCCTATTATCATTTCAAACCAGGGAGGATCTTACCTCACTTCTGGTGGGTTTTGATGAAATGTGTAAAGATAGATTTCAACGCATATCCTCATCAATTATTCCAAATCGAATTAACAGTGATGTTTTAGAAAACATATTTTCTCAACAAAGGGGTCTACACAATGGAGCAAATACCAATCCTACTTACCTAACATACAGTAGAACCATGAACACTATTATACTTGGTGAAGGTTCAATATCAAGAAAATCAAATACAGGTGGACTGTCAAACTGTACCACAACAAACATCTATACAACTGGAACTTCCAAGGAGACATGTAGCGAGCCCTGCAAGAAAATCAGGAAACAATAAACTTCTAAAAATGTATGCAATAGAATATAATGACAAAATTTGAATTTGTTGAAATGTTTTATTTTATTTTAAATTGTTATTTATTTTCCTGAGTTCAGATAAATGAAACAGGTCAGATTATTAATGATAATTTGTTTTGGTGAAAAGCAAAATTTCTCTGAATTACAAAATTAACTTAAAAATATATAAAAGAAGATGTGGTATGATTGCCAATGAGACAACTATCCACAAAAGATCAAAATGACACAAACATTAACAACTATAGGTCACCGTACGGCCTTCAACAATGAGCAAAGCCCATACCGCATAGTCAGCGATAAAAGGCCCCGAAAGAAGGCAATCTGTGTACCTATATTCTGGAAAAATACATACCATAATAAAAAAAGATTGACATTTTGACCTCTAGATGACATGTTTTTTTGTGTTGTTGGATTGCTATCTCATTGAAATACCCCATACAGTTTCTGTAAATTTGTTAACAATTTTTGTAGACATTGGACAATCTGGAATTGGGCATTGTATAGATATTTTTTCAAAAATATGTACATGATATATATTTTGTTCAGAATTTTTAGGGTCTTTGTTGTTGGATTACTGTCATTGATGTATACCCCACACCATGCACCTGTAATACATGTAGATATCAGTTTTTAAGTGAGCTCAATTTAAAATTTTTAATCAATTTGAATGGAATTGGCCAACCAATTACTAGAAATAGGTGAATGAAAGGTGAAGTATACTTACATTCATGACATTTGTCTAACTAAACACACATTGGACAAGTATATACAGCATCAGGATTGGAACACGTCAGCCAACTGGTTTCATCTTCTAATCCGACACAGTCTCTATGATACCAAATAGAGCATATATCACAGCAAATCCAGTCCTCCTCAGATTTTTCAGGTTTTCCACAAATACCACAATTCTCATCTGAGGAATCTGGAAGTGGTGTTGTTTGTTTCAACTTTCTTCCTATACCCTTTTCCCCTGTCTACCTTTGGCTTTACTTGTTTGCTTTCTTGTAGTTTTCTTATTACCTTTCCTCTTTGATGAACTTGCTTGGGTGGTGCAATCAGTTGTGACAAAAACACTTGCACTGTCAGGTTCAGTAACAACACTCTGAGAAGGTAAATGAGTTGTAGTTTCAGTTGTGTTATCTTGGTGTACATGTATTTGTGCATCTTCTTGAGATTGTGTCATACTTTTATCAGACACTGCAACTGTTGCACTGGGTGCACTTATTTCTGTTTCTGGCATTTCAACAATTGTATCAGGATGATGTATCTCTTTGTCTGTACATGTACTAGAATCTTTGAAAATGCAATAATTTGGCATAGCACTATTCTCATTCAACTTTTCAGCCAATACTTGTCCCAATTCTGGTTTTTTCTTACTCATTGATAAATTCACTCCATATGCTTTCAAGATTTTAATCAAATCTTTCTTTGTGAATTCTAAATAGAATTTTTCATTCTGTAATGACATAGATTTTAGTCCAAGGTGTGAGACAATTTTATTTTCAGATGTGTCAGTCATAAGAAAATTCATATCAATTGTTTTAACTCCTTTTTTCTTTTCAGTTTTTTCCATAACCTTTTTACGCAATGCTTTACTTTTCTCTCTTCTTATGGCTGTCAAGTAATCCTTCCTAAACTGGGCTATAGAAACATTTAGAAAAAGGTTCACAATAAATTTAAATATAATTTCCAAATGCACACAGGTGTTTACTAATTTTTCTCCCATTTCTAATAAAATACTCATATCATCTTGCTCTTCCTCCTCAGTTTCTACTGCTGTCCTTACATAACAATATTTTAAGCAAAATTCCTCAAGTAGTGCATTGTCAGATAAAATTTCATTTTGAGCAAATTTGAACAGTTCTTTTCTGTGATGTTGAAGGTTTTTGTAACAAAGAAGAGTTCTAACTTTTAATTCAAGACTCTCAAAGAATTCAAAAATTTTGTCATGAATGTTTGTCAGACCTTCTGATAGATTTTGCTTTCTTTTGGTCTCCTCTAAAGTCTCCTCATATATTGATTCATTTGTAATTTCTGATGCAGACACAATCATTTCATCTAAAATGTTAACCCTGAATTTCAATTGTCTAACCTCTGGTACTAACCCAGGAACAAATAAATTATTTTGTATAGTTTTTGTAAGTTTATATCGACACTTTGCAATGACATATCCACCAATATATCGGATTTTCCCTCTCCCTCCTGCAGATATTTCCATATTTATAGGACAATTAATTTGAACTGATTGACCCGTGCTCTGGAGAGAATCTGAGGCATCTCTTAACACCCGTTTTTGAATTAAAAACATAACTGCTACCAAAATTTGCTTCCCAAACTTGTTTTCATGAATCAATGGTTTAACTGAACTTTCAAATTCTGATGATTTTAGGTACATATTGAACTTAGTATAAAATTCAGTAAACATTTTTTGCTTAAAAGTCATCTGTTCTTTTGAACAAGTGTTGAACATCTCTAGTACCTTATCATTTTGCACCTTCAACCATTTCATTAGAAAAGATTCCTTTTCCAAAAGTTTATTCTTTGAAGTTTCTGCATTGTTTTCTTCAGGAGTGTCTATGAAATCTTGACAAGCTTCATTAAAAACTGTGTTGAGGTCCAAAATTTGCTCACTACTTGTACATGTATCAGTATGGTCCAACTCATTTAAAAAATTGAGAAAAAACTCACTTTTTTCAATGTCTGAATCAGATTCTGTAAAATTCTCTACATTCATATGTACTTCTGTAATATTATCTTCTTTGAACGCAATTTTACAACATACATTTTCAAAATTGATCATGTAGGGAACCTCACATAAACGATAAAACTGGTATACTGCCTCAGGATGTCTTTTTATACTGGATGATTTATAGTTGGTCACTTTTATTCCACGGATTAATTTAGCTCGGCCTACTGCCACACCAACTTGTCCTGGTTGGTTTGAATTTTTGCAATCAATTTCCAAATAAGGAATTGTCATGCCCTGAGATTTATGGATTGTTATTGCAAACGCCAGTTTAATTGGAAACTGAATTCTTTTGGCAATGCATTTTTTGTCGACTGGATCATATTTTGTGAAAGTATATTTGGTAATAGCAACACTCTCATTTTTTCCATCGAGTACAAATTGTACTTGTATTTCATGTTCATGTATTTTTTGCACTCTCCCTATAAGTCCGTTGACCAATTTGTCACTTAAATTTACTAACAACATAACAGGTGCTGATATTTTCAACCCTAAATGTTTGGGTGCCAGCATTTTTTTTAAATAAAAATGATCCCCTTCATCTTTAGATGGGAAGCAATGCAGGGGGTATTCATTCAATGTCTCTAATTTATCACAATTGAAGAAGTCAACATCAAGGTTTCTAGAAAATAATTTTACAACCGATTCACCGTCTGGAATTTCTATGTCTCTATTTAAAGATTTTATAAATAAATTGGTTTCTTCGGATGGTTCGCCTTTTTCTAATTCTGACACAGCATTTGATAGAGATGTCTCATTTTGTCTATAAATTTTACTGAGATTAATTCTGTGAGGAAATAAATTTATAAAAAAATTGCTTTCAAAGCAATAATGGCCATAATCTCCATACAGTTCATCACGTATTGGTGGCAGCTGAAAAAAATCACCACTAAGGACAACTTGGATTCCTCCAAAATATAATGCTGGATTTTTGATTTTTCGACAAATAAATTCTACTTGTTCAAATATTTTTTTTGACACCTTTGAAACTTCATCAATAATTAATACATCTGTTTTAGTAATTCTGCATTTTGTAATTAGAAATCTTTCATCAAAACTGATTAAATTTAACAAGTCATTGTTATTATGTCGACCATCTTCTAGTCCACAAAACCTGTGTAATGTTGTAGCACCTATGGATGAGGGATACTGTCTGCAGGCTATTCCTGTGTAGCATGTCAATTGGACGCATTTTCCTAATAATTTCAATTGCTCAAAACATGATTTAATTGTGTGTGTTTTTCCTGTTCCCCCTTGACCTGTCAAAACAAGGTTATGTCCATTGCAAATAATTTTTTTAGCCAAATCCTGTCCTGAATCCATGTTGTTGTTTACATTGCGGGAAAATTGCATTCGATAATTTGGGTAGTTATCGTCAGGTAGGGAGTATTCATCCGAGAAGTTCCGAATAACAAGATGTTACCTCCCCTTTCGTCTGAATCGTTGCGAAACGGCGAGAGTGCCAGCAACGTTGCTTTCGCCGGGAAATTTGAATGTTTCGACCTGAATGCAACCGAAGCTGCGTAAGGGTTCCGTTGATCGGGAAATGAAAATATGCATGTGATAGAAGAATTATTTAGGAAGAAAACGAGTGCATTTGTAAGGTATACAGTAATTTATTAATATTTTTAAATATTTTTTATTCCAAGTAGGTAAGGCAATCCAAGATGGCGACTTAGATCCCTTTAGGTTTTTTCAGTATACGGATATGGATAGTAAAGTGCACATTGCTAGAAAACAAAGAAATATCGATGACATCGTCAAATACGTTAATAAAGTAATACAAATAGACAGGAAATACTAAAAAAAATATAAAAAACATTGATTAACAAAATTTTAATCTGCTAACCGAGTCCCTGTGGTTTTCTATGGTTAATAGAACTTGATAGTTACTAATTTGGGAAGCTTTCAAATTCATAGCATGCCGGTAGCTGTGTTCAAAGTGCTGGGTTTTTTATCACCCTCGTTGTTTGCGGACTAACGATTTAGGCCTGTGGTGGATAATAGTGTGCGTGCATTAATTTTCTATACCTTCTTAATATTTTCAAATACTGACGGCAAGTGTTGTAATGTATCAGTGTCTTTAACTTATTTGAGACCAACGTGCTATTTACATGTGCGATCGAAAATGCAGGGGAAGGAAACTTGTCAATTGTGTTTATTTTTAATCCAAAATAAAATAAGCCGCCGTAAAATTAATCTTGGGTTAGTTCCTCAAATTGATGCAAGAGGCTTCTTTTTTTTTATGCTATATTTTTAATGACTTACACTTTTTACCATTATTCTCTTTCTTTCACTATTCTTTATTCCTTTTTTTCTTTGCCCGTTATTCTCTATAATACCCTCTTATGATCTCTTATGTGGACTTTCGGTGGTTTATTTTTTTAGTTCTGTGATAAGTCAATATTTCATGCAGGTTCATGAAATAATGGTTTTATGCATATCAGCAAAGATTGTGCGTGGAATTTTAATAAACAAGTTATGTGAATTTGATTAAAATCGATGAACATGAATTTGACAGCTAGTGACCCTTTTACAGGTAAAATTCAATTAACAAATTCTGACCTACTGGCATTCAACACCAAATTACCTACTTGCTGTATATTGATAAATGTGATTGTAGGTCAATACCTCAACATCGTGAATACGCCATGTGAGGTGTTGGTTATGTGTGCTACGGGGTCACTGGTGGCGCCTTCAAAACAGAAAAAAAAATCCCAGTAAAAAAGTGTGGAATTTTGTTGTTGAAAATTTAAGTTGTAAATTCCTGAAAAATGTACTTAATTCCGTTCAACTGCTAACATGTAAGTTCGATACGAAAATAGGATAAAAAGCATCCGTAATCAGTAATTGAAGAGCAATGGGTAAAAAAAAAACTGAAGAAGAAAAGTAAAAAGTAAAAGAAAGTCGTTGAATTAATTATTTTACAATTGTTTAAATATATGAGAGAATGTTTTAGGCAAATTGTCTTTATTTACAAATAAATGTATTTAAGTTCAGGAAATGATTTATTCTTCTGGCGGCTTCAAATATTTTTTTATCAATAACTTATACACAAGGAGACATTTTTTTACCTTTGACAGCATGAACCGCAGTTAATTAGCAAACACAAATTAAGACACAAAATTCGTTTACAAATAAATTTTATAGAAGGAAAAAAAAGGGGGGGGTAATACGCTCACATACTTCTAAAAAGATTTGCATATGAAAGCTGTCCAAAGATAATTTTTAATTATTTCCGGAGTTTTGAAAAAAGAATATATATATAGAGTTTAATTTTCGACGTCTATACTGTTACAAAAAAAAGTGATTCTTTTTAAAGATTTGGTACTTCAGTTTCGACTCAAAATTTCTTTTTAAATTGTTAGATGGCAAACTATTTAGGATAAGATTGTATCTGTTCTTTAAGTATTTATGGTGATATTGGCGACGAGTTTCATTATATTATAGCAAGGGCTTGTACACGTTTTTTATTAAAGAATTTCAGCAATATAAATAGACGAAAGTAGGCAAACAATTATTAAGATCTCCAAGCGGGCCAAATTGTACATTGAAAAAGATCTATATTTCTAAACGTTTTTTAATGATATAACTTGAATAGAAAATTTCCCAACTATGTGAAGATTCTTTATATTTCTAAACGTCTTCGATTATTACATACCAAAGAAAAATTTATTTAGCATATTCATAAAATTTTATAAATTTATTCCAAGTAAACTTTTTTTTGCAAAGTTTACTTCTATGTGTTTATAACCATCAACAGAGACACATTCTTTGCCATCACCAATCAGTTCTTATCATTAAAGATCAATTGACAAAATTCAAATGATGATTGGTATTGAAAATGATCATCGGTCATCCGTGACGTATTCTAAAATCCTAAATAACGGCGCATGTCGATAGATAGATAGTTTATTAATTATCGTCTCGCCATTTAAATTTCACCAAGGGGTTGAAGCAATGAAGGACTTTATAAAACCAAGGATGTGTATAGTTACTATACAAATCCTTGATAAAACCAGAGACATATAATACAATTATATTATATGTCTCTGATAAAACTATGTACATGTACTTATTAATATTTCTATAACAAATTATAAAAACGTTTAGTGTAAAAATCATCGATTTATATATAAATGTCTCTTTTTGCCTAAAATATATTTGCAGGTTTTGGCATTTTTGTAAATAACATTAATGTTTTGGCATCCCAATGCAAAACACAGGTGACAGCCGATTCAAACTTAAATAACTTCTTTAAAGTTGGTTTTATTTTATCAGAGACATATAATACATGCATTATATGTCTCAATACATGTATTTATGTCTCAAATTTTATCAAAACAAAAATTACAAGATTATGAAATAAGTTATGAATCGAATGAATACCCTCAACACTAAAATACATGTCCTAAGTGACTTTTTATGTCTTGCGTGCACCGAGGAGATCCTTAACGGTTTTTAGACGTACCATTATTATTTATGCATATATTTGAAGCATTTTGTACTTTATAGGTATTTATATGTGTGTATCAGACAAAATGACTTCCCAATTAGCAGAGGCGGATTTAGGTTTTTTCCAGCCCCACCCCCACACACTAATCTTGGAAATTGGGAGATTATATAGGGAATCACTGAAGCATGACTGGCAGGGACCCCCTCTTAGGCAGTCAATGGGTCCCCACTTATGAAAATTTCTGGATCTACCACTGCTTAGTTCTAGTTATCTAAGGTCCTAGTGTGAAATATAACCAATAGGAATTGGTCTTTTTAAACACTTTTAAATAGGCCTACATGTATACGTTTTGTCAAGTGTTGGTTCATTACCGACCGTGCAAGGGCTGTATAGCCAGTCAAGGTCGTTAAAAACTTCCATTTGTTGGTTCATGCAATATTGAAATTATGATTACTCAATGTGCAGTTACTAGTTACTGAAGTTGATATTAGCTACTTTTCTTCTTTATTTCATATAATTGATTTTTTGATTTTTTTTCTTCGAAAAATTTGTGGTGTTGAAATAGGGAATAGACACAGATACCTAAGCACATTTAACAAAAGAAATTTTGTGTAATGTCATCAATCTGTATTACACGTAGACAGGATGTTCTCTAGAAACTTTACGTTATACACACCGGAGAGTACACGCACTGTCGTAATGGAAAATTGCTGTATGTTATAATTACCTGTAATCAGCTTTGCAACAAATCAGTTGACTGACCATGTCATTACAGTTCAAACAGATTTCCCTCAAATCAAAATGGAATATATATATATATATATATATATATTCGTTTTTATATCTTTAAAATTTAAAACTTTAAAAAGTACACTTTGACAAAATTATGAAATATAACGAATTGAACAATTTAAAATAGTATTTTAACAAAGTTCAAGATATATAATTTTACAACGATCCTAAAAATATCCAAACAAACGATAAATCTAACGATATGAACCTACGCAGTTTTATATTATAAGACTGACACACACCAGTTTGCTAACTCAGTGTGCTGGGCCAGGGTGCTGGGTGAGGTGTTGGAACTTGATATACATGTATCATTAAGTTACAGTTCTGTTAAGATGTGACTGCCTTTTTACAGGGAATTTCTATTCTTACAGTTAGTATATACTGTTCCTGGCTTAAAATGATTCTCTGCTCAGCAACTGGTGCGTAATTAGCATTTTTTTCACGTGATTTTATTCAACTTGTAGCAGTAAAAAACACAAATTAATGTATTTTTCAAATAGTTTTATTCAGCTTTAAATAATTATAGCGAAAAACAGCGAACATGGGAAAATGAAATGTTTTTAGTAGCCTCATTATTAAATCTCCCGGTGAGTGTGATCAAATAAAGAGGTTCTCCGACTCCGTAATACTTGGAAAATCTTATCTGATTCAGGATCAATTCATCGATTGAGTAATCATAATTTCAATATTGCATGAACCAACAAATGGAAGTTTTTAACGACCTTGACTGGCTATACAGCCCTTGCACATGAAGTCACAAATTTGATAGGACAAAAAGTCACAAACAAATTGTTGACAATTGGTTTGAATATATATGAAAAAGATCTTGAAATATTTTCTTTTTATTACATATATTCATTTTCAATTTAAGGAAATTGCTCATAGAGCTTGATAAACACGATAAATGGAAATGTATTAGATTTTAATCTTGCAAAGGATATATTTATGGGCAAATTGAAGCCATTTAAGTACATGAAGTACCAAGCCACTTTGAAATTTTGTTTTCATAACAATTATTTGATTATTATTGATATTTATTGAATAAATTTTAATTACTAAGTTGCTTCTTAGATAAAACTTCAAGAAAAATACAAAAAAAAGTGTTTTCTTGTTCAAAGAAAAATAATCTCTAAACTGAATTGTGACTTTTTGTCTGTGACTTGTTGACCGTGACTTTTTGTCCTGTGACTTTCTATCCTACATTCAGATTGAATAGGGGTTTGGTTGACCCTGTCTCCCTCTATCTGAGACTACTATCTCAGTGATGAACTTAATGTTTTATGTATTGTGCTTGTCATATATATATATGTTGGATAAAAGCTCTAGAGCTTATGTTGTATTGTATGTATAACCAACTTTAAATAAATCTTTTTTGTTAGCCCATAACAACTAACAAGTAAGATTTAGGTTTCTTCTTTTTGTAATACAAACAATTATTACACCTTGAAAGGATTTTTTTTTACTATGACGGCGTCCAAGAAAAAAGTTGAAATAGCTAGACACTAACTTTATATTGGACCCTAGTAGCTTTATATGTGCTTGTGGTTGCAAATGTAAATGCATGGATGCCTGCTACACTGTAGAATACATAACAAGGAAGCTTTGCTTTGCTCTTCATGGAGTACGAACTCGTCTTCATAATTAAAAACCTTCCGCCAAGCAAGCGTAAGGGTCTTTGACAGTAACCAACACTTATCTCACGAGGCGTACCTAGTATGTCTTTTTAGGTATATATATATTATATAAAAACATTTATTCGTCATTGTGCAAAGTGCTCCTTTGAAGGAGGGATTTTCTAAACCAGAACAGAACAGAATAGCCATGCAAGACTTTATTATCATTTGGACTAATATTATGGCACATTTTGTCTTACCACAGGGATTTGTGTCAATTTATCTGGTTTTCTATCCTCTGACCTCATTTTCATGGTTCAGTGGTTATTGTTAAGTTTTTGTGTTTTGGTCGGGTTTTCTAATATTGTATGCAACATGTCAAGTATATTTGTTGTATGAAAATTTTTAGGGATGTACATGTTAAACTGGCATGTTTTATTCAATCTTGACCTCATTTTTATGGTTCATTGCTTAATGTTACCTTTTTGTTTTTTTTGGCCAGTTTCTCTATTTTATTATTTTCAAATTAGCAAAAGGTCAACTAGGTGCATATGTCTGACTGAGAAGTTTCATCTTACTTTATTTTCATAGTACATAGGACAATAAAAAAGAAGAAGATGGGGTATGATTGGACAACTCCCCATGAGAGACCAAATGAAACAGAAATTAACAACTCAAGGTCATCCTACAGCCTTAACAATGAACAAATATAAAAAAGAAGATGTGGTATGATTGCCAATGAGACAACTGTCCACAAGAGACCAAAATGACTCAGACATTAACAACTAAATGTCGCCGTACGGCCTTCAACAATGAGCAAAGCCCATACCGCATAGTCAGCTATAAAAGGCCCCTATAAGACAATGTAACACAACTCAAACGAGAAAACTAACGGCCTTATAAATAAATGAACGAAAAACAAATATGTAACACATAAACAAACAACAACCACTGAATTACAGCCTCCTGACTTGGGACAGGCACATACATAAATAATGTGGCGGGGTTAAACATGTTAGCGGGATCCCAACCCTCCCCCTAACCTGCGACAGTGGTATAACAGTGCAACATTAGAATAAACTATAAAAATCAGTTGAAAAAGGCTTAACTCATCAGATGGACAAAAATACAAGTGGACGTGGCCGGGTACTTGTACATCCCTACACAAAAAGACACAATGAACAGATCTGAGAGTACTCCCAGTTATACTGCATAGTCAGCTATAAAAGGTCCAGAAATGACAACGAAAACAATTCAAACCAGAAAACTAACAACCTAATTTATGTACAAAAAATGGAAAAACAGTTAAATGTAACACATAAACAAAGAACAATCACTTCATTATAGGCTCCTGACTTGGAACAGGCACATATATTATGAATGTGACAGGGTATAAGGAACTATGAAAATGTTTAGCTTTTGTGGTTTGGTTTATTTTCCAGATACTGTAAGCAATAAGATCACTTTATTTAGTGAACGGAATGATTGTAAGATGCACATGTCTGTCTGTCATATTTTATATGACCGTGACCTCATTTTCATTGGTCAATGAAACACTGCATTGTTTATCATAATTATGCTTAAAGTTACAGGTAGATTATATTTGTAGGATATGTAACAATTGTAAGGTGTGCATGTCTCTCTGGCAGATTCATAAAACCATGACCGCATTTTATGGTTCTTTGGTCAATGCTAAGTTTTCTTGGTTTTGTCATTTTATCAGATATTATAAGCATAGGTCTACTTGTTGTACGAAATGAATGCAAGGTGTCATATAAAAAAAGAAGATATCTGTTTGCCAAGGTTAATTTTACTAAGAACTCATTTTCATAAAACAATGATAATATTAAACAGCAAGAATGAGAATCAAGTCAAAGTTATATACAAATGAGGCAAAATTTTCAGTTGCCTACTTTTTATGTATTAGTAGTTATTTTTGTCATTAAATGTATTGTTTACCCTTTTATGAGTAGGGCAAGAATATTAAAGATATAAAAGGGAAACTATAAACAGAAGAAATTATCAACAAAAATAGATTTACAAAGGTCAACAAAGCCTAAATGGTAAGTCCACTGTTGAAAAAAGTTTTAGCCCTTGAGTAATGATTAAATATTTATTAAAATAAGATGTGGTACGATAAATGAGAAAACTATCCATCAGAGTTCAATTAAGTGGATGTAAGCATTGTAATTACTTATTAGAGGCCAATGATGACCTGTTAGTAATGAAAAAACTCATACCCTATACATGATATAGTAATCTATAAAAGACAACGCTAACAAAATTTGAAACAAAGCATCAATTCAAACTTCAAATATACCAGACTAATTTATAAAAAAACAAAATATTATGAAAAACAAAAATGACGGATATGAACCAACATCAACCACTGAACTATGTACAAGCTCCTGATATTGGACAGGCATAATATGGCTGGGTTGATATAAAAATAAGAAGCAGTCTGATTTCAAATAAGACTTTTCTCCAATAGAGATAAAATGACATTTAACAATGTTTAAGGAGGCTCGAGGGTATAAAAATTATTAGTTTTTACCTTTTCATATGGTACAGAAATCATTCTAAAAAATCAATTCGTTTTGGCCCCAGACAACTTTTAAAATGTATATATCATTGAAAAAGCTCCAAATTATCTCCCTTTGGTGCAGAAATGCCATTTTTTGGCATGAGAATTGTAATATCTTTTTTAGCTCATCAGTGACCTATATTTTTTATTATCATTTTCAACTAACTTTACTTAAACTAAACTATTGTAAAATTTAAGCGATTTCTGTAATTAAGTTCTTTTTTCATTTCAAAATTACCTCTATTTCTCCTATTAGTTAAACAGAGAAAAAAGTACCTTTACAAAAATGTATATATATGCTTCTTTCAAAGGCGGATTGTGAGTGTGATTGAATGGTGTCCCCATTTTTAGCTCACCTGGCCCAAAGGGCCAAGTGAGCTTTTCTCATCACTTGGCGTCAGGCGTCCGTCGTCGTCCGTCGTCGTTAACTTTTACAAAAATCTTCTCCTCTGAAACTACTGGGCCAAATTGAACCAAACTTGACCACAATCATCATTGGGGTATCTTATTTAAAAAATGTGTGGCGTGACCTGGTCAACCAACCAAGATGGCCGCCATGGCTAAAAATAGAACATAGGGGTAAAATGCAGTTTTTGGCTTATTACTCAAAAACCAAAGCATTTAGAGCAAATCTGACATGGGGTAGAATTGTTAAACAGGTAAAGATCTATCTGCCCTGAAATTTTCAGATGAATCGGATAACCCGTAGTTGGGTTGCTGCCCCTGAATTAGTAATTTTAAGGAAATTTTACTGTTTTTGGTTATTATCTTGAATATTATTATAGATAGAGATAAACAGTAAACAGCAATAATGTTCAGCAAAGTAAGATTTACAAATAAGTCAACATGACCTAAATGGTCAATTGACCCCTTAAGGAGTTATTGCCCTTTATAGTCAATTTTTAACAATTTTCATTAATTTGGTAAATTTATGTAAATTTTTACCAAATATAGTTCTTTGTTACTAATGGGCAAAGTTCATTATAGATATAATTGTAAGAAGCAAAATTGTTCAGTAAAGTAAGAACTTCAAACACATCACCATCACCAAAATACAATTTTGTCATGAATCCATTTGTGTCCTTTGTTTAATATGCACATAGACCAAGGTGAGCGACACAGGCTCTTTAGAGCCTCTAGTTTTAATTTAATTTTTCTATTTTTCTATAAAGTATAAGATAAAGTTCATTTATAGAAAAATATAGTGTAACCCTATATTACATGTATTAAGAAAAAAAATTGATTGAAACCTGTGAGCCCCCTTAATTTAACAAAAATAGTTCACTGTACAGCCTTTGACAATGAGCAAACGCTATACCGGACAGTGGTTTCAATAACAGCACAACATTTGAACAAATTGTAAAAATTTGTTGCAATGGGCTTAACTGAAAAGACTGCAACAAGGAACCAAACAATAACCAGTAATATGTAAATCATAGACACAAAGCACTGAAATAAGAGTACTAACAATAGATATTTAAATGAAAGTTTATTAAAATGTTCATAAACATGATAAAATAGTCATTTTATTGCTGTATTTCTCTTCACTGATAATTTTCGAGTTTTGTGTATTTGTAGGTCAGACATCTCGGTTTTCATGGTCATCATTCAACAGATCAATACTGAACAGAAACTTGGAAGATGATATTTTTCTCAACAGTGCGACTTTTTTTATTAATTTGAAATGGAATGTTTTTTTCTACATTTGATAGAAAAAGGAAATTTCAACATAATGACTATAAACAAAAAGGAGTCATATCATCACGATCATAGATGCTCAAGAACTTGATCATGTAAATGCAACAATGTAATTATCAATTGAAAGAAGGAACGAATGAAAAAAATATTAGTATGTTGTTGTCCAAATAAACCTGCTTTGTCTTCTCATTTGAATCGCTCCATCCAATAAAGATGTACCGAGGAGGATCTTTGAAGAACAGATTGAAAAATGTTTTGTCTATGAATTGCAGGAATATTCTAGTGGATGAAATAATTTATTGACTTGACTCTTATATAGTGGACTGAATAATTGTACATAGCAAGCAGCGAAAAAGAAAACTAAAACTTTAACACAAAAAGTGTTTAAATTATAAATTTGCAAATATAAGCATAATATTATGTACACCACAAAGGTATATAATTCAAATTGTTTGCATATTCAATCATGTATTGCAATGAAACTATAACAAAGAAAACCTTACTTCATGAAAAGAGTAAACTATTCAGTCAGAATATGAAATATTTTTTTCAGTTCTATTTTTCATTATAAAATAAACAAGACAAAGATTTCAAAACAATATTTTTTCATATATTTAAACATGTCATCATTTTGTTTCAGTGAAAGAACTTTACTCTTTGACCTTAAATTTTATTATACATTCCAAAATCAGAATTATAATCTTTATTGTCATATTAACAAATAAAAAACATGTTTGTGACAAAATGAAAAAAAATTTAATAAAATATAAAAAAACTTGTATACATTTAAAACTTTTTACTACTAAACAGCATTCATTGCAACATACACATACTGTATATTTATATCTATATATTTATAATTTGAATCCCATAGGATTTTATTTTGTCCCATGGGATATTAAAAATCCCATGGGATAATAATAATCCCATGGGATTTTTTTTGTCCCATGGGACCAAAAAAAATCCCATGGGATTTAACCAAAATCCCATGGGATAATGGTAAATCCCATGGGATTTTGCCCTGTCCCATGGGATATTGAAAATCCCATGTTTTTATAAATCAAATAGCAAAATAAATATAATAGTAACAGTAGAAAACTAATGAAATTATTGAATCCCATGTAATTCCGCACATTTTGGTTATATACATGACACTGTAGCTCTTATTTGAGGCGGCGGCGGATTTGCAAATGAGTGTTTTGCAAATTTAAAGTGTCCAGTGTTCAGGTGTTTAAACAAGACAATTCAAAAAGGCTATTGATGGATGAAAACTATTACACTATCATGAGTAGATTGGATAATCTTACCAAAGAGGTCGAAGCCCTTAAAAAGGAAAACGGTAAGAGATATCTTAAATTCGGTGTTTTCTTGTATTTTTCGTTTGCGTTTTCTATAAAGATTAAGACGAGAAAAATCAAAGAGGTGATATTCAATTCGTTTGTCAAAGCAAACTCACACACAACCAATAAAAACCTGGGGGTGAGCCTAGGGGATCCGGAAATTTCAGGATACTCTTGATTAACGTGGGTCTTTATTTTTTGTTTCTTATAAAAGTAGAAAACAATATTTCTAATACGGTAGATCAAATTCGAGATATACAGGCCTCTGACTTGGAACAGGCACATACAGAATGTGGCGGGGTTAAACTACTTTTATGGCGTAATACCCAACCTCTGTATAACCTTGCAGTGGGACAGTGGCCTGTCAGTATAACATAAGAACAAAGTTTACTATAAAAAATCAGTTGAAAAGGGCATAGCTCGTCAGATCGATACAAAGCAGAAATTCATCTTACAAAAACACAGAGTGAACGTAGCTGGGTATGCTTATTATACAGAATATAAAGTTTTGTTTTTTGTAGGAGAGCAGATCGGTATTCGCATTACAACAACATATTTTTATGCCCCACCTACGATAGTAGAGGGGCATTATGTTTTCTGGTCTGTGCCTCCGTTCGTCTGTGTGTCCGTCTGTGCGTCCGTCCGTCCGTCCGTTCGTCCCACTTCAGGTTAAAGTTTTTGGTCAAGGTAGTTTTTGATGAAGCTGAAGTCCAATCAACTTGAAACTTAGTACACATGTTCCTTATGATATGATCTTTCTTATTTTAAAACAAAATTAGACTTTTGACACCATTTTCATGGTCCACTGAACATAGAAATTAAAAGTGTGAGTTTCAGGTTAAAGTGTTTGGTCAAGGTAGTTTTTGATGAAGCTGAAGTCCAATCAACTTGAAACTTAGTACACATGTTCCTTATGATATGATCTTTCTTATTTTAAAACAAAATTAGACTTTTGACACCATTTTCATGGTCCACTGAACATAGAAATTAAAAGTGTGAGTTTCAGGTTAAAGTGTTTGGTCAAGGTAGTTTTTGATGAAGCTGAAGTCCAATCAACTTGAAACTTAGTACACATGTTCCTTATGATATGATCTTTCTTATTTTTAAACAAAATTAGACTTTTGACACCATTTTCATGGTCCACTGAACATAGAAATTGAAAGTGTGAGTTTCAGGTTAAAGTTTTTGGTCAAGGTAGTTTTTGATGAAGCTGAAGTCCAATCAACTTGAACCTTAGTACACATGTTCCTTATTAGTTGATCTTTTTACTTTCAAGGCCAAATTAGATTTTTTACCCAATTTCACGGTCCATTGAACATGGAAAATGATAATGCGAGTGGGGCATCCGTGTACTTTGGACACATTCTTGTTTAGAAATGTCATAATAAAGAATTATATCTTCGCTATTCAATCTACATAATTATAGCAAATTTAAAAAAAACTGCTTACCAAATAACTATATGGTCTTGCCGTTTTTGTATTAAGGTCATGAGAAAATTACGTTGATTAGACATTTGAAAATTAATTATCCTATTTCTTTTGCAGGTTTGCTCAGACATTCTCCGATTGCTTTTCTTGCGGAACTCACCAAGTCCGTCACAGGCCAAAACCACCAAATCCATTTCGATCAGGTCAAATTAAACATTGGGAACGCCTACTACCTGTCTCATGGGAACTTCATCGCTCCTGTCAACGGCCTCTACCAGTTCTCAATAACAGCATGTTCTCATTTGGGTCACTATGTAGTTCTGGAACTTACTGTCAACACTGCTGTGGTTGGGAAAGTGTTGGCCGGCGATACTGTGTATGACGAATGTAGCTCTAACACTTTCTTGGTACAACTTTTGTCCGGTGATGACGTCTTTGTGCAACATGAAACTGATGGCGATTATCTGTTAAGTAATCCAGCTTACGGTTTTCCTTCATTTTCTGGTGTCCTTTTAAGAGCTTATTAAATTAATTTGAATAAAATACCGAAGAATATTTTGAATTTTAATTTTTATAACACAATATACAAGATGATGCACTCCAGATAGGAAGTTACGGCTGTATAAAAAAAAAAAAATCGCGTAATTTTTTTTTAGGTTGACCTTTTTATTTTTTTGCGGTGATAAGTTGATTTCCACATTTTTTGTTCATTGTGAACATATAAGAGATACAAAGGTTGACATAATCGCTACAATTTATATTTTGATAATTTTCTACTTGTATTCGCGAACAAATCAGTCACTACATCTACAAGTTCCAACCAGGATTTTGCTTTATTTGATTACCAAAATTCCCATAAAAGGAGAAACACTATATATCAATTAATATTAATGTTGGGCACGAAACGCAATTGGCATTGGATTAACAAAAAAATCACTTATTTTATTATATAACATTCTGAGAAAAATTTACCTTCGAATTCTAATAAATTGTGAAAACATGTAAATGTATGGCGCGGAGTCAGGGTCATAATCATCGAGTTTAGCATATGCTGAGTTGATTTAAGCATATGCTTAATTAATTTTAGCATATGCTTAATTAATTTTAGCATATGCTAAACTCATTTAAGCATGCCCTTAAATGATTTAAGCATTTCCAAAATAAAAATGAATTAAGCTTATGCAACGACAACTTTAACCAAAAGACACATGATGCGCAAGATACAAATTAAACAATACGTTATGCGCTTATTGGTCCCAAATTCTATTAAACTTAATGTTTTTAGGAAAAGATATTTGGCATTGATCATTTTTGGTGTAGATGTAAGTCGTGTTAACACCCTATTATTTGCAAGGTAGGTAATGTGGGCGTATGCTATATTCATTTGCACCGATTCAGAAATTTCTAGTTCCATTTGCCCTTTTTTGCATTTTTGTGTCGAGCTTTTTTCTGGCGTAAAGAGGCTTTTTATCCTCTTATTTTTTTATCCTTTGATATTGTATTTATGTTTCAGACCGTATGAGTATTTGGACCGTACGTGTACGGTCTAGACCGTATGCGTACTTTTTCAAAATACTCATACGGTTGGACCGTACGCGTACGGTCTGACTTATGTTAAGAATTTGGTCAATTTATTAGATACAAATGCATATAACAGATCAACATAATCTAACTCTCAAATTAATATAAAATAGTTCAATTTTAATTGAAATAAAAACTTTAAATTATAACTTTTTAAAAAATTCAGGTAAATTGTAATTTAAACTCTGTTATTTAGCATGTCGATCTGTAATTATTTAATTTCAATTATTCGTTTGTTCATTTTATCCATCTAATTGTAATAATAACAATTTGTAAAACTTAGAATACAGATTCTGATAAATGTTTGTTTAAATTTAACCCATATGATCCAATAACTTGTATAATCAGCTCGTACTGGACCATACGAGTATACGTATACGGTCCGGACAGAACGCATACGGTACAAACACTCATATGGTCTGGAACATTACTATTAGTCATTGTATGAAATGCTTCGAATATTTAAAATTATTGGTTATCGAATCAGCTACAAGTATTGAAGATATTGTAAGATTTGAAACGGTTTTTTATATGTATTCAAGATGGTCAACCTGTGCACTACTGAGAGATGTTTCTAAAAAGAGGGAATTTTTTTTGTTTAAACATATTTTATTTTATAATGATGTGCAAAAAGTAAAATCACAAAAATACTGAACTCAGAGGAAAATTTAATCGGAAATTCCATAATCACATGGCAAAATCAAATGACAAAACACATCAAAAACGAATGGAAAAGAACTGTCATATTCCTGTCTTGGTACAAGCATTTTCAAATGTAGAAAATGGTGGATTAAACCTGGTTTTATAGCGCTAAACCTCTCACTTTGATGAAAGTCTCATCAAATTCCGTTATATTTACAATCATGCATAAACTAAACATAACATGTTCAGCGTATTTTGTATTGTGCATGCCAGTGATTTCCTGAATTATCACTTCTGATTGTTACAAATGATTAAACTAATGTATGGTCACCCCATAAGAGCATCCGAATTGCTTGGGCCAATTTTCATTGCCAGTCATTTTTTTTTTTTGCAATCATCAGGTTTGTATAGTATGATTCAGAATAAAATAAATGTACAGCTTTGATTATAGGCCGGTGACCAAAGTCGGATTTATAAAATTTTAATCGTCAAAAATGGTACACGGCTATATCATATATCATCGGATTCGGAAATATGTGTACTTTGAGATTCTTCTGGTCGTCAAATGAAAATATGGTGCAGTTTTTCAGAAATCTTGATCAAAGGTCATAGGTCGTTTTCAAGGAAAATTAAAATTGAATATCCAACTCCAATTCAAATACCATTTTTACAGTAGAATGATTAAAAACTTAAATCTATTGTCTTCCTTATTCAATTTTGCGTCCAAAAAGTGAAAATCCATCATTATATGAGATTTCCGAACACACGTATGCGACTGTACAAAAAGGGGGTTAGTTTTCAGCTTTACATGATGTATTTTTTTCAAATAATAAGAACAATGTCTGTCAAAACTTAACAAAATTTATAGAAAATTATGAGGAAATATGTATTTATTCATATAACCATCTAGTATACATCAATGAAAGTGAAAACTTAAGTGTTTGCCATATACGTTAAACTCGGTTCATGCAAAACAGACAACACAAATGATTTCAAAACATACTAATAGCTGAGTTTTGACAATGTCATGACGATTTCTATGAAATAATTTTTTATCAATAGGAAAATAAATCATTTCAAGATAAACTAACAACTTTAAAATGGTATATTTTATGAAAGAATAGCCTTTTATTCGTTTGAAAATGAAGAACGTTTCGGTTTTTCAATCCCAAACTAAGTGACGCACGATCATATTTTTTTATGCGGGATATATTGACATAACACTAAATATACTTAACTTTAATCAGTAATTCAGACCTCAAATGACTTTTGTAATGCGGGGACGTTATTAGGACATTCTGACCATTGGCTGGAATACGTATGTTCGCAAGTGGAAGTTTTAGCAAATCTCGAATGTCAGTATTGGTCCGTAGTGTTTAACGAACACGACTAAATTCTTAAGCCACGAATCCTATAATGATATTGCGAATATCAATGTTAAACTTTGGACATCTAACGTGTTATGTCTTGCAATAGAGTGTTGGTCAAATGTTTGTGTACCACATATAGCGAGCTTTATCCATCACCATTGGACATCATCGTCATTGCTAAATACACTTTGGCCATGTCAATCTATTTTATGGGGGACATAAAACAACTGAAACATCAGTGCACATCTAGGACAAATGTCAAAAGAACCCTGTGTTGAAAGAAACGTCTTGTCCTTCTGCATGAAACTCAAAATATCTCTAAACAAAAGCCAAAGGGACATTAAAAGTCATAAGTCGAAATAAGCTGACAACGCCATGGCCAAAAAATGAAGAAAAAAACTCACAGACAAACAATAGTACACATAGCACAACCCTTGATAGCCGTGACTTCGGTTTCTTGACTTGAGCCGGCTGCCACTTTGTCTGTATGTCTCAAAGAAACACAGGCAACCGTACGTAAGTTACCGATGATTATGTTTAAAACAACGCATTGGGAATTCCAGGAAAAACAAAAAATAGTTCATTTTGGTTGTGTCAACAAGATGTTACCCGTGTCATGCGAATCAAAAGTATCATTATATTACAAACAGGAATGAAACACAAATTAATTGCAAATTTTCAGATCTGATCTGACACTTAGTAACTTAAAATTGTAAACCGTAAAAAGACGTGCTAGTGAATTGGGCCACGACAGAGCTTAAATGTATCATTATTTATGATACGGTAATATAAAAACCTATTGTGTGTCTATTTCAGTCGCAAGTTCTTCATAAAAGAGGGACGAAAGATACCAAAGGGACAGTCAAACTCGTAAATCTAAAACAAACTGACAACGCCATGGCTAAAAATGAAAAAGACAAACAGAAAAACAATAGTACACATGACACAACATAGAAAACTAAAGAATAAACAACACGAACCCCACCAAAAACTAGGGGTGATCTCAGGTGCTCCGGAAGGGTAAGCAGATCCTGCTCCACATGCGGCACCCGTCGTGCTGCTTATGTGATTACAAATCCGGTAAATAGTCTAATTCAGTAAGTCAAATTCATGAAAGGGAAGGGGATTGTACTAGGTACATGACACCAACATTAAATTTCCACGTTCGACACTCAGGTGTTAGAATTGAAACAGAATCTTCTAAACATTCCGGGGGTATACGAGATAACCTTGTTTTCAGTATGTTTCGTGTTAATCTTTGGCGGTCTATGAATAGTTTTGCAGAATTTTGTTTGTCATTTACGTCGTTCTCCTAATTTTACCATGTCGTTTTGATATTATCGTCGACTAATATGTTTGAATATCCCTTAAAATTCTGCGGCCTGTTTTAAGTAGTCAGGGGTACACCCCTGTCCAAGAAGACTGTATTGACTCAACAAGCATCAGCATAGGGTATCATTTGAGATATGTGCACATTATACGATGGCGCAGAGGAGTGTAGTACATTGAGACCTAGCTGGGGAATTGACATTTGGAAAGTTAAAAGCGCCCTCCAAAGTTTGTCATAGATTTTTTGTTTGTAGTCGTCAATCCGTCTCAATATCAAAGAAAAAGGCCTGTTTTAAGTAGTCAGGGGTACACCCCTGTCCAAGAAAACTGTATTGACTCAACAAGCATCAGCATAGGGTATCATTTGAGATATGTGCACATTATACGATGGCGCAGAGGAGTGTAGTACATTGAGACCTAGCTGGGGAATTGACATTTGGAAAGTTAAAATCGCCCTCCAAAGTTTGTCATAGATTTTTTGTTTGTAGTCGTCAATCCGTCTCAATATCAAAGAAAAAGGCCAAGATATGAAGCGAACATTCTAATTTCTGTAGTATCCTTTATCACAAGCTAACTGGGAAATGTAAGTACTGACTGACTACAATGTAGGTAAAAAAGAGAAAGGTAATCTTCAATACATCTGAATTTTGAAATAATAGAACTAAGCAAAACGGTTTACTTTTGGTCTTTAAATGTTTTGCATTTCAAATTGCAGTGCGAACTGTAGATATCACTTTATCTTACCTCCTATACATTTCCATGAATATGATTGGTTAAAAGCGTCCGCGTGCAAACCGTGTATATTTGATATTAGGTTAGTAGGGAGGCGGGGCTTATCTCATACACGGTTAGTAGTGGAGTTACTTCCCTTTATATACCTTATTAGGTAAGAAGGGGGCGGAGCTTATTTCATACACGGTTAGTAATGGTGTTATGTCCCTTTATAAAAAAAACGGTACTGAGAAAAAATCTTAAAAGATCCAACAGACGAAGAAATTGATGATTAAGATTAAAATAAATTCATAATTCGCTCTCACCCCATATGGAATTTACTGACCCCATATATACCGTATTAGGTCACTAGCACACTATGTAACTAATAATGTCATGTAGACTTATGCATCATTCGTATACATTTTTTATGATGAACAATTTGCAAGCCAATAGAATGAATCCGATGATAGATGTACATTTATGAATTAAAGTCACAATTATATGCACAATCTTGTGTATATTTATAATTACACCAATCAACTGTGTCAAAATACCTCAATTTACTGTACGTTTGCAAAAAATAAATCAATTATTCTACTTGAGAATTTAATAAAATAGCACTATTTAAGGTATTAAAATGAATGTTTGCTTCTTTGAAATGATAACGCAAAGTTTCAACGGACTTTCTAGTTTTGTTATCTTTTGGGGATTTTGTCGGATCCCTATTTCTTAAATAAATCATTGAAAAACTTATATTTCGCCCTTTAAATAAATAAAATCCAAATAACACAACCTTTAAAAAGAATTACGGACACCAAAATATTTCAACGAAACAATAAAACATCAACAAAAACAAGTAATATCAAGTCCAAATATTACAGGAAAACTATGTCCCAGCCTAATCATGGACGGGACACAACTATCCGGAATATTTGTAAGTAAATGATTGATGAGAAGAGATTTTTAAAATTAAAAAAATATCGTTTTAAACAATATGACCTCATAAAAACATGTGTACATGAAAAGAAAAGATGTAGTTTTATTACTTTATAGTAGATACGATATAATCCATTCATCAGCTCTTTATTGTGTGATGTTGGAATCGGGTAAAACACAAAATATGCCCGTTAACAGTAGTTTTTACCTTCATAATTTGTCATCAAAAGGCATTGAGGATAACCCTTTTTGTCTAATGCATAGAACATTATGTTTCACGTTTAAATAAAACAAAAAAGAAAGATATGCAGCTTTTGAATAAAAAGCCAAACTGCATGCCACTTATGATCTGCATTTGATGTCAAATTTGCTGACTAAAAGCTGAAATAAAAAAAACTGCACCATACGACTTTTTGACGACCAATCTTAAATTCAAGTAAAATCATTTTTCTAGGACTGTGCCAACTTTTAGCCGTGTACCATGAAGTGAAATTAAACTCCTTTAATAATCGACTTTTTCCTATTCTGTCACTGCACTATTAGTCTATAATTATCATAATATATTTCAAGGGACAGTCGGTTTGGTAAGAGTGAGACAATTTGATGTATTGAACCACTTCCCATTGTCTTCATCATTTTTGTAACAGAGTTAGTTCTTCTTTTATCAATTCAAGCCTTCACTAGTAGTAATATTTCAGTCTGGAAACGGTCATTTTTGATCTGATCAAGTGTAAATCGACTGAATTTACCGCTAAGGAAAACATTATTAAGACTTTTTTTCAGACTTCCAGACGCTAATCTGATATACCGGTTAAGTCCGTTTAGTCATGTCAAGATAAACCAGACGGATTGTCCTAGCGTTCGATTGATCAGACCGCGTTCAGATAAAAACAAATCTTAGGTAATAATTATTATAATTCTGTTTAGATTTTGTAAGATCGCGTTCAGTCGTGTTAAGATATCAAATCTTCAAATAAAAACGGGCAATACTTTCTCTTTGTTTATCAGTGTTTTAACCACGCCCCCTCTTTTTCCTTTAATCTCCTTAAGTTTATCAACAATATTTGTCTTACAAGCGTTAGCTTTTCAAAAAGGGCTAGTCGACTCTTAGCTGATGAAAATGGAAAATGCTCTCGCTTTGTAGATTAATTCATTTACTAGAATATCCACGTGCATCAATCAACAAATTTTACAACACACGTGATTTCACACGTTATGTAGTAGTACATAAACGTTGCGCACGATGTTCCTACACCACGACGTTACACCACCACGACATCAAAGAGAGTTCTCTGAAACTTTTGACGTACATTTATTCAATTTGCAAGTTTCATTTGCTTTTTTTATGTAGTTGGTTGATTCTAAATCTGTCTCTTTTAATTTTGTGATGTCTATTTACCATGAATTTATTTACCTCAAGTTGTGGAAATCGATTAAATAATGTTTACCCTTAATTCACCTTAAAATGTTGTATTGTCGTAAGTAATGAACTTGAAGAAAGGGAAAATGGGACAGAATGAATTATAACAAAACTTTAATCGAAGACTGCTAAAATTGCATGGTGCATATCATCTGTCATTGTAAATTTTTCATATCTTGATTCAACCCTATTTCAAATACATCCGACACTCTGCAAGTAAATAAAACATATTTACTCTTGATTAATTTGAATTGAATTGTATCAAAAATTTGCTTGACACATAACTTGTCGAAATACAACCATTAAATGAAATTATTATAACCCGATTTTGAAAATTATTTTCCCAGTCATTTGCAGTTGCTTGTTTTTAAAATGTACTAAATTAAATCTTCTCCTGAATCGTCCGTATAATACGGGGTTGCATTAATTCAATGAAACTGTTTTTGTCGCTGTTTCCGACAAGTCTTTCAGTTACCTCCGTTTCATGCACAACATGCACCGTGGGGTTTTTTTCGACAACCAGCAATTTTTTTTTTAATTTCACCACGCGATTCGTTTTAAGTATCAGGAATATACAATGGAACAAATTTTGCACATGTAACGTCGAAAAAAGCGTTTGTTTGGATTGTTCGTCGTTTTTCGACGTTTGGACAAAATGGCTACCATTTTGTAATGTTTCGTAGCATTTTATTCCTGTAAGACCCAAACATGCAGTTAATAAAAAAAGAATCTAGACTTTATGTTCTTTTCGTGTATCTAACTTTTGTTTTTGTAAATTATAAATTACTTGAAAAACGACTGTGTAGAGATGGTTTTATAGAATCTACAATTATTGAACTCATGAACAATTAGGCAAATGTTTGTTCTTTCGGTAGATGTTATAATTATCTCACATTTTTTAGACATTTTTTGCTATATGTCTACTTATAAAACTACCTTTCAGCCGTTAAGTCAACGAAAAACGTCATTGGACATTTTTCTTATTCCAGCTTAATATGCAGCCACCGAGTCAAACGAAATTCGACAAAAGAACGGCTTTAATTTAACCAAGAATTGACACACTTCGTTGCTTCTGCCAAGTTTCGGGATGATCAGAGAATAAGAAATAGGATCACTATACACTAATTATACATAAGAGATAAAACAGTTGTTAAAAAAATGTAACGTTGGACATCCGTTTTTTTCACATAGCTTTGTTGTTTTAATCCTCAAATATACTAGATATTACTAAGCATATGACCAAGAGCTAAAAGAAAACATATACTGAATTAGTTTTTATAGTGGTTAGTGTTTGTTAACATTTTATTTTGTTTTGCGGAGGAAATTTCGAAGATTCTGTTTAAAATCATAGGGGTTGTAGGAACAGCGTGCGTGACGTTATTATATCGTTTAACGTTGTTGTTTACGAAACTCCTTCAAGATTCGACTATTTATAGATAAAAGTTACCTGTGTACCAATATCATGAATATGCATGATTAATGACCAGGCAAAATCTAATTGCTAAAATAGAGAGGACAAATCCGATACTCTACGGGATTGAAGGACATTTACTAGGTTTGGATTGTCCTAACCAATCAATAAACTTTGATTATTCACGTCTCGTAATATATTCCAATCAGGTAGCAAGAAAAATTCACGCACTAACTGTCCATCGTTCAATTCTTAATCTCGACTCCTAGGAGTCGATAATTAAACAGGGCAAGTTAAGACATGCAGTGTTAAAATACACTTTAAACGTCCATCAACTGAATTTAACCAGATTAAGAAATAAGGATATGTAGACTGATTGTCAATGTGACATGTCATCGAATCTCTCATTCCTAAATTAGACATTTCTCTAAATAAAACTAGGATGACTTAAAACTTGTTTCATTATTCTAAATTTTAGATTTAACTCAGTGTCTCTATGACTTTGTATTTTTTAGATGCTGGAAGATCAGGTTTGGTCACAAGCGACAACTTTTTCAATGTCATCAGCTACAGTTGAAAAAGTTGTATTAAAATGTTCTGTTTTCTATAGTTCACAATTTTGTTGTTTATATTCAAGACTATATCAGGTTGGCCTGAGTGACACTTTTTAGAGATAAGCGGTTTTATAGTTTTCTACAAATTTAATGATTTAGCGCCACCGGAGCATCTTTCTAAGAAAGAATTTTCATTGATTTCCTTTTAAATTCATTGATTAGGTTACTGTTTCCCAAGTTAATGCATTGCTTTGTTTTGTATAACTCGAATCTTACATATGTTTACGGTGAATGCCTTTTGAATACATTATAAGAAAGCAATAAATGACCTAATTAACAGGATGTCTGATTTGTACCACAAAATTGCATAAGACTGTTATGAACAATTTATCAATTAATATCCATGCACTATCTGAATAGGACAATTATGTAAGTATGACTTATCATTGTTCATGACTTCTATAAATATCCAAAGTAAATGCACTTGAAATTTTATCGCTGATTATTTATGGTTGACACAGATTGGCAAATATTTATTTCTGTATGCCAATCATTGCAGAAATGATCAGTCTATTCACTGTGTCGATTACTATAGTTTGTGCCGTTAATTCCTTAAGTGGCCATTATCAGGAAAATGATCGGATTCCTTCAAGAAGACTTTTATTGGATGATGACTATCACACAATTATCAATAGATTGAACAATCTTACGAATGAGGTTGGAGCTCTTAAGAATGAAGGCGAGGTTCTTAAAAATAAAGTGGAAGCTCTCGAGAAGGAAAACTGTAAGTTGCTTATTAAATATGAATGTAAAGAGACTAAATAGTTATCAAAGGTACCAGGATTATAATTTAGTACGCCAAACGCGAGTTTCGTCTACATAAGGCTCATCAGTGACCCTCAGATCAAAATAGTTAAAAAGCCAGACAAGTACAAAGTTGAAGAGCATTGAGGACGCAAAATTCCAAAAATGTTGTGCCAAATACGACTAAGGTAATCCATTCCTGGGATAAGAAAATCCTTAGATTTTTCGAAAAATTCAAAGTTTTTGAACAGGAAATTTATAAAAAATACCATATAATTGATATTCATGTCAACACCGAAGTGCTGACTACTGGGCTGGTGATACCCTCGGGGACGAAACGTCCCCCAGCAGTGGCATCGACCCACTGTTGTAAATAGTTATCAAAGGTACCAGAATTATAATTTAGTACGCCAAACGCGCGTTTCGTCTACATAAGACGCCTATCTACATAATAAAGATAGGCGTCAATGACAAGTAAAAAGATCAACAAAAAAAGACAACTTTGATTTGTTTAACATAGATTTGTTTTCCAAAAGGTCGAACAGAGCCTTACAATTATAACAGTTATTAAAAAAGTAAAAAAATGATTAAATATAATTAGTTATCAATGGTACCAGGATTATAGTTTAATACGCCAGACGCGCGTTTCTACATAAGACTCACCAGTGACGCTCAAATCAAAATAACTATAAAGCCAACAACTACAAAGTTGAAGAGCATTGAGGACCAAAAATTCCAAAAATTATGCCAAATACGGCTAAGGTAATCTATTCCTGGGATAAGAAAATCCTTAGTTTTTTCGAAAAATTCAAAGTTTTGCGAACAGGAAATTTATAAAAATTACCATATAATTGATATTCATGTCAACACCGACTAGCCAAATTAAAATCATTGCAATACGATAACAGAAAATCGTGAACAGCTGAACAAACATTACAGAAATGTTTATTTTCATTGATTTGATATGACATACGGATATGTGGTAATATTGCCAATGATACATTTTGTGTACATCTACAAAATTCCAAATGGTGGGGATTCGTACATCTGTCATATGTCACCGTACGACATTCAAGACTTAGTAAAACCTGTACCATTAAGTGTTATATTCCATGAAGGTTCAACAAACTTATTGATGCTTTACAATAATACAAAGTAAAATAATGAAACAAAAAAATCAACAACTTGCTTCAGATGATATTTCTAAATCTCCAAATAAGAAGGGTTTCGTAAAACTGTATGAAAAATTGACAAAGTTTATACTGAAGTTTAAAAACCTTCAGAGTGTTTTATTCTAGACAAAACTATTAACGTCTAAAAACACTAAACAGATCGATTTTTTTTTAAATGTTAATACAAAATAAAAACAAAGGTTATTCATCAGAAAACTACTACAAAAGAAATTATTAAAAACTAGCAGGGGAAATGACAAAGAATCTGTCCAAATTTCGAAAAAAATTATAAGCGTTAGACAAAAATGTTGATGACTTAAAAAGTGTATTTTAATCTGTATCCTAAATGTTTACTGGATAAAAAAAAATATCTTTTCAAGTTTCCTAAAATTTCATGAAGTCCAACAACACTTTCAACAGACTTAATCTATTTTTTCACGACGCTAACGATGTATGATTGACAGGTCTCGTTTCCGCGACTTTTGACGTCGCCAATCCCGCAACGAAACAACGTGGTACATATGTACATGAATGATGCCAACATTACAACTACATGCATCTTTCGGTGTTCAAATGAATAGCAATGTATTATAAGTAACCATACGTCAACAATGAACAAAACTTGTACATTGTCTGTCAAACTCGGTCTTAAGGACATCAAATTATGAACCAATTCAAAAGAGGTAACCAACGGCATTATCCAAGCCAAAAAACCTTAACAGAGCTTCTGACTTCGGACCGCTAGTACATAAAGAACATGCAGATAACCTTCAAGATGAAGAATATTTTTAATCAGAACTAACACGCTCACAGTGTTTACAAGCTGTGCGCTAGCTCGTAAATCTTAATTTGTTGATAATAATTGATAAATTTTTGAAACTATTGAGAGAAAATACAGGCTCTGGGCTGCGTATTCAATCCTCATGTAATAGTCGGGTGACATTTTATTGAGTCTTGGCTAATATGTGCAATCATTTTGCTCCGGGTTTCACTGGTAAGACACCGGGCTCCAATTAGAAGTATAAGGCATCGTTGATAATGAATAGGGATCCGGGCTTGAAAAGATCTTTGGAGTCCGTTGTAATTAGAACAAACCGTTAATTAGTGGTTAAGACAACATTTGTAAAGAATTTGTTTGGAAACACGTTTTTAACCGATGTTCAAATTTCGTAAATCGATTATGAAGAATCAAGATAAGAAACTAAACTATACGGGATCGCATGAACTCAAAAAGGAGCGTGACCGGATGTGTTCACATAGTAAGCGTCTCCTGTTATGCATGAAAAGCTCACCATGCGATTTCACACTTAGCCAAAATTTCACAATCGGGAATAGGACACTTTTGGTAACATTACAGATCAGAAGACTATACAAGCGTGACAGACACATCGTATCGGTAAACCAACTTCTATTGTTGACCGAATAATTTTTGAAGTGTCGATTTCAGTGATTCTTTTCATAACTCTGTTGTGATAGTTTTGGTGTAAGGAGCAAATATTGTCTATGAATAAAACACATAAAAGATAGCACTTATACGGAAGCCGTAAAGGGGCTAAAATAGAAATAGAATTATTCCGTGATCTCAGATTTCTAATCCATTATCTCGGTTTCCAATTCGCGATCTCGAATAATTAATTCGTGACCTCGGGTTCAAACTGTGTGATATCGGATTAATATTCCGTGATTTCGGTTTCACAGTTGGTGACCTCGGATTAATATTCCGTGATTTCGGTTTCCCAGTTGGTGACCTCGGATTAATAATCCGTAATCTTGGTTTTCAAATCTGCGATCTCGTTTTCTCAATCCGTGATATTGGTTCTTCCTCCCGTGATCTTGGATAAATAATTAGAATTTCTAGATGGATTATAAATCTAGGATCTCAGATTTTGAAACATAGATAACGAATAGTAGGTAATTAACTATGATTCAATCAAGATATTTGAATCGTAGGCATGTCAGGAAAAGCAGCTACAAATTCATTTTTATGTTTGTATGCAGGAACATATTTTACTTGTGTAATGAGGTTTTGTCTGTTTTTATTTTTTAGCTTTGCTTAAACACACGGCAGTTGCCTTTCTGGCAGAAAAAACAAAGACACTCACTGGTCAAAACCATCACATATATTATGACCTTATTAAACTAAACATTGGAAACGCGTACCATCTTGCTCATGGAAACTTTCTTGCCCCTGTAAAGGGCATATACCTGTTTTCTGTAACAGCATGCTCTGCATCAGGCCATTATATTGTTCTAGAGCTTACAGTAAATGCTGCAGTAGTAGGAATGGTGTTGGCTGGTGATCAAAATTACTCTGAATGCACGTCGAAGTCATTTTTCGTTCAACTGTCAGCTGGTGATGATGTTTACGTTCAGCATGAAACTAATGGCGACTATCTATATAGCAACCCGAATAACGGATATCCCTCATTTTCTGGAGCACTACTAAATGTCCTGTAATATATAATAAAATATATTAAACCATAATGGATTTGCTTCATTTATTATTATGCAATTTCAGCCTTCGGAGGACAGAATCTAAATCTTGTATCTTAATGGTTCACCTACTACTCCTTACATGAATTTTTTTTATGCGAGTCATCTTACTCACAGACAGCTCCGTCATTCTCTCAAAACATGCTTTTGAGTTAACATTTCAAACACCTCACAGCCAAAATCATGCCTGTTTTTCCTATGGTCTAGATCAAGTACACTAAAACATTCATAAATATGATTATATGATAACATGCATGACTGAGTAATATTGTTCGAGACTCCTTTAAGGTAGCACAATACAAAGATTTTAAACCTCCAATTCCCCAGTTTTAAAATGCTGTAACTTTCTTTATAATGCTTGAAAATTTATCAAAGTGGTATTTATGGATAGCTAACAGATTACTTTTTCAAATGTTTGCAATTTTAGTATTATACAACAATTATGTAATCAATTATAATGTTAACTGCGACTACAATATTTTACACGAAATTTCAACTATCAATTGAAATTAGCTTCTTCATAGATACCCCTAGAGGGGTTGATTTTATTATATGTTGTTTCTGGAGCCATTATCTACAAAAGAGTGTCTCAGATTTCAGAAAGAATGTATAGATCAAATTTTACACCTTATCAAACATTATCTACTTTTATGTGGTAAGGATGTGTACACTTATTACAAATTTATGAGAGAATGGAATACGATAGCAATAATTTGAGACACCTTTTTGAAGCTCCTGCTGTATTGATTAAGATTTCGTTTAAATTTCCTCTATAGTTATAGAGATGGTAGAGCTAAATTCATTCAAGTGACCTGACCAATATTTTGCCATTAATTGCATAATAATTGATTACATAATGATTGCATGGCAAACATATCGCAATCATTTAAAAGATTAATCTTTTATATATCAATATACCTCTTATATTAATTTATATGCAGTCTTACGAAAGTAACAGAATTTTAAAGGTTGGAGATTGGAAGTAAAACAATCTTTGTATTGTGCTACCTTAAAACACGTTTTGTTTGTTCTGATCTTATGGATACTTGACGAGAATGAGCCACAAAGACTTTTGAAAACCACATTTGTATCTTTTTCTCTGAAATTGTATAGCCACAATATCATTAAACACAATAGTGCATACGCGGATTTTATGTTGAAAGCCCTTAAAAAAAAATTTGTACTACAAGTATCACATAAACCAAGCCAGATATACATGTACATCGTTCCATCATTCCATACATTAAATATAGTTGACCTAGTGCTTATAGTATACAAGAACACATCAAACCGTGGAAAATTTACATTGACCAATGAATCATGAGTATGTGTTCAAGGTCAGATGAACCCTACCAGAAAGACATACACACTTTACAATCAATGTATGGATTGGATCTATATAGTTGACGTTTAAAATAAAGAATTGAAGAAATAAACTTAACCACAAACTAGAGGCTCTAAAGAGCCTGTGTCGCTCACCTTGGTCTATGTGAATATTAAACAAAGGAAGCAGATGGATTCATGACAAAATTGTGTTTTGGTGATGGTAATGTGTTTGTACGTCTTACTTTACTTAACATTCGTGCTGCTTACAGTTATCCATATATAATGAACTTGGCCCAGTAGTTTCAGTTGAAAATGAAAATTGTTAAAAATTTACTATAAAGGAGAATAAATCCTTAGGCGGTCAATTGACCATTTCAGTCATGTTGACTTATTTGTAAATCTTACTTTGCTGTACATTATTGCTGTTTACAGTTTATCTCTATCTATAATAATATTCAAGATAATAACCCAAAACAGTAAAATTTCCTTAAAATTACCAATTCGGGTGCAGCAACCCAACAACGTATTGTCCGATTTATCTGAAAATTTCAGGGCAGATAGATCTTGACCTAAAAAAACAATTTTACCCGTTATCAGATTTGCTCTAAATGCTTTGGTTTTTGAGTTATAAGCCAAAAACTGCATTTTACCCCTATGTTCTATTTTTAGCCATGGCGGCCATCTTGGTTGGTTGGCCGGGTCACCGACACATTTTTTAAACTAGATACCCCAATGATGATTGTGGCCAAGTTTGGTTTAATTTTGCCCAGTAGTTTCAGAGGAGAAGATTTTTGTACAAGTTAACGACGACGGACGACGGACGCAAAGTGATGGGAAAAAAAACATTGATCAATAGATTTTTCTTAGAGTCAAGGTCAGATGATTCCTATTAGAAAGACAAATAAACATTTTCAAACATAGTTGAGCTATTGCTTATAGTTTAGGAAAACAGAACGAAACTCTAAAACTTAACATTGAGTAATAAATCCTTTTAGAACGTTATCAAAGGTACCAGGATTATAATTTAATACGTCAGACGCGCGTTTCGTCTATGTTCCAGACCATATGAGTATTTGGACCGTACGCGTACGGTCCGGACCGTATACGTATACTCGCACGGTCCGACCATACGCGTACGGTCGGACCGTATGAGTATACGCGTATGGTCCAGTACGAGCTAGCCATGATACATGTCATCATATGGGTTAAATTTAAACAAACATTTATATAACAAATTATTTTTTAGTTTTACAAATTGTTATTATTACAATTAGATGGATTAAATGAACAAACGAACAATTGAAATTAAATAGTTTTTTAATTATATATCTGAATCCTTTAAATTTTGGGACTCTCGCCCAAGGTGACGCTTGCTTCCACAAGTAACGTAATATTTTTTAGATTTAAATGTTTGCAGTTTATGCATCTTCCTTTGCATTTGCATTTTTTTTTGTAAAGTTGCTAAATATTCGAAAACAGTTGTTCTCTCACATTATGTTTACTTCCGATACATCTTCAATTTCAGTGATCTTATTCAATTAATGTTAACTATTACTGATCGACATGCTTTATACTAGAGATTAACAGATTTAATTGGCGTGGATTTGTTAAATAGTTAAAATATAAAGTTTTTATTTCAATTACAATTGCTCTTTTTTATATCAATTTGAGAGTTACGTTATGTTGATCTGTTATATGCATTTGTATTTAATAAACTTCACCAAATTCTTAATATTAGCCCCGCCGTACGCGTACGGTCCGACCGTATGAGTATTTTGAAAAAGTACGCGTACGGTCCAAATACTCATACGGTCTGGAACATCTACACAAGACTCATCAGTGACGCTCAGACCAAAATAATTATAAAGCCAAACAAGTACAAAGTTGAAGAGCATTGAGGACCCAAATTTCCAAAAGGTTGTGCCAAATACGGCTAAGGTAATCTATTCCTGGGATAAGAAAATCCTTAGTTTTTCGAAAAATTCAAAGTTTTGTAAACAGAAAATTTATGAAAATGTTTTAGATGAGGTAAAGGTCAAATGAAACCTGCAAGACTGACATGTACATCATCACACATTTCTATACACCAAATATAGCTTACCTATTGCAAACAGTATTAGAAAAAGATCAAAACACAAAATAAATAACTATAACCGCTGAACCATGAAAATCAATTCAGGGTCAAATAACACCTGCTAATCTGACATGAACACCTTACAATCATTCCATACACGAAGTATAGCAAACCTATTGCTTACAGTATACGATATATGATCTTTTCCAAGAAAATCTAACTTTAAAATTGAGAATGGAAATGGGGAATGTGTCAAAGAGACAACAACCCGACCAAATAAAAAACAACAGCAGAGGGTCACCAACAGGTCTTCAATGTAGCGAGAAATTCCCGCACCCGGAGGCGTCCTTCAGCTGGCCCCTAAACAAATATATACTAGTCCAGTGATAATGAACGCCATACTAATTTCCAAATTGTACACAAGAAACTGAAATTAAAATAATACAAGACTAACAAAGGCTAGAGGCCCCTGACTTGGGACAGGCGCAAAAATGCGGCGAGGTTAAACATGTTTGTGAGATCTCAACCCTCCCCCTATACCTCTAACCAATGTAGAAAAGTAAACGCATAACAATACGCACATTAAAATTCAGTTCAAGAGAAGTCCGAGTCTGATGTCAGAAGATGTAACCAAAGAAAATAAACAAAATGACAATAATACATAAATAACAACAGACTACTAGCAGTTAACTGACATGCCAGCTCCAGACTTCAATTAAATTGACTGAAAGATTATGATTTCATCATATGAACATCAGGCACAATCCTTCCCGTTAGGGGTTTAGTATCATACCATCATAACATATATGAGAAGAACATAACCCGTGTCATGCCAACAACTGTTTTTAGAATAAATGTGTTTAGTTCCGATGCAAAGACATTATCAGTGACTCAATATTAACGCCAAAATATGCAATCTTTAATGACTTGACAACAGTATCGTAATTATATCCCTTCTTAATAAGTCTAGTCAAAGGTTTTGTAAGTTTCTGAGGTGAATACTGACACCTTTGTGCTTTATAAAGAATATTTCCATAAAAAATTGGATGTGAAATACCTGAACGTATTAGAAGTCTGCATGTTGAGCTATATTTACGAATGATGTCTTTATACCGATGATAAAATTTAGTAAATGTTTTGACTAGTTTGTGATATCGAAAACCCTGGTGTAATAATTTTTCAGTAATACATAAATTTCTCTCGTTAAAATCTAAAACATTGTTACAAACACGAGCGAATCGTACAAGTTGAGATATATAAACACCGTAAGATGGTGACAAGGGAACGTCACCATCTAAAAACGGATAATTAACGATAGGAAATGAAAAATCATCCCTTTTATCATAAATTTTAGTATTCAGCTTTCCATTAGTGATATAGATATCAAGATCGAGAAAAGGGCAGTGGTCATTGTTAGTATTAGCTTTTTTAAAGTAAGTTCAACAGGATAAATTTCATTAATATACATACTGAAGTCGTCATTATTGAGAGCCAAAATATCATCCAAATATCCAAAAGTATTATTAAATTTGTTTATCAGATGTTGTTTAGATGGGTCTTTGCTTATTTTTGTCATTAATTGAACACATAACAATACAAAAACAGGTCCGCAATAAGTGGTGCACAGTTAGTCCCCATTGGAATTCCGATACTGACGATATACGGAATCCCCAAAGCGATCTTCACTGATGTTCACTGATCCATTTAATGAGGTTGAGGTCAGGTTGTAACTGTCTGATAGGCATGAGAACTGAGCTTTTCCCATCACTTGGCGTCCGGCGTCCGTCGTCGTCGTCCGTCGTCGTTAACTTTTACAAAAATCTTCTCCTCTGAAACTAATGGGCCAAACTAATCCAAAGTTGGCCACAATCATCTTTGGGGTATCTAGTTTAAAATATGTGTGGCGTGACCCGGTCAACCAACCAAGATGGCCGCCACGGCTAAAAATAGAACATAGGGGTAAAATGCAGTTTTTGGCTTATAACTCAAAAACCAAAACATTTAGAGGAAATCTGACAAAAAAATGTTTATCAGGTCAAGATCTATCTGCCCTGAAATTTTCAGATGAATCGGTCAACCCGTTGTTGGGTTGCTGCCCCTGAATTGGTAATTTTGAGGAAATTTTGCTGTTTTTGGTTATTATCTTGAATAGTGTTATAGATAGAGATAAACTGTAAACAGCAATAATGTTCATCAAAGTAAGATGTACAAATAAGTCAACATGACCGAAATGGTCAATTGACCCCTTTAGGAGTTATTGCCCTTTATAGTCAATTTTTAACCATTTTTGGGATACGATTGCTTTTAGCAATCTGTAGACTTTTACCGTTGACTCAGGGCTTATTCCCTCACGTCAACCGTTTTATTCAAACATTCAGCAACATCTCAGATTCTTCTTATTGTCTTACTTTAAAAGGTAAAAACAAGCAAAAGGATTGAACATAAACAACTTTCCTGTAATGTTCTTCTCATAATCTTCATGTTTGATTTTTCCCTTGAATTATATGCGTGTTTTTAACAACACGGAAAATCAGAATTAAGCAGTATTTATATTTAGTGTTTTTATAAATTTAGAAACACGTCAGAGGGAATTCCCCAGTTTTGATAAATGCGAGAGTTCTTTGAATTCCGATAATTCTATTTATGTCATGTAAGAACTGAAGTGGAGTTTTCTATATCTGAATACCGTTATGAAACTGATACTGTACTCTCATAAAGAAATTGAGACTCATTCATCATATCATAAATTAAATAAACGTTCTTGTTCCAAATCGCAAGTCGCGGGTTTGTTTATGTATTAATGCGCATGCGTATAGTTTTCTTGATTTCAAGGGGTATCAGATTGAGTGGTTGTTCTGGATTCCCCGCTTATTAATTAATTTGAAACTCATTGGATTCTTTCTATGTCTGCCTGCTATTGAGGGTTTAATATTGTTGTTGCATAATTTAAAATCATATGCATCATTTAAATTAAAATCAATGAAGTTTTACCTATAACACCCCTTTAGCCGAAATGGAGTCTTCCATATTATCGTTTCGAGTTGTCTCCTTTTCAGAAGTATTTCCCGTCAAAATCGTCAAGAAAAATTAACTCGTTAGATGTCGATTAACGTCGTATTATATTAAGAACGATCTCAATTTAAACAGAGGAGTGTGTACGGAAGGATTCATGCCCACTGACCCAAAGGAAATTAATAATTAAAGGGTTAGAAATGGGGTTCCTCCTAGAATTAACGGTTATAAGTCTGATAAGATACGAAGTGAATAGTCCGAGATTACTGGGTACAAGTCAAATCGGCACCTGGTCAAATCGGTACCCATAGAAAAAGTCAAATCGGCACCTGGTTAAATCGGCACCTATTTAAAATTCAATTCGGCATCCAATTACTAGATATAATATATGGGACTGGGACTATTTAAGTTTGTAATTTAAGTATACTAGCATAAAAGTCCCCCACGGTCCCAGCTTGTCTGGCAAATCAGCCGTCAGACATCAGAGTAATCTCGAACTATGAAGTGAAATACCTTCTCTCTCTCTCTCAGTGACTGCTGTGGAAAGTAAACTTGGAATTGATAGCACACAAATAAAACACAATAAGTACATTGCTCGTACACTTGTATCCAGGATCAGCTATTTTTAAAGTTGAGTGACTATTCAGATTTATATTACCTTTGCATGTGCAGTTGAATTAGTTTTGAAAGTAATACTATCCAGCTGTACCAGCAGGCCTTGCGGTCATAAAACTTTTGAGTCAGTTTTTTTGTCCTCATACTCGAAAATCAACCAATGAAATTGCTTGATTTCTTGTTTCGAGCATGATTTTTGTGCTCCAAGCACTGAGCAAAGTTTTATGCCTTCAAGGCCATAGTCCAAATAATTATGACGTCTTGGAAGGTTATTATAATTTTTTTCTTTGAAGCCTTACTTCAACGTCGAAGAAAGGCGTCAAAGAAAAAAAATATAATAGCCTTTCAAGACGTCATAATTATTTGGACTATCAAGGCCAGGGCTGCCAAAAAATGCGTGAGACTCGCGCATGTTCATGCTTTTTTGCAGCAGTATCCTTGGATCAATTTTCCTCTTTGATCTTTTCTATTTTTGGCCAAATCTCACGAATTTGCTTAATGAAAAGTTGACAGAACTGCTATACATGTGTCAATGAAAACTATATGGCAATCGTATCCCTCAGAGCATTCTGCTCTTTGATTCGTAAATCTTAGTTATCTTTTACAAAAATCTTCTCCTCTGAAACTACTGGGCCAAATTAATTTAAACTTGGCCACCATCATCTTTGAGGTACCTTGTTTGAAAAATGTGTCCGATGACCTGGCCATCCAACCAAGATGGCCACCAAGGCTAAAAATAGAACAGGGGTAAAATGTAGTTTTTTGCTTATAACTCTGAAACCAAATCATTTAGAGGAAATCTGACAAGGAGTTAAATTGTTAATCAAGTCAATATATATCTGCCCTGAAATATTCAAATGAATTGGACAACCGGTTGTTGGGTTGCTGCCCTCCAATTGGTATTTTTTAAAGAAATTTTGCTGTTTTTGGTTATTATCTTGAATACTATTATAGATAGCAATAAACTGTAAACAGCGATAATGTTCATCAAAGTAAGATCTACAAATAAGTCACATGACCTAAATGGTCAATTGACCCCTTAAGGAGTTATTGCCCTTTATAGTCAATTTTTAACAATTTTCATTAATTTGGTAAATTTATGTAAATTTTTACCAAATGTTTTTCTCTGTTACTAATAGGCAAAGTTCATTATAGATATAATTGTAAGAAGCAAGAACGTTCAGCAAAGTAAGAACTTCAAACACATCACCATCACCAAAATACAATTTTGTCATGAATCCATTTGTGTCCTTTGATTAATATGCACATAGACCAAGGTGAGCGACACAGGCTCTTTAGAGCCTCTAGTTTAAGTAGTCACTGAACCATGAAAAAGAGGACAAGGACAAATGATTTATGACAGAAGGGAAGTTCATTACACAAGGCTTCTTTATCGAAAATATTATATAGTTATTAAACAAGCAGGTCGGTATATATAATTTAATCTGCACGGCTCGGATGGCCCTAATTAACCCGAACGACGTGGGAGTTCGGTTTAAAGTATTATCCCGATCGTGCAGATTAAATGATATATACCGATTTGATTGTCCAATTACTGTTTTGGCACATGACGTCATCAATTTACCTGAACATTTTAGAAACATACGGAAGAAATTCCACAATTCCCGGCTCCTAGGAAGTATCTTGTAGGGTAAATTTATGAAAAAGGAAAAATACGCTTTTATGCATTTAAAGGTTGGTAAGAATAATAAACAGTATTTCAGTCGTACAGTTTAATGGACATTGAACTTGGTGTAACATTTTAGGCAGTCGAATCAGAAATTTCTATTGAGGAAGCAGTGGAAAAAACAGTATTTGACAATATAATGAATACCTACATTTATTCAGTGGAGAACAAATATTGTGTAAATTATTCAACTGTATGATGATCTCCTATTTTCAAGAAATGTTATAGACATTAAGTATACTAGAGCAAAGCTTTAAGGACAAATCAAATGATCCTAGTAACTATCGTGAAATTGTGCCGTTTCAAACTTTTATGAATTTTTCACGTCATGGTCAACACACAGCTAAAAGCGTAGAGCCACAAGCTCTGCATAATTACAGGCGCACACTTTTGTTTTCGACCAGGACAAGGGACGAGACTGACCACGTCTTCAACTAGTTACAATTTTAAATACACGATATTGTATGTCACGAAAATACTAGTAGATAGAGGATATTTAATATTTTCAAAAATGTCAGAATCTGTCTACTTTCTATTTGAACCAAAGCTATCAGATGACTCCTGAAAACAGTAATTGCCCTTGAATGGCCATTTTTTTTTAAATTCATGGTCTTGTAGTTTTTCTAAAGAAACTATACCAGGAAGAAATTAAAAAGGTAAAAATGATCAGCCATACCAGATCATATAACTGTAATTAGTGGATGGCTCCTTATAACAGGAAACATCACGTGACAAATTTTATTAGGTAATTTTAATTCGTCCAAAAGAACTACTAAAAATGTCAATATGACCAAATCATTGGATGGCTCTTCAAGAACGTATTGACTCTCAATGATAAAATTTATACATTAAATGTTGTGATTGTTACTTTGTCTTCATATCCGTAATGTCGTAAAACAGTGTTAACGTTGTTTCCCATATTTTTGACGTTGTGTGATAGTGACTTGCAAGGGAGAGAGATGTTGCCGTATGAACAAGATGGCCGAAAATTTATTCGACAATACAATCGTGACCAAATGTATTACAGAAGGACAATACGACACTGGAATACTTAAATACGATTCACCGTTTTGAAACTGATATTGGAATTGTAACAGATTCGACCAGATAATTTACAGAGAAGTATTACATCGGCAAAATAGGACGGAAAATGATTAAACATTTCTGTCGGTGTTAGCATCAAGGATAAAATGGCAATCTAGTACTAATCTAAGGTGCAAATTTGAAAGAAATCAATATTGTCACGTTTTATGTTTGTCTATAAAATATTTTTGTCAGCATTTCATTTTAATATATAATAACCATGAGCTGGTGTGACTTACCAGAGTTTGACGGTACTGAACTTTTTGAAGGTTTTTGGATGAAATTTTCTATTTTAGGTGAACGTTTTAATTGGTCACATAGTGATATGGCTTTTTATTTGGTTACTACACTGAGAGGTTAAGTTTTAGACTGTTTCGTATCTACAACGCAGAGATCTTTATAATGTATCTGTTTTGTATTTTGCATTGAAATGTCGATTTGGTGATATTGAGACTGCTCAGATTTGTAGAATGAAATTGATAAATATAACTATGTTTGAAAGTGAAAGCGTCCAAGAGTACGTATGTAGAGTTGAGATAAATGTTCGGAAATCGTTCCCTGGTCTGAACGAAGATTTATTAGTAAAGCTGATTACTGAGTATGCTTTATACGGATACCCTGATGGTGACATTGGATATAGAGTTCTGACTAAAGAACCGCCAATAATTGGTAAACTTATCAAAGAAATATTGTGGCTGGAACATTGCAGACAATCCTTTAAGTTCGTAGAGAAATCGCGTTGCTATCCCGACAGTGACTTTGAGAAAAATTTTGAAATAGGCACTAAGCGTAATATGAATTTCACAGAGTATGATATTCGGAGGAAGGACTTTTCCACAAATACTGACTTTGATATGCAAAATGACATTAGTTTATATAATAGTAACGAGAAATTGGGAGAAGACAAATATACTGTTGGTAAATTAAATGTACGTAATAATTTAGTTCATCCGAGTGAACAGTCTGTTTATTGCATTGCTGAGTCATATCAATTTAAATATGAAGAACTTTGTGATGTTATTGAGGCAACTGAAGTTGAAGTTGCGAAAGTTTTGGACGAAGAGATAGCTATCTTGGAACTTCCGGCCGTTCAAAAGTAGACAGTGGTTACTGGTAAAACAGAAGTTGTTAGCGTTAGAAAGGTGGAATTGAAATACCAGGAACTTAGTGACATTGTTAAGGTGACTGAAGTAGAAGTTGCACAACTTTCGGAGCTAGAAACAACTACCTTGGAAAGTCCGAACGTTGAACAGCAGACAGTAATCACCGGTGTGGTAGAGGTAGTTAACGTTCGAAAATGGTCACCCTTTGACCAAAGTTACATTCTGTTTGATACGCCTAACAGTACTGAGGCGATCAATAACGACGAACCTAGAGTTTCATCATATTTTAGATTATCGACACCAGTATATGTAAAAAATGACTTCATACATAAAGAACGTGTATGTGGAAATGCCAAGTTCACCCTATTCAGAGATAGTAACGTCTACGAAAACAGTTATAAATGTGATGTATGCTCCTGTGGGTCGTCAATGTTACCTGAGATCAATTGGAAAACAAGAAAACGCAATTTGTCTTGATTAACTTTTATTTTGAGGACGAAATATTCTTGAAAAGAGGGAGTAGTGTTGTGATTGTTACTTTGTCTTCATGTCCGTAATGTCGCTAAACAGTGTTAACGTTGTTTCCCGTATTTTTGACATTGTGTGATAGTGACGTGCGAGGGAGAGAGATGATGCCGGATGAACAAAATGCCCGAATGTTTGTAATGTCGGAGTGTATGCTGTGTCTTTTGTATTTTATGTAACGTCTGTATTATACATGTAGTATGAATAAATCGTGACTGTTATTTTCTACAAAGATGGTGTTAACTTATAAATTATGAACGCTCTGAATTCTACGTTTACAACATTAAGATTGAGTACATTTTTAACAGTAATGATCAGCAATGATATACAAGATCGACAAAAAGATCTTATGGTTAAGAATAATGTGCTTGTCCGTATCGTTAGAGAGTAGCCATAGTTGAAGATGCGACATATGTACACAGGCTCATAAGAGGCTCTAGAAAAACCTTCACATTTTTTTATAAATCGTTGTGATATGCTTACTAAATATAGATGTAAAAGTGTATGTACTCTATTTATTGTACTACTGTTTCAATTTACTTGTATACGTAAGATCAACTGTTAGTATTTTTATCACAACATTGTTGAAAAAAAAAAGAAAAAGGTTTATTTGTATCGAGACTTGAAAGTCAAATGAATTAAAAAAAAACACAGGTTAATTGATTTATTGTTGTTTGTTTTACGCCGCATAAGCACAAAAAGTCTCTATCGCGGCGACAATACAAGGTAAGACAATCAAATATTCAGGTGCAATTCACAGCTTCTGTAAATTTGACGGGGAAATTGGAGACAAAAAAGGATAAATAAAAATCTTTACCATTTTTGTCTATGAAGGCCATGCATTATGAAACACATGTATAACACAATATTGACTGTTGTACCTCTATTTTGACATGTTTTCCTATTATGTCTGTTTGTTTTGTTTACACATTGTTTTCAATATAATAAAATTGCGACTGTCATACAAGTGAAATATTTAGCAAGCTATAAAACCAGATTTAATCAAACATTTCCTACATAAGAAAGTGTATGTACCAAGTCAGGAGTAAGACAGTTGTTATCCTTTCGTTTGATTTGTGTGAGCTTTTAATTTTCTATTTGATTAGGAACTTCCCGTTCTGAATTTTCCTCGAAGTTCGGTATTTTTGTAATTTTCCTTTTCCTTAATATGGTAGACGGTCTTCCATATTAAGGAAAAGGAAAATTACAAAAATACCGAACTTCGAGGAAAATTCAGAACGGAAAGTCAGCATCATGTTGAATGCGTAGTGTACATAAGAAATGAAGAAAAAAATACAAGCGCACATCCTTTTCTTTTATTTTTTATGTGCGTGTAGTGGATTTGTTCCATAAATTGATACACAAATGTGAAAAACTGCAATGTTGTAAAAAATCAAATAACACTTTAAACCAACTTCATACGATTGAAGTGCTTTTCTGAACAAGTCTTCATTAGAAACCCTTAAAAAGCGTAATATTTCAAATCCAAAGATGCATAAGAACTGATCTAAAATATAAAAGCCGAATCCTTAAAAGATCAACTTTGCCTGAAGGATTTGAAACCTAGTTTATTAATAATTTCTTAATTCATAATTTGACAATTTAAAAAAATAATGTCAGTAACAATATATTGACAACTGAGCTGTTGATACCCTCGGATATTCTACCAGCAGTGTTATCGACTGGGTGCTGTAAAAATAAAATCAGCACGTTATGAATGCAATTTAAAAAAAACTGTGGTTATAAATCATGTCAGTACCGAAGTAATGAATGATGAGTTGATGATACCAACAGGGGTTGATATTCCACCAGCTGCAGTATCGACAATGGCAGTTGTTATCTTATAGTTCGTGTCTATGTGTGTTGCATTGTCGTTTTAGTTTTTTGTTGCCATTAAGTATTTCTGTTGTTTCTTTGTTTTCCTCTAAAATTTAATGTGTTTACCTCAGTTGTAACCCGGATTTGTTTTCTCTGAATCTATTTATGACTTTCCATCAGCGGTATAGTACTGTTGCCTTTATTGACCCAGTGCTGTACTAAATGAAAAACAATACGTTATAAATTCCATGCGTTCAAATGCTTTCCCATCATCGCGAACCCTCAAAGACAAATAGTAACAAATGAAAAAGATTGCACACAAAAATGGAAAAGATCAGTGGAAAAAAAGACGTCTCCTAGCTACCGATTGTGTGAAAAAAAGACAGATATTGCCAAACATACCTATTTTATTCGTCCCTGGTGGGACAAAAAGCCATATCGAACTCTATCCACTAATATTTCCTTTGCCATATATTGGTTTGTTTCTCTAGCTGAAACCCGTATCTTGCAGTTCTGATGATACTGTTGTTCGCCAAGTGTTGCTTGGTCTCCCTGGCATTGCTGTCTTTACAATGTGTTTGTGTAGCATTCACACTACATGGCTTCCCAATCTAGATCGTTTTTAGTTAATTTTCAATGTTATTTTCTATGATTTGCATATTTTCAGTAGTTCTTCGTTTGTGAATTTTGTTTTGCAACATTATCTTCAGTTATATTTCTTTTCAGACAGTTGATGTGCATTGTATCCAGTTTTTGTGGCGTATATCAGTAACTACTATTCTCCAGCATTCAGAACCACAAAGAAGAACTGATTAAACATTATTGTTAAATAGCTTTTAGTTTGGTAATAAGATTCTTTCGGATATACTTCCATATGTGTAGAGTCGTGCAAAAGTTCGTAAGTCTAGATTTGATATATTTTCCAGCTCCTTTGTTCTTAATGATTACACATCCGAAGTAAGTAAAACAACCTCGTAAAGCTTTCGTTTATAAAATAATAGAAAGTTCCCTTAAACTAAATTATCAACTAAGACATTGTTTTGACTGAGTATGATCAAGTGTATATTTTTTTAACTCGACACGTTGACTTATGGTTCCTGATAAACTCATCATAGATACCAGGATTGAAACTTCTCATTTGCGGTAGACGCGCGTTTCGTCTATAAAAGACTCATCAGTGACGGTCGAATAAAACATTAGCTAGACAGGTCAAATAAAGTACGAAGTTGAAGAGCATTGAGTACCAAAAAATCCTAAAAATTGGCAAAATGCAGCAATGCTATTCCTGAGGTAAAAAAGCCAAAGTATTTTAAAAATTCGAATTTTGTAAACAGTTTATTTATAATTATGACAATCTCAATGATAATTCATGTTAACACAGAATTGCTGACTACTGGGCTGGTGATACAGTCATTACCCTCTGGAAATAAAAACTCGACCAGCAGGAAATCTTACTAGTATTTGGGCACTGATGGGCAGTTGCCTTGTTTGTACCCAAATGTTCTTATTTATAACAGTCAAGATTATAGGGGTCATATATTTTTGTTTTGTAATTTCAACTGATTTGGCTTTTATTGGTATGAACCTTGGCAGACAAAAGGTCAAGATTATAGATGTGTAATACGGCATCTATAGTATGTAGTTAAACATGACACATGAAGTCCTTGAAATATGCATCTCTGCAGACAGCCTCCGACGTTCTGTTCCTTTTTTCTGTGACAGGCCCTTATATAGTGCAAAATAAACAAGTAAAATGAATCTTTCAATACTAAGGGAACAGTTTTTATCTGTATAAAATACACTGATCTAACAACAAAAATCAATTCTATTAAGACTCCGTTCGAAAATAGCAATTTAGATTCTCCTTCAGAATCACTACTACAATTAATCTGTCAATTTTGAAATGCATTTTCACAATATTTATCCATTGAAAATGACATTTTAGTAAAATTGTTCATGCACACTAATAACTAAAATACAAATGTTCTTAAATCTAATAATCTAAATTAAATATAAAATTCTACGTACAAATTAAACTGGCTGCCTCCAAGAAAGACATGATTGAATTTGTGCAGCAATATTTGTTTTATTTAGAACTTGGAATTCTGCCTGGCAGTGAGTCTACAATTTTATTCGGTAAGAACATCATTAACTTCAGTTTTGTTTATCTTTTTTACCAGATATGTCGAACGCTGTGATAAGATTAAAATAACATGTAGCTGGTTACATCTTGAACAGAAGGAAAAAAAATTGTTTCAGTACAATGTACCACTTAAAAGATAAAAATAAAGAGAGGAAAAAACACATTTTAAAGAATGAATATACAGACTATTCTAGGATACATGTTATCCAATAATATTGCATTTGTGTATGAATAAATGTTGCTTTATAAATGTACATACATGTATATAAGCTACGCAATAGTTGTTCATCGTGAAAAAAAATATTTAATTTATAATTTATAAGTGTACGATAATTATTGTATTTCCATGTTCCTTCTACTTTCTCTGCATGTTTGTTCGCGGGTTATGAACTGCAAGGAAAAACATCTGCCTTACCCCAAAAAAAACTTGCCCATTGCCCAGGGTTAGTGCATGACCTGCTTTTATGAACATGCATAATATTTAATTTCAAGTTGTTAATTTTCCTTTTAATAATAAAAGATATGTACTACGGGATGTTTAGAGGACCAAAAAAGTTAATTGATGAATGTTAAAGAGTTTTGCCTTTGTCGACACTAGAATTGCCTTGACCAACATGTGAAATGTACATTAATTACGTAGGTATGGCAAGTCACCTCTACTATAGCTCATTGTAGTCAGCCTTACAACAAATGTCAAAAGGAAGACCCTTTGATAACAATGCCGTTCCTTTTAATAATTGTGTTATTTTCTTGGATGTGATGAATTGTTTTTTTCATGTTCAGATACTTTATGCCAATTCATATTGTGAATGATCAATATCTTATGTCAACATCGTAAATGATCGATATCTAACGACATCGTGAATGATCAATATCTTACAACATTGTGAATGGTCGATATCTAACGACATTGTGAATGATCAATATCTTACACCATTGTGAATGGTCGATATCTAACGACATCGTGAATGATCAATATCTTACAGCATCGTGAATGGTCGATATCTAACGTTATCGTGAATGATCAATATCTTACAACATTGTGAATGGTCGATATCTAACGACATCGTGAATGATCGATATCTTACAACATCGTGAATAATCGATATCATACGACATCGTGAATGATCGATATCTTACGATATCGTGAAAGCAGAACACTATATATCATCTATATTTATCTGACAAATAACGTTCCAAGGAAACAATAGTAAGTTTTCCCTGTTCCTTATTTATGCTCTTTAAAATAAAATGAAAAATCGTTTATAAATTATAATAACTTCCGTGAAACATTTCTCTATATCTCGACAACGCTTCTTATTACCTTGTTTACTGTTTCGTTCCAGCGTTAGAAGGCAACTATTTGAAAATATTTTTTTAATATTGGCTTAACAATCATTTTTAATATTGCTCTAATATTGACAAATATTATCTGTTTCACACAAAGTATTTTGATTGATCTACTTAACCGGTTTGTTCGACTTCCGGTATGTTAAGCATCCTTCCTTCCTTATTACATGTAATACAATCAGTACAATAATTGTTTATCGATCGGGATCAAAATATTTTATTCATACATGTTATTGCACCTTAAGTATATATACTTCATGGAATATTAATAAGCAATTAAGGTATGATTTTATTAAAAGAAATATAATTGTAAGTGACAACTATAGCGAGTCCTATATGTAGCCACTGTCTGGCTGTTCGAAACCCTTTTTAAAATAAGTAAAGAATAAAATTATCATGTCCGTTTTATCAATAGCCTATACATCTTGTCCGCTTTATTAGACATATCCTCAACGACGACATATTTTAATTTTAAAGCGCAGTTGTGTAAAAACCAATGATCAATAAAACCAATAAAGTTTTAAAAACTTCAAATTATTTAATCATATACGATTTTTAAAAAAGTAAAAAATTAAAATGTGTAGACTTATTTTTGCGTGATTTATTAATTTGCTATTCAATCCTCATTTGGGTATAACTATGAAAATTAATCATGTGAATCCTCTTCTAAACCACATTCTAGATTTGACTTTTACATTAGGTTTTTCCCCTTGAATGGACGAATTGATTGAGGCATCTACCGTATAGCGAGTTATTTTTCGCGGGGTGCAAATGTTCGCTTTTTTTCGAAGATAGAACAAAATCGCCAAATAAATTGCGCCAATTTAAATCGGCACATGCAAAGGTATTGATAAAACATTTTTAATCCGCAAAAATAATAACCGCAAAAATATTTCGTATACCTTATTGAATGAAAATTGTGTAATTTTACACCCGCGAAAATAACCCTCTATAAGGTAACTCCCTCGTGCAATGCTCCGATTCCCTGCCAAGATTTTGCTATACGTGTGTCCTTTTTTGATTGAGAAGCTCTCAATTTTATTTGATAGGTTTTGGATTTTCTAATATTTTAGACTAGCGCATCACTAAAGATCGAGACATTTGTTACCGGAATGCGCATCTGGTAATTTAAAAAGAACAATTGGGACAGTGCATTTGATAAAGTTCTTGTTAACTCAATTCATTGCAATTATAATAAATATTCGTGAGAAAAAAATAATATGAACAATATCAATATACCAATCATAACGACCGACCCACATTGCAATACCAGCCTTAGTGGTAAAATGTCCTAAGTCATGAGCCTCTGACCTTTGTTAGTCTTGTATGATTTTTAATTCTAGTTCATCTATATATTTCGGAGTTTTGTATGACGTCAACTATTAATGAACTAGTTCACAGTTTTGTTAGGGGCAAGCTGAAGCACGCCTCCGGGTGCGGGATTTTCTCCCTGTGTTGAAAATCCATTGGTGGCCTTAAGCTGTTTTCTGCTCTTTGGTCGAGTTGTTGTCTCTCTGACACATTCCCCATTTCCATTCTCCATTTTATATTTTAGTCCTGAATATGATTTCAATATCTCCATCTAACTTAAAGCATTAAGTAAGCAGCAATCAGTATACTACAACCAAGGGGTTAAAATATTAACAGATTAGAATTAAGAAAATATCAACTAAAACTTAGAAGTGTGTTCAAATCGAATTCAAAGGTGCAAAAACGTGTTTGTTGATGAAAAACTCATCCTTGTTTTACTGTGGGAGCGAGTGGTCAAAATAATATCATGGTCTTGATGTTTTTCAAGTTGTACGGATCTCTTTTAAATACCAACTATCTCGAATTAATATTTTGCAAGTGTCAGATTTTCAGCTCGCAACACTACACATACTTAGTTAAACAGCTTGGTGTCCAACCGATAAAATAATTAATGATCAAGTCCTACATAAAAAAATAATTATATTTCTAAGTTTAAGTAATAAAAAAGTTGTCAATTTAATGATTAGCTCACCAAACAGTGGCCAATAGATAATAATAAATACCATTTCAACACAGCTGTCATCTTTTTAATGTTTACATTTTGTTAATACGGTTTTATTCAAGTAAATATTTTAACTTACTAAATGTACTACTTTTCCGGTAATTATAAGGAAATAATGATTTGGTAAGAGCTTTATATAATTACTAATATTTTAAGGTTAAAAATGTCTTTTTCAATTCTTTGTATTTACAATAAGGAGATGTGGTATGAAAGCCGATAAAACAGCTACATTATATTGAATCTATCAGAATACAGATGACGTAGATGCAGCTAATTTTAGGGCACCGTATAACCTTAATGACCTTTATGAGTTTGACTGTCCCTTTGGTATCTTTCGTCCCTCTTTTAAACAATGAGTCAAATTCATTATATGCAGTCAGCTAGTAAAGGTCGAGACATCATCGTATTTAAAGATGGAACAATTCAAATTAGAAAACTACCGACCTGTTTTATGATAACACAATAAACAAAAACCTCATAATATGATTGACAGCAACCGACGAAAACCATTGAATTACATGCTTCTGACTTGGAAAAGGCATATCAATAATGTGACGGGATTAATAATAAAATTGGGAATGGAAATGGGAAATGTGTCAAAGAGACAACAACCCGACAATAGAAAAAACAACAGCAGAAGGTCACCAAACATGATATTGTTTTTAGACACTCAAGTCTAAACATAATCACAGAACAGTGGTGTAAACGCACAAGATAGGTTCAAAGTTTAACTGTAAAATCTCATTATATTTTCGTTTCAGTTTCAAATAAAGCCCTCAATAAAGTTATCAATCAGTTCACACTCAAAGGATTAAGTGTAAAGACGTCATTAACAAACAGAGAAAAACATGCCCTTTCAAAATGCAATAGCAAAATATAATATAAGTACGCAGAATGGACAGAATTTGCGTAGCTGTGTAGTTTCCGCTGTGCATGTTAAGCGTACAAAAATACATGATCATCCCAAAACTGTTTAAACTTTTAATATTAACAAGTATCCGGGTCATGATCAAAAGTACAGTCAAACTTTTATAAATAAAACAGCAATTCATAAATTATAGACCTCGACTAAGACAAATATAATGTCCCAAGTTGGAAAACTGCAAAAATCTTATAGTCTGAGTTATAAGGACATTTAAGCCTGTCAAAAAAATTCTAGAGTCATCTGCAGATGATTATTATTCATTTTCACTGCGTCATTCAATTTTATTGCTTGTATGCTTGACTTTATTTGTACATATTTATGTTGTCACTGGAGTATTATTAAATTTAACTTAAAATATAGTAGAGTTTTCTAACCTTTTTCCAATAAATATCTTTCAATTTTTATTTTATTTATTTCCTGCCTTTGTATTCGAAATATTTCTGCAGTTTATATCTGTAAATTATTTTTACCCACATAAAAGGAAAGTGGGGTTGTTCCTTTTTCATATTAATCATTCAAAGGTAAAAGTACATGTACGTCTATTTTAACAATTGAAATTTAAAAGGGCACGTAGTTGAAGTTAAATTGAAACTTGTAATAGATACAACATTTGTGTCCACTCATATTTTCCTTGGGTCGAGAGATTAATGAGGGTCTGGATTGGGGGGGGGGGGTCTGTTATTCTGTAAACATTTAATTTTCACCACTTTTTTCTCTAATCATTAAAAAATTAACCCCTTTTTTCTCAAATCTTCAAAAATTTAACCCCTTTTTTCTCTAATCTTCATTTTTTTTTTGCCCGTTATTCTCTAATCTTTTTTTAAGGGCATTTTTCTTTAATCCTTTAACCCCATCCAAACCCTTAATAATAATAATAATAATAATAATAAAAGAAGCAACCCATCAAAGGAGATACCAAAGAATGGATTGGTATGAAATTGAAAGTGCTAACTTGAGTTTTATTCATTATGTTCCCCCTTTCTTTTATGGAAATAAATCCTAAGTTAGGGAATGAGAATAGTTATGCTAAAACAATGAACAGTGACGCAGTGTTTGCTTTCAGACGTCATCACATAATATTATTGTGAAGATTCCGCGAGACAAATTTGAATCATTCAATTATACAATTATTTGAAATGTTATATCAGGATAAGTCTAAAATTCCTTGTCCGAGCAAATACAGGACACAATAAACAATACAACCCGTACGCGTTGGGGTTTAATTTTACTCTACCACTTTTTATAAATTAAATGTTTACTAATAATTATTTTTAAATTTTATTTAACTTTTTAAGTCGTTGCCTTGTTAACATCTCGTTTAAAATGTCATTGAAAGAGTTCTATTGAATTCAAAATAACGTATCCGATTATGTTGACATGTTTTCCCAAACTGTAACCATGAAACTAGTCCTTTGAAAAATCCGTCTCATCATCTTGGTCTACAAGAAAACATGGTTGATATTCATATTGCATTGCCATGCTCTCGTCCTGCATATGCATTTAATTTGTCACTGGATGTTAAACAGTCATCCATCATTTTCCAATAAAGTTGTAACTGCCTTGCCCAATTAATACAGTATGAAAGTAGCAAGCTGAATAAGATTGTTTAAATAGGAAAAAGATTAATTCATTAAAAACAAACGTACTTTTAAAGTCCATGGAAGTGTCTCTGCCAGTCATGTAACAATCATAGTTGCTAAAAATTTTCTCTATGAGAGCAAACGCACACATTGACAGTATATCATGGCGGAAAAAAACCGAACCCTTAAAAGTGTGCATCAATAGCACGTGCGCCTTCTAGTCCCCAAGGTTATCACAAGCCAGGTAGCCAGTACTCCGGTACTGGCATGAAAATACGGATTTTTTTTGTGTTATTAAATTTGCTGTTACAAAATGTTAAAAATTATTATAATTTAAGGAATGTATCTCCCTCATGCAAAGCTCTGATTCCTTTCACGGATTCGGCTATACTTTTTGAACTTTTGAATTATTGCTCTTCATCTTTTATATAAGCTTTGGATTTTACATATTTTGGCCACGAGCATCACTGAAGAGACATGTATTGTCGAAATGCGCATCTGCATGGTGCAGAAAAATTGGTACCGTTAATGTTATTCTACTCTTTGATTTTGAAAACTATTGCCAATGCGCCTTCGACTGGTAATTGTGGATGTTTCCCTATTGGAAGGTATGATGAAAGAAATTACACTGACTTAGATTCGCATCGTATCTTTACACTTGTCATCCAAAAAATGAAAATGAAAACCTCATACTGGTTGTATTTGACTTGTTGATATTATGAAAGTGCCATCAGTTTGTACCAAGGTGATAATCATGTGACATTTTCTTCAGCACCCTATTGTCTTTCTTATGTAGCAATTGTCTTGACAATTAGATTAGAACCTCGAAACTAATACAATTAACTATTTTAATTTAACCATTCGGTGACGATTTTACGTCAATAATTTATGAGAGCATAATGGTGAATTGCGTCGCATAAATGTTACGAAAATAAAACCAGGCTCAAGCTAGCAGCCACTCGCCAGCAGCCACTTCGCTAGCAGCCAGTTTTCAGATATGTCTATAAACCCAAAAGTTGCAAAAGATTCAAACGTACTTTAAATGTTTTTATCAATCATATAATCACAAAATAATCTATTTTTATATATGAGTGAGCAGCCGAAGACACTATTTAATGTTTTTTTTCTTTCAAATTAACATGTAATTTCCTGATCATTACTTTATTCGCTTTTCATATACCAAACAGCGTGCTGCGCGCAATTTTAAATAGTGAATGAAGAATAGTAAATAGCTATACACTTGTTTAAATGCTGGCAAAATTGTTGTAACATGACATCGACGTTTCCATAAGAAATCAATTTTGTGATATTGTAAGAAATAGCTTTCCATAGTCTCGGCATCCTGTCAAGTAGTTCCTAAAAAGTATCAATAGTTTTGCATTACAAGAATAGAAAATTGCACTCGTGCTTTGCTATTTTTTTGTCAGACAAATTTGTTTTGACAAAAGGTTCTACTTTTGAACAAGCGGAGTGCGCTCACATTTGATTATGCAAAAGGTTTATTTGTTGTACTTAATGTATGGTGTGCACGGAAAATATAAATTAGCAATTTATAAAAGAAACCTACCTTTGGACCTATGGTGAATTTCCCCACCTGGGCCATTTGGGTCATTGGACCTTAGACCCTTACCTATCATTTGCACCTAGTGGGTAAAAAAGTATTGCCGTAGGGAATTTTTGACAGACTTCGAAAATTTGGGGTAGGCATGTTTGACCCTTAAGACCTAAGTTCGGACCTATGGTGAAGACAAACTATGAGTTGTCCCACCTGGAACTTTTGGCCCATTGGACCCTAGCCCATTACCTACCATTTCCACCTAGTGGCTAAAAAAGTATTGCCGTAGGGAATTTTTTACACTCCTTTAAAAATTGGGGTAAGGCATTTTTTTTAAATCTAACTTTGGACCCATGGTGAGGACAAACCATGAGTTGTCCCACCTGGACCTTTTGACCCATTGGACCTTAGACCCTTACCTATCATTTGCACCTAGTGGGTAAAAAAGTATTGCCGTAGGGAATTTTTGACAGACTTCGAAAATTTGGGGTAGGCATGTTTGACCCTTAAGACCTAAGTTCGGACCTATGGTGAAGACAAACTATGAGTTGTCCCACCTGGACCTTTTGGCCCATTGGACCCTAGCCCATTACCTACCATTTCCACCTAGTGGCTAAAAAAGTATTGCCGTAGGGAATTTTTTACACTCCTTTAAAAATTGGGGTAAGGCATTTTTTTAAAATCTAACTTTGGACCCATGGTGAGGACAAACCATGAGTTGTCCCACCTGGACCTTTTGACCCATTGGACCTTAGACCCTTACCTATCATTTGCACCTAGTGGGTAAAAAAGTATTGCCGTAGGGAATTTTTGACAGACTTCGAAAATTTGGGGTAGGCATGTTTGACCCTTAAGACCTAAGTTCGGACCTATGGTGAAGACAAACTATGAGTTGTCCCACCTGGACCTTTTGGCCCATTGGACCCTAGCCCATTACCTACCATTTCCACCTAGTGGCTAAAAAAGTATTGCCGTAGGGAATTTTTGACAGACTTCGAAAATTTGGGGTAGGCATGTTTGACCCTTAAGACCTAAGTTCGGACCTATGGTGAAGACAAACTATGAGTTGTCCCACCTGGACCTTTTGGCCCATTGGACCCTAGCCCATTACCTACCATTTCCACCTAGTGGCTAAAAAAGTATTGCCGTAGGAAATTTTTTACACTCCTTTAAAAATTGGGGTAAGGCATTTTTTTAAAATCTAACTTTGGACCCATGGTGAGGACAAACCATGAGTTGTCCCACCTGGACCTTTTGACCCATTGGACCTTAGACCCTTACCTATCATTTACACCTGGGCGTTTGGCCAATTTGACCTTGAATTATTACCTGCCAATGTACCTTTGTGAAAGAAAAGAGAAAAAAGCCACATATAAACACAAGATATGTCTGATCAGAGAGATAATAAGGCTCAGGAGGTAGACATCTTTAGTTGCCGGTACCCAGAATCTAAATCGTTCATTTATTTATAGGAGCATACCGAGGAGGGTTGCCCTTTAGGGTGCTGGTAGCACCTAATATCAGACCGGCTTCGTCGTTGAATTGTTGACCACGTGCACGCCTTAAGTAAAGTCTATCATCATAGGTGATCTTGGCGTTTGAGGGTTGAGGTAGAGATCGTTACCACTGGGATTAACTGTGCAAATAAATTCACCATAGATACCAGAATTAAAATATCTTAAAATTTCAAACGCATCCACCAAGTTTCAGGTAAAATCATGATCCCAATACCTTGTTTACGGGTACACCACCCAAAGCAATCAAGTCTCCAATACCCAAGGCAGATAGAATGGTTTTAGATACCATGTGAAATGCCCTCATTGCCAACCCTACGAACATGCGTAGGTATCCACCTTTTTTTTATGTTTTCTTTATCTGGGTGGTACTCGGCTCCAGATTAATAACACAAGTAACTTTTTGAAGAAGTTTGCTAATCTTTTAACCTGCCGAAAGGTGAGTCACATCTTGTGTTCGCATTACAGGTTTGCATGGGACAAACAACTGGAGACTTGACAACCTTTCTTGGCAGCCGAGTGTAGTTTATTTACTTGACCTTTCAAACCATTATCGTGTTAAGTTATTATTTATTCCTTTAGAAGATGAAAATGGATCGTGAGGTGTTCGCCGCGGAGTTTGATGGGGTCACCATCCTGATCGGTGAGATAAGTGCACATGCGATTGATGGTTTTCAGGGTCACTGGTAAGTACACCAGGTTTTTTGGGGGGTTCTTCATACCAGGACCGACACCGGGAAAGAAACTACAGATGGTGGATTACTGCTTTCCATTAACATAGCTCCCAAAGATAATACCGCTATTTACCAGCTGGATGCTGATGATGTTGATGATACTAACAATGTGTTCCCCTTCTGTATAACCATATGGTAGGTGTAAATTTGCCGTTCTAATCCCAAGACGGTGTTTCGGCTATTTGTAAAGTTGAAATCTTCTTTGTAGTGCCTGACGAGAGTTAGTAATGCTCTTAGAGTTTCCGATTTGCATTGATAATGCTTTTGGCTTTGTGTTTGTTGAGCCGCAGCTGTCGCTGTATTTCATCGTTGATGCCATAGAAACCTGTGTGAATGTTGGGGATGGAGTATACGTAGTAGGTCTCATGATTTACCAATGACATCTCATAATTCTTTCCAATTTTTAGTGGATTGAAGCGGGTATGAATTTGGCTATGGTTCCCGGATACTATGAACGAGAACCCCTGCTTTAGATCGGTTTTACTTACGAATTGCTGCAAAATAGTGTTGTTCATTTATTTTCAGGCTTCAAACACGACGTTCATCTTGTGTCCGTCAGATTCGAAGTAAAGAACTCTGTCGGATATTCCAAGTGCAAATGCTTCGGTGTTGGCGGAAACATTGCGATCGAATTCGGCTCGTATCTAGATGTCCAACGTGGATTCTTTCAGCCGCTCTGACTGATGACTTGCATAGATGATAAACACCGGCTATAAGCCTGTGAAATCAGAGGTATCGGTGTTGACGCCGCCGTTACTGAGGAGGGTGACCATGTTGTAGAGTTTCTTTCTGATGTCTGCAGCCTCCTTGAACACTCTGGCAACCCTATTTTGGGTAATAAAGGCATTAAATACGACGGCTGGGTAGCGTTCAGCGTTGACAGTAATATCTATGTTCCGCAATCGACAGTGATCGCACACGGCGGCGTCATGGGTCTTATCCACACTTTTGTCGGTTTGGATTGCAACGATTGTATATCTAGGCTTTTAAGTACCACTTGTGGCAGATAGGCGCCAGTTGAATTGTGTGTTTTTGGGAACGGTGATAGAATCACACTGCCTCATGCGAAATCCACAGTCGATTTTACTTTTACTTTGTATGGTTTTGTACAGCTGCACCTTGTTTTTGTCTGATGGGGTGACGTGAAGAACGAACTAAGAGATCTGACTCAGAATATTTTTTGACTGCGGCGGCTCAGTGCATGGCATCGGCGTCTGAATCACGCGCACTAGTGACAATGCATGCTTTAATACGTATACGATCTTGTCGTAGTCGTCTGAAAAGCCGAAAATATGTCTCAGGGGTGTGGTGAATGAAAAAGCTCCTTTGTTGACAGGTTTGGGGATAATTTTACCATGACGTGCTGCGAACCCTGTGTTTTCGGTCTCAGCTTCGGTAGATGAATCCATGCACCACAGCTGGTTGAGACCTTGGGATTTGGAGAAATCGTCGTCATAAATCAGAATTTCCAACATGGTAGTGGCAACGCCTGGGTTATTGATATGTTCGATTAGCTGGCCTGAGAGAAGAGATACATGATTCCATTGTGAAAGAGAGACACTAGATCTGCATATGCACTACTGTCGTTCTTTTGCAGTTGCCCCTCTACCAAAAGATAACTTTCAGCGGGATGGAGTAATAAGTCTTGGGTTTCGATATTGATTAGGATATCACCTTGATTATTCAGATTGGCACCAGTTTGAGGTTCGTATTCGTGAACCTGATAAATCCCTGGAGACTTTCATCGAAAGTCAATCCTTCGGTGATTGTAAGGATGTCAGACATAATGTATGTATGTTTAGCGTTGACGAAGTAGTAGATTGTTTATACCACTTTACCAACCACATTTTTCAACACCTTTCAAGGCTACTGTGTCAAACAGTCCTGTCCTACCGTAGTCGTACTTTCGTGCGTAACCTTTTTTTATTTGCAACATTTATTTATAGGAAGCTACGATGAAGCGCCTTATATTCCTCCAAGTGATATGTCTACCCTTTTTCATAGCATCAATAATCGACACAATTTCGTTGCGCACACCATTATTTCCTGCTCGGTAAGCTGCAGCAACACAGTTCCATGCGATCGAGAAGCTGCTTGAAGTTGGCAGGAAGAAACACGACTGGCACCCCCACTGCCAAACTTATCCCTCTGGTAGATGTGGGATACGATTTCCTTCCTTGTAACTCTTGTTCGCCTTCGCCGTTTTTAAGAGGGTGGAATTGCATTGATACATGGCACCGGAACTTTTCAGGATCTCTTCAAAGTCGTCAAGGTCGTCAGCGTCGAACGAATCTGGTTTCTTTTTCACCATGAGTTCCCAGAGGTTGTAGGTGGTGCGATAGGTAGAGGGTCGGCAAACTCGGGCGTTGGAGAAGGAAGGGCTGGCACAAATGGAGGTAAATCTTCAATTGTTTTGGTGATTTTTTTTAAACTGCTTTCCGCTGAGCCTCAACCTCAGGCTTAAACACGTTGGAAAGGTCCAATCATGTCAAGGCGGTGCTGCATGTTACAGGATTGAATGCTCCGCTTAGTTACATGCAACTCCTTTGAGAGTGCCTCCCGCTGCTTTGGGACGGGAATTTGGATGAACATCATTTATTCATAGCGTTGGAACAAACGCCCCTAGGCGTTGGTGTCAACGGCTTCGAACGCCTTCAAGGGTTTGAATGAACGCATTCGAACGCACCTAAGCGTTGGTGTGAACGCCTTCGATTGCTTCGAACACCCCAAGATACCAAGTCGACCCAGGTCGATCGATTATATGCGATGGTTCAAGCGTGGGTCGAATGCCCATCTTCTGAAGATTACTGTATCTGAGACATACGTCTTTACGCGCGCGGTTTGCATCGGTGATTGCACTGATGACCGAAAACAGTGTGGTTTGGTCGAGTTTCTGGGGCTTAGTTCATCGCTCCTTTGCTCGAAGAAAAAGTTTCGATACCACTCGGGTGTCGTGGTGGTGGTAAGGCGTTGACCACATCGATCAACGAGTAGGGTGACTTGCCTTTGCACTGTATGAGGTTTAGAATATCTTCCTTAGTGAAGCCTGTTCCCAGCGCTTGCTGCAACACCCGGTAGATGAAGCGATTTCCCGAAGACGTTCAATTGGTCGTACTTGAGGCATCCATCGCACAGGATTATGTTGTTTAACAGCGTTGTCTTACCACAGTCCGACTTCCCAATGATAAACCTTCTGATTGCGACAGGAGATAGCGATCGCTCCTGTCGGGGGCGTTGGCACTGTAGAAAATGTCTTCGACGTTCATTTATTTGAATAAAATAGCGATGAACTTTTGCTTACAATGTCATTGGAAAACGGACATAGTTAACCACAGCGAGGTAATGACCAGGAATAGAACAGGCGACGGTTTAAAGTTGGAAATTGTAAGGTATGCTGTGCCATGAAGTCTCAGTTTGTTGCTGCAACTGCAGGGTTCATGGACAAACTACTAGTAATCAACCGATCACCCATGGAAATGCGTCTACCCGGACACAACTTTACCGGGCCAGAGATTAAACTTAGCAAGCGACTGCACCCAGAAAGCTTGGTCAAACCACATTAATCGAGTTTACCAGGCTGCATATCACCACGATCTCTGTTATGCCCAGCACAAGGATAAAACCGCCCGTTATCCCATCTGTGGCAAAGCTATGCTAGACTCGCTTTACACCATTGCCAACACTTCCACACGCGAACGCATGGACCACAGTATCATGGGACCAATCATCGATACCAAAACTCGATTTGGTCTGAGTATTTAGAAAATAAAAGTTCGCTTTCGTCACTAGTTTTTGTGCCGCAAGGTAGACACTTTCCCACTTTTTTCTCGATACCGACAAGGTGTTTTTTCATGTCCTCGAGAGCTATTTCACGATCGTTTCTAGCGCAGCCTTTAGCTCATTGTTGTCTTTTATACCATCTTTCAACTGCTTGGTCACCTACCGTTTTGTCACAGCATCCGAGCTGTCCTTGGGATATCATAAGCTAGTAATGCGATTGTCGTTCATATCGAAATGATGCACGATCCACCAGACGGATATGCACTGTCTTGCATGGGATCCAAACTTATCCATTTATTTATAGAGCGAAAAGATTGCATTTTCCACGATTTTCCCATTGTCAGCATCTTCAACACGGACAAATAAAAGTGACCACACACCACATCCCCTCGCGTCTCAAGTTCATCAGTTTTGAAAAGGATCTCAGGCTACAAATAGTCTCCCATCTCGTCGGGCGTTGGCAAACCATAAGAGTCAAAGTACTACTTTGTCGGTCTGCGCTTTTACCAACACGCCAAGTGCGTTAGAAGATCCTTCCAGCTGTCGTAGTTAAGGTTCCACATTTGGTGTATCAGACCTTTGGTATATGTAGTAGTGTATCAGGCATGACCGCACCCCAACAGTATTGAATCTTCGTGGTGGTTACAGCCTGTTTGAGCTGAGTGTTTAAAAGGGGTTTGTAGGGGAGAACTAAATTATGCACCCATATGCCGCTCATTTATTTACGGTTGACGATTTTGTAGTGGCCACGGGCAAGGGTGCTAATTCCATCAGGCATGATATGACGGTTGTCATCGTTGACTGATAGGGCTCTCTTGTGACACTCAAGTGTATATATCTTATGCCTATGACTTTTGATTGTGTATTCATAGTCCGGTAGCTCACTGTGTGCTTGTCAAGGCATCTCTTGTAGTTTTCAAAGGTAATTTTTGACGATGCACTTATTCACCCCTTAAGCCCTCTTCGATTCGCGCTTGCCAACCTTGAGCGCGTATATCTTGGACCGCAATCCAAGACTCAGTCATGGGGACTACGCCTCATTCATCATTGAACTTTCCAAGAATTTTCCTGTTCAGACCTCATTTGATACCGGAAGTGTGGTCACTTGAATAGTTGAATGTGCCGAACTTCTGCCGCCAGTGTTCGTTAATGTCTTTGTAGACATCTGGAGGTTCGACATTGTAAACGATACTGTCGGTGTAACAGATGGTTGTCTTGTCACGGTAGGTTGGCTTTAGGTACTTGTAAACATAGTCCGCCATTAAGGTCTTAGATATGTCTAGGTAAATTGGCTTGTCAAATTTCTATTTGGTCTTACGCATGTGCATGGCTGCAAGATACTCACTGAAGTTATTTCGGCGATCAAAATTGAGCTTGGTGACGAGCGTCATCACTTGTTTCTCGTTGGTAACCATTCGGACGTCAACGTTAACCCTCTTGCAGATATTTTCTATTGTCTTTCCGACACCGCATTGTTCATGAGCTTGAAAAGGTCTTTTTCAAAGTTAGTGGTGGCAGCGGCTCTGAGCGCGGTGGTTAAATCTATATAAATCTTCAGCCATATGATCTGGTTTAAACTTATAACCGTGTGGTTTTCTGATCTTGAGTCTGAGCGTAAGTACTGTTTTAGGTTGACGTAGTATACAACATACCTCAGTTTGTCTCCGAGGTTTCTTTATTTTGTTCAGCTGTACAGTTTCCGGGGCAAGCGAGTAGCCAATGTGGTAGTCATGAAGTTCCTTGAGATATTCGAAGTCTACCTCCAATATAAATCATTAGTCGTCTTCACTGCAAGGGTCTCAAAGGTTGGTTACGTCGGTGTTAATCCATTCAAAGCCACCGATCGGTGGATAGCTACTCATATCCCATCCATACAGGCTATCAGCATCCGCATACATCAAGTAGTTGGTGGGCTTGTCGGCATTGAATCCTTCGACATAAGGGTTGTTGACTTTGGCAAACCGCTGCGCTAGACTGTTATCCCACCTCTAATCCCTTTTGCATCTCTGAAATTCTCAAACACATCGCACAGCAAGAGTACATCCGTTTTCAGATACAAGTCACGATACTCTCTCATGCTGGCGATATCCATCTCTTTTCACACACTTGCTGCGCGTATTAGTTCATAGTCTGCATGGCTTACTCCCTCACCGGTGATGGTATTGTATAATGCTTCACGGTCTTCCGGAGTTTTTCAAACCCATCCACATAGTCATAAGGGTACACACCCTTTCGCAAGAGTAAACCTTCATCAAGAGACTTCCCCGGCGCGTCAGCAGGTTTATCATTACCTTCATCCATGACTTCCTTGACTCTCTGTGAGCACCCGGCGTGCTCATTGTCCTTGTTGATCGTGCTGGCATTGACCTCCAGCGATCCAAATTGTTTTGTCAGCGAATCGAACGCTGCCATCAATGCTTTTTCGTCTTGCTCGGTTTACTCAAGTTGCTTGAACCCATCCATATAATCAACAGGGTACACACTCTGTCGCAAGAGTAAACATTCGTCCATGGCCGGCACTTCAACTGGTATATCATAGCCTTCATCCGTGTCTATGCAAAGCACGATACCGTCAATTACAAGTGATTCAACTTCAATGTCCTGTTCTGTCAAGTAATCAAACGCCACCATAAGTGCCTTGTTCTTCAAACTACAAATTACATAGTTCACCGTACTTCCATCGATGTTGTAGTCGGTGCCCCTACATTACTTTGAATTTTTTGCCTGCTCATAAAGGTACGGCTGCAATTTAACAATAGAGTCTGTGATATGTCTCAGTCCTGATACCATTTGGGATCCTTCAGTGTAACCTTGGCCTGCCTCCCACTCAGTCCCACTAATGATGGCCGAAAGATGTGCCTTGGTTTAGTCCCAGACATTTCCCGTGTATACAATCTTATCTGTCATGTACTCGTCGTAATGCAGGCGTCGAGCCCGGCGCAGTTGATACCATTGTTGTGACAGTACCAGGAAAGCTATGTAGGTTGGGCACTCCTGCGCAAGGTAGCCCTGTATGAGTGTCAGATGTGCGTTCTTGTCCAGCTTCTTCCCTTTTATAAGCCTGCTTCCCAGCTCAAAATATTCGCGGTGTGACACAATGTATTCTAGCTTACGCCTGTCTATGACCTCGCGCAGTGTGATTTTCCGACCGTTTTCAGACTCCGCGGGTATCACCCGGTACACTTCGGGATCAAACGCTCCTCTATCAAATACATTCTCGAAGGCTGCTCAAACTCTGGTGAAGGGGTTTCATTTCCCCGTCTTTCATCTTGTACTCGCTCACCTGGAATGTCTTCCTAAACGAGATTTACTTTTCCTCCAAATTGGGAATGCATGTGAGCTGCCCCGGTGTCGACCCCAGGTTCTTAGTGTACAGATGACTATCATACCCGGCCAGATTGTGAAAAATACAGGTATAAACTTTGAAATTTTGTACTTCAGATAACACTGGTTATGTGCTGCGACCCTGTATTTTCGGTAAAGTGGCAGTAATCCCTCATCTTGTCCTCACCAAGCGAACAATCACACAACCAGCTCTGCGTGGCCTCCTGGTGGTTTTCTTGTCCTCTTTTGTCAAGACCATATGCTTCATAAGATAGTTTCAGGTGTAAATGGCCTTGATTTTTTTTCAAGGCATTCAACAAAGATCTGTGCCACATCTTCGTTCGGCTTTTGCATGATATACAGAGCTGGTGCCTTGGTATACACCTTGTCTTCAAATCACTTGATGGGGTAGCAGAAACACGAAGGCATGTGCTTTTGGTAGGCTTTCGTATGTGGTTTATCAATCCTGGTTTCAACCTTCTCGGTAAAACACTAAAATTCCGCGAACACCACGAAAGGGACTCCTCGAGTGAGTGTTGTCAAAGGTCTGGTAGGTCCCTTCCTTAATAAGCTTGGGCAGCTCGATCTGAACCGCCTTGTGGTTGACGCAACACTCTTTGTGGGACTCCAGGACTTCTTTAATGTGAACTGGTTCACGCACCTGTAGCACAGGTGGTTCTCACAATTGTGGTCCGAAGTCTGGCTCAACACCAGCCAAGACTTTTTTATCAGCACCAAGTTGATGTCTCTCTCCCGCTGTTCGCTAACGTCTAATATGCGCAGCGGGTATACTTCATTGTCGTTAATTTATAATACATTGACTGTCAGGGTTGAATTGACCTTCTCGAACTTACCAATACCCTTAAGGCTGACCGAGAACTACATCTTTTTTCAGATTTAGCTTTTTTCTGCCACGGTGGTACTGTGTTATCATGTCTGTATGTTTTGGGTATACCTCGTCATGGTGCAAGGCCGAAAGTATGGCCCACTTAAAATAATCCTCATCAGGTTTTTTCATATTGTTTACAGCCTTCTTTCAAAGTACTTTGATCCTCAAAGCGGCCGGCGTTTGTTAATATTGACTTGAAGTTTTACAATTGCTTTCAATGTTCAGCCACATTTTTCAGAGGTTCACTGGGCAATCTTTACTCCGATCTTTTTGTCCATCTAATCAAGAGTTTCAGCTAAGATCGTGTCCTCGGTGAAAATCTCGAGTGAAAGTATCCCTTGTTCTCATCATCTGCATTACCTGATGGGTTAATATTCACAAAGGTACAGTGTAGCACCACATTGATTTTGCTCCTTTCAATGTCCAAATTGTTATAAGTTCCTCCAGTGACATCTGAGAGACGTCAAGGAATGTTTGCACATCCATAGCAAGAATGGGGGTCATCTTCCAGGTAGTAAATGCCTCTTTCAAGGCTTTCGGTGGCGGATGCACTATCGACATCCTGCTAATACCTTTCAACCCAAGTTTTTTTGCCTGGGTGATAAGTGTCTTCCTCGTCTGGGGTTTCGGACGCACTGATATTTAAGGTTGGTTTCTTCTGTTACAATCAACTCAACCAACTGATCTTTCCCAAATCGGGAGTACCATCAAAGGTGGTTCATTTTGGTAATACCTCTCAGGGATTTGACATTTTCAACAACTTACTTCATGTCCGCTATTGGATCCATGTCTTCATCCCAACAATAAAAAAGACCAATTTAGTTTACCCCAACCACCATCCCCAATTCAATTTATTAGACACATTTTTTTCCGTTCTAAAAATCATACCTTGACACTGTCAATCCTACTGTCCGTGAAAGTCTTGGCAATCATACCCAGTGCGCCTGGATTTTTTCATAAAATAGCTTTCAATTTCCAAAGTTCAGTTGGCCTATCCCTAATCTTTTAAAAGCTGTCAAAATGTCTACGGCAATACTTTTTTTAACCCACTACAAGCAAATGATAGGTAATGATCTAAGGTACAATGGGCCAAAAAGGCCCAGATGGGACAACTCATGGTTTGTCCTCACCATGGGTCCAAAGTTAGATTAAAAAAAAATGCCTTACCCCAATTTTTAAAAGAGTGTAAAAAATTTCCTACGGCAATACTTTTTTAGCCACTAGGTGGAAATGGTAGGTAATAGGCTAGGGTCCAATGGGCCAAAAGGTCCAGGTGGGACAACTCATAGTTTGTCTTCACCATAGGTCCGAACTTAGGTCTTAAGGGTCAAACATGCCTACCCCAAATTTTCGAAGTCTGTCAAAAATTCCCTACGGCAATACTTTTTTACCCACTAGGTGCAAATGATAGGTAAGGGTCTAAGGTCCAATGGGTCAAAAGGTCCAGGTGGGACAACTCATGGTTTGTCCTCACCATGGTCCAAAGTTAGATTTTAAAAAAATGCCTTACCCCAATTTTTAAAGGAGTGTAAAAAATTCCCTACGGCAATACTTTTTTACCCACTAGGTGCAAATGATAGGTAATAGTCTACGGTCCAATGGGTCAAAAGTTCCACGTGGGACAACTCATGGTTTGTCCTCACCATGGGTCCAAAGTTAGATTTCAAAAAAATACCTTACCCCAATTTTTAAAAGAGTGTAAAAAATTCCCTACGGCAATACTTTTTTAGACACTAGGTTGAAATGGTAGGTAATGGTCTAAGGTCCAATGGGTCAAAAGGTCCAGGTGGGACAACTCATGGTTTGTCCTCACCATGGGTCCAAAGTTAGATTTAAAAAAAATGCCTTACCCCAATTTTTAAAGGAGTGTAAAAAATTCCCTGCGGCAATACTTTTTTAGCCACTAGGTGGAAATGGTAGCTAATAGGCTAGGGTCCAATGGGCCAAAAGGTCCAGGTGGGACAACTCATAGTTTGTCTTCACCATAGGTCCGAACTTAGGTCTTAAGGGTCAAACATGCCTACCCCAAATTTTCGAAGTCTGTCAAAAATTCCCTACGGCAATACTTTTTTACCCACTAGGTGCAAATAATAGGTAAGGGTCTAAGGTCCAATGGGTCAAAAGGTCCAGGTGGGACAACTCATGGTTTGTCCTCACCATGGGTCCAAAGTTAGATTTTAAAAAAATGCCTTACCCCAATTTTTAAAGGAGTGTAAAAAATTCCCTACGGCAATACTTTTTTAGGCCATAGGTGGAAATGGTAGGTAATGGGCTAGGGTCCAATGGGCCAAAAGGTCCAGGTGGGACAACTCATAGTTTGTCTTCACCATAGGTCCGAACTTAGGTCTTAAGGGTCAAACATGCCTACCCCAAATTTTCGAAGTCTGTCAAAAATTCCCTACGGCAATACTTTTTTACCCACTAGGTGCAAATGATAGGTAAGGGTCTAAGGTCCAATGGGTCAAAAGGTCCAGGTGGGACAACTCATGGTTTGTCCTCACCATGGGTCCAAAGTTAGATTTTAAAAAAATGCCTTACCCCAACTTTTAAAGGAGTGTAAAAAATTCCCTACGGCAATACTTTTTTAGCCATTAGGTGGAAATGGTAGGTAATGATGGGCTAGGGTCCAATGGGCCAAAAGGTCCAGGTGGGACAACTCATAGTTTGTCTTCACCATAGGTCCGAACTTAGGTCTTAAGTGTCAAACATGCCTACCCCAAATTTTCGAAGTCTGTCAAAAATTCCCTACGGCAATACTTTTTTACCCACTAGGTGCAAATGATAGGTAAGGGTCTAAGGTCCAATGGGTCAAAAGGTCCAGGTGGGACAACTCATGGTTTGTCCTCACCATGGGTCCAAAGTTAGATTTTAAAAAAATGCCTTACCCCAATTTTTAAAGGAGTGTAAAAAATTCCCTACGGCAATACTTTTTTAGTCACTAGGTGGAAATGGTAGGTATTGGGCTAGGGTCCAATGAGCCAAAAGGTCCAGGTGGGACAACTCATAGTTTGTCTTCACCATAGGTCCGAACTTAGGTCTTAAGGGTCAAACATGCCTACCCCAAATTTTCGAAGTCTGTCAAAAATTCCCTACGGCAATACTTTTTTACCCACTAGGTGCAAATGATAGGTAAGGGTCTAAGGTCCAATGGGTCAAAAGGTCCAGGTGGGACAACTCATGGTTTGTCCTCACCATGGGTCCAAAGTTAGATTTTTAAAAAATGCCTTACCCCAATTTTTAAAGGAGTGTAAAAAATTCCCTACGGCAATACTTTTTTAGCCACTAGGTGGAAATGGTAGGTAATGGGCTAGGGTCCAATGGGCCAAAAGGTCCAGGTGGGACAACTCATAGTTTGTCTTCACCATAGGTCCGAACTTAGGTCTTAAGGGTCAAACATGCCTACCCCAAATTTTCGAAGTCTGTCAAAAATTCCCTACGGCAATACTTTTTTACCCACTAGGTGCAAATGATAGGTAAGGGTCTAAGGTCCAATGGGTCAAAAGGTCCAGGTGGGACAACTCATGGTTTGTCCTCACCATGGGTCCAAAGTTAGATTTTAAAAAATGCCTTACCCCAATTTTTAAAGGAGTGTAAAAAATTCCCTACGGCAATACTTTTTTAGCCACTAGGTGGAAATGGTAGGTAATGGGCTAGGGTCCAATGGGCCAAAAGGTCCAGGTGGGACAACTCATAGTTTGTCTTCACCATAGGTCCGAACTTAGGTCTTAAGGGTCAAACATGCCTACCCCAAATTTTCGAAGTCTGTCAAAAATTCCATACGGCAATACTTGTTTACCCACTAGATGCAAATGATAGGTTAGGGTCTAAGGTCCAATGGGTCAAAAGGTCCAGGTGGGACAACTCATGGTTTGTCCTCACCATGGGTCCAAAGTTAGATTTTAAAAAAATGCCTTACCCCAATTTTTAAAGGAGTGTAAAAAATTCCCTACGGCAATACTTTTTTAGCCACTAAGTGAAAATGGTAGGTAATGGGCTAGGGTCCAATGGGCCAAAAGGTCCAGGTGGGACAACTCATAGTTTGTCTTCACCATAGGTCCGAACTTAGGTCTTAAGGGTCAAACATGCCTACCCCAAATTTTCGAAGTCTGTCAAAAATTCCTACGGCAATACTTTTTTACCCACTAGGTGCAAATGATAGGTAAGGGTCTAAGGTCCAATGGGTCAAAAGGTCCAGTGGGACAACTCATGGTTTGTCCTCACCATGGGTCCAAAGTTAGATTTTAAAAAAATGCCTTACCCCAATTTTTAAAGGAGTGTAAAAAATTCCCTACGGCAAACTTTTTTAGCCACTAGGTGGAAATGGTAGGTAATGGGCTAGGTCCAATGGGCCAAAAGGTCCAGGTGGGACAACTCATAGTTTGTCTTCACCATAGGTCCGAACTTAGGTCTTAAGGGTCAAACATGCCTACCCCAAATTTTCGAAGTCTGTCAAAAATTCCCTACGGCAATACTTTTTTACCCCTAGGTGCAAATGATAGGTAAAGGTCTAAGGTCCAATGGGTCAAAAGGTCCAGGTGGGGACAACTCAGGGTTTGTCCTCACCATGGGTCCAAAATTAGATTTTAAAAAAATGCCTTACCCCAATTTTTAAAGGAGTGTTAAAAAATTCCCTACGGCAATACTTTTTTAGCCACTAGGTGGAAAATGGTAGGTAAATGGGCTAGGGTCCAATGGGCCAAAAGGTCCAGGTGGGACAACTCATAGTTTGTCTTCACCATAGGTCCGAACTTAGGTCTTAAGGGTCAAACATGCCTACCCTAACTTTTCAAAGTCTGTCAAAAATTCCATACGGCAATACTTTTTTACCCACTAGGTGCAAATGATAGGTAAGGTCTAAGGTCCAATGGGGTCAAAAGGTCCAGGTGGGACAACTATGGTTTGTCCTCACCATGGGTCCAAAGTTAGATTTTATAAAAAAATATGCCTTACCCAATTTTTAAAGGAGTGTAAAAAAATTCCCTCGGCAATACTTTTTTAGCCACTAGGTGGAAATGGTAGGTAATAGGCTAGGGTCCAATGGGCCAAAAGGTCCAGGTGGGACAACTCATAGTTTGTCTTCACCATAGGTCCGAACTTAGGTCTTAAGGGTCAAACATGCCTACCCCAAATTTTCGAAGTCTGTCAAAATTCCCTACGGCAATACTTTTTTACCCACTAGGTGCAAATGATAGGTAAGGGTCTAAGGTCCAATGGGTCAAAAGGTCCAGGTGGGACAACTCATGGTTTGTCCTCACCATGGGTCCAAAGTTAGATTTTTAAAAAAATGCCTTACCCCAATTTTTAAAGGAGTGTAAAAAATTCCCTACGGCAATACTTTTTTAGGCCATAGGTGGAAATGGTAGGTAATGGGCTAGGGTCCAATGGGCCAAAAGGTCCAGGTGGGACAACTCATAGTTTGTCTTCACCATAGGTCCGAACTTAGGTCTTAAGGGTCAAACATGCCTACCCCAAATTTTCGAAGTCTGTCAAAAATTCCCTACGGCAATACTTTTTTACCCACTAGGTGCAAATGATAGGTAAGGGTCTAAGGTCCAATGGGTCAAAAGGTCCAGGTGGGAAAACTCATGGTTTGTCCTCACCATGGGTCCAAAGTTAGATTTTAAAAAAATGCCTTACCCCAACTTTTAAAGGAGTGTAAAAAATTCCCTACGGCAATACTTTTTTAGCCACTAGGTGGAAATGGTAGGTAATGTGGCTAGGGTCCAATGGGCCAAAAGGTCCAGGTGGGACAACTCATAGTTTGTCTTCACCATAGGTCCGAACTTAGGTCTTAAGGGTCAAACATGCCTACCCCAAATTTTCGAAGTCTGTCAAAAATTCCCTACGGCAATACTTTTTACCCACTAGGTGCAAATGATAGGTAAGGGTCTAAGGTCCAATGGGTCAAAAGGTCCAGGTGGGACAACTCATGGTTTGTCCTCACCATGGGTCCAAAGTTAGATTTTAAAAAAATGCCTTACCCCAATTTTTAAAGGAGTGTAAAAAATTCCCTACGGCAATACTTTTTTAGCCACTAGGTGAAATGGTAGGTAATGGGCTAGGGTCCAATGGGCCAAAAGGTCCAGGTGGGACAACTCATAGTTTGTCTTCACCATAGGTCCGAACTTAGGTCTTAAGGGTCAAACATGCCTACCCCAAATTTTCGAAGTCTGTCAAAAATTCCCTACGGCAATACTTTTTTACCCACTAGGTGCAAATGATAGGTAAGGGTCTAAGGTCCAATGGGTCAAAAGGTCCAGTGGGACAACTCATGGTTTGTCCTCACCATGGGTCCAAAGTTAGATTTTAAAAAATGCCTTACCCCAATTTTTAAAGGAGTGTAAAAAATTCCCTACGGCAATACTTTTTTAGCCACTAGGTGGAAATGGTAGGTAATGGGCTAGGGTCCAATGGGCAAAAGGTCCAGGTGGGACAACTCATAGTTTGTCTTCACCATAGGTCCGAACTTAGGTCTTAAGGGTCAAACATGCCTACCCCAAATTTTCGAAGTCTGTCAAAAATTCCCTACGGCAATACTTTTTTACCACTAGATGCAAATGATAGGTTAGGGTCTAAGGTCCAATGGGTCAAAAGGTCCAGGTGGGACAACTCATGGTTTGTCCTCACCATGGGTCCAAAGTTAGATTTTAAAAAAATGCCTTACCCCAATTTTTAAAGGAGTGTAAAAAATTCCCTACGGCAATACTTTTTTAGCCACTAGGTGAAAATGGTAGGTAATGGGCTAGGGTCCAATGGGCCAAAAGGTCCAGGTGGGACAACTCATAGTTTGTCTTCACCATAGGTCCGAACTTAGGTCTTAAGGGTCAAACATGCCTACCCCAAATTTTCGAAGTCTGTCAAAAATTCCCTACGGCAATACTTTTTTACCCACTAGGTGCAAATGATAGGTAAGGGTCTAAGGTCCAATGGGTCAAAAGGTCCAGATGGGACAACTCATGGTTTGTCCTCACCATGGGTCCAAAGTTAGATTTTAAAAAAATGCCTTACCCCAATTTTTAAAGGAGTGTAAAAAATTCCCTACGGCAAAACTTTTTTAGCCACTAGGTGGAAATGGTAGGTAATGGGCTAGAGTCCAATGGGTCAAAAGGTCCAGGTGGGACAACTTATAGTTTGTCTTCACCATAGGTCCGAACTTAGGTCTTAAGGGTCAAACATGCCTACCCCAAATTTTCGAAGTCTGTCAAAAATTCCATACGGCAATACTTTTTTACCCACTAGGTGCAAATGATAGGTAAAGGTCTAAGGTCCAATGGGTCAAAAGGTCCAGGTGGGACAACTCAGGGTTTGTCCTCACCATGGGTCAAAATTTAGATTTTAAAAAAATGCCTTACCCCAATTTTTAAAGGAGTGTAAAAAATTCCCTACGGCAATACTTTTTTAGCCACTAGGTGGAAATGGTAGGTAATGGGCTAGGGTCCAATGGGCCAAAAGGTCCAGGTGGGACAACTCATAGTTTGTCTTCACCATAGGTCCGAACTTAGGTCTTAAGGGTCAAACATGCCTACCCTAACTTTTCAAAAGTCTGTCAAAAATTCCATACGGCAATACTTTTTTACCCACTAGGTGCAAATGATAGGTAATGGTCTAAGGTCCAATGGGTCAAAAGGTCCAGGTGGGACAACTTATGGTTTGTCCTCACCATGGGTCCAAAGTTAGATTTAAAAAAAATGCCTTACCCCAATTTTTAAAGGAGTGTACAACATTCCCTACGGCAATTCTTTTTTAGCCACTAGGTGGAAATGGTAGGTAATGGGCTAGGATCCAATGGTCCAAAAGGTCCAGGTGGGACAACTCATAGTTTGTCTTCATCATAGGTCCGAACTTAGGTCTTAAGGGTCAAACATGCCTACCGCAACTTTTCGAAAGTCTGTCAAAAATTCCCTACGGCATTACCATTTTACCCACTAGGTGCAAATGATAGGTAATGGTCTAAGGTCCAATGGGCCAAATGGCCAAGATGGGAAAATTTCACCATAGGTCCAAAGGTAGGTTTCTTTTATAAATTGCTAATTTTATTTCTGTGCACACCATACATTAAGTACAACAAATAAACCTTTCGTATAATCAAATGTGAGCGCATTCCGCTTGTTCATAAGTAGAATCTTTTGTCAAAACGAATTTGTCTGACAAAAAAATAGCAAAGCACGAGTGTAATTTTCCATTCTTGTAATGCAAAACTATTGATACTATTTAGGAACTACTTGACAGGATGCCGAGACTATGGAAAGCTATTTCTTCCAATATCACAAAATTGATTTCTTATGGAAAAGTCGATGTCATGTAGCAACAATTTTTCCAGCATTTAAATAAGTGCATAGCTATTTACTCTTCTTCATACACTATTTAAAATTGCGCGCATTACGCTGTTTTGGTATATGAAAAGCGAATACTGTCTCTAAATTAATGAACAGGAAATTACATGTAAATTTGAAGAAAAAAAAACATTCAATAGTGTCTTCGGCTACTCACTCATATATAAAAACAGATTATTTTGTGATTATATGATTGATAAAAACATTTAAAGTACGTTTGAATCTTTTGCAACTTTTGGGTTTATAGACATATTTGAAAACTGGCTGCTAGCGAAGTGGCTGCTAGCGAGTGGCTGCTAGCTTGAGCCTGGTGAAAATAAAATCACTTTTGTGTCCTTAAAATGCAATGTGCTGGTATGGAATAACAAGAAGTGTGTACTCTCAAGTTATAGATGCATGCTTCAAATAACGAAAACGTGCGAGTCTTTCAAGTTTAAAATTTTGTTTATGAATTTAATCAGATTGTTTTTAATTCGTATCATTAACAAAATGGATTTAAAAATTAATTTTTGATTAATCCAAAATGATTAAAAAGTTATTTTGATACACGGTCAGTATTATTGATTTTTCAAAACTGTCATTGTGTATGTTTGTGTTCTGCATGGCAGGGGCGGATGCAGGAATTTTCGAAAGGGGGGGTGCTAACCCAGGGCACCCAGGGCAAAGGGGGGGGGGGGGTGCAAAACATATGTCCCGATACAAATGCATTGATCGGCAAAAATAAAGGGGGTGCGCACCCCCGGAACCCCCCCCCCCCCCCCTGGATCCACCACTGCATGGTATTAAGTCTTTGCATGTTATAAAACTTGTACACACTGATAATTTGGATTGTCGTTGCATTGAATACCCGAAAGGTGAATTGACCATTAGTGAAAAATGTTTTCACTGCCGGATAAAAATTTGTTTTGTCAGTTTTGAAAAGTTATGATGTCGCATTTTGAATTATATCAAGTTATTGATGAGTCATAGTTATGCTATATTTTACATTTTGCTAATACAGTTGTAATAAACTACGAATCTCGCGTATGTTTTGCATTATTACGCAAAATGGTAGAATCGTTTTAAGGAAATGTAAATTTGTAGAATTTAACAAAATTAATGTTTTAAAAAGAAATTAATAGCATGTGAAACGGAAATACATGTACAAAATGGGTGAGCAAAGTTTCACAACCTATCTTGGTGTATATTATACATAAAAAGAAAACCAAGAACTACGTAAACAATAATTATACGTGATAGACATACAACTACCGACTTTTTCAAGAAAACAGAAAAAACAATAACGAACTTAAATGAGGTGGAATTACTCTATACTTAACCTTCATTATTTACAAGAGATTCAGTTTCTTATTTGCCTACTTACAGGCATATATTTTCCAACATTTAAAGCTGAAGGACTCGAGCTAATTTGTTTTGACTCATGTCAAAATTGATTCGTATTTTGTGGATTGTATTATTTCATAGCTTTGGAGACGTTTATTTCAAATCGTAGACACTAATTTTTATGCTTACTTACTTACTTACTTACTGCCCGGTATGCCATCGGCATGTAGGGCAGCAACAAAGGTTCTCCATTTCTGTCTGTCTTTGGCCATCTTTTCTACTGTTCCCCATGTATTATTCATGGTCTTCAGTTCTCCTTCTACAGTACGTCTCCATGTGTTCTTTGGTCTTCCTCGCTTACGCCTTCCTTCTGGAGTCCAATGTAGAGCTGTTCTAGTGATGGAATTTCTATCTCTTCTGATGACATGCAACGAAATCAAAAACATCTCTGTATCTTAATTTTAGTTTATAATGATATTTTTTAATGGATAACATTTTGTTTTCTAGGTGAACGCCAAGGCAGACTTAATGGAAGCTAGACAATGCGAATCGTGCCTGCGAGAGGACGCTAAAGTTTGTGCAGAATTTTATTGTTTTGATTGCGAGGAACCGCTGTGCAGTGCCTGTTTGAAAAACCACAAGAAAAATAAGTTCTTAATGAGTCATCACACTGTCGATCTAGATTTCATAGAAATTTTTCCAACCTCTACATTGTCTAAAATTACTCACTGTGCTAAGCATGGGGATGGTAGAGTAGATTTGTTTTGCACCGACCATGAAGCTTTATGTTGTCGCCATTGTATGACAGAATCGCATAGATCATGCAAATCGATACTACCGATCGACATCGCAGCCCGAGAGATAAGATCATCACCTTTGTCTTCCATGCTTACACAAGATTTAACATTGTTTATGCAAACTTTGAATACTTTAATTACAAATAGAGAAGAAACAGAAAAAACTTTCGAAAAAGATGTTGAAGAAATTAGAAGTCAGGTGAAAAGTTTTAAAGGACAAATAATTGATCATGTTGATCGTCTTGAAAAATCAATTATCGATAATTTGCAAGATTTCTGCGTAGAAGAAAAAGAAGGTTTACAACATGAAAAAGATTACTTGTTAAACACGCGAAAATCATATCATAAGAGCAAGAGCGATTTAGACGTTGTTATACAGCATGGGTCAGATTCCCAAATTTTCTTATTTGCACATAACTTAGCTCATCGACTTGCAAAAGACGAAACACTTATTCAAAGTAAAGCAATGATGTACAAAGATGTAAGTGTGGAGTTCAAACCAGAAAATGGATTACCAGACTCAATTCAATCAATAGGAACATTAAATATATGTAAACAACCTTGTCTACTAAGATCATTTTCTCAAAATAGACGACAGGCACAGGTGATAACAAGACCTGTCGAAACCAAAACTCAGTTTTTGTACAGGTCTCAAATAGACATTTCTGTTTCAGAAAATGTGCAAATCACTGCTATTGCTGTAACCAATGACAACCGATTGATTTTATGCAATCGCTATAGCAACCGTTTGCTTGTTTATAGCGATAGCGGGAAATTTTTGCAAGACTGTACCGTACTATGCAAACCATGGGATATCGCCATTTTACCGGATGGAAATCGAGGGGTGGTAACTCTTCCATTAGAAAATTCTATACAGTTTCTTAACATATCGAACATGACCACGGACAAAGAACAAATAAGTATCCATAATAAATGTCATGGTGTCGCAGTCGTGTCGAACTTTATCGTTGTTGGTGCAAATAGAGAACTGTACATTCTGGCAATGGATGGAAGCATCAGAACACGTGTACAAGTCCCTGGACAATTGATTTATTTTCTACATGGAGGAGACAATAATTCAGTGTACTATACAGACTACCATTGTCTCTATCACGTTGGTCTTGACGGTGAAGAAATATTTCGGTACGATAATCCGGACTTAAAAGTTCCGGAAGGCATAGCAAGAGACAACCATGGATATTTGTGTGTTATTGGTCGTGGTTCACAGAACGTGCATCGCGTTGGTGATAATGGGCGTGCTATTGACATAGTACTCAATAGGGATGATGGTGTTATTTTGCCTTGGGCTATCACATTTAACAATAAGGGAACAAACGCGTTTATTTCTACACACGATGGAAAGTGCATAACTGTGTACGATATTCACACATATACAAAGCAAAAGGGAATTATAAACAACTGACTTGATTTTGCGTGTTTATATATGTAGTATTTCCAACACTGCTCTCGAGACCTTTTAACGTCCGAACATTAGTATTTGATGAAAGAATGAATTTTACTAAAGATCAATAAAAAAAAAATAATAAACGTGTATTGCATTTAAAACGAAACTGTTCTACACGGAAACAGAACATTAACAGTAACAGAGTTATACGAATAATTATCATATAAGTAATTTTTGACTGTTGAGAAAACTCCGTAGATTTTTACGTGGAAGTTTTGATGGATATATTTATTGTGATTAAGGTGTAAGAAAGGGGGGGGGGGGAATTAAAGGCATAATTGAAGTTGAAAATTGAAATTCGGTGCGTATTCATGCATGATGATAACATTTAAGGAACCGGCAAATTGTACTGCTCAAGATACTCATTCCGATTAATAAGGTCTTTTCAGTGATGCTCGATGTCATTTTTTTGTAATTCCAAAACCTTATACACGTTTAGGAGTTTATAAAACCGAAAAGATAAGCATCTTTTTTATTGAATTCAATTATTAAATAAAGATGGAAGTCCAGACTGTCATGATTGATAATATGACACACTCGTCAAATTTTCATATTAAAAGATAAATAATGAATTGCATTGCAGAAATGTGTGTTTCCCACTTACAGTCTCTATGAATACAGTAGAAACTTGTTCAGTTTACATGAGAAACCTCGACTAAAACACGTGCCTCGTTGACGTTGGTATTCAGTTTGCACAAGTACCCTTGACTAATTTGGTATATACAAAGAATAATGCATTGATCACAACATTCTATACATCCTATACATGGATATTTGCAGAAATTTATTAATGAAATATATTCAAATATTCAAGTTACAAAATGATGTTATACTTGTTGAGAAAATTATATAACTTCTGCGAGGTCAGGAATCTAATATATGTTCTGAAAATATCAACGATGTCCTTAAAAATTTGGGAGTTATTCTCCTTTGTCCTTACAGTGCAATATTTTACTTCCACTGATGAATTAAAGAAATCCTCAACCCGGCTTCATTTCATACAAGCACTTTGTTTTTGTCTTGCAAGCGAGACATAGGGATTGCTTTTCTGAGGGCCTGGACAGGGTTTTGGGAGCATGGGAGAGAGGGGGTGGGAGAAGGGAGAGAAGTGGCGGGAGAAAGGAGAGAAGGGGCAGGAGAAAGGAGAAAAGGGATAAAAAAGGAGACAAAAATGTATATTAAAATTATTAAAATTTAGCAGGAAAACAATTATTTAATAAATGAGTTAATCAAAAGATTCAAGAAAGTGCTAATGAAAAGAAAAATAACAAAAGAAAAAACGATTCCAAGGAAATCTAAAAACGGAAAGTCCTACTAGTAAATCTAAATGCAAAATCAAACAAATGGATAACAACAACTGTTATATTCCGAAATGGTACAGACATTTTCTTATGTAGAACATAGTGGATTGTACCTGGTTTTATGGCTAGCCAAACCTCTCACTTGTATGACAGTCACAGAAAATTCCCCAAAATGGCATAATAACGGAAAAAATATTTCGAAACCTTGTCACTAATTCATTTCGATCTCTTACATATCATGTACATGGAGAAAGATTGAAAACTAACAATTTCCAGGATTTTATTGTGAGGCCGTGCATGTATAGAGACACATATCACCATTCTTGTTTAATTTTTTTTAGATAAATTGCTTCAAAGTTGACCGAGAGGTATTGAAAAAATATGTAACGGGATCTGAATGATGTTTGTTATTTTGTTTTCATTTCCCCTGTCTGGTTTTGTAAATTTCCTATTAATTCTACTGATTTAGTTTTATTTCCAACTAACAGGATGCACATTCAGCTTCAAATTTTTTGTTGAGTAAACAGTGATTTTCAAGTACAATTTGAATTAAATGATTTGAGGTTGCAAAATGTCGGTGGCAAACAATTCAGGCATGTTCAGGACGATACAATACAATTTGAAATTGTTGTGTCTAAAAGACACATTTTTAATGCAGCCATAAAATAAAAAAAGGTTACTAATAAAAACATTCCACAAGTGTAAAAGTGAAAGATATATTAATACAGGTTTTTAATATAGTATATTCTCTGTATGATGTATAAAAAACAACGTTTGGGTAGTGTGCATAGTTGCAGACAAACCTTGCAAACTGTATTAAATGTAAGTTCAACATTCTGTTATTCGTGAAAAATGATAAAATTAAAAAACAATCTGAGAACATACATGCATCCTCTATAAGTAAAACACTTGGTGCATTATTGAAAATTCCACCTTGAAATTGTACACTGTAGAAGGAGGAAGTCGGACTATGTGCTCTGCGTGCCTTTATATATTTTCAAAATACCAAATTTAGCAACCCGTCATTTCAAAAAAAGTCTTGACTGAATATTTCCCCTTCAAAATACTGTCCTGAAAAAATCTTTTCCTTCAGGATATCCCAGGAATTTCTGGGATATCCTGAAAAATCCCAACACTGGTTATTTTGTAAATCCTGATATTTTCAAGTGTCCCAGGAGGTCCCATGAAGTCCTGAAATCTGTTGTCCTGATATTTCAACAGCTCTGATATTAGCAAATCTATAGTAAGAACCAAAATCTGTGACCCTCTTGATATAGTCGAGGGGGCTTTTTGGAAAATTCGAAAGAATTGAAGATAACAATGATCAAAACAGTGACTGTAGTGTACTATAGAAACAAAAATTGTTTACAAGTGATTTGATTTTGAAAATGCCATCAAATGTGTGGTGTTAAAAAAAAATTCAGAAGAATGAATATACTGTCTTTTCATAGATTTTGCAAAGGAAAAGGGTCCATGTTATCAAGAGACGATATTCGGATATTCCAGGTTAACAAGTCATACTAGACCTAAAAATTTCTACCCTGGAACTTTTCAGGACAATCCTGGGATATTTCAGGTTTACTAGTCCTGAAAAAAAAGTGTGCATACAGATAGTTTCCATGGTACAAAAATGGTAAAATTGTCCTTGTGTGCCTCTTTCCTTGTCAAATCTTTCTTATTTGTGAGAGAGAGAGGACCGAATATTTTTTTTAACGAAACAATAACACATACACTATAAACTCATTCAAATGACTTAAACATTGGGAAAATGCATTGTATAATTATTGTTAAAGTTGTTCCAGAAAGAAGTAGACTAGTGCTTTTAAAAAGTATGCATCAGTCACAGATTGATTTTTCCTATGCTGTTTTGTAAAAGAAGACAAAGCGATCAGTGTTTTAGTCAATGGTATTCTATAAATATTATAATATAACAAGAGTTCACACGCTGAAATGTCTCGCCTTCTTTACCAATCATTGATATTATGTCGATAGTCTAATATATAAAGCTTTATTACAACTGTCACATACACTTGACATTAACCAAGAAAACTAAACATTGACTAATGAACCATGAAAATGAGGTTACGGTCAGATGAACCATGTCAGGCAGACATGTACATCTAACAATTCTTTGTATCTATGATGAGTTTATTTCCATACAACAAATATAGTTGACCTATTGCTTATAGTTCAAGAAAAACAGACCAAAACACATAAACTCAATACTGAGCAATCAACCGTTAAAATGAGTTCAAGGTCAAATAAAACCTGTACGACTGACATATAGATCATAAAATATTTCCATACACCAAATATAGTTGATCTATTGCATATAGTATAAGAAAATAGACCAAATCTCAAAAACCTAACTTTGACCACTGAACCATAACATTGAGGTCAAGGTCAGACGACACCTGCCAGCTAGACATGTAAACCTTACAATCATTCCATACACCAAATATAGTAGACCTATTGCATACAGTATAAGAAAAACAGACCAAAACACAAAAACTTAACTATAACCAACGAACCATGAAAATGAGGTCAAGGTCAGATGACACCTGCCAGTTGGACATGTACACCTTACAGTCCTTCCATACACTGAATATACTAGACCTATTTCTTATAGTATCTGAGATATGGACTTGACCACTAAAACTTAACCTTGTTCACTGATCCATGAAATGAGGTCGAGGCCAAGTGAAAACTGTCTGACGGGCATGAGGACCTTGCAAGGTACACACATACAAAATAAAGTTATCCTATTACTTATAATAAAAGAGAATATAACATTACAAAATTTTTTCAAGTAGTCACTGAATCATGAGCCATATCTCTTGCACGTTAAAGACACCCTTGTAGATTTCGAAAAAGAGCAGGCTAATGCCGCTACAAGGCAGCACTCACACCTGCAAAGTGGAAAGGGATTAATATAAGTTGCAAAACTTGTTTCCCAATCCACTATAGATAAATATGTTTAAACTAAACTAATGAAAATGAGGTCAAGGACATCGGACATGTGACTGACGGAAACTTCGTAACATGAGGCATCTATATACAAAGTATGAAGCATCCAGGTCTTTCACCTTCTAAAATATAAAGCTTTTAAGAAGTAAGCTAACGCCGCCGCCGCCGCCGCTGGATCACTATCCCTATGTCGTTTTCTGCAACAAAAGTCACAGGCTCGACAAAAATGATGTGGTACGAATGCCAATGAGGCAACTTTTTACTCTCCATCCAAAACACAGTGTAGTCACAGTAACATGGAAAACATATTTTATATTTCTGTTCATTAATTTTATTTATATTCATATATTCATAAAGGAAAATGTTCGGTTCATGTAGACTTTGTATGAGGAATCCAACAAGAACAACATAATGGCGAGATGTCGGATGAAAAATTAGGTCAGTTTCTGTATTGTCTGTTAATGCGTTTCTATATCATTTTCTTTACAAATCATACATTGAAACGATGAAAATTAATAAAAGAATCACTCGGAAATCACTAATTACTTCCGAGAAATGTGCATGAAACGGGAAATTCGATTTGAAAAAATCGTGAAGATGACCGTAAATCATAATCAAAATATTTTCAAGATGACCGTAACATATAACAAGGATGACCGTGATTGGTAAAAACAGATGACCGTAACTTTACAAGGATGACCGTAATTTGTAAAGACTGACTGTAATTTATATAGGACGACCGTAACTTTTATAGGATGACCGTCAATTCTAAGAAATATCCGTATTTGTATTGAAAGCTTTTGGTTGAGTTTGTCGATCTCAATAGGGGCTCGGTTGGCGGATATAAATATGTTTCATAAATTTCTTTTTTTAAACTATAGTATAATTGGCCGTATTTGGGATTTATGACAATGATAATAAATTGCATATTTCTCGTAAACAATGAAATATTTATTGATAACGACGTTAAAATTTTAACACAAATTGACAGCGATACGACGAAAATTTTAAGAAACATGAATGTGTCCCTGGTACACGGATGCCTCATCTACACTATCATTTTCTATGTTTAATGGCCTGTGAAAATGGGATAAAACTGTTATTTGGCATTAGAATTAAAAAGATCATACCATAGGGAAAATGTGTACTAAGTTTAAAGTTGATTTAACTTGAAGCTGGACAAACGGACAAACAAACAGACGAACGGACGAACGTACGCACAGACCAGAAAAACCTTATGCCAATTAATGGAGCATAAAAAACATTAATAATACATATGGATATTCGGTAATTGAGCCCATGTGTATGGTTCCAGAGCAAGCAGATTAAAATCTTAATTTGTCTTGATATATGCAGGCGGAAACACTATTGAAATAGAACAAATGAATCGAAGCTCTTTGTTAGAGAAGGCGATAAATGTTTACTGTAATGTTTACTATAGTGACAAAATTTTTAAAAGTTAATAGAAACGAATGCAACGACAATTTTCTTCTCAATTACGAAGTGTTTTATTTTAAAAAACCCATTTGCACAAGTTTTCAATTTATCTATTACATAGTAATGCAAAACAATAAGATATCAGGTCGACGACATGGGTATCTATAAGTTGGATGTAGAAAATGCTTAACTTCCGATTTATTTAATTTTTTAACGAGGGACGGAGAACATATCAATCTTTTAGTTCAGAAATTTTCGTGTCTGCCCTTCCATTATGTGAATCAAGAAAAAATTTCCCAAAATAGGTAACGATTGTATCGAAAAGAGAAAATCGAGTGCACCTTTTTATGTTAGGGCATGTTTGAGGTGTATATTTTATCTTTAAAACGTACAAAGCAAGAGTATTTGATATAGCATCTTGCTTCAGATTCTATCATTTTTATATACCAAAGCTACAGGTTGACTTTATAACGTAAAGAAATGACAGTACGAAAAGATGAAAATTGAATATATGGGTCAAGTGAAATACCTATCTAATGAATCACAAAAACAGTAGGTGTGTTCGAATAGCTATTTTTTTCTAAAAGTTCTTGACGACAGTCTGTTAATTTGGATGATGAAAATGAATATCTTCGAAAAAATATGATTTTCTTGTGTGTGATAACTAGGGATTATAATCTTCAACCACTGAAAATATTTAGTCTGCCCTTTCACGAAATATTTAATTAGATATTTTTTTTAAATGCTTAAGAATTTTCGAAAATTCCACCTGGCATCCGATCAGACAATATTTTTAAGTTGAATCAATACAGATCATTAACTGATGCTCATTAGCTAGTAGATACATTTGTCTTTTCAAATACAACTGACGTATAAGGATCATAATGGTGCTATGTGGATAAATTTGTCAGTTTTCAAGAGCAAAATTGGCAGATCTACGATTGTGAGCATGAACTGGCGTAATGGGGAGATAATTTTGACGAAGTATAATCCTGACTGTATGAAAAACATTTCTGTATAATTTATATACGAATTGACAACGTTCCGCCTTGTGATACGCTATTCGTACAAGACTATTTTAAGGATCTACTTTGCTGGAGCTCACCTTCACTAGTTTAGTCGTATGATATTTTCAAAATATTTTCTGTGATTTTATTTGCACGACAAAATGGAAGACGATATAATATCAATGGGTGTACATGCATTGGCATTTTTAAAAATGTGTATTTATTATAATGCATTAAAAGGAATCCCAGAAATAAAAAAAATCTTTTGTCGTGCAGTTGGAGGCTGTGCACCGCATTTTTTTCATTATACTTGTAAGGTGTCATTTTATCGCACTTTTGTAGCATGTTTTCCCTACCTGTTTATTTGCATGTCTTTTTGCAAATTCATTTTAAACATTAAACCCTCTACCGTAAAAAAGATACATATGGAAAACTTTGTATTTGAAGCACGTCTTATTTTCTTCTACCTATAGGATAATACTCTCATATTAATATGTTTATACCAACACGATTTATCATTTGATACAAAAAGGTAGTTATATAAATACGGATATTTCTTAGAATTGAGGGTCATCCTTTAAAAGTTACGGTCATCATTTACAAATTACGGTCATCTTACAACCAATTACGGTCACCCTTGTTATGAATCGCTGTTTCTGTTACGGTCATCTCGATTGTGATTTACGGTCATCTTCACGATTTTTTCAAATCGAAATTCCTGTTTCATGCACATTTCTCTGTAGTAATTAGTGATTTCCGTGTGAATCTTTTATAAATTTTCATCGTTTCAATGTATCATTTGTTAAGAAAATGATATAGAAACACTTTAACAGACAATACAGAAACTGACCTAATTTTTCATCCGACATCTTGGGATGACCGTGAATGCAGTTACGGTCATCAGCTTTACCCCAGTGATTTTAGGTACTTAAAATTAGGGTAGATATATATAGGGGTCCCGGAAACATGTGTTTTCTTTTAGGTCTTACGTAATCTTACTCTTATGGAAAATATCCAGATCAAGTCTAAGAGGGTGGTAAAGGGTTATTTTCGTCCAACGTGATCGCCGTTTTTTATTTCACGTTCAACGTGTTTTTACATTTTTATTTGACGTTCAGTCGTGCAAGACGGGTGCCTCGTTCAACGTGTTCTGCTTTTTTAAAATTTTACGTGCATCGTGATTTTCAAAGTCTTATTTTGCGTGCTCGGTATTTTTTAAATAAAATTCAAACACTTGGCAGGGATCGTCAAGAAATACTTTTTTAAAAGCCGTTAACCAATTATATCATAAATGGGTATACTAAATCGGGAATATCAAGTAAAACAAAGAGTTAATATATACAAGAAGACAGTGACTCAGTCACAAAAGGTTCACATAAAAGTATTTATTTTTCGTACAACGTTCATTACAGAAACTATTTCACGTTCAACGTGAAATTATGTCTTATTTCACGATTTTTTCGTGCAAGCACTCCCCTTTACCACCCTCGTCTAACTATTGGGAAGGGTTGAAAAGAGGCGTTATGTTCACGGACAAACGCGAAATAAAATTCCAATTTCACGATGAACGAAAAATAAAAAAATTGCTTGCCCGTTGCCGTTTTTACCAATTTCACAGTGAAGCACAAATTTTTTTTCACGGAAGGTTGAAATTAAAAATGGTAAAACACGTTGCACGAAAAAAACCTTTACCACCCTCTTTGGGTATACTGATTCTCTAAATCAGAGCGACACTAATAACAAGGAGCTTAGACATTTATCATGAATTTTGGTTAGCATTTCATTCGCGTACAGTGGATATTAAATATGGCACTGGCTACGGTTACTTTAAAAAAAAAAACGAGCAGAAAATAACAATTAGATCTGGATCTACTCTGTTTCTAGATGCGATTCTGATTGAAGTATAATGAAAATGGCACTGTTATCTGTCCAAGGTACAGTTTTTTGTCAATCCCGTTATATTTCAACATAAAAATCCCGATTTCCCATGGCTAAAAACGTGTGTTTCCCGTATCTCGATGTTTTTCTATCCCGAATTCCCGATCTTTAAACAAGGCAATCCCAATTTCCCGTTTCTAAAATCGGCCAATCCCGGCGTCCCAAAAAATGGTCTCGCCCGCCCCCCCCCCCCCCCCCCCCCCCCCCCCCTTGAAAGGAGGGGAAAGAGGGTGTTTAAAAATTATGAGTGTCAATTTTAAGTTTTCAATTTCCAAACTGTGTATTGCTACCTGTTGCTTATGTGGTAACAAATCCGGTAAATAGTCTAATTCGGTAGTCACATTCATGAAATGGAAGGGGATTGTAGTTACGACGTAAGGAACATATCCGATATCATTTGTGAAACGGTTATTTCATAACGGTCAACCAACTCGTGATGGACTTGGCGTCCGTAAAATTTACGAAGGGATGATTTCAACTTCACCATTTGGAACTCTTGGTTTAATAGCTTCCTTGTGAGCAGCAACATAGCGAACAAAATTGACCCTCTGCTTAAATTCACATTTGAGGTGTCTAGTTCTAGTATGACCTATTTAGATACCAAAGTGTACAAAGGTGACAGATTCCATAATAATAAAATCCTTGATGTTAAATCACATATAAAAAAAACTGAACATATCAATATTTACCATTCACTAGTGCACATCCGAAACACACATTCACAAGTATTACAGTGTGTGAATCTATACGTCATATTAGAAATAATAGTGACATCAATGAGTTAGATAGACATTTAACTAACTTACAAGATAAGTTAGTTGAAAGAGGATACTGTAAAAATGAAACAGAGAATGTTATTAGAAACGTTAAAAATACCACAAGCAGAAAAACAACCTTATTGAAGGCCGATATAATCCAATGGTTAAAAACCTTAGTAAGGTTTTAAGAAAACATTGGAGCAATCTGCAAAAAGACAAACAATGTAGTGAAATATTTACCCAGGTGCCTATCATAGCGTATAAACGTAATAAAAATATCAAAGAATACCTTGCTAAATCAAGGAAATAGTTGGGAGACTTTTGAAAAGAGACCCATGCTTTAATAGTATAAGCAAAAAATCTCGAAACACTGTTAGTTATTATTTTAATTATACGCAACAAACTTTCATTAAATGAAATTTGAAAAAAAACGGTGTAAAGTCTTGAGATTTATTACGTATGTTGGTTCACGGCCGACACTCGGCTAACCGAGAGATTGGTCGGTTAATCTATATTGAGTATGTGGCTATATCGGCGGTGGGTCTGTTAATCGGGTTGGCTAAAGTCTGTTAATCAGGTGTTATCGAGGAAATCATTGGAAATTCTGCATGTTTCATTGTATAACTTTTTAAATATATGTTTATCATAAAAATTATTCATGTCTAACAAAACAATTCAATGTACTGAATCCAGTGGTGTAATTATTATTTTTCTAGCTTCGATGTACGATCTATAAAATGAAAAGGCGTGTTACTCATCAATAAATTTATACACATTTTACACACACAAAATGTACACAAAAAGACACGTTGGTTGAATTTACTTGCATGCGATATTTTGAACATCGAACAAAGACAGGCATTATGTTTGTCAACCAAATTGATATCATTGTGTGAAAAATCTACACAAAAATCTGTATTTTGGTGACATAAATCAATCTTTATTTAAAACCTGGTCTGTTAATGGGTCGGATGTATAAAACCCGGTCTGTTAATTGGTCTGTTAAGAGTTATGAATGGCAATAAAAGTATAATTTTATTGCTGAATGGGGTGTTATCGGATCAAATGGGTAGGCTCAAGACGAGTGGCTAAAATATACGGAAACAACACATGAGCAATCAAACATAATATATACGGAAACACTGACATGAACAATGAATTTAGGCCATGAATATTGAAAACTGATATAAAAAGTGTAATATTAAAGTATTATTATACATCATGTTAAAATGCCATATTTTGATTGCCTAATACGAAGGTGTTAATTTACTCTATCACATGGCTGAGCGGGTGACAATTTTTGGAATGTCACCCTCTCGGCTAGACCAATCAAAAATCGGCAGTTTAAACGACAATGGATTGAATCTACATCAAGTTATTTTATAGACAATGCTTAAAGTTCTAATTTACTATACAACGAAGCGTGGAACGACTCAAACTTATTTCTTTTACAATTGTTGGAAAAACGTATTTCACTTGTTAATATTTTTACTTTAAAACCTATAAATCATTGTGTGTTCTGCTTATTGTTGATATTAAACGCATTCGTTCACCATCGATGGGTTTCAACTGGTGATGTACATTTCATCATGTTCATTGTGATGTATATTTCTCCGCCAGATATGAGGCCTTTTGAAAGGGGTATTTACCTAAAATTTAAATAAAATAAGTAACAATAACAAAATAACAACAATTGAAACATTTTTTTTTTCTTGATAGCAGAGCTTTTTTTCCCGTTTCGGGCCTAATCATTGTATCGTTTATATGTCAAGTCAATGCACTACTATTGTCTATTTACTTCACTTCTGATGATTTTTCAAATACCCGTTACGCTGTCAAGTACGTGACTACATAGAAAATACTTTATAATAAAACTCATCTGTTAAAGAAAATGATGATAGGACATTCATTATAATAAATCAAATATCACATAGCTGAGAGGGTGATAGAGCAGATCGGTATCCCTCGAAAAAACATTGTCAGCCTTGGCTTCGCCGCGGTTGACAATGTTTTCTCGGGACCCAATCTGCTCTATCACCCTCTCAGCTATGTGTTATTTATATCTTATCACATATTTGTTACGGATACGGATAAATTTTTAAGATTTAACTGTTATGTTTCATAAAATTGTTATAATTGAACTTTTTTCCCTCTTTTCTGCAACACTTAAATATGTGATAAATAGCTTAAAGATTATAACATGTTTTTCCATATTTGCCCTGGTATCACCCCTCGACCCATATCGACCCTCGACTAAAGCCTCGAGGCCGAGATGGGAGTCTCGGGACGATACCAGGGCTAATATAGAAAAGGGCATGTCATAATCTATACATATTGATTTCATCCAAGAATGGTCGCATATATCATGTGGATTCTGTTTAGGTTGTCATGAATGACACTAATTTGTATCTAAATTGGTATTAACCAGTATATAAATCAGAGATAAACGTCGTAATGTAACTAAACATCAGTAAGTAAAATATATTGGGATGCTAGAATATATAAAGAATAAAGAAATAATAATGAGTAAGATAAAATAAAATGTAGAGAAAAGTAACAGACAATTTAAAGAATATAGAAATAAACAACACCCCCAATCCGGACCCTCATTGTATACACGAGAATCTGGATGGAAACACAGAATATATAGAATAATAGATAAGGACAGTAGGAAGTGATGCATTAATAAAAAAAGATAGAAAAAAATAATAACTGTTTGAGAAAAAAGACATGAAACACCCCGGGGTGTTGAAACAGTAACGGATTGCTATGTATTCATATTGGTAATAAATGCTAAAAGTTTACATGCGGACAACTGCAGTTCTCCTCTGCACTTATGTAGAAAGGAACTAAACGGAATAAAATGAATTAAAACTTAAGATAACCAAATGTAGCTGCATTTGCTCCTTTCCATTTACTTCTTTAGACTGATTTGTAAACAACAGATGATTCAGTAATAGAAGAAAAGAACCAATAGGATGATGTTGACGATTTAGAGTTTAACGTCCAGTGACAAATATCATGTGCATATGAGAACGACAACACGTTATATATACCCTGTGTTATATTAGAAAGACACTTTCGGACGGATTTGAGAACGCGCTACTTTGAACAGACACAAAAATTAAGGCTGAAGAAAACGTTAATAATAGATTCATGCATATTCCAGCAGGCAATCCATATCCATGTGAACACACCCCTTAATAAAATGCAAAGGAAGTCAAAATCAAAATGTTCTTACTAGAAGGATACTGTTGCAGCGTATTGTCATTTTTTTTTACTCAAGAGCATCTCATTCTTAACTTTTTCAAAGGGAAAATATAAAGGTAGCACAACTATTGTCGTGGCTAAATAACTCTTAACTGACACAATTTCAATTGTCCAACCCATTAACAGACTTTATTCCCATAATGTTCACTAAAACGTGGTATTTATTACTCACGTTATATTACAATTATGAAATATTTACTAATTTCAATTTTTGTTTTAGAACCAAAGTACGATTTTGTGTCCTTTAAATGATATCTAAAATTGTTTTTTTCGCCTTTCATTACAAAAATTGCTATGCGTATAAGCATAAATACTACATACTTGCGCGACGCCTTTTAGTTTTACTGAAAACTGCGCAGACTATGAAATGTTTTTACAGTTGGAAAATGTTCTATGATATATATCATTTTGTCAGACACTTTTCTTTTTTTGATTTGATTCTTATAATGTACCTAAAATCTGTATATTAAATAGATTTTAATATTAAAATTGTGCGTTTTACTCTTAACAGACGTATAACCAACCCGATTAACAGACCAACCGCCGATATAGCCGCATACTCAATATAGATTAACCGACCAATCTCTCGGTTAGCCGAGTGTCGGCCGTGGGTTGAAGGAACAGCATTTAATTATAAACCGTGCATTTTCTACAGGTATCTACATGGAATTTTTCCAGAAAAAACGTACGCTGACCCTATCTTTTCTTTTGATATTCTCATAGCTATCTTTGTACTAGCTTTGTAGCTATCTTTTCCTAACTTATATTACAATTCTATCATTTTGTTTAGTTTCTAATCACAAAATCTTGTTTTTTCCTGTTTAATCCATACAAAATGTGTCATTTTGTCACAACCTGTAGCTTGAGAAAATGCATGGTGACCTATCATTTTTATTATATTTTTGATCAATAGATACTACGTTTTGGCAAAGTATGAACAAATTCCATCATTTTTATTTTAGTCTCCCATACCACCTTAAACATATGAACATTAAACGGACTTCGTTACTAGTATATAGACAGTAGTGAGCTTAATATGTATATGGTGAAATATGTAATTATAGCTAGTTCCCTATAATAATGTTAACGGGCAAGATAAATTAGATCCCGGATACATAGATCCAAGATACACAGAACAAAGACCCGTTAGGCCACACTTAAAAAATATTTTGGTTTGCCCAAACCCTACCCAGAGGTTGAGACAGTGGGGGCAGTGTGTAGGTAGGTAGGCATTTAAAAATATTTTTTTTTACAAACGCAATTATAGGAAACTGTACGGTCTTCAACAATGATCAACAATGAGAAAAACCAATACCGTATAGTACGATGATAAAAGTACGGTCCAGTGGCGGATCAAAAACTTTTCATTTAGGGGGGGGGGGGGGGGGGGCGGGGTCCACGATTGAGGGTTTGGATGGGGTTAAATGATTAAAGAATAATGCCCTTAAAAAATGAAGATTAGAGAATAACGGGCAAAAAAATTGAAGATTAGAGAAAAAAGGGGTTTATTTTTTGAAGATTAGAGAAAAAAAGGGGTTAATTTTTTGAAGATTAGAGAAAAAAGGGGTGAAAATTAAATGTTTACAGAATAACAGACCCCCCTCCCCCATCCAGACCCTCATGATTCAGTGATTCCCTATAATAAACCAAATTTTTCCTACAAAAGGGGTGGCCCGGGCACCCAGGCACCCCCTTGATTCGCCTAAGGGACCCAACATAAAAAATAAGAAATCATTATTATAGCAAAACAATTTACGAAAAAGAAATACGACTAATATGAACCAATGACTTCACATACGGCAAAAATGCGGGTACTTTATTCATTAGCTAAATCACGTGACCTATACTAAATAGTTATCAAAAGTACCAGGATTATAATTTAGTACGCCAGACGCGCGTTTCGTCTACATAAGACTCATCAGTGACGCTCAAATCGAAATATTGATAATGCCAAACATGTACAAAGTTGAAGAGCATTGAGGATCCTAAATCCGCCCCTTTGTGCGAGTTATCTCCCTTTTAAACTCACATGCCAAACACACATAAAAGGAAAATTGATTTCAAGCGACTTGCCGACGGAAACTTTAGTGGCACTGACCGTACAGCGACAGAGACCGTCGAAAGGAGAGAAGTCTTACCTGAAACATATGATGTCGAGCGGATAATTGCATGATCTCGCAAGCTGAAAAGGGTATGTTTTTCTGCCAGGTTCTGATATTATGACCTTGAGTGAGTCTGACTTAAAATTAACCCATTGTTGTTAAGTAATAGCCTATTGTAATAAGTTGAGACCGAATCGTTTCTTTCTTCTTTTTTTTTTACAAGAGATGATGATGATGATGGATGGCTACTTTATTACGTCCAGCGACAAATTTTGATATGTATATTCAGGACAAGAACAGGTTAATATCAAAGATTAAGATAGGCTCTTGACTTGGGACAGGCACATAAAGACTACTGTGGCCGGTTTTAAGATCTTTTAACATACGAGTGCTCAACTTCACCCTTTTTTCTTTTCTTTTTTTTTTGATCTGGGACACTATGTTTCCCTAAAAGTTGTTAGAATAAGATCGGAATGGGTTAACTGAAGGACATTGGTTATGCATTTTGAACATCTGGATAGAGGGGCTGGGTTTCATTTTTTTTTTTACTGAAAATCCAGGAGGGGGAGGGATGAGTACTTATGACGTCATGCAAGGCTATTTTTTTTTGGGGGGGGGGGGAGGGGGCAGCTTGATAGTAAAACAGCTGTAAATTTTGCCACATGATGTCTAGCATGAAATTGATCGGAGTGGACAAACCTCTTGAGAAAACAAGAAAAGCGTAATCAATAATCTTATATTATAGTTTTCAAGCCGGATTGAGTCAGTCAGTCACATCTAAAAAAGAGGGTGTTCTAACTTGTAGTTTTTCTTTAGAAACGGAACTTCTCATTGACTGGCAGCGATAACAATCAGTTATACAGACGCGATCTCACCATACGTGACTCAAACAAATTAACTACATTTCACAAATTAAAAATTTAGAAATTCATGTAACGAATGAAGAATATATACGTTAACAAATTAAGAAATTGTGTTTACACATTAAAAAATTGCATTTCACAAATCAAGAATTGAATAATTATGGCGGATGTTCCCTTCCATAATACAGGCGCTTATTAAAAGTTTGGGCGTCCGCCCGGCTATGCTGGATATTAATGTAAGCAGTCAAGCTCAGCTATTAAAATTGTAGATGTTAAACCAGATACCTCGTGTAGGGAGAATGTCATATTCTCTGCACATTAAACCTTTGTAGCATGTCACTCTTTCATGGTGCCATTTTATTTCGGAAGGCAACATGTTTTTAAAATTTCAACGACTTTTATTTAAAACGGCCCTATTACATAAAAAAAAATTAATGGAGATTGAAGAAGTTCTTACTGAAGTCATATAAAAAAAATCGGTCTTTACGAGCTCTTAATTTCTGTTTTAGATTAAAACTCCAACTAGTGTTATTCTCGTTAATAAACGTAAAATATTAGGTCCTATACGTCATTCCCGGTACGATACCAGGCCCGTAGCTAGGAATTTTTAAGGGGGGGGGGGTTCGTTGGACTCACAACCTCGACTTTAACAGTCCCAATTCGAACAGAACATTGACTTTAACAGTGCTTATTTGTTTTCAAGGGGGGGTTCGTCCGAACCCCTGAACCCCCCCTGGCTACGGGTATGGACACTAGTAACCTATCTACAGTATTCATTCTTAATTCAAATAATGCGTGAAATATTTAGCACTGGACGTTATGTCTCCTGTGTGTGTGTCTTAAGTGAAGCTCGAAAACTAAAATTTATTAAAAAAAACTCGGATAACCAGTTTATGTTTTGAAGAGCTTTTAAAATCCAGACTGATTTTAAAAAAGGAAGCCAATTCTGCTCAAAGCCCGCCGTGCAAAAAAAAATCACTTCTGAAGAACAACGTCTCTATGGACGTTATAAAGAAAATAGTAAATTGGTCATATATGTAATTATGTTTTTCTATGCTTTACACGTATTTTTCATATGTTATTATCCATCATCATATCACACTGACGCTAGACGCATGACAAATTCAAAATCAAGCACACCTTTTTACCTGCATGCTTTCTAGTTACCGCCAAAAAAAATCCCTGCTTACCTGTAATATATTTTCATACCTGTGTATTTGTATTCAGTCGTTGGATGTGTTGCGCCATATTATATATATTTATAGAAAGGTGAGTTAGTAAATCGATAGTTTATTATAGTGTCATAATCTAATATACATCATCATATACAATATAAAAATCTTTAGAACCATATTAGATACGGAGGTCTTTTATAGGACAGATGAGCCATTAATTTAATTTAAACATATTTATTTATAGTGGATTGGGAAACAAGTTTTGCAACTTATATTAATCCCTTTCCACTTTGCGGGTACGAGTGCTGCCTTGTAGCGGCATTAGCCTACTCTTTTTTTAGAAATCTACAAGGGTGTCTTTAACGTGCAAGAGATATGGCTCTCTCTTAACACGGGTCGGCCATTTATCGTCCCCGGCGGACTATCATCGTTTCCTCAAGACCATACTCGCAAATGGTGTCAAGGGAGAGCCGAAAATTGAGTTCCTGAGACATTTTCATCCTTTAAAAAATATATATATATGTAGGACTCTAAAGTGCGAAAGTACTCTAAAGTGCGATGGTCTACGGCTACGCTAAAGTGCGATGGTGTCGTACACTAAAGTCATTGGCGGATCCAGGAGGGGGGTCCGGAGGTTTGAACCCCCTTTTTTGGGACGATCAATGCATTTGAATGAGGACATGTGGTTGGAACACCCCTCCCCTTTATCATGTGTTAGGATCCCCCTTTTTAAAATGGCTGGATCCGCCCCTGAAAGTGCGATGGTCGTTTGCTTTTTAAGTCCGATGATATGACACGCTAACTTCCGATGGCGTAACGCGGATGTGGTTCAGGCAATGGTTTTCTTTTATTGCTGAGTTTCTGTTACATTTTTGTTTGTTTCATTTATATATCAAGTCGTAGTCTTTCTCTTTTGAATTGTTTTACACTGGTCATTATATAACCCTATATGCTGCATGGACGGTGACATTCCATTAGTCCGACAACCATTATTCCGACAGCCAATCACTCCGACAGCCCACTATTCCGACAGCCGATTACTCCGACAGCCCACTATTCCGACAACCCATTACTCCGACAACCCATTATTCCGGCAAAGCATCTGTCTTATGTTTATGGGTAAATTTTCTCTAAAAAGACCAACTCCGTTCTCTTTAATATTTGTGATTGTCCGTTTTGATTCCAATTATTCTTTCCATGCGGTATATTTGTCTCAGTATATTAGAGTTGATACACATGCTTATTGCAACCGCTCAGTCCTTTCCCTCGTCCTTCTTTCGTTTCTGGGTATTTTATTTGTCCTTATATTTCATCGTTTGTGTGTCCCACTGTCAGTCTGCTGTTGTAGTTCGTTGTTTGTTGGTGTCTTGGTCTACCTTTCACTTTGATTTTTTGGTTTCCCCCTTTTGCGTATTAGATAAACATGATAAATCGTCGTTGTCAACACAAGAAAACTTTACTATTATGGGAAAACTGATGATTTTTTCAATTATGTATAATACACGTCTTGATACTGACTGTGCTTTTGATATCGATCAACGATGGTTTCCTGGTTTATTGAAGTCGGTTATATCGTTTTCGGATTCAGTACTCAACAACTTCCTGTTTACCAAAATATTTGGGCGAGGGTTATATCATCAGTAGCTCGCACCATCACTGGTTGTTCTTGCTCTTTATAGACCCTGTGATTTGGAAAACGAAATATTTTTTTCTGTTCCTTCTATATACAGATTTCGAATTGAGTATATAATAGAAAGTATTCGAACTACTTTAGCCGTATGTAATATATACGGAGTTATTTCTTAAAAAAATGTTCTTACATAAACGTAATGAATCCGACAGACAAATTTTATTTTACCCTGATACCCTGATACCTGACTAGATAAGTGTCGGACTTATGGGTTGTCGGAGCAATGAGTTGTCGGACTATTGGGTTGTCGGACAAATGGGCTGTCGGACTAATGGGCTGTAGGAATAATGGCGATAAATGTCGGACTTATGGGTTGTCGGAGCAATGAGTTGTCGGACTATTGGGTTGTCGGACAAATGGGCTGTCGGACTAATGGGCTGTAGGAATAATGGCGTGTAACCGCATGGACCATGGTTTTACGTTGACGACCGTATGATTATTAGTTGCATACATGCGGTTAGATAGTATATTTCATTTTTTGCCGTTGGATTCTTTTTAAAAAAATTTAAATCGGGTTGCTATTTTTTCTTTGAATTGTTTTACACGTTTTTTTTTTTAGGATTATGTACCCTTGTGTTGATTCAATCATAAAAATATAGAAATTTTATAGAAAATCCACAGCCTTTCCACTTGTACTCTCATATTTTGCAATTCGGTGACTGATACAGAATTATTGCATGCAGTGCTATTTCCTTAAAACAAGTTTATAAATTAATTTACTGGTTAAAACAAATATACATATAGACCAAATCAAGTACACCTTTCAGGGTCTGCTCAACTTTAGTGACTCAGCAGGAGTTTTTTTTAATTAAAAGGTTGTTTAGAACTTTTTGTAAAAAATAAACACCAGCACATCATAGAAAACCAAGTGAGTAATCTATGTTTCAAATTTTATAACATCTTTGTATTAAAGTATAAAGGCTATTGATTTTCTATGAAAATATTGGTTTATTTGCCACAAAGTCCCCCTTTCTCTATTGAATGCAACAAAACATGCTTTACACGAAGTTTACCCTTTGTATATGTACAAAATGGCCTATCACTATTATTCATTATATTTGTTGTTTTGATACTATTTCAGTTAGAAAAGTTCGTACTTGACTGGCTACAGAAGGTGTCATAAACACAGGCTTTCGTCTCAGAATTTTTTTCTATATACGGTATATAGGATTTTTTTTTTGTTATATAAAGGTATATACGGAAAGAAATCTGAGATGCCTGTGGTCATAAACCTTAAGGCCCATTGATCTTTATAAAAAAAGCATGCTGTGTAAAACAATGCTCTGTGTTAAAAATCATCAGTTGCATACATCAATGACATTAGGTCGTGACTAGAGAGTTGTTGAATTGACTATCATATATTATGATGATGATCTGTTCATTAGGTCGCTGTCTAGTTGACGTATATTCCTTATTTAACATTTTACGTGGGTTTTTTTCCTTCTAGTTCTTAGTTTTTATGTTCGTTTGTGATATTTTCGTTAAAGGGGAACTAGCTATACAAGGTATATAAAAAATCTAAAATATGATTTTTTTGTGTTCAATCATTAATGAAAGTGATATAGGGAAATGGTACTTCGCATTTAGCCGCAAGTCTGCTTCAATTTTGTCAAAATAAGGTTATAAACATTGATGATGAATAATTCGACCTTATTGAATCCGTATTCATGTGAACTTCAATTAACCCCTTAGCTAAAGATGCATAACACAGGAATTGTGCGTGTAAAGTTATTTAAAGAAAAAAGAATGTCAACATTAAAAGTGAAACAAAGGTAAATTATTTGAATGACCGATTCGATCCACAAAATATCATTCGTATACAGGTAAAAACAATGTTTAACATATATTTTCAATCTATAAAATGAAATTAAACAGACCTTGATCTAATTGCACGATTTCGACTAGACTAAATTACACACAAAACGAAGCTTCATATTATTGAACCCAGGTCTTGTAAATTGTTTGCTTTAGACTTTTTATAATTTGGATAAATGTTTTACTTTGTAATAAATCAAATAAGAAAATTTGAGTCAAATCGGTAAACACGAATTTAATGGCTTGTGCATTGTCGGATCCAGGGGGAGGGGAGTCCGGGGGTTGGAACCCCCCTTTTTTTGGCCGATCAATGCATTTGAATGAGGACAAATAGTTGGACCCCACCCCCTTTTGTCCTAGGTTGGGAGCCCCCCTTTTTAAAATGGCTGGATCCGCCTCTGTTGTGTCCCTTTGATAACTGCCTCAATTCAATGAATACTATTCACCAACGGTATACTTATACTTTTTGTAACTAACATTGACTTTTGTATATGTATTTACAGAATAAATATTAGAGAGCACTTTCGAATTCATATAGCTATATGGGTAAATACCTGGTAACGGTAGCCAAAACAATCAATATATTGCTATAAAGAGTTTATAACCTACCAAAACTAAGTTAAAAAATAACACTGGATGTATTCATTTATATTGTACATCAATGTTATATTTACACATCTTTAGATAAGGTCTAATGCATTTTTCGGTTGTATTCGTTTTTTTCTAACTTTGTGTTTTACAATAAATATAAGAAAAATATAGATCTTTGTTTGATGCATCGTAAATCCGTATGACGTCGAGTGCGTTGTTGGTGATATACGGATGTTGCTTTCCAGTTCGCATTTATTGTATTTAGAATCTAATCAAAGTTTCGAAATTGATAACTATATGATAGTATATATCAAAATGTGCATAATTAAAAGCAGAAATGAAATAGCCCTGAAAATCAATACCAACACCACAGTCCGGACACCATGTTCTTATTCTTGTTCCCGAAAATCTGTTCTTTTTGCCAGAACAAACGGCACATCTCATTCTCCTTTTGTTGGGAATCCATTCTATGAAGTGCCGAGCAGTAAGTCTGGTACTGTGAAGTAAGCAACGTCTACCCGGTCGTGTCTGTCCTTCTCTGTGTTGTCCAATCAAACCCTGCATTATTTCCTGCTGAAATGTCAAATGGTCCATTTTCTTCTGTACCACAAAGGTATTTCTATAACATATGTAGGCGTTAACTGAAAACAAAATAAAACAATATTATTAAATTGATGTTTTTTAATACCTTTTGGAAAACAAAGTCATATTTGAATTGTATGCGAGTTTAGTTTGAGAAATGGTAATTAATTATCAGTATGATATAGGACTAAATGTTTGTAAAAACATCAGAACTAAACCCGTCACACCAAAATAATAAGATAGAGAACAAACAATTGCATAGCGCTCGTATACTAACTTTAAATATATTTTTCAAATTAAAGCCTTTCGGTAACTTAAAATTTCGAATAAAACCATACCTGTTGCTTTTATGGAAGATTGAACAAAATCTTCTTCCATCCTTTGGAAGTTTTGCTTTTCTTAAACTTTGAGGCATGCCTTTTCTTGTTTTAATTACTGTACCCAGGTCCGTAGCCAGGAATTCCCAAGGGGGGTTATTTGGACTCACAAACTCGACTTTAACAGTCACAATTCGAACAGAACGTCGACTTTAACAGTGCTTATTTTTTTTCAAAAGGGGGGGTCGGACGACCCCCCCCCCCCCCCTTGGCTACGGGTATGGTACCAGTACAATATCTACCCCTGTTTCTGAGGTCGTGTACTAATTTCGGACTGGTTAACCAACTGTCGATGGTCACATGGTGCTGTTTTTCAAAGTGGGGTCTCATCAGATCCATAACAACTTTGTATCTAGAATATACATGGCATTGCATTCAATATTTACTGCAACGTTTATTACCCTAATATGTTATTTGAAATAAGTTAGAAATTCATGTCGATGGTTACCGTCTTTATAATACACCAAAGGCCTTCTACGACAATGTGTGTACGGTATACGGTTTTATGATTATATATTTTTTTAGAATATACATGTACATGTACATGTAGTTCACAGTGTTCACAGCGCTCGTATGTTGTATACTATACTATTGTATGTTTGAGTTAACGGTATGTAAAAATTTGAGAAACATAAATTAAACTGATTTTTTTTACAAATTAACTGATCATGACATTTAATAACTTTCTATTGTGCACTACATTTAATAACAGTCTGGTCGAAGAATCATGTTGCTCTCTATAGTCGTTTTATTAATTTCTGTTATTGAATGCCACCGATTTGACGAATACCACTTGTACAGATACAACGGACTTACTATTACTAAGATTAGTTTATCACAAAAGATTTACAGGACAATACAAAATTCGTTCGTTTTTGTTTATTAATTCTCTGCAAACCGAAGTGTTATAGGAGATGATCACTTTCTATTTGCTTAGTGTGGTTATTGAGAAAAGCGTTGACTGGTGTTAAATTCATTATGCTACATGTAAAAATGAAAAAAACGAAAATAAATCATTTCCAGACTTGAATTATTCTTTTGAAATGACACAATATAAATGTATAGACGTTATGCATGATATTGGTGTCACTTTTGGTAACGTCGTAGGTTAACGTCAAAGTCGTGTACTTTATTGACGTGATGTTTTTATTGCCTTCTATTCTAGTAAAGTCTTTAAACACATTGTTTTTGTGAATAAAAGGAGATAAGGGTTAACACCATGTTCTCCAGAGGCGGATTTAGGGGGGGGGGGGGGGGCAGGGCCCCCCTTTTTGGAAACAAATTTGGTTGCTTATATAGGGAATCACTGAAGCGTGACTGGCCCCCTCTTAGATCAGTCAGTGGGCCCCCACTTATGAAAATTTCTGGATCCGCCACTGTTCTCTAGGACAAAAGAAATTATGAGGTATACATAGTGTGTTCTATGAACGAAACAAGATATTGGATATTCAGTAAATGGACATAAGGGTTTGTCGACTACGATTTGTTGTTATATATTTCATGTAAATCTACATTATTTCATAAAAATTATTCAGGGACAATTTCATGTTGGGGGTTTTAATAAAATTGGTACTAACAGAAGCAGAACTCTCATAGTTTGTTTTTTTTTTGGGGGGGGGGGGGGGGGGGTTAATATATTTGTTGTGTTAATTATCAATTTCTGATGATACACACAAAATTGATTTTCATCCTAAAATTTGCTTTATATTCCAACTAACTTAATTTGAAAAAAAAAATAACTAAAGAAAAATTATGACCAAATAAACAAAATTATATTCTGCGTCTTTCAACACATGGTTTTTAAATGCCGTCAAAATGTAGTTTTGTATAAAATTATAAATGATTGTTTTATTAGCTGACCGAATTATTTGTATGTTGAGAAAGCCAGGACTATTGAAAATATATGTATATGCGCATTGGAGAGGATGGACTCTTGGACTTAACACTACTGGTTTTTGGAAAAGACACTCTTTCCTATGATCAACATGTGCAAATTGTTAAACAAGTATTCAATTTTATAAAGAGATCAAAACGATTCCTTGTAGTATAGTATCAACATAGGTAAAACACACATCATCATCATTATCATCATCAACCTAATCTCTGTCGTTCTTTCCTCATTCCCTCTACTTTTTTCAGTATAGATAAGTTATATTTATGTTGTTTATATTATATGATGTATGCTCACGTTCAATTTGTATTGTTATATATATTGTATTGTGGAGAAAACTTTATAAGTATGTTTTACTTGTGTCTGATCCTTTTTCGCTTTGAGCAAATAAAATATGTTTAAACTAAAAAAAAATTGGAGAGGATGGGTATGTCTTAAAGGCAGTAGGAACGTTCTTCTTGCATTGAGCCCGAACACCAACAATTGTGGAACTATCATGTTGCTACATGTATATATATATATATATAACGATTGATAAAATATACGTCACACCAAAGTTCGCGGTATCACATTCAGAGTTATTTTTTATATAGTTCTGTAGAGTTTTGAAAAGGTTAAATGGAAGACTAGTATGAAGTTTTGAACTTTTGAATTTCCTCGGAGTACTTTTGTGATTTCACTTTTATAAATAAGTATTTTTAACTTGACCCCGCTTTAACCGAAAATTAATTGATTGCGTATTGGTGATTTACGAAATTTCAGCAGTCTTCTTAAGGAGAAGCATATGTGTATTTCTATCCAATGCATCTATACTATTAAACGAGAAGACCTCATTTTGTGTGTCGCTTCTCTTCCTTCCACAATAAATCAATCATCATGCCTCTGTGTCCTATAGGTAACATGCATAGTCGCATTTGTCATCCATTCTTGCGATTATTCAGATTGAGTTATTTTTGGAGAAAAACGACAAAAAGGAGTCCGGATATGATTCCGTCATCAGACTGACTTGTAGTCAAAGATAAGACTTCCGGTTTGAAACATGCACAAATACAACCAATCGTATGATAGATATCAAAAATGAAAAATAAATAAGCCAATCAGAGCGTTCTCCATATCATGGTGTTTAGATCGCAAGGCCAACACCTATTATACCTCCTTATAGAGGACAATTATTTTCTTCCTTCCACAATAAATCAATCATCATGCTTCTGTGTCCTAGCTATAGGTAACATGCATAGTCGCATTTGTCATCCATTCTTGCGATTATTCAGATTGAGTTATTTTGGGAGAAAAACGACAAAAAGGAGTTCGGATATGATTCCGTCATCAGACTGACTTTTAGTCATAAATAAGACTTCCGGTTTGAAACATGCACAAATACAACCAATCGTATGATAGATAACAAAAATGAAAAATAAATAGGCCAATCAGAGCGTTCTCCATATCATGGTGTTTAGATCGCAAGGCCAACACCTATTATACCTTCTTATAGAGGACAATTATTTTTTGCGCTTATCTACATGTAAACTACGATTATACTACTTTAATATATAGTCTAAGAGACTCTCTGTCAACTGTTTTCTTTGAAATGTTTACTATTTAAGGGGTCATACCAGTTGCATATATATATTAAAATAAGTAAAACATGTGACACAAGTACAACCAATCGTATGACAGGTAACAAAAATGAAAAATAAATAAGCCATTCAGAGCGTTCTCCATATCATGGTGTTTAGATCGCAAGAATCACAACTATTATACCTCCTTAGAGAGGACAATTATTTTTTCGCGTTTATCTACATGTAAACTACGAGTATACTACTTTAATATAGAGACTCTGTATTCTGTCAGGGACTTTCTATGTTAGTGTAGAAAGTCCCTGATTCTGTCTACTGTTTTCTTTGAAACTATTTAAGGGGTCATACCACTTGCATATATATTAAAATAAGTAAAACATGCTCAACTTCATCTAAAACTACCTCGACCAAAAACTTTAACATGAAGCGGGACAGACGGACGGGCGGACGACCGAACAAACGAACGCACGGATGCACATACTAGAAAACATAATGCCCATAAATGGGGCATACAAATTTATTGTTAAAAGGGAAAATAGTGATTTGGCAAAAATGAAAGTAAGGTAGAGATTAGAGGAAGGCCGGACCTTTTACGGGGCGTCGGGATCGGGTGTGTTTAAGCTCCTCATTTTGGGATTGATCCTTACGTTATCTGGGAATATATTTTTCGAATTCGGGATTTCGGGATATGAATTTCTTTAAATTCTGCATCTCGGGATTTCATGGTTTTAAGCCCGGGATTTCGGGATCAGGACCCCTCCGACCACCCCTCAAATTAGCCTTAGTCGGTCTTGGTCATTTATACAAGATTCATATCCTACCATTGGCATGTTAAAAAGGCTCTTAAAAGAATGGATTGTCCTAAAAGCATAGCATTTTATTAGACTAATAATGGTCTATCATAATATATAAACAGTTACATTTATTTCATGTCTGAAACGGTGCAAATTTTTAATTTGATTTGACTTTTACCAAAAGAAGCATTGTAGCAAAGGAGATGAATAATTGTGGTCTGAGGCCAGAAAAACGAAATAATTGAATTTAACAGAAAGGAAACAAATATCGGACTTTGGAAAAAGGAAGAGAGCTTTTCATACCTTTTAAGAAATTCTCCATACATAATATCTTTGACAAAAAATCATCCTACAATAGTTCACAAGCTGTATATGCCCGCGATTTCGCGGGTGTGTTCTAGTATATATAACATGTACAATAAAAGACATTTTTTTAGGACAACAACAGAATAAGAAAAGAATTGCGTCCAAAATTTGTTTTATTTGCAGAGAAAACCGCAGTGCACAGAGAAAGAAACCAATCTACGACAGGAAACCGACACTTCCTAGTAAATAAAATTCATCGAATTTAAAACCTCGATGTTGACATCCTAGTGATCAGTATAGCTATACTTCTTAGATCGCTCGGAAAACAAGGCCTCTGAAATTCGTTAAATAATAAAAAATATATGGGTATGATTGCCGATAAGACAATTCTCTACCAAAGAATTTAACTATTATAGATCACAGTACGGCTCTCAACAATGAGCAAAATTGATACCACACAGTAATTTATAAAGGCCCCGAAATAAAATAAGGTAAAACAATTCAAACGAGAAAAGTAACGGCCAGATTTAAATGCATATCAATAAACGGGGTGAAAATATATAGATACAGCAACAAACCACAGCCACTGAATTTACAGGCTCCTGACTTGGGACAGTCACATACAGAATGTAGCGAAGTTAAACATGTTTGCTGGCGCCAAAACCTCCCCTTACCTAAAAGTGAAACAGTACAACACATACCCTCGCACATTCAAAACTAGTATCATTAACCGGATTTTTGTGACAAAAATGTCGGTTATTGATTTGGGGATGTACGGCGGGCGGCCGGGCGGGCGGTCGGGCTGTCGGGCGGTTTGGGGCGGCAATAAAATGTTGTCCGTGCATTAACTCATGAGCCGTTCAACCAAAGCTTTTAAAATTTTAATATGTTATTACTGACAACTATGGGTGCTATAAACAGTTTCGTATAAAAAACTAACTAAAAATAGACATGGAGGGAAGTCCCTTTTTATCAACATAATTGGTGAAAAAGTATCATGTTTTTTGTATTTGGTTGTAAAGATATGTTAATTAACTTCAATTAAAACAGGTTGAATGATTAAAATAATTTAAAAAAATAGATTAAATATTCATGTTTTGAGGGGAGACAACACTGTAAACAGTCTGTTTTTTTGGCAGTGAAAATTCAAAACTTATTTGCAGCCACTGTAGCTCTTTTCGGAGCAGGCGAACGTAGCCTGAAGCATGAATTTTTTGAAAGACCAGGTAAAAATCTATGAAATACATACAACTTTGATTATGAAAAATGTGCAGGTATCATGTCTTCAGGGGTGTGCACATGAACTGATTTCAGTTTTTTTAAACTTAAATTAGGCAATGTTTTTCCCAGTTTCTCTGGATAAAACTTTTTTATACTATTAAAAGTACACTTTTTTTTTTATTCCATTATAAACTAGAGAACATTCTGATTCCAGTGATATCTAGTTTTATACAAGTATCTTTATTAATCAGTCCACCACTAAGGGTCACTTATACATGGTCCCTCAAAATATGACGTCATAGAAAAAAAACTGTTGATTGCACCCTATACGAAGGTCAAGTTCAATAATGGCGATTTTGACTTTTACCGTTCAGGAGTTATGGTTCTTGGAAGATTGAAAAATGGAGTTTCCAGTCGTGTCCGTGTATTTACGCATGAACTGTTCTACCAAAGCTTCCCAAATTTTAATATGTTGTTACTGATGACAGAATGGAGGTCAAGTTTAATAATGACGATTTTGACTTTTACCGTTCAGGAGTTATGGTTCTTGAAAGATTGAAAAATGGAGTTTCCAGTCGTGTCCGTGCATTTATGCATGAACTGTTCTATCAAAGCTTCCGAAATTTTAATATGCTGTTACTGACGACAAAATGGAGGTCACGTTCAATAATGACGATTTTGACTTTTACCGTTCAGGGGTTATGGTTCTTGAAAGATTGAAAAATGGTGTTTCCCGTCGTGTTCGTGCATTTTCTCATGAACCATTCAACCAAAGCTTTTGAAATTTTAATATGTTGTTACTGATGACAAAATAGAGGTCAAGTTCAATAATGACGATTTTGACTTTTACCGTTCAGGAGTTATGGTTCTTGAAAGATCGTAAAATGGCGTTTCCATTCACGTTGTTGAATTTACTCATGAACCATTCAATCTAAGCTTTTCAAATTTTAATATGTTGATACTGATGACAAAATGGAGGTCAAATTTGATATTGACGATTTTCACTTTCACCATTCATCAGTAATGGTTATTGTAATATTGCCAGGACACAAATAAATGTTAATAAATCCGGTTTGCTGTCGTTGTGACAGCCTCTTGTTTTCTTTTTTAATTAATGTGTCTCTAGTCAGATATTTTCTTGTCAAATAAATTTAGCCGACTTTGCAATAATGTAGGTCTCCTTTGTAGTTACTTAGATCGATAATGAGACAATTATCAGGCAAGTAGGGGGCAGAGTTTGGTGTTATCTCACATTATTAAATTTTGTTCATTCGTTTAACTCGTAAAATATTGCTGTTTGATTTTTTTAAAAACATAATGAGCAAAACGACTTTACCGATGTTTAATAGGTATGTACCGTAAAACGATACATATACGTGCACTTATTTTAGTTAAGAAACGAGAAATAAAATATATGGCAACGTTTGGAATGAATCATTTATGGTGATTTTTTTTTGTAATTTGAATGTCACTTGTTGCAGATATATAAAAAAAAATCTCCGAATTTGATTCATTGCTGTTGTGCCGAAGTTTGCGTTAATTTCTAAAACGATCAATATTCTAATTGATACGAATATTATTCAAGTAATATTTAAATTTCCTCTTTGGTCTCCGGAAAATATGTTAAATATTTGTTGTTGAGTTGCTGTCTCATTGAAATGTACTCAAATCACATTTTATTGAAATATTATGGTATATTAAAAAGAGAAACGCATTTCAACGAGGTGAAATCAAATATAAATTATAAATTCATATTTTATATATTCTCTTAGTAAAATAAATACGTTACAAAAACAGATTAACGCAAACATACATCGCATTACAAGTGAACGTCAAAGAACGTCAAATTAGCGATGATGTGACATTTTGGTAGACCACCATGCGACCGCTTCATTTTGTTGATTTTTAGATTTCTATTTACTTTTTATACATCAACATGTTCCTTTTGCAAAGGAATTTGACTTTATAGAGATGTTTTTCGAAACACTTATGTTGTTTTTACTCTTTTTTGAAGATTAGTAACAACTTGTCCTTAATAATTCTAAGAAAAATTGAAAACGCTTTCATTGTGACATTTTGATAGACACCCTTTCAATGCATCGATATTCGATACTAATCGATAAAAATATTATTTAAAGCATCGAGTATTTTCTTTTTTATTTAGTATTTATCATGCTGGCTTTATTCTTCGATCTAAAATGCAAAACACATTATTTTTCGTTGTTTTCTATAACCAACAACGGAATTACTAACGTAAAACGTTGGTTAATTTTTTTTGTGACGGGAGACCTTTAAGGTTCATATGCTCAATATTTTTTTGTTTAATGCTATAAATGAGATAACTGTCCGAATAAATGCCGTTCAGATGTAATAAAATAGGAGGCATGTTATATTTTCTGACTAAATGAAAAGATTCGCACGTTTCTAATCAATTTTGATAATTTCTTTATAGAACAAGTTTTTTAAACGTTGTTGTGACAGTGTACTTAAGGCTAGGTTATTGGAAATGATGTCGAAGTTTTCACGGGATTCGCTCATTTACATTAGATTTCTTTGCTTTCATAGAATTTTCCAAACTTGTTTTACAAAAGGATATGCGCTATCGTCAATTTGAGAATATAATATTCTCGCTATAAATGCAATTTAAACTGTTGTGCCGTAAGGGAGTGATATTTTTTCTTGGTGTCTACAATTAAAAATGACTTCTTTCAATGCCAGGAGGATTTGTTTTGGATCGGTTATTTATTTTTGTAAACTTAGAGGACAGATTATTTATTTTCTGCACTGTTGAAGCAAGATTTTTCATTTTCATTAAAACAAGGGACTGATTATTCATTTTCACAACTATATTTATAATATTAAAAACATACAATTTTTAAATGAATTTTATTATACATGTTTTAAATAATACATGTAACTATTATGTATAATCATTGTCATTAAGTACCATTTAACTAGAATTAACCATTATCCTCTGCAGAAATAAATCTTGCTAACTGCGTATACATGTATTTCATACATGTGTATACACAGTATTAAAGTTTTGCTGCAAATTGCCTTATTAATAATTGGCAAACATATTTCGCCGAGTGGAGCAGAAGGGTTTTGATGCTGCTGAAGGCCCCAAGAAGCTATAGAACAAATGATGCTAAATCGTGCCTTCTGGGTGTTAATCCCAGACCTTTTCTTAATCTGAAAAGTTCTGCTTTAATCATTTTTTGACAATATTTTTGTCTCAAAGCAAAATGTGTAGATTCAGTGTAAGAATTAAGTTTTTAGGGACAACATTAAAAGACCAAAATGTAGATTAAAGCAAAAATGTAATTCTCATAGTTAAGTATGTGACTGCTGTTGGTATTTTTTTTTTAAACTTATGATTAAGTTGATAACAAAATTACTAAATTACAAAAGGAATGCAACACTAACAGAATACAGAATGAACAAAAGACAAATAAATAAGAAACATTGGCCATGTTCAAGGAGAATAGAACTTGCTTCTTGCAAGAAGCTCTCAATGAAAACAATTTGAAATGAAGACAAGCTTTTGGTTTTGAAATTTCCTACATGAGCCTATTTGCCTCAATGAAGTTACTTCCCTGAGACAATATACCTCAAGTTAAATGAAACCCATTTTCAGACATTTCAAGTATATTTGATAATATTTATACTTTTATTGTTAAAAGATTTGGGAAGTGTTTCCCGATTTTGTTTTGGAAAAAAGATAAATTTTATGAAAAATCTGATGCCATCTCATACTTTCGATTAGACCTGCTGAGTTATTTATTTTCAATACATTGTAAGTCAGGTTATTTATTTTCAAACTACCACAGAACAAACCATTTATTTTTGTGATTATCAAGGCTGAGTTATTCATTTTCAAAATCCTCCTGCCCCCCCCCCCCCCCCTCAGAATATCAAATGGTCGTCCCCTTAGGATTAGGTAAACAGATTGACAAAACTGAATAAAAACCGATTAACTATCTGTAACTTAATTTTTGTAGTGCTTTAAATGTTTTTTACACATAATAAAACTTCATCTTTCCTATATTTTTTTCTTTTTTAAGGCCATTTTTAAGTGTCTGGTACGTGAAATCTGAAAATGTCACCAACATTGTGCGTAACGTCATAGTAATATAATTTCGACAGCATACCCTTGTCCATCAGGATGACGAGGTGCATTTGATTTGCCTTGGTATAGTTCTAATTCAATTTGATGTATGTATCCACTGCCTGATTCAGCAAGAACCTATGCCTTGACATTCCATCTCTGCACCTTTTTATTAGCAATATATTGCTTCTAAAAGTGTCTTCCAGTGGCGTAGCTGGGTCATTTTTACGTGTACGCCCGAACCTTGGCGAGGGATATGAGGGTGCCAACCGCTCAATGTCAAAGCACCTGTTGGTAGTGGGTTCGAAAGGGACGAAGCCCCGAAAGCTATCGAGAATGAGATACCATTATGATTCCTGTCAGTAAAAAATCATTGATAACAACATACTTTTGAATCTAAATGGTTTATTTTTTTTTTGGTTAAATTTTGTAATATGTTAACTTATTCATCGTGTTAAACTGCCAGAAGCTATCCTTATGGTCATTGGTTTTTAGAGAAAACGTCCAAACCAATATTACTTTTAAATAAGTTTAAATGGTGCCGTGAGTGAGCATATAATCAACAAAAGCACCTTTTAATGAACACGAAAAAAAATATTTCTAAGAGGTGCAATATAAAAAAATTCTGGAACACCTAGGATTTCTTCCGCAAAAAGTGAATCAATGTATCATTCCTTTACAGGGATTTAAAAAAAATTTAAAATTTTCTTTTGATATTTTTTTCTTGATCTGGAATTTTTCACGACAATCTATGAAGGTTTATAAATTGAGCATGCAATTGCGTAAAGAAGAGTCCAGCTATCTGTCTATCAGAAAAGAACCGAAAAATGAACGAAAACAAATGCTTTTAAAATTTTAGCTTAAGACATTAGTCATAGAAAAAGCTTCTTCGACATTTTCATAAATTTCGATGAAGGTTCGACAAGTAGAAGAAATAACAAAATGTAAGCCCAAACTGCGACCACTTGTTAATTCTGAGACTACTATAACACATGTGTTATAGTGTTATAGTAGTCTCAGATTAATTGCAGAAAGAAACACATTTTATCCTTAAAATGCGAGAAAATTAAAGATATAATTGCATTATTATATTGCTCTGAATACTCTTTTGATCATAAACAGTTTCTGTACAACTTTCGTAAAATTTCACGGTCGGAGAGTCATTTAAAAGAATTTATCCACATTCGGAAACCTAAATATTGACACCACTTTGTCTCGCTTTTGGGACATAAAACACAGGCTCGACAAAAATACAAACAGCATATCGAATCTGAGCAGATAGTGAATTGCTTTAAATATAAGAAAAGAAGGTAGAATTCAAAGTAGATTCAGACTTTTACAAAAGATTCGAACAAATATAATAAATGATCTATTTGAGTAAATTTAGTCCCAATTTTTATTCAAAATTACAATCCATTAAAAAAAGAAGCACAAGGCTGATGTGCTTTTGACCAAATTTTCTTATTCTATGTCAATTATTTGTTTTATTTTCAAAATTCAAGTGTACGCCCGGGCGTTTTGACGTAAACGTAGCTACGCACATGTGAGTAATGATGTAGGTAAGTTTTAAATGGTTAGAAGAATGGAAAACTTTTCAAAGTACAAAACTAACATAAAACTAACATGGATGATAAAAGCTCACCTGAGGTCTGATTTGCACACGTGAGCATTATGTTAGATATTTGTGGGCACATATGAACTACCAAACTGCACACGTGAGCAATTTGATTTGCATACAATTCTTACTTGCATCTCATGTGCTTCACATGTGATACTTATTTGCTTTTGTTAGCAATTTCTGTACGAGTGATTTTAAAAAACAAATGTTGATATTTCTTATAATATTCACACAAAAAAAACGGTGCGGGAAATGGACATGATTACATTTCCTGATGTTGGAAGCGGGAATATAAAAAAATTAAAAAAATCTGTTTTGAAATAATTAGGTGCGGGCGGGTCCGTCGAACAGGAAGTTAAATTGGTGTGGGCTAACTACATTAATAAACTTGTTCTAAAGAAATCAATGCTAGCACTGCATGAAATAATCCTATATCTATCAGGCCACACCAATTTAATTTCTTGTTCTACGGATTTTTGGACTCCAAAATTTGGGGCGAGCGAGCGATTTAAAAATTTTAATAAAAAAATATTTAATTTGCAAATTTTTGAGGCGAAGCTTGAAAAGTAAAGGCGAGCGATTATAATTTTTTTTTTGTAAACATAAAATAATAGGTTTTGACAATATTAAAACTTGATTTATCACTTGTACTTTGACATTTCTTTAATTTCTGAAGTATTTTTTTCCCTGTTCACCAAGAAATAATTAAATCTTGTCTATGTATGTGTGACTGACAATGAGACATTTCTCCATCCAAATCAAAATCAGTTTGGGGGCAACCCTTATATCCCTTTTACATGTTTTATGAGGGATCAATATAAGTTATAATATATTTGTTTGTACAAAAGGGCTCATATTTTCTCATAGAAATATATATCTATCTGGTATTAAATGGTCAAAACGTGTCCAAGAATTTAGTAATATTCCTGGACTTTAACCATGTTAACCATGTTTACACATTTACTTTAACAGTTTAATATTATTCAAAATAAGTGGACCCTCTTTAAGAAAAATGTGTTTAAAATATGATGTAACTCTCCTCTTTTTGAGTACAAAATTCTCAGTATTCAAAGGTTTTGTATAGAAGAACTATACAAATCCTTGGTATTTCTGTTTTCTTTTCTACATCAGTAATATGACCCCTTGTCTGAGGGAGGGTTGTTCTCAACCTGATAATAACAAACACAGTTCAAAGTACGGCCTTTTACACAGGGCTTTGATACAGACCAAACAGCAAGCTATAAAGGACCCCAAAATTATTAGCGTACACAATTCGAACAGGAAAACCAACGATCTAATTTATATATCCAAACGGGAAAATAACATCAACAAACGATAACTGCTGAACGACATAGTCCTGAATCAATCAGGACAGGTGCATAAACATGCAGCGGCTATGGATAGTTTTGTTTCGCCAGCATACAATATAATTGCAGTTGAAGGCAAATCCTTCAGAAGTTCTTTGTACTTTATTCTAACAACGATCATTTTTTGATAGGGAATATAAGTAAGGGGGAAAGAAACCAATTTTTTGTTCTTCACGGAAATACCCGCTGTTATAACTTTTTATCGGAGCACTCCAGGTAACTGGTTTCATGCTGAAACAAATATTCTCACAGATATTTACACAGTGTGGTGGGGTGCTTTTATGTTTAAAATCGTTATATACAGGTTAGACTGTGATAAATTTAACAAATGTTGATATCTTTTTATAATATTTACAAAAAAAAACGGTGCGGGAAATGGACATGATTACAATTCCGGATGCGGGAAGCGGGAATATAAAAAAAATAAAAAAATTCTGTTTTGAAAAAAATAGGTGCGGGCGGGTCCGTCGAACAAGGGATCAAATTGGTGTGGCCTCAGTCACCAAATTGCCAAATATGAGAGTATACAAGGATAAAGGCTGTGGATTTTTTATAAAATTTCCATATGTTTAGCATTGAATCATCACAAGGGTACATAATCCTTAAGAATTTTTAACTGTTGATTTTGATAAAAAAAAAAAAAAACGCTTTTGAAGAATCAAAATATTTCACAATTTGCCCTGCTCCCCCTTATGAAACTACATTTATGGTTAATGTTAAGTTTTTGACAGTTCTACTCGAAATTTTCTTGTTTTTGTAGAGGTTAAAAAAATGTTTTGGCCTTTTTTTTAATATTAAACATTTCTATAAAGGATATAAGCCAATAACAGGCCATTCTGTAAAAAAATGTTTTAAGAATAAACTTTCTATCATAGATGTTAGCTCCTTTAAACAGTAGCTCATCTTAAACTATAGACAACAAGAAAGTGCAGCTGAAGGTAAACAACATGAAGATTAAGGAGGCCCCTCATGGGGGTCCTAGTAATCACATAATCACCATTTTTTTGCCAATATAATCACATAATCATTAAATATTTGCTTATCTTTAGTAATCAAATAATCATAAACTAAAAATACAGTCCTAGGTAATCAAATAATCATGAAATATTTGGCTTAATAATCAAATAATCATTAAAAAAACGGCCAAGTAATCACATAATCAAAAACCCCATGAGGGCCCTCATTAAGGATATAATGAGGGGGGATAGGGCCTTTATCGGGACTCCAGGATCGGGTGTTTTTAAGCTCGGGATTTCGGGATTGATCCTTTCGGGATCCTGGAATCCTTTTTTTCGGATTTCGGGATGTCGGGATTTGCTTTATTTAAATTCGGGACCTCGGGATTTCGTTTTTTCAAGTCCGGGATTTCGGGATCAAGACCCCTCCTATCCCCCCTCTATAATGCTATGTTACCTATAGGTAGATATCCAAACACACTTTAAGACACCAGGTATATGTATATATCAGCCTGCGCAAGGACTATTCTCAATATTTTCAGTAAATACCTTTACATGCGTTTTGTGTTTCAAAATGGATAAAGACAATGGAAGTATATTCTTAGTGCAAAAAAACGAAGAAGTGATGCCGTTATTAATGTTTGTGTTGCTTCAAACTAGCGTGTATTAAAATCAAATGCGTGTTCAGATATATTCGATTTCATTGTAGATTAAAATCAAATGTGTGTTCAGATATATTCGATTTCATTGTGGATTAAAATCAAATGTGTGTTCAGATAAATAAATTCGATTTCATCGTGGATTAAATCAAAAGTGTGTTCAGCTATATTTGATTTCATTGTGGATTAAAATCAAATGTGTGTTCAGCTATATTAGACTCATTGTGAATTAAAACCAAATGTGTGTTCAGATATATTCGATATCATTGTTGATTAAAATCAAATGTGTGTTCAGCTATATTCGATTTCATTGTGGATTTAAATCAAAAGTGTGTTCAGCTATATTAGACTCATTGTGAATTAAAACCAAATGTGTGTTCAGCTATATTAGACTCATTGTGAATTAAAACCAAATGTGTGTTCAGCTATATTAGACTCATTGTGAATTAAAACCAAATGTGTGTTCAGCTATATTCGATTCATTGTGGATTAAAATAAAATGTATGTTCAGATATATTCGATTTCATTGTGGATTAAAATCAAATGTGTGTTCAGATATATTCGATTTCATTGTGGATTAAAATCAAATGTATGTTCAGATATATTCGATTTCATTGTGGATTAAAATCAAATGTGTGGTCAGATATATTCGATTTCATTGTGGATTAAAATCAAATGTGTGTTCAGATATATATTCGATTCATTGTGAATTAAAATCAAATGTGTGTTCAGATATATTCGATTCATTGTGGATTAAAATAAAATGTATGTTCAGATATATTCGATTTCATTGTGGATTAAAATCAAATGTGTGTTCAGATATATTCGATTTCATTGTGGATTAAAATCAAATGTATGTTCAGATATATTCGATTTCATTGTGTATTAAAATCAAATGTGTGTTCAGATATATTCGATTTCATTGTGGATTAAAATCAAATGTGTGTTCAGATAAATAAATTCGATTTCATCGTGGATTAAATCAAAAGTGTGTTCAGCTATATTTGATTTCATTGTGGATTAAAATCAAATGTGTGTTCAGCTATATTAGACTCATTGTGAATTAAAACCAAATGTGTGTTCAGATATATTCGATATCATTGTTGATTAAAATCAAATGTGTGTTCAGCTATATTCGATTTCATTGTGGATTTAAATCAAAAGTGTGTTCAGCTATATTAGACTCATTGTGAATTAAAACCAAATGTGTGTTCAGCTATATTAGACTCATTGTGAATTAAAACCAAATGTGTGTTCAGCTATATTAGACTCATTGTGAATTAAAACCAAATGTGTGTTCAGCTATATTCGATTCATTGTGGATTAAAATAAAATGTATGTTCAGATATATTCGATTTCATTGTGGATTAAAATCAAATGTGTGTTCAGATATATTCGATTTCATTGTGGATTAAAATCAAATGTATGTTCAGATATATTCGATTTCATTGTGGATTAAAATCAAATGTGTGGTCAGATATATTCGATTTCATTGTGGATTAAAATCAAATGTGTGTTCAGATATATATTCGATTCATTGTGAATTAAAATCAAATGTGTGTTCAGATATATTCGATTCATTGTGGATTAAAATAAAATGTATGTTCAGATATATTCGATTTCATTGTGGATTAAAATCAAATGTGTGTTCAGATATATTCGATTTCATTGTGGATTAAAATCAAATGTATGTTCAGATATATTCGATTTCATTGTGTATTAAAATCAAATGTGTGTTCAGATATATTCGATTTCATTGTGGATTAAAATCAAATGTGTGTTCAGATATATTCGATTTCATTGTGGATCAAAATCAAATGTGTGTTCAGATATATTCGATTTCATTGTGGATCAAAATCAAATGTGTGTTCAGATATATTCGATTTTATTGTGGATTACAAAGAAGATATTGTTATAGCAGCAAAAATGGTAAGTTTTATAAATATTATATTTTAAAATGCAGTCCTCTGCTATAATTAAGTTTCTTGTCTTCTCAGGTTTTATTTCTTACAAGGTGAATGATTAGAAGAATGGACAAACTTTCAAAGTACAAAACTAACATGGTAAAAGCTCACATGAGGTTTGAATTGCACATATGAGCATTATGTTAGATTTTTGTGGGCACATATGAACTACCAAACTGATTTGCATACAATTCTTACTTGCATCTCATGTGCTTTTGTTAGCAATTTCTGTACGGGAGATAACCAGAGTAGTTATGACTTTGGCCAAGTTTGCTTGAATCTGGCCTAAGAGTTTCAAAGAATAAGATTTTAGTAAGATATTGTGAAAAATTGACTTTGAAGGGCAATAACTCCAATAGTAAGTCAATTGATAATTTTTGTTATGCTCGACTTATTTGTAGATCTGACTTCATTTACTTTTTTGCTGAATTCAGTAAATCTAGCTCACCCGAGGTTTGAACTGCACAGGAGAGCAATCTGATTTGCATACAATTCTTACTTGCATCTCATGTGCAACTTGTGTGCTTTTGTTAGCAATTTCTGTACAGGAGTAAACAGAAAATATTTTTTGCATTTCCTCATCTTGTTAGAAAACTCCTTGTACTTGGTAATTGAAATCATGAAAAAACTTCAACAACAGATCCTGCAAAGACAAAAAACTAGCTAGGATGAAATTTGAAAAAAAAAAGGCAGGATGAGCATCTTGGCAAAAAAAAAAGGCAGGATGACAATTTGTGTAAAAAAAAGTCAGGATAAACTAGTAAAAAAAAAGGCAGGACCAAATAGAGTAAAAAATAAAAGTCAGGACAGAGATTACAACCCCCCCCATAAAAATCAAATGGTAGCTCCCTTAGTTCCACATTAATACGACAATTTTGGAAAAAGGGTAGACTAACATAAAGCGCATACTTAACTTTTGAAGTGTGGAGTCTGGCCGGGCGGTCTGGTTCCTGTCTTGGGTCAGCATCTGCAAGTAAAAATAAAAGTGCACATTAGTTCCACATTAATACGACAATTTTGGAAAAAGGGGCCATTAACATCAAGCGCATATACTTAACTTTTGAACTGTTGAGTCTGTCCAGGCGGTCTGGTCCCTGTCTTGGGTCAGCATCTGCAAGTAAAAAAAAAAGTGCACATTAGTTCCACATTAATACGACAATTTTGGAAAAAGGGGCCATTAACATAAAGCGCATACTTAACTTTTGAACTGTTGAGTCTGTCCGGGGCGGTCTGGTTTCCTGTCTTGGGTCAGCATCTGCAAGTAAAAAAAAAAAGTGCACATTAGTTCCACATTTAATACGACAATTTTGGAAAAAGGGGCCATTAACATAAAGCGCATACTTAACTTTTGAACTGTTGAGTGTCCGGGCGGTCTGGTTCCTGTCTTGGGTCAGCATCTGCAAGTAAAAAAAAAAGTGCACATTAGTTCCACATTAATACGACAATTTGGAGAAAGTGGCCATTAACATAAAGCGCATACTTAACTTTTGAATGTTGAGTCTGTCCGGGCGTTTGGTTCCTGTCTAGGGCCGGCATCTGCAAGTAAAAAAAAAAGTGCAACTTAGTTCCACATTAATACGACAATTTTGGAATAAAAGGCCATTAACATAAAGCGCTACTTAACTTTTGAACTGTTGAGTCTGTCGGCGGTCTGGTTCCTGTCTTGGCCGGCATCTGCAAGTAAAAAAAAAGTGCAATTGTTCCACATTAATACGACATTTTGGAAAAAGGGCCATTAACATAAGCACATACTTAACTTTTGAATGTTGAGTCTGTCTGGCGGTCTGGTTCCTGTCTTGGGTCAGCATCTGCAAGTAAAAAAAAAGTGCATATTAGTTCCACATTAATACGACAATTTTGGAAAAAGGGGCCATTAACATAAAGCGCATACTTAACTTTTGAACTGTTGAGTCTTGTCCGGGCGGTCTGGTTCCTGTCTTGGGTCAGCATCTGCAAGTAAAAAAAAGTGCACATTAGTTCCACATAATACGACAATTTTGGAAAAAGGTGGCATTAACATAAAGCGCATACTTAATTTGAATATTGAGTGTCGGGCGGTTGGTTCCTGTCTGGGTCAGCATCTGCAAGTAAAAAAAAGTGCACATTAGTTCCACATTAATACGACAATTTTGGAAAAAGGGGCCATTAACATAAAGCGCATACTTAACTTTTGAACTGTTGAGTCTGTCCGGGCGGTCTGGTTCCTGTCTTGGGTCAGCATCTGCAAGTAAAAAAAAAGTGCACATTAGTTCCACATTAATACGACAATTTTGGAAAAAGGGGCCATTAACATAAAGCGCATACTTAACTTTTGAACTGTTGAGTCTGTCCGGGCGGTCTGGTTCCTGTCTTGGGTCAGCATCTGCAAGTAAAAAAAAAGTGCACATTAGTTCCACATTAATACGACAATTTCTGAAAAAGGGGCCATTAACATAAAGCGCATACTTAACTTTTGAACTGTTGAGTCTGTCCGGGCGGTCTGGTTCCTGTCTTGGGTCAGCATCTGCAAGTAAAAAAAAAAAGTGCACATTAGTTCCACATTAATACGACAATTTTGGAAAAAAGGGGCCATTAACATAAAGCGCATACTTAACTTTTGAACTGTTGAGTCTGTCCGGGCGGTCTGGTTCCTGTCTTGGGTCAGCATCTGCAAGTAAAAAAAAAATGCACATTAGTTCCACATTAATACGACAATTTTGGAAAAAGGGGCCATTAACATAAAGCGCATACTTAACTTTTGAACTGTTGAGTCTGTCCGGCGCGGTCTGGTTCCTGTCTTGGGCCGGCATCTGCAAGTAAAAAAAAAGTGCACATTAGTTCCACATTAATACGACAATTTTGGAAAAAGGGGCCATTAACATAAAGCGCATACTTAACTTTTGAACTGTTGAGTCTGTCCGGGCGGTCTGGTTCCTGTCTTGGGTCAGCATCTGCAAGTAAAAAAAAAAGTGCACATTAGTTCCACATTAATACGACAATTTTGGAAAAAGGGGCCATTAACATAAAGCGCATACTTAACTTTTGAACTGTTGAGTGTCCGGGCGGTCTGGTTCCTGTCTTGGGTCAGCATCTGCAAGTAAAAAAAAAAGTGCACATTAGTTCCACATTAATACGACAATTTTGGAAAAAGGGGCCATTAACATAAAGCGCATACTTAACTTTTGAACTGTTGAGTCTGTCTGGGCGGTCTGGTTCCTGTCTTGGGTCAGCATCTGCAAGTAAAAAAAAAGTGCACATTAGTTCCACATTAATACGACAATTTTGGAAAAAGGGGCCATTAACATAAAGCGCAATACTTAACTTTTGAACTGTGAGTCTGTCCGGGCGGTCTGGTTCCTGTCTTGGGTCAGCATCTGCAAGTAAAAAAAAAAGTGCACATTAGTTCCACATTAATACGACAATTTTGGAAAAAGGGGCCATTAACATAAAGCGCATACTTAACTTTTGAACTGTTGAGTCTGTCCGGGCGGTCTGGTTCCTGTCTTGGGTCAGCATCTGCAAGTAAAAAAAAAAAAGTGCACATTAGTTCCACATTAATACGACAATTTTGGAAAATAACTTTTGACTTGAGTCTGTCCGGCGGTCTGGTTCTGTCTTGGGCGCATCTGCAAGTAAAAAAAAGTCACATTGTTCCACATTAATACGACAATTTTGGAAAAGGCCATTACATAAAGCGCATACTTAACTTGAACTGTGAGTCTGTCTGGGCGGTCTGGTTCCTGTCTTGGGTGCATCTGCAAGTAAAAAAAGTGACATTAGTTCCACATTAATACGACAATTTTGGAAAAGGCCATTAACATAAACGCATACTTAACTTTGAACTGTTGAGTCTGTCGGGGTCTGGTTCCTGTCTGGTCAGCATCTGCAAGTAAAAAAAAGCATTAGTTCCACATTAATACGACAATTTGGAAAAGGGCCATTAACATAAAGCGCATACTAATTTTGAACTGTTGAGTCTGTCCGGGTCGGTTCCGCTTGGTCACATCTGCAAGTAAAAAAAAAGTGCACATTAGTTCCACATAATACGACAATTTGGAAAAAGGGGCCATTAACATAAGCGCATACTTACTTTTGAGTCTGTCCGGGCGGTCTGGTTCCTGTCTTGGCAGCATCTGCAAGTAAAAAAAAAGTGCACATTAGTTCCACATTAATACGACAATTTGGAAAAAGGGCCATTAACATAAAGCGCATATTAACTTTTGAACTGTTGAGTCTGTCCGGCGGTCTGGTTCCTGTCTTGGGTCACATCTGCAAGTAAAAAAAAAGTCACATTAGTTCCACATTAATACGACAATTTTGGAAAAAGGGCCATTAACAAAAGCGCATACTTAACTTTGAACTGTTGAGTCTGTCCGGGCGGTCTGGTTCCTGTCTTGGGCAGCATCTGCAAGTAAAAAAAAAAAGTGCACATTAGTTCCACATTAATACGAAATTTTGGAAAAAGGGGCCATTAACATAAAGCGCATACTTAACTTTTGAACTGTTGAGTCTGTCCTGGGCGGTCTGGTTCCTGTCTTGGGTCGCATCTGCAAGTAAAAAAAAGTGCACATTAGTTCCACATTAATACGACAATTTTGGAAAAAGGCCATTAACATAAAGCGCATACTTAACTTTTGAACTGTTGAGTCTGTCCGGGCGGTCTGGTTCCTGTCTTGGCGCATCTGCAAGTAAAAAAAAAAGTGCACATTAGTTCCACATTAATACGACAATTTTGAAAAAGGGGCCATTAACATAAAGCGCATACTTAACTTTTGAACTGTTGAGTCTGTCCGGGCGGTCTGGTTCCTGTCTTGGGTCAGCATCTGCAAGTAAAAAAAAAAAGTGCACATTAGTTCCACATTAATACGACAATTTTTGGAAAAAGGGGCCATTAACATAAAGCGCATACTTAACTTTTGAACTGTTGAGTCTGTCCGGGCGGTCTGGTTCCTGTCTTGGGTCAGCATCTGCAAGTAAAAAAAAAGTGCACATTAGTTCCACATTAATACGACAATTTTGGAAAAAGGGGCCATTAACATAAAGCGCATACTTAACTTTTGAACTGTTGAGTCTGTCCGGGCGGTTGGTTCCTGTCTTGGGTCAGCATCTGCAAGTAAAAAAAAAAGTGCACATTAGTTCCACATTAATACGACAATTTTGGAAAAAGGGGCCATTAACATAAAGCGCATACTTAACTTTTGAACTGTTGAGTCTGTCCGGGCGGTCTGGTTCCTGTCTTGGGTCAGCATCTGCAAGTAAAAAAAAAGTGCACATTAGTTCCACATTAATACGACATTTTGGAAAAGGGGCATTAACATAAGCGCATATTAACTTTTGAACTGTTGAGTCGTGGCGGTCTGGTTCTGTCTTGGGTCAGCATCTGAAGTAAAAAAAAAAGTGAATTAGTTCCACATTAATACGACAATTTTGGAAAAAGGGGCCATTAACATTAAAGGCATACTTAACTTTGAACTGTTGAGTCTGTCCGGGCGGTCTGGTTCCGTCTTGGGTCAGCATCTGCAAGTAAAAAAAAAAGTGCACATTAGTTCCACATTAATACGACAATTTTGGAAAAAGGGGCCATTAACATAAAGCGCATACTTAACTTTTGAACTGTTGAGTCTGTCCGGGCGGTCTGGTTCCTGTCTTGGGTCAGCATCTGCAAGTAAAAAAAAAAGTGCACATTAGTTCCACATTAATACGACAATTTTGGAAAAAGGGGCCATTAACATAAAGCGCATACTTAACTTTTGAACTGTTGAGTGTCCGGGCGGTCTGGTTCCTGTCTTGGGTCAGCATCTGCAAGTAAAAAAAAAAGTGCACATTAGTTCCACATTAATACGACAATTTTGGAAAAAGGGGCCATTAACATAAAGCGCATACTTAACTTTTGAACTGTTGAGTCTGTCCGGGCGGTCTGGTACCTGTCTAGGGCCGGCATCTGCAAGTAAAAAAAAAAGTGCACATTAGTTCCACATTAATACGACAATTTTGGAAAAAGGGGCCATTAACATAAAGCGCATACTTAACTTTTGAACTGTTGAGTCTGTCCGGGCGGTCTGGTTCCTGTCTTGGGTCAGCATCTGCAAGTAAAAAAAAAAGTGCACATTAGTTCCACATTAATACGACAATTTTGGAAAAAGGGGCCATTAACATAAAGCGCATACTTAACTTTTGAACTGTTGAGTCTGTCCGGGCGGTCTGGTTCCTGTCTTGGGTCAGCATCTGCAAGTAAAAAAAAAGTGCACATTAGTTCCACATTAAAAGACAATTTTGGAAAAAGGGGCCATTAACATAAAGCGCATACTTAACTTTTGAACTGTTGAGTCTGTCCGGGCGGTCTGGTTCCTGTCTTGGGTCAGCATCTGCAAGTAAAAAAAAAAGGTGCACATTAGTTCCACATTAATACGACAATTTTGGAAAAAGGGGCCATTAACATAAAGCGCATACTTAACTTTTGAACTGTTGAGTCTGTCCGGGCGGTCTGGTTCCTGTCTTGGGTCAGCATCTGCAAGTAAAAAAAAAAGTGCACATTAGTTCCACATTAATACGACAATTTTGGAAAAAGGGGCCATTAACATAAAGCGCATACTTAACTTTTGAACTGTTGAGTCTGTCCAGGTGGTCTGGTTCCTGTCTTGGGTCAGCATCTGCAAGTAAAAAAAAAGTGCACATTAGATCCACATTAATACGACAATTTTGGAAAAAGGGGCCATTAACATAAAGCGCATACTTAACTTTTGAACTGTTGAGTCTGTCCGGGCGGTCTGGTTCCTGTCTTGGGTCAGCATCTGCAAGTAAAAAAAAAGTGCACATTAGTTCCACATTAATACGACAATTTTGGAAAAAGGGGCCATTAACATAAAGCGCATACTTAACTTTTGAACTGTTGAGTCTGTCCGGGCAGTCTGGTTCCTGTCTTGGGCCGGCATCTGCAAGTAAAAAAAAAAGTGCACATTAGTTCCACATTAATACGACAATTTTGGAAAAAGGGGCCATTAACATAAAGCGCATACTTAACTTTTGAACTGTTGAGTCTGTCTGGGCGGTCTGGTTCCTGTCTTGGGTCAGCATCTGCAAGTAAAAAAAACAATGCACATTAGTTCCACATTAATACGACAATTTTGGAAAAAGGGGCCATTAACATAAAGCGCATACTTAACTTTTGAACTGTTGAGTCTGTCCAGGCGGTCTGGTTCCTGTCTTGGGTCAGCATCTGCAAGTAAAAACAAAAGTGCACATTAGTTCCACATCAATACGACAATTTCTGAAAAAGGGGCCATTAACATAAAGCGCATACTTAACTTTTGAACTGTTGAGTCTGTCCAGGCGGTCTGGTTCCTGTCTTGGGTCAGCATCTGCAAGTAAAAAAAAAAGTGCACATTAGTTCCACATTAATACGACAATTTTGGAAAAAGGGGCCATTAACATAAAGCGCATACTTAACTTTTGAACTGTTGAGTCTGTCCGGGCGGTCTGGTTCCTGTCTTGGGTCAGCATCTGCAAGTAAAAAAAAAAGTGCACATTAGTTCCACATTAATACGACAATTTTGGAAAAAGGGGCCATTAACATAAAGAGCATACTTAACTTTTGAACTGTTGATTCTGTCAGGACGGTATGGTTCCTGTCTTAGGTCAGCATCTGCAAGTAAAAAAAAAGTGCACATTATTTCCACATTAATACAACAATTTTGGAAAAAGGGGCCATTAACATAAAGCGCATACTTAACTTTTGAACTGTTGAGTCTGTCCGGGCGGTCTGGTTCCTGTCTTGGGTCAGCATCTGCAAGTAAAAAAAAAGTGCACATTAGTTCCACATTAATACGACAATTTTGGAAAAAGGGGCCATTAACATAAAGCGCATACTTAACTTTTGAACTGTTGAGTCTGTCCGGGCGGTCTGGTTCCTGTCTTGGGTCAGCATCTGCAAGTAAAAAAAAAAGATGCACATTAGTTCCACATTAAAACGACAATTTTGGAAAAAGGGGCCATTAACATAAAGCGCATACTTAACTTTTGAACTGTTGAGTCTGTCCGGGCGGTCTGGTTCCTGTCTTGGGTCAGCATCTGCAAGTAAAAAAAAAGTGCACATTAGTTCCACATTAATACGACAATTTTGGAAAAAGGGGCCATTAACATAAAGCGCATACTTAACTTTTGAACTGTTGAGTCTGTCCGGGCGGTCTGGTTCCTGTCTTGGGTCAGCATCTGCAAGTTAAAAAAAAAGTGCACATTAGTTCTACATTAATACGACAATTTTGGAAAAAGGGTCTATTAACATAAAGCGCATACTTAACTTTTGAACTGTGGAGTCTGTCCGGGTGGTCTGGTTCCTGTCTTAGTTCCACATTAAAAAATCTAAAAATGTTTAGATTCAGCATATCAAAGAACTCCAAGAATTCAACTTTTATTGAACTCAAACTAAGTTTAGTTTTGGACACTTAAGACCTTAATGTAGACCAAATTGAAAACAGCCCAAAATTAAAAATCTAAGTAAAAGCTTCGACTCAAATAATTTAATTTTTAATGAAATCAAACAAAGTTTAATTTTGGACCAACTTGAAACTGGGTCCATAATAAAAAATCTAAAAAATGTTCCAAGAATTCAACTTTTATTGAAATCAAACTAAGTTTAGTTTTGGACACTTAAGACCCTAATGTAGACCAAATTGAAAACGGGACCCAAAATTAAAAATTTAAGTAAAAGCTTTGACTCAAATAATTTATTTTTTGATGAAATCAAACATAGTTTAATTTTAGACCCTTTGAACCTCATGTGGACCAATTTAAAACGGGGCCCAAATTCCAAAAAATTTAATATACAATTAGATTCAGCATATTAAAGAACCCAAAGAATTCAAGAATGAAACCCCATTGAAATTAGTCAAGAACCAAGAAATTTATACAAAATATTAGAAAAATATTGTTTTTTGGCCCCTATAATTCCTAAACAGTTTGGGCCCTAACACCAAATTTTAATCCCAACCTTCCATTTTTGGTATGGAACCTTGTGGTTCAATTTCAGAAAGATCTGTACACTTACACACAAGTTATTGTCTGGAAACTGGAAAAATGCTTATTTGGACCCCTTTTTAGGCCCTGAATTCCTAAATTGTTGTGACCATAACCCATAAAATCATTCACTTAAACTTAAGTTTTTGTCTGGAAACTTAAGTGTCTTTGGAAAACACAGACGGCTACAATGTTATAGCAAAATTTGTTTGCTGTCATATATAACAATCTTTCAAAAACAATTGCTGTAAGAGCGCTAACGCAGCCATTTTCCATAAATTTGTAATTTTCAAGGGGTATAACTCTCTTCAAAAAAATTTGAGATCTCTGATGATTTGTGATTAGGATATATTTTGACAAATCACCATCAAATTTTAACCAACTTGACACTTACTCATTAGTATGTAATGGCAGAAAATGAATGCTTGACAACTGAGTTAAAGAACATTTCTACCCTCTATATAAGGGAACAGCAAGTCTCATAAACTACATAAAATTCAAAAACTGAAGTGAGATGAAAATTATCATGAAAGTCAGTGAAGTTGAAAATTAAGTAAAAATGATGTTTAAGAATGAAACATATTACTGAGGCCAAATTAAAATCTGTGTGGTTCCAGTTACCCTACCTATTTTACATTTTAGTCTTAATAAGAGCCTATCCTAAAGATTTAATGGGGGGATTTTTTATAAAGTCAAAATAAGTTGCTCCCATAGACTCAATAACAAATTTAAAAAAACATCCCTACCTATCTACAACAGTCAGGGGCGTTACTTAAACAAGTAACTTTTTTTAGTTACTTATATCTATAGGTAATTTTTGTTTTTAAAAAATATAAAATAACTCAATAGAGTTATTTTAAATTTCAATATAAGCAAAAAATTAAGGACTAAATGTAGTTTTCATGAATTTTTATATCATTTTATATCATAAATTTAAGAATTTGTAAGATTTGAGAGGAGAATAGACATAAAGGGTTACTTTAAAAAATAATGACAAAAATGTTACTTGAATAAGTGATTTTGTACATCTTTAAAAGAATTAGTAATAACACTTATTTAAGGAACATATGTAATTGTTTTGGGCTACAAATTATAAATAACTTCAAGTCTTAATCAAATCATAAGTTTCTATCTATGTATATCTGTTTACCTTCAAGATTTTGAAGGAAAACGATATTTTAATAGTCCCAATTAATAAGAGCTCCCAAGAGACCAATTTTTGACCAAGAAGCGTAGATATCAAAGATAAGTGCGTCAGAAAAGCAATTAGTGTTTCAGAAGGATTAGATTTTATATTTCATGGGAAAAATAACCAGATAACTGTAAAAATTCGTTAAAACTAGTAAAATTTGTATAATTTGTCACCTATAAAAATAATATTTAGAAAAGTTACTTATATAAGTAATTTTTAAAATAGCCTCGTTTTCAACATTACTTATATAGGTAATTTTAAAAGTTACTTGTCTAAGTAATGCACCTGACTGTACAATGTACCCTGCCTTTTGTTTAGATGTAACAAGTTGGGCTGAAGTCAGAATAAATAGCTGTGCCATGAGTGCATGATATGCCCTTCGTCTTGTGTAAAAAAGTTTTATGCAATAAGCAGGAATAGTTTCTGAGATACAGCACGACATGTGAAAAAAAGAAACTCTAACTCTAAAATAAAATTTTGAATCATCACCAAAAAATATACAGATCTTAACATTAATATAACTAAGAAGTGTGTAAAGTTTTAAGCAATAGTCATTAATGGTTTTTAAGATATGATGACACACGTGAAAGTCCCACTTTTTTTACAAAAAACTCAATAACTCTAAAGTAAAACTTTGAATCACCAAAAAGTATACAGATCTTTAGATTAATATAACTAAGAAGTGTGTTAAGTTTTAAGTTTTAAGCAATAATCATAAATCATTTATGAGATACAAAGTGACATGTGAAACACCCCCCCCCCCCCCCCCCCCCCCCCTTTATACAAAAAACTCAATTACTCTAAAATAAAATTTTAAATCATCACCAAAAAGTATACAGATCTTTGGATTAGAATAATTAAGAAGTGTGTGAAACAATAATCAGAAATCATTTTTGAGATACAGCGCAACATGTGAAAAAAACACACCCCTATTTTAGTTCTAGAGTTCCGTTACTCAAAAAGTTTGAATCCTATTTTCACCAAACAGTATACAGATTGTTTGACCATCATAAGAAACAACTGTCTTCAGTTTCATGAAATTTGGACAAGCCATTCTATGTGGATGCTGGACAGACAAAAAATTCATACATAATGGACAGACAGACAGAGGGAAGCCAGACATTTGTATTCCATTATATGTCACGTCAAAATTTTGACGTGCCTATAAAAAGTGGGGTATTCCTTGTTTAAGAGTGTACCAGTGTTTAGAAAAAGGTATACAGGGACTTCCTTTTCCTATTAAAATTTATGGTATAAAATTTACCTATGAGCATTTAAATACTTGAAGCATTTCAGGAACAACAACGCATGATTAAGGGACGACATCAAAAGTTCAATGAAGGATAAAAAAACTTAATTCACATAGTTTTTTCACTGACCCCCACACACTCCCCCAACCCCCACTCTTAACTTAATTTGGGAAAAATTGATAGACCAATAGGGATATATGTAAAATCGATTTTTAGATTGACATTACAAAACTTGCAGCCATGTTGACCCCCCACCCCCAAACTATTTGATCATCGATCTTTTGATGTCCCTAACTGAAGCATTGTTTTTTCTAGAACTAAAAAAAGCAAATATTTTATTTAGAAATCAATTGATCAAGCTACATGCTCCAGGTGTAACTGACCAGAACTGAATTATGTTCACTTCTATTGAAAAAAAATCTATTGGTTGAATTTAAATGTCTAAGTGATTAACTATCTTTTTGTCGTTTCATAATTGATGAAAGATCAACCTTCTTTCGAATATATAAAATTGTGCAAAATCTTAAACTGTCTTTTAAAAATGTTAATAATTTAAAAAAAATTGACAACAGAGTGGTTGGGGGTACTGTGTTTTAATATTAATCGGTTAACTTTCATCCTAGCAATTACCGGTCTACTCTACTCATTTGAATTTGTCAACTTTTATTGGCATGAGAAATTTGGACTTGAAATGAATATGGTGGATCGAAGGTAACAATAAAAGACATTAATTTAACCATAAACAGAAGGGATATGAAAAGCCTGCTTAGCAAAATACAGGTTAAAGTCCCTAAATATACTTAAACTTCGTTCTTCTTCTTTTTGTGGTATCCAGTTATTCATCTGATTGTTTGGTGTTTACTAACTACTGCGCATGCGTATTAGGATAAAAAAATATTTCTAAAAGAATAGTACCTGCAAAAAATAAATAAATCCTACTGTAACATGACATGTGGTTAAAACTATTTACATACCTACTAAGGTTTACTGTTCTATATTGTAGATAATTGTAGGTGTCAACTGTTCTCTAAAATATTTAGTGTAGCGGAAAATTAACGTGGGAGGGGGGAGGAGGAGGCGGTCACATTTGGAAGCAGATAATTCCATTGGGTTATTGTTAAAGGAAAAAAGGAATAATTCTAACAGTAATTTTATGGCACTGCGACAATATGGTCACGTGCATAATTCAAACTAGAAAACTAAAGGCCTTATTTATGTCTGAGACTACTATAACACATTATAGTCACTTTTCCCCATGCCAATCTTTCCCCCTATATTATAGATATCACTGTATATATATACACGTCTGAAAATTAAACCGAACAGTGTTAGAAATAGGTTGATAGATACAAATTTTTAGTTCTTTTACATTAACAAAAGTCTGTCTACAGGTTTATCAGTCTGTCTATGTTTCAACTAATCTGTCTTGCTTTGTGTCCCCTAGTTTTTCTACATTCTCAACTGCATGTCTGTCTATATGCATGTCGACAAGTCTGTCTACATATTCACCCGTCTGTTCACATGCTTACCAGTCTGTCTACATATTCACCCGTCTGTTCACATGTTTACCAGTCTGTCTATGCTCACTAGTCCGTCTATATTTTCACTAGCTTTGAAATAACTTTCAGTAACTGCGAGTACTTTTATTTCTGTGCTTTGTTTCTATTGTTTTTATGTAAGTGATTTTTGTGCAACGTAACAACATTTTTAGTGAAGTCAATTGCAACTGATACTTTTTTTTTGGCGGTGTGCTGTCCTAGGTTGGGTTCATTGGGGAGGGTTGAGTTTATGGCCACCACATTGTTTATGCCCATTCCAAAGCCAGGAACATGTAGTACCGGGTACAGTGGTTGTTGTTGGTTCATGTCGTTTGAGTATGTTTTTTTTTGTAAATTATTTTGTAATCAATAAGCCTGTTAGTTTTGTTTGTTTTGTTCCCTAATTTGTATGGTCGGAGCATTTTATAGCCGACTATATATGTTTGGCTTTTTTTTAATTTTTGGAGGCAGTACGGTGGCCTTTTATTACTTGCTACCAGGTCCGTGTAACTCCGGTGGATATTTGTATAATAAGTACTAGATCGTGGTCGACCCTATATATACACCTTTAGGGCAGGTGGAATATTTTTGTAGATCTTGTACAGCGAGTCACAATAATGGAGGTAGTTCCTGTAATTCCACGTTTCCACTGCACGTCTCCCATGCTGGTTGGAGAGGGGTTACATATCTCCCCTAGGTTTGATGAAGTTTCACCCTTATCGGACTTCTTCTCCTGAATGAAAGCTTTAAGGCGATGAGTATTTTTCTCTATCCATGCCTTTGATGGGTACTTTTACCTTGTGGTACAAAAATGATTTATCATATAAAGTCAAAATCGTGGTTTAAGTAGTTGTTTTCATTAGGTCAATGATACCAAGGGTTCACGAATGAGAATGGATGTGATCACTGCATCAGAATGTGCTTCGTGTGTATAAATATAACTTGTATGTATACATGGTATATATAAAATTAAAATTGAGAAAGGAAATGGTGAATATGTCAAAGCGACAACCACCCGACCATAGAGCAAACAACAGCCGAAGGCAACCAATGGGTCTTCAATGTAGCGAGAATTCCCGCACCCGTAGGTGTCCTTCAGCTGGCCCCTAAAATAAGCATAATAGTACAGTGATAATGGACGTCATACTAAACTCCGAATTATACACAAGAAACTAAAATTTAAAATCATACAAGACTAACAAAGGCCAGAGGCTCCTGACTTGGGACAGGCGCAAAATTGCGGCGGGGTTAAACATGTTTATGAGATCTCAACCCTCCCCCTATACCTCTAGCCAATGTAGAAAAGTAAAAGAATAACAATACGCACATTAAAATTCAGTTCAAGAGAAGTCCGAGTCTGATGTCAAAAGATGTAACAAAAGAAAATAAATAAAATGACAATAATACATAAATAACAACAGACTACTAGCAGTTAACTGACATGCCAGCTCCAGACCTCAATTAAACTGATTGAAAGATTATGTCTTCATCATATGAATATCAGGTACAATCCCTCCCGTTAGGGGTTTAGTATCATACTATCATAAAATATATGAGAAGAACATAACCCGTGTCATGCCAACAACTGTTTTTTTAGAAATAAATGTGTTTAGTTCCGATGCAAAGACCCTATCAGTGAATCAATGTTAAAGCCAAAATATGCAATCTTTAATGACCTGACAACAGTATCGTAACTATATCCCCTTTTAATAAGTCTATTTAAAGGTTTTGTTAGTTTCTGAGGAGAATACTGACATTTTTGTGCTTTATAAAGAATATTTCCATAAAATTTTGGATGTGAAATACCTGAACGTATAAGATGTCTGCATGTTGAGTTATATTTACGAATTATTTCCTTATACCGGTGATAAAATTTAGTAAATGTTTTGACCAGTTTGTGATATCGAAAACCCTGGTGTAATAATTTTTCAGTAATACATAAATTTCTCTCGCTAAAATCTAATACATTGTTACATACACGAGCGAATCGTACAAGTTGAGATATATAAACACCATAAGATGGTGACAAGGGAACGTCACCATCTAAAAATGGATAATTAACAATAGGAAATGAAAAATCATCTCTTTTATCATAAATTTTTGTATTAAGCTTCCCGTTTATGATATAGATATCAAGATCGAGGAAAGGGCAGTGGTCATTGTTATCATTAGCTTTATTTAAAGTAAGTTCTACAGGATAAATTTCTTTAGTATACATACTGAAGTCGTCATTATTTAGAGCCAATATATCATCCAAATATCTAAAAGTATTGTTAAATTTTTGTATCAAATGTTGTTTTGATGGGTCTTTGCTAATTTTAGTCATAAATTGTAACTCATAACAATACAAAAACAGGTCCGCAATAAGTGGTGCACAGTTAGTCCCCATTGGAATTCCAATAACTTGACGATCTACGGAATCTCCAAAACGAACAAAAATGTTATCAAGTAAAAATTCAAGTGCATAAATAGTTTCAAAGCATGTCCAATTGACATAGTTCTTTTGTTTATTGCTACTAAAAAATGATCTAAAAGAGTTTGAACATATGTACTCGCATTCCGACTTTTTAAATGCCCAGTTAATTAGGGATGTGAATTTTTTCTTAATAAGAATATGAGGCAAAGTGGTATATAGGGTAGAAAAATCAAAACTTTGAACAGATTCAAAATCACCAATATATGCATGCAATTTATCAAGTACTTCCAAAGAGTTTTTGACACTCCAAAAGTAATTAATTCCACTATTTTCAAAGGCCTTATTTGAACAATTTATTATCAGGTTTTTTATTGTATCAAGTGTACTAGTAAGTAAAACAGATCAATTTATATTAATACGATGAAGCTTTGGTACCGCTAAACTAATCAAAAAAGTTAATATTCTTTTTTTTGGATAAAAATTTCTAACTGACGTCGCCGACGTTATAGATTTATAAAGGGGAAAAACTAGCTTATCATGCCGCAAAGGGGAACAATTGGCCTGATCCTCGTTTTCCCCCTATAAAGTTGAGGGGGAAAAGTTGGATCATGCCATTTTTTCCGGGGGGAAATATTGGATCGATCCAGTTTCCCCCCCCCCCCCCCCCCCGGAAAAATTGGCATGGGGGAAGAATGGCTATAGGACACCGGCGAAGAAAAAATAAGACGATTGAAAATATAAGGAAGTTCCAATCATGACTTATAGTAAAATAAATAACCATTTACCCACGTATATTACCCGACAAATACAATGCTACTACCAATAAATAGATAGCCGGCCTTTATTAACAACGAATCGGGAAATTAGGAAGAACTATAAAACAGGACTTCACTAAAACTTTAAACTGGGACTAAATATTGAGCCATAGACTATAACTTATGTCAAAATTAGTTTGTCAATAGTCTAGGTCGACTCAGTGTATTCAAATAAGAGGGGGGAAATTACACACGGCTTCCGTAAGACAGGTAACGGTCAAGGATTTGGAAAACGGTCCTCGGACAATCCAATTTTGAGATTGAAGTGTACATGTGATACAGATACTTGTTAAAAGAGTTTGCAGATGCGGACTAAAAAGGGGGAGGGGGTCATAGTGCCCGTCCCGTTTTTATTGTGGGGGAAAATGGTTGATTATTCAGGGAATCACTGTCAAAGCATGACTGGACCGGGTCTCTTTTTAAGCAGTCAGTAGGCTGTCAACGTATATTTGTTCCACCTAACAGAAGTTCCACTGGAAACTTTGTTATAAACGATGTTATAATACCTATTCCTCTTGGAAAAAATATTCTATATATCATTTATTCCATTAGGAACGTATACTGTAATATGTATTTCTGTGGAAATAAATATTTCAGAACTTTTTTTCCTTTTGGGACAGTCGTCGTCTCTTCGTCTGAAGACACATTTAGTTTCCAGACAATAACTTTAGTTTTAGTGAATGGATTTTTATAAATTTTAAACAGAAGGTTCAATACCACTAAAGGAAGGTTGGGATTGATTTTGGGGTCGTATAAAGTTGTACCCTGTGGAGCATTTGGTTGTAATATGTACAACAATCAAATATCAACCCACACCAAACTGAATGTAATTGAAAGACATCTAGAGGTCAATATACAGTCTCCAACAGAAGACAAAAAAAATTTATATTCTTACATGTAAATATTTTTTAGTTTTAGGTTCCACCTAGCTACCATTTTAGAAAACAGGGATTTCATTGCTAGTCTATTAGAGGGATATTTGATTTTCATTGGTTGTACATGTAAATATGGAATCTAATTTTTATCATGAAGTCGGATTTGAAAATGACTTGGGGAATGAAGTTGTCAGTAAAGACCGAATGTCAGTTTTTGTCTTATATATGTACTTTAAAATTTTAGTCTTACATGTATATAATTATGTGTAAAATTTATTTCGCTGATTCAGTGGCAATGGTAAATAGACACTGACAAGTCTTAGAATTTTTTTATAGTTCTGAATGTTTGTTCATCAGTTGACTAAAATTAGGTGGAGGTGTGTTCTTATTTTCAACACTGAGAGGGGCACTCCACCTATATCAATTTTTGCATGAAGCAAATTGATAGTTACTAGATACTGAATGATTATACCACAAGAAAGTTTTAACCTGTGCATATATACTTAAAATACGATAAAAAAAAATCATGTCTTTTTCAGGACTTCTGATCCAACCATGTAGTATGGCATGTTATTGAGATATGGTTTTGGTCGATAGATGTTCGTGAGGGACCTGTAGTACAAAGTATATCACTGGATTTAGCTCTCTGTCTAAGTGTATTATTAAAATACTTTGCTTTGAGCTCAGTTCATTGTTATGCAATTCATTATTTGTGAAACAAAGATTTGACAGACAACACTCCTGTACAAGGATTTGTCAAAGAAGTATTCACCTCTATGTACAATGTAAGTAATAGGGAGATAAAAGCATTCTATTTCGATTGTTCATTGATCAAATTAAAAAAAAAAATACTAATGATACTGATGATCCACCACAAAATAATAGAACCATACAAATAGTAAGCAAATACATATAAAAAAGATGTGGTATGATTGCCAATGAGACAATTCTCCACAAGAGACCAAAATGACACAGAAATTAACAACTACAGGTCACCATATGGCCATTAGCAATGAACAAAGACAATACCCCATTATCAGCTATAAAAGGCCCCGAAATGACAATGTAAAACAATTCAAACGAGAAAACTAACGGCCTTATTTATGTACAAAAAAATAAACAAAAAAGCGAATATGTAACACACAAACAAATAAAAACTGAATTACAGGCTCCTTATATCATGTTATCAAATCTATTTATCATCTCCCATTTAGAAAAAAAAACACATGAAAAAATTAACCTATTATGTGTTGCTCTCCTAGCTACAAAATGAATCCAAAATCAAAGATGTGGAATATATTCGATCATAATCATTTGGTAACTAATGTAGTTACTGTCTCTTCCGTGTCCGTCTTGAACATAAAAACTAAATATTAAATAAACAATATTCCTAATGTTCAGGTTGGTTGTCATCGTGCAACGCCGTTAATAACACGATATAGGAAAACATAGAACTCCCTTTTGTCATAATTAAGACACTGTCAAACATCCAAACATACTATCCACACTCATCTGTGTCCACACTTGTTTAGAATATTAAAATTCTATTTAGGTATTTGCCAAACCTCAGGTAAACAGAGTGAGCGTCTTCTGCTATACATGCCTCATCCGACAAGCTAATCCATTTTGACTGAGTTAGTTTTGAATTATATGACAGTGAATAGTACACCAAGTTTTAAGATCAGACGTTTTCTTTTTAAATACAAATGTAGAAGACAATACAATCTTATCATATCAATACAGTTACATAGCTATGTTGAGGGAACAACACGGGAACGGGATAACTATCTTGTGGAAACGACAAAACATCTTGAGGGAACAACATATTTGTTCTTTCATAGCTGCATTCGCCGTAGTTTATATAGTTCGATTGCAGTCAATCAAAATCTCTGCTTTAGCTTTTCAGACCTTTGTTGAATTTGAAAATGTAAATAAATAATAAATGTACGGAACATATCTTATTGAAAGCAAACGATGTGTCTACTCTATGCAGGACTGAATTTGTGCTGAAGCTTAACTTAAACGGTACCACTAATAGTCGATAACCACTCTGACTGATTTACTACAATTGATAATTCTGAAAATGTATTAATGTTCCGGACCATATGAGTATTTGGACCATACGCGTATGGTCATGACCATATGGGTATATACTCATATGGTCCGACCATACGCGTATGGTCGGGGTAATTAACACGTTTACTGTTAAGACTTTACTTTTAATAAGGTATGATCCTTCTAGTTGTCACGTCATTGAGAAGACGCTATCAAAGGTCGATTAATTAATTAATTAAACAATTATCTTAATAAAAATAAACAGTTTCATATAGTAAATTTTACTCACTGGTCAATACTATAGTAAACACATTTTATACCAGTCCTATGGTCATTACCGATTTATTGTTACAAGTGAATGGCAATATGTCGTCTTGGGAAGATAACTTTCAAATATTTCTGAATGAACTTTTACAAAAGAAGTCAACTGTTTTACTAACTGATGAAAAGGTTGAAAGGATAAAGAGTCTTATAATTGACACTAAAGACGGACAGAAAACACTGAGATACACCCAGATTTCGGCAATATGTCAAAGACAAAGGATTCCAACTTGTAACTTGTGCCGTTTTAGGTTTAGAGAATGAGCTGTGTGTTCCAACAAAAGAGGTTATAATTCTACATATTATGGCTTTGATTAATTTTTAATCTTAACATAAATCAGCATTAGCAGTTCTTTAGCAGCGCAATATTCAGAATTTTCCTATATGTGTTTTTGTTTTTAATTGCTGTCATCGCATCTTATATGGTTCTTCTACAATTACTACACCCATAGACTACCCAACTCTAAGCACATAATACTAATAAAAAAACAAACTAAAGTTCAAATTGAATACCCACACGACAGTGCCATGTGCTGATTTTAATTGCACATTATGATACATAATATCATGTCGACAAAATATAGTCAAGTAATACATAATTACTACTGAAATCAAAACATTTCATATAACATCAAATAAATTCACATAAGCAAGATAAAAAATTTCAACTGAGAAACACGTCTATTCGAGTCGGCGCCCTGTCGTGCTGAATGGCTATATCCCATGAAGCGCGGGAAAACAACTAACGGGCTATGGGAGACAACTAGAAGAAATTAATTTCAATCTAATTCAGTTCCTTCAAACGGTTGAAATTACATTTTTTAATAGTTGTAAAATAAATAGACGTTTTTTAGTTAAAAATGTTATCCCAAAAATCAGAATATGCATGTGGTATGACTGTCAATGACACAGCTCTCCACTAGAGACCGCATGACGTTGAAGTTAGCAATTTTTAGGCCTTCAACAATGATCGTTTTATTCATTCTGTAACTCTTACAAGCTTATTTCTTATACCTTTCTTTCGTTTTTCCCCTCAGGAATGTGAGAGACCTGGCCTTCTTGCACACTGGCGTCGTGTAGTGACAGTCGAAAATATGTTCAAGACTTTAAAGCTAGTTCACGAAGGAACTCGGTCTCATACATGTTATCACAAACTATTCAAAGATGTTGAGGATACTTTTTACGGCGTCCCGAGAAGCCTTTGTAAGGAATTTATTAAAGGATGTGTAAAATGTGCGTGTAAGAAACCTCAAAATAACATAGCACCGTTAAAACCGATTTCATCCAAACATTTTATGCATAGGGGTCAGTTGGATTTAGTTGATAAGCGTGCAGATCCTGACGGTCCATTTTGCTGGATTGGACATTACATAGATCACTTTTCCAAATTTAACTTTTTCTGGCCACAAGAACGTAAATCCGCCATTGAAGTTGCACATAATCTAAAGGTAAATTATGTATAATCATGTAACCTTTGAATTATAAAATTAATCTATTTTCATGTTACCAAGGTTGTGTTTTTTTATGGTAAAGTTTATTGTATAATTTCAACGTTTCTTGTACATATTTGTAAAATACCTATATGGTCCAAATACTCGTATGGTCCGGCCCGTTTATAACCAAACGAGTATATACTCATATGGTCCGACCATACGCGTATGGTCGGACCATATGAGTATACCCATATGGTCATGACCATACGCGTATGGTCCAGATACTCATATGGTCCGGAACAGTTACATAGATCTCATTTTTTTCTTCTTTAAGACATAATTCATAAATGTATAACAGTTAGCTCTTTTTTTTCACATTTTTTTCATATCAGCGCTGTTTTTAGCAGAATTGTGGTAAAGGTTTTCCTCATTATTAAATGTTGTACATTGGACTATAACAATTGCTTTATACACCCACTTCATATTTAAACTTTGATGGAACGTTCTCTCACTGGCCATCACACCACATCTACAAAGCTACATATATGCAAAAAAGCAGTTGGAATACCATCTAAGGCATTCGGCAAACTAAGTTCAACGAGCTCCTATGTCTGATTTCGTCTAGGCGGATTCGGACCAAAATCAGCATTTGGAAAAGCCTCAAATTGTGAAAAGTAAGTCATTAAAGTTTTAATGACTGTACTTTTTATTTCCTCTGGAATATATTTATTATCTTTTGATTTCATGTGGAATAACATTGAAAGTTGAATAATAAATCAAGAATTCAAAATTGATACTTTAAGCTGGAAGAGTATTAGTTTAGGATAAAAATAAGCCAAAGATATTGATAGGTCATGGAGCTCCTTTTTGAAATATTTGATTTATAAAATATGGCGGGAAAAGGCTGACTCGGACTTTTACCTGATATTAGCATTGGTATTGGGCCATTCCAGTTAATTTCTGACAGGTGGGGATGGATGGGGAGATTTTTTTGGATACGTATCTGGAAAAAAAAATCATGAAAAACTACCTATCAGATATAAAAAATTAAGACCTATCAAATGAAGAGTTCCTGTTCATGTTGGGTGGATGGGCTATCATGGAAAAAAATGACCTATCAGATTTTTTTACTGCAAGGATTGTACCCATCAGAATTTTAAAAACAATACCAGATAATGCATGATACGAAACTGTCTACATTTCAAAGCACCCATCAGATCTGACATAGGCATTTTTGTTACCCCTAAGATGTAATCATTTTTAATTATTTACTGCTGCCAGGACCCTCAGAAGTTCTTTGCGTGTAAGTGTACCTGTCAGATGAAAAAACCCAAAATTTCACCCCTAAGATGTATAAATTTTACACCCCTCAGAAAGGACCATCCATCCCCCTTTAGCAGATATTAACTGGAATGGCCCATTATTCATGGTTCAAATCAAAAGAAAAAAATCAAGAATCTGATTAAATTTTGTCAAATGACCCTTTATGAGTTTTTATATGACCGCAAAAAAAATGTTGCGTCGTATAATGCTATCATCATGTCGTCGTCGTCATCGTCCGAAAACACATTTAGTTTCTTGACAAAAACTTTAGTTTTAGTGAATGGATCTTTATAAATTTTCACCAGCAGGTTCAATACCATTGAAAAAAGAATGTTAGGATTGATTAAGGGGGTTATGGTCCCAATAGTTTTGGAATAAGGGGCCAAAAAGGGGGCCCAAAATAAGCATTTTTGTAGTTTTCAAACAATAACTTGTGTTTGAGTGTATGAATCTCTCTGAAATTATGCCACACGTTTCTAGCATGAAGGGATAGTTAGTTTTGATTTTGGGGTTATAGTCCCAATAGTTAAGAAATTAGGGCAAAAAAGGGAAACACAAAGTTTTTCTGGTCAAAAGACAATTTAAAAGCAGTGTAAGGGAGGTAATTCAAAAACATTTAACATACACTGTTGGGTATGTCAGATTTACCTCCCTAACACTACTTGTAAATTATGTATAAAGAAATGTCAGGTTTTGGACTAATTGCAAAAAAGGGGGGTGGTAGTAGTTTTCAATTTTTTTCCTCCAAATTTCATATTTTTTCAAAAGTTTGAAGAAGAATCTTTAATTTAATAATATTGTGCAATAGACTTGTATGATCTTGACATTTGTTTTGTGTAAGAAACCCATGTAGTGTCAAAAATTTTATCACAATCCAAATTCAGAGCTGCATCAAGCTTGAATGTTTTGTCCATACTTGCCCCAACTGTTCAGGGTACGACCTCTGCGGTCATATCAGGCTGCACCCTGCGGAGCACCTGGTTAAGTCTTATGTTAAAAGATAAATAGGTGTTATGGGCAAACTATTTTACTTTGTATCGTATGGAAAAACACCAAGGAGTCCGAACATTTGACCCTTAGTCCAAAACCTCACTTAAGTACATCCTTAGCGAATGAAAAAAATTGCATAATTTGCCAATTCCCAGACTCTTTCCAATTCTTTATTGTGCCTCCACCTAAATGTTCTCAAACTTAAACACAAGGTTTTAAACAGCAAAGTCAGATGAAGTTCAAATAATTAATTTTGATAGCATAATAATTTTGGGATGCAGACTCGTACAAATATATCCCATAATTCTTGTAAGTAAGATAGTCCAATTCTTTCTTATCAAATCCTATTATAGTTTGTATAATGTCAGCCAGGGGTACTACTAACTTGTACGAGTAATTTTTGTCTCGCCTTGACAGAGTCAAAAAGCGAGACAAAGGTATGCTGTTTTAGCGGCGTCAACATTAATGTATTAGTTTGTGATTATATTTTAGGTCTAGTTTATGGTGAACCACAAGTGGTAGGTCAATCATATTTGGTATGCAGTTATATAAGCATTGGCACATCTCATTTCCATGGAGATTATTTGGCCCTGCCCCCTCAGTCATGGTCTACCTGACATCAAAACTTTTGCTTATTTTACATGTATTAGTTTGTGACCAGGTCAGTTTATGGGGAACCACAAGTGGTAGGTCAATAATATTTGGTTAAATGCATAATTTTACATCTCAAAACTTGAGAATTTTGTGGAATTATAAAAAGAATTTACTTATAAAAGTAAATTTTTGAAAATATTAAGGGGAGATAAATCAAACATTAAAATTAACTATATATGTATATTTTATTTACTTCTTCAAGTAAATAAAGATTACTTGTACAAGTTGTACTCATGACTGAATATGTTATACCCCAGTCCCACTAGGCCACGATCGCACTACGATCTGTGAAAAAAATGCAAATGTTGATGATCGTAGTGCGATCGTGTAGATCGCAGTAAGGTCGTATCACGGTCGTAGTGAGGTCTTCAAGATCGTGAAGAGCGTGGTCAACTTTGAACATGTTCAAAACAATTGTGGTGCGGTCTTGGCGAAATCAGATCGTAGTAGAAGCGTAGTGAGAGCGCACTAAGATCGTAGTAAGATCGCAAAGGTCGCTGTACAATCGTAGCGAGAGCGTAGCGAGAGCGTAGCGAAAGCGTGATTCTATTCGGAGAGACTGCGCTACGATCGCAGAGCGACGTTATCACGACCTCACTACGACCATCACGTTCTCACTGCGACCCAACTACGCTTCCACTACGACTATACCAAGCTGTTCACGACAATAGGACGATTCTAGCACGACCTTGTCGTCCTCATCACGCTCTTCTTACGACCTTACTACGTTCACACTACGACCATCATTCTCATTGTCATTTTCACATAAAATATATATATAAAAAAGCTCCCTAGATTTTGTTTGTTTGAATGTAATTATCCATTTGCTCTAACGGCTCAACCATGCTTCTCGTTTTTATATAGATTAGACCGTTGGTTTTCCCGTTTAAATGGTTTAACACTAGTACTTAGTAATATTTTTGGTCCTTTATAACGTGTTGATTGATGTGAGCCAAGGCTCCGTGTTGGAGGCCGTACCTTGGCCTATAATGGTTTACTTTTATAAATGGTTACTTGGATGGAGAGTTGTCTCATTGGCACTTATACCACATCTTCCTATATATATTGATACATCTATATCATCTCTGCTATCGTTCACTAAAATATCGTCATTGAGCTTTATGGACCAGCAATAGGTTGTAATTTAGGTTGGATTGGTCGGTCCGACATCTCTGCTTGATCAGGATTCGTTACTTTGCTCCCTCTGCCTCTACATTAACTCCTACCACCATGTCTACGTGTTCTGGTAGATTTTGGTGGTATGACTGTATTGTTTCTGAGAAATCTACGATTTACTTTTAGTAATCAGAAATAGAAGGAATTGAACTGTATTGATATGGAACACGATGTTGACGTTATTGCTGAGAACGTAGTAAGATCGCGCTATGAACGTAGTTTAATCGTTGTAAGAACGTGTTATAATCGCAGTAAGATCGTGTTGCAATCTGATAACTCGTGGTATGGTCGTAGTGAGAACGTGAAGAACGTAGAAAGATCTTGATAAGCGCACTGAGGTCGCAGAATAAGCGCGGTGAGAACGTGGTATAATCGTAGCGGGATCTATAGAAACGTAGAGAGGACGTAATAGCATCGTGAAAGCAACGGAAATTTACATTTTCATGCCGCTCATACCGCGAACTCACTACGATCTAAATTTATTTTAGATCGCGGTGAGCGTGGTGCGATCGAGGTCTAGTGGGACTGGGGCATTACACTATAACAACCTTTGAATATATTACACTATAACAACCTAATCAGACTGCTAATCAGAAATGAAGAACCATTTTTTTCCAAAAGGAGACTTTTATAAAACTATATTTGATAAATAATTTGGATAATGGGTTGCTGAAGTGTCTTTTTGTGAATTTTGGTCCTCAATGCTCTTCAACTTCGTACTTTATTTGGCCTTTTTAACTTTTTTGGATTCGAGCGTCACTGATGAATCTTTTGTAGACGAAACGCGCGTCTGGCGTATATACTAAATTTAGTCCTGGTATCTATGATGAGTTTATTTATTCTTTTCTGTAAATTTTCCTTGTTATACAGATACACATCACTTGTAACCTTGTGATTCTTTCATTATGGCCCCACAACAAAGTTGTCGGTGCCATATAGTTTTACCCTTTTCCGTAATTCCGTCATTCCGCAAAAAAACATTATACAGAGTTTTTTTCTAAACGACTTCAGATATTGGGCTGATTTTTGGTATGTGAGTTAACTATGATGAGTTATAGATCAATTTTAAGTTTCGTTCCGCTCCACTAACTTTTACCGAACAGGGGCGTAGCTAGAAAGAAACGACGTGGAAGCAACTAAAAATTGGACCCTATTATGCAGAAAAATTGGGTTTTTTTTCGGTTTTCGGTCATAGGACGGTTAAAAGAGGCGCTATATGTAGATACAAATTTATGAATGTAAAACTATTAATAAATCTTGTGAATAGAGTAATACATAAACAACACAGAATTTACTCAGAACTGTCCAAAATCTGCTCTTCGGGTCTGGGCAGAAACAAACTTCTCTATTACTTTGTCAATATTCACACTGAAATCCCGATGAATTTGCAGTATTTCTATGTATTAACTGTCGTTGTTCATGAACGCAAAAAAATGAGACTTTCCAATACTGTTTTGCCGTGGTTGCAGGGTGATTGGCTCAGCCTCCGGTAGTCTGTCGACCACATCGCCTCGGCATATTTTTAACGATATCGAAGGGATCTGATAATTCTAATGCCGATTGGTACATCTCACTCCGAACTGATGAATTGTACACTTTAAAATGTGCTTCAAAACTACATGTCTTAGACTGAGTATTACAAATTCAAATCTTGTAAAAGATACAAGTTACCTTCCGATTTTTTCATAATCTCAAAAAAAAATTATTTTGAAACCAAATGTCGTTATTTAATAATATTTCATCAATTAAAAAAGTGACAACATAGTTGTTTCCTTTAACATTCAATTTATAAATTTTTATTTTGCCATTTCTTTCTTGCATGCCGAATCAATGTGCACGCAACTGTGTGTTAGCGTATAGGGAGCTACGATCTTTTTCTGCATGACCCTAAAAGTGTTGTCAAACTAATATCCGGGATAGATGGAAAAGACTCCAACAGTCTCCGAACGTTAAACAAATATCATAATCATTATAGTCTTAGTTAATACATCTATCACGCTGTCCGATTCAGATTGACCAACTTATCTCTCTCTCTTCTGTTTTTTTTTTTTTTTTTTTTTTTTGTGAAAACGACGTGGATGCACGTGCTGTCGTGCCTCCGGGTAGCTACGCCCCTGCCGAAATTACGGGCTGTGGATTTTGAAAAATTGTTGAAAATCACAGTTATTTAGATTTTTTTTCCAAAAACCTTCAGATATTGGGCTGATTTTTAATATATGAGTTAATCATGATGAGTTACAGATAACGTTAAAGTTTCGTTCCGCTCCACTAATTTTTGCCGAAATTACAGACTTTGAAAAATTGTTGAAAATCACAGTTATTCAGACTTTTTTTTTAAACGCCTTCAGATATTGGGCTGTTTTTTGGTATGTGAGTTAGCCATGATGAGTTACAGATCAAGTTTAAGTTTTGTTCCGCTCCATTAATTTATGCCGAAATTACGGGCTTTGGACTTTGAGAATTTGTTGAAAAATCACAGTTATACAGTCTCTTTTTCTAAACGCCTTCATGATATTGGGCTGATTTTTGGTATGTGAGTTAACCATGATGAGTTACAGGTCAAGTTTAAGCTTAGTTCTGCTCCGCTAATTTTTGCTGAAATTACGGGCTTTGGACTTTGATAAATGATTGAAAATCACAGTTATACAGATTTTTTTTCTATATGTATCCAGATTGTGAGACTACCATCATGTTTGTGTCCACATGTGTTTATATTGAAATTGCAGATTTTTCAACTTTTTGGGACGAGGCCATTCGTGTCGCATTGACACATCTAGTTAAAGAAAGAAGGAGCTTCAAAGTTTATTTCAGAAATTCTGTATACAATACTGTAGGAATTTTTTGATAATTTGAATTACATATTAAAAAAATAACAAAACTGAATACAAAAAGGTTAAAAACTGGATCTGCAGTATAAGTTTCAAGAAAAATATGAACAAGAAAAAATAATTTTACCTGTAGTTTATATTTATGCTTGCGTCATTTAAAAATTTTATTTCATTTTCAGATATGGTAAAGCAAGTGTCGAAATGTACAAGGAAAACTTAGATAAACTAGATCAGAGATTCAAAGAATGCCTTCCAGAAGAATGTTAAAGTATTATGGAATGCTACTTTAACTATTAGTAAAGATGCTAGAGGAGGCTTCATTATTCCAGAGATTGAATTTATGAACTCGACATTAAGACTGGACATTTTAGAGGCTTATTTTTATGCTCGACAGATAATATCTTCGAATGGATATGACTTTTTAGATCTTCATTACTATCTCCGTATTCAGCTTCAACGCAGAGTTGGTGACGGTATCCACTGGGACATGACAGCTCATCGCAGAATCACAAATCTCATCCTGACTCATTTAGCAGAAGCATGATTACGAGATCAACCATACTACACTCCATTCCAATTACCTTCATGTGTTCAACAGCCTTTTATGTTTAACCAGTTAATATTGAAAGTTGTCAAGATACATGTTGTGGTCAGTGTCTAAACTATTGACACGTTTCCAAAGTGTACAAAACATACACTTTTTTCAGACCCCCACCCTCGCTCATAAAGTGTACATCAACCATTTTCAGATTTCAAGACAAGAATCAATCATTGTTCATAAAAAGAAGATCCTGTCTATTAAAGTTTAGTTTATAATACAGAAATTTGCATTGAAAATAACATGAAACATATCTGACTATTTATTTGATGACATCAATGAGTGAACCCTGTGGAAATGAAAAAAATCCGGAAATAAAAAAAAAAGCTTTCTGTAAAAATGTTATTTTTTTTTACCCCCCTCCCTCTAATTGTACGCTTTTTACACTTTGGAAAATGGTTGACAATTATTGATGACCCCTTACTTGAAATTCATTTGTAACAGTATAGGTAAGTAAGTGGCCAGTTTGATCATTTATTGTTCACTTCTTATTATGTTATAATTGCAATTGTTCATATATTTGTTTTCTTATATAAAGTTAATTAAAGTTACTTGTTGGATAGTTACTTAAAATTATGGCTAGTCATTTGTCTTTTTACCATTAGTTTCCACTGAGTTAGCTTTCAGACATGATATCCTTTTAAGCTCACCTGACCGAGCTTTTGTCATCACTTGGCCTCTGCATCCATCGTCATTGTCAGACATCGTTTTTTACAAAAAAATTTCCTCTGAAACTACAAGGCCAAATTTCACCAAACATAATCACAACCTTCATTTATATGGTATCTAGTTATTAAATATGTCCGATGACCCCATTTGCCAATGACTGACATGGGTGAAAAAAGACCATAAGGCCATATTTCCAAGAGGCATCAACAATTGTTAAGTTTTCTGTTGAATTAGTTTGTTTAACTTGCAATAGATCATTAATATTTGATATGAAGTTGCATTTCTATTAGTACACATCTGTTAAACGACTATTTTGATGCCCTAAATGTCCCCCATAGTCATGGTCTAGTAACTTTGAATTAATGAACAATTTCCAATGTTAAGTTTTCTGCCTTAGTTAGTTTAATAGGCACTACGCACTACTTGACTGTGATAAATCAATGAAATTTTGTTTCAAGTTGCATTACTATCAGTAAATATCAGTCTGATGACTGTTTTGATGCCATGACCCGATGACATGGCCTAATGACTTTGAATGACAATTTTTAATGTTAATTGTAGTTAGTTTGATAGGACCTACTTGTGATAGAACAATGATTTTGATTGGGTTTTGGTGTTTTAATACCACTTTTAATCACCGCTTTTGTAATATTTAGTGGCTGCCAGTTTTTATTCGTGGAGGAAGCCGTTGTGCCATGATAAAACAATGATAATTTGTATGAAGTTGCATTACTGTAATACTTTTGAGTACATCTTAGTTTGTCTACTGTTTCTAGGCCCAGCGGTTTTTTACACTTGTCCCATTGGTATTACGTTTTCTAATTTTTTGGTTTATAATCGTTATTTTTTGTGGCAATAAAAATACAAGGACGGCAAGAGTATACGTCAATGAAACAGAAAACAAGAAGCATTTAGGGTTTCCGTCAGTAGAGAAAAATTAACACAATACTGGTATCTAAGGTTGACATCAGTTTACAACTTAGCCTTAGTTACAACTCGGGACAATAATTGCACCTCGGGGTCTGGGTGGTGGTGCGGGAGGGGGGATAATAAACTTATTATTCCACTCATACCCAGTTGATTAGTATATATCACACACGAGATAAATACATCAACGATGGAATGTGCAAAGCTGTTATCTTTCTTTCAACTTCAAAGTTATTGAGGTCGTCGCACAGCATCTTTACATTTTTTTTAATTTTGCGGAAAAATGTCTGTTTTCCCCTATTTGGGGAAAAGTCTTCATACAATATCATAAAAGCAGTACTACTAAACTTAAATATTTCTGTGAATTGTCAGAAACGTGGTTTGAACGTTTTAACCCCTAACGGAAGGATTGTGCCTGATATTCATATGATGAAATCATAATCTTTCAATCAATTTAATTGAAGTCTGGAGCTGGCATGTCAGTTAACTGCTAGTAGTCTGTTGTTATTTATGTATTATTGTCATTTTGTTTATTTTCTTTGGTTACATCTTCTGACATCAGACTCGGACTTCTCTTGAATTGAATTTTAAATGTGCGTATTGTTATGCATTTACTTTTCTACATTGGCTAGAGGTATAGGGGGAGGGTTGAGATCTCATAAACATGTTTAACCCCGCCGCATTTTTGCGCCTGTCCCAAGTCAGGAGCCTCTGGCCTTTGTTAGTCTTGTATTTTTTTAATTTTAGTTTCTTGTGTACAATTCGGAAATTAGTATGGCGTTCATTATCACTGAACTAGTATATATTTGTTTAGGGGCCAGCTGAAGGACGCCTCCGGGTGCGGGAATGTCTCGCTACATTGAAGACCTGTTGGTGACCTTCTGCTGTTGTTTTTTCTATGGTCGGGTTGTTGTCTCTTTGACACATTCCCCATTTCCATTCTCAATTTTATAGATATATAGGAGTTGATTAAACAACATAATTCAAAACGAAATGAAATGAGGAAAATAGCAAATAGAGCAATTCAGGAGCATATAGAATGAAATTCAAAACAGTGTGGCTGTGGCCATTGATTGACACATTAAATTCATCCATTGACTGGGACAATTTAGGTGAACGTTTGTATTTAACGACCACTGCTCACTGTGTACTTTTTAAAGACACTTAAACTATTGGGGTCACCAAAGGTTCTCAACACCTTAATAAAGTAATTCGAAAAATTAATCAGAAATAACACGATGTTTTGATTCATATCAATTATATAAATCAAAACATAAAGGTTATTCCTGATTAATTTTTCGAATTATTTTATAATTAAAGGCGTTAAGAAACCTTTGGTGACCCCACAGTTTAAATGTCTATCGTAGGTACGTCGTGAACAGTGGTCGTTACAGACAAACGTTCACGTAAATTGTCCCAGTCCATGGATGAATTTAATGTGTCAATCAATGGCCACAGCCACACTGTTTTGAATTTCATTCTAATCATATGACAACCAAAACTACGTTAAAATAAATGAAAACACTTTTTAAATGTCATGTTTCCTAAGCGCTTCTTTGGTTATACCTATATCAGTATCAATCAAACCCAAGGATGAAAAAAGAAACCAAAAAGTTAAATATATGAGAAAAGGACGAAAAAGCAAACGATTGTTCATAAAGCATAACACAGAAAAATCTAATATTGTAAAATTTTACAGATAAAAACAAGGAATTTTATTTCTTTTATAACAAAATTACGTAAAGGAAACATCTGTGTACTGATAGTTCTTCTGGGAGGCATAAACGGACACGAAGAAAGTCAGTCCCTTCTATAGCTAACTATAAAGTATCCTTTTTTTCGTTGTTGAAAGCTGTAAGATAAACTGAAGTACAATGTATATGTAAATCATTCAAAACCTGGCGGATAGTTATCTCTTTTGCAATCATACCACATCTCTTAATTTTTTAATCTATGAACCCGGCTTACTGATTTGTTTATATACATAAAGTCCTTATCAAAACATATTATATAATTCATATCTTTACTGCAGCAGTGCCATCTCGCCCTTGGGTACCCTACGAATCATTCAGATGACGAACTAACTGTTGTGTCTTAGACAATATGGATAAAATTCATCCCGCTATAATTGTGCGGTCACAGTTGGCAAATAAAACTTCTCTACGTAAGGTTAAATTATCAATTTTGCGGCGAATAAACCAATTTGAATATAAACCATTTTTGTACAGAAATTGGGATCCATTCACTTGATGAGGGATTGTTGTAGATAGGAGGAGACGTTTTTCACTGATAATCGTACAATATTATGACTGCTAAACATTCTCTTGTAGATTTTATTAAAGTTCATATCATTGAAAATAAGCAACAGCTTCGAAAAAAGATGTATAATTCCTTAAACTTTATTGGCAGTGAAACTTTCGATTTCAATTAAAAGCTTGGTTCTTTATTTAGCGAGAAAATTAATTTGGTTCAGAAGGTAAGTAAATAAAGAAAGTTTGTTTCTACTGAAAATTAGTTTGTAAAATATAAATCAGCATCGATTTTGCCCCCCCCCCCAAAAAAAAATCTTGATTATACTAAAAAAAAAAGTCTTTTTGTATGAAAATTGAAGAAAAAAAATTGTTTGTCATTGAAAAAAAACTAATACACACACAGAGATGATTGGTTTATGCATTAAGTACTCATAGTTGAAAAATAATTCCGTCATCATTACTACAACATCCTTCAATGCTTGTGTTTCCCATGTAAGTCGGAAATGTGATGGAATTTTTTTTCGTAAGGGAAATTCCATCAATATCTTTTGTTTGTATCCCTGGCATTACAAGTTGCGCTTCAGAACCGTCTTGCCTGACAAAGCTTATATCAGCCGGTTTGGTATTTATTTTTATCTCTCCAAATGATGCTTGCTTGATGTCAGATGTGCAGATTAAAGCTGGAAGGAATGAAAGCTCGATTTCTCTTAATTTTTCCTTGCCTATAGTAACTAATTGACTCTCTTCCTCTTTTAAATTGTTTTGGATACTTTGAATGCTCAGAAATATTTGAATTTCAGATGCATGATCTTTAATTTTCTCAATATTGTTTTGGATTGTATTCATTCTTGTTTCACGGCCGCTTAAATCGTCGACTCTTTGTTCCACTTGTAGTTTATGTTTCGTGTATGTAGTGTCTATTTCGTCATTTACTATCTTCTCCAGTTTGTCGAGATGCTGGTTGATTTCAAGTCTTATTTCTTTTACTTTTTGTCTGCAACTCTCATGCTGACCTTTAAGATTCGAAAGGTTTGATCGGCGATTTTGTAAAAATATCTCTAAGTTTTGCTGAATATCTTTTACTTTTTGCTCAAGCTTTATCATAGTTGTTGATGTTTTCGTGTCCTCTAATTTTCGCAATATTGTGAAAGTTCCACAACTTGTATGTTCTTTGGCACATATGACACAAATAGGTATCTCATGTTTAGGACAAAAGTACTCGTAGTTTTCGTGATGTGTGTCGCATTCAAGTTTTATTGCAGAAACAAACGTAGGCAATTCTTTCAAATCTGACATTTCAAAGGTTTTGTGTTTCCTGCTGGATTTTGCTAGTTTATGATGAGTTTTACAGCTTGAACATAGATACTCGTCACACTCAGGGCACCATTCGTCTGCTTTATTTGTTATATGCTGAAGTGTACATATACTACAACACTGTTCCTGATATGCTGATGCCATATTGTCATGTCAGAACTGAAAAAAAAGTTTACTATTATTTAGATATCATTAAAGGTAGAAGACGATCAAAAAGTATAAGCCTATATATCAGCAGATGCACAATGTTATCACTAGTAACGATTAGTGAAAATTTCATTTGTAAAAATGCAATCACTGCTTTATAATACAAAGAAACTGTATGGATATGTGGACGAAAAACATACACCTTCCTCCACTTCATTATAACTGATGTGTAAAGTTGTTTAATAGGCAATCATACAAATATATGTATGTATTTACTTTCAAGTAAATAATACAAATGAAGTTCTCAATGTTCTGTTGTTATGGCTTATGGGTTGTGTGAGGGGTTGGGGTCATGAAGATTTTTTTTTATGAACATTTGGATCAAAACAGGAACTAAAAAACTTCGTATTTTCCAGTTAAATTGACAATTGGCTCTACAAAAATGGTAAAAAAACATAAAAGAACAGTGCAGAAAAACGTGAGAACAATTGAAAAGATGCATGATTGCATATAAGAAGACCAACGTTTTATTCGAAAACTTTCACAAAGCTAAATCGGGAACACATTTACGTATCCAGAATATACAAAAAAAATATGAAAAAGCATTAACTCATTGGAGAATTTGCACTCCTTTTAATACATGTACATTTTAAAAATCTATATCAAAAGTTCTTTGTTATGTGTAGTATATACGTGTGCATATGGCTTTTATACCTTTTAAAAAGAGAGAGAATGATAAGAAATATGTATGTCAATATGGTTAACATACAGGCAAAATTTTCAAACAATTTCATAATAATATTAAATGTGGTATCAATCCTGACTGATTGAGATGAAATAAGAACAATGCATCATTCCTCCCAATACATACGAAATAATACGAGGGCCTAGAAGAGGCTACAAATAGAAAATTATCAAAGAGAATAGGATAGCGAAAATATTCCGTATAATCCGTATTTTGAGGAAATATCTGAAATTTGAACCTCAATGTATTCAACAAGTAGCACACGAAGGTATATTTTTTATTACATATTTTATTTAATCAGGTAAAAAATAGCCTACATGCCAAGTTTCATCAAAATTTAAAACGGGATCAAAACTGTATCGTATGCCCTTAACTCCTTGGTTCTTTTATCAGAAATGCATGATGACAAAATTTCTAAAATGAAACCTATCGTGTATATCTAGCTGTGTATGAAAAACCGTAGATTTCAATCCTTAAATTGCGTAATACACATTTCAGAAACACAAGTCATATACTGCTTCTTTTGAATTTCGTCATATAATTAACTGCTTATACATGTTATATTTTCTTTAGTTTTTCAATAATAACATTTTATCTCTTAGGTACACGGCGCTTGCCAAGATGGACTAATAGGAAGCTAAATAATGTGAAGCATACCTACGAGCTCGGGAAGATGCCATTGCTTGTGCAGAGTTTGATCGTTTTGATTGCAAAGAACAAAGTTCAGAGCCTGTTTGAGAAAATCGATACTGGGGTTCGACAGTGCTGCCAGATAGGTTCAAAACAGGAAAAGTTTTCAAAGAAAAATGTTGGAGAAATTAGAAATCACTTGAAAAGATTTATAGGAAAAAAAGTGATAGAGAAATGAAAAATCACTTAAACGCGTAAAAAATAATAGCATAAGAATAAGATTTATTTAGACGTTGATTTTCAGCATGGGCCGGATTCCCAAATTTTCTTATCAGAATATGAATCTCACACTTGTAATAGAACGTAAATCTCACATTTGCAAAAGACAGAACTCAAAACATTAAAGACAAAGTTATGCTCTTTATAGACATAAGTGTAGAGTTTACACCAGAAAATGGATTAAAAGAATCAATTCAATAGATAAAAACGTTAGATATTTGTAAACAACCTTGTCTATAACAGATCATTTTCACAAAATAGACGACAAGCACAGGTGATAACAATATCTATGAAAACCAAAACTTAGTTTTTGTACAGGTCTCAAATAGGCTCCCTCTGAAAATGTACTAATCACTGCTTTTGATGTAACAAATGATTTGATGAATAAAGGCAACAGTAGTATACCGCTGTTGGAAAGTCATATATCGATTGAGACAAAACAAATGCGGTTAACAAACTAAACCCGGGGAAACACATTAACTATAAGAGAAAAACAACGAAACAACAGAAACACTGAAGTGAACAAAAATCAAACGACAATTCCACACACACAGAAACGAACTATAAGATAATTATCATTACAGCGACTGTTTGATTGTTTGTCGAGACTGTGGGAATGTTTTCGAGACTGTACCGTGTTATATCGACGTTTTACCTGAATTGTTACTCTTTCGATACAAAATTATATTCAGTGTGTTAGCATATCGAACATGATTACGGACAAAGAACAACTACATGGTATGGTGCTGCCGTGGAATCTGAAAACTGTACAGTCTGGAAGCAGCAGAACAGGTGTTCAACATGTTTAATTCTCCTTTCAAATGATCTATTTTTTTATATGGAGACGATCGACAATAATTCTGAATACTATACACACTACCATGGTGTTTATCACGTTGGTCTAGACGGTGAATAAACATTTTGACACGAGGAAGGTTTAGCAAATTGCTCTGTTGGTATAAATTACACGTCACGTACTTCTATATAAACTAAAATGGAATATGTGGACAAAAACGTCATTTGATCAAGCATATGTTTCGAATTGTTACAGTACACAAACCAGCCATAGAAGGAAAATCATCATCCATAGCCACTGTCACATCTGTTGTTCCACATATCTCCGTCTTGTTTCGATTGTTTATTTTAATAGAACCAACCAGATTTCTTGACTCACAGTAAGCTGAGAGTATTTGTATGTATTGTGTATTTAGATTTCTAGATTGTTTAATTTTAGTGCTACGGATGTTCTTTAGTCTGTTTCAAATAACAAGCTTTTTAAAAGACTCTTATACATTGATAGAATATATACAAAGGAACTTACAAAAGAAGGAAAAAATAGAATATATACAAAGGAACTTACAAAAGAAGGAAAAAATAGAATATATACAAAGGAACTTACAAAAGAAGGAAAAAATAGAATATATACAAAGGAACTCACAAAAGAAGGAAAAATAGAATATATAAATTGGAACTAAAAACAAAACATGAACAAAATTGTAGGACTGTGTCTTTGTTGTTTGAGATACAAAACATTTAAAATTTACGTGGTGGAAAATGTTTCTCTTTAGATTTTTCATACATTCAAGATTGACACCTTTTTATTTTTGTAAGCTATAACAAAATTACCAGGGTTTTATAAGATTTTAAAACATGGCCTTTGAAACTACATGCAATAAAATAATGCAAAAAAATGTAGGGGTACGTAGTGGCACTGCACTACATGGATAAAACTATAGGATTCCGAATATTCGAGGACAAGTCAGAAACAACAGTAGCTTTCATCCTTAAAATCAACAAGCTTGTTAACTTCTGCTAATTTTACTTTCATATGTATAAAATAAAATAACAAAATACTGAACTCCGAGGAAACTTTAAAACGGAAATACTCTAATCAAATGGCGATATGAAAAGCTAAAACACTGTTATGATTTTCTTAACGCTATTCAGAAAAAAAATATAACACTTATATTTGTTATTGAATTAAACCCGGGGCCTGTTTATCGAAACTGTCCTAAGATCGGTCCTAAGAATTTCTTAGGACAGAAGTTATGATAAAGTTAGGACTGACTTACGACACGTCTCAGCATGCACATCGAAGCTATCTTAGGATTATCTTAGCTAGGACGTCCTAACTGCTGTTCTAAGTATTGGCGTAAAAAAAAATGGCAAATTAAAAAATGAAATCAATGTATCAAATTTAACCAATTACTATAAGTAAAAAAAAGATTAATAATTATAAAATAATTATTAGTTTAAAATTAAAGGTTATAAATAATTTATACATTATAATTGTATGTATTTAAACTTTAAGAAACAAAACATAAGACAAATAATATAATTAAGTTTTATATAAGAATTAAACAAACTAATTGTAAAAAGTTAAAATAAAATATGTAATTGGTAAAATCACTATCTGCATTGAGTGAGCTGAATTCGAAGTGTCACGGTTTAATACTTAAAAGTCCAAAGGCAAATCTCGTGCATTTTTCATATAAATACTGATAACTTCAACTATTTTATAACGTGTGTATTTGAGCAAGAGCCGAAATTCGAATTTTACGGATGCAAAACAACAGACTCTCCTGGTCGACGTGGAAATAGAGTAAAACTAAGCTTTTTTGGTAAATTGTCAAATGTTGCAACCAAAGGTGTTGAAAAGGGGGATTTGGATGTAATATGCATCAGCATCATGTAAGGAGATACCATGTGATTTTTTTAGGAGGGGGAGGTGGTGCTAAGATGTTATTTCAGAAAAGCAGGACAGGAGTTTGGAATAAAAAAAAAACAGGATGAGCAAATTTGCAAAAAAAGGGGATGACAATTCATGTTAAAAAAGTCAGAATAAACTAATAAAAAAGGTAGGATGAAAAGGTCGAAAAATAAAAAGGAAGGACAGAGATTACAAAAAAAATCATATATAATTTTGCAATATTTTTTATCCCCCCCCCCCCCTCCCGTTTTCCCCCGCCATAAGAATTAAATGAAACCAAAACCGGCCGTATTTGTTTATAAAATAACCATCCTAAATATATCCTAAAGTTAGGACCATCCTAAGACAATCTTAAGACACCTAAATTGGTATCCTAAAGTTAGGACAATTCCTAGGATTTTCCTAAGTTGCAACATGTTTGATAAACCCATTTAGGACTAAGATATGTCCTAAGTTGGTCTTAGGACACGTCCTAATCCTAAGAGAGCTTCGATAAACAGGCCCCCGTTTTATAAACAGTTGAATATATGCCTCAACATTTGTATATGTTAAATAAATATATATAATCGGGGGTTCTTATGTGTTTATTTTTCTCTATTTTATATTTTGTCATTATATATATCATCATTAAGAATTAATAATAATCATTGTAATAAATTGTTTGTAATTATACTGCCCTCTTAGGGCGTCCTTGATTGACAATTAAAATTTAATATTATGTGGTATTGTATTAATATCTTACAGAAGTCGTCTGGAAATGTTTACAAGCAATTCATACTGTGTGCATAATTAATATTACAAGAACAAAGTTATATTTTACGATAAAATCTCAGTTAATGATATTAATATCAATTTTTTTAAAGTTATAAGCCAAAACGATTTTCTTTGTCAAGTTATAATTCATGATGCGTAATAAACTAATATGTGATTACTAGTATTAGAAGAAACAATCAGTTGCATTAAGGAGTTATTGTAATGGATTGCTGTTGGATAGTCCAAAACATCAGCTAAGTGTAAAATGTTTCTGCTATGCTCGCCATTCGGGGAAATAACTGTTATGTTTTTAGAAAAAGCACCAGAAACAAAGACATTTCCATAGTTGTCTATCGCAATTCCACTAGGTGCACGAAGATCTTCGTTTTGAAATTTCCATATCATGATTCCAGCCATGTTGTGACAGTACACTGTATTGTCTTTCCATTGCGCGAAATATATTTTCTCATCACAGTAGGAAAGAGACGGAGCAAATTCCATTCGAATTGGTATTTTACCAACTTCGACAAGATTCTGATCATAAATTTTGTACTCTACATTATGCAAATGCAGTAGAATTTTATCCCCAGCAAGTGCTAATGCATCACAATTATGACCCGTTTTAATTATCTGTTTCACCTCCGTTGATTCGAAATCTATACTTGTCAGTGTTTTTGAAGAAAAGCTAGATACATATAAGGTCTTGTTGAAATAAATTACATCATGTGGGATATGTTGCAATGGGATTTCACATACCAAGGCACCATCTGACTCCAACACTATAATACGACTCTTTTCACCTCCATCAGTCAGTAGAAATAGTCCTTCGTCTGTAGTACAACAGTATTCAACTTTTGCTTCGCCTAGGATAGTCGGTAGTGTAAAACCAAGTTTTTTCGTAATCGAAATTTGATCAATATGCTTTTTATTTGCCCCTCGCATAGAAAGCTGTGCTTCTGAATCTTCTTGCCTGACGAAGTTTATGTCAGCCGGATTGATATTTGTTTTCAACTCTCCAAACGATTCTAATATGATGCCAGATTTGCAGCTTAATGTTGGAATAAATAAAAGTTCTATATCTTGTAATTCATTCTGGCCGATTGTTACAATTTGGGTTCCTTCCTCTTTTATTTCTTTTTGGATATCTTGAATGCTAAGAAATATTTGGATTTCAGATGCATGGTCCTTAATGTTATCTATATTATTTTTGATTGCGTCTATCTTCATTTTATGGGCACTCAAATTGTTGACGATTTGTTCGATCTCTGATTTGTGTTTGATATACGAATTGTCTAATTTGTTAATGACCGTTTTCTCTAACTTATCAAGATGTCGGTTAATTTTGAGTCTTGTTTCTTTGACTTTTTTTCTGCAACTCGCTTGCTGATCTTTAAGATTCGAAAGGTTCAACCGACGATTTTGTAAAAATATCTCTAAATTTTGCTGTATGTCTCTAATATTTTTCTCAAGCTTTACCACACCTGATGATGTTTTTGTGCCTTCCAATTTCCGCAAAATAGTAAATTGGCCGCAATTTGTATGTTCTTCTGCACATACAACACAAATAGGAATTTCATGTTTAGGACAAAAGTATTCGTAGTTCTCCTGATGTACATCGCATTCCAGTTTTATAGCAGACACAAACGAAGGCAATTCTTTCAAATCAGACACGCCAACAGTGTTGTGACTCCTCGTTGCTTTCTGTAGTTTATGATGAGTTTTACAAGTTGAACATAGATACTCGTCACATTCAGGGCACCACTCTTCTGCTTTATTTGTTATATGCTGAAGTTCACATATACTACAACACTGTTCCTGGTACGCAGATGCATATTGGGGAATTTAAACTGAAAATGAAGAGGGCTTTCATAAGTAAAGGTATCAGGTGATTCAAGAAATGGTAGTCAAGGTACCAGATAAAATAAAACACCCAGAAATCATAGGTGGTATATGGATGAGGGTGGTAATGCTCTTTACCGTCAGGCGTCATACGGTCATGTTAGGCTACCGTTAGCGTCAAATTGGTTTAAATTGCACCGTGCTTCGTCAAAATATCCTTATCGTGTTTCGTCAGATGTCTCAAATAATTATCGATACCGATATTTTTGAAAATAAAATAGCGTGATTCGTCAAATTCAGCTAATTTTTTTTTATCGTCTATAAGAAAGTGTACATTTTATCTTCATGCACTAAAAATTACCGTTAACGTCATTTGGCAAGAATGTTTACCGTTATGCGTCAGGAAGGTATCCCCATTACTACCCTCGTGGATGTTTTGAATAAATAACTGCTTTTGATGGTCCGTTCATTTCAGTTGACAGTGATGATTTTTCTACTCTGTACACTACACTACCACACAATTTTATCCAACAGAACAGAATTTCTCTTACCTAATAAAACGATCATTTGAAAGTCGTGTTGCAGATTTATTTGATGCAACTCATATAACATTGTATAAAGCCATTAGTAATTATAAAAAAAAGATGTTATATATGTTACAGTAAATAGATGAAATTAGGAATTACATGTAATTACTAAACAATTCAGTAAATACCTGTAATTACTAGTCAATTTAGTAATTACATGTATTTACTGATTGATTCAGTGATTACAGGTAATCACTGATTTTTCTTGTCATTTTTACAGCTATTTACTAACTTGATATTTTTGTTTTAATATTTTTGACATAATTCAAGAACCCTTATATTTTTTCACTTTATAAATTTCAAACGTTCGAAGCGCTTTTCTTGATTAACTTCATTAGGAATTCTTGATCACTTCAATATTTCTTAAAGAGAGACAAAATACAAAATAGGATTTTCATTGCATGTGAATGGTTTTGAAATGGAATTTTTAAGCAATGGCAAATCCCCCTTTGCAGAACAGGAATTGTCTTTATTCATGTATGCCGATGATATCAATGTTCACGAATTCTGTAAAAGTTACTAGTAAAAATACGCCGACCCATTAGTGACCAGCACCTGTTTTTTACTCTTTGGTAGGGTTGTTGTCTCTTTGTCAGATTTCACATTTCCATTTCCATTTTCATTCGACACAATCACAACAGAGAAAGACACGCTATAAAATATCAATATCAAAGATACATATAGCTAAAGACTTATGAAAATGAACCACACAGCAGTATGTGGTTGACCCTAGGTACTGCTGGTGGGTTAGCAGATCCTGCGCTGCTTGTAGCATCTACAACCTAGGAATTATAAACGCCACCATTGTCTACACAGGGAAATTTATTACATGTTCCAAGTCAGGAATATTACTGTTTGTTTTCTATTCATTTGATGTGTTTCAGCTTTTGAATTTACCAGTTGACGGTAAAAGTTAGAGGACTTTACGACACTAAATATCCATTAAGTTCGGTATTTTTATTCTTTTAATTACTCTTAAGATAGGCTCTAAACTGAAACTGCCAAAAGAAATAACATCTCTCAAACAAAATAACACTGCTAAAACACAGGCACTTGTCTCAGAAATTGTTTTCCCTTAATGTTATATTAAGGTTTATATAGGAAAAAAAATTTCTGAGACAAGTGCCTGTGACTAAAAACTACATGAAAGTTATAATGTACTGAAATGATAATGAGTGGATTTTTTTTTATTCAAGAGTGTTTATAGATACAAGAAGATGTGGTATGAGTGCCAATGACAGAACTCTCCCTCAAAGCCACAATTTGTAAAAATAACCCATTCACTGGAGGATCCAGGGGAAGGGTTTCAGGGGTTGGAAACCCCCTTTTTTGGACGGTCAATGCATTTGAATGGGGATATATAGATGGAATCCATCCCCTCTTTGTCCTGGAGTGTGGAACCCCCTTTTTAAAATGGCTGGATACGCCCAAAGTACGACCTTCAACACGGAGTATTGGCTCACAATGGTTTAATTAATTGCAGATATTTTAGGATATAAGTATAGGTAACTTCTTAGATAGCTGAAATCCCTAAACAGATTCTGGCAATTTTTAAGTTATTCTCCTTTTGCGTTTTAAAATAAAATTTGCAAGCTAAACAACTAAAGATCGCTTCAATGGAATTCAGTTAATTGACACAGTTTAATATATGTTTTTAAAAAAGTTCTTTGCATAGCAAGTGCTCAGCATATATTAAATAACGTATCGCAGAAATTAAACATTTTCATAAAAATCATTTTTTTTTCAAATATAGTAATATATTTAGCAAGGGTACAGTATGTTTGTGTGTTTTTTTTAAACTCATATCCTTAAATCACATAAATAAGTATTACAAGAATAGAAGAATAAATGTCGTTGGCAAGGTTGGTAAATAGCTGTAAAAATTCGTTTAAAAATTAGTAATTACTGGTAATAACTAGGCAGTTTCAGGAATTACTTGTATTTACTAAGTGCATCAGGAATTACATGTAATCCCTACATTTTAGTGATTACATGTAATTCCTAATTTCACCTATTCACTGTAACATATATACTAACTGGAGCTGTGATGACATGATTAAAGCTTTAAATTTTCTTCTCGACAATACATATGTATGTTTCGGAAATCCAGGTTATTAGCAGGTTGTAGGTATTCCTATGTGTACCAATTGTGTCCCTTGAATAGCAGACTTGTTCCTGTATTGTTATGAATCATTGTGTAAGGACAAACTAAGTAAAGATCTGTCTAAATTACTTCTTGGTAACTTCAAAATCACTAATGTTATCTGGAGATCTTTTTTTCTTTTATTAGTAATTAAGAGGCGTTTTACTGTAAGATTTGCACGAGGAACTTATTTTAAAAAAAATGCTCAAACAGCAATTATTATAATTGTCTCTTTCAAGACTAGGATATTCCAATTTCACACGGAAGACTATATACAAAATTTAGACAAAAGAGACGAGTTTTCGTTCAAAAATGTTTTTATCCTTTTTGGACGGTAATGTTTCCATTTCTCCTTTTTATGGTGTGCCTGTGTCTGTAGTCGCTTTCCAAATTTCAATTAACGTAATATATGCATAGTTGATCAATAATAAAGTCAAGAATTTCTTTAATACATATTAATTACAACCTTACATGTAACCAAATTCTTTGATACAAAGACTTGGTTAGAAAGTTCGGCTGTACCTGTAGAGTTCTTATAAACACTGCTGATTTTTTACGGTGTTTTGTTTATAGAGCCCGTAAACTTAAATAAGATCAAAGTTAACTAATTGATCATTAAAAAAAACCATATTCTTGTAATATTGGTAGTAAACATTGTAGAATTTAACACAGTAGATATATTTTTAAATGCGATTTTCATTAGTTCTTATATCGATTTAGTTTTTAACTAAAACAAGTTCTTTTGACACCATTAAGCTAATTGGTCATACAAAAAACGTATTCTTGTAACCTTGGTAGTAAACATTGTTATCAATTTAGCTCTCGACATAATGCAAGGAATTTGAACTCTTTCTCTGCGCTCACCCGACAAAAAGATTCATATTGTGTCTCGCAGCTGATATTTTACATAATAACTATTTTACGAATTTTTCGTTTGATCTTACTGACTGGTAATTTTCTTTCTCAGCGTAGTCGAGTGATAAGATTAATTCTAGAATCTAAGGGGGCACGTGGCGTTGCTAATGAAATTGACAACGTCGTCATAGGTAAAGTACGATAAATAGATTATCGTTGGTCATCTCAACTCGATTTACCGCTTTTCTCCCTTTCGCAGTCACGGCTCAAACGAGAAAATCAATCTCGTTGAGAAGATCAACGATAATCTATAAATATCAATAAACTCGACTTTTACCACGTGGCTTTGATTTAACCGTCCAAATGGGTTTTTTCAGAGGGGTTGTCGTTCAAACTCTCCTTCGAACCACCCCCTTTTTTCCAAAACCCCTGTATATATGTCAATTACAAAATGGTGGAACTGATTTACAAATACAATTATTTTACCTACCAGTTCGTAAAACCTGCAAGGTGTTGTAAAAGTTTGTATCGGGAAGTGTATAATGCTATCTTTATCTGAAGTTGAACCTTGTAAGATCAGAGACATGTATTATCACTGGTGACGATGATATATAGATAGCTATATCGCTAAATTTTATATTTGAATAGATACATGTGCACAAAATTGTAGATTTCTTTTTTATCAATATAAGGGTCGGTAGGGGGTCATACATATCTGTATATTCCTTTATTTTCCCAATAAATTATCTATACTATAAACCTCCATCTACACCTCTTATATGATTAAAATAGACGTTAAATCAATGCTGAGAGGTCATGTAACGGTCTTGTAAAGTACAACACTTTAAAAATAAAACTGGACTTTTAACATCCATCTAATCTAATCTAGCTTATCTTTAAACCCCTTTGTAGAGGAACCATATTTTCATATGTAGAACAGGTGCTCTCTTTATGTACCAGTGCTCCTCTCATTTCCACCATTGTGCATCTAAACAATATTTAAAATGCATCAGAGCTCAAAGTGCATGAATATACAGTGATGTTGCTACCCTTCATCCTTCAACCATTGACACTATTATGGCCATATTTTACAGTGACTCCTAACCCACAAAACATTTAATAATACCACTCTATTTTACAGTTTTATTTCACTTGATTCCAGAAATTTGTGTGGTCCCCCAACTACGCCCTTATCGATGTTGAGATAATGGAATCGCTTATTTTTAATTTCACTTCGCACTAGTTTTATTACCGTCCACATACCATCTCAGTGATATTTTGGTGAATTTGTTTGCCTTAAATTACCGGAGAATAAAGGCATTTTCCCCTGGACAAGAATCCAACTTGAAAAAAAAATGCTTAGAATTATTCCCAAAGAGACAACTTTTTTCCCAAACAGTGCGCAGTCTGAGTATAGTAAGTGTGCATGAATTCAAACTGAAAAACACTCATTTATACATTTGTCATGTCTAAAATGACTATATTATAATGTGCAGATTTGAGGGTCTATATATGTATCATCACTGACAATATTCTTATTTCAAAGCAGGGTTTGACTCTTGAAAGGGGGTCGGCAAATTGAAGTTTCAGTCAAATTCATGGTTTATTCTAAATTTTCCAATAAAAAAGCCAACAATATCAATGTATCTTGTAATGGGTGTATGAAGTTGATATTAGCAGGCGTCGAGTAATGCGGTCTTTTTGTACTACACTGACTGGAGAGAGTTATTTTTGCTTTCGCTATCGGCGTTAAGTTCAGAATATGTTGTAGTTTTTCGTTCGTTGATAGTTCATCAAATTGAATTCCTATTGTGTCCAGTGTTGTAGTTATTTCTTGAATTAATATATATATGGCGTTCCTCGCTATTCTCAAGCTTTCACATTAAAAAAAAAAAAGCGTTCTATATGTTCTTAAATTATTCCTTTGCACAGAACAGACATTTCGGATCAGTCTCATTTTTTTACATTCTAATTATTTTGCTCTGAATGATATACGAGCCTGTAAGTAGCTTTAATTTTACTGGCTATCTTGCTGTATCGATAGTAGAGTGGCAGGTGATTTTGAATAGATGGTGTATATTTCCGGTTCTCAAATTTTCAGTTGTTTAGATTAAGTCCTTAATATTATGGCTGTAACTGAACTATTGACCTATTCCAGTGATTGTATATTGTCTTCGTGCTAGTTAGGGTCCATACGGTCTTCTTAACTGGGTTGTTCAAATACCAACTTGCCTCCTGCAGGTCATACTTTCGTAGCATATGCTTAATAGCAATGAACCAGCTACAACTTTCATCATTTTTTACAAGTAGTTGGCTTTTTGCCAGTGATTTTTCTACACTGTCGTCAGGCTGGTTGTAGATGTTATTAAATATGCCTAATGGATGGATATGCACCTGTGCATCAATGGGGAGTATTCTTGTGAGGAAGGTAACAGTTCTGTTACACAGGTTGGTAGAGAAAGTAATTGCTTAGGAGTTTCTTCTGGAAGTTTTCAAGAAGCGTTAGTGAGCTTGTTGTTGGAAGTATACGTTCCAATCCCTGTAGTAGTACTGGAGAGATGTAAATTTTGTAATTTTGTACAGGTGCACCATTGTCTATACGTTAAGACCGCTGTGTCCATGGAACCTCCACCAAGCAAACTATAAGTTCTTCGCCTTGCTTTTTTAATGTTTTCTTTCACATTTGCAATCGTGTTGCCCTTGAGTGATGTAGTTCTTATGATTCCTAGATGTACATCTTATTTGATATTATCGTTGATTATCTGCCGCAAAGTATAAGCTGATATGGTTGCACTGTTTATAAGACATAAATTATGTTTCCACCTTACAATAATAATTAATAATGTTAGCACTATGTATAATAATCTATTTTGATTCTTATTCTGAATGTCTACACTTGCAGCAGCATACGTCCATCATTTTTAAAATTTTGCTCAACGTTTTTTTATCTTTCACAAGCTTCTGTCAAAATGTCAAATAATTCGATGAACGTTGACAAAGTTAATGATGACTGAATCTGAATGTTCAGAGAGATGTAAAATAAAACCAGATGCTCCGCAGGGTGCAGCTTTATATGACCGCAGAGGTTGAACCCTGAACGGTTGGGGCAAGTATGGACACAATATTCAAGCTGGATTCAGTTCTAAATTTGGATTGTGATTAAATAGTTGACACAGCATAGGTTTCTGACACAGAATGAATGTGGTCTAATGAGACTTAAAATATTTTTTTGCCTTTGAGCAATTCACTATGCTGTTGAATATTAATCCTCTCAAAAAAATGTTTGAAGAAATTTTCTTTTTATTTATGAAATCTGAAATGAGAAAAATTTAACCCCCCCCCCCCCCATTTTTTTTCACATCCCCCTTTCCCTTTTTCCAAAACTGATCTCAATTCAAATTTTTAATGGAGTTTGCAACAATAAGTACTCATTTAAATACATCATAAAATATTAAAATGTAAAATAAAGTGCTTGTTATCACTGAGTGGTAAAGATTGTTTTAATTTATCAGTTGATAGTAAAAGTGAATATACATTGCATATTGTATAAAACAATGATTTAAGTTGATTCAACTACTATTCTGGACAAAGATAACTCCAGTTGAAAATTTCTTGCTATTGCACAATATTTGCAATTAGATATTTCTTGCTATTGCGCAATACTGTGCAATTGAAAATATTTGCTATTGCACAATACTGTGCAATTGAAGATTTCTTGCTATTGCGCAATACTGTGCAATTGAAAATTTCTTGCTATTGCACAATACTGTGCAATTGGAGATTTCTTGCTATTGCTGAATACTGTGCAATTGAAAATTTCTTGCTATTGCACAATAATTAATATAATAAGTTTGGATCCGGATTTGAACCAACTTGAAAACTGGGCCCATAATCAAAAATCTAAGTACAAGTTTGGATTCAGCATATCAAAAAAGCAGTATTCAATTTATGTTAAAATCAAACTTAGTTTAATTTTGGACCCTTTGGACTTTAATGTAGACCAATTTGAAAACGGGACACCAAAAATTAAGAATCTACATACACAGTTAGATTTGGCATATCAAAGAACCCCAATTATTCAATTTTTGATGAAATCAAACAAAATTTAATTTTGGACCCCGATTTAGACCAACTTGAAAACTGGGCCAATAATCAAAAATCTAAGTACATTTTTAGATTCAGCATATCAAAGAACCCCAAGTATTCAATTTTTGTTAAAATCAAACTAAGTTTAATTTTGAACCCTTTGGACCTTAATGTAGACAAATTTGAAAACGGGACCAAAAATTAAGAATCTACATACATATTTCATAGATTTCTATTCACTTTTACTAAAGTAAGAGTGCGAAAACTAAAAGTATTCGGACGCCGACGACGACGCCAACGTCATACCAATATACGACCAAAATTTTTATAATTTTTGCGGTCGTATAAGGGAGCTACCATTTGATTTTTATGGGGGGCTAGGATGAAATTTGAAAAAAATAGGCAGGACAGGAGTTTTGAGTAAAAAAAAAAAGGCAGGATGAGACAATTGCCAAAAAAAAAAGTCAGGACGACAATTTAGGTAAAAAAAAGTCAGGATAAACTAAAAAAAAAAAAAAAAGCAGGACCAAACAGAGTGAAAAATAAAAAGGCAGGACAGAGATTACAGCTAAAAAAAATGCAGGACAAAATTTTTCATCCTAGCCCCCCATAAAAATCAAATGGTAGCTCCCTAAAAATACTGATGTACAGCCAAAATGCTAGATCATGACCTAGCGGACAGGGCGTAAAAATAGTTGTCAAAAATTATGTGTACTGATGTTAATACAACTGTATACAATAGTTATCAAAGGTACCAGGCTTATAATTTGATACGCCAGACACGTGTTTCGTCTACATAAGACTCATCAGTGATGCTTATGGCAAAATAATAAAAGAGCCAAACAAGTACAAAGTTGAAGAGCATTGAGGAACCAAAATTCCCAAAAGTTATGTCATATAAGGCTAAGGTAATATATGCCTGGGATAAGAAAATCCTTAGTATTTAGAAAATTTTATACTTTTATAACAGGAAATTAATAATAAACTGTTATCACAGAGAAATGTCTCCCTTTTTTTAAATTTCGATAATGCAAAAGTTGAAATTAAAATAGCAACACTTTCACATATAAGTTTTGCAAATATTCAAAGTCAATGAACCATGACAGAAGGTACATGCATGGCTAAACAATCTCCATGGAAATGAGATATACAAATGATAATACAACTGCATACCAAATATAATTGACTTATCAATAGTAGTTCCTTTCAAACAAACTTTTAGACAAACTCATGCATGTAAACTAAGCAAAATTTCAAAGTAAATAAACCATAACTGAGGGAGCAGGGTCAAATAATATCCATGATAATGAGATGTGCCAGTACTAATAAAAATACATACCAAACATCTCTGACTTACCACTAGTGGTTCATCATAAACTAGACATACAACAAACTAATACATTGTTGACACTGACGCTGACAGAAACAGCATATCTATGTCTCAATTTTTGACTCCGTCAAGTTAGACAAAAATGACCATATAATTGATATTCATGCCAACATCAAAGTGATGTCTACTGGGCTGGTGAAAAAAATCACTGATCTATCCCAAGTTGTTCCTATCAAACTAAATTCAACAGAAAATTCCACAACCGTTGATGCCTGCACTGTTGCTGCCAATGCCAATAGAAAAGCAACACCTGTTTCCTTTTTTTCAACTTTGTCATATGTGAGACAAAGACCTTGAAATAATTTGAGAACTTGATTGCACTAAAATAAAACAAGAATGTGTCCAAAGTACATGGATGCCCCACTCGCACTATCCTTTTCCATGTTCCATGGACTGTGAAATTGGGTAATAATCTAATTTGGTATTAAAATTAGAAAGATTATACTATAAGGAACATATGTACTAAGTTTCAAGTTGATTGGACCTCAATTTTATCAAAAACTACCTTGACCAAAAACTTTAACCTGAAACTCCCACTTTCATTTTCTATGTTTAGTGGACCGTGAAATTGGGGTCAAAAGTCTAATTTGGCTTCAAAATTAAAAAGATTATATCATAAGCAACAAGTTTACTAAGTTTCAAGTTGATTGGACTTCAGCTTCACCAAAAACTACCTTGACCAAAAACTTTAACCTGAAACTCCCACCTTTCATTTTCTATGTTCAGTGGACCGTGAAATTGGGATAAAAAGTCTAATTTGGCTTTAAAATTAGAAATATCATATCATAAGCAACAAGTCTACTAAGTTTCAAGTTGATTAGACTTCAGCTTCATCAAAAACTACCTTGACCAAAAACTTTAACCTGAACAGACGGACGTACGCAGATGGCACACAGACGAACGGAGGCACAGACCAGAAAACATAATGCCCCTCTACTATCGTAGGTGGGGCATAAAAATGTTTGAATGTTAAATGTATATTGTTATCTATTACTTTTTTTCATTGAAAAATGAATACCAGGTAGAATGAAGACACAGTCTAATTCATAAAAATAATAAAATTATAGTACCGTACTAAGTTTTTTGAATAACCAGTAGCGAAATTGAATTTGAATGTTTACAATAATATTATGTATCATTGATACAAATAACATAAAAAAATTCCTAAAGTCATCATGCTAACTGTTTTGTAGACACTGTTTCTTATTGTATGCATAAAACACAAAATATCTGTTCTGCAAGGTCATCCTGCAACTCTCTCAGATTTTGATGATCAAAAACAAAATCATTAAAAAAAAAACTCTGACAATTCAGACAGTTATTTTCTTAACTGTTTTAAAATGACACAAATTCCAAAATGACCTGGCAAGTGAAGGCCTCAAGTCAAATAGTTATCAAAGGTACCAGGATTATAATTTAGTACGCCAGACGCGCGTTTCGTCTACATAAGACTCATCAGTGACGCTCATATCAAAATTTTCAAAATCAATGTCTCATCAAATAAAGCTGGGTTTTTTTTACAAATTAGATCACTCATTTTCTTCAATTTTTCCACATCTAAACTGAACTCAACAAAAGGGAGACAACTGTTATACACTGGATATGTCCCCAATCAATGTCATTTGGTACTTTTATTGTGAAAGTTAAAATAACACAGGATCTTTGAATTTCCAACATAAAAAAACATGAACAATTTCTGTTTAAAAAATAACTGTAACTGACTTTGTGTGAAGCTTAAAGAAATTTATCATAGCTTGAACGTCTAGTGAAAATACTGTTTTCTATTCTAACCATCGTTTTGAAAATCATTTGTAAAATATATATTGTCAGCATATGTGCTTAAAACACAATTGTAATATCAATTCCTCATTAAAATCACCTGATAGGGAGTTATTTTCTTTTAATGATGCTGTACTTAAATGAAGACTGCAAAATTGTTTTAAGTTCAAATACATATGCAAAATTATTCAATATTAACTATTTAGATAACTAACTAATCCTGTCTTGCCTAGTTCAAACAGATAAATAAATATAGTTATGTGTTTGAACTGCTTTTTTATTTTATACAAACCAAGTCGAGAAGACAGCTCCCATGATATTGGAACAATTGTTCAAATCTTTCCAAAAAATGACAAGTCAATGTTAAGTTCACATACATTTGCACATAGAATTTTTATTATGGTATCACAATTATAATGATTAGTTCTGTTTATCAGGTGAATCAAGTTCACTACTAAATAATGTGTGTGTGTCCGTATCCCAACTTTCTGGGTTTACATTAATGTTTGTTGGTTCTATTTGTTGTTTTTCTTTCACTTCTTCTGTCTCAGATAATGTTTGTTTCACTTTGTTTGCCTCAGACAAATTAGTATAAATAGCCATCGCCTGAAATATAAACAATCAGGTTTTAAGTTCTTATACACAAGTGTATTGTTTTACCTAGACATTTGTTTGTTGTTGGTACAAATAATTTATTGGCATTATACCAATATATGTTTATTTTCATTTCAAAGGAGATAAAAGTTGGACATTGGTAAAAATAAAATTACCATGGTTACTTTTAAATAGCATAAAACATTATTATCACCGGAGTTATATTTTGCGATTTTCATCTCTCTTTAATAATTGTTGTCCTAATCTACCAAAAATTATTCTTTCGTTTCACACATAAATATGTAATCTCTCTATGAACTTTGCTGATGTCACAGTCAAATTGCCTTTTATATTTTATATTTGTATTTTTTTTCTGCAAATTTTTTGCTCTGTGTAACACTGACAATGGTTAACTAGACTAGAATTTGCTATTTAGACAGGTAATTGATAGTTTTAGTATATAGAGATAAATCTACTCAAAACTGTTGTAGACTAGGGCGATTCACAGCTTTGTATTCTATATTGACACATCTGATCTATTGTTAAAGAATGTTAATTGACCATAAGATGTCTGTTCGATTTTTATCCTCAGGACGATTTTAAAGCTTTACATATTTTGTAGACATCTGTCAATTGCTACCCTCTGAAATTTATTCAAATTATTTTTGGTATTGTGTTGCTATCTAAGGGATGTATCACAACATGTCTTGTTATTCAGACAAATCACCAAAAGATTTAAAATGGCATTTAGTAGATTCCTTGAAAGTTTTACTGAAATCAAATCTCTATCTTAGGGGAATTTCATATAGAAATGTCATCACTAGAGGTAGAAATGAGTCAAAGCTATGCTCAATATAAAATTTACAAAACCACCGCTAAATCATGGCATGAATCTTTCATTGATTTCATTTAGTTTTAGGACAACAAATCCCGCGGGTACAGGGAGATTATATACTGTAAATTCAGAAATTATTGCGATATTTTTATTATTGCGAAAAATTTGACAGGGTTGTCATTGCAATAATTAAAACTTGCGTTTTGAAATTTTTATTTTGAATCAAACAGGATTTTTCGGAATATCGCAAAAAATGGCATTTTAGTCTAAAATGACAAAATCAAAATAATAAATGATAAATGAATGCAATAATTTCTGAATTTATGGTAAGGTACTTTCAGCTTACCTGCGATACCATGCTACTAACGTCACCAGTATTGGCAGGTAATAAAACAGTATTGCCTTTCTGAGCTAGATTACTAAATGCTGACACATACTGTTCTGCTACATTGTAAGATACTGCATTTACACCATTCTGTAACATATATATCAGATAGACATTAGTATGTCAATGGGGACTATGGTTATATAGATTCCATCACTGCAACAAGTGTATTACGATATTTCTCCATCAAGACAGTTAAATTTTAATATTTAAAGTGCGAGGCTTGCTGAGCTTTTTAAATTATTAAAATTGAAAATTGAAAAAATGTTGTAATACACAAGTTATTGCGGTTGAATATGTTTCTCTAATGATTTTTATCCTTCCTTTTTAAAGATTTGCAGAAAGTTGTGTTCTTCATATGTGACGCCATCAGACATTGTTGCTTTTTTTCATGACATCCAAATAGGAAATTTCATAATAAATCAAGAAAATTTGACGTCTTAATTTTTTTACCAATCATTTGCTGATCACACACTGATCAAGAAATGTGAAAATAGCACAAAACTTATATAAAAAACACAATTTTAAAAATGAACTTTAAAAGAAATGTCCTGAATCAGTTTTTATTGCATATATTAACTGACCTGGCTGGACGTAATCAATGTCATCACACTAAAAGCATAAGCTTGAAACTAACCTTACTAGTTATAGCTTGGGCCACAATATTAATTGCATCGGCTTTTGCCTTTGCTTTAGCTAGAATAGCATTTGCTTCACCTGAAATGAAAACAAAATGTAGGCAACACATTATAATATATTGAATCGTGATTACACATTTCTACCAAACAAATCACTCTTATTAGCATTAATTTATAAAAATTTATTATTTGATTTGTTTTTCTGATTTTTTGTATAATCACTTTGATAATGACTAGTTTTCTCAAATTCTCCATCCCTTAAAGGAGCACTAGCTACGAGATGTATAAAAAATCTAATATCTTATTTTTTTTTGCTCAATCAATAATGAAATGCAAATAGTGAAATAATAATTAGCTTTTAGCAGCCAGTATGGTTCAATTTTGTCAAAATAAGCTAAAAAATATTGATTATGAATTATTCACTTGCAAGTGAATAATTCGACCTCATTGAATCCATATTCATGTGAACTTCAATTTAAACCCTTAGCTTGAGATGGATAACACATGAATTGTATGTGTATATGAAGGAAAAGAATGTCAACATTGAAAGTGAAACAGAGATAAATCATTTGATTGAATGATTTAATCCACAAATATGCATTCTTATACAGATAAAAACGAAGATAACATTTATTTTTAGCTCACCTGGCCCGAAAGGCCAAGTGAGCTTTTCCCATCACTTTGCGTCCGGCGTCCGTCGTCGTCCGTCGTCGTTAACTTTTACAAAAATCTTCTCCTCTGAAACAACTGGGCCAAATTAAACCAAACTTGGCCACAATCATCATTGGGGTATCTTGTTTAAAAAATGTGTGGCGTGACCCGGCCAACCAACCAAGATGGCCGCCATGGCTAAAAATAGAACATTATAACAATAGGGGTAAAATGCAGTTTTTGGCTTATAACTCAAAAACCAAAGCATTTAGAGCAAATCTGACAGGGATAAAATTGTTAATCAGGTCAAGATCTATCTGCCCTGAAATTTTCAGATGAATCAGACAACCCGTTGTTGGGTTGCTGCCCCTGAATATGTAATTTTAAGGAAATTTTGCTGTTTTTGGTTATTATCTTGAATATTATTATAGATAAAGATAAACTGTAAACAGCAATAATGTTCAGCAAAGTAAGATTTACAAATAAGTCAACATGACCGAAATGGTCAGTAGACCCCTTTAGGAGTTATTGCCCTTTATAGTAAATTTTTAACCATTTTTCGTAAATCTTAGTAATCTATTACAAAAATCTTCTCCTCTGAAACTACATGGCCAAACTAATCCAAAACTTGGCCACAATCATCTTTGGGGTATCTAGTTTCAAAAATGTGTGGCGTGACCCGGCCAACCAACCAAGATGGCCGCCATGGCTAAAAATAGAACATAGGGGTGAAATGTAGATTTTGGCTTATAACTCTGAAACCAAAGCATTTAGAGCAAATCTGACATGGGATAAAATTGTTCATCAAGTGAAAATCTATCAGCCCTGAAACTTTCAAATGAATAGGACAACGGTTATTGGGTTGCTGCCCCGAAATAAGTAATTTGAAGGAAATTTTGCAGATTTTGGTTATTATCTTGAATATTATTCTAGAAAGAGATAAACTGTAAACAGCAATAATGTTCAGCAAAGTAAGATCTACAAATAAGTGAACATGACCAAAATTATCAGTTGACCCCTTTAGGAGTTATTGCCCTTTATAGTCCATTTTGACCAATTTTTCGTAAATTTTTGTAATCTTTTACAAAAATCTTCTCCTCTGAAACTCCTGGGCCAAATTTAACCAAACTTGGCCACAATCATTATTGGGGTATTTAGTTTAAAAATTGTGTGGCGTGACCCGTCCGACCAACCAAGATGGCTGCCATGGCTAATAATAGAACATAGAGGGGAAATGTAGATTTTGGCTTATATCTCTGACACCAAAGCATTTAGAGCAAATCAATCTGATTGAGTAAAATTGTTTATCAGGTCAAGATCTATCTGCCCTGAAATTTTCAGACAAATCTTAACTATAATATGACATTAAATAGACATAGAATAAGCCAACAGCACAAGTTTGCTTAATCTATATATATCTATATTTATGTTTACATCGCTTATATGGTCATCGCGTGGCTTTAGAGGTCAACGCGATAATTAATTAGATGGCGTCTGGACTAAAATACACATGAAACAAAGCTACGTATTTTCATACTCATGCCCTCTTTATTATTTATTTCAGACTTTTAATAGTTTGGATAAATGTTTTACATTGTTATAAATAAAATATGAGAATTTTATCAAAATCGGTATATATGAATTTGACAGCTAGTGCCCCTTTAACTATCAAAAGTAAAGATTCTACAAAACGTTGCATCACTAACACAGAGAGTATCTAATGCGACTGTCATACAAGGGAGAGGTTTAGCTAGCCATAAAACTAGGTTAAATCCACTATTTTCTACATAAGAAAATGCCTGTACCAAGACAGGAATATGACAGTTGTTATACATTCGTTGATATGTTTGAGCTTTACATTTTGCCATTTGATTAAAGGCTTTAGGTTGTGAATTATCCGTGGATGTCTGTATTTTTTATTATTTTACTTTTCAACAGAAATGGATTTACAAAGCCATCTTGCAGAATCATAGGCCTACACATACATCATTTCTAACCCCAAAGGTGAACTCAAAAACAGGAAAAAGTATGTTGAGCTGGCCATGGAATTCAATAAAAATTCCCAACTTGTTTTTTAAGATTTGTAATTAAAATTAATGTAAAGTAATGAACCAAAGGAAGTCAGCACTATATTTGTACTCGGTATTAAATTTAAGAGTAGTTAAAATCTATGAAGGAAAATTCTTATTTAATATTTTAGCAATTTAAAGTTTTAAGACATATCTCAATCATGTAATGCTGAATAAGTTTTACTTTAAAAATAAGTACCAGTACCCCTATAGTGTCACAAAATTGACCAATCTGAATTTTAGTGGCATACATTGTACCTTCAGCATTATTGATCTGTTCCAACTTGAAAGCCTCAGAGTTAAGGATCTTTGCTTTCTTTTGACCCTCTGCTACATTGATGTCAGCTTCTCTTTGACCTTCTGATTCTAAAATATAAGCTCTCTTTTTTCTTTCTGCCTCAACCTGCATTTGCATAGCTTCCTGAATTTTCTTCGGTAATTTCATATCTCCTGTTAAATTATAAATTCACTATTTTGTCAATTTTCAAAATTATTTCAATAAATATATATAAACACAACCAAACGTTTATGTAAAACATCATCTTCAAGCTTAAGTCACAAATTCATAACAGAAAAAGACAAACAGCAGTCTAAAAAAACACTCCATACAAAAGTAAAGATTTAAAAATATTTAGTTCATTAAAAATATGGGGCCATCTGATGTGCATCCATGTGTAGGAACCATTTTGTTGTCCATTTGAAGTATAAGTTCTTAAGATCTAATGCAATTATAATCTTTTTACCAGAAATTATTTGTTTCTATTTTATTTTAATGACAACTGTCAGAAAAGAAATGTTGAATGTACATAAATTTTTACTTGACCTTAATTATATTTTACTTACTAATTTCATATCGTAAACATGTGATACCCCATGCTTCAGCTGCTTTGTTTAGTGCCTCTGTAAGAAAAAAACAAATTATACAGTTTAATGTGACACAATACTTTATATAGGTTAAAATCTTCCTACTGTTTGACAAAAATAAAGATGGTAGATAAAAATACATTATAACTGATTACTTTTATTGTTTTGTACATTTATCAGAATCACAGTTTTCTTGTTTGAATTCGTATACATATTTCATTTCAGAGCTTTTATAGCTCATTTTTGCAGTATGGGTTACACTCATTGTTGAAAGCTGTATGGTGACCTATAATTGTTCACTACACCATTTAGTCTCATTGGAAATAATACCACATCATCTTATTTTTATAATTTCTCTCTTTTGCTTGTCATGAAACAAATTTAATGTTATGCCAATCCATGTTTTTTGTGATCCCTAGATACTATATCTATGTAATACTAACCCACAATATTAACATTGAGTGTCTCTCTCTCCCTAAATACTGTGTCTAATGCTATTTTTCCTATCTCAGATCTCATTGTTGTCTGAGCTAGCTGTGTGATGGCAAACTCTGCATCTTCTACCCCATAACTTGCCTACAATCACACAAAAAAAATATTCACAATTATTGGTATTAAAGATTTAATTCATGTTAGACTGATTTTTACTGTAAAAACAAATCAAATAATACATTGGTAATTCTTATGATTAAAAGCAGCTAAACACAAGAGAAATATGTTGTTGTACTTACCTTGTGTGGGTCTGTGACACGAAGATATAACACACCATCTAAGTTCAGTGTAACGTTATCTGTCAAAAAAGAGAGAAAAAATAAATAATTTAAATATTGCAGAAAAATAGTAGCAATTCACTGTGTTTTCAAAGTCAAAATCAATATTTAGAAATTATAAATGGAAAAGACCTTAGATAACCTATTTATTTGCTCACATTATATACTAAATCACTCACCTGGAGTCTGCTTTGAGGAACTTTCTTTGCACTTACTAGTTATGTTTTTGTCCTGCTAATTATTTTTAAATTAACACCTTTTAAAAAAATATTTCAGACATTTAAGGGGTAATAACTCTGTAACAACAAGTCTGATTATAATTACACTTTCAGGGAAGATAGAACTTTTCATGGTGATCATTGTAACAGTTGCAATTGTTGTTTTTTTACCTTGCTCCTTCAAGAGTTAAAGAAAAAACCCAGCAAAATGCTCTGAAAATTGATCAAACTTGATATGTTAAATTAGGGCCCATAACTCCACAAAACACCCTGTATACATACCCATTGTTATAGCAGCTTGCTGCGGTACATCTATTGCCAATTCCTTTAAACTTTGAACATAGGCCACCTTGTGAACTATTGGTGCCAAAAAGTTGATTCCCTAAAAATTATAAATTATTCTTAATAATCATAAAATGTAAACAAAATAAACCTTTATAAAAAAAAATTGCCTTAAACATTCTAAACTTATTGCAATCTACAATAAGTCACATCTAACTTTTTGCTCCATTTTCCACTTTTCATATTTATTTTTACAATCACAATAACCTTGACTAATTGTCATACTTTTCAGTATATTCTGTAAACAGTATGGTAATCAACTTATGCAGTGGTCTGCATAATTACATGTATGGTCAGTGAAAATCTGTTCATATTTCACTTAACACTTAAATATTTGTCAATTAATGGAAGATACATTATTATTACTCTCTTCCTTCTGGATGGAGAGTTGTCTCATTGGCACTCATACCACATCTTCCTAATTCCAAATAAAAATTTAGATTTATGATAGGTATATATACATTAAAAGTTGCATTTACAAGATTGCTTTTTCCTGTATCAAATTTCATTATTTCGGTCTGTAATACAATGTACATCATGCATGCTAAAACATGACTGACATACTGACCTGAAATGAATTATTTGTTGTACAACCTGTTTTAATGGGGTTTATTTATATCACTTCTTTGCTAAAATGTTAGCAGGATCTGCCTACCCTTCCAGGGCATTTGAGATCATGCCCACTTTTTTTAAGAATTGTGTCGCTCAATTTTTATTTTTCTATATAATGCTTTGTGTACTGTTGATTGTCTTTTTGTAATTTGTTCTTTCCATGGCATTGAATGGTCATTTTTGTTCCACTTTTGAGTTTGAATATCCCTTGGTATCTTTTTCTAAAATTCTTGATAAAAAAGGTGAACAATATAAAAATGATTAAGATATCATGTGACTCATGTCCCAAGAAAAAAAGATATTAAATGTCATACATACTGGTTCTAATATTCTTGCATATTTTCCAAATCTTTCTACCACCCAGGCCTCTTGTTGCGGTACAAAAACAATAATAGTGTTTATTGGTGTCCCACCTCTGCCCGTAATGTGTCTTCGAGAAGCATGGTTTACCATCAACTATAAGAAAAATACATCATACCTTTACATATATATGTTTACTATAAATTGATGCTAAATATTTGTGTTTCATATTTGTAAGATACATTTAATACCAACATGACCAGATAAATCCTATTGAAAGCAAACAATTTTTTTTTTTGCTTTTTACGAAAGGACCATAACTTTTTGTGGTTCTGGTTCCCATCCAGGCTAATGATGTCTTTAACATAATTACTGACAAATACTGTTCATTAACATTCTGCTTTAAGATATTTATACATGTACCTATGAACGTCTCTAGTGCTCTTTGTGGCATTTGCTTTTTTAAAAGCATGGTCCTTGCATCATCAGTCAGGGGATTTATTGAAATAAGTGATTTTAAAAATCACTTTTTTGAGTAGCAAATTCGAAGTTTTGTTGCAAATTGCAATTTTGTAGTTTTATCAAAATTTTAAACACATAGGTTTAAATAATATCTTTTAATTAGTAAAATTGAAAAAAATAAACTTTTTGCTTCTTTAACATGTTTAAGTAGCAAGGTTTAAAATTTATGCCTTTGATGCTATCATTTAGCTGCAAATACTATATCAGTTGAAAATATGCTATAATAATGACTTTACGTAATGAACTGATACTTTATTAAAAGATTTTTCCCAGCAGTGGGAGTATTTTTCCTGTTAAGTTCAAGGTTTAATCTTTCAGATTATGAAATAAAAATTTTACTTTTTTCGCAATAAAAATTTCACTGTTTGAGGGGTGTTGAAATTAGTGGGGTTTAATGGGTATGATACTTAAACAAGTGATTTTTACCTAAAATGACCTGGTCATCCTATCAACACAGATGTTGGTTCTGATAATTTTAGAAACATAATTAGTCCCTGGATCATTAGTATTTTATACTTCTTCTAGTGATTAATTTGTACTGCATGTACTTAGTCACAAGAAACGTCAAATGAAAAAAAAATCATGCATATGTTTTTTTATAACTAATTGGATAGTTTTCATTATAGAACTTATGTACATATACTTTTTTCTGAGGTAAATTCTTTAATTTGTCTATTTAGAAGAAGTTTATTTTTTTTAATTGCTTGCTTCCAGGAAGCAATTCGCCGACATATTTTCCGTATGCATAGTGACCTGAGCATAACCCTCCTTGTAAAAATACCGCAATCACAATATGCATAGATCTGTCATTAAAATATTAAAACAATTATCTGATTGTACATGTTAAACACTTGCTCAATACCCATGCTTTTTGTTATTTATTTACTATAAGGTGACAATCTGTAAACTTCGGCTTTAAAACACAGCATTGAATGAGCAGCCATATTTGTTAAATTATAACAGACAGAGAGAAAAAAAATTGACGATTATACGATATATTTGTGTAAAAAATGACAAAATCGTGCACAGAGTTCTAAGTTTAAGATATATACATGCATTGGTTCAAGAATTGGATAAACATTATTTTTCACCACTCACTGGTTTCATATGACTTTAAATAGGTGATTATTAAAGAAAGACAACTCTTACTTCCAACCTTTATGGAAAAATGTTACTTAATCAGTGATTTAGAAAGTTTGGGATTTCTGGATTGATCCTTTCGTGATCTGGGGAATACTTTTTTGGAATTTCAGGATGTTGGGATTTAAATTCTGGATCTCGGGATTTCATGTTTTTAAGCACAGGATTTCGGGACCAGTACCCCTTCATTTGGAAGCCAGATATGTAAAAAAGAAGATTGTGTCTGAAGAATCAACATTGAATAAAAAAAAAATAGGACAGAAGGAAAAACAGAAGGATGTTAGGCGCCACAATGTGGGAAATTTGACTTTATCATTTAGTCTATATGAAAGTGACCTCTGTGTTAAAATTGAAAATGAAATGACTCCATGTTTTAAATCATTTATAGGGGTTAGACAAGGTGATGTTTTAAGCCCAAATATTTTTAAAATATTTATCAATGATCTACCTGACAAGTTTTTATCTTGTCCTGATCCAGTAAATATTAATAACCGTAGAGTAGATTGTCTTATGTATGCTGATGATGTAGTAATTTTTTCAGAAACACAGGAAGGCTTGCAAAAGAGAATTAATATGTTACATGAATATTGTTTAGAATGGTGTTTTGATGTAAATTTAAAAAAGACAAAAAGTATAATTTTTAACAAGCCAGGAAAATTTTTAAAATGCTGTTTACATTTTGGAGGTAAAGAGATTGAAAGTGCAAAATTATATAGATATCTTGGAATCACATTTACTCCTAGTGGTATATTTAAGCAGTGTAAAGATGAATTATACAACAAATCTTTAAAAGCTTGTTTTAAGCTACAGAGATGCTTGTCATCATCTAACCCTAGTATTGCCACTTTTTTACATCTTTATGATCATACAATTAAACCCATACTATTATATGGCAGTGAAATATGGGGAATGTTTAGAACGGATTCAGCTGCTTGTAAAAAAGATAATGATTATATATTAGAAAAAGTCTTTGGTCAGGATTCTTCTGAAAAAGCTCATACCAAATTTATGAAATATATTCTTGGTGTAAACAGAAAGTCAAGTAATATTGCTGTAATGTCAGAGCTTGGTAGATTTCCTATGTATTTTACTATAATTTTATCAATGTTAAAATATTGTCATAGACTGGAACAGTTGAAAGAAGGATTACTATTTGATGCATTTATATGTTGTAAACAGTTACATAGCTCTAATGTAAATACATGGTATTCTAGTATAGATTATATTCAGAGAGAGATTGAATTACCAAATTTTGACCAATCAATTGGTTCTTTATGTCAGTATGTTAAAAATAAACTATGTAAAAGTTATTTCACATTTTGGAATAAACTTAAGTATCAAACAATTAACTCCCAAAAAGGGAAGCTTGGTACTTATTTTTCTATAAAAAATTGTTTTAAAAAAGAAAAATATTTAGAATTGAAGGACTTCAAAAAAAGACAGTCAATTTGTAAATTAAGAATAAGTGCTCACTCTTTAAAAATTGAGACAGACAGATATTCAAAAAAGCATATAGAAAGATCTCAGCGTCTTTGCTCTAATTGCTCACTTAGTAAAGTTGAAGATGAGCTTCATTTCTTATTAGAATGCCCTCTTTATGATATTCAAAGGGACGATTTTTTTAAAGACATTTCTAACAATTGTTGTAATTTTACAAATTTAAATCAATCTTCTAAATTTGTATGGCTCTTGACCCAAGAAAATGTTACTCTTATGGAAAAACTGGGCTGTTATATTTGTGACTGTTTTGAATTAAGGAGATCAGGTATGAACACTGACACTAAGTCAAGTAAATAATTTGAGAATTAATACATATACATGTATAATGTAATTTTATTATTCTTTTATTCACAATATATACAATGTATGTGGTTTTTAGCTTGATTCTGACCAATGCTTATATTCCAAATATATATGTATATGCCTCTATTGTTGTTGTTACCAATTATGTAAATCAATTGTATCTGATTTTATGCCCTTTATGGGCCCTGTAATTTGGGAAATAAAAATATTCTATTCTATTCTATTCTATGAAAAAAAATACTGTCATTTGACATTTACCAGAATGTTTTTTTTGTGCCATGTCAGCAAATGTCTTGAAATAAAAAGTTTGTATAACTAAAATCTGAAAATTGATACCTATTCTGGGTAGATATACACATAAATGCTGATTATCCAAATTTTATCTGTGGACCTTCCCAACCTGTTGACACGGCAAACAAATAAAAGACCTCTATATGTTTTTGCTATAGTTTCTGAATACGGATCTTTAAAATTACCTTTATTAGTCTTGCACTTCTGATGCTTGGTGTCTTAAACATTTTATCTGTAATACATAGGTTTATCCTCTAATTATGTTTATGTAAGACCGGGAGAAGATTTCAGCATGCAAATACCTTTCTACTGAATTCAATGAAAATTTTAAACCTTGAGCAATAGGACTGAAGAAATTAGTAAACCAGTTCGATATAACAAACAAAACTTTTCCGGTCCATTTTCCGAAATATTCATGTACTTTCCAAACTGATAATCAAACAAAAAAAAATGATTCAGTTTTATTCCGAGACTACTATATAGTCTCAGGTTTTATTGTGTAATATGTCAGCAGATGAACAACCACTAACATTTGTTTCATTTGTAACATAGTTCTGAATTCTAAATATAGATTAGGTCAGACATGTAGTGTGCAGTTTATTCATTGTGTAACTTTAACTACGCAGTCAAGGTCAATGGGACTAAATCTGTATATAGTGTGAAGTCGAGCGGGACCTAAGTCCTTTGTGACTAGATTATACTAAATTTAAAGTATCTATTGCCAAATTTTGAAAATAATCGTTTTAAATTTCATTTTTTATATTTTACTGACTGATGAAAGGACTTGCTTTTTGTTGTTGTTGTTGGTTGTTTTTTTTTTTTTTACTTGAGGTAGTTTTCAGTTTTTAGCAAGTATAATATAGATATAAATTGAATCTTGATCAATCCAAGTTGGGTTAATGTTTTGCAGTAGACATCAGACAATTACTTTGTCAACGCTGCCGCAAGAAGCAATCATTGGCCAAAAATGGTAGAAGCTAACTGTTAGGAGTGAGAGGTAAATGTCTGAATCAAAATATTCATTTTTTCTTACTGATCATAACAGGGACTTTCTATACTAGTTAGTATAGACTGTCCCTGCTGATAATTAAGTGAAGTAATTTTTGTTTTCAAAGTTGGCAGTTTACAATTACAAAAAACAGTCTGAGACTTTCACTTTTATAAAGTAAAACAATTACTTAAGGGAGCTACCATTTGATTTTTAGGGGGGGGGGGGCTAGGATGAAAATTTTTGTCCTGCCTTTTTTTTTTAGTTTATCCTGACTTTTTTTTTACCTAAATTGTCATCCTGACTTTTTTTTTGCAAGTGTCTCATCCTGCCTTTTGTTTTTACTCAAAATTCCTGTCCTGCCTATTTTTTCAAATTTCATCCTAGCCCCCCCCCCCCCCCCCCCCATAAAAATCAAATGGTAGCTCCCTCAATCATAAATTATTAATCTTTGTGGAATGTTTTGAGATTACGAAAAGTTAGCTTCTCCAAGTCTCTTTCAAGTTATAAGCATTAGCTGGTATAGACCGCTCGACTTTTCACAACGCAATATGATGTTGAGCTCGTAAAAATTAAAATACTATTTCATTCAGACAAACGGTTTATGGTCCAATATAACATATGAAATATAACAAAAAGATATTAATAACACGCCAATGTACAACTCATTGGGCCGACCACTGATGAAACCGGACTCATGGACAACAGAAACACCAGACCTAACAGTTTTCGATCATTGGTGAGCTTGAATGCGTTTTATCAAAGAGCCCCCCAATCTAAAACACGATTTATAAATCAATTACAACCAATCTTTGTCTGAATTATGCTTAGGTTTTTAAGTACAGAATGTTTAAAGTTTGCAGTATTTCTTTGGCTTTTTTTTTTAAAGTCAGGAACCTGTTGTTCTCTGGTTGTCGTTTGATGGTGTTGTTCACCGTTTGTCATGTTCCCTATTTGAATCGGTCATGTTGTGGCCCTTTATAGCTTGCTGTTCGGTATGAGCCAAGCGGCTATGATTTACAGGCCGTATACTTTTACCTATAACTGTAAACTTTTTATAAATTGTGTCTCGTCTTGGATGGAGAATTATTTCATTGGCACTCATAACACGTCTTCTTATCTATATGAATCAGATAAGACAAAAATTATCAGTATGTCAAGATTTACACAATTCTTATGCTCACCAATATTATCAGATAACTCGTTACATGAGTTTTTGTACTTAAATAGCAAATGTTGGCTTATTTTCAAGTTGTTTCCAGTGATCTCCCAAAAACTGGTACAGTAGGATTGCAGTATCCAAACAGGAGTTATTGTCCGATAATATCCATCATGATTGTTCGACAAAAAAATTTAACCAGCCAAAATGATCAGCAATGCAAGATATACGATAAAAATTGAGAATGGAATTAAATTGAGAATGTGTTAAAGGGACAACAATCCGACCAAAGAGCAAACAACAGCCGAAGGCCACCAATGGGTCTCCAATGCAGCGAGAAACATCCGCATCCGGAGGTGTGATTCAACTGGACCCTTAACAAAAATGTATACTAGTTCAATGATAATGGACATCGACGTCATACTAAACTCCGAAATATACACAAGAAACTAAAATTAAAAATCATACAAGACTAACAATGGGCAGAGGCTCCTGACTTGGGACAGGCGCAAAAATGCGACCGGGTTAAACATGTTTTTGATATCTTAAACCTCCCCTTATACATCTAGCCAATGTAGAAAAAAACAAACGCACAACAATAGGTACAGGAAAACTCAGTTCAAAAGAAATCCCGAGTCCGATGTCAGAATAGGTAACAAAAGAAACTAAACAAAATGACAATGATACATAAATTAACAAAGGACTACTAGCAGTAACTAGCCTCTTCAAATAGTGAGGCAAAATATATCGCCGCTCAAGGCCCCCAGAAGCTCTGAGAAAAATAACGCAAAATCGTGCATTCTGAGCGTTTCCCGGACTCTTTCTGGCATAGAAACGCAATTAATTTTTAGCTTTTTTGACAATATTCTGGTCTGAAAGCAAAAACATAAATTCATTGTAATTTAAGACTTTAAGGTTTTATGGACAACATTAAAATACCGATATGTAGGACAAAGCAAAATTCGTAATTCTCATAATCATTAATACCGGAACTGTCTGTCTGTCTGTTTGAGTCTTGTATTGTGCTTAGACTTTGGTGATTATTTTTATGACTAGATTGAAATATAGTGACAATGCAGTATTATGCTTTAAATACTAGTACTGCTTAATTCTACACTACGTCTAGGGACCATCTTGACCCTGTTTAACGGTATTAATGATTCTTTTATTGTTGAAGACCCTCCAGTAACTTTGACCAAATGATTGATCATTAGTATATTTATGCATTGACTAATGTGCTATTAGGTTTCGTGCACATTTACTCCATATTCCTTTATTTTCTGTAAAAGGGTCTGAACATGACTTAATGCAAGTTTAACCCATCAATGGAAATGGTCATACGGCAATACATCATTGCTTTTTTTTTCAAATTATTTGATACCGGAAAATTGGTGACCTTACTTTAATTTAAAACATGTCAGCTATCTAGTTATATCAACCAAAAAGAAGCCAGTTGTAAATTCTTTGATATCAAATTCAATTCTCCATGCAGAAACGACCATTTTTGTCTGTGTCTTGTATATTCTTAAAACATTTTCTCGCACAATATCTGGACATCGGTGGGCATGCAACATTGCAAAACCACACGTTTACAAATGAAAATCAACACTCAGACTATTGTCATAAAGTAGGACAATAAATGAGCAAAAGACAAACCCGGGACACAGAAGTTCAAACAATAGACCATCAACTCTGAAAACTAAAAGTAAAAGAGAAGCATGGATCACGAAAAACATGCAGGGGCGACACCAGAGAGTTTAAAGAACTTGCTTCTTGTTAGACACTTTCCGTGAAAACAATTTGATATTAAGACAATCTTTTGTTTCATTTTTTTTTTTAAATTTCTAACAAGAGGCATTTTCCTCATTTGCCTCAGTGTAGTTACGGCCCTGAAGACTTTAAGTTCTCTAGTGTAAGCTGTATGTCTTTTATAAGCTAGAATGGCTAATTAAGTTTCAATTTGTCTACCGTACTTTTTGTCCAGCTGTACCAGGTCCTCATGCTCGTCAGACAGTTTTCACTTGACCTCGATGGATCAGTGAACAAGATTAAGATTTGGTGGTCAACTCCATATCTTAGATACTATAAGCAATAGGTATACTATATTTGGTGTATGGAATGATTGTAAGGTGTATATGTCTGTCTGGCTATTATCATCTGACCATGACCTCATTTCCATGGTTCATTGGTCAGACTTAAATTTTCCTGGTTAAGTTTGTTTCTTGAATACTGTATGCAAAGCGTCAACTATATTTAAAGCACGAAAAGATTGTCTGTCTGGCAGGGTACATCTGATTGTGGCCTCATTTTCATGGTTCTATGATCAATGTTAAGTTTTCCTGGTTAAGTTTGTTTGTTAGATGTGCACAAAAGGTCAACTACATTTCAAGAATATTGGTGAATGGAATGATTGTAATGTGTATATGTATTTCAAATTTACACCACTCCAGGTCCTTTTGTTTTCCACGTAATTAATATTGCCAATAATTAAGAAGTTCCGGGTCGAGTCTGATACCGATACCAATAGTATATTCACCTGTTACCTATTACCTTATCTGTACGTTCCGCATCTGACAGGCGCACCACCAAACGGTGTATTCAGGATTAATATGCTATATACACAGGTCATAATCACAGGGTTGACACTACTAAATTGTCAAATTGTTACCTATTGTAGTATTTTAATCAGTAAGACTTTCTAAGATAACAATACGAATACTAAAAATAAGGCGTATAGGTACAGTTTTCAATTTGTTAGCGGGCATGACGTAAAACAGCGAATCAAAGAATTCAACTTTATTTATAACTAATATAAAACAATGCTGTTGATTAAAAAATACTCCATTCCAGGACCTTTTGTTTTCCAAATAATTAATATTACCAATAATTGATAAGTTCCAGTTCGACGGGTTCAAACAGAAAGATTTGAAAGCAGAGAAAACTGTGTATCTTATAATCGGCATGACTTTATCAGATGACAATACTAATACTAAAATAAGGCTTGCGCATAGTTATATACTTTAATTCAGTCACGGACCCGCGATATCACGGGTGTGTTCTAGTATATATATAAATATGTGATTACCAGTACTTTCTTTGATGTACAATCTCCCAAGAGACTAATAATAATGCTTACTGATAGACATCTATGAACACCGACTTTTAAGTCCATATGTACTATAGATGCCAATGTGCTGATCACCCTACTTCAAACTAATATTCTTAAAAGTCAATGCTCAACCTCTTAATCCAATTTGCTTAGTCTTTTTAAAAGAATTCAATATGTATACTTTCAACTGATTTAGGGATCAAGCTTTATCTCTTCATAACTCAAAGCTAGCGCACTTCGACTAGAACAGAGGCATTTTTCTACAAAAAGAAGAACACAATCTATTATTCCGTTAATTTTTATTAAGCAAGCTCATTCAGTATTCCATAATAATTTCCTCAAATTATAATAACATTTTTAAACTAAAGTTACACAAGGAATTACCATTTAAACCACAGAGTCTGTCTTTATGTTTTTCAAACAAAAATTCAATTTCAAATTATTCAAGAACTATTTTTAAATAAGTGTAAACTATCTTGATTAAATAATATACATAAAAGTATTAAACATGCATCCTTTATGAGAAAGTGAAACAGTCTAGTTTGCAGGAGTTTTTATGTATAAGCCTAAACACAGCTTTATTTCCCTCAAGTCGACCACAGACCATCCTCCTCTAAAAAAAGTATTGCAATATTCACTAATATAAAGAAAATTTCATTTGGAATTTTGAAGAGATAATAAAGAAATCAAATAAGAATTCCAGGTGCTATGCAAATTTCCCAAAACAGATTTTACAAGCTCAAACATATTTTAATAGTGACAAGTAGGTGCACGACATAGCATGGTACAAAATTCATATCAAAGAAACAATTTTTAACTTCAACTTTACATAGGTCAAGATAGTATATGACACTTAATTACATCAATATAAGTTTAAACACTGTGTATCTAGAGTGCGAAAGATCTTCAAAATAGTGAAACACACAATATATAAATACAAATATTTTTCTTTTTTATATTTATTTATAACTCAATTCACAAATCATAACAAACTTTACAGCTGTCCTTATACAACATGTAAATCAATATCACATTTTGCTTTCAAAAACACCTATCATAGTTATTGGAATCTGTTGTTTGTATTGTGGGCAAGTCCATTTCCATTTCAAAATAAGCCAGTTTCTGCTTCACTTTAAACTTTCTGATATCAAATGTATTTATTATCAAACCTAAATCATAATTTTTATAATTCAATATCTAGTTTTCAATTCCTTTTGAATGTCCCTTCTTGTGAATTATAATTCCAATAGGCTAAATTTCCTTATTAATACTCTAGCTCAGATGAGCTGATTCTTTTTCTTTTTTGGCCTTTGAATTTTATCACCATATAACAGAAAAATAGGATGTTAGAATCTTTTTCTATTCCAAGTCTTCATACTGTTCTTACACCATAGGATAAAAAAACTGATTTACACAAAAATAATAAAACCAATTACAATTACATGCACATTAAAATAATTGAAACCAAGCAAACAAATATGTAACCATATAATGATACAAGGGGGGATACGGAAAAAAAAATTATACATACTAGTACTAACTATAGATTAATTCAAACATTGGATCTGGTAGCAAAATGTTCCAGATAGAAAAAAAAATCATGGTAAACAAAATGATTCGTAAAATAAGTAATCATCATCGGTTTCCACAGTTCACTGTTCTGAAGTGTCCGTTGTCTTCGTCAGAGTCGATCCGAGCACCACCTGTTGACAAACATGGCTGGCAGCTTATGTGCCTCGTGTTTGGAGGTTTCTCAGCACATTGTTGTTATGCCAGTGAAGGCGGCTGGGTTTGTTTCAGGTAGGCCCCATACATACAGACACTACTCCACACCGTATCATTTATTTATGTTATTTGTCCATTGTTTTGCTCCAGTGTTACTGCTGTGCTGCAGTTCTCACCTAGTTAAATGGACCCTGGGATAGCTGAGACGCATAGAACATACGATCACCCTGGTATGTAGAATCCTGGGAGAGCATGCCATCTGCTTGAGACTTGAAGTCATCAGCTAAGTAGCTATCCTGTAAAGATAAAAGAAAATGTGAATTGTTTAATTTTCAAAGTTGAGTTTTCTTTTCTATTCTTTTCTATTCTTTCTAGTTTGTTTTTTTAAAGACTTTTCTCTGCCTTTTCTGCTTGAATGTTTTTCATTTTCTCAACTGTCACAATTTGCTTTATTTTGTTACAAATAATACGAATTTTGGAATTAAAAAAAAAATATATATTTCACTGTCAGATTTAAATTGTTAATGTTATTGGCCTTTATCATGTCTAGTGAAATGTACAATCAATTACAGTGCTTAAAATAACAGGCAACTTTGAACTAATAAATATTTGTTAGAGGCTGGAAAACATACCTGTGACAGTTCAGGCTGTGAGAGACCTGAGAGTCCAGGTTGACTCATCTGGAAAGGCTGACTCATTGACAATTGTCCTTGGGTCAGTGGACCTTGGGAGAATGACTGGCCCATTTCCTGAAACATTAAATTCAGTTACATTTTATGATTTTCAGACAGAACTTTCATTTTCACATATAAGATGTCTTGGTAATTATTGCTAATTTCTATCTCTGTACATACTTTTGGCTTGTTTATACTGTTAAATATTCAGATTCAAACATATGACCTTGATTCAGATATGATCTGGATGAAATCAGTTACAAAACATAAAATATTACGGCTGATGTCTATTTTAACAATTTAATGGAAAAAAGCCATCAAATAAAATCATCAACACATAATAAAGTTTTTTCATAATTTTTGGAAAATTTCTTTCCCCAAGGTATCAAAATTTATGCTAGACAGTTAAAACAAAAGAACATAGAACAATCTCACGTAATACTGATAAGAATCCATATATCCAATGAACATCCAAATTTAGTTGTTCTTCGTCTGGGCTGATGCTGGAAGTCTTAGACTTTTGAGATGGAGTATGATATCAATACCTTACAACAAACATAGCTGACCTTACCCAATATTTAAGATGTACATACCTGACTAGCCTGACTCTGACTCATATTCTGACTCAGAGGCTGTTGTACTTGTGTGTTACTGTAACGAGGAGGTTTCTGTCGACCACCTCTACCTTTGTTGTTGAAACGACCTGGCACCATCTTGTTACCTAAACATAACAAGTAAAGATTTAGAAATATTGATATAGACTTTTTTTCAAATATATTAGACAGTGTTTTCATTCTAAAGGTCAACTTACAATATTAAACATAAAAAAATAATCTTTCCTGAAACATTTCTTCCATTATATTTGAAAGAAATAACTTCATACTGATTTCTATGGACAAGATGCATGTTTCTTCACTAGGTATGTTCTATGTTGTGTTTTGTGTACTAATTTTAGTTTATTGGTTGTTTTTCGTTTTTTGCCATGTCATTATCTTAGGTCTCATTTGGGTCTAAGCGTGCCGCGGGATTGGTGAATTTTTGTAAACGTGACACGTGAAATTATTGTGTCGTTAAAACGGGAAATGAGGTATAGCGGGACCCGGGAAATGACAAAATAATGAGAATTGCTTACGTACATAGTGTTAGCGGGATATGGGAATCTGACAAAACAGTAAGTGGGATCTGGGATTGGAACCCCCAATGAGACCCCCATTATCAGTTTGTTTTCCACTGATGAGTTTGAATATCCCTTTAATATCTTTGAAATCTGTATTCTAGAGATCGACAGTTCAACAGAACAAACCCAGTGGCAGTAAAACACAATGAACGATACTGTAGAAGAATCAAGAACTAACCCATATGCATTGGTGGCTGTCCATTAAAGTTCTGTGGCATGGCTGGTGGTATAAACATGTTAACTGGTACTGGTAGATTAACCGCTGGTCCAGCATAGGCTCTCTCTGGTCCAATGTAACTCATCTGGTCATGGGTACGTACAACTGGTTCTCTGTACGCTTGATCTGAAAGATAAATGTAAAAAGCTTATTACTCACAACACTAGAAACAAAAATGCCTGAAATATTTTTTAATCAATAATGCTACATGTATTTCATGCTTTGGAAAATTCAGCGTTCCAACTATTCAGCATCAGGAACATTATTTTATGCTCTCAGTAAGTAGAACATATATATTCACGAACATACACGAATGATAATATTAACTGTCATTATAAAAAAGAACATATGGCATGATTACCAATGAGACAACCCTTCACAAGAGACCAAATGACACAGATTATTGGTCACCTTACTGCTTTCAACAAGCAGCAAAGCTCATACTACATAGTCAGCTATATATGATAATAGTATGACTATATTTGGTAGAAAGGAAAGTTCTTCATAGCATACAATACCAACATGTTGTTATCCAATTCTACTTACTTCTATCATAAACACTTCCAGGTATCAAGACCTCTCTGGCATCAAACATGATGTTACTCATAAATCTTCCTCCCTATAAATTACAAAACAAAGGTTCTCCAATGCATGTTGAATTTAGTTTTAAAAGTTAAAAATAGTAATATACTTCTTCAATAACTTTACTCTTTTATTTTTGTAACATGTACAGTTTTTCAATAAATTTTCACTTCAACAAAGCACAATGTATTTTGAAATGCTGCACTAAAAAAACAGAAATTCAAGTTTTATGTGATCCAAACTACATTATTGTACTACTACTAACCGGGTTTGAGGTGTTGACCAATTTCCTTGGTTTACTGAACTGTATCATGCTCTCCTTCAAGTTGTTCAATGGTCCCTCTACCAAACATTTTTGCTCTTTAAAGTAGGTCAGTAAATGGTTCCATAGAGGTTGCTGTAAAAAAATTAAAAAGAGTTAATCCAATCATTCTAAACTATACATTAGAACTTAAATAACTGGACATAAAAAGTTTTTCAGAAACCTTAAGTTCAATGGAACTTATATGCCTTGAGCAACCCTTAAATCTTACTAAACTAGTTAATGTCTGTATACTATCAAAGTAGAACGCTACATTTTGTGGTTAAAATAGCTCCCTAGTGTCAGTGTCACCTCTTTGTATGTGGTTCTCTGATCATGTTGCATATACTTCTCAAATAATGTTGAATATATGTATGTCTGTTAAAAGCTCTACAGAGCTTATGTTGTATAGTTATGTGGATACCTGACTTTAAATAAATCTTTAACACTTTTATGCTTTATGCTGTTATTAAGGAATTAAGACTTGCTTATTAAATATCACATTCAGTGTATCATGTGTATAGTTTAAACTACATTTTAAATAATAATCTCAACGCAGAAACCTACCTTGGAAAGAACCTTTGGGTTTCCAACTATGATTATTCCAAATCTAAAACGGAAATTATTTCAGCATTAATGTGCATGATCATATATAATCTTGTAACAAAATTCTGAATAAAATTCCTTACTCTTGTTTCAAAGAATGAGAACTGTGGCCAGGGACAAGAAATTAACTGAGCTAAAAGAACATGTACATGTTTAACCTATTTTGTATCTGAGCATCTATCATGAAACCAGGCTATCTATTTGTTATTGTATGTCTTTTTTGAGTGGGCAGTTGATGTGGTCTGTTGTACTGTCTATCTTTTTGTAGTTTCTGTTGTTATTTTTATGTATTATTTAAAAATTCCTTAACCTTGTAAGATTAACAATATAGAAAATCCCATGACACAATAAAACCATATTAATTTTATTTTAAAGTAAAATCCCAAATTTATACACCTAAGATAATTCAGAAATTCTAATTAACTTACCTTGCCCTAGTAAGAGCCACATTAAGACGTCTTGGATCATTAAGAAAACCTATTCCTTGATGTTCATTAGATCTGACACAGGATAGAATAATGTAATCTTTTTCTCTTCCTTGGAAAGCATCTACACTAGCAACCTCTATTTCCTAAAAATAAAATTATCATTATTTTCAAATTTGATATGCACAAAATATGTTTCAAAATGTTTCATAGGTAGTCATGTATTTGTATACATAAAGCCATAAAAGATACCTATTTACTTTTACAATAAAAACAAACTAAAGCATTTGTATTTTATATTAATTTGATGTTTAAAATCTATTTTTTGCTTCACTATTTTATATTTTTTTATAGCTTTTTCGGGGGGCTGGGGACATTTCCCTATATAATAGAATGTAATTACATATGCAATTATTTTTTTCATGTTGCCTACAGATTTCTTCTAAGGATAATCTATTTCTACCAAAAAATCATCAGAAAAATTTATATTTTAATAATACCTTCATCAAAATATGAATTAAAAATTTGTATTTTATTGTAAACTGTGTTCATTGGAATCTGTGAAATTGTTAAATGTTACTTTTGTTAGACAAGTGTTTACCGAATTTGGAGATAATTTTTCTGAGTTCATTTACATCAATCATCAATTACTTCCAAAACAGTTATAATCCCAAACCAGGTGGTGGTTAATAATGAATATGCTGAGGTAGAAATAAAGGGACTTCCTTAATCTTGTAAAAAGTTAGCTCTTCAGCTCATCAATGCAGAAATTCCAACACCTGACCAGATGGAGTATTAAGATAAAAATCTCTTTTCCTCAAATACACTTTTTCTTAATATTCTAGAATTCTACTGATATCTCATCTTTAAATTCCTATTTTCCCTACCTGGTACAGTTTCTTGTTAAGGGATCCACTGTACTGCATGTACTGCACAATATATGCTCTCTGTCCTTCATATGGTGTTATAATACCAATCTGTTCTGGCTTGATGTTTGAACGAAGAAATCTGGTAGCAATTTTCTCTACATTTGCTGTTTCAGTCCTGTAAGAATTGTCACAATTTAGTCAAATAGATAAATTAACTAGTGAAACTATGAAATAATTGGAAGGTAAATTCCATTGGAAAAAAAAATATATTTTTAAGGTCAAGTGAATAATAATGTTACAAGTGTGGTTTCCAAAAATGCTTCTATGGATGGTTATTATAAAAAAGATGTGGTATGATTGCCAATGAGACAACTGTCCATAAGAGACCAAAATGACACAGACATTAACAACTATAGGTCACTGTACAGCCTTCAACAATGAGCAAAGCCCATTCCGCATAGTCAGCTATAAAAGGCCCCGAAATGACAATGTAAAACACTCTATTTTCAAAGTGACTTCCTTTGGTACCATGTGTGTTTAAATGGAAAATCCTGAACAATAAAGTATTAATTGTTTCTTAAAATATTCAATTCCTACTATTTAGTTGGATTTTTGTTTAATGTACATATATTTACACACCTTTATTATACTTCTTTACAAATGAAATTTATTTTTTACAATGCAAAGCCATATATACCTGTTTAAGTATGAAGTTCCAGAGCTGGATATTTCCTCCTGTCCAGAAGTTGTATAAAAGAACATTGGTTTGTCTGGCTGAGGATATGGAATATCCAAATTCTTCCTCGTACGATCAGCTGAAAGAGAATAAATATATGTATATTTCAGTTATGTACAGATGTATGGACACCAACAAAAGCTCAGATCATCTGAGTAAGGGTTTAATATCAATTTTCTTACACTTTGAAAAACAAAATTCATTGAAATTCAGAATCAAAGAGCTGATAGCTCTGAAGTGGAAGAAGGTGAATAAAAGGTAACTTGAATTACCATAAAAGCAGCCCCACTTACCCAGGCTGCTTTGTTCCATTATCTTTAAAATGTATTTTTTTTCCTTCAAACAAGAAAAGGTCATAAGTACATGGATTTCCCATCCGTACAATCATTTTCTATGTTCAGTTGACTATGAAAATTAGGTAAAATCTTTAATTTGGCAGTAATTAAGAAGATCATATCAAGAGGAACACATGTGTACTAAGTTTCAAGTTGATTGGATTTCAACTTCATCAAAAACTACCTCGACCATAAACTTTATAACCAGAAGCAGGACGGACGGACAGACTACAAAACATAATGCCCATAAATGGAGCATTAAAATAGCAAGACTTGTTACATACCTGCCAACTTTTGAAAGTTCCCATATGGGTTTTTACTGCACAACAACAATTTTAAAGGTTACAATTTTTAGCGACGTATTTTGCAAGATCTGGATTGTCTAGAAAAAGTGTCATATTTGTATGATGAACTTACATGCCTTTTCCTTAAGTCTGGTTGCATGATTCTAGTTATATATTAAATCGGTAGAAAAAATATACATGAAGCTAGCAGACAAGGGTTTATTTTCCAAATTAAGAATATTAGATGCTTGTTGAAATTTCCAATTTTGAATTATGCAGATGGACCTTTAACAGGTTGGGAACAACACTCCAAATGAGGGTAACCTAACTGGAAGATCATCACAACCCACTGTAAAAAATGAGCACAAAAAAAGTCATTTATATTCATATTATTTGATGAAACTTTTCCCCAAGAACTATGCATCTATTAAGTACTGAATGGTCAAAACATCATGTTTTTTTATTGACATAAATTTTGTCGTAAATGTAACCAAATGATGTAGAAATTGTGTTTTTTCTTCAAATTTCCATCAAATTGTAATGTTTATAGTTCCCTTATTGCCTCTCTATAAAATAATAAGAAGAATCTGTTTCTTGTTTTGTTTTGTTTTGTTTTTGACAAATGATTGTTCACTGCTTGCAAATGAATCATTATATTTATATATCTTATCTGTATATATTTTTGTTCATGTCTCCATCTCCTTATCATTTGTAAATGTATAGACAAATAAGAAAGAAATAAGCTCCACATGTATATTTGCAACATCGTAAATTAATTAAAAAAATAGCATACACTAACACTAGTACTGATGGATTTTAAGCATTATGAAAGTCATATTTGTAGAAAGCTTATCAAAAAAGACTTAAAAACAGTGTAAAATGTCTTGCTATTTCTTAGCTTACACAATAAAATCTAATATGTACTAACATTTACAAATTTAAATTTCAAGATTTTACTAGGAATTAATCTAACTACTAGACCTTTTATTAGTCTAGTTGCACATATTGTATGTTAACTTCTAATCAGTTGTCAACAAATTTTTGATATAAACTTCAATTTAATCCTTGAAAGGAGGTCTAGATTGCTAAAATAATTTATAAATTTTAATTTTTTTATTTGTCCAAAATCATTTAAATTCATTTAATCAACATCCTTTTATGATTATTTGATTAAAATATTAATCATTTATAGTCTTTTTACAATTTACATTTTTAAAAGCAAAATAACTGAAAACAGGATGAAACAAAGGGAAGTAACAAAAAAGTATTTCAATATTCCCAATACACATCGTTTTGATAACACAACGGCAGTTAGCCGGAGGTAAACATCGTTGATTACCAGTATGTTTGACACCCAAGCTGTCAAGTGAAGCCATATAATTATACATCTTCTTTGATGTTCAGGTAAAATTTAACACAGGTGTCAATTACACCCGTACAGTAGTAAGAAATGATCAAATATGGCGTCTGAAAAATTTCATACACGGGAGTTTTTTCTCCTTAACGGAAGGTTCACATGTATGTTACGAAGGGCATCTAATTCACATGACAAAGGAAAACCATGAATAAAGACAACACTTTATATATCCTTTTATTTATATAAAAACAAAATCTTCTTGTATGCAGGATTGCAAATTCGTAACTTCAACGGCGAACTTCTAAACAGGGCGAGTTGTCCCGATACCAAATTCACGCATGCGTAATACAAATATCTACAGTTAAAACATCCTGTTACAAGTAAACAAATAACGTTCATGTGGATGAGATGAAATCTAATAATTTACATAAATAAAGGGTCATATTTACGATAGTGATTGTTTTACAATCATAATTTACAAATTAAATGATTCAGATGCCTAATCATGTGTAAAAATCGGTGTCAGGAATCTAAGTTGTTTTGAAATTGTAATACACGAAATGAATGCGGCATACGGAGACGCAATGCAAATGGTCGGCCCCTTAAGTCTTCAGAAGACTTGACGTCTTCTTCCACTAAAAAGTCTTGAAAAATCACTTCTTCATTAACCAGTATCATAAATTTGACAAAAACTCTTCAACTTTGTTCTAATTTGGCTATATTCACTTTTTTTAATTGAGTGTCACAGACAAGTCTTTTGTAGACGAAACATGCAACGAGCGTACAGAATTTCAATCCTGGTATCTATGATTAATTTAATAGGTAGTTTACCTGGAGAGACACCGTTCTGTAGAGATCCTTCATAAAAGATGTTGGAAGGGAAAGAACTCAGTGCTGGGTGCATTCTGTATTGGACTTGTAGACGAATAGGTCTGATACCCAGAACAACAAGACGTTCAAAAAGTGACTGGGACAGACCAGCTCTGGCTGCCTTCTTACACATAACTACAGGTCCTAACTGACAATGGTCTCCAACAAGAATTAACTAAAAGTAAAAAAATAAATATTTTACACATCCATGTAACAAGACATAAACTGTGACTGGTATATATATTATGTGACATAGTGATTTTACTGCTGGTCTTTTTGAATGAATTCAGAGGATGTTGAATCTAGATTTGTCTGTTCAACAGGTAAACCATTTAATCAATCAGATCACGTTTCTTCTGTTCTAATAGTTATTGTCAATGTCTAAATATATAGATGCTTAGAAAACAAATTTCAATTACATTATAGTATATTTTGTTGTAGTTTATAAAAAAAAACATAAATGAAACATAAATGAATGCAAATACATCCATTTTAACCAGATCCAGTTCCTATATTGTCAAAGGAAATAAAGAATTCAGATTCGACTTAAGTTTTGATTGGGAAAACATACCTGTCTACATCCAAGTACAACTGGGATCATACACTCTGGTTCTGTAGCCTGTGTACTCTCATCAATCAACACAGACCTGAACTGCATCTTAGACAGACGTGGATCTCCACAACCAACACATGTAGCACAGATCACATCAGCATGCTGTATTCAAATAAATAAAAATTGTGTTTGGATTTGATATGTTTATCATATTTTCTTTTTGACATTATCAAACAAGTATAAAAACACTTTCTTTTTACTTCAAACAGTAATTACACATCAATCAACAAGTTTATGAAAAGCAAAGATATCTATTTTAAATGATTTTTCACCTTTTCATTTACCTCATTCCACTGTTCTTGAGAGAGTTCCTTTTTTTGTTGTAATATTTAAGTATAATTAAAAATCTATTTTAAATGCAAGATATTGTATGAAAAGAGTCAGTAAACTCGAAAGGATTTGGTATTAACCTGTAAAAGTTCCCTTTCGCACTGTTTCTTTAGAGCTCTGTATCTCTTCTCATCAGCAGAAGACAGTTCCCCTGTCTCATCCTTCAGCTGCTGTAGCTTGGCTAACTCTGGTACACTGTCCATGTTTCTGATCTGGTTGTGTAAAGCCAGGAAGGAAACAGGAGAATCAATGGCCTCCCTACTCTTGGCACATAACCTTACAACCTGAAATTCAAAGTTTCTGTTAATTTAAAAATATTACATATTTATTGGAATGAAATTCTATTCACTTTTGCATCAATAATAACAAATAAATTTTAAAAAATATGAATTTTCTTTTTTTAACAACAGCTCTTTCAGATATATCATAAATCATATTTATTTTTTTCAAATCAAACTTAATAATCTTTTGATTTCCCTTGTATTTCTTGTTTATTTTTTATATTATTCATAACAATAATTTACTATATAAAAAGAAGATCCTTTAAACCAATCAAACTAACAAAAAGTAAAATCACAAAAATACTGAACTTAGAGGAAGATCAATTGGGAAAGTCCATAATCACATGGCAACATCAAATAACAAAACACATCAAAAACGAATGGACAAGAACTGTCATATTCCTGACTTGGTACAGGCATTTTCAAATGTAGAAAATGGTGGATTAAACCTGGTTCTATAGCGCTAACCCTCTCACTTTAATGACAGTCTCATCAATTTCCGATATTTTTACATTGATGCGTTAAATAAACAGACACAATAAATAAAATAGTCAAAATATGGGTACATCAGTCATCATCATTTAACAATTTTAAAAGGAACAATTTAACAGAACACAAAAACATCTACTATCTACGAACACATTTATTGATTTGAGTGTCTGACGTCAGAAAATTTTATACGTCACATACATTTGTCGTTCAATGTGCGTACAAACAATTTTAAAATTTTCCTGGGAATGTTAGCATACAGGGTTAAAAAATCAAAAGTATGTAAGAATAAATTTAAGAAATAGACCAAATTTAAACTAGTCCAAAACTTATTTCTATCTAAAACATGAAATCATAGTGCTTTTAAACCACTACCGGTAATCAGTCCATAGTTTACAAACAACACAGAAAGCCCTATTCTGATTCATCAGATGAAGGTGTCAGTAATTGACTTACTTTCAGTCCAGTTTTATGAATCTTTTCAGTGAGTTGATCTACAGCAATGTTTGATGGGGCACAGACTAAGACTTGTCCTTGGTTCTGTTTGGCCAGATGATACACTATGGTGGCTGAAGTGACAGTCTTTCCTGTTCCTGGTGGTCCCTGTAATTAAAGAAATGTTCAAATTAGAAAAGCCATTTTCTCTCTTATTGCAGAGTGTAATTGTTCTCAAAAAACCTTTTCACTCATTACAAATGATTAGCATAACATAGGAAATGATAGAATTAAAACTAGTAGATATCGTAGCATAACATTTAATGCTTTCCAATCAAAATCTCTATCTGTATCTTACCACATTTTGCAAGGACCCAATAAGAAACTATCAATAATTCAAAGTGTGTTCTATAGCTGAAGCTGATACTTATATCCCATTTTGAATCACCCTTCATCTATTAGTGTTCATTTCAGAAGTCATTTAATGACCACATCAATTCCAAATAATCTACACACGAGATAGAAAAGACTACATAATTCTAAGAAATATACCTGAATCAAGCTGAGTGGTCTCTGGAGAACAGTCTTGACAGCATATACTTGTGAGTGATTTAACTCTGCCAAACTTGGTGCACTGAACCTCTTTGGTAGCTGACACTTGATGACAACATCCTCTACCTCATGTCCTAGTAACTTGTGATAGATATATCCCCACACTGAGGTCTCGTCTACAGCAAAGGTCTTCAAACCAGCCTGCATCCTACAAAGAGAAAATAGATGATAGAAGTTTTTTAGTGGCATTTAGTTTGATTGGACTGTTATGAATATTCAACTAATGAATAAATTTTAGCCAAAGATTGAAATTAAGTTTTAAGCATTGAATGTAGATGACACATCATATTAATATCGTTATTTAGATGTAACATTTTCCACTGGATGTTAAGCAAACAATAGTCAATCAATCATTATTTACATCAAATAGTAGAGTCAGAAATGAAACAGGAGAATCAATGGCCTCCCTACTCTTGGCACATAACCTTACAACCTGAAATTGAATGTAAGTTAATTTTCAAATATGACATTTACAATATTACAAGGGCCACCAATCATTTGCCAATAGAACTAGTATTAAACATATGTTTTCAAAGCTGCAAACAAAGTGTAATGATACTTTAAATATCCTATACCTCCCTCCATTTTAATTACAAATTAATACAAATGAGATTACTGATAATTTACCTATCAAATGATGTAGATTTCCACACAAAGTCAACAACAAAGTTATGTGTACATTCTGTAGGTACACCAGCATTACTCTTCAACTCTATAGCTACTTCATCACTATGGTCTGGTAACTGGTTAAGGATTATTTCAAAATCTAGTTGCTAATAATACACCGATTGTTTATTCAACATAATTTATATCCCTACCTGTCTTATATTTATGTAAATAATTTTTTAGAGAGCAATTTTTTTTAAAGGTGGAAATGTTTTAAAAAGTTCTTCTTGGAGTATGTCGAAATTTGATATATTGGTTTTACTTTATTGTAAGGTTGTTGTCTCATTAATGAATATTTCACATCTTCTTTCATTAAAAAATTATGACTGATCCGAGTCCTAAATAAATTTGCAGGTTGCACAACTTGATTCATTAAATATGGAAAAAGATTTTGGAATTTATAAATTAAACTGCATTAATTAACGACTAAATAAGAAATCTACACAAGCACTGGCTTCCTTATTAAGAAATGTCAACTATGTAACCTTCATGCTTTGACAGAATATAGAAAGGATACTGTCTGGTATCTTGATGACATGTCCTACACCAGACCAAGGCTTGTGTAATTCACCCTGGTATCTCAGTCTCAACTCATCTCCATGCATCAACTTCATCTCTGAAATGTTACATAATTATTATTGCACAAACAATTATTTTTGTCTCTGTGATGTATTTAAAAAATTGATACATAAAAAGTTACTTTTCATTGGCATCAACACTTTGAAACTTTATAGCAAACTTAGGTATTCTAGTTTTACATAATCTAATGAAAACCAATTTAAAATTTGACATTTGAAATAAATTTGTCAATTACATGTTATTCAAGGCAATCTACTATTATTAAAAATTTGTGTAGATTTCACAATATTAAGGCCAGCATAAAATTATAACTTACAATAAATCGTTGAAAATAATAGACTGCAACTCATTTCACAAAATATCTTACGAGTAAAAACAATAGTAAGTTATTAATATTTCAGTATAATTTCCTATTGAAAGGTTTTTTTGTAAAAGGCCCATAAATATTACCATCATTAGCTTTAGGGAGGTGGAAGAAAGCAATTCTCTTCTTATTAAGACCAACATCCCATCTCACTACAATGTTGTCCTGGGTTTGAGATTCCTTCAACTTCTTATCATAGTCAGCTTCCAACTTGACGAGAGGACCAAATATATTCTGGTACTGGTATGCATCATCATACCTAAAAAGTAAAACAAAGACAATCAATACACAAATCTTCAATTACAGAATTACAGTAGGATAAACTTTTCTAACACTGTTAATTTCAACATAATGTGAAGAATTTTGTATAAATTGAAAATGTGTTATTAGGACAATGATGATGCCCCTGTTTGAATATAATGTTATACAGGGACAAAACTTAAAAAAGGCAAAAGTGACGCGAACTCAATCTGAGTATTCTGGTAATAAGACTTGTCTCAATTTGCTATTAATAAGTATTGCAATGTGCATTGTTATTAAATGTAATATCAGTATTTAGTTCAAATATAATCTTAAATCAATCCTAATTCTTTCTTATTTTTGAGATATAGTTTTAGTCATTCAAATGTCATGTCATTTTTGTGCTGTTTCAGAATTTCAAATGTGATGTAATTTTTGTGCCTTTTCACCATTTCGTATATGACGTCACTTTTTTTCACATTTTGAGTTTAGGCCTTGACTAAGTCGGGTATGCTATTTTTTGTGTTGGTCTTTGTAATGTATCCGGGTTTTGTTTTCTGTAATTAGTTAATACTTCAGTTTTATCATGTATATCTTTTATATTCATTTGATTAAATTTACTGTTTGCAATAGCATAAATTGTTCTAAATAATAAGAATGTTCTTTTCCTAAGCAGAAAACCCTAGCCATATTTGGTGCAACCTTTTTGAACTTTTGATCCTCAGTGCTGTACAACTTTTTACTTGTTTTGACTTTCAAACTTTTATATCTGTGCGTCACTGCTATTAAAGTGCGAGGTTTGGCATGCCACAAAACCAGGTTCACCCACCATTTTTTTCTTTAAAAATGACCTGTACCAAGTCAGGAATATGGCCATTGTTATATTATAGTTCGTTTCTGTGTGTGTTACATTTTAACGTTGTGTTTCCGTTGTGTCGTTTGTTTTCTCTTATATTTGAGTGTGAATTCATATTACTATAAGATGTGTTACGGTACTTTTCTATCCCAAATTCATGTATTTGGTTTTGATGTTATACTTGTTATTCTCATCGGATTTTGTCTAATGCTTAGTCCGTTTCTGTGTGTGTTACATTTTAATGCTGTGTCGTTGTTGTCCTCTTATATTTGATGTGTTTCCCTCAGTTTTAGTTTGTTACCCCGATTTTGTTTTTTGTCCATGGATTTACGAGTTTTGAACAGCGGTATACTACTGTTGCCTTTATTTGTGTATAAGTTTAATAAGGTTTGGATGTGGTAAACTTATGTAGGAGAATGGAAACGAAAAATTTCATCATTTTTTTCATTTGTAAAGGGGCATAACCCTAGAACAGTAATAAAAAGTGACGCCACCCAAATTCAAATCTGATCTATGTTTTGTTGTAATAAGCATTGTGTATAAGTTTCATAATATTTGGTTGAGGCAAACTAAAGTTAAAGACCTGAAACCAATTTCCATAGTTTCAGACAGACATGCTGAGCAGGGGCCATAAATATCAGATGTAACATTATCAAATAAATAAGCGGCTTCTCATTCTTTTTCCAGTGCCATTTACTGTTAGGTTGCTATCTCACTGACATGATCTGTCATATATCTCTTCATAGAAAAACCTGTTGTGTAAATTTTTAATGTCTTATTCATTACCTGAGTAGAACTTGCTGTGGCTCCTCATCAACTCCTGGCTTTTCCAGATCCTCTAGAGTAGCATCAGGGTTATCTTTCCATAGTTCTTCTAACTTGTTGATCTGCTGGGCTGTAATCTGACGACTTCTCATCTGCTCCTGGTCTGATGGGACCTTAACCAACCATGACAGGAACTGACGATCCTGTATCAATGGCTGCCACTGGTTTGGATCCCTGTAAAAGAAATGGAATATAAGAATTTTTATAGGATCACAAAGATCACCTGAAGATAATTCTGTAATTTTGCCCTCTAACAATTCTGGTGTGATGTTGAAAAGTCTTATTTTATTTTTTGTCAGAAATCAGGTCTAAACAAGAATGTGTCCCCAGTACATGGATGTCCCATCTGCACTATCATTTTCTATGTTTAATGGACCATGAAAATGGGGGAAAACTCTTATTTGGCATTAAAATTAGAAAGATCATATCATAGAGAACATGTGTACTAAGTTTCAAGTTGATTGGACTTCAACTTCATCAAAAACTACCTCGACCAAAAGCTTAAACCTGAATCTGAACGAACGGACGCACAGACCAGAAAACATAATATACCAGGTGCTCCGCAGGGCGCAGCTTTATACGACCGCAGAGGTCGAACCCTGAACAGTTGGGGCAAGTATGGACAAAACATTCAAGCGTGATACAGCTCTGAATTTGGATTGTGATCAAATTTTTGACATTACATGTTTTTTTTTACACAAAACAAATGTCAAGATTTTACAAATCAATTAAAGATTTCTTCTTCAAACTTTTTAAATCTAAAATTAAATAGTTGACACAGCATAGGTTTCTGACACAGAATGAATGTGGTCTAATGAACTTAAAATATTTTTTTTGCCTTTGAGCAATTCACTATGCTGTTGAATATTAATCCTCTCAAAAACATGTTTGAAGAAATTTTCTTTTTATTTATGAAATCTGAAATGAGAAAAATTTAAACCCCCCCCTTTTTTTTCACATCCCCGTTTCCCTTTTTCCAAAACTGATATCAATTCAAATTTCTAATGGAGTTTGCAACAATAACTACTCTTTTAAATACATCATAAAATATTAAAATGTAAAATAAAGTGCTTGTTATCACTGAATGGTAAAGATTGGTTGGTAGTAAAAGTGAATATACATTGTTTTATTGTATAAAACAATAAAAAAAACTTCATCAGCAACATTTTATATTGGCAAATTTCCAATGAAGTTATTTACATAAAGTTATTGGCAAATAAAAATAGAAAATGACATCATAGTCATGTCTGGCAAATGTCCAACATACATTATCTAAAAACATTTTAGATAAGATAAGGAAAAAAAGCTTCATCAGCAACATTTTATATTGGCAAATTTCCAATGAAGTTATTTACATAAAGTTATTGGCAAATAAAAATAGAAAATGACATCATAGTCATGTCTGGCAAATTTCCAACATATACTATCAACTTCTATTCTATACAAAGAAAGATAACTCCAATTGAAAATTAATTGCTATTGCACAATATTGTGCAATTAGATATTTCTTGCTATTGTGCAATACTGTGCAATTGAAAATTTCTTGCTATTGCACAATACTTGATATGGAATCCTGATTTGGACCAACTTGAAAACTGGGCCCATAATCAAAAATCAAAGTACATATTTAGATAAAGCATATCAAATAAGCCCAAGAATTTAATTTTTGTTAAAACCAAACTTAGTTTAATTTTGGACCCTTTGGACCTTAATGTAGACCATTTGAAAACTGGACCAAAAATTAAGAATCTACATACACAGTTAGATTTTGCATATCAAAGAACCCATTTATTCAATTTTTGATGAACAAAGTTTAATTTTGGACCCCCATTTGGACCAACTTGAAAACTAGGCCAATAATTAATCAAAGCCTTAAAGGCTGTAAAAGCAATTGCTGCCATGTTAATGTTTGGGGACTTTTATTTTTCATCCACATATATACAAGAATTAAACCTGACATGAGTGTTGTCTAGTTAAAAGTAAGAAGGTTTTAACTTTATATAAATAAAAGACTTTAGCAGAAAGTCATTTTTAATATGTTTTATATTTCACAAGGAGACAACGTGTTTACCAGGCTAAAGTTGGGGTCAAATATACATGTGCTGAAACATATAACTAAAAAAGAAATCATCATGGATTATCCCTGGTAGTGTTTGTAACTTCCTTGGCAATAATTTCCTTTATTGATCATTTTCATTATTAATTTATATTTAACCATTAACACAAATGATTAAGTTAAAACATTTCAACTTTCCAGACGCAAATGTTAAAAAACGGGAAAGAAATAAAATATCTTATAAGACATTAACATGTAAAGAATAAATGTATATTTCAGCTTAATAAAAATATTTTCATAATGTTACTTTGTCATCATTTTTAAAACTAAGTTCCAAACATTATTGCTCAGTTGATATGTGTCCTTCTGATGCGGTACGAGCACAGGCACTTGTTTCTATCCATAGGAAGGTCGATTATCCATATAAATAGTTTTATATGGATAGTCGACCTTCCTATGGATAGAAACAAGTGCATGTGGGTACGAGATAACTACAATTCTCATGCAATCCCGAAAAGGGGGGTCATCACAGACAAACATGACATTAAATCGTTATCACTGAACTAGTATATATATTGTATAGGGGCCAGCTGAAGGACGCCTCTGGGTGGGGGAATTTTTCGCTGCATTGAAGACCTGTTGGTGACCTTAATTTTGCTGTTGTTTGTTTTTCTATGGTCGGGTTGTTGTCTCTTTGACAAATTCCCCATTTCCATTCTCAATTTTATTATACGAACAAGAACAAACAGCTCTACGTTGCTTTGATATTTATCAATTTTCAGGAAACATTGCGAAACATGATCTTCAATATTTCGAAAACATGTGAAATAAAATTGCTAACACGGTGGACCGTCGAGTGTCAACAAACGTAGTAGACTTGTTCAGGCTGAAAAGACGAGGATAATGGTTTCATCTGACATTTGTTATGCAAACCCAGTTTTGATCATGATATTTAAAAAGACGTACTTTTTTTCAATCTATGTATTAATAAACTAGAAAATTCCAAATTGTAAATATCTCTTCATCTGGACCGACTTGGCATCCACTACGTTTGGACGGGTCCATTTCATTAGTAAGGTGATCGATAAATATTACGGAGTTTTGACAGAAAAGGAAAACGAACTTATTGTTATGTGTTTTCAACAAGGGTTTCGTTCCGCTAAATTATTTGCGCAAATAAAGTTTGTCTATTTTTAGATTACAGGTAATAATTTGACACTACGCATTAACCTGTGTAGTGATTTTGATTTTACGATAAATGTATGAATGAACGATAATTTTATGAATGAACAAGAGCACCTGACCTCTTAAAGAAACACAAATTAAACATAAAAAAACGTATAATTCAGTTAAATTTTCAATACTAAATCAACAACTGAAATGAATCCATATTTTGTTGAAACATCGTACGAACGGCGGAAAACGGAATCGCATTTATAAAAATGTACTTTTTTTCACTCGGACTTCTATGACGTTATTTGATAGTCAAACGGTTGACCCTTTAAATACAAAAATACATCTACAAGAACATATTCTGAAACTTCTTAAATCCACTAACTTTTTTTTAAAGTTTCAAGCTATGTATTGCATTAGAAAACATACATAGGTGTTAAAGAATGACTGACCAGGAGCCTGTTTAACAAAATACTATGGCTTGATCTGGGCGGAGTCTCTGATCTGGGTCACAAAGATGGCCATACGCGACGGCATAAAAGCAATTGCTTTAAAAATCTAAGTACATTTCTAAATTCAGCATATCAAACAACCCCCAGGATTCAATTTTTGTTAAAATCAAACTAAGTTTAATTTTGGACCCTTTGGACCTTAATGTAGACCAATTTGAAAACGGGACCAAAAATTAAGAATCTGCATACACAGTTAGATTCACCATACCAAAGAACCCCAATTATTCAATTTTTGATGAAATCAAACAAAGTTTAATTTGGACCCTTTGGGCCCTTTATTCCTAAACTGTTGGGACCAAAACTCCCAAAATCAATACCAACCTTCCTTTTATGGTCATAAACCTTGTGTTTAAATTTCATAGGTTTCTATTTACTTAAACTAAAGTTATTGTGCGAAAACCAAGAATAATGCTTATTTGGGCCCTTTTTTTGCCCCTAATTCCTAAACTGTTGGAACCAAAACTCCCAAAATCAATCCCAACCTTTCTTTTGTGGTCATAAACCTTGTGTCAAAATTTCATAGATTTCTATTAACTTAAACTAAAGTTATAGTGCGAAAACCAAGAAAATGCTTATTTGGGCCCTTTTTTGGCCCCTTATTCCTAAAATGTTGGAACCAAAACTCCCAAAATCAATCCCAACCTTCCTTTTGTGGTCATAAACCTTATGTTAAAATTTCATAGATTTCTATTCACTTTTACTAAAGTTAGAGTGCGAAAACTAAAAGTATTCGGACGACGACGCCAACGTGATAGCAATATACGACGAAAATTTTTTCAAATTTTGCGGTCGTATAATAAACTAGAGGCTCTAAAGAGCCTGTGTCGCTCACCTTGGTCTATGTGCATATTAAACAAAGGACACAAATGGATTCATGACAAAATTGTATTTTGGTGATGGTGATGTGTTTGAAGTTCTTTCTTTACTGAACGATTTTGCTTCTTACAATTATATCTATAATGAACTTTGCCCATTAGTAACAGAGAACTATATTTGGTAAAAATTTACATAAATTTACCAAATTAATGAAAATTGTTAAAAGTTGACTATAAAGGGCAATAACTCCTTCAGGGGTCAACTGACCATTTTGGTCATGTTGACTTATTTGTAGATCTTACTTTGCTGAACATTATTGCTGTTTACAATTTATCTCTATCTATAATAATATTCAAGATAATAACCAAAAACAGCAAAATTTCCTCAAAATTACCAACTCAGGGGCAGCAACCCAACAACCGATTGACCGATTCATCTGAAAATTTCAGGGCAGATAGATCTTGACCTGATAAACATTTTTATTCCGTCAGATTTCCTCAAAATGCTTTGGTTTTTGAGTTATAAGCCAAAAACTGCATTTTACCCCTATGTTCTATTTTTAGCGGTGGCGGCCATCTTGGTTGGTTGACCAGGTCATGCCACACATTTTTTAAACTAGATACCCCAAAGATGATTGTGGCCAAGTTTGGATTAATTTGGCCCAGTAGTTTCAGAGGAGAAGATTTTTGTAAAAGATGACTTTAATTTACGAAAAATGGTTAAAAATTGACTATAAAGGGCAATAACTCCTAAACGGGTCAACTGACCATTTTGATCATGTTGACTTATTTGTAGATCTTACTTTGCTGAACATTATTGCTGTTTACAGTTTATCTCTATCTATAATAATATTCAAGATAATAACCAAAAACAGCAAAATTTCCTCAAAATTACCAATTCAGGGCAGCAACCCAACAACCGATTGACCGATTCATCTGAAAATTTCAGGGCAGATAGATCTTGACCTGATAAACATTTTTATCCCATGTCAGATTTCCTCAAAATGCTTTGGTTTTTGAGTTATAAGCCAAAAACTGCATTTTACCCCTTTGTTCTATTTTTAGCCGTGGCGGCCATCTTGGTTGGTTGACCAGGTCATGCCACACATTTTTTAAACTAGATACCCCAAAGATGATTGTGGCCAAGTTTGGATTAATTTGGCCCAGTAGTTTCAGAGGAGAAGATTTTTGTAAAAGATTACTTTAATTAACGAAAAATGGTTAAAAATTGACTATAAAGGGCAATAACTCCTAAACGGGTCAACTGACCATTTTGGTCATGCTGACTTATTTGTAGATCTTACTTTGCTGAACATTATTGCTGTTTACAGTTTACCTCTTTCTATAATAATATTCAAGATAATAACCAAAAACAGCAAAATTTCCTCAAAATTACCAATTCAGGGGCAGCAACCCAACAACCGATTGACCGATTCATCTGAAAATTTCAGGGCAGATAGATCTTGACCTGATTAACATTTTTACCCCGTGTCAGATTTGCTCTAAATGCTTTGGTTTTTGAGTTATAAGCCAAAAACTGCATTTTACCCCTATGTTCTATTTTTAGCCGTGGCGGCCATCTTGGTTGGTTGACCATGTCACGCCACACATTTTTTAAACTAGATACCCCAATGATGATTGTGGCCAAGTTTGGTTTGATTTGGCCCAGTAGTTTCAGAGGAGAAGATTTTTGTAAAAGTTAACGACGACGGACGACGACGGACGACGGACGACGACGGACGACGACGACGCCGGACGCCGGACGCAAAGTGATGGGAATAGCTCACTTGGCCCTTCGGGCCAGGTGAGCTAAAAAGAAGATGTGGTTTGATTGCCAATGAGACATCTGTCCACAAGAGACCAAAATGACACAGACATTAACAACTATAGGACACCGTACGGCCTTCAACAATGAGCAAAGCCCATACCGCATAGTCAGCTATAAAAGGCCCCGATATGTCAATGTAAAACAATTCAATCGAGAAAACTAACGGCCTTAATTATATAAAAAAATTAACGAAAAAACAAATATGTAACACATTAACAAACGACAACCACTGAATTACAGGCTGCTGACTTGGGACAGGAATGCCCACAAATGGGGCATAAAAATTTGTGTTATTTTTTTCAAATACCAAAACCAAAGAGCAGATCTGCTAGTCAATAAATAATAATTAAGGCACATGTTAAGAACTTTGTTTTAATAATCTAAAATACTACAAGAGTTAAAACTTAAAATTCCAAAGAAATGTTGCCTTCTAGTGGATGATTGAATTTTTGTTTTCACAAAGCAGACTATCTGCACTTATATCTTGATTTCCATTGATCAATACATCATGATAGACAGCATATTAGTTTTCTTACAAACTACTACATGTTTCAACTTGTACAGGAAATTAGTTTTGGCAAAATCTTCACAATAAACTTTTATAAATCTTCAGGCCAAAAGCATAATTTTATCTGTAGAGATAATTTTTACATGACTGGGTTAGTGGGCCTGGGGTTGGGAGCAAGACTGATTACTTACCAGTTCATATCCTTGAGGTTGGACAGAGTAGCACAAGGTTGTCTACACAACAAGACCACAACAGAATCTGCCTTGGCTGGTATAAAACCCAACAAGAAGACGTTCCTACATCCACAGTTGTAACATTCCAGTATTGTCTCTCCCAGGGGTCCATCCTTATGCAGCGTCACTTCCTTTGCTTTGGCTCTTACTAAATGGTTGATAATGTGGCTACAATTATAGGTAGTATAATTTAACACATTATTATTGGCTAGTTTTTAACAATCAAGCATACAATTTATCGTAAAATTCAAAGAATTAAACTACTAGAATTAAGTTTGTTTACCCATCTGAAACTAACAGCTCTGAAAATTTTACTAAACAACGCATGAATTGCTTTACAATTCCATTAGCTATATAGGATGTTGGATATAATTTATTTATTTTTTAATTTCAGTGAAATACAGCCACTGGTTTAGAAGATGGGTATATCATATCAAGCGCTGATGAGCAAATAAAAGAATGAACAGACAAATTCATGACCAAACAAATGGAGGATCACTAAATACCCCTGCTTGAGAAAATAAAAGTGGAAAATATTATCTAACATTTCTTACGGATTTTTCAACTGTTTATCTACCATTTCTATATTTCAAGAAGAATCTTGATAATACCATGACTTTTTATCTTCATAAATGACAAGAATACAAACCTTCCAGAGGTGTTACCACGACCATTACAGAACCATTTCTTTGTACTGTTACAAAATACTACACAGCTTGGATCATGAATTCCACAGTAACTATAATAGAAAACCTTGTTTAAATATAATGTATACAATCAATAGAGCAGAAGTTGTAACTTGTACTTCCATTTGAAATCAGGTTGGTAAATAGTCAATAATACATGTACAAAATGTAGCAGGTGCCTGCCTAACAAGTGAAATTTTTATACAAAGTCTTAGCCTCTTAGGTATAGGATTGAGGAATTAATTACATAAAATTTGTACCTTCTCATGTTTTGTATCCTGTTTGTCATCTTGTTTTTTCCTCCATGGTACTGTTATTTTATTTTCAACGTAAGAGTTTTAATGTCCTTTTAGTATTTTCACCTTTCTGTTACAAATATTTTATCTCTGAAGATTATTTAGAAACAAGAATGTGTCCTCAGTACACGAATGCCCCACTCGCACTATCATTTTCTATGTTCAGTGGACCGTGAAATTGGGTCAAAATCTCTAAGAAAGATCATATCATAGGGAACATGTGTACCAAGTTTGAAGTCGATTGGACTTCAACTTCATCAAAAACTACCTCGACCAAAACTTTAACTGAAGCGGGACAGACGGACGAACGACGGACGACGAACGGACGCACAGACCAGAAACATAATGCCCTCTACTATCGTAGGTGGGCATAAAAATTGCCATGGAAGATTATCATCATATTTTTAAATGAAAATGAAAATGCACTGTTTCTTCTTTACTTAAGCTGTTGCCCATTTCCAACTAATACATTTGTAGATCATGATTATTCTTTATAAGCCATATACTTCAAATGTTTATAGCTTTTAATAGTTATAATTAAGAGAACTTACGAGCATGCATGTTTGGGGAGATCTTTCATACAAAACTGTTCTTCTTCATCTTCCTCAAAGTTCAGCTCCCCAACTCCCTGTGCAACATTATTAACTTTCACCTCGATGGTACCTTTCGCATCCACGTCATTAGGGATACTGCCATCTATACCATTCACCTAATAAATATTATAAACAAAGTTACAAACACATCTCAAAAAGATAAAACTTCGATTCTCATTTATAAGAAAAACAGGTCTCAGTCTATCCAATTACAATCCTTAGCATTGAAGAAAGGTACATTGTACAAAATATTAGAAAATCTTTGTGGCCTAAAATTGCATGTTAGCAAGGGTCCAATATTTGTAGTTCATAACCTTTCAAAAACAAGAATGTGTCGAATTCTAGTCAAATCGGCTGGTCAAATCCCACCAGTATAGTTAAATCAGCACCTAGTCAATTTGGCACCTGGTTAAATCAACACCTGATGTAGTAATTTGGGCACCCATGTTAAATATGTTTTTATATCAATTAATATATATTTTTCGGCAGTATTCTAAGCAAATCGATTAAATTAAAGAAGGGGTTGTCCCAAAATATTGACTAATTTACATTTTTTTTGGGGGGGGGGTTTGTATGTATTTTTTTCCGTTCAAATTATATGTGAGTGTATTATTGTTGGTTTAATGCTGTTTAAACTTTCCTGCAAAACGACCTTAGAATTGCATATAATTAGTGATACTAATGAAAAGGACTCATAGTTTTCCCTCTTACTACTTCTAACTTTCTCATGATTAAACAACATCTTGCATAATGGCTTCATTGTTTTTTATTTAGTTTTTCAATGAAGAAAAAAAAAAAAATCAATAACTACTTGTATAGAGATACAATGTACAGCTCTTTAATAATGCTAGTAAGACATGGGTTTGGTTGACTTTTTAATCAACAAAGATTTGTATAGGTACTAGTGAATTCTTAAAATTAATTAATTGAAAAGAAAACTAATCAAAACAACAGTCTGAGTCATAAAATTTTGAGTCATTAATGTTAAAAAAACCTAAAAATAATTAGAAATAGAAAGATCATTTATTCATTTTTTTAATAGTTTATATTATTTATATCAAATATAATTGGATGCCGAATTGACTTTAAATACATGTAGGTGCCAATTTGACTAGATGCCGATTTAACCAGGTACAAATTTGACTTTTTCTATGGGTGATGAATTAACCAGATGCCAATTTGACTTGTACCTCAATATCACACGGATGCCGTACTAGCACTATCATTTTCTTTGAACAGTGGACCATGAAATTGGGTTCAAATGTCTTTATTTGGCATTAAAATTAGAAGATCATATCATAGCCTAGGGAACATGTGTTACAGTGTACCACTTACTTTCAAGTTGATTGAAACATGGTTCTATTCAATATTTATCAAATTTTATTTTGCTTCAATTCATTGCCATGTGTTAGATAAATTCTGATCAATACAATAGAATTAAATATGATGACATGACTTACGCTGATTACGCAGAGAAGATCGAAACCTGTTTTCTTCAACACATGTACTTTTTGAGCATCAGAAACTTCAAACAGGGACCCATTGCAACTACTTGAGGTGTCACTCTATTGTATTTTAAACAAAGGACATTTCCACTTATAAATATAACACAACTACAAATTGTAGATTTACACAGCGACAATGTAATAGATAACACGATAGTGACTTAAGGTTTTCACATACAATCATGTCAAAAGGGTTTTCCTTTGCATGTTTGCATGAATTGGGTGTTTGAACACTGCAATGGGCACTTGCATTGGGTTTTCAATTGTTTAACTTTATATTGCATGATCAGGCATATACACAGCTTATCTAGAGCTCTGCTGGTACTAGTAGTAGTAGGTGTTAGTTGAGACAGCTCAAATTGGAAGGATGTTTTTGGTTTTGAAAGAGCTGGATAAAATGAATGTAATTTGACGGAATGTAAATACTATAAATATTTGATTTATTGTATACACTTAAATGTATGATTGCCATGAATGAAACTCGTTGAAACTGAAAGTTAATCAAGTTTGCACACGTGTTGCATACTTTCGTTCCATGACGAGTTAAACTGATAAGAAAACTGACATGATTATTTACCTGGCTTTGATTGGAGTCAAGCTGTGATGCTTGAGTTTGAGATTGTGTCTGAGACGGGAGCGTAAAATCAGTGAAATCAAAATCAGTTCCTTGCGTGTCGGCCCCAAGGAGATCCTCCTCTGTTTCAAGGAATGTCAACGTTTGGGAATTCGGGGCGTAAGCGTCAACACTCATATTGGCATCGCTTGATTACAAACGGTTCTTTGTTATATCTGTTTAACGTGTTGACTCTTAATTCATGTCAATAACGGGAAATAATTGGTCGGAATGCGTTTCCTCCTAACTCATGCCATTTGTGTCCAAGGCCGTTGACGTCACTACCACAACAAATTTTGATGACGTTCCGGTATGAATAAAAGACAGAAATAAATTTAAGAAACACAGGACTGAGCCTGTAAAGTGCTCTAAATTATATCGAAATATAATACATAAATACATCTACAGATATGCATTCAAATGGTGCAAACATATGGCTTCAGTGTTAGTCGTTTCATAAACATATTTCTTCAATGTTGTACAAGATCAAATATGGATTTTTTTTCATGACTCATGATAGATGCATGTACTTTGGTCTTTCGTGATGTTATATATGAATACTATGATTTAATAGATATTCTTTTTTTTTATACAGCAGAATGCATTGAGTATGTAGGTTAAGGTAGAGTATTTGGTTAGCTTGCTTGTTAGAGAAATAGTCTTAATTACCACTGACTTGAAAAAATAGGTAGTCGACCCTATTTTTCAAGATCCTCAGTTTAAGAACAAAAATTATCCATCTATGCCAGAAGTTAACATCACTGGCAGATATGTCATGCATGGAATACTGAAAATACTAATAAAGTCTAAATCGATCACACTCGGCAGCTGCTTTTAAAAGCTCTTCAAATCTTGTGTTTTTACTTGAAATGCATATACCGACTCTAACTGAAGCTTTATGTGTTATGTCTTATTAGGGACCACTGAGACCAAATTACATCTGATAAGGTTCTAAACCGTAACCGTTTAGCCACCGAAATAACATCAATATTCAGTATCATTTCCAAAACTCTTATGAATATGGAGAATTACCAATAGACTGGAAAATGGCCAACGTTTGTCCTAGTCTTAAAAAAAAGGTCAAAAGTACAAAGCAGAAAACTACCGTCCACGGTATCTTTAACGTGATATAGCAGGTGCAAAATCATGGAACACATACATGTAATTACCAACAACATCATGTCCCACTCAGACAAACATAATGCCCTTCATAGATGATATTACACAAAACCTAGACGAAGGAATGCAAACAGATTGCTTAATTATATATGGACTTCTCCGAGGCTATTGAAAAAGTAAGCAGATTAGAACAGAAAAAAAAATTGTGCAACGTTTTTGCGAATTTTATTTCCCGTGTTTCCGTGTTTTCAGACCTCAACCTTACCACTATCAATTGAAGATTAACTCGATAGAGTGTGCTTTTGGAATTTCTATATCAGACAAAATTTGTAAAATCTATGATTTTTTTTTTTAAACGTCAAAACGCCCGGGCGTACACTTGAATTTTGTAAAAATAATATTTTGATCTAAAGAAAATAAAAATAACTTGTTAGAAGCACATCAGCTTTATAATTCTTTCTTCGTTGGCTTGTAATTGTGAATAAAATTTACTTTCAGTCAAATGGAATCATATCATTTATTTGTTCATTTTCTGTCAAGTCTGAAGCTACTGTGAGTTTTATACTCCCTTCCCTTTTGTTTTAAGCAATCCTTTATCTCCTTAGATTCGTTTTGTGGTTAACAGTTTTGTCGAGCCTGTGACATACATTTGTATTTATGATGCCAAAGCGCGACATAGCGATCCTATATGGCTTTTTATAAATTATCAATGCATCAATCTTCATGAATTGTCACGAAACTTGGGCCAAAACTAGTACTCCAGATCAAGAAAAAATATCTAAAGAAAATGTTGGATTTTTTAAGAATCCTGTAATGGAATGATAAATGGATTCACTATTTGCAGGGGGAATCCTTGACAACAAAAAAAACAGCGTTCCACAGAACCCTTTACGATATCTATTATTGCACCTGAAAATCTCTGAAGATTAATGTTCATTTACGAAATTTGGAAATTAAAAGGTGATTTTGTTGGTTAATTGCTCTATCCTCATAGCTCTTTTAAAACATATTTAAAAGCTACTTGTTTTGACATTATCTCTGAATCCAATGACTATTATATTTCAAATTAACAAAATGAATAATTTAACATAACAAATAAACCATCTAGATTCTAAAGTATGTTGATACTGAGTTTTTAATGACAGGAATGGTCAGATTCATTCTCGATAACTTATTAGCTTCCGGGGCCTCGCTCCCTAGATCTAATCCACTACCAGAAATTGTTTGACATGGATCAGTTTGGGGTCCTCAGACCCCTCGCCAAGGTTCGGGCGTACACGCAAAAATGACCTAGCTACGCCACTGACTTGTAATAGGGTAATACACTTTAAGTCCCAGATCGTGAACTTGTGACTTGAAAAAACTTCCTTCACTCGAAAACCAACAATACAAACCAATAGACCATCAAAATTAGAAGTAACAGTAAAATATCATCAAATCAAATCAAAGTTTTATTATTTATTGTCGATGCATAGTAAACAAAGTAACACAAGCTCTTAAGCTTTTAAAATCGACATTATAATAAATTACACACAAGCAAATAATATGTAAACAAAACACACATATTAAGACAATCATACATACATTAAAGCAGGGTATTAAAAGCACATACATAACATAAGGAAATAAAATAGTACTGTTTTATTAAAAGCACATACATAACATAAGGAAATAAAATAGTACTGTTAATGCAGATTGAAATATAAAACCATAGCTAGCTAATTTTAGTATTTATATATATAAAAAAAGGGGGGAAGCAAAGCTATGTATCAGTCACTAATGGCATACATTACATTGGCATGAGCTGCCATTCCAGTTCTGTATTAGATTGGAAAATTGAGTTAGACAATTTTCCTGTCTTATGTGGTTTGGCAGCTCATTCCATAATTGATTTTTTTATGTAGTGATACAATTTTAACTGTATAGTGGTATTTTTATACGCATTGTAACACCGTTCATTTTACTTGTGAAATCTTGCATTTATTCGAATTTGGGTTCCCTCAATATCAGTGACGTTGTGCACAGGTACCTAAACCACGTTGAACTGTGTTTACAAAATTGACTCGGTTACTTCGAAACTGAAGTAAGATAAGCTGATAAGAGTAGGATCATTTAACCGATTGAGTAATAGGATATACATGCAAAAGCTTATAATAACAAACATATATTCGCAAATTATTAATTCTGTAAACTGGCTGTCAAACTCAAAGAAGCAAGATTCAAGATAAAAGTTTTTATTGACCAATCATAGATCCTCAATGCTAAGGGGCATATACTCAAAATATATCAATTTCACAATGATCATGATGATTATAGCATAACATTTCTCTATCACAACTTTTTTGACAAATGACTGTCACTACTAAGGTTAGGTTTTGAAACTGCTCTTTAGCTTCAACAACAGGTGTCTGAGTTTGGGATGTCATTTTCATATATGTGTTTATATATTACTATTAATACATTACAATTTAATTCCAAGTGGAAGAAAATTCTGTCATTCTGATTGAAATCAAACTTCTCAGAGCCTAAAGGAACATCTGTTAGGTGGCAGGGAAGCCTTAATTAAAATCCATAGAAATTTTTAATTAATTGTCAAAATGTAGTTTTTGTCGTGCTTTTTTCAAAAATGTAATAAAAGTATGCATCACATGAATATTTTTCACATTACAGGTCAATTTCAGGTTGTGCAAAATTGTCAGATTTTGACTATATTTGTGTATAGATTATGCATGGAAAATCCCATTTTGTGTGATAAAAAGAAAACTACATGACAGAATTTGAAGAAAAAAATGTGAAAAGATAGCTCTGGGACTTGCTTTCAGAGAAGAAAAATGCTACATATTGAAATAAGCATTAAATTCACAACAATTGCTTTATCTGATTTATCTCCCCTTATTTGGCAAGTTGGAAAAAAACTGAATCAAATTGGTACATTTTGGTATTTTTTTTTTTTAGAAATGAAAGCCTTAAATAAGATAAAACACCTAATTTTCAATATTAACATCAAAAGTCTTACACATGAATTACATACTACCGGGTACTCTCAACATTTGACTTTACCAGTAAATGAAATGTTGCTACATGTAGATTGATTATTCTTAAAAATCTGCATCTTTCAAGAGATCCAACTCGTTTAAAAACACTCTGTTTTGTTGATTGAGAAAAGATGCCAAATCAAAGTTATTACTTCTTATGTAATTATTTGCACTTATTTTAATCCCGTTAAATTGAGAATATTCATGTTAACCCTTGAATCCCCAAAAATGATTTTGCTCAGTAAAATTATATCCCACTTGGACATGTTGGAGATTAAAACCCCAACTTGTCCACACTCTGTTCAACAATGTTCAGTTACACACATAGTTTAAGTGTTGGTTATTTGTCTAAAAATAAAGCAGCATTTATTTAGAAATCCCTTCACTTTTTCTCAATTAAATTATGTAAATTATTTATTTTCAGATTTTATGGCATGCAGTGTTTTGGGTCAAATACAGTTTTCTCGTAAACAGTCAGTGTTTACTAGACTTCTTCAATGGATTGCTGTACTGAAATCTGAGTGGACTTGTACTGCAGATAAATATCTTGATAATAACTCACAAACAATGTATCACCAAGGTTACAATCCTCAGTTTGAGGACCAAAACTACATGTATTATGTGCAGCAGCAATTTCCAGCCTACATGCAAAACTACAACATGAACATGCCAATGCAACAAAATTTTAGACCACGCCCACGTTTTCAGGGACGTCCCCCTTTCCCTGGTGGGCGTCGCCCTGAACAGAGGCACTGGCAGCAACAGGACAATTATTCTAGTGTTCGTGACAATATAAGACAAGATATAATTAATCAACTAAATATCCAAGTAGGGGATGATGAACTGCATAACAATCCAAACTACACAGCTTTCAATGCCAATAATTCCAATAAAAAGTAAGTGTCACAATGGATTTAAATAGATCATTTGCATATTACACAAATGTACCTTTGACTCTGGAGTTTGTAATTTTTTTACAGGTTATACATGTATGTACCTTTTCTGTCAATATCTGTGGTACATGTAGGTCATTAGTACATTCTGGTACTTGGCCAAGTGAGAACAAATAATTGAAGTAAAATTAGTGCAGTTTGAAGAAATGAATATTTCTGTTTTCCCATGATTTTGTGGTTTACATGTATAGAAACCATGCTATAGTTTGAGAGTACCAGTTTGTCAGGTATCTTCTTTCTGTTTGCAGATACTTATTTTCAAATGAAGTAATTTCATGAAGATCTAAAAATTTTGCTTCACACATTCTTCAGACCCTACTGAGCACTTACTGTTTTCTGATACATTGAACTTCTAGTAGGGGCATGGTAACCATGAGAAAGCATGCACTCTATTTTCCCACAATCATGATGATTAAGTATTTGGAGGCTTCCATTGATACCTCAAAAGCTGACTCAATACTTTAAACAAATTTATCATTTTAGGAGAAAATCAGATGATGATGACTCACCAAGTAAAAGTAAAAGATCTAAACAAGATTATATACTCAGGATACCACCAACTCCCAAGTCTTCATCAAACTCACAGGTAAATGTTGCTCACAGTCACTTTGGATTCACCACCTTAAAGATATTTTATAAATTGAAATGCTCAGACATGTCAGAGTAAAAACAAATGGATTACCCTAGACGTGATTTTTCAGGAAAATGTCATAAAATGTGAAATTGAAATTGTACATGTTGTATGAAATACTGTAAATTCAGAAATTATTGCGATGTTTTTATTATTGCAAAAAATGCGACAGGGTTATAATCGCAATAATTTAAACTCACGTTTTGAATTTGTTTATATGAATTAAACAGGATTTTTTTCAACATCGCATAAATTAAAATCGCATTTTAGTCTAAAATGAAAAAATCACAATATTAATTTACACCATAACTTCTGAATTTACAGTACTGTAATGGTTTACTGCAGTTTTGTAAAACTTATACCTATAAATTGTGATGGGGAAAAACATATAAAAAAGCCTCATTATACATGTATGTGTGTAAAATGAAATTGATAATTGAAATGGAGATGTTTCCATTCTCAAAATGTACGCACATTTACAAAATTCTACAATTCTGTTGACAGATAACACAAGCTATGATAGAATATTTTGTTGAGAATCACCAAACAGAGGAAATGTACATGAAGAAGGTTAAGTTAAGGGATGCACTGTACAGTATATTGAATGGAGTATTACCACGTAAGTAAATTTGCCATGTTTACTTTTGATTTTAGAGATAGTCTTAAAAAGTGAAATCACAAAAATACTAACTCTTGAAGAAAATTCAATTGGAAGGTCCATCATCAAATGGCAAAATCAAATGACATAACACATCAAACGAATGGATAACAACTGTCTATTCCTGACTTGGTATAGGCATTTTCATATGTAGAAAATGGTGGATTGAACCTGGTTTTATAGCCCTAAACCTCTCACTTGTACGACAGTCGCATCAAATATAATAATATTGATAATGAAATGACAATACCTGCAAATATATTGGTTGATCTTTACAAGTATTTTTTAAAATTATTAATTGGATCAATGTTTTGAATGAAATATTAGATGGTTATAAATGAAACACGTAAAAATATATTCAGTCGCCGTAATAGATCCATTTCTCTGTTGTGACAATTTCCATGGCAACATTCAAAACATTGATGTTGCATTTTTTAATATGACTCCAATTTCAATGTACATTCATTTACTGATGAAAATTGACACAATATGCTAGAATGTTAGGCCAACTAAAATTAATTAGTAGATTTTCATCCAAATTTTTGAAAAAAATGGGACGGGTGGGAGGATTTTATTTTTTAAATTTTATTTCATATAAAACCCTCTTGTCAAGAGTTCTTCATACCACTGGGTATCAGCAAGTGTAAAATAAGCTTATATCATGTTTATACATGCTGTATAAGAAATCATACATAATTTTTCAAACTCTTAAATAAATATCTCTGATTGGCAACCACTGTTATACATGTACATGTAATTGCCGCTTTAAAAACCTATTTATAGTAAACATCAAAAACGAAAAGAAATGCTCTCTTCAGTTGGACTATACCTACACCAAATTTGTTTTGCTTTCTAAGCGATGGTTTGTAGTCCCCATAAAATTAAGAAAATGTATTGGTACAATTTTTTGCAACACAAGTATTATGAGTACAGAATAAAATGAGACCTCAGTGTTGAAAGTAATTATGATGTAAAACATGAACTTCACCAAAAAGAAGTTGTTAAATGACTACATTGAGGGTATTGGGACCAGGGACAAAGGGTGTTAGCTGTTTGTCAACAAAAAACGACAGCCATGGGTAAATCTAAGGGCTTGCTATAAAAGTGCGTATGTTTGTCAACTTTTTTTTTTTCAATATACGGTCATAAATCTAACAAGTTTGTGCTTGTCAATTTCTTTAATCCAGTCATGTATTTTTGTACCAATTTGTTCCACGTTTCTTGCGCTTTGGATATCATTCACAGTCCAAATTTCCTGACACAAAGTCATAAATAAAATAATAAAATACGGTTTTCTACTGAATCATTTGTGACATACCACAATTTGCGTTCTTGGACACAGCGTTTTACTCTTAACTCTAATATTTCATGCCCTTCTCCTAATCTATCTCTATTCTCGGTAGATGATATTGTCATCATAGAGCAGCACAATACGTCGACTTAGTTATTTTCGTTAGATTACTCGAAGAAATACAAAACCGAAATTTGAAACAGGAAGTTTTGAATGAAACGAAATAATCAATGGTTCCCAGTAATGGACATGATCAAAATACAGAAATCATATATTTTTTTAAATAAAAAAAATCGGGCAGAACGATTTCAGAGGGACAGGCGGGGATGAAAATCTATCAATTAATTGAAATTGTTTCTAAAATGTTTGCAGGCCAAAAAACAAATATGATGTAAAATTCTCAAATTTAAATAAGCCTCTTATCTACATGTTATATGTTTTAGAAAATTAAGATGTTCTTTTAATATTACATCAGAAAAGATTCATCCGTGTACTTTGGACACATTCTTGTTCATTTACAGATTGTGGTTTATATATTGTTGGTTCCTCCATGAGTGGTTATGTTTTCATTTACAGATTGTGGTTTATATATTGTTGGTTCCTCTATGAGTGGTTGTGGAACAATGACATCAGATATGGATCTCTGTCTTATGATCACAGACCAACCAGTATGTACATTTTTTATATCTGGTTTGAATTAATAAAAAAATAATTCTATTTGTTGCACAATCATGTCAATAATTATAGTTATTGCTGTGAATTTTTCCTATCTTTTTGATAAATTTTCATATCATACTACTCAATTGAGATAGCAAATCACGTCATAAACTTAACAATTATTTAACTAAGGGTGCATGTGCCATTGTCAATGTCAACATTAATGATGTCATAGGCAAAGGCAAATTTGACTACACTTTTCAACCATTAGGAAGTTATTTGATGATTTCAGGTTGCAAATTTAACAATGAAGGAAATTATTTTAGTTGTCAGATGTTAAAGTTCACAATTAAAGAGAGACACCATAAAACAGGTCATGTAGACCATTGACCTGATAACACAATATTAAAGACATCTAGAAGTCAAAATCATTTTGTAAAAATATTTACAATGAAATACATGAAATCATGGGTTTTTTTCAAATTATTTTCTTTTTTAAAAAGAAAATGGCATTTCTGATTTTTTATGAATCTATGGTTCAGACTTTTAAAGTGATATTTTTTTTCAGATAGAACAAGCCAAAGAGGCACCAGAATTATTATATCTAATCCAGAGGTCTTTCGGTAAATGTTGTAAGTATATCATAATCTGTATTATCTGTTTGTTAACTTATTTAGGGAGATTCAGTGGCTGGGTGGCCTTAAGTAGTTGAACTACTGTATCACAAACATGTAACGACTGAGGTTGAGAGCTCGATTCCTGCACATGACTAGGATTGTCAGTTTCTACAGACGGTTTGTGGTACTCTTAGTCTCTGGGCACTCCAGCTTATCAACCGCCACTAAATTGCATATTAATGCAGAAAGTTGCATTGAACGCCAATCAATAAAATCAAATCAACATTTTAATTTATAAGTACAATATACAAAAGATACATCAGGTTCAGCATCACCTGCATTGCATACATCACCCACTATGGAAATTCACACTGTCACAATCAGGAACAGGACACAGTGTCAAAAATAGGGGGTGACTCATAAATAATCACATTTTGTGTATAGTAATTTAAGGTCAAATCAAAGGGTAGGCCTTCATTTAGAATACTGACATAAACAATAAGCCAGTCTAAAAATAGGTTTTGTTACAAATTTTGTACAAATTTCACAGTACTTTCTGTATTTTTGAAAGGAAAAAATAAAGAACTCCAATTGATGTCATTTTGTTTGAAATTTTTCCAGCATTCCTTAACAGATCAATGGTAATAAGAGCCAAAGTTCCAATTCTCAGGTTTACTGACACCATAAGGTATTTTCTTACTCTGAAAAGTAAAATAATTAGTTGGAAATTCTTCAATTTGCCATCTTTATCAGAAGATTTTTGACATAATTTGTATTTCTGCAGAAAAATTAAAGAAAAAGATTGAAAATCAAGTGAAGACATTCAAAACTCATGTCAGATTATTATAAGAAAGATGAAAACTACACTCAAAATTGTTATAAAGATGAAAACTACACTCAAAATTGTAAAAAAGATGTAAACTACACTCAAAATTGTTATAAAGATGTAAACTACACAATAAAAAGATGAACACTTCACTCTAATAGTTATCAAAGGTACCAGGATTATAATTTAGTACGCCAGACACACATTTCGTCTACATAAGACTCATCAGTGACGCTCATTTCAAAATATTTATAAAATATCTAAGTGTTAAAAAGTTAAACTCAAAATTGTTAAAAAGAAGAAAACTACACTTAAGAAAAATTGTTCGAAAGGGAGATAATTTAAATAAAAGTTCCATGAATTTTGCTTGGATTTTTTTTTATATTATATCGGTTCACATTATTGGATTATAGTATAAATTGATGACTAATTATGATTGACATTTTAATATTTCTTTTTGCAGTCAAGTAGAATGTGATTTAAATGTAAACAATAGTGTAGGAATACGGAATACACATCTTATCAAGTATTATTGTATGTGTAAGTATTTTATTTATTGTAAGTGCTTCTTTACTGCTCATGCTTGCCGTCAATCCAGGAGGTTGGATTTCATTTCAATTCAAGAACCAGACTTTAAATATGGAATTTGTTACCTCTGAGTTCTCTGCAAAAAAACACCATATATATATGTAATGTTTTGCTTCTGGTATGTTTCCTTTAATGGTAATGAAGGGATTTTGCCGAGCATTTATGACGCAAAATCCTTACAACAAAGACTGTAAAATAAGTTTTCTCATGACTTAAAGGTAATAGTTATGTTTTGTTTCAGTTGACAGACCGTTTTTGTTGGCTTTTTTTACTTCAGATATTTCATGAAAATCATACTCAAGTCTGTATAAATATAATGAAATGTGGTATGATTGCCAATGAGACAGCTATCCACCAAATGTCAAATGAAGTTGATGTAGACTGTTTCGGTAAATTCTGCAGATCTCTAACTGAAATTAAGGGTGAATTAATGTATTACCGTGATAATCATGACTTGCAGATTTTGTTTGTGTTTACATTCATAATATCTTTCCTGGTACACCTTACCTTTTAAATGAATTTCAAGATATATATGGACATTAATATGTGTGTAAGTCTAGTTCAAAGCAGGTTATATATTCATATCACATGAAGATGTTCTGGTACTGATATGCATATAATATTTGCAATCATCATCATCACCAATTTAATACCAAATATATGAACCAATTTTTTTTAATTTTAAATTTGTAGTGGATTGGCGAATACGTCCTTTAATGCTGTACATTAAGATGTGGTCTCGTTTCCATGACATTAATGATGCCAGGAAGATGACAATATCTAGTTATTCTCTCTGTCTCATGGTTATTCACTACTTACAATGTAAGTATAAATGTGCATCGTAAAATAAGTAATTATACTAAAATTTAATTAAATTATTCTCATATAATTTATGATGTTAATTAGTTGCCACGTTATTTTTTATGAAGGCTTCATAAATGTAAAAAGAAAAATTCTGGCCTTAGTATATGTTTTACCTTTTTATCTGGAATTCACAGCTAAGGCGAAATGAGAACACACCGCTAGTTATAATGGTACCATAAAGCTTTTAATGGTATATATAGTTTGAAAATTTTATCAATTAACAGCCTTGGTCCGGTATAAACAAAACTGCAATGTGGAGGAAAACATCAACAAAACAGCAACCCAAAACCACTGGAATAAACTAAATGATACATATCTTGTACATATTTGTACTTAAAAACAGCTATTATCTTTAACTCAATGTTTTTTTTAGTTGGATGTAAACCACAAGTCCTGCCATCACTACAAAAACTTTATCCTGTGAGTATATTTTGTATTGTTTCTGCTTTTAAACATACTATGTTTTATGTTTTGGTTTTGGATCAAAGACAATGATCTTTTTGAACCTTCATTGAATGTTATGAATTATGAACAGAAACTTCTTCAAGATAAAGAAATGACATCTGAAGAAAAATTGATCTTTTAAAAAGAAGTTATCTTTTTAACAAATAGATGAAGTTTATTACAGTCAACATAACACTTTTACAGCAATCTAAAAAAAAAAGCACAGAGTTGGTTTGTTGAACCCTTGATATATGATTGGTAAGAATGTCATCATTTAATTTTCATCACACAGATATTATACATATGTAACAGACACATTCTATCTAGTTTGTTGGGTTTTTTATACGACCGCAAATTTTGAAAAAATTTTCGTCGTATATTGCTATCACGTTGGCGTCTGCGTCGTCGTCGTCGTCGTCGTCGTCGTCCGGCGTCCGAATACTTTTAGTTTCGCACTCTAACTTTAGTAAAAGTGAATAGAAATCTATGAAATTTTAACACAAGGTTTATGACCATAAAAGGAAGGTTGGTATTGATTTTGGGAGTTTTGGTCCCAACATTTTAGGAATAAGGGGCCAAAAAGGGCCCAAATAAGCATTTTCTTGGTTTTCGCACCATAACTTTAGTTTAAGTTAATAGAAATCTATGAAATTTTGACACAAGGTTTATGACCACAAAAGAAAGATTGGGATTGATTTTGGGAGTTTTGGTTTCAATAGTTTAGGAATAAGGGGCCAATAAAGGGCCCAAATAAGCATTTTTCTTGGTTTTTGCACAATAACCTTAGGTTAAGTAAATGGAAATCTATGAAATTTAAACACAATGTTTATGACCACAAAAGGAAGGTTGGTATTTATTTTGGGAGTTTAGGACCCAACAGATTAGGAATTAGGGGCCAAAAAGGGACCCAAATAAGCATTTTTCTTGGTTTTCGCACTATAATGTTAGTATAAGTAAATACAAATCTATGAAATTTAAACACAAGGCTTATGACCATAAAAGGAAGGTTGGTATTGATTTTGGGAGTTTTGGTCCCAACAGTTTAGGAAAAAGGGGCCCAAAGGGTCCAAAATTAAACTTTGTTTGATTTCATCAAAATTGAATAATTGGGGTTCTTTGATATGCCGAATCTAACTGTATATGTAGATTCTCAACTTTTGGTCCCGTTTTCAAATTGGTCTACATTAAGGTCCAAAGGGTCCAAAATTAAACTTAGTTTGATTTTGACAAAAAATGAATCGGTTGGGTTCTTTGATATGTTGAATCTAAAAATGTACTTAGATTCTTGATTATTGAATTTTTTATGGTCCAGTTTTCAAATTGGTCTACATTAAGGTCCAAAGGGTCCAAAATTAAACTTTGTTTGATTTCATCAAAAATTGAATCCTTGGGGTTCTTTGATATGCCAAATCTAACTGTGTATGTAGATTCTTCATTTTTGGTCCTGTTTTCAAATTTCAAATTCTACATTAAAGTCCAAAGGGTCCAAAATTAAACTAAGTTTGATTTTAACAAAAATTGAATTCTTGGGCCTCTTTGATATGCTGAATCTAAACATGTACTTAGATTTTTGATTATGGGCCCAGTTTTCAAGTTGGTCCAAATCAGGATCTAAAATTATTATATTAAGTATTGTGCAATAGCAAGTCTTTTCAATTGCACAGTATTGTGCAATGGCAAGAAATATCTAATTGCACAATATTGTGAAATAGCAAAATTTTTTTTAATTAGAGTTATCTTTCTTTGTCCAGAATAGTAAGCAAGAAATATCCTATTTGTGCAATAGCAAGAATTTTTTTTAATTGGAGTTATCTTTCTTTGTCCAGAATCAACTTAAATCTTTGTTATATACAATATACAATGTATATACACTTTTTACTACCAACTGATAAATTTAAATAATCTTTACCATTCAGTGATAACAAGCAGTTTTTTTACATCTTAATATTTTATGATGTATTTAAATGAGTAGTTATTGTTGCAAACTCCATTAGAAATTTGAATTGATATCAGTTTTGAAAAAGGGAAACGGGGATGTGAAAAAAAAGGGGGGGGGTTAAATTTTTCTCATTTCAGATTTCATAAATAAAAAGAAAATTTCTTCAAACATTTTTTTGAGAGGATTAATATTCAACAGCATAGTGATTTGCTCAAAGGCAAAAAAAACCTTTTAAGTTCATTAGACCACATTCATTCTGTGTCAGAAACCTATGCTGTGTCAACTATTTAATTTTAGATTTAAAAAGTTTGAAGAAGAAATCTTTAATTGATTTGTAAAATCTTGGCATTTGTTTTGTGTAAAAAAAAAACCATGTAATGTCAAAAATTTGATCACAATCCAAATTCAGAGCTGTATCATGCTTGAATGTTTTGTCCATACTTGCCCCAACTGTTCAGGGTTCGACCTCTGCGGTCGTATAAAGCTGCGCCCTGCGGAGCACCTGGTTTTTTTTAATTTAAAGAGATTTCTGTTGCTTTTGGGACTTATATTGGTTAATTGAAAATTAGAAAGATCATCAATGAAATATGACCTCAATATGAAATTGAATTCAAATTCAAATTACATGGGAAAATAAATAAATTTGGTGTTTTTACTGTCTTCTGATTGGTTAAAATTATTAGTTTTATTTTCAATGTTGTCAAATTTGATGGCGACACGCCCACTCTGACGTTGTGTATTCATACGCCAACATGTGTGTACGTTGTTATTGTTAATATAAATAATATAAAACAATTTTTTGAGCCTTATTTTTTATAGAAATTTATTTATAATGAATGGCAATAATTTATTTTGATTTTATTGAACCATAAAACTAATTTTTGACTCTTCACATTTTACATAATCCGCTTCGCGGATTATTCAATGTGAAGAGTCAAAAATTAGTTTTATGGTTCAATAAAATCAAAATAGATAATAGCCATTCATTAAATATAAAAAATAAGAAATGTGCTTCTGTATACTGATATAGTTCATTTAAAATATTTTCAAAACATCATTACGAGTGATTGTTTGAATGTGATTTTTACTTTTCTTATTCAGGATATTTTCCATTCAGAGTCTGACATTACAGCATTAAGATTTGATCACCAGCTGAAGTATAAAAGTAAAAATGACCAGACACTTGGGGATCTGTTTTTAGGGTTTCTGGAATATTACACCAATAATTTTGCGTAAGTATAGGACTTAAAGTAACAACACTATATAGTTATTTCATCATTGTGGATTTTGTTTTTGTTTTAAAATAAAAAAAATAATCTCAATATTGACTTTTTTAGTAAATAAATGTGGATTCCGATTGTTTGCTAAGGACATACCAATTTAATCTTAATTTTCAGTTCTGTGCTTCTGTGCTATAGATATAAAAAGGTTTAAGTATTTTCGACCTCAACCCCAAATGGAGGATTCCCATTTGGCCTCAAGTCAACCATCAAATTGTGTCCAGAAACTTAAGAATTATCCAACAATGGCAATATGTAGATGTGACCTTTATCCATTTCTATTTCAGTTTTGATACTCAGTTGATGAGCGTAAGAACAGGAACAAGAATGCAGAAATATATGGCCATAGGCCAGACAAATGATAAAAACCAATGGAAGTGCCTAAATATAGAAGGTAAGGAAACAGAAATACATTGGCATAGGCCAGACAAATGATAAAAACCAATGGAAGTGCCTTAATATAGAAGGTAAGGAAACAGAAATACATTGGCATAGGCCAGACAAATGATAAAAACCAATGGAAGTGCCTAAATATAGAAGGTAAGGAAACAGAAATACATTGCCATAGGCCAGACAAATGATAAAAACCAATGGAAATGCCTAAATATAGAAGGTAAGGAAACAGAAATACATTGCTATAGGCCAGACAAATGATAAAAACCAATGGAAATGTCTAAATATAGAAGGTAAGGAAACAGAAATACATTGCCATAGGCCAGACAAATGATAAAAACCAATGGAAATGTCTAAATATAGAAGGTAAGGAAACAGAAATACATTGCTATAGGCCAGACAAATGATAAAAACCAATGGAAATGCCTAAATATAGAAGGTAAGGAAACAGAAATACATTGCCATAGGCCAGACAAATGATAAAAACCAAATATAGAAGGTAAGGAAACAGAAATACATTGCTATAGGCCAGACAAATGATAAAAACCAATGGAAATGCCTAAATATAGAAGTTAAGGAAACAGAAATACATTGCCATAGGCCAGACAAATGATAAAAACCAATGGAAGTGCCTAAATATAGAAGGTAAGGAAACAGAAATACATTGCTATAGGCCAGACAAATGATAAAAACCAATGGAAGTGCCTAAATATAGAAGGTAAGGAAACAGAAATACATTGGCATAGGCCAGACAAATGATAAAAACCAATGGAAGTGTCTAGATATAGAAGGTAAGGAAACAGAAATACATTGCCATAGGCCAGACAAATGATAAAAACCAATGGAAGTGCCTAAATATAGAAGGTAAGGAAACAGAAATACATTGCTATAGGCCAGACAAATGATAAAAACCAATGGAAGTGCCTAAATATAGAAGGTAAGGAAACAGAAATACATTGCCATAGGCCAGACAAATGATAAAAACCAATGGAAGTGCCTAAATATAGAAGGTAAGGAAACAGAAATACATTGCTATAGGCCAGACAAATGATAAAAACCAATGGAAGTGCCTAAATATAGAAGGTAAGGAAACAGAAATACATTGGCATAGGCCAGACAAATGATAAAAACCAATGGAAATGTCTAAATATAGAAGGTAAGGAAACAGAAATACATTGCCATAGGCCAGACAAATGATAAAAACCAATGGAAATGCCTAAATATAGAAGGTAAGGAAACAGAAATACATTGCCATAGGCCAGACAAATGATAAAAACCAATGGAAATGTCTAAATATAGAAGGTAAGGAAACAGAAATACATTGGCATAGGCCAGACAAATGATAAAAACCAATGGAAATGCCTAAATATAGAAGGTAAGGAAACAGAAATACATTGCTATAGGCCAGACAAATGATAAAAACCAATGGAAGTGCCTAAATATAGAAGGTAAGGAAACAGAAATACATTGGCATAGGCCAGACAAATGATAAAAACCAATGGAAGTGCCTAGATATAGAAGGTAAGGAAACAGAAATACATTGGCATAGGCCAGACAAATGATAAAAACCAATGGAAATGCCTAAATATAGAAGGTAAGGAAACAGAAATACATTGCTATAGGCCAGACAAATGATAAAAACCAATGGAAGTGCCTAAATATAGAAGGTAAGGAAACAGAAATACATTGGCATAGGCCAGACAAATGATAAAAACCAATGGAAGTGCCTAGATATAGAAGGTAAGGAAACAGAAATACATTGGCATAGGCCAGACAAATGATAAAAACCAATGGAAATGCCTAAATATAGAAGGTAAGGAAACAGAAATACATTGCTATAGGCCAGACAAATGATAAAAACCAATGGAAGTGCCTAAATATAGAAGGTAAGGAAACAGAAATACATTGCTATAGGCCAGACAAATGATAAAAACCAATGGAAGTGCCTAAATATAGAAGGTAAGGAAACAGAAATACATTGCTATAGGCCAGACAAATGATAAAAACCAATGGAAATGCCTAAATATAGAAGGTAAGGAAACAGAAATACATTGGCATAGGCCAGACAAATGATAAAAACCAATGGAAGTGCCTAGATATAGAAGGTAAGGAAACAGAAATACATTGGCATAGGCCAGACAAATGATAAAAAACCAATGGAAATGCCTAAATATAGAAGGTAAGGAAACAGAAATACATTGCTATAGGCCAGACAAATGATAAAAACCAATGGAAATGTCTAAATATAGAAGGTAAGGAAACAGAAATACATTGCCATAGGCCAGACAAATGATAAAAACCAATGGAAGTGCCTAAATATAGAAGGTAAGGAAACAGAAATACATTGCCATAGGCCAGACAAATGATAAAAACCAATGGAAGTGCCTAAATATAGAAGGTAAGGAAACAGAAATACATTGCCATAGGCCAGACAAATGATAAAAACCAATGGAAGTGCCTAAATATAGAAGGTAAGGAAACAGAAATACATTGCCATAGGCCAGACAAATGATAAAAACCAATGGAAGTGCCTAAATATAGAAGGTAAGGAAACAGAAATACATTGCCATAGGCCAGACAAATGATAAAAACCAATGGAAGTGCCTAAATATAGAAGGTAAGGAAACAGAAATACATTGCCATAGGCCAGACAAATGATAAAAACCAATGGAAGTGCCTAAATATAGAAGGTAAGGAAACAGAAATACATTGCCATAGGCCAGACAAATGATAAAAACCAATGGAAGTGCCTAAATATAGAAGGTAAGGAAACAGAAATACATTGCCATAGGCCAGACAAATGATAAAAACCAATGGAAGTGCCTAAATATAGAAGGTAAGGAAACAGAAATACATTGCCATAGGCCAGACAAATGATAAAAACCAATGGAAGTGCCTAGATATAGACGGTAAGAATGCAGAAATATATGGCATCGGCAAGACCAACGATAAAAACTGATAGAAATGCCCTAATATCATGAATATAGAAGGTAAGGATTTAGAAATATATGGACATAGTCCAGACAAATTGTCAAAATGGATGGCTTTGCCTAGATATAGAATGTAATGACCAAGAAATATAGGGTCACAGAGGTGGAAATGCTATGCCCGACTCGCCCGACTCGTACATTTTAACACCCAGACAAGTAATTGTTTTTGTCTTGGTTGCCCGTGGACAAGTAAAATAATATACAAGACACAGTTCAAATCCAACAAAAATATAGGATTAATTTCAAAATGTAATTAATGTTTAATTTATGTAAAAGAAACCAATAATCAGCGAGTAAAAAAATGTTTAAGTAAAAACGTGAATGTTCATGACGATAAATATTACATAACTCCGGAAATAGATCGATTACCAAAATGAATAAAAATAAGTATGCAAACTCGAGTCACGTAATATTGCATTGGCTTTGTCCATTGACCAGGTTCGTCGATCATGTTTTATACACTATTCACCGGAAGTGTCATTTCTTAAGATTTTGAATCGAAATTCAGATTGATAAATACTTAATAAAACATCGGGCAAGCAAGACAAAAAGAATGATGAGTCAAGTCGAAAGCATGAAAGGCAAACGGAGAAGGTCAAGATGTATATAAAAAAAATACGGAAGGGAGAATATCAGACATCGTGGATATCAGATCACCCCTTGGAAAGAAATTCACATAATAAGTTTTGTTTTTGTCTTAATATTTATAGATCAAAGGCAACCTTGTTTGTTGTCTTTAGGTGGTAATTAGAAGTGTTCAACTATCAAGAAAAAACCAAGTGTGTCAGTTGATAGAAATAATTAGTTAATCTATTATTCTGTTTCCATTTCTTAACTCACTGTCCTCTAAATTTAGTTTATGTAGTGTACCTACTGGCTACAATTTTTATGGAAAAAAAATGCTGCAAACTTGTCCTTTAAATGTCATTTCATTACTTTGGTTTGCTTTTGAGTTTCTGTCCCATTGATGTTATAAACCCATTTCCAACATTCCTAAATTTTTACACATATAAACCAATTGATTTCAATGATTTGTTAGGGATGCAAAACAGTGCTAAGAATCATATATTAGCTAACAATAAAATACTACAATATTTATTGGGACCATCAGGGCAAGTAACTTTTTTTCTGGACAAGTAAAATTTACAGTTTTACTTGCCCAGGGACAAGTGCTCACAACAATTATTTCCACACCCCTGAGGGTCATAGGCTAGACCAGACAGACAATAGCACCAATTATAGTTTCCAAATTTAGAAGATAGGACAGGATACTGGTTAGTATGCTTAGTGAGATACTAAATGGATATTCAAACTCACAAGTCAATAACAAACTGACAATGCCAAGGCAAAAATTAACCAAAATGACGAAAACAGTATACAAAACACACTATTGAAAACTAAAGAATAAGCAACACAAACCACATTGAAAAATGAGATGATCTTGGGTGCTCCTGAAGGGAAAGAAAATCTTGCTCCATATGTTTTCTCACAACTATCCTTTTATGATAAAATATATCAGTTGAATTGAACCTATGGGCAGGTAAGGCATAGTTATTCTTTCCATTAAAAACAAGTAACAGTTTACCATTACAGATCTATGATGAATGTTAGAACCTTCTGTTTACATTGACAACTTTGTACTTAAAAGGGACACAATTTGAAATAGTTCTGTGCTTTTCTTCACTTGAAACATTATATTCGTTTATATTTTCAGAACCTTTTGATCTCACTAATACTGCCAGAAGTTGTTATGATGAACACACATTTGAGAGGATTAAGAGAGTTATCAGACTTAGCTATCAAAGACTTTCAAGGTCACGTGATGTCAAGGTCATTCTAACAAGTCCATTCTAATCGGTCAAGATAACATCGACTTTTAAAGCTGACAGATTGTGGATAGGACAGTTCAAGACAAAAGGAAGTGTTAATGTTATTTGCCAGAAGATAGTGGATAGGACATATATACTGAATTCTAAAATCAGATGCAGAACATCATAGTGATTTTGGGATAGATTGTTTAGTTTTGAACATGTTTTCAGTGAGATTTGACTCATGGTATGAGCTGTATCTAATTCTGTGAACAGAAACTGTGATTAACTAAAAATACTTAAAACTTGTACAACAAGAGATTGAACAAGGAGATTTATTTAAAAGTTAGATAGATGTGAAACGTTTTACTTAATGGAAAAAACAACATGATATTGTCTTTAAAATTTAGTGATTGTATTTATGAATAGGTGTTTAAAGTATAACTGAATTTTTGATTGACTAATGTTGATGGTTGAGGTTTATAGCTGAAAAGAGACATTCGAAAATTTGGTGCTTAAATATGTCAAAAAAGCATTTATGTATAATTGAATTACAGTTACCTGGTTACCATGCAAATACTTATTATTTTAGTGATGAGATATATGGTGTTTTAGCTCACCAGGCTCTAAGAGCCAGTATGTGTTTCAGTATCTTGAAAACTATGCAAGAATATTAACAAAACTGTCTACTCTTGATGGCAGTTACTGCACTCAAATAATTATTTTTCCTAAGATTATATAGACAATTTGAATTGCAAAAGGAATGGCCCTTTAAATGTCAAAAGATTTCAACACATTTTTGTGTTTTAAATGGAAACAATTTAAGATATATATCAAAACTTTATTAAAACAGCAAAAATATTAACTTATTTAACTACACAGTTTTTTCAATGTTTTACACTTTTCCTTTTTCCTTTTTCATGAAAACTTGATTAAATGTTAAGACAAAATATCTGTCCAGCAAAAATGATTTTAAAAATTATTTTGGCCTGCACAAATTTCCATTGATTCTACACTTAAAATTCTTAGTGCACACTATCAGTTTTATGATAAAGTGTCGGGGAAGAAAATCAAATACAGACTCTATGGAGCCCTTACTTAAGTTCTACTTGTGCAGTGAAAAGATATGAGTCCCAATCAAGAAAATATTTTCATATTTATCAATAGAATAGTAAATTTATGATAATCAAAGTATTATATAGTTGGTCGAGTCCAAATTTTGTCCATGGGAAAGATTTTATGAAAGCTCATTGAATTTTGCCAAACAATGTTTAAGTTTTGATCTGCATTAATTAATGTGATATTTATTGGGTTATAAACATGATAATATTACATTTGTTATAATGTATTTTGATATGTACAGAGAGCATTTGATAAAAATAAACTATTTTCTAAAAACAGTATAAATATATGTGGTTAAATTTGTTGGTTTTGTATTAATGGAGAAAATAGGTGTTTGCTAATGGACAGCAGCCAAACAACATAACAAGATATAAAGGGGTCCACATACAGTTTTCAACAATACATAAACATCTGTACAATGTGTCAGAATCTAGATTTAAGAATTTGTCCATCACTATTGGAAAGATTTAAATATACACTTGCCTTTGTGTTGTTCAATCCAGATATGTCTCACCTATATCAATTAGCTATTCAAATCTTTAAAAAAAATCACACTTTAGTTTTTTGAAAATTAATTTTTATGCTTCGATGTAGCAGAGGGGTCATTAAGTTTTACTATTGTCTGAAAATTGGTTTCTGTTCCATTACATTAATTTGTCTCAAACAAATGTTATGAAACTAATACACAATGCTTATTACCACAAAACAATGATCAAGTTTGTATTTTGATGGTGTCACTTTTACTGTTCTGGAGTTGTGCCCCTTTACAAATGGAAAAATAGGGATTTTTTGGTTTCTGTTAACTTTAGTTAGCCTCAATCTGATTTATGAAACTTATACACAATGCTTATTACCTGAAAATACAGATCAAGTATGACTTTGGGTAGCCTCAGTGTTACCACTCTAGAATTATGCACCTTTACATTTGTGGGTACCAATTTTCACGGATTCAGGAAAAATTGTATTATCATTGCTATTAGATTTTGGGATCTTGCTGAGGTCTGAATACAAGCTGTGAAGCCTTTAGAAAATTTGTGCTTTGTGTTCACCTATTCCCAGCAAATGGACAACAACGTCTATATCATGAATAAAAACAAGTTTATAGTATGTACAAAATGTAATCTGTAGAAATCATACAACCAACCAAAAGCTACCTATTTCAATATTTGTTTTTATGTGCTATCAGGTCTAAATGGTTTAAGCCTTGGGGAAGAGGTTATTGTGCACATATGGCAGCTTGTATTTGCTGTCAAGTCATGTGTAGTTGGAATGATCAGTTTGATGTATAACGAATTTCAACAATCAATAATAACATTACATGCATGTTTTATAAAAATCCATACTTTAGATTGGCTGAACATTCCAATAATAAATTGTATTTCCCAGTTAGATTCAATATTCATGACATCACAAGCATCTTGTGACAATTTGACAACAATCATAGGAAAACACTGAAATGCTTGATACAACTCATAATTTCATTGTTATAGCATACAAGAGTTGACTGCTTCTTTTTGTAATGTTATAGGGTTATAGAAGCTATGATCATGCACACATATATAGATACTGTGATGATTTTCTAATTTCATATACAAAAAGATCAATGTGAAATAGTTAATTTTATCCCCTTAAAGGTGAAATACGTATGTGAATTTCATGAAAGCCATAAAAGATATGTAGAGAAAATCTGATAGGGGGGTGGGGTTCTTGTTAAGTGTGATCCACTTTCACTTTCTACCAAAATCATACCAATATATATATTTGTTTGCTTGATTTAATGATTTTGAACCATTAGGATGTATTTGCATTTTTATACGACTGCAAAAATTTTCAAATTTCAAATTTCAAACAAGGTTTATGACCATAAAAGGAAGGTTGGGATTGATTTTGGGGGTTATGGTCCCAACAGTTTAGGAATTAGGGGCCAAAAAGGGCCCAAATAAGCAGTTTTTCTTGGTTTTTGCACAATAACTTTACTATAAGTAAACAGAAATCTATGAAATTTTAACATAAGGTCTATGACCACAATGGGAAGGTTGGGATTGATATTGGGAGTTTTAGTCCCAACAGTTTAGGAATTAGGGGCCAAAAACAAATCCCAAATAAGCATTTTTCTTGGTTTTTGCACAAGAACTTTAGTATAAGTTAATAGAAATCTATGAAATTTTAACACAAGGTTTATGACCACAAAAAGAAATTTGAGATTGATTTTTGGAGTTTTGGTCCCAACAAATTAGGGGCCAAAAGGGGCCATAATTTAACTTTGTTTGATTTCATCAAAAATTGAACTATTGGGGTTCTTTGATATGCTCAATCTAACCGTGTATTTAAATTCTTAATTTTTGGTCCCGATTTCAAATTGGTCTACATTAAGATCCAAAGGGTCCAAAATTAAAGTTAGCTTTGAATTTAACAAAAATTAAATTCTTGGGTTCTTTGATATGCTGAAATCATACATGTACTTAGATTTTTGATTATGGGCCCAGTTTTCAAGTTGGTCCAAATCGGGGTTCAAAATTAATTTTTGTTTGATTTCAACTAAAATTGAATATATGGGGTTCTTCAATATGCTGAATCTAACCGTGTATTTAGAGTTTTAATATTTAGAACCGGTTATCAAATTGGTCCACATTGAGGTCTAAAGGGTCCAAAATTGAACTTTATTTGATTTCATCAAAAATTGAATTCTTGGGGTTCTTTGATATAATGAATCTAACCATGTATTTAGATTTTGGATATTGGAATACCACAAAGGGATGGAAAGTATTGTCTGTGGGAGTTATGGCTCAAACCGTTAAGGAATAAGGTGCAAAAAAGGGTGGAAAAGAGTTTCCAGGTTAAAGGACAATTACTTAAGTACAAAACAAAATTTAAAAGCAACTTAAATCATGACTGTATGACATTCTATATTTTATGATGTATTTAAATGAGCAGTTATTGTTTATGTATTGTTTCAGATTTCAGAAATGAAAAAGAAAATTTCTTCAAATATCAAAGGATTAATATTCAACAGCATAGTGAATAGCTCAAAAGCGAAAAAAAAACAGATTAAGTTTATTAGACCACATTCATTCTGTGTCAGAAAACCTGTGCTGTGTCAACTTTTTAACCACAATCCAAATTCAGAGCTGTATCCAGTTTGAATGTGGTGTCCATACTAGCCCCAACCGTTCAGGGTTCGACCTCTGCGGTCGTATAAAGCTGCGCCCTGCGGAGCATCTGGTTTGAAATCTACAAGGGTGTCTTTTACATGCAAGAGATATGGCAATTTCTCCATCTAACTACTCAATATTTAGGAACATTAATTGCCAGTGGATCATGCAAGCCAACTGTACTAAATAACTTGCTCTTCCTTCCAAAAGATTAAAACTTTAAAGCATTTATGTACCAATGCAAAATTACAAGCAGCTTATATTTTATGTACTGACAAATTGACATTTATTCGTTATAATTTTATCTATGAGTCACATCTTGCTCAGGGTCGTAAACCCCTGGTCTAGTATTATAAATGATTATAGATTTGCCTCCGTCATTAGCAATATATAGGCGAGTAAGATGTCTATTGAAACATAAAGCCTTTGGTTTCTTGATTCCATTTTCCTTTTTTAAAGCGACAGAATTCATGATATCGCCTCCTTTCATTTCGAGTTCAGGGGCGTAGCTAGAAAGAAACGATGTGCAAGCAACTACCGCCGAGCGGATCGAGGCGAAAAAATTTTGGGACCCTTTTATGCAGAAATTTTTTTTTCTTCAGTTTTTGGTCATAGGACTGTTAAAAGAGGAGCTATATGTAGATAGGACTTATAAAAAAATTATGAATATTATTAAATCTTCTGAATAGAGTAATACATAAACAACACATATTTGTGATACAGAATTTACTCAAAATTGTCCAAAATCTGCTCTTCGGGTCTAGTCAGAAACAAACTTCTGTATTACTTTATTTGTCAATATTCACACTGAAATCCCGATGAATATGCAGTAATGCTAGTAACTGTCGTTCATTGTTGATCGTACATTTGTTTTCAACATACTTAGTACACTGATAGATCTCCATGGTAGCACTCGCGAGATGTTATGAACCAGCGTACGTGTTCAGCATCGAGCGACCTCAAAATTGAATTCGTCAAAATCACATGCCAGGTCAGTTTCGTATGTCTCAGATAATGTTGAGATTTTTTCGTTTGTTATATTTCTTACAACACGATGGAGCAGATACAGCGCAAAAGTGCGATTTTCTGATAATACTAGACGCGACTCCACTCTCCAGTTCCCTTATCATATCATATGGTCTATGAACGCAAAAAATAAAGAGACTTTCCAATACTGTTTTGGCGTGTTTGCAGGGTGATTGGCTCTGGTAGTCTGTCGACCACATCGCCTCGGCATATTTTTAACGATATCGAGGGGTTCTGATAATTCTAATGCCGATTGGTACATCTCATTCCAAACTGATGAACCGTGCACTGTAATATGTGCTCCAAAAACTACATGTCTTAGACTGAGTATTACAAATTCAAATCTAGTAAAAGATACAAGTTACTGTCCGATTTTGTCACTAATCTCCAATGAAACTTTTATTTTGAAACCAAATGCCGTTGTTTAATGATATTTCATCAATTAAAAAAGTGACAACATAGGTGTTTCCTTTTATATTCAATCTATAAATTTTTATTTTGCCATTTTTTTTTTTGCATGCTGAATCGATGTGCACGCAACTGTTTATGCAAAGCGAATGAACCAAATCCAGCTACATATACATGACGATTAGCAACGGCAATACCAGCTGGCGATACAAGAAATGGCGATGTATGAGTAAAAACCTCTGCACCTTCTATGGAAATACAATAAACTGAATTGTTTTGACTTGTGAAATATATGTTTTTGTCTTCTTTTGTACCAACGCATAAATAACGAACGCAATTTCCCGGTACCCTGATCGTTTTTAAATTGTTCCCTTCTATATCCATAATATATATTTCATCATCGCCGCCAATAAAAATTTTATCTGTTTTTACAAATATTCCCCAGCAGTATCCTCTGGTTTTTAGCTCATTTCCAGATGTCCAGTTGATCGTATCAACATACTGTAACGATTTGTTGCCGGGCAAGGTAACAAGAAGTTGCGAAGAGTTCTGTACCACTGCAGCGTTAAACGGTCGGTTGGCCGTCTCACACGATTTTAAGAATTCGCCTTCCGCATCAAAGATTAGAAGTTTAAATTGATTTCTAAAACAGAGTACAATTTGGTTCTTTTCCGTTACGACTAATCCTGTAGTCCAGACTCCTGCATCTGGCTGTGTGTCGAATTTGTAATTGAGTGATAGTGATTGAATTAACGGTGCATTGTCAATAGGCGGCTTTTTAATGGTGGCTGCATTTGTAGCTCTACTTTTGCAACAACCCATTGCACGGATCTTTATTTGTTATCAAACAATACTGCTGCTACACTGAAATATTAATATCATAAATCAACATATTGATAACATTTTAGTAGGATTTTCTATGTGGATGGGATTTTGAATAAATAAGCATATTCACCTGCGGAAAAAGTATATTCACCTCGAAAAACGTCGCGTGCTTTTACGTGCATAATTTTGGTATAAAAAAAAAGTTTGATGTACAATTAGTTTTGGTAAATGCATTTCTCTCGGAATATGAAATACAACAATTACTGTCTTTTGTTTCTGTAAATATGTGGTTTCATTGAATTTTGAAAATCTGATATTCACTTCGGCCGTGAAAAATATTTGTGATAAAGGTGCATTGAATCAGCCAAACAATACGTTACTGAAATGCCAATTCTTAAGACACACACACATAAAATAATAAATTACAGATGACAGTAGACCATTAGATTCGATCCGAGAACATAGTTTTTACAAATGATATTTTTAGTCTCCTTTTCTTGTCACGAAGAGTATATATAGTAAATTATACATATCATACCTGGATAAACATGTCACTTAATCAAAATGTTTTAAACACAATTTATATACTTTTTGTATGTATACTTACATAACTTCCTTAAGGCTTAAGTACTAGTAAAGCTGAATTTGTACTTATATATTTCCCTTTCATTTGACGTGACACTGTATTATTTGAACTAAAAATAGAAGTTTAAAAAAGAGTGTTTAAACGTTTGAAATAAGAGAAAATATTTATAGTAAGTTATTTATCTGTTAACCCACTTGGTTGCAGCTAATGTTTACCGTCCATTCAAAGTCATTGTTGCCCGTATAGTTTATTCATTGATATAGTCCATTTAATTATATAAATCTTCAAAAATAATTTGTAAAAAATTATAAAAAAAAGGTTGATTTTTCATTCCCTTCTTTTTATTTTATTTTCTTTTAATATAATATAATATGAATTTTGGCTACTTTTAACTGTCTTTTATTTGTGTAAATTAGAAGAAAACAATCCATTAGGATTTTACCTCTCCATGTACCCATGGAGCCACTACTGTTCCTATCAACAGCACCATTCATTACAAGTAACAACCACTTTTGGGGCTTCGAGGCATTGTACTAATCTTGAGTGCGGGAGGTTATTTGTTCAACCTCCAGCTGGGTCAAACGAAAATGCATGTAATAGTTGCCACTGGATACCAAAAAGCAATCCATCATAGCCATCATCATCTGACATTAGAAATGATAATTCTGACAAATTCACACTGAAACAAGTGTTATCATCATTTCATTTTTTCCATTTTAATGACCAATACAAAAGGGACAATGTATTATTAATTCATTGATTATTGGTATTTATGTACCTACATGTATATATGATAAACGTATAGAACTTTTACATGTATCAATCAAAACGTTGGCTATCTAGCGCCGCACCGTCCCTCCCCAACCCCATCACCACCTCATCAAAATCATTGATCCGTATCAGGAATGATACATTTTGCTTACAAGCATCAAAGCATTGATTGTTATCCGTTTATAAAACAAACAAAAAAACATGCATGCCTTAATTTGTGACGAAGATTTATATGGAATAGTGCCCGTCAAATGTAAAAAATTCGTAAGGGTTCCACGGAACCCAGTGTTTCGCCTACTTACGCTGTTAATCGCAGACTCAACAAAAATGAGGAAAAACATCAATAAAAATTTCCCTCTCGATACTGTCTTTTGGTTGAAAGAAGCTTCCAAGTTTGGTAAAAAATCCAGGATAGTTTATGAATCTAATAAATGTTTTATAAACTTTAACTGCAGACTGTATGTAATGTTAACTGGAAGAAAACTAAGTCCATTTATAAGTAAAATACGGAAAAAAGTGAATTTTGTTTTTACAAAATTTACTTCTGAATAATATCTTATGATCAGAAACAAGCTTTTGTCTAAGTTTGGTAGAAATCCAGGATAGTTTAAGAACATTATAAAAATTTTAAAAACTTAAACCACAGAGTGAATGTTTTGTTTCTGGCAAAAAAACTAAGTCCATTTATAAGTAAAATACGGAAAAGTGGAAATTTATTTTTACAAAATTTACTTCTTGATACTATCTTATGATCATAAACAAGCTTCTGTCCAAGTTTGGTACAAATTAAGGATAGTTTATGAAAGTTATTAAAATTTTAGAAACTTTAACCACAGAGTGAATGTAATGTTTCCTCGCAGAAAAACTAAGTCCATTTATAAGTAAAATACGGAAAAGTGGAAATTTATTTTTACAAAATTTTCTTCTTGATACTATCTTATGATCATAAACAAGCTTCTGTCCAAGTTTGGTACAAATCAAGGATAGTTTATGAAAGTTATTAAAATTTTAAAAACTTTAACCACAGAGTGAATGTAATGTTGCCTCGCAGAAAAACTAAGTCCATTTATAAGTAAAATATGGAAAAAATGGAATTTTATTTTTACAAAATTTACTTCTGGATACTTTCTTATGATCATAAACAAGCTTCTGTCCAAGTTTGGTAGACATTCAGTATAGTTTAAGAAAGTTATTAAAATTTCAAAAAACTTTAACCACAGAGTGAATATTTGTGGACGCCGCCGACGGAATGTAGGATCGCTTAGTCTCGCTTTTTCGACTAAAGTCGAAGGCTCGACAAAAACACTGAGTTAAACTACACAGTTGACCCAGATGTTATTTTATTTGACTGATTGATGAATTTTAAAAGTATCTAAATCTCTTTAACATCGCAATAATAACAGTTCTGATAAAAAGTTACACAAAAACATTCATCAAAAGATGCACTGGAAAATGAAGGTCTACCACTTCTAAAGGTATATTTCAGATCAAAAGTGTTGGAATTGTGAAATGGCCTTATCGTTATTTAGAAATCTGCGACACTGTAACAGCCGATTGCATTGAGTGTATAGGTGTATGTAATAACAAAGATTAAAATCATATTACACATTCAAACCAATTGCAAGAAGCCCAAAACAAAAACAACTAAACCAAAGCCAACAACAACAATCCATACAATCAAACTGCTAGGATTGTAGACGTCAGAGTAATCTCGGACTGGCTTGTCTGGCAAAACAGCCGTTGGACGTCAGAGTAATCTCGGACTACTTTGAATGAGAAGATATGAATGAGGCCTTGCCCTCTTTTTATAAAATATTTTTTGTTCTGCTCCCAACTGGCAGTCATATCGTATTCTATAATATTGAATCATTAATAGCTCTGAAACTGGAAAGTTGCAGATATCGCAACATATTCTTGGGTGTATTTGCCTCGCATGTAGCGAAACAAAAACAAAAATAGGAATTGTATTCATAAATGATACCAAGATAAAATGTATTGCTGTATTTAGGAAACATGGCAGGCTTGAAATTTGATACGCTAGACTCGCGTATCGTCTTCAAAAGACTCGTCAGTGACGCTTCAGATCAAAATAATTAGAAAGCCAAACAAGTATAAAGTTGGAAAGCATTGAGTACCCGAAATTCCCAAAATTTGTGTACAGCTAAGGTCAACAATGCCTGGGATCAGAAAATCCTTAGTATTTCGAATTATTCTAATTACACTAAATTTATAAAAAATGACCATATAATTGATATTATGTCAACATCGAAGTGCTCACTAAAAAAACGATTTGGAAGTGTTAACACATTTAAAAAGTGCTACTAGTGTTTTTAATAAAAAAAAAATTGTTTTAATTACACGAGATATAAACTATTTTAATTAATCCAAGCGGCGAAGTTTGAAAATGAATATCTGTAATCAAGCTTCGCGTAAACCTCATGAAAGGGTCCTGCCATGTATATCGGTAAATATCCTCATACATTGTATGCACTGTACTGCATTGCAACGAATTGACACATGACGTTAAATCACAATCAATGACATAAAACGTCACAATTGCGACTTGGAAACCTCAGTTCGACACCCGCTTAAAACCAAACCAAAAGGAAAAATGGGAGCATCATTTGCCAAACTTAACTGTTGTGGAGGAATACGCAAAAACAAGATTGGAGTGGTTTCAAATTCTCTCGAGATAATCAATAAAATTGAAACGCGCCCATCACCAGAAATATTGCAGGAGTTACAGAGAGTTGGGATAATTACAGAACGTTCCGGTGGTATGAGATTTATTGTTGAGACATTAACAGAAAGTGAGCTGATAAAACCGAGGAGACTTCCGGCAATCTCTATGTCTAATGACTCAACAAGAAGACTCACTGATAATTCTAGGGCTAATACGTCAAAAGGTAGACATATATTTAAATTAGAAAAAAATGTTAGAATTTGGGACGGCGAGAACATTGCAAGTTTGAAAATTTGAGATTTAACTGGAAATTTGCATTATGGATGTATCTGGAAAGTTAAATTTGGGATTAACTTTACAGTTGAATTTGGGATTTAACTGGAAAGTTGAATTTGGAAATTAACTGGAAAGTTGAATATGGAATTAAACTGGAAAGTTGAATTTGGGATTAACTGGAAAGTTGAAATCGTGGGATTTAACTGGAAAATTGAAATTGGGATTTAACTGGAAAGTTGAATTTGGGAATTAATTGAAAAATTTGCATTTGGGAATTATCTGTAATGTTGAATGTAGGAATTAAGTAGAAAGTTGATTTTGGGAATCAATTTGAAATTTGAATTTGAGAATAATCTGGAAGCTGATATTGAAAATGACTGGAAATGTGGAATAATAATCAAACATTTCGCATTTATAAGAATTTTTAAAAACATGGTTCCTCAAAGAAATAAACGCCTCGCATTTACCCGTTTCTAAGCTTCATCCTTATATTGATGATAGTCACGTCAATGCACTAATATCGTCTATATATTGGGCTTATGTAGAAAACGAATTTTTAACAACATTATGTTTTTTTTCTGTTTTAGATATATATGATAATGAAGATAAGGGACTTATGGTCGAGATTCGACGCATGGATGCCTTGGCTGATAAAGGTAATTCTAAAAGATTCGCATTATCAACTTTAATGTACACATCAGTTAATACAGTGACTTGAAAGATTGATATCATGTTTATAAACGTATGTTGTAAAGCAGGGTAGTGATGGAAGCCAAATTTATTAAAAATTAGATGGAGCACACAAACTAATTTGCTTTGCTCATTGTTGAAAGTCGAACACAACAACATACCTTACAATCAAGCGACTAGGGATTAAGCTGAATATACGGATTTGATAATTAACTGTTGTTTTGTTCGAATTGGTATGAGGGAAACCTTGTCCTCACCTTAAAAATTTTTGTTCTGCTCCGAACTGGCAGTCATGTTACATTTTGGGATATGATTTATGATCATCAATGTAATACATGGCATTGCACTGCATGTACCGAATAATTACACGGATTATTTTAATTATGTATTTCCCGGCTATTCTATAAAAACAGAAACATAGTAAATATATGCAATCAAAGGAAGTTAAATATGTATTTTTTCTTTTGTCGTATTCAGGGAAAATGGCAAAAGAATCAGAAAGAAGAAGGCAGGCAGCAAAAGAAAGAAGGGATAATAGACTTAAACAAAAAATAAGAAAAACCGAAAACAAATTGAGGAGAGGAAATAGAGAAGAGGGATCTAACCAAGGAGCTATCCCTAAGCCGAAAAGACAAAACAAAAGAAAACCTGCCAGAGAACCATGGCCAATCAAACCTGCCGTTTCTGGTTTACCAGATGTATCCGTATAAACTTTTAATTAGAATATCAAATAATTTAAAGTTTAATGAATAAATATTTTTTAATGTGAATATTTATTTAATATTGTATTTCTTGAATTTCAACGAATAAAATTATTTTTTACTTGCACACTTTAACATTTTATTAGATATTTGGAAATGGCTTCTGTTTGTTTTAATGGTTTGTGCTAACTTGCTATACATGTGTGTAGATGTTTAGTTGTCGGTGATTATTTACTTATAGCACCACAATCTAGATTGATAGTACCAAATAAGCAATACTTATTATTATAAATAAAAGTCTATAGATTTCCACATGTACATTATACACTGATTAAATCGAAATTGTATCCCACAGCACTGGACACATCTTCCTTAAAACTCGTTTGGATCGCAACAAATTAACATAACAACAATAGTAAGGATACATACAAAAATTGTATATTCTTTGTTCATGAACATAGTACTAAAACGATACATGCCATCAGGTTTTATTATGCGGCGTGAGAGAGGGAGAAAGAGAGACTATCTGTACATCTTAACACTACCGTACATTATGGTCTTCCTGGTAAAGAATTATACCCTTTCATTCTCATGGTCGGTAAAAATACCATCTTATTATTCATTGTTATTATCGTCCATAATGGTTAACCCTTTCTCGTTTCGATTGTTTTAAATTTGTCATATCGGGGCCTTTTATAGCTGATTGTGTTGTATGGGGTTTGCACATTATGGAAGCCCATACGGTGACCTATAGTTGTTAATTTGTGTGTCATTTTGGTCTCTTGTGGAGAGTTGTCTCATTGGCAATCATACCACATCTCAACGGCCTAATTTAGGTACAAAAAAATGAACGAAAAACAAATATGTAACACATAAACAAACGACAACCACTGAATTACAGGCTCCTGACTTGGGAAAGGCACATACATACAGAATGTGGCGGGGTTAAACATGTCAGCAGGATCCCAACCCTCCCCTTACCTGTGACATAGGTATAACAGTACAATATAAAAACTCATCAGATGCATGTCCAGTACGCAATTTAAAAAAAATGTTATTTTTGCAATCACCTGTCCGTTGAATACGGATACAGATTTCATTTTAAGAAAAATAATTTATACTATTATGCTGTTTTTTTATGGAGTTTTTATTTTGCTTATAACATTTTTTCCTAATTTTTCGCCAAACATGCTCGAGGTAGGCCTCTGTCAATTTGATATAAATACAGATTGCTGCCACTCCTTGTAAATGAATATACGGAATTCCTTAAATAGGTATATTTGGGGAGAGGTCATACCAACAAATTGCCACCGTTGAAATTTTGAAATCATCCCGTGGAGCAAATTATATACATGATTAATTTTGACTATTTTGAATATCGCCGTTTTCTAAACGACACCAGAAAACGGCGATATTCAAAAAACATGCTCGAAACATGAAATCAAGCCTTTTGATTGTTTGATTTTGGAGTATGAGTACAAGAAACTGATTCGAAAGTTTTATGACTTCAAGGCCAGGGGTTGAAGTCATAAAACTTTGCTCATTGCTCGGAGCACAAAAAACATGCTCGAAACATGAAATCAAGCCTTTTGATTGTTTGATTTTGGAGTATGAGTACAAGAAACTGATTCGAAAGTTTTATGACTTCAAGGCCAGGGGTTGAAGTCATAAAACTTTGCTCATTGCTCGGAGCACAAAATCATGATCGAAACATGAAATCCAGCATTTTGATTGTTTAATTTTGGAGTGTGAGTATAAAAAACGGACCCGAAAGTTTATGACTGGACTTCTGACGACACGTACATGAAGGTCATAAATTAATTTGTTGAAAGAAATCAAATTGTTAACTGCTAATGGGTGACGTTGGAGGTCCACTGGAATTTTTAGCTAAGGTTTCTTGGTATGTTCACATGACAAAAACAAAAGAATGGATTTGTCCATATATAACTATTTTTTTAGGGTACGGCAGTCGACACAGATCAGTGTCCCTTTGAAACTCATCTTTGAGAAGACAAAGTTGAAACGGATTTCTGACTTGATAAGATAATTATCACTAAATAAGTATGTTAACAATATTGCTAATCTTTTCTCGAAAACCACATGCCAGTATTAGTTTGCAATGGTTTTCGATGGCAAACATCGAGGAATATATCAAACCCCATTTTTACATCGCGATAACCGTGAGGTCATTCCGATGTATTGCTGTCGCCTAGAATTCGCCTAACATCAGATCAACTATGTTCGATCGGAACATTTTCTTTTGCAAAATTTTTGTTCTTCCCTCGCCGGGATTCGAAATCATGCTACGGAGATATCGTGACACCAAATCGCCTTGCACTGTATCCAACACGCTATACGGGGCGCCGAATGGGACTTGAACTTTTTGTAATCAAAATCAATTTTGTGTACACAAAATTCAATTCTGTCATAACAAAATCATGTTTGTCTTACAAAACTAAGTGATACAGACTTGTTTTATGAGAACTTCAATTTTGTAATGACAAAATTCATTTTTGTAGACAAAATTCATTTTTGTGTCAAAACAAAATTCAATTTTGTCAAATAGGTAATATGCAAATATAAACTTATTTGCATACAAAATTGACTTTTGTTACCTGAAATGGAAATTAAAACACAAAAGTCAATTTTGTGAGACAAAATTGAATTTGTACGCAATTAACATGTTGATTAAATTAGCATCCTGTGATTTTGTAATCAATATTATTTTTTGTGTAGACAAAATTGAGTTTTATTAGACAGAAGTGAAAATTTAACACAAAATTGACTTTTGGCAGAAGTCAATTTTGTGTCACAAAAGTCAATTTTGTCTACACAAAAATAAACACAAAATTGAATTTTGTCATGACAAAAATGAATTTTGCATACAAAATTGACTTTTGTCGCCCTATTTTCAAATTAGGTAGCAAAAGTAAAGTCTGTGTTACAAAAATGAATTTTCTTATGACAAAAGTAACTTTTGTCCACTGAAAAATAATTTTGTGTGACAAAATTTAGATTTGTAGTATGCTACAAATTTTTTTAAACTGAACTAATTTTTGTTGAACAAATAAAAATAAAATTGAGAATGGAAATGGGGAATGTGCCAAAGAGACAACAACCCGACCATAGAGCAGACAACAGCAGAAGGTCACCAACAGGTCTTCAATGCAACGAGAAATTCCCGCACCCGGGAGGCGTCCTTCAGCTAGCCCCTAAACAAATATATAATAGTTCAGTGATAATGAACGCCATACTAAACTCCAAATTGTACACAAGAAACTAAAAGTTAAAATAATACAAGACTAACAAAACCCAGAGGCTCCTGACTTGGGACAGGCGCAAAAATGCGGCGGGGTTAACCATGTTTGTGAGATCTCAACCCTCCCCCTATACCTCTAGTCAATGCAGAAAAGTAAACGCATAACAATACGCACATTAAAATTCAGTTCAAGACAAAATTGAATTTCGAGTACAAAACCACAAGAGTCCTGTTCGGCGCCCCGTACGCTAGACCACTCGGCCACCTAGGATTCACGATATATTACTTTATCATATACTTAGACTAAATAACATATGATTTTTACTGTATGATAATAGCATTAAATTAACGTAAATTCCATATTTTTCGAATTGGTGCTTAGCGGGCTGATATGAAAAGTTTATCACATGCTTCGACCGTTATCACATGCCTTTCCGTAACGTTATCGCATGGCATTCCGGTGATACTCGGCAAATTCCGGAAAATACACGTCAATGCTGCGTTTTCAGTAAAAAAACCTTACAAAGTAGTGTACAAAACAATTATTTGGATACTGGAATGAATATTGTGTAAAATAATACACAAAAAAACCCCAACTAACAAACTAATTATTTAATAAATGCATGTTTTAAAAGTTTCAAACATAATTTAGAAAGTTACTTTAAAACAAGAATGTGTCCATAGTACACGGATGCCCCACTCGCACTATCATTTTCTATGTTCAGTGGACCATGAAATTGGGGTCAAAACTTTAATTTGGAATTAAAATTAGAAAGATCATATCATAGGGAACATGTGTACTAAGTTTCAAGTTGATGTAACTTTAACTTCATCAAAAACTACCTTGACCAAAAACTTTAACCTGAACTTTGCACTATCATTTTCTATGTTCAGTGAACCATGAAATTGGGGTCAAAACTATAATTTGGCATTAAAATTAGAAAGATCATATCATGGGGAACATGTGTATGATATCAAGTTTCAAGTTGATTGGACTTCAGCTTCATCAAAAACTACCTCGACCAAAAACTTTAACCTGAAGCGAACGGACGCACAGACGGACGGACGCACAGACGGACGCACATACGGACGAACGAACGGAGGCACAGACCAGAAAACATAATGCCCCTCTACTATCGTAGGTGGGGCATAAAAAGTTGACTTTTCCAACCAGTGTTCATTATGTTTATTGTTGAATTATATTTTTTGTTGATTCGTCCATATTAAAATGTTTTTCTTCTCTGTAGAGGCATAAGATAGAAAGATTTCATATCGAATGTCCTAAATTTGGGGTCTGACGTCCGTGAACTCTTCACTCTTTGAACTTCTATTTGGGAACCACGTAAAAGGATCAATATATGAATCTGTTATTTTTCTCCATTGTTGAAGCATATGATAAAAAGATCATAACATGTAATTTTTCATATCGCGTGTTTTATCAGCCCTCAGTCAATATCAGCCCTCGAGCCATGCGGCTCTTTGGCTGATATTGAACCTAGGGCTGATAATACATGCGATATGAAAAATGCCATGTAATAATCTGATAATATATTTAAGTATAACACATTTTCATATTATTGATTTATGTTCTAAACAAAAATATTTGTATCAGTTTCGTGAACCATGAAAATGAGGTCACGGTCAGATGAACCATGCCAGACAGACATGTACAGCTAACAATTCTTCCATACAACAAATATAGTTGACCTATTGCTTATAGTTTAAGAAAAATAGACCAAAACCGAAATGAACCTTAAAAATGAGGTCACGGTCAAATAAAACATGCGCGACTGACATATAAATATAAATTATATAATTAACATAAATTCCATACATCAAATATAGTTAACCTTTTGCATATATTTTTCGAAAAGAAGACCAAAACACAAAAAAAAACTTTGACCAAAGAAGAACCACGAAAATGATGTCAAGGTCAAATGACACCTGTCAGTTGGACATGTACACCTTACAGTCCTTCTATACACTGAATATACTAGACCAATTGCTTATAGTATCTGAGATATGTACTTGACCTCAAAACTTAACCCTGTTCAAGGATCCGTGAAATGAGGTTGAGGTCAAGTGAAAACTGTCTGACGGGCATGAGGACCTTGCATACCAAATATAGTTATCCTATTACGTATATTAAGAGAGAATTTAACATTATAAAACATATTAACTTTGTTTTCATGTAGTCAATGAACTATGAAAATGAGGTCAAGGACATTTGACATGAAACTGACGAAAACTATGTATTATGAGGCACCTATATACAAAGTATGAATCATCCAGGTCTCCCACCTTCTAAAATATAAAGTTTTTAAGAAGATAGCTAACGCCGCCGCGTAACCGTAGCCGTCGCCGGATCATTATGTCTAGCTTTCTGAAACAAAAAATCCCTGTCATTTATTCATCATCCAGGCACGAACTTGTCTCAGAAAAAAATATCTCTATCTATACATTAACCTCAGTTTCAGGTATAGAGATGTGATGTTTTTTTTTCTGAGACAAGTGTTTTTTACCATCCACAAGAACTTGCTGTCATCCGATGGTAAGTACTTCAGTACTTTGATTGTTTATCGCAATGACCATAAGTTTTAAAGAATAAGGAAGTTAGTGTTCGTGAATCGTTTTATATAGATCTGAGTGAATCTAAGAATTTTAAGGACCAAGTCTTACGCGTATTCATCAATTAACTGTTTTAATATGACATAATTTTGTTTTAATTTGGCCAGACATTAAATTACTGTAGTATGTTTCACTGATTTATCACACCAAAAGATGCCTTTTAAATTTCGTCTTAATTTCCAGGGTTAACTGGCATTGTTTTCATAAACTAATGAATTGACTGCGCTCTTCTTCATTTCGCTAAAATGACCAAAAAAGTTTAAACGCCCTATCTATTCACTGACAGTTACTTTTTCCCGCTTAAAATCTTATCCCTTATTTATGGGAACACTGCTCAGTGTGCTTCAGAAAACTTCACACATTATCTTCTATATATCAACTACTGATGTAGGAAATCTGTGACAAAATATATTAGCATTATAGTCCAGAGGATATTAATGATTATATATATATATAAATTATTCTTAATTACACGAATTACAAACTATTCCCAATAATTCAATAGGCAGAAGTTTGATGAAAATGAATATCTGTAATCAAGCTACACGTAATCCTCATGAAGGAGTCCTGATACAGGAAGATGTGGTATGAGTACCAATGAGACAATTCATCATCCAAATAACAATTTATAAAAGTAAACCATTATATTTCAAGGTAAGGCCATCAATACGGAGCCTTGGCTAACACCGAACAAAAAGCTATAAAGGGCCCTGTATAGCAGCAATTACCCTCATACATTAGTAATTTAGTTTTCAAATAAATGGCAAATGACTGGTGATCCTTGTAAACATCTTTGGACTGATAAATTTGAATAAACAAATGTATGAATGAAACTTGAAAGGGGGTATGATAAATTGCTGGTTTGTTAGATACGAAAATTGTCATATTGTTTTTAGATACACAAGATACAAACTATCTTTACAGCCGATTTCATTGAGTGTGTAGCCAAAGTTAATATCTTTAGTTAGCGTGCTTGTTAGCTGAACCGTGAAGTCATTGTTTGGTTAGGTAAATTACCCTACTTTAAGAGTAGACTAGTCCGACGAATAACCAATCTATCTGTCTGTTGGGCTAGGCTACTTCGAAAGGAGGGTAGTATACCTGACATAATAATGACTTCACGGTTCAGCTAACAAGCAAGCTAACCAAAGATATTACCTTTGGCTACACATTAAAAAAAATCAGCTGTAATAATTAATCTGATAGCATGCAGGTTGAAAATAAATATCTGTTACCAAGCTGTATGCACTGTACTGCATTGCAACAAATTATCACATGACGTTAAATCACAAACAATGACCTAAAACGTCACAATTGCGACTTGGAAACCTCAGTTCGAAACCCGCTTAAAACAAATCCAAAAGGAAAAATGGGAGCATCATTTGCCAAACTGAACTGTTGTGGAGGAATACGCAAAAACAAGATTGGAGTGGTTTCAAGTTCTCTCGAGATAGTCAATAGAATTGAAACGCGTCCATCACCAGAAATATTGCAGGAGTTACAGAGAGTTGGAATAATTTCAGAACGTTCCGGAGGTGTGAGATTTATTGTTGAGACATTAACAGAAAATGAGATGATAAAACCCAGGAGACTTCCGGCTATTTCTATGTCTAATGACTCAACAAGAAGACTCACTGATAATTCTAGGGCTAATACGTCAAAAGGTAGACATATTTTAAAATTTAAAAAAAATGTTAGAATTTGGGACGACGAGAACATTGTAAGTAAGTGAATTTGGGAATTAACTGGAAGTTGAATTTGGGAATTAACTTGAATGTTGAATTTGAGAATAAACTGGAAAGTTGAATTTGGGATTAACTTGACAGTTGAATTTGGGATTTACTGGAAATTTGATTTTGAATTTTATGGCACAATATGCATCACTTCTTCTTATTCCATATACAGTTCATACCACTATCTGGTGAATTATCGAACTGATGCATAAATGACCAGGAAGGCACTGATAAGAAATATTATAGTTCGTAGATTAGAATACAAAATCTTCTGTATTTTCTATGCTTTAATGTATCTGATTTCTTATTCAGGGCTTCAAAGCGGACAAGGAATATATATATTTTGAACTTATGTAAAAAACGAATTTTGAACAACATCATTTTTTTCTCTTGTAGATATATATGATAATGAAGATAAGGGACTTATGGTCGAGATTCGACGCATGGATGCCTTGGCTGATAAAGGTAATTCTAAAAGATTCGCATAATCAACTTTAATGTACACATCATAGTTAATACAGTGACTTGAAAGATTGATATCATGTTTATAAATGTAATATTACTATGTTTTACTGCGGCGGAGTTATGGAAGCCAAACATATTCAAAATCAGATCGGATTATGTCATATATATATTTTTTCCCGGCTATTCTATAAAAAAACCCAGAAACATACTAAATATATGCATAAGCAATCATAGGAAGTTAAATAAGTATTCTTCTTTTGTCGTATTTAGGAAAAATGGCAAAAGAATCAGAAAGAAGAAGGCAGAAAGCAAAAGCAAGAAGAGACAAGCGACTAAAAGAAAAAATCATAAAAACCGAGAACAAATTAAGGAGAGGAAATAGAGCAGAGGAAGGTAATCAAGGAGCTATCCCTAAGCCGAAAAGAGAAAAGGGAAGAAGACCTGCCAGAGAACCAAGACCAATCACCGTTTCCGGTTTACCAGATGTATCCATATAAACTTTACGATATCAAATAATTTAAAGTTTAACGAATAAATATTTTTTAATGTGAAAACTTATTTATAAATATTGTATTTATTTTATTTCAACTAATAAACTTATATTTTTACTTGCATATTTTAACAATTTTATTTTATTTTTTGAAATGGCTTCTGTTTGTTTTATGGTTTGTGTCAACTTGTGTGTAGCGATATTTAGTTGTCGGTGTTTATTTTCTTATAGCCCCAATTTTAAGAGCAATCCTTTTTCACATGTAAACACTGATTACATCAAAATTGTTTTTGAGCACTGCCAATGGGCACACCTTCCTATATCTACTAAAAAAATCGTTCAGTTCGCAACAAATTAACATAGGCACGATAGTCAGGATACATAACAAAAATTGTATATTCTTTGTGAGAACAGACGAATGAACAAACTAAAACAGTACATGTCATCAGGTTTTATTTTGAAGCATATGAGAGGTCGAAGGAGAGACTATCTTTATACCTAAACACTACCATACTTTATGGTTAATAGCCCTTCGGTCGCATAGTCACTAAGAGCACCCAATGCATTTTAATACTTAACATGTTTTAATAACATTGAGCCTTCCTGGTAATGAATATTTGCCCTTCAGTCTCATGGTTGGTAAAATACCATGGTATTGTTATCGTCTGTAATGGTTCATAACATTTTCTCGTTTGAATTGTTTTTTACAGTTATCTTTTCGGGGCCTTTTATAGCTGACTATGCAGTAAGGGCTTTGCTCATTGTTGAAGGCCGTACGGTGACCTTTAGTTGTTAATTTTGTGTCATTTGGTCTCTTATGGAGAGTTGTCTCATCCCACATCTTCTTTTGTTTACTTAGGCCACACATGATCACTCACAGTACCTAATGTCACACGACATATTACTTTCCCTAAACCTCCGTGATCATGGTTACTAGATCTTCCAAATTATTATGATGTCCATGTGATCAGCACCAAAGTCAAACAAATGATCAATCATTTGTTGAATAAGAGTAAATTTTAAACTGGATTCCGCTTGTGTTACGACGCTTCACTCAACTGAACAGTGTAGTATTCAGCCGAGAACCAGCTTATACAGTCAAGATTCTATTTCTTGAAAATGACTGACTTTGTGCACATTTCTATTTCAAAAACCATAGATAAATATAAAAGGACAGATAAGGAACACTACAGCCAATACAATGCATATGTGATTTATTTAATGACGTTGGACAAGCTCGATCCAAGGCATTGTACAGTCAATAAGAATGCTTGTATCCGACATTGAGAAAATGAATATATTTGGATTTCTGCTTTAAACTTTAAAAAAATTTAGATATGCAAGACTTTTTATCAGAAAAGGTAACAACGATTGGTTTTTTCGATGTTTCTGACATTTTTATCGCTGTTGTGTGACAGTTTCGATCGATTTACTCGAAGCTCCACCATTTTAAGGAAAACTTTGTTATGCTTTTATTGTTTTTATTATTTGATCGATCACATTAACATATATATATATATAGAATATTTTGATTACCAAAACTTGAAGCAGAAACGTTAAATAGTACTATTTGAGTTCTTCAGTCTTTCCATAAAGCAACTTGTTATTTTTGTTCGAATGTCGGTGAGCCCCGCTCATCCTTGACAGTCTCAAGAATGACCAAAACATTATAAACTGTATAGTTCCGTCCTCACACTGTGATTACGCCCGATAATCGTTACAATCGTAGAAATGGAAGCAATTGTAGGTCAATTTAACTCTTGAAAATCGATAAATCTATCCACAAAGCATCATTACGATCCTTATGTGCCAGTTGTATTTTAAGAGACAGTCAGATGTATTACTAGCTATTGATCGCCATTTTAAAAAATATTTGAGCGAAGCAACGTCACCACTGGTTCGGAGTTTGAGAAGTTATAGCTAGAAAATAGGTCAAACTCAAACATATACCCCTCGACACTTACCAAAGAGGAAATCCTGGATAACCATAAGTCTGTTCTATGTTCCTTTGACATTCTAACCAAAGATGAAGAACTGGATGACATCATATACAGTATGTCAACACTGATATAACAGATAAAATCAACAAACCTGCGTAGGGGAAAATATTCATTTGGAAAAATGCAGATGCGAAATAACAAGTTAAAAAGGCTAGTAAATTGAATACAAACTTTAAAGAGAAATCTAAATTGGACAGTCCTATAACTGTAATGTGAGAACTTAATAATTTCAACTTTCTAGCATACTTGAACAACAGTACCATCGAAAATGTCATTCTCAAAATTTAATCAACCTTAGATTAACCGGAAAATGAAAATAGAAAAACTAAAAAAGAAAGACCATAAGATAACCGGATCTTGACACAAACAGAATATAGGAAGGCTTATAGAGACTACATAAATGACATCATGATCATTTCTCCTGAAATATCAGTAAATCCTAATAGATTCTTCGGATGTATCAAAAGTAACAAAATACATGTGACTGAAAATGGTGTACTAAATGTTGTTAAGCAACTTGAACATCCACAGAGCAGCTGGTCAAGATGAGGCCCCAACAAGACTTCTCAAAGAGTTTGCACCATGCATAGCAGCAACATTTACCACTTTCTTTCAACACTAATCAATCAAGCACCATACCACCAAATTGGAAAGAAGATTTTGTTGTTCAAATTCTCAAGAAAGGAGATAAATCATGTGCCAGTAACAACAGTCCAGTTTTCTTGACAGCTTGCCCTTCATGCGCAGCTTCAGTGTTGGGTTTGTGTTACTGTTGCACCCCTATTTGTGACATTTTACCTATTGAGTCTGTTTGTTTTGTTCACACATCGTTGTCAAAATAATGGATTTTGATGCGACTGTCATACAAGTGAGAGGTATATGACAGTTGTTATCCATTCGTGTAATGTCTTTGAGCTTTTGATTTTGACATTTTTGATTTTTGATTAAGGACTTTCCAATTTGAATATTCCTCGAAGTTCAGTATTTTTGTGGTTTTACTTTTTTTTTTTGTCACATGCAAAATCCTAGAGTATATAATCTGCAGTGGTATGGCAGAACACCATGATACCCAGTGCATCCTAAACGACGCTAAGATTTAGAAAGAATCGTTCCTACGAAGCGCAACTGATCCTTACAATACAAGAACATTGATCTAGGTGAACAAATTGACGTTATCTGGCTTGATTTTCCTAAGGCATTTGATAAATTCCTCATGGAGACCTCTGTATTTGCAGATGACTGCGTACTGTACAGAAGGATCCACAATGATGCAGACTCACAGCCACTACAAGAAGACACGAGCAACGTCCTCAGATAGGAATCTATGGTGGCCGGATGCGGCCATTTCGCCTTTTCGCGTTTTCGCGTTTTCCTCCTTTCACTTTCACGCGAAATCGAGAAATCGAGAAATCGGGAAATCGGGAAATCGGGAAATCGAGAAATCGAGAAATCGAGAAAACGAGAAATCGGGAAATCGGGAAATCGAGAAAGCGAAATCGAGAAATCGAGAGATCGGGAAATCGGGAAATCGGGAAATCGGGAAATCGGGAAATCGAGAAATTGAAAAATCAAGAAAGCAAAAACGCTAATTATGTCTTTGGAGATGCAATTGTTTTAAATTGATCATAGTAAACTAAAATATAGGTTGAAAATGCATTTAGCTTATTCAAAATATAGCTAAGCAACAGATGTGACCTCAGATTTCGAAGTTCTTCGGCTTGAATACATGTAATGACCAAGACAACATTAACACCAGATAGTTTTAAAACTAGAAAACAAGAAATTAAAGAATGAGAAGCAAAATCTCAATTTAGATAGTTGATTGAGGTGCCCAAGAACAGTAAAGGGGGGTCAGTAAAGCATCATGTACTAACTGCCCATTTTAATTCTCGATTTCTCGATTTCCCGATTTCCCGATTTCTCGATTTTTCGATTTCGCGTGAAAGTGAAAGGAGAAAACGCGAAAACGCGAAAAGGTGAAATGGCCGCATCCGGCCACCATAGGAATCTGATTGTCAAATGGAATTTAATCCCAGCGAATGTCAACTTCTACGTGTAACCAACAAACGCATTCCAGATCCCACAAGTTACATCATTCATGGGCATAATTAAGAATTGGTTGACTCACCAAAATACCTAGGCGTAACAATACTTAAAACCATTAATTGGAAAACACAAATAGAGAGCATTGCAAAATAGACAAATTAATCAAGGCTTTCATCGACAGAAATCTTCAGCACTGTCCGCAACGAACAAAATCTGTACGATACACTGCTATAGACAATTGTTTGAGTACGCATGCTCAGTTTGGGACCCTTTCACAAACCTTTACACACAGAAACTAGAAACTGTGCAAAGAAGATCGGGCAGCCCCGGTTTGTAATGGACGATTACCAACAAAGCAGCAGTGTACCATTAATGCTATAAACTATACAGTGACAACCATTTGTCGAAAGAAGGGCAAAATACAAAGTAGTAATGATGTACAGAATATATAGTACGTGTCCTCGTAGCAATACTAACGCTAGAGCTACATAATACATCATCGGTAGCTAGAGGACTCACAACACGATTTCTCGTAAAACATACATGCATTCCTTCTTTCCAGACAGCATACGAGCATGGAACAGCCTTCCACAACCTTTAGTGGATAGTACCTCACTCGATGATTTCAAACAGGGGGTTCTGAGCTACAGCATCCCTTAATTGCACAATCAGACTGTTTTTTAGGACCATCCTTTTTTTTTTTTTTTTTTAAATTGTTGACTTTAATCTTGGAATTGTCACTTAAATTTACTTCACTAGATATAAAACGTCAAACGATAGACACAAATGTTGACCATGTTTCTTTGCCTCTTTTTTGTTTGTTCGATAGGTACATGTAATATCCGATAAATCCATACTGAAATATGCATTACGACTAGGAAAAATTGAGCACGCCTTTTTATACTTTGATAAAATAGTAGAAAATTTGAAATGGTTTAAATGTAGAAGACAATTTACTTATGATAATTAACTTCATAATTACTGTATAGCTTAATTAGTATGCACCGACAAACTGCCCATGACATAAAACATGACAAAAAAGATTAACAAGTCCTAACAACATTATCGTTGAAAAATGCTAAGGTCCTAGGTTAAATTTAACTATATAAGGAAATTATCATGGAGGTTTTTTCATCAGTAACGTGTACATTCATATTGTTTTTGTTTACGTTACCCGTTACAAAAGGTCACGGGATGATGATAGAACCTGCCATGAGGTCATCTCTGTGGAGATTCAATTATCCTGGTGCCGAACCTAATTATAATGACAATGGAGTAAATTGTGGAGGATTTACGGTAAGAATATATTTTTCTTCTTTTTGATATTTTCTACAAAAAAAATAATTCAAATTCATTAAAAACGCATATTTTTTTCTTGTTCTATGATACATTAGGGGGGCATTTTTTTTGGTAAAAAAATAATTTGTATTTGACACCCCGAATATCAAATGGCTGCTGCCTTATATATTGCAACTTAAAAAAATATATATATAAAAAAATATACCAGTACAATGACTCTTGCATTGACCTTGAGGTATACAGACATTAGACAGCATCCCCCATAAAACCAAAACGAGTTTTTTTTCGCAATAAAAGAAATACAAATGATAACGTTGTTAAGGTAGATCATAAGTAAATATTTTTTGAGACAGAATTTTCTTATACTTAGCCAAAATGAAGATTTTACTATGCTCTTTTCAAAAATATAATAAAAAGTATGGGTCACCGTGCTATTTTTCAAGCTATATGTCGTTGAAAATTGCCTAAATTTGGTTAGATTGTTCATGGAAAAACACATTTGTGTGCATAAAAAAAATTCTATGAGGTAGAATTTTGAAATAAATTGTGAAAAGATAGTTTTTGTAATATATTTTAAGAAAATAAAAAGAAAAACTGGTGTCACCGAACTTGTTTTCTTGCTAAAAGTAAAAAGAAAAAATTTCCTTATCAGTCCAGTATAAATTTTTTACTAAAAGAGTTATCTTCCCTTAAATGGCCAATTTGAAAAAAATGATTCTAAAAACAAAAAAAATGATATTTGTTTAAATATTTTTAATTATACAAAAAAATACCAAGTTTTCTTTAAATCATTAAACAGTCTAACCTTTAAATTGCAAATCTGTCTCCAAATTTGCAGATTTAGGCAAATAACTAGACCGACTTTTTACTGGGATTGTACAATCCAAGATGGCGGTATACCATGTATCTACCTTAAATGACGTCCTGCCAATTTACCTAACATATTAAATAAATAACACGTTGAATATTTTGCATATGCTAGACACACTGCTTATCCTAACCATTGTCTAAATATGAATAACAAATTAGGATATAAATTGACAATGAGAAAAATTTATCCTAGAGACCAACGACATTGACATGAGCAGCTATTTTAAAGTTACTGTTAGACCTTTAACAATGAGTAAATCCTTATGGGGTGCTTTGAAAGGCCACGTTATGATAATATGTGAAACAAGACAAACGAGAATATCAAGTTTTCTTATTGGCACAAGGACTCATTTTTCATGACCTTTTCTACACCACGTTTTTTTATGCTGTATATTTTCTAGTATTTTTCTTATCTAGAATCAACATGAACGTCAGAATGGCCGCTGTGGAGTATGTGGTGACCCGTTCCAAGGACCACGGAATAATGAGGCTGGTGGAAAGTAAGGAAAAAGTAAAATCACAAAAATACTGAACTCCTAGGAAAATTCAACCGGAAAGTCCCTAATCACATGGCAAAATCAAATGACAAAACACATCAAACGAATGGACGACAACTGTCATATTCCTGACTTGGTACAGGCATTTTCAAATGTAGAAAATGGTGGATTGAACCTGGTTTTATAGCGCTAAACCTCTCACTTTTACAACAGTCTTATCAAATTCCGTTATATTTACAACGATTTGTGAACAAAACAAACATAATAAATAAAATGGTCAAAATAAGGGTTCAGCAGTCATCACTGTGTTACTATTTAAAACAAACAATTTTACAAAAAAGCACACAAGCATCTATTAAATTAAAAACACATTCACATTGCGTGCCTGAGCATGTTTTGTTCAAGTCTTAGATTTGTTCGACTGATGATGCATCCAGAACAATAGACACTAACCCTGTACATTCACACTGTATTGCTCTGTTTGGAGTGTATGCAATTCCCTCAAGTTTTGCGTCGGGATTTTGCATTCGAAATTCGAAATGAATTTTCTACTTTTGAGAATCGGTATCCTACTGTAGCCTTTGATACATATTGCTCCCAATATAATGAACAAAAGAAGAATGCGCGGGTAACTACTTAAATAAAGCTAAAACAAATCAAAATACAACTTGACAAATAACATTAGCGTGACTAGGTCATTGAAAGGCAGAATGATGTCACTACATTTTTTACAATGACTATTTTCATATACAAAAAGAGCCTTTTTAAGGCTAATGTTTTATTTAAATAAATTAAGCATCGTCTGTCGAGGTTATGAATACATTTACAATTACTACACACTAACATGTTTTTAAATATGCATATCCTGTTAAACATTATTTCTGTATGATGTTTTCTTTACATAAGTATAAATAGAACGAAACTGACATATTGCTTACTGTCACACATCTTATTATAACGTACATTTTAAACAATCAAAGTCTTACTCTACCATTGTCTACGACTTCATCTTGTTGTAATTTACAGAAACCAATAATAATTTAAACATGCAGAATACATATAAGATCAGAATAACAAAACCGATTAGTTCCATGAAGAAATCAAAATATAACTACTAAGTTTTGCTTTCTGTCACACATCTTATTATAACGTAGATTTTACACAATCAAAGTCTACGACTTCATTTTGCTGTAATTTACAGAAACAAAATTAATAATTTCAACATGCATAATACATGTAAGATCAGAATAACAAAACCGATTAGTTACATGAAGAAATTAAAATGTTACTAATAATTTAATTCCGAATATGAGTATAAGTAAGTTATAACCTACCGATTGTATGTATCTAGTCTAAAAAATGAAAACAACACGTTAAAAATTTTAAGCATCCCAGGCGCTTTTCTGGATTTTCCTTCATCAGGAACTCTCAAAGCCATATAGATGAAAGTCAAAGATTTATAAGAACAGAAACCAATAAAGAGGTATATGACAAAAAATAACATTATAAAATAGCTAAATCCATCTAAGGCAAACTTCGCCTGATAGAGCCGCAGCTTTGGTTTTTTTATACTAAGAAAAAAACCATTTTAACGGACAATTTTAGAAAGGATTGTTATCAAGCATGTCAGTACCGAAATACTGACTACTGAGCTGTTGATACCCTCGGTAACATGTGTCTACCAGCAAAGGTATCGCCGCAATGATGTAAATAAAGAATACAACACGTTATATAAATTTCCTGTAAGACTCTTACGATTAACGTGTAGATATGCATCGTGGATAATGCTTGCATAGTAGGAGAAACTCACCCTATCAGAACATCCAGTATTGCTCCTTTGTGGATTTTATGCGACTCCTTTGGTAAAGTGTTTACCTTAATTTCTACAGTACATACTACGTAGGTTTTGTGATTTGAGACCATCGGTAAAATACTGTAATTTCATATTAAAAGAGAAAATAATTCTCTTTTGATTATACTTTCAGGTATGCCAAAGGGATAATAGCCAGAACATACAAGTCAGGACAATATATAAAAGTAGTTTCAGATATAACTGCGAATCATGGTGGATATATAGAGCTAAGACTATGCCCACATGATAGCCCTAGGGTACCTGTTACTCAACAGTGTCTAAACCAGTATATATTACAGATCAAAGGAGATGGAAATAGACATTACTTAACAACCAATCAAAAGAGTGATTTTAAAATAAGACACACTGTAAAACTACCCGACTTTGTCACGTGTAGACAATGTGTTTTACAATGGTATTGGAAGGCTGGTTAGTAGGTACTAGAATTATGATTTTTTAATTATTTAAAAAAAATAGACATAGGAATAACAAGATGTGTTAAAAGTAAACAATTATAGTTGAAAGTGCGACCATCAATGCAGTGCATTTGGTCATACCGAACAATAGCTATGCAGGACCTCAAAATGACCCGTGTGAAACAAAACAAACAGGAAAACGGTCTAATCTATAGCTATTGGTGTATGAAAAACGAGAAACAATAAACACTTATGAACCACATCGACACACGACAACAACTGAACAGGCTTCTGACTTTCGACATTTACAGACTAATTGAGAGCGTTTATACGTTTTAAGATGTTTATTTATGCGATTTCAATAACTGATACATGAGAATGGCGACTGAAAAGACTAAAGTAGCATAGGCGTGATATTGAGAATGTTTGTACATTTGTACATCTCAGTTTTAATGTATCATTGTATGTACTTCATAGCTATAAAGATAAAAAAAAAAAAGAACAACACTAAGTGCTTTAAATCTGATTCAAGCGAAGATTCCAATCAAATTAAAAAAAAACCGCGTTATAACTTTTCAATTAATATCCTGATCTGATATATAATTAACATAGTAACAAAGAAAACAGATAACAGGACTGATTAAGTTGATGTGATAAAATTGAGAAAGGAAATGGGGAATGTGTCAAAGCGACAACATGATGCAGTTATTTCGGTTGTATATGCTCATAAGTATGCAAACAAAATCATCATAAATATCAGGATTGAAATTGTATATTTACGCCAGACGCGCGTTTCGTCTACAAAAGACTCATCAGTGATGCTCTAATAAAAAAAAATGTTAAAAAGGCCAAGTAAAGTACGAAGTTAGAGAGCATTAAGGAACAAAAATTTGCCAAATTCAGTTAAGGTTATCTATTCCTGAGGTAGAAAAGCCTTAGTATTCCAAAAATTCAAAGTTTTGTTAACAGTTGATTTATAATTATGTTCATATCAATGATACCTCAAGTCAAGACATAAGTACTGGGCTGGTGATACCCTCGGGCAATTAAAACTCCAACAGGAATGGCATCGACCCAGTGGTTGTAATTAAACTCATCATAGATATCAGGATTGAAATATTATATTTACGCCAGACACGCGTTTCGTCTACAAAAGACTCATCAGTGCTGCTCGAATAATATAAATTTAAAAAGGCCAAATAAAGTACGAAGTTGAAAAGCATTGAGGATCAAAAGTCCCGAAAAGTTTTGCAAACGAGTTAACATAATAAATGGAATAATACAATTTTTCTTTGTTCACGGTGTTGGCTTCATTTATAACCGCGATTTCGGCTAAAAAGGGTCGTTATTCAGAGAAATGTACCGTTCAATCTTACAATATCTTTCGTACACCTTGAAATCGTATTTTTTGCACGATCCTACATATGTACAAATATCCATTTTAAGCCCTTCGATTATCCATTAATAACACAGCCAAAAAAGATTTAATATTTCTAATACATCTTTTTTTCTTTTTTTTCAGGACAACATTCTGGTATAAATCCAATGACCCGCAGGGAATGCAAAGGTTGTGGAAAACAAGAACAGTTTATCAATTGTGCAGATATAGCCATTACTGACGAGTTTGGTATGTTTCCTATGGTAACAAGAGTGCCAAATTATCAGGTTACCACGCCCAACCCCATGTATGATTCGTTCATGTTTCAAACTCAGGGAATGTTTCCAGATTATTATGACGAATTTAATCCATTTATGACCACTCCTTCATATTTCAATCCTTTCAACCAACGTTTCATGAACAATGGAAGAAATTTTGGACAAAACAACAATAGATTTATTGATAATAGACGAAATACCGGAAGAAATAAAGGACAATCTATAAATAGAAATTTTAGAGGACCTGTACGAAATGGTTACCCAACGATAAACCCAGTACGTCAAAATATTCAACATAATAGAGGATTTCACAGAGATGGTTTTAGAAATGCTAGACCCCAAGGAAATGTGTTCAATAGAAACAAAGTTAGTCCCGATATTCGAAATCAAAGACGTCCATATAAAAATAGTAGACCTTTAATTTCTAGAAACAACAGACCACACGTCAACATTTTTGCAACTGTTATTCCTAGAAAAAATCAAAGGAAAACCAAAGCAAACGCTATCCGGAATATACGACCTATTCAAATTGCCCCTTCAAAAATTCCAACGACAGATGCTTCGGAGGCAGATGATTCGATGGAAGAAATGATGGATGACGAAGACAATTTTCTATTAAACAGCGGATTTTGGTCTGACTTCCATCGCTTGATCAATATGTCCTCACCTGAAACCAAAAAAGCTTTGTATGAAATAGCAGAAGATGCGGATGACATTGAAGAGTTCCATAGAAATGTACAATTGATGTTACAGATGCAAACGATGATGCCGGATACACAGGGATCCGCGGACACCAAAAGTGAAAGTGACGAATCATTAGATATTGACTGGCTTTTAGCTCAAACAAAGGATATAGAACTAGACAGTGATGAGAAGAGTTTATTAGGTCTTATGAAAGGAGGATCTACAGAAAGTGATGAAAAGGGAGACAAACAAGAGGATTTAGCAAGTAACAAATATTTATCCACAGGAAATGATTTATACTTTCCAGATGAAAATAGAGTTCTTGACGATTCTGACGATGATGATCTTCATGATTCTGATGATGGTGATCATGACGATGAAGACACTAGTGATCGTTTTAATGATAATTCTGATGACAATTCAAAGGAAAGTGATAACTTTGATTATACAGAAACAACAGACGAGAGTTCTGATATTGCTTACGCTGACTTAGGTAAAGACTATGATAGTGACGACACAGACAATGAAATGAAAATTGACAATCATATGGGCTATAGGGACAGCCGCACTAAAAATTATCTGTCAAATCAACAAAAACATAAAGAATCAGTGGAGCGTGAAATTAAATTATTTCCAGTCGATGTTAATCCTTGGAATGAAAATTCTCTTTACAGAGCTGATAATATTGATTATGATGACAAGGACGCTGACATAGAAGGAGACAAGGACGCCGACATAGAAGGAGACAAGGCCAAACCATATAACCATCTGTCATTCGATTCACAGCAAACAACTCAAAGCGTCATGAACACCATCCCTCGAGATAAAATAGAGGTCAATTATTTTCAAAGTGATGCGCATGATTATACAGATTCGGAAGTTGACCAAGAAGGTCATGACATAGACGAAGTTGAAAAGAAATGGGATGATATCCCAGAGGAAACGGAAAAGAATGAATTTGATGACGATTCCTGGTCGGTAAACACTTTACCGGATGTTACGGCGTCTACAGTTGTGGTTACTGGTAGACGCAGTAATGGTATACGTAAACATATGGAAGATGAAGCTGAATTAAACGATGAACCAAATTCCCTGATTAATACAAAGGGAGAGAATAATGACGAAAACACGGATAAAAGTATTCACTTGGATGAAAAAGAAAAGGAATCTGAAATTTCTCAAAAAGGTAAAAAAGATGGAGATGAAGAAAATACAATAAATGATATTCAAGGTGAAAATTCAAATAAAGAAATAATATTAGAAAACACGATTATGTCAAATGAGAATAAGGAATCAATTATCTCAGAAATTTCTGTTGACACAAATGATAAAATGGATGACGCGCCAAATATCAAAACTGGAGAAGATTTCAAATCTATGTTGAAAGGAGTAGATGATATTGCTGAAACGACTAATAACGAGATTGGTTTTCATCAACAACCTGCTGTGGACGACGTTCCGTCGCCGTCAATGGATATAATTGAAATCGGATTTCAATTAAGACCTTCTTATATTGATGATGCATCTAATATTGGCCAAACTACTGGTCATGATTACACATATACCACTGTACCTGCACATATTTCAAATAGTCTGTCTTCAGCCAGTGGAAGCCGAAGGAGAGGAGTATATCCACCACGATCTCAATTAGTTAGACACCAAATTCTTTCAGGACCAATGCAAATGAATCAACCACAAGTCCCAAAACCTAACTTATCAGTATTTCGACAGAAAATTCAAGATACAATATCTAAATCCATGAACGAGAATGAAAACGGTGATATTCCAACAACCCCTAAACTAATGTCGTCTCCGAAAGGTTCTAAAAAAGAACTATCGCCAAGTCTTTCCAAACTTGTATTAAAAATGTTTATGAATTCAAAATCAACAGCAGAAACTTGTTCAGAACCACAACAGTCAGTTTGTACTCCTGTTACACTGTGGAGTAAATATCAGCAGATCGCCGATTGGTGCAATTCTCTTTGCCAATATGGAAATTGTCCGTCTGCTGTTTGCACTTGCAAGTGCCAGGCATCTTCGAATTCAATAGATTCGAAAGTCTGTAGAGCACAAAGTTCATACAAGAAACAATCAGGTGAACTCGATCAGTGGTGCCAAAAGTCTTGTTCTGCAGGAGATTGTCCGGAACTTTTGTGTGTATGTTCATAAAGAGCAATTTACCGCTACTCGACTCGTTGCGACCTGGCAGACATACCCCAAAATAACGTTTGCAGATTGCTACAGTACATTATAAGGCTGGAAATTAAGTTACCTGATTATTTAAACAATTTCAATAAGAAAGTGCCAGTATTCATTTATCTCTCTTTGTGTTCATCAAACAGCCGAACTATACTGAATATATTTCATACTGCGGCCAATTAAAAAAATCCTTCAAGCGTTATAAAAAGTAAGAGTATCACACCCTTATATGTTTGCTTTGAGGTTTAAAAAACATTATTTCATGTATATGATTAAAAATTTAAAAAAAGATTTCGACAAGATTTGGGTGTATAAATGGATATCAAGGTCTAAATCAAATTTTTGGGAATTTTGATTTTCAGTGCTATTCAATTTTGTAACTGATTTTGGTCTTACAACTGTTTTGATTCGAGGGTATATATGCTGAGTTTTATGTAAGTCATACCCAGGTCTGCGCCTTGAATATTAACTCTGGTATCTATGGTGAGTTGTTTTCACCAAATGATTTCAAACCTTTAGTGAAGCAAGTTCAACGGAAAGGAGTAGGTCCAGTAAGACCCCTTTTTGGCCCCAAAATTTAGCATTTTTACAAAATTGTTAATATGTAAACTTTTAGTTATTTATTGGACAGTAGAATGTTTCTGCTACATAAATATGGGCTGTTTTTGACAATACAATGCACATATATCGGGTACTAGCACCATTAAGTCATGCTAAATTACTGAAATCTTCACAATTCTAGCATTTTAGTTAGATTTTTAGACAGTTTCCGTGTAAAACGAAAGTGGCCGCATTCGTGTTCATCCTTAATATTGAAAAGTAAGTTGTATTTGATGATAATACATAAGATATATAAAGATTGAGGGTGAACACGGATGCGGCCACTTTCAATTTTGACAAAAAACATCCGAAAAGTGACATTTTTCGGCATATTTGGTAGATTTTTCATATTTGAGCTTGAATCGGATCGTTTTTTAATGTCTAATCAGTTAAAATCTTTTACATAAACTAATTGAATCAAATGAAATAGACACTTAAGTGTTTAAAAAGTGGTCAAAATCTTTCGTCAGATAAACCTGAAATTTGAGGCCAAAATTGGCCCTTACCGGACCTACTCCTTTGCCATACTTCTTTGTCCCTGTACTACAAATAGAACCACATTTAATTACGATTATGATTAAACCAAATAATTTCTGAGATATTTGTATAGTTTGTTTTTTATTTTGTTCACACATATTTGTCAATATAATGGAATTTTATACGACTGTCATACAAACGAGGGGTTTAGCTAGCTATAAAACTAGGTTTAATCCACAATTTTCTACATAAGAAAATGTCTGTTGCAAGGAATATGACAGTTGTTATCCATTCGTTTGATGTGTTTGAGCTTTTGATTTTGCCATTTGATTAGGGTCTTTCCGTTTTGATTTTCCTCGAAGTTCAGTATTTCTGTGATTTTACTTTTTTACATGAAATATAAAATAGAAAAAAACCAGCAAAGACACGCACTATATAGAACCATCAGTTCTCATGAAACGCACAACCAAATCAAGGTATCCATGTCCTTTTTTTCTTATTATTATATATGTTGCATTAGTACACACAAATTATATTTTCATAGATAAGAAAATATGCTGGGAAGGATGAATGCCATGACATAATGGAGTTTTTATGTTCCAAAATCTAAAATCACTTTGCAATTGTAAAAGATCGTTATAGGTAAACACGACAGTTACACACACAAGGATTTTACTGCTTCTATTTTCTAGGTAAAACACTAAATAATGACTATTTTTTTCGTATTTTTCTAAGGAACTACAAATCAGAGCTGGAAATCCGATGTGATGTGATGCATTCTCACATTATTGCTTAACAATTTTCCGTTATTTTATTACTGTTACCGAATACTCATTCTTTCTCATATCAATGCATGCAATTTTCGTTCCAAGTTTCTGATGATCTACAGATTAGAACTTTTAGACATTTCAACCATAAGTACATCGTGTGATACTAAATACAAACGAGATTACCACTATTACACGTATAAATCACTCAGTTTGTTTAATCTCTTATAAATTGTTTCACATTTCGCCAACCCGGGGCTTTTTGTAGATTAAAGTAAAAGGTTGAACCTGACTATTATTGAAAGCTGTAATGTAACTTATATACTATAATTATTCGCCGAGTTAATGAGATAGAATATGACATGAACTCATTTATACTCAGATAAGAGCACACATACAAAGGTAAATACATAAACTTAAGTGCAATCTTATTTTCAAGTAACTATTTATAAGAAAAGAAATGGTATAATGTTCTAGTATAGAAAAAAAAATGTGCTTTGATTGCCAATTCTTCATAAGAGAACAAATTGCTCAGTAATTTACATCTATGGGTCACAGTACGGCCTCCAACAATGCGTAAAACTTATAACAGATATTCAGCTTTTAAGGGCCATGAAATGCTAAATGTATAACACTTCAAACGAGAAAACCAACGGCCTTATTTATGTACAAAATACATAGGTGCAAGAATGCATTCTTGTTTTCTGAATCTGTTATGCTTTTGAAATCTATCAAAATAAATGTATTTTTACCAATAACGCAAAAACGAAATACGGCTCAAACAAGGTTTAGAACATCATTTCTTTTCACTAAAAGTTATTTTTTTCTAAAACCTTTAACAAAGAGGGAACCACAATCCTGAAAGATAAGTGACCGACGAAAAGATGGTAAGCCTTTTTCTGTATCTTTATTCTCATACAGTTAATGTATTGTATCGGTACAGAGAATATACAACTTTAAGTACAGTAAATATAATATAAACAATGATGAGTAAGGCACAATGTAACAAATACAGAACTGAAAGATTTGCCAGAAGGACATATTCACATATTTGATATAGTATTAAATACGTATAAACCTTATGCATTGTATTGATACAGAGAACATGCAGAAAACACGATATACATATATATCATATAGTGATGAGTAAGGCACAATTTAACATACATACACAGCTGAAATAACAAAACATATTCACCTATGTTATATGCATACACATCGACTTTGAATTTTGTCTCTTATATTTAGTTGTGTCTTTAGTTCTTCTGTGAAAACTAATCAGTCTAATGTGTCAATACAACATGAGCTATATTCTTCCACATATACCGTTCTATTTAGAGCAGTGTATTTGATGCTAACATAGCCTACCAAAATTAGAATGTTGAAATATTTCCGTCTTAAATATAAACAAATCAATACCGATATACAGCCCGTAACAGAGTAATGATCGAATTCGCGTTTCTTTACCGTCAGAATGAATAAGTTACGTTATCGACAAACTTATTTCAGAAGTGACATAATTTAATTTTCTGCATCGACAAAATATTTCATGTCCAACGTGTAAGTTTTCATTGTTTAAGTCGAAGTTTTTTTAACACAGTTATAATCAACCTCTGTCATTGGCATTTTCATTTTAACGGCAAAGGATCAAATACAGGATCTCCGAAATTTCTATCATTTGTTACGAGGAAATCATTATTCAATCGAACATTTTTGTCTTTGTTCATGACACATATTATGAAATACAAAGGAGTTGAAATGATAAAATACTTTCGAACTGATGGAAACAAAAATACATAATCTAGAATGTGTGTTCTGTCATAAACAATGGCTTCGTCGAGCGAATCGACGAGATCATGTTACATATAACTGATCTTAGCTGTAGAAACAGTTGGTGCGACCTCGATAAAATCTTTATCAATTTAATATAAGCGATAAATATTCATGACTACAATGATAATGAATTTATTGGAGTCACATCCACTGTTTCTACTGTAAACATGAACTCGTCGGTTAGTGCAATGAAGACACTTTTAAAGATTGAGATTGTTGGTTTATTCTTTACACCTTCGAGGTATTAAAATTATTTCAGTGTTTATTTACAGTTAAATTTATTTCAAATCTCTTCTGTTTAAAATTGTCGAAACTTCCGTTTAAGATTTCTGTGGTAAACTATCTTTTCTATAGTTAGGACCATTTTATAATAAATACCCTTTTGTACAAGAATACTTTCTTTATAGAAATATAGATCTGCTGGTTATAGATTTTTTTTTATAACTTTCATTATTGTGACGACGCGCTATGAAATTCAGATTAATTTATAAATGAAGTTGTATATAAATTTTTGGTCATAAACACAAATCTTTTAAACAGTTCGACGAGTGCGTCAATGTTACAATAGTCTGTTTACTGAAAGTTACTAAGCTTGACCCGATTCATCTGTCATTTATGGAAACTAATTCACCACTTTCTGAGACATTCATTTTTATTTCACCATCAGACATGGAGCTACATTTGTAACTAAAGAAAAACTCTCAAAATAAAGAAATTTGACATGAAATACTGAAACTTTCTTATAATCAATTAAACGACTGCTTTTCATAGATATGTGTTTTTTCATGGTAAAACTTTTTCATTGTTAACGGACATTTTGAGATTTTTTATTGTAAAAAATGGTGTTTTTTTTAAAAGAAATCAACATTCAAAATTTAGAACTTCATGAACATGTACAGGAAGCTGAATTATTGCACATCTATGTACTACTTAAAATTGTACTTCGATCTGTTGCGTCCTTAAAATGTTCTGACCGTCCTAAGATTTAATGTACGGAAATGTTTCGGTAAATTAAATTCAAATCCGAATTGAATGTTTATGACACACAAAAAGAGAAACCAGAATCTTTTGATGACCAAACGTATGTACACGTTGGGGCGATTTAGAGCTTTTCAGAAGGAGTGAGATTCCACCCTTGTTGAAAGTGGAGACCTCTAGATTTTTAAATTCCCTCCGTTTTTCTCATGGATGAAGTGTGGTCTCTCTGTAAATGAACCCATATCTTTTCATTTTCCTATTTACCGAAGGTTCCATGTGAAAATTTCCATTGGATCATATCTGTTAAACTAAATGTACAAAACAGGCTCAAGAAAAGGCGAAATTTCTTTTTCAAACCCGAACTAGAATTTTTTTCTAATAGAGCACCTTACAATATCGTCAATGAGTTCAAGCATGTGAAAAATTATATAATCATACACAAGAAAGAAACCCTGAACAGGCTTTCAGCAATAATTTTTACCTATTTAATATTAAATAAATATTAACATGTACATGTATTTGATAAAGTACAGATATAACAAAGAAACTGCCCGGTATCCGACGTAAGAGTACACTTTTTACTGCACGCGTAGTCGGGTGCGTTCACTACGAGGACACCTGTACCCAACTACGCGTGAAGTATGAGTACAGAATCGTCCCATACAGGACATTTTCTATGTTATCCTAGTATATTATCCGACAGTTAAGAATAGAATCTGGTCAAATTTTGAAGTTTAACATGTAGGAATTTTTTATTTTTGTCATGAACCATTTAATTTTCATGGAGGAAGGGGCCTGGTAGTTTTTAGAAAACAATATTTTGACCCTGATTTTGACTTAAAAAATCTGTTGCCTCAATATTTTCAGAAAAAATTCTCTGAAACTGATATTATCAAGATGCTTGATTTCTTGATTGAAAACATATCTGTTACGTTCGGAGAACGTGTTTTCCAACAGACTGTCGGCATTCCAATGGGAACAAACTGTGCCCCTCTACTTGCCGACTTATTTCTTTATTATCATGAGGCTGACTTCATGCAGGAACTTCTTAGGAAGAAAAATAAAAAGTTAGCAATATCCTTTAACTCTACTTTCCGCTATATAGATGATGTTCTTTCACTGAATAATTCAAAATTTGGTGACTATGTGGAACGCATCTATCCCATCGAACTAGAGATAAAGGATACTACTGATACAGTTAAGTCTGCCTCATATCTTGACTTACATCTAGAAATTGACAATGAGGGTCGGTTGAAAACAAAACTTAACGACACAAGAGATGATTTCAGCTTTCCAATTGTGAACTTTCCATTTCTAAGTAGCAACATTCCAGAAGCACCTGCATACGGACGATATTCCCGTGCTTGCACCTTCTCGTCTTGTTCTTCTGAATTCAAGTGAACCAACTGGTCTACTCCTCTTACCTGATTGTTGACTTATAGAACCTGGTTTTTTTATCTTGAAATATTTCTTTTCTAGCACAGCACTACTAAATGTCACTTTTTTTTAACCCATATTGTATCCACGGATATTGGTCACATTTCCAATCATCGGAGTTTTCACATCTTATTAAATAGACCTCGTTGGCTTTCGGCTTTGCTGGTGGCGTGTCTGAAATACAAGATGTGTCAGGATTACTCAAAATACTTACAATGTAATTGTGATAAAGCTGCTCTGTTACAGTGTAAAGTGTCACACCACCACCTACTAAAACTCGTGAAGGAGAGTTAGGAATGAAAGCATGTGAACTAATAGAAGTGGTAGCAGGTGAACTGTTAGGAGCGGAAGAAGGTGAGTGGTTAGAAGTGGCAATAGGTAAGCGGTTAGAAGTGGAAACAGAAGAGCGATGAGAGATGGAATCATGCAACCGGTTAAAGATGGGAGCAGGTGAAGGATTAGAAGTGGAGGCATGCGAGCGGTTAGCCATAGGAGTGGATGCATACTGACGGTTAGAAGTGTTAATAAGTGAAGACACAAGACAATATACCTCTGGAAGAGCAGGCCACTCTTCAATTACCTGAGTGTGAGCCGACACCTTTGGAGTAGGTGCTGGTGGAAGTGCTGGTGTTGGTGTATTGAGTAGCGCTCTCTTGTACGGTGCTTTGTCAAAATACTTGCCCTTGGCCTTGGAATGGCCTTCAATAATCACTGGAAATGAAGACATGATTAGAAATGAACAATATGAAAAAACAAACAAAAAATATCCTAACACTTTGCTTTGTCTCAAATTATTAACACTAAATATACTATTTTATATTTGTCTTTTCTCAATTAAATACAAAATAATAAATATTTTAAAGTAATACAAAAATATTTGATATAAAACAATAAAGTAATCCGAAACGATAAAAAGCACTGGTTGTATAGCACTATGAAAACTTATGAAAGGGGGAAAAAAGGCCACATATTTATATTTTAATTAAGTTCACTCAAATTTTAAAAGCTGACCAAGTTTCCTTTCTTTTTTTATTGAGACAATGATCACCAATTATCCATCTAATCAGTAATTGATTACATTGAATGTTTATTGATATTAATTAGATTAACAAGCCAGTAATCAAATCAGATCTAATCTAATTAAGCTGATAATCAGATTAGTATGGACAACGTGTGCATTGGCCAGATCACGTTTTATTACCTCTTAACTTTTTTCCACGGTGTTTTTTTTATTTGATTATAAACAGTACTGATTTATGAATTTTAAGCAAATCCTTACTGCAACAATACACAAAATTAGGTTTTTTTTCATGTACAACGATCAGGACACTGTTGGTAGTCAACGTTCACTTGGTTAAATCAATTTTTGGTTATCAAAAATTATTTTATTATTCTCGTATATTTATATTCTATCTTTAATTTGAGATAAATCATTTAAGAAATAAAAAAAAATGATTATATGATATTTATATAACAAAATCTAGCATTTCCATTAGGTCCTGTCATTGCCGATGTTTGTCAGGTCATTGTCAACATGGTCAGGTCACATTTTCGCAAGCTTAAATTTTTTTTCTCTCATTTTTTAATTATATTTATGTAAAACATGCTAAAATCTTATTATATTTCAAATTTGAGATAAAACCTTTTTGAAATAAAAAAGTTATTAGCATTTTTTTCGATCCTGTCATTGTCGATGTTGGTCCTGTCATTGTCGGTGTAGGTCAGGTCACGTTTTCGCAAGCTTTTGGAGAAAAATATTTATTTTCTTTTAAAATTCATGTATTAAACGTTGAAATCTAATTAAATTTCAAATTTGAAACAAAATCTTCGAGAAATGAAAAAGTTATTAGCATTTTCATTTGGTCCTGTCATTTTCGATATTGGTCCTGTCATTGTCATCGGTGGTCAGGTCACGTTTTTGCAAGTTTCTGATAAAATATATATTTTATATAATTTTTTTTAAATTTTATATATCAAATGGTGACATCTTATTATATTTCAAATTTGAGATTGATCCTATGAATAACAAAAAAGTTATAAGCATTTTTCATTTGGTCCTGTCATTCGGTCCAGTCATTAGTGTAACCCTCATAATATTACTTTTTGGAAAGAGAACAAGTGTATGTTACTATCGTAAATGTTATGATAGATGCACTTTTGTACTGCATTATAGTTCAGAAAATAGTTTTGATAGTAGAATGTAGTGTGTTTTATCTTTTATATTGTAGTTAATCTTTTCGTACCAAAATATAGATAATTGAACGGAAGGAATTAGTATTTTATTTGGTATAGACATCATATCATATTGACATGGATTTAACAGAAAGCAACACCAAAGCTACTAAAGATGAAGAAAGTGCAAATATAATAGACACGAATGTAATTGAAGAAAGTGTAAATATAGTAGACACAAATGTAATGGAGGAAACGACCAGTACGACTACATGTAGTTCGGAATCAGAACATGTAGATGATGCCAGAGCAAGAACATTATCTGAAAAAGGAAATCAATATGAATTTGATAAGCTTGCCCATAGTTACGGTGGCTTAAATCGTCTTTCTGAAAACATTATTGATCTAATAGCAGACAAAGCACCATATGATACCACCAAAGGGAAGTATTCAATATGGATGGACAAATATGAGATGTTCATTGAACAACACCAAAACATTATGCCTAAGATAGGTCATGAAGAAGACAACGAATCATATATGATGGTTTTCCAAGAAAGAGATGAATCTTAATGCGAGTTCAAGAGATCAATAGAAAACTATTTCAACGCTATTCGCGAAGAGAATAAACAAACACAGAGGTCAAAAAGCGTAATTAGTAAACGATCATCACTTTCAAGATCAAGTTTATCATCGCAAAGGTTAAAAGAAGAACAAAAACGAGTTGAATTAGAGACAAAATTGGCAGCACTAAAACTAAAGAAAGACATTGAGTTAGCTAAGTTAAAATTAAAATTAGAAGAAGAAAAACTGCAATTAGACACAGATAAAGCAATAGCAGATGCGAAAACAAAGTTATTAGACAAGTATGAAAACCTTGAATTAGAATCAAACAGTACACACGTTTCTAAAGTAGAATTAAAACCAAAGAAATGTGACATTGCCCATGTTGTACAAAAACCAGCACTAAATTGTAACGTAATGGCAAAGACCTTTGTACCTAAGAACGAGATAAAAGAAGTACTCGATATTAGACCTAAAGATGAACCTACTATGACTGTGATATCCAGCATAAAACATGATGAAAATATAAACAATATACCGGCTAATAGAGATTTCCAATAAAATGACTTTACTCAACATAACCGACCTAACTCAACGTATTTCGTCCTATTGCATTGAAGCATGACGGAGGGGAGCATACAATGCATGCATGTTTTGCTCTTTGAATATCTTTTTCTTGAATATACTTTTAGTAAAAATCAACCCCAACTTATTTTTTTAATCTTTAAATATTTTGTCATTAAACTTTAAATGATTTTTTTGACACAAACCTTATAATGGAATAAGTAAGTTTGCAACTTGTAATCAAATACACCCATCATTTCTTGTCATTTCACTTGACCCATATTTTAGTTCTTCTCAAATTATGAATTTAAAAACTACCAAGTCAAAATTTAGCATGAAAATATTAAAATAACGAATTCCGAAGCGAAAAGGTTGCCGTTTTATTGTTTTTACATGTTTTAACGTTTAAAGAAGATTATTTACCGTAAATGTCCATAATATTACTTTTTGGAAAGAGAACAAGTGTATGTTACTACCGTAAATGTTATGATAGATGCACTTTTGTATTGCATTATAGTTCAGAAAATGTTAGTTTTGATAGTAGAATTTAGTGTGTTTTATCTTTTATATTGTAGTTAATCTTTTCGTACCTGAATAAAGAGAATTGAACGGAAGGAATTAGTATTTTATTTGGTATAGACATCATACACTGGATTGTAAAATATTTTGGAAATTTAAGGTATCGACTCTATTAGATTTAACGCATCCCATCAACACAACTTTTTGTGCTTTCTTCTGAGGTGATGTTAAACTTAAGTTTTAAAAACGTTCAGTACGCAAATCGTCATCCCTCTGTAATTGAAACTGTTTGAAGCTGAAGACTCCCTAAACGATTCCTGACATCCGATACGTTGTCGGCAAGGTTAATACTAAGTCCGTTTATCTCAATATCCATATCATTTGATTTCCTCTTTAGTTTGTTTATTTCATATCTGGTAGTATTATAAATTGACATAAAATCCTGATTTCGAGCTAATTCATGGCTTCTTAGAATATTGACAGACGAATCAATTGTCTGTACTTTTTGCCTTAAATCCTGTACACTCTGAAGTTGTTGTAAACTTTGCAATTGTTGCAGACTAGTGACGTCAGTTCTAAGATGCATTGTCTGCCTTTCCATCGATAACTTTAGTGAATTGTAGTTATTTTGCAAGATGTGAAAACTGTCCTGCAGTTCCGTGAAACTCGTGTGCAGTTTTTGATGTTTTTTCAGCAAATCTGTCAAGACTTTCGTCAACTCAATTTTTGCTTTATTTTCCGACAACGGTTTATTTACCATTGTCGTTAAAAGAAAAACATGAAAGCAAGGTTTAAAATGACAACCGATTTAAAATAGTTTATTTAAAAAAAGAAAGATTCTCGATATATAGCTTCTAACGTTTCTATGTTTTTATGAACACTTGGATTTAATCTGTTTTTGGTTTGAGTATTCCTTATGCAGCTAAATCCAAATTTTGAAAAACGCCCTGGACACGCACAGTTAATTTATGTTTTAATTTTATTATTAATATATGTAATTTTTATAATAAACAATAATATACAAACTGAAAATTTAGCCTCTGTTTGATTAGTTTTTATTTAAATCTCAGAAGTACCGAAATCTTGATTTCTGGGAAGGATGATGACACTCGTCTTCAAACGCGGTCGTGTACAACACTTAGTTTGGCCTTTAATAAACCAAACTATAAACTAAAAAAAGGACAAACTTAGAAACCGAACAACCAAACCAAAAGTTATATTGAATACGGAGTACCAAAATGATTAATTAATATTATGATATTAAAAGGAGATGTGGTATGATTGCAAATGAGACAAATGAGAAAAAAACTTTCAGTTTCCTTACAAACATCACCTCATGACTGCAGTCGAATGCACCACGAAATATCTTTAAAACGTTTTTTTTATCATGAATCACAGACAAGGACAATGGTCCTTCCAACAGTTCTGATAGGGTCAAATGATCTTTACAAGTGTCAGTGAAATATTCACACACCTTAATCATCGCTATATAATGCTCTTTGATTATAAAGTAAAACTACAGGCTCCCCCGGCATGAATGTCTGACAAAGTTTGATCTACCATCAATGACCTAATACTATTATTTTCATATGCTTTAATTATAGAAACTATGGTCATATTTCATATAGTTGAAACTATATAAAAGGTTGTTTTGATTTCAGGTTCTGAAGTATATATTTTTTCCCCAAACGTTAACGTATAGCAAAAGACAAGAGCCTACATATTCTAAAATAATGAATAAAAAAGGTAAATTAAAATTAGGTTTAAATAATAAAATGGATCAGAAATTTTTGTAAACTGATAGTTAATGTTCAAGTACCAAACTTTCACCCAATTGCTCAAATTGAACTCGTTTTGCATAAAAGCTAGGATTTCGTAGAGACTAACTAAGCAATTTGTCTTTTTTTCATATCATTTCATTATTCACCTTTTCAAACATAGCTAAATATTCATAAAAATACACAAAACGGTCACATCAAATATCAAATATCAAGAGACGAAGTATCCACTCTCCAGCGAAAAAGTAAAATTTACGGAAACGTTGCATGTGACGTTTTCAAAAAGCTGATTTTAAAAATGAAAAATTAAAATGTACAATAAACATTCATTTAATAAAAAAATATATATATTAAACACGGACTTTTTCGTTGAATTGTTAAAAAGAATTAAAAGAAAATAAACCAAATTTATTTTTACGGATGTATATTATTCATTTCAGTAAAACCTCATCTTACCCAAAAGCAAGCCCCTTTGGTAGCCAGGTGGTTCGGTACTGCGGTATTAACTCATTCTGTTTTAGTTTCACTTTAATTTCTTTCATAACGTTTTTATCTCGAGCATACCTAGATATTGACGCTAGGTTAAGCAGGAAATATGGACGTACTTTGACATATCATAAAAAAAATAAGATATGGTACATGTATGATTGTCAATGAGAGACCGATTGGATTGACATATAGAACATCACGTAACTAAATGTTCTATACAATGGTTACGTTGTGTAGGCAGTATATTGTAAATGTATTTGTATGGTATACGTGTCCTCTATCGACCTATAATGATATTTCTCGTGTAGAAACATACATTTTTATGATATTATTAGCGCTAAGTTTACCATTAATTACCTATTTATCTACTAGAACAAGTCATATCATAATATATATTCATATCGAAATTTGGTCTAATAATGATTATCACAAGACACCTTATATAAATGTATGTGGATATCTATAGTATCCTTATTTTTAGCATGCTTTTTAAATGTTAAATTGCAAGTATAGACTATATTGCATGTGGTGTTTTTTCTTTCCTTTTTCTAGTTTGTTTTTACAATTTATTGTGAAATTAATGACAAAGTTGATGTCGATATCAATTACGCATATCGTGTACATGTTACTAGTACAACTAACTGCTTTACATGGATAAATTGTAATAAAAAAAGCATGCAAAGACTTATCCATATGAAATTAACCAAGTGGTCAATCTATTTCATATCAAATTTTTCAAACAGTTTTTATAAATTGTAAAACGACGGGGAAAACAGCAACATACTGATGATGAGACAGGTTGTCTGTTCTAGTAAGTGAGTGAAATAGTTTTTCGGGTATGAAAGAACGATCGTCTCCTCTGGGAAATTGCTAAACTCTGTCAATTGAGTAGAGAATTCAAAGGTTCAAGATTTAAATTGATTCAATAAACGATGTTTCCAACAAAATTATATTCATAATTTCATAATATACAATTGTTAGTGTCCTTGAATGTGATAAATTGTGAACGGACAAAAAAACATAAAACGATTGAAAAGTTATGTATACGAGGCAGTAACACGACGACAAACAAAAAAACCAAAGACATTTCAAGGTCAATATTAAGTTACGGTGTTCAAGAATAGGAAAGTGTCAATACTATATGGAAAGCTCTAAATCGCCAGAGGAGTCTAGAAGAAAGGACTGCAGATTTTAGAAACTAGCAGAGTTTGTAATGTGCTATCGTCATTTACCAAAGCGAAGGACCCCCATATATATTTGTTTTTCGTGTTTTTTTGTTGTCATATTTTTTAAGTGTTCTTGGTCTTATCCATACGACATTACAATAAATTTAGTTTTTGAACTTTGACTATTCACCCTCTTTTATATTTTTTCGGGCCAACAAAAAAAAATTAAAAAAATTCGTGAAGCAAACGACGGATTTGCACCGGCACTATGGAAGCAATGCATCACACGTGTACTTTAAGGGAAAAAAGTAGTATCACATTATCCCTGGTTTAGGTTGGCTTTATGTGTACCTCTGCCACACGAGGCAGGTGCAGGAAGTCAACATAGGAGCGCTGTGATTGGATGTAAGGGTACAACTCTTTTAAAAAAAAAATAACTATGAATAACTGCAGTGTGTATATTTACAACTTCATAGAAACACTATTTTGAGAATTGTTCGAAAAGACTTCCAAAATTATACTATTTAACTTTAATGTCTAAAACAGAAACACAACTGTTTTATTGTCGAGCCTGCAACTTTTGTTGCAGAAAGCTCGACATAGGGATAGTGATCCGGCGGCGGCTACGGCGGCGGCGGCGGTGTTAGCTCACTTCTTAAAAGCTATATATTTTAGAAGGTGGAAGACCTGGATGCTTCATATTTTGTATATAGATGCCTCATGTTACGAAGTTTCCGTCAGTCACATGTCCATTGTCCTTGACCTCATTTTCATGGTTCAGTGACCACTTGAAAAAAAAGTTCAGATTTTTTGCAATGTTAAATTCTCTCTTACTGTAAGTAATAGGATAACTATATTTAGTATGTGCGTACCTTGCAAGGTCCTCATGCCCGTCAGACAGTTTTCACTTTACCTCAACCTCATTTCATGGATCAGTGAACAAGGTTAAGTTTTGGTGGTCAAGTCCATATCTCAGATACTATAAGCAATAGGTCTAGTATATTTGGTGTATGGAAGGACTGTAAGGTGTACATGTCCAACTGGCAGGTGTCATCTGACCTTGACCTCATTTTCATGATTCAGTGGTTATAGTTAAGTTTTTGTGTTTTGGACTGTTTTTCTCATACTTTATGCAATAGGTCTACTATATTTGTTGTATGGAATGATTGTAAGGTGTACATGTCTAGCGGGCAGATGTCATCTGACCTTGACCTCATTTTCATGGTTCAGTGGTTATAGTTAAGTTTTTGTGTTTTGGTCTGTTTTTCTCATACTTTATGCAATAGGTTTACTATATTTGTTGTATGGAATGATTGTAAGGTGTACATGTCTAGCGGGCAGATGTCATCTGACCTTAACCTCATTTTCATGGTTCAGTGGTCAAAGTTAAGTTTTTGAGTTTTGGTCTTTTTATCTAATACTATATGTCATAGGTCAACTATATTTTGTGTATGGAAATATTTTATGATCTATATGTCAGTCGTGCAGGTTTTATTTGACCTTGACCTGGTTTTCAAGGTTCATTGCTCAGTGTTAAGTTTTTGTGTTTTGGTCTATTTTCTTAAACTATAAGCAATAGGTCAACTATATTTGTTGTATGGAAGCATTGTTAGCTGTACATGTCTGCCTGGCATATGGTTCAACTGACCTTGACCTCATTTTCATGGTTCATGTTAAGTCTATGTGACAGTCGTAATAAAGCTTTATATTTAAGAGTATCAACATAATATCAATGATTAGTAAAGAAGGCGAGACATTTCTGTGTGTGCACTCTTGTTATAAAAGGTGGTAAATTTAGAAAATACTAGTATTGTCGCCTATGGAAGAATAAATACTACCGTTTTCCCTACAGGCAAATGACAAAAAAAAATAAAAATACGTAACCGGTAAAATATATTTATTATATTCCATGGTTTCAGGCATCGTGTCATAAATTACACAAAAAGAAAGCAAAAAAAGTAAAACAGATTGATGGCGAGGTTGATGTTTTGCTCTAGTTCGTGATAACCTATTGTTACTATTTTGTCTTTTGATATTAATCCAAAATGATTTTAAAAGACAGATTTAGAACGGCATTCATGACCTCGTAGATATTCATCTAAAAAAAGAAAGAAATATCTACAGGGTCCAAAACATTTTCTTTGTCACCTTCTTGACCGATCATTGTGTCCTAGTAAGTTTAAATATTTGGCACATTGTAACTCATCACTTAATGCATGTCTCAGATATCTAATGACAACATATATCCCCAATCATATTTTTACCTGTCACCTTGTATACTTAATGGACAAAACATGTAGATTGTTAAAACAGTATTTTGTTGTAGAAATTCACAAAATATGTGTATTTTGCGATCCATTATTTCCAGGTTTTTTTTTCATCAATTTTAAAATAAATATCAATAAATATGTAACAATGCAGGTTTATTTAGCTTATGCGTGCTAAATTTGCTGCAAGTTCCATGGGGGTATGGCTTGTTGAAAACAACTCAAAATGGGTTGATACAATCCACATAAAAATCTGCATATAACTTGATTACAGTCCATCACACCAGCAGTGGTCACTTGGGCAGTTGTCTGGGTTTGAATTACACGTGATCGTACACCACCTATCCATTGATTGATCCCCAAACGATGTCATGCTGTGACATTTCATTTGTTGCTCATGCGCATATTGAGCATCGTTTTGTCTGTTGTTTTGTTTTGGCGGGCATGAACATGAGCAGACGGCTGCTGGACAAACTCCCGTGGGACATAAAACAGAACACCATTCGTCAAACGGTCTATTGTTATTCCACAGGGGCACAGCTTTACACACAGGGCGAATAAATCCATCACATTCAATCATACCAGATTCCATAGCCGTATCCATTGGCAACGATGATACATATTGCAATACCATAGCTGTAATTTGATTTTTAGAATCCAACATTTTATCATACGACACTTGTTTCGAAATTGGTGAATGTTGGTTAAAGCTTTTACGTTGTGTCTGATGATTGTTTCTGTACTCTTGAGGTGACTTTTCCCTCTGATACACATATATTTTATTTTGAGACGTACCTGACCTACGACCAGTATTTGAACTCCTTTGAGTGTTTGAGTTCCTTTGTTGGTAATTATTAGAATTTTGAACGTTTGAGTTCTTTGGCTGGTAATTATTAGAACGGTAATTATTATAACTCTGAGCGTTTGATCTCGTTGGTTGGTAGTTATTAGAACTCTGAGCGTTTGATCTCGTTGGCTGGTAGTTATTAGAAGTTTGAGCATTTGAGCTCGTTGGCAAGTAATTATTAGAATACGAATCCACTGGTGGTTCCATAACAGATGCATCGTAAACCTTTTGAACAGGTTGTTTCGGTGCAGATGTAGTTTTTGAAGGGCTATGAATAACATTCATTTTAGGACCTGTTTTGCTAATAAAAACACCTCTTTGTCCTGGTCGATTTAGAGGTAGTGCATTGGCTCGGCTGCCTATTGAGACATCCGCACAGTTTATAAAATGTTCCTGGGGTCCACATCCAAAACATTCACCGCCATGACCATTGCTCCCCTTGTTCTGAGCTGCAAAAAAAAACCCAACAAAGTCATACAAATAATCCAACTAAATGTGATCAAAATGACTCGCTTTTTTTGTATGATGGGTTTTACCATCAAAAGTAGTTTCATTTCAAATCAGATAAAAATGAGGAACACGTTATATTGCTGTATATTTTTAGAGAAAAGATTTTTGAAGTAAAACGATAAGAAACACTATCATACCAATATGTAAAATGAATTCTATTCATAAGCATGCTCTTGATTTAAGGTTGAGTAGTTTCTCATTCAGTACAGAACAGATATAATCAAAGCCCTTTCTAATCAACTGTTGACAAAGTTGGTTGCAAGCATTATACCGTGTATTTTTCACTATAATTTCTAAATTAATTACGATTGCCTATTATAATTCCTTACATCCACTTGCATGAACTTTGCTGGAAAGTTGTCTCATTGGCAATCATATCACATCTCCTTATTTTCATATACATGCAGTACATGTGTATGTCTAAGTGACAACTATTTACAATTATTCCCCGTTTTAATTTTATTGCCGGCCCATCTTCTTTTAACATGCATTTTGTTACTGAAACTAAATTTTCGTCTGGTCTCATCTTCAATCACATCACTAATATGACAGGAATTTATTGCCTTTCATATGATTCTACATTTGTCGACATGTCTTAGTATAGGGAGCTACCATTTGATTTTGATGGGGGGATGATAATTTGTGTAAGAAAAGTCAAGATAAACTAGTAAACAAAGGCAGAACAGAGATTACTACAATAATATAACAGGACGAAACTATTCATCCTAGCCCCCCCCCCCCAACTCCCCTCCATAAAAAGCAAATGGTAGCTACCTTAACAAGAAAACCATTGTATTATTAGACCTAAAAAAAAATCTGCGTACCTGCTCGCCATTTCCACTGTAAAACACACTGTGAACAACTCAATCCTGGTGGCAGCGATAGCTGAAACTCCATAAATAAGTTAGAATCTGGTGAGTCTATGACATATCGCTTTCCGTGACCCATAATATTCAAAACATTTCTGTTTAAACATTCCTGAGTTACAGCCCTTGATGGATTATTGTTAGGGCAGAGTCGAAATTCGTAGTACCCTTTATGATTGCTCGTTAATTCTACTGTCACGTTAATGATCTGCCCTGTGGCATAATGCCGGGCTAAAGTTCCTGTGGCATATTTGCCACCTGCTTCATTATTTCTTGGACTTATCCAAGGGTCACCGCAAGGGCCACATCGACCACCATCATCCATCATTTTCTGAAGGAAAAAAAAGAATAATTAAAATCAATCAACAAGACTATCCGAGTATTGGTGATTTTTCTTATTTTGTTGTTTGTTTTCAAAATGAAAATGGAAATAAAAACATTACACTTTTGGTTTAATATCTTTTGTTAATTAGTCTCAACGTTTATGTCTTCGCTCAAAAATGTCACATAAAATGCAATTAGATTCTGAAAAGTAACTTGGCTATTATTTGTAAGAGCTGTCAACAAGTACTCGAATCCTACATACACACTGTGTTTTCGTATCTGAAATCCGTGGAGAGTTCCGAATAAGAAGGGATTATTCGTCGCTAAAATCTAAGTGCCATATACCCACGAAGGATAATTCTTCGTGAGAATTGGAACCAGATATTAATTATCCACCATGTTGTTGTCTCGTGTAATCTTCGCTAATTTCGGATCGTTTTACCCTTTGTTCGATAGTCGCTTGGTAGGAGCGGGTATTGAATTTCAAAATGATACGTCGACTAATAGGTTTTCTATTAAGAATTTGTCCATTTTTTTTCTCAGAAAATTGATTTTCTTTTGAATGCACATTTATAGACCGAATTAAATATTAATCTTCTTTTGATGATAATTATTAGAAAGAAGATGTGGTAACTATAATTGCCAAATATGTTTCGTGGGTTTGTGTTTAATTGTCGTTCAAAAATTCTTCAAATTTCCGTTTAGAAATGATAATAGCGCATTATCTAAATATATTATTCAAATTGGCGGCTACATACGAGCAGCTTTTCTAGGTCGATACTTTCGGATAACTGTTTTTATGACCAATAGTTACAAAGTTTCAAAACCGACTTTCCAATATGAAACAGATGAAAACACAATACAAACAAACTCGTTGCACCCTGAAATAAAAAAAGCATGCAAAGACTTATCCATATGAAATTAACCAAGTGGTCAATCTATTTCATATCAAATTTTTCAAACAGTTTTTATAAATTGTAAAACGACGGGGAAAACAGCAACATACTGATGATGAGACAGGTTGTCTGTTCTAGTAAGTGAGTGAAATAGTTTTTCGGGTATGAAAGAACGATCGTCTCCTCTGGGAAATTGCTAAACTCTGTCAATTGAGTAGAGAATTCAAAGGTTCAAGATTTAAATTGATTCAATAAACGATGTTTCCAACAAAATTATATTCATAATTTCATAATATACAATTGTTAGTGTCCTTGAATGTGATAAATTGTGAACGGACAAAAAAACATAAAACGATTGAAAAGTTATGTATACGAGGCAGTAACACGACGACAAACAAAAAAACCAAAGACATTTCAAGGTCAATATTAAGTTACGGTGTTCAAGAATAGGAAAGTGTCAATACTATATGGAAAGCTCTAAATCGCCAGAGGAGTCTAGAAGAAAGGACTGCAGATTTTAGAAACTAGCAGAGTTTGTAATGTGCTATCGTCATTTACCAAAGCGAAGGACCCCCATATATATTTGTTTTTCGTGTTTTTTTGTTGTCATATTTTTTAAGTGTTCTTGGTCTTATCCATACGACATTACAATAAATTTAGTTTTTGAACTTTGACTATTCACCCTCTTTTATATTTTTTCGGGCCAACAAAAAAAAATTAAAAAAATTCGTGAAGCAAACGACGGATTTGCACCGGCACTATGGAAGCAATGCATCACACGTGTACTTTAAGGGAAAAAAGTAGTATCACATTATCCCTGGTTTAGGTTGGCTTTATGTGTACCTCTGCCACACGAGGCAGGTGCAGGAAGTCAACATAGGAGCGCTGTGATTGGATGTAAGGGTACAACTCTTTTAAAAAAAAAATAACTATGAATAACTGCAGTGTGTATATTTACAACTTCATAGAAACACTATTTTGAGAATTGTTCGAAAAGACTTCCAAAATTATACTATTTAACTTTAATGTCTAAAACAGAAACACAACTGTTTTATTGTCGAGCCTGCAACTTTTGTTGCAGAAAGCTCGACATAGGGATAGTGATCCGGCGGCGGCTACGGCGGCGGCGGCGGTGTTAGCTCACTTCTTAAAAGCTATATATTTTAGAAGGTGGAAGACCTGGATGCTTCATATTTTGTATATAGATGCCTCATGTTACGAAGTTTCCGTCAGTCACATGTCCATTGTCCTTGACCTCATTTTCATGGTTCAGTGACCACTTGAAAAAAAAGTTCAGATTTTTTGCAATGTTAAATTCTCTCTTACTGTAAGTAATAGGATAACTATATTTAGTATGTGCGTACCTTGCAAGGTCCTCATGCCCGTCAGACAGTTTTCACTTTACCTCAACCTCATTTCATGGATCAGTGAACAAGGTTAAGTTTTGGTGGTCAAGTCCATATCTCAGATACTATAAGCAATAGGTCTAGTATATTTGGTGTATGGAAGGACTGTAAGGTGTACATGTCCAACTGGCAGGTGTCATCTGACCTTGACCTCATTTTCATGATTCAGTGGTTATAGTTAAGTTTTTGTGTTTTGGACTGTTTTTCTCATACTTTATGCAATAGGTCTACTATATTTGTTGTATGGAATGATTGTAAGGTGTACATGTCTAGCGGGCAGATGTCATCTGACCTTGACCTCATTTTCATGGTTCAGTGGTTATAGTTAAGTTTTTGTGTTTTGGTCTGTTTTTCTCATACTTTATGCAATAGGTTTACTATATTTGTTGTATGGAATGATTGTAAGGTGTACATGTCTAGCGGGCAGATGTCATCTGACCTTAACCTCATTTTCATGGTTCAGTGGTCAAAGTTAAGTTTTTGAGTTTTGGTCTTTTTATCTAATACTATATGTCATAGGTCAACTATATTTTGTGTATGGAAATATTTTATGATCTATATGTCAGTCGTGCAGGTTTTATTTGACCTTGACCTGGTTTTCAAGGTTCATTGCTCAGTGTTAAGTTTTTGTGTTTTGGTCTATTTTCTTAAACTATAAGCAATAGGTCAACTATATTTGTTGTATGGAAGCATTGTTAGCTGTACATGTCTGCCTGGCATATGGTTCAACTGACCTTGACCTCATTTTCATGGTTCATGTTAAGTCTATGTGACAGTCGTAATAAAGCTTTATATTTAAGAGTATCAACATAATATCAATGATTAGTAAAGAAGGCGAGACATTTCTGTGTGTGCACTCTTGTTATAAAAGGTGGTAAATTTAGAAAATACTAGTATTGTCGCCTATGGAAGAATAAATACTACCGTTTTCCCTACAGGCAAATGACAAAAAAAAATAAAAATACGTAACCGGTAAAATATATTTATTATATTCCATGGTTTCAGGCATCGTGTCATAAATTACACAAAAAGAAAGCAAAAAAAGTAAAACAGATTGATGGCGAGGTTGATGTTTTGCTCTAGTTCGTGATAACCTATTGTTACTATTTTGTCTTTTGATATTAATCCAAAATGATTTTAAAAGACAGATTTAGAACGGCATTCATGACCTCGTAGATATTCATCTAAAAAAAGAAAGAAATATCTACAGGGTCCAAAACATTTTCTTTGTCACCTTCTTGACCGATCATTGTGTCCTAGTAAGTTTAAATATTTGGCACATTGTAACTCATCACTTAATGCATGTCTCAGATATCTAATGACAACATATATCCCCAATCATATTTTTACCTGTCACCTTGTATACTTAATGGACAAAACATGTAGATTGTTAAAACAGTATTTTGTTGTAGAAATTCACAAAATATGTGTATTTTGCGATCCATTATTTCCAGGTTTTTTTTTCATCAATTTTAAAATAAATATCAATAAATATGTAACAATGCAGGTTTATTTAGCTTATGCGTGCTAAATTTGCTGCAAGTTCCATGGGGGTATGGCTTGTTGAAAACAACTCAAAATGGGTTGATACAATCCACATAAAAATCTGCATATAACTTGATTACAGTCCATCACACCAGCAGTGGTCACTTGGGCAGTTGTCTGGGTTTGAATTACACGTGATCGTACACCACCTATCCATTGATTGATCCCCAAACGATGTCATGCTGTGACATTTCATTTGTTGCTCATGCGCATATTGAGCATCGTTTTGTCTGTTGTTTTGTTTTGGCGGGCATGAACATGAGCAGACGGCTGCTGGACAAACTCCCGTGGGACATAAAACAGAACACCATTCGTCAAACGGTCTATTGTTATTCCACAGGGGCACAGCTTTACACACAGGGCGAATAAATCCATCACATTCAATCATACCAGATTCCATAGCCGTATCCATTGGCAACGATGATACATATTGCAATACCATAGCTGTAATTTGATTTTTAGAATCCAACATTTTATCATACGACACTTGTTTCGAAATTGGTGAATGTTGGTTAAAGCTTTTACGTTGTGTCTGATGATTGTTTCTGTACTCTTGAGGTGACTTTTCCCTCTGATACACATATATTTTATTTTGAGACGTACCTGACCTACGACCAGTATTTGAACTCCTTTGAGTGTTTGAGTTCCTTTGTTGGTAATTATTAGAATTTTGAACGTTTGAGTTCTTTGGCTGGTAATTATTAGAACGGTAATTATTATAACTCTGAGCGTTTGATCTCGTTGGTTGGTAGTTATTAGAACTCTGAGCGTTTGATCTCGTTGGCTGGTAGTTATTAGAAGTTTGAGCATTTGAGCTCGTTGGCAAGTAATTATTAGAATACGAATCCACTGGTGGTTCCATAACAGATGCATCGTAAACCTTTTGAACAGGTTGTTTCGGTGCAGATGTAGTTTTTGAAGGGCTATGAATAACATTCATTTTAGGACCTGTTTTGCTAATAAAAACACCTCTTTGTCCTGGTCGATTTAGAGGTAGTGCATTGGCTCGGCTGCCTATTGAGACATCCGCACAGTTTATAAAATGTTCCTGGGGTCCACATCCAAAACATTCACCGCCATGACCATTGCTCCCCTTGTTCTGAGCTGCAAAAAAAAAACCCAACAAAGTCATACAAATAATCCAACTAAATGTGATCAAAATGACTCGCTTTTTTTGTATGATGGGTTTTACCATCAAAAGTAGTTTCATTTCAAATCAGATAAAAATGAGGAACACGTTATATTGCTGTATATTTTTAGAGAAAAGATTTTTGAAGTAAAACGATAAGAAACACTATCATACCAATATGTAAAATGAATTCTATTCATAAGCATGCTCTTGATTTAAGGTTGAGTAGTTTCTCATTCAGTACAGAACAGATATAATCAAAGCCCTTTCTAATCAACTGTTGACAAAGTTGGTTGCAAGCATTATACCGTGTATTTTTCACTATAATTTCTAAATTAATTACGATTGCCTATTATAATTCCTTACATCCACTTGCATGAACTTTGCTGGAAAGTTGTCTCATTGGCAATCATATCACATCTCCTTATTTTCATATACATGCAGTACATGTGTATGTCTAAGTGACAACTATTTACAATTATTCCCCGTTTTAATTTTATTGCCGGCCCATCTTCTTTTAACATGCATTTTGTTACTGAAACTAAATTTTCGTCTGGTCTCATCTTCAATCACATCACTAATATGACAGGAATTTATTGCCTTTCATATGATTCTACATTTGTCGACATGTCTTAGTATAGGGAGCTACCATTTGATTTTGATGGGGGGATGATAATTTGTGTAAGAAAAGTCAAGATAAACTAGTAAACAAAGGCAGAACAGAGATTACTACAATAATATAACAGGACGAAACTATTCATCCTAGCCCCCCCCCCCCCCCCCCCCCCAACTCCCCTCCATAAAAAGCAAATGGTAGCTACCTTAACAAGAAAACCATTGTATTATTAGACCTAAAAAAAATCTGCGTACCTGCTCGCCATTTCCACTGTAAAACACACTGTGAACAACTCAATCCTGGTGGCAGCGATAGCTGAAACTCCATAAATAAGTTAAAATCTGGTGAGTCTATGACATATCGCTTTCCGTGACCCATAATATTCAAAACATTTCTGTTTAAACATTCCTGAGTTACAGCCCTTGATGGATTATTGTTAGGGCAGAGTCGAAATTCGTAGTACCCTTTATGATTGCTCGTTAATTCTACTGTCACGTTAATGATCTGCCCTGTGGCATAATGCCGGGCTATAGTTCCTGTGGCATATTTGCCACCTGCTTCATTATTTCTTGGACTTATCCAAGGGTCACCGCAAGGGCCACATCGACCACCATCATCCATCATTTTCTGAAGGAAAAAAAAGAATAATTAAAATCAATCAACAAGACTATCCGAGTATTGGTGATTTTTCTTATTTTGTTGTTTGTTTTCAAAATGAAAATGGAAATAAAAACATTACACTTTTGGTTTAATATCTTTTGTTAATTAGTCTCAACGTTTATGTCTTCGCTCAAAAATGTCACATAAAATGCAATTAGATTCTGAAAAGTAACTTGGCTATTATTTGTAAGAGCTGTCAACAAGTACTCGAATCCTACATACACACTGTGTTTTCGTATCTGAAATCCGTGGAGAGTTCCGAATAAGAAGGGATTATTCGTCGCTAAAATCTAAGTGCCATATACCCACGAAGGATAATTCTTCGTGAGAATTGGAACCAGATATTAATTATCCACCATGTTGTTGTCTCGTGTAATCTTCGCTAATTTCGGATCGTTTTACCCTTTGTTCGATAGTCGCTTGGTAGGAGCGGGTATTGAATTTCAAAATGATACGTCGACTAATAGGTTTTCTATTAAGAATTTGTCCATTTTTTTTCTCAGAAAATTGATTTTCTTTTGAATGCACATTTATAGACCGAATTAAATATTAATCTTCTTTTGATGATAATTATTAGAAAGAAGATGTGGTAACTATAATTGCCAAATATGTTTCGTGGGTTTGTGTTTAATTGTCGTTCAAAAATTCTTCAAATTTCCGTTTAGAAATGATAATAGCGCATTATCTAAATATATTATTCAAATTGGCGGCTACATACGAGCAGCTTTTCTAGGTCGATACTTTCGGATAACTGTTTTTATGACCAATAGTTACAAAGTTTCAAAACCGACTTTCCAATATGAAACAGATGAAAACACAATACAAACAAACTCGTTGCACCCTGAAATGACCATCAGTAAATAAACGGAGACCTCTTATCATCACGCATGCATAAATCGACTATCCACTGGTGACTCTGCAACTAGACAGATGTATGGATTCGGCCTAGTTGTGACAAATAGCATCACGATTACACAATGTGACTTATGTTTGATCTGGTTTGACTTTTGTTATCATTTATATTCAATATGTGTTCATTAAATTAATGATTATGAGACTGTTTTGTTAATTAGCACACGTAGAAATGAGCTATTAATCATGGTATATATTTTCCTGGACTATTAATCAATTCAAAATAATTCTTTAAATAAATATCCGGTCAATTAATTTATACAACGACCTACAAAGTTAAGAAAATAACATAACTGTGGTGAGGGTAGTAACAAAGTAAATGTGTACTTATGATTTACTAAATATTTTTTTTTTTGGGTAATCTTTTTGTGAAAATTTCAAAGATCACATACAGAATTGATTGGTAAACAGGCTTGATTACAATCGTCTTTCCGTCAAACTTTTGTGACGTTAATTTACGTCTTTTTGCGTTTATTGGGCAAATAATCTACGTCAGTATGTTTTATTTTCTAAATACCTCTTTATGACTGCTCTAATCATTGCTTTAGACAGGGTTGAATTATGTACGTAAGAATTCAGACGTTTTTTTTGGAAATGTTAAGAAGTTATAATTACTTTATCATAAGACACTTGGATCCAATTAGCCCATAAAACGAAATCAGAACTTATATTAAAAGCGTATTTCAGGTATAGAAAATGAAATCGATCAAATGTATTACAACGTTAAATGCCCGTCATGTATATATGCTTGTTCATTGGGTCGTTCCAGACCCATAATGCATTGTTGCTTAAATTTGTTCCCATATTTTAACAAGCGAGTAGTGGAATTTCGCACTGTGAAACTAACGTGCACTTGATAAGTAATTCTTCACGGAGTTGGCATCCCTATTTTTACATTTCTTGGTAATTTCGGACACATTAGAGCTAATAGTAACGTTACAAAAAATTAAATAAATCATTCTTCTAAAGCAGAGTTGCAGTTATTTAAAAAAAATTAAAATGTCCTTGCAAACACTGTGTAATTATACACTTGTTGGTTGCTGTTTGTTCTACGTCCAATGGCACACATTTCAAGAAGATAATACCTTATCAATTTAATTAGCAAGATTTTTAGCATAATTTTTTTAACCAAATGTCATCAATTGCATATATTAACATTGTAAATAATATTAACAATGCAAATGCAGGTAATGAATTAAACAATTTGAACATAATATATTAATACACTTTATTAATTAATAAAGAAGAATGCTAATTTGGCATACAAATGCAGCCCTGTTATATAATAAATGCAAAACATGCTTCATTCATTTCACGTTCCAAATAAAACATAGATAGCTAAAGTAAATACAATGAACTATTATGATAATTCCTCTCTTCGCATTACACAAACTTGTCGCTGGGAAGGGCCCGGATACCAGGCTAAAAGAGATGGTTGTACGCAAGTGCCAAATTTAACATACATTTAAAAAATCTGGTAAATGTGTTTTACGGTAGCTGTTGCAACTTTTTTTGTGGACACATACAGATATTACAAACTGTTAGAAGACAAATTTATGATATTACAAGTTACTTTCTTCTTTTCTCACATGATTATAGATCATTATACTTTATATGCTCTACTTCAAACGGTCCAAAAACAAACAAAAACTGATAATAGTTTTCGTCTTAAACACCAAAATAGGAAACAGAATACATATACTGAATCAATGTGTGAGATTTGCTGTATCAATCACGTATAGGGATTAAAAAATTACAAAAGTTTATTGTTAAAATTTTCATTTTTGGTGGGTTAGATGGTTCCAACAGAAATTTGGTTACGATTGGCATATTATTGGCTAGTTTCAGGCATGACTTGTGTTAACCTTATCTGCATGCAAGCCTCGATCGCAAAATATCCAGACCCTTATAAATCAAAAATATCAAACAAAAAAGAATCGCTTAGAAAATAAATATCAATTTGAGTTTGATATCGTTTCGAGGTTTAAAGGTGGAGAATGTACAAGCTTGTTGCTTGCTAATGCACATATAATGTTAACAGGAAGTGTGTAGCAAAACAAACATCGACAGCAATAGTGAATATATTAAAATTGAAAACAATTATACCAATTAATTCATGCAACGATGTCAAATTTAATAGATGCATGTTTATTTATTGTTCAATTCTTGATAGTGTCTTAAAACAGTTGCAGTCTGTAAAGTGCATCGTCGTGTGAGCCATTTCCATGCAAACATCGAAGTTCATAACCTCGACAATCAGCGAATTGCTACAGGAAAGTTCGGAGAACTAACAATTTTGCTTCGGTAATTAGCAAAACTCCTTTCCAGCCTATTTTTGAATTTCATCAACCCCTCCCCCTATTTAGATCAAATGGTAGCTCCCTTACAACTATTATAAATGAAGGGTTATAAAAGAGTTCTACGTATATATCATTTTAAATCTTTAATATCCAATTCCTCGTCACATTCAAAACAAATTGACCATACCTGTACCTTTTTTTAGTTGGCAAAATTTTACTGTAAAAAAAAATTTCTCTGTCTTTTTGGCAACGACCTTGATATCGTTCTAATGCTCAATATAGAGATTTTATAAAAATCTTATTCAAAAGATTCCTTCGGTTTTCTTTAGAAATAACACCATTACCATTAAAATATAGAAAATAAAGCATGTACAATTATTGTAGTATCATGTACACGCGTAAAAAAAAATACAAATTTGTTTCTTGGTCGTTAATTATGATTGTCATGTGTGGCTATTGACATACCTTTTAGGATCTTTTTTTGTGGTAATATATATTATGGCGTCAAAGAAAAAAGAAAGTGTATACTAAATAAGTAAGGATATGTTTAACAGGATGTCTAAAAAACACAATAAAATTTGTAAACAAATATATTATTGACATGCTATGCATTTTATTTTTTACAATGGTATCTTAACACGGATAAGTGCGGTATATCCTTGAAATATTTTTTTTTTATACCTTCGCGTCATAACAAAGAACAAATATGAAAACAAAATGAAAAACAAAAAGATTTTAAATAGAAAAAAAAAACCAACACAAAAATAACATGCACTCAGTGAAATTTATAAATTACCGATAATTATAGCTTATCGTTGATTATCTCAACGAGATTGATTTTCTCGCTTGAGCTGGAACAGCGAAAGTGAGAAAAGCAATCGAGTTGAGATGACCAATGATAATCTGTTTATCGCTATTTTACCTATGACGACGTTGTCAATTTCAATGTCAATTTCGTTAGCAACGCCACGTGGTCTCCTTAGTTTCTAGTGATAATTTTTCCATATCAAGCGAGAAGCATGATATGAAAATTATCACAAAAAAGATCAAAGGAAAAATGCACAAAATAGCGATAAAAGATGTTATCGCTATTTTGTGCATTTTTCCTTTGATCTTTTTTTGTGATAATTTTCATATCATGCTACTCGCTTAAGATGGAAAATTATCGCTAGAAACCAAGCATGCACGTGGCGTTGCTAACGAAATTGACATGAAATTGACAACGTCGTCATAGGTAAAATAACGATAAAAAGATTATCATTGTTCATCTCAACTCGATTGCCTTTCTCGCTTTCGCCGTCCCGGCTCAAGCGAGAAAATCAATGTCGTTGAGATGATCACCGATAATCTATAATTATTTTTTTTTATGTCAGAGTTTTTATTGTAAAGGATTCCTTCAGTCTTCTAGTCGACAGCAGAGTACAGAAAGAGAAAAAAAAGAAGAATAAAGAGGAACAAAAAATGTGTACGAACAAAAATGAAACAGCGAATACTTAAAGATTGAGGTTTGGTCAATGCATTTAGCCTCGAGAAAACATTTGAGGGAGACCAGAACCTGCAGAAAATTGAGAATTTTTATTTTGCATATCACACCTTTTCTTGTTTGGTCATGTGGCTCCTGTCGTGTTGGTCATGGAAGTACACAATCAGTTATGCGACGGTTATGTTATGAAATAGACTAACTAAGTCACCAAACTTTAAAGTATTTTGATAGAAGACATCATATATATACCGGAACGTACAGTAAAATGATAATGCTAACTTCTTTTCCTGATTCATTGTACGAAGCTCCCTTATAAAGTCTACAAGAAGAGGAGCACAGTTGATGTCTAGGGGGATGGCAATTGTTTGCTGAAATACATGTCCAACAAACTTAGCAATAAGTTGCCTATCACGAAATAAAGCATCTATATAACGAATCAAAGTGGTTTTTTTTCTTCAAAGTAATATTTACTGCTCCCTTAATATATTTGAATCTACGTTGTCTGATTTAAACTCATAGAGTGTAGAAATCTCGCAGAGTGTAGAAATCTCGTAGAGTGTAGAAATCTCGTACTATAGTTGTATAAATGAATATACCATGATTCACGGCGCCCTTAGACTAGATAGTTTCACAATAGTTCTGAAGGCTGGAGTTGGCTTTGATTGTTGATCAAATAAATGTTAATAGTTTAGGAAGAGATTTTGTGGAGCATTAGGAAGACAACACTTTTTAACTATGACGTTGCTTGTATTGACACTTTATGTTATTTAGGGTACTGGTATTCCAAACAATAACCGATTGTCTGGTACTTTTTATGCGGAAAAGTTGTATTCTTACACTTGCAAATGAGGTTCTAAAGTACAAACCCTTTTTAAGACGTTTCGACCATGTTACATTTCGTCCAGGGTTGGTTAAGATAAATTTAAAGATATAGTATTGCCTTACATCCGGCCTTTATTGTCAACGTCAACTAACCAACATAAGTTAAAATAACAGTCCTCAGAGTAAATGATGACTAGTGTGTGCGAACCAACAACAATGAGTAATCATGACAAGTATAGAAAGTCAGTTCATCATTCTATTCAATTGATTATAAGTCCATTTCGTATGAAACCAACATTTCTCTATTAAATGTTCTTCGTTGTTTGTTCTTTTACAAAAGGTACATTAAATTCTTATAGTTGAGTAAAAACTTATTGACGTGCGACATTTAAGTAGAAACAAAATAGAGATAAAAAATTTATATTTATGATTTATTTCAATACAAATGTAGATTTACCTTTATATGTTAACCTTGTATTGACACGTCATGCGCGTGATAAAAACGGTTGCAATACGATATAAAAGTATTAACATTTCCGCGTGCCAAATGTTTTAGCCAATAGAAAATTACATTCAGTTTTTTTTTTTAGTTTTTTAAATTTATTTTCATGTTAAATTTCAATTTTGGTCAATTTGGTTGTTTTGGGGGTTGTTTTGGCTTATATTTTCACAAAATGTTTATGTCATTTAGAGTGCCGTGTGTGTTTCTATTTTCATTTTTAGGGGTGGGAAGTGGGTGGAATAGAGATTTACATGATGTTAACCTTGTATTGATGACGGCATGCGCGTGGTACACAGTTTCTATACAATATAAATGTATCAACATTTCCGTGTGTGTATGGTTGAGCCAATAGCAAACACACTCAGTTTTTTAAATTTAGTTTTTGACTGTTTTGGTTGTTTAAGGGGTTCTTTTGGCTTCTGTTTTAATTTTTTATTTTTATGTCACTGAGCGTCCCATGTGTGTTTTTATTTTCATTTTTTGGGGGATTGGGAAGTGGATGTGGTGCGATAGTGTCTCATAAAATCAGCAGTTTTCATTAAGTTCGGTATCATATATTTTATGTTCATACATGTACAATCGTTTAACAAAATGTTGAACAAATCCTTGGACTTTTTTTTATATATTGAAAAACGCAGTGCATATGAGTTAAATAAACAACGGTAGTACCTCTCAAAATACTCGACATATAGCCACAGGCATTTCTCTCAGAAATATTTTTTCATATATACCTTAATATTTACACTATTAAGGTATATTAGGGGGGGGGGATCTGAGACAAGTGCCTGTGCATATAGCCTCGCAAAAACACTCGACTTATGGTCTAACAAAAAAGCCATGAGTCTAGTTCTTTGTACCGTAATTAGAGTGGACTATCATTGTACCGTAAGAGTGGACTATCATTGTACCGTAAGAATCATGGACTATCATTGTACCGTAAGAGTGGACTATCATTGTACCGTAAGAGTGGACTATCATTGTACCATAAGAGTGGACTATCATGATATCACAATTGTTTTAGGACAATTCGTTTGCACATTACACGTCTAATAAAAATGAATTTGTATAGTTTAAACAATTTTAGATTATTTGTCAAATATGTAACGTTGATTTCTTGCTTGGGATATTATCTTTGAATTTTTTAAGATAAAGGATGTCTTGACCTCATCCCCTCAAAAAACCTCGTGGCATTAAAATTGAAAAAAAAGTCCTCTTATAGATTTGAATTTTCATTAACCTTTGATTTGTGGAATATTATAGTCATAAAACATAACAAAAATAAGTGAAAAAAGGCAGTGTTTGATTCATAAAAGATCAATACGAAAATAAGGAAATGGGAAAAGATAGTAAATGAGATAACTATCCACCAGAGTTCAAATGGAGTGGATATATGTAATTAATATATGTTCTTCATCAATGAAAAACTCACACCGTAAAGTCGGCTATAAAAGGTTCCAACATGAAAAATGTGAAACAGTTAAAGCTAAAAAAACTAAAAACCTAATTCATAAGAAAACTATTTTTAAAACACAAATACGACATTATGTTTATTTTTATATTTTTAGCTATTTTACAAGTGTACTGTCTTTATATAATTACATAACATACGCGTACCATGTGTATTTTTAGAGGCAACTTAAATATCTATCATATTTGATATTCATAAAACCAAATAAAGTACATGTATGCCTAAAACTAAAAGAAAACGGATCAGTTATTTGCGGTTTATTTCAAAATAAGATATAGTTTAACAACAACATAAATTATAATACCATGCAAATAAATTAAAAGTACAAAAAATCTAAACTTACCGCAAATCCGCCACAGTTTAATTCATTGTCGTTATAATTTTTAGGAGTTTTAAATCCATATCTCCACATAGAGGACCTCATTGGGGGTTCAATCATTCTGCCATGACCCCAGACTGTCCCAATACACAACAAAAACTGGACTAACGTTAGTTTATCCATAACTGTACGTGTGAACGGTGAACATGGAAGTGAATGATTTAGACATGTTATAGTCTATGATGTGTGACGGAGTCGTTACAGACAATGATTTTCTCATAAATCTGACAATTTAGGACCAATAAATAATATTTGACCAGTTTTATTTTTAGAACGTACTATAGAATAGCGGAAAAGGTTCCCCAAATGTATCTTGCGTACTCTTCCTCGTGTCAAGCCAATTTGTCATTGCATACGTCAATACCATACCAGTAGAATACACAAAAATAAGGGAATAGTTGGACAACCTTGTCGAAGTCTAACATTAAGCACGAAATGTGAGTGTTTTTTAAAAGTTTTGTACTTTTAACTCTGCTTTCAAAGACTAAGCTGCAGTAAGGCCCTATTTCATTGAAAATAATTTTTGTTTTCAGGTTTCATACGAGAACATTGTGCTTGTATTCGTTTCGAACGCATTTCAGAAGAAAATAACGTAGGGCTTCATAAAAGACAACTGCCATATTAAACTTGGTTTTTAATTCTTAGAAATAAATAATATATCAAATTTTAGTTCTACAGTTTTTTCAAATTATAAAATAAATCTAAATATCATTCTCAAATTGATTTATTTGCAGAACTAATTAAAAAAAAAACAATCAACTTATGTTTGCATAAAATCTTTCAGCATTGTTAGACAAAAAATGTATTTAATTTAGTTAGAAGAAGTTTTGTTTAAACCGTTATCGAACTTTTAACTATTTTTTTCTGTTTTTCAAAAATATTTGAAATTTGATTATAGCAGTTTGTAGACAATCATCTACTGAAAATGCAATTTCAATAAATTAAATCAAGAATCAAAAGCATGACTCGTTTTCGAGAAGAAACAATTATTAAACTTCGGAACTAACGATAATATTTTATTGCAATATCATGTAATCATTTTACCGGAAATAGTAAATACATCACCATTAACAAGGCAGCAATGATCTGTTTTTTATTTCTTTTTCATGGATATTGCAATAGATAATTGTTATCACGAATCGCATAACAAAAATGGCAATTGCTCTGATGATGTCATGCATATACCTACGTACTAACCGATACCATGTCACACTATTACAACTATACTGAGAAAAAATATTGTTCAATTGCATTTTAAGCTTTAAATGACGTAGCAAAAAATCTTTTACTATTTGCTGGTTTTGATCAAATTCGGATAAGCTATTCAAGTAACCAGTCGAGTAACCAGTATTAATTAAATTTAACGGCAGACGACGCATAAATCATTAACCTGCTGTCATGTCATTCAAAGTTAATTATTGTGTTCAAACAATTTTACATGTGCTATAAATAAAGTTCATTAATTAAATTAATTTGTAAACATTTTTATATACATTAATTCATAAACATTTTTGTATCAATTAATTCAGAAACATTTTTATATAAATTAATTCATATTTTTTTTTATGTAAATGATACCACAAGGAAATACAATTGTGTGTGTTATATTATTATCATACTATGTATCATAACCCTCCGTCAGAGAGTATGCAAACGAAAGACGAAAGATACCAAAGGAACATTCATACTCAAAGGTCAAAATCAACTGACACTGCCATTGCTAAATAAGAAAAAAAGACCAAAAAGACAAACAACTGTATACAAAACACAACATAGAAAACAAAAGACTGAGGAATATGAACCCACTAAAAAAGGGTGATCTCAGATGCTCCGGAAGGGTAAATATATCCTGGACAACGTTTCATAAAAGGCAAATCGTGAAATAGATCGTACACCATGTTTACGATATGCGACCGTTTCACAAATATTTACGATTTACGATTTTCGAGAAATATTGGTCGCAAATTCCCGACTGGGTCTAGGCAGTCGTAAATCGGAAAGTTTGCCAATTGTGGAGAAATACATGTCTTGCCATAAAATACCGGATGCATTTATAGCTTTACGCGAACATAAAAAAAAGAATTACTTTAAGTTACTATGTGGCACTCGTCGTATTGCTTAATTCATTATTCAAGCAGTTCATACACGTAAATGTTATCTACACAAAAAGATTTTGTTTGGGGATTTATCTGCGTGTACAAAAATATATTTATCATGGAGGTAGGACCGGTGTTTTCAAACATTTGGGTCTTTAAATAGTGATGTAGCATGGATATTCATAGACCCATTTTTTAATTCTGATTTGTATTAACGACTTCAACTTCACAGCCTTGATCCATCCGGGAAAATTAATTATATCATAGATGGGTCAATATCCTTAATGCGCCTGAAATTGAGGAACTCAAAAGTTGTAAATAAGATATCACTGTGTAGTGATATTGAACATATTATATTTTCTAATTTGAACAAGTGACTGAGCTTAACCATTTGTGTTGATTTGGCCATGGAAAGTAGATTACCATATAATACATGTGAACAAAGTATGGAGCTATTAAATTTATTCAAACCTATAGTGTGAAGAAAAGGATTTTTACCACGAGGAGCCGCATCACAAAATGATTTTCGAGGTATGCTAATTTACTGACAAATTAATATCACATCGTACTTTGAAAATTTAACCTCATATGGGTCAATATTGTAACAAACCTAGGGTTACTATAAACTGTTTAACCATCATTCAGGAGGAGTGGAATCGACGGCAGTGTGAAGAAACAGATTTGTAATAAACATAACAATGATATTTATTTCGACAGTATTTTGACTTCTTCTTTCAATATAATAAACATCAAATACACATTCATCATTCAACAGATAAAGCAATAAATCGGGTGGTCAATATAAAAGGTAGTTGACGGTTCAAGAGATTGATTCAGAATGACATGTTGTTCTGCAGGCTCCTATTTATGTCTTTTGGCACTTACTATGACGTTAGAGTAAACATCTAATCGTCCAATCAAAAGCAACGTTTCTTACGTCTTTTGGTTTGAAACGTTCAAGAAGACAATCAGATTTCGTTATTCTTAGATAAAGAAACATTATTGAGTTGTCCTCATTTTGTCCTTCTTGTCCGAATTATATTTAAAAGCAAATAAAACCAAAAGGACATTTCTACATAATGCTATTTTTAAACGGACAGTAAATTCCTTTCTCGATACGGCGTATGAACTTGGGTGTAATTTACATAACCTTACGCATTAGATATAATGCTTAAATGAGATCAATGAAAACCCGGTTCTATCATAAATAAAGACAATGTTTATGAAAAGGGAGGCACAAACATAATAAATACGCAATTTATCTGCATTGACAAAGTGTTTACTTAAACAAATAATAATATGAGATCGCAAAGTGAAAGTACAGAACGGTGTCATGGCAGATGTAAAGAAGTTGAATCTCACGACGATATTTGTCAAAATAAATCACTATATGACGGGATAATCAAAGTATTACATAGGTAAACATTGCCAAGATATACATATAAAACTGACCCTTATCGCTTGCAAAGTACAAATAGTTTAAATCATGAGTATGAAAGTCAATGCATTTATCAGTGTTTGTGCACACCCGAGAAGTTGACCACCCGGCAATATTCAAATAGATATATGTAATATACAATAAATAATAGGTTAAATAATAACAATTATCAGTCCAGATTTGTCAAAATTTCCCCCACCCAAGTCTTAAAATACTCCTGTATTTTCTGGAGGTAACAGTATACCAGTACTTTTATTCTTCACTTATAGTCTCTATGTTCTTCAATCTTTAATGGAATATATTCACACAGTTTAATTATATCATCCACACTTCTGTGTCTTCAGGGAAATCATCTTTCTGTCATCTGTAGATAATTTTCACTATTACACTCATAGCAATTTCTGATAAGACATCGGACACATTTTAAAAACCATAGAGAAACACTAGAGCCATTCACGAATTTCTTCAACTTATCTTCAAAAACACAGTATCACTTTCACATCAAATAATAACTTCTGTTGACGCTGCAACTATAATTATTAACTACCTTGGAAATATCACAATATTCCACCAAATTTTCTAGAAAACCCCCTCTTTTCAACCAACTCTGGGGTGATCAGTCCCTATAGGCAAATCTGGGCTACGTTTCTAGAAATATCACATAACAACTGGATGCATTCACAACACTGCACCAATACTTCTTCATATACACTATATCTCAACACATGAATAATCTTGTTCATAAAAAAACAAAAATAACGAGTGATACACATTTAAACACATAAGCACAATAAATTTTGAATGGCGTCTTGTCCTCTTCTTTGGTTTTAACTTCACTTCTTGCTAGATTATGAGAAACTTTCTTTTATCACTTTAAACTGTTTCCATTATATTCTGTGAGTCTATCTATGTGAAAGACTTTTCCTGGTTTCTTAGTCACTTCAATATCCGATAATTTACTGGTACTGCACGAATTTAAATAATGAATCTTGTTCTAAAATTTTATCAAGGTAATATCACAAATAATCACATTATTTTCATAAAACATATTTTGCCAGAGTTCTCTTATGTTTGTCCATAAACTGAACCATGCATATAAAATTCATTATCTGTTATTTTTCTTGACCCCCTATTTGATTTATTCTGCTATTTATAATTTGAGTCTGAATTTCATTTCCAACATCTTAAAAATCATTTAATTAACATAAAATACGACTTCTGTAACCGTCAACTCCCGACCTATTGAATAAACGGAAGGTTGTCTCCCTGAACCGTTTCCATAGTTGTATTTGGTCTGAAATTTCTAAAATTCTGTGAATTCGGGGGTTTATTCTCCCTAAATTCATGACCATTAGACATAGAACATTGTCTATAAAAATGATCAGGCGAGTCACAAATGAAGCAGGTCCTTTGATTCTGTGTATTACTCCCGTTTTGGTAATTGTTGCGGCCAAATCTAAAGTTGGATCGGTTGTTCGTATTCCGAATCTGATTTTCTTACTTATCCATTCTACTTAAAAGCATTTGAATGGTTCTGTCATTATTTGGCTGTTGGGAAATTAATCTGACACTTGGGTTACCATTATTTTGCCATTCCATATCCAATTTATTTTCACTATAATTTTCATAAGAAACAGAGCGGACACTAGTTTTCTTTTGACTTGACTCCCCTAAAAGAGCCTCATATCTTTCAATTATATCTACAGCGTCAGCGACCGTTTTACATTCTCGATCTATGCATCGACATTTCATTTCTATAGGAATCGACTTGTATAACTGATTGAGCGCCAACACTTCTTGTGCCAATGAATCCAAGTTACAATAAGCTTTTTGTACCATCTGACGGAGGTCATCACCGAGAGCAGCAACTGTTTCACAGGAATTTCGCGTTCTCATTTCAAAACGCGATAACCATCGGTTTTGTTGACGGGCACTTCCGAATCTTTCTTCTAAGCGTCGGACAAGAATACTGTAAGGTCGGCGTTCATGTGTAGGAAGGCTCATATAAAAAGTTCGCGCAGGGCCCTTTAAACTTGCAGCAAGTGTCAATACTCTGTCTTCCATACTCCATCTGCCGAGTTCTGCACAGTCTTGAAAATGCGAAAAATATTCTTCCCAACCATCTGATCCACTATAAGCATCTGGGCGAATTGTAGCAGGATGTCCAGCAATTGGCAACTGTTCACAGCCAAATCGTGGTGCATTTCCCCATTTTCGTTCATGACTGTTATTACTTTCAAAATACGAAACACCCGGATTAACTTCAAAATTCCGTTCCGTCTCGACTGTATTTCTCTGTCTAACCATATTGTCTTGTACGTTGTCATTAAATTCACTTTCCATATCACCTTGACCTTGTTTTACTGTATTTAATGCAGAGTCTTCATTATTTTTCTCGACCGTTTCGCGTCTATCCATATTAAACTCGATTTCTGAATCAGATTCGTCAGACATTGAAAATTATTACCAGTTCACTAAATGCGTTGAAAAAATAAGATTCTTATTCAAATTTAAAAATCACAGGCGAGGTATTCGATCACTGGATGACAATTATTTTTGTCATCCCACTTCTGACACCAAACTGTAACAAACCTAGGGTTACTATAAACTGTTTAACCATCATTCAGGAGGAGTGGAATCGACGGCAGTGTGAAGAAACAGATTTGTAATAAACATAACAATGATATTTATTTCGACAGTATTTTGACTTCTTCTTTCAATATAATAAACATCAAATACACATTCATCATTCAACAGATAAAGCAATAAATCGGGTGGTCAATATAAAAGGTAGTTGACGGTTCAAGAGATTGATTCAGAATGACATGTTGTTCTGCAGGCTCCTATTTATGTCTTTTGGCACTTACTATGACGTTAGAGTAAACATCTAATCGTCCAATCAAAAGCAACGTTTCTTACGTCTTTTGGTTTGAAACGTTCAAGAAGACAATCAGATTTCGTTATTCTTAGATAAAGACACATTATTGAGTTGTCCTCATTTTGTCCTTCTTGTCCGAATTATATTTAAAAGCAAATAAAACCAAAAGGACATTTCTACATAATGCTATTTTTAAACGGACAGTAAATTCCTTTCTCGATACGGCGTATGAACTTGGGTGTAATTTACATAACCTTACGCATTAGATATAATGCTTAAATGAGATCAATGAAAACCCGGTTCTATCATAAATAAAGACAATGTTTATGAAAAGGGAGGCACAAACATAATAAATACGCAATTTATCTGCATTGACAAAGTGTTTACTTAAACAAATAATAATATGAGATCGCAAAGTGAAAGTACAGAACGGTGTCATGGCAGATGTAAAGAAGTTGAATCTCACGACGATATTTGTCAAAATAAATCACTATATGACGGGATAATCAAAGTATTACATAGGTAAACATTGCCAAGATATACATATAAAACTGACCCTTATCGCTTGCAAAGTACAAATAGTTTAAATCATGAGTATGAAAGTCAATGCATTTATCAGTGTTTGTGCACACCCGAGAAGTTGACCACCCGGCAATATTCAAATAGATATATGTAATATACAATAAATAATAGGTTAAATAATAACAATTATCAGTCCAGATTTGTCAAAATTTCCCCCACCCAAGTCTTAAAATACTCCTGTATTTTCTGGAGGTAACAGTATACCAGTACTTTTATTCTTCACTTATAGTCTCTATGTTCTTCAATCTTTAATGGAATATATTCACACAGTTTAATTATATCATCCACACTTCTGTGTCTTCAGGGAAATCATCTTTCTGTCATCTGTAGATAATTTTCACTATTACACTCATAGCAATTTCTGATAAGACATCGGACACATTTTAAAAACCATAGAGAAACACTAGAGCCATTCACGAATTTCTTCAACTTATCTTCAAAAACACAGTATCACTTTCACATCAAATAATAACTTCTGTTGACGCTGCAACTATAATTATTAACTACCTTGGAAATATCACAATATTCCACCAAATTTTCTAGAAAACCCCCTCTTTTCAACCAACTCTGGGGTGATCAGTCCCTATAGGCAAATCTGGGCTACGTTTCTAGAAATATCACATAACAACTGGATGCATTCACAACACTGCACCAATACTTCTTCATATACACTATATCTCAACACATGAATAATCTTGTTCATAAAAAAACAAAAATAACGAGTGATACACATTTAAACACATAAGCACAATAAATTTTGAATGGCGTCTTGTCCTCTTCTTTGGTTTTAACTTCACTTCTTGCTAGATTATGAGAAACTTTCTTTTATCACTTTAAACTGTTTCCATTATATTCTGTGAGTCTATCTATGTGAAAGACTTTTCCTGGTTTCTTAGTCACTTCAATATCCGATAATTTACTGGTACTGCACGAATTTAAATAATGAATCTTGTTCTAAAATTTTATCAAGGTAATATCACAAATAATCACATTATTTTCATAAAACATATTTTGCCAGAGTTCTCTTATGTTTGTCCATAAACTGAACCATGCATATAAAATTCATTATCTGTTATTTTTCTTGACCCCCTATTTGATTTATTCTGCTATTTATAATTTGAGTCTGAATTTCATTTCCAACATCTTAAAAATCATTTAATTAACATAAAATACGACTTCTGTAACCGTCAACTCCCGACCTATTGAATAAACGGAAGGTTGTCTCCCTGAACCGTTTCCATAGTTGTATTTGGTCTGAAATTTCTAAAATTCTGTGAATTCGGGGGTTTATTCTCCCTAAATTCATGACCATTAGACATAGAACATTGTCTATAAAAATGATCAGGCGAGTCACAAATGAAGCAGGTCCTTTGATTCTGTGTATTACTCCCGTTTTGGTAATTGTTGCGGCCAAATCTAAAGTTGGATCGGTTGTTCGTATTCCGAATCTGATTTTCTTACTTATCCATTCTACTTAAAAGCATTTGAATGGTTCTGTCATTATTTGGCTGTTGGGAAATTAATCTGACACTTGGGTTACCATTATTTTGCCATTCCATATCTAATTTATTTTCACTATAATTTTCATAAGAAACAGAGCGGACACTAGTTTTCTTTTGACTTGACTCCCCTAAAAGAGCCTCATATCTTTCAATTATATCTACAGCGTCAGCGACCGTTTTACATTCTCGATCTATGCATCGACATTTCATTTCTATAGGAATCGACTTGTATAACTGATTGAGCGCCAACACTTCTTGTGCCAATGAATCCAAGTTACAATAAGCTTTTTGTACCATCTGACGGAGGTCATCACCGAGAGCAGCAACTGTTTCACAGGAATTTCGCGTTCTCATTTCAAAACGCGATAACCATCGGTTTTGTTGACGGGCACTTCCGAATCTTTCTTCTAAGCGTCGGACAAGAATACTGTAAGGTCGGCGTTCATGTGTAGGAAGGCTCATATAAAAAGTTCGCGCAGGGCCCTTTAAACTTGCAGCAAGTGTCAATACTCTGTCTTCCATACTCCATCTGCCGAGTTCTGCACAGTCTTGAAAATGCGAAAAATATTCTTCCCAACCATCTGATCCACTATAAGCATCTGGGCGAATTGTAGCAGGATGTCCAGCAATTGGCAACTGTTCACGGCCAAATCGTGGTGCATTTCCCCATTTTCGTTCATGACTGTTATTACTTTCAAAATACGAAACACCCGGATTAACTTCAAAATTCCGTTCCGTCTCGACTGTATTTCTCTGTCTAACCATATTGTCTTGTACGTTGTCATTAAATTCACTTTCCATATCACCTTGACCTTGTTTTACTGTATTTAATGCAGAGTCTTCATTATTTTTCTCGACCGTTTCGCGTCTATCCATATTAAACTCGATTTCTGAATCAGATTCGTCAGACATTGAAAATTATTACCAGTTCACTAAATGCGTTGAAAAAATAAGATTCTTATTCAAATTTAAAAATCACAGGCGAGGTATTCGATCACTGGATGACAATTATTTTTGTCATCCCACTTCTGACACCAAACTGTAACAAACCTAGGGTTACTATAAACTGTTTAACCATCATTCAGGAGGAGTGGAATCGACGGCAGTGTGAAGAAACAGATTTGTAATAAACATAACAATGATATTTATTTCGACAGTATTTTGACTTCTTCTTTCAATATAATAAACATCAAATACACATTCATCATTCAACAGATAAAGCAATAAATCGGGTGGTCAATATAAAAGGTAGTTGACGGTTCAAGAGATTGATTCAGAATGACATGTTGTTCTGCAGGCTCCTATTTATGTCTTTTGGCACTTACTATGACGTTAGAGTAAACATCTAATCGTCCAATCAAAAGCAACGTTTCTTACGTCTTTTGGTTTGAAACGTTCAAGAAGACAATCAGATTTCGTTATTCTTAGATAAAGACACATTATTGAGTTGTCCTCATTTTGTCCTTCTTGTCCGAATTATATTTAAAAGCAAATAAAACCAAAAGGACATTTCTACATAATGCTATTTTTAAACGGACCAGGGGCGTAGCTAGAAAGAAACAATGTGCAAGCAACTACCGCCGAGCGGAGCGAGGCGAAAAATTTTTGGGACCCTTTTATACAGAAAAATGTTTTCTCTTCCGGTTTTAGAGGAGCTATATGTAGATAGGACAAATAAAAAAAATTTATGAATGTAAATCTTTTAATAAATCTTCTGAATAGAGTAATACATAAACAACACACATTTGTGATACAGAATTTACTCAAAATTGTCCAAAATCTGCTCTTCGGGTCTAGGCAGAAACAAACTTCTCTACTACTTTAATTGTCAATAGTTACACTGAAATGCCGATGAATATGCAGTAATGCTAGTAACTGTCGTCGTTCATTGTTGATCGTACATTTGTTTTCAACATAGGCAAAAAATAATGAGACTTTCCAATACTGTTTTGGCGTGTTTGCAAGGTGATTGGCTCTGGTAGTCTGTCGACCACATCGCCTCGGCATATTTTCAACGATATCGAAGGGTTCTGATAATTCTAATGCCGATTGGTACATCTCATTCCAAACGGATGAACCGTACACTGTAAAATGTTCTCCATAAACTACATGTCTTAGACTGAGTATTACAAATTCAAATCTTGTAAAAGATACAAGTTACTGTCCGATTTTGTCATAATCTCCAATAACACTTTTATTTTGAAACCAAATGCCGTAATTTAATGATATTTCATCAATTAAAAGAGTGACAACATAGATGTTTCCTTTAGCATTCAATCTATAAACTTTTATTTTGCCATTTTTTTTTTTTGCATGCCGAATCGATGTGCACGCACCTGCGTGTTAGCGTATAGGGAGCTACGCGCCTGCGGACAGTAAATTCCTTTCTCGATACGGCGTATGAACTTGGGTGTAATTTACATAACCTTACGCATTAGATATAATGCTTAAATGAGATCAATGAAAACCCGGTTCTATCATAAATAAAGACAATGTTAATGAAAAGGGAGGCACAAACATAATAAATACGCAATTTATCTGCATTGACAAAGTGTTTACTTAAACAAATAATAATATGAGATCGCAAAGTGAAAGTACAGAACGGTGTCATGGCAGATGTAAACAAGTTGAATCTCAAGACGATATTTGTCAAAATAAATCACTATATGACGGGATAATCAAAGTATTACATAGGTAAACATTGCCAAGATATACATATAAAACTGACCCTTATCGCTTGCAAAGTACAAATAGTTTAAATCATGAGTATGAAAGTCAATGCATTTATCAGTGTTTGTGCACACCCGAGAAGTTGACCACCCGGCAATATTCAAATAGATATATGTAATATACAATAAATAATAGGTTAAATAATAACAATTATCAGTCCAGATTTGTCACAATATCTTTAATCGTTTTTCCATAGGCGGTAATGGTAACGTTTTTTCCTGTAGCTCAGTTCATGTGTAGCTCGTTTCGAAGCTGTGACATTTTCACATATGTGTTTACATTTTCGGGGTATGAAGTGTGATTACTTTTTCCGTAAATAAGCATACCCCGAACATCCTTTCGTGATGCGGCTCCTCGTGGTAAAAAGTCCCTTTTTTAATACATTGAAAATTTAAAATTTAATACTTTGAACACATTTAATAGCTCCATAGTTATTACACATTTATTCTATGTTCCTCTACTTTCCTTATCACCACAAATGGTTAAGCTCAGTCATTTGTAAAAAAAAAAGGAACATTTCCAATATCACTACACAGAGATTTTTTGTTTACACACAACTTTTGAGTTCCTCATTTCGAGGCTCATTAGGGATATTGACCCATATGTGAAAATGTCGCGGTTTCGAAACTAGCCATCATACATCAAAGTTTACAATATGGACTGAGCTATAGAAGAAAACGTTACCTCCTATGCGAAATCAATAACGCATAATGGCCCAAAAAAGCAAAAGTGTATGTTAAATTCAGTCTCGGGACTTGAGAAAACTACCCTTATAAAAGATTTTTGAATTGAGATTAAAACTGAAAATAGGTCACTACACCGGAAAAGAAGAGTGTCACCTTTCAAAACACATTTTCGCGTAAAAAGAGGTCGCCTTTATAACAGGTTTAACATTGTCAGGAACCTGTTGTTCAGTGATTGTCCTTTTTGATGCGGTAAATAAGTGTTTCTCGTTTCTCGTTTTTTATATAGACGAAACTGTTGGTTTGTTTATAAATATTACATACTTTAGTAAATACATTCAGTGAACGAAAAGTACAACAAAGTGTGAATACTGGTACTTGTTTTTTTTCTAATTTAAGCTTATAGTTACTGGGATGATATTAAACTTATCTCAGTTGATTTAGTAATATAATATTTTTCGAATTGCAAACGTTAGATAATTTGAATACATAAATGAAACATGGTGAAAGTCCGGCGACTAGTATTATGTGAATATTAAGGACGAAAAAGTTGTAATGTTATAATACTGTTTTGGTTTGGGTAAAGGTTGGCGCCTGATAAAACGTTTAAACCTGCTACATTTGTTTGAAACTGTTCTAAGTCATGAACCTGTTGTTCAGTGGTTGTCGTTTGTTGATGAAGTTAATAAGTGTTTTTTGTTTCTTGCTTTTCACAAAGATAAGACCGTATAGGTTTCCTGATCAAATGGATTTATGCTAGTATTTTTCGGACCCCTTTATAGCTTTCTGTTATGTGTGAGCCAAGGCTCCGTGTTCTATGCCATACATGTACTTTGATCTATAATGCTTTACGTTTTACAAATTGTGACTTGGATGGAGATTTGTATCTTTGGCACTAAAACCACATATGCATATGTCTACATAAGACGTAGGAAAAGTCAAAAACAACTGAGGATAACATTTTCCAATGCGGACGGTTTTATAAAAAGAATGTACAATATTTCATAAATCAATTTAGTAAATTATGACATGAAGATTGAGCTGGATTCATTAAGGAATTTAGTAGGGAAAATTATAAAAGAGTAGATAACACCCCTATTTCTAAAATAAGAAGACTTGGCATCATTTTACAGGTCAACATAGGTAGATACAGTTTGAATACATTGGTTTATTTATTGAACTGCTAATTTTCGAACAGGATAATTCCGTTTTTTTGTGCACACTCACATAGTACTGGAAATAGTATCATGATATAATAATTATGTACAAATATAAATTTAAAAGTACGGATTTAACATGTCGTAATCGTGAATAAAAACATGGATGCTCTGAATAAAATTGCTCATTGTATTTAGCACGGAATAATTTCGAACCGTTTGTAGAACGTTTGAGTTCTGCTGACGGTAGTGCTACCCAAAGATCTGAATGAAATACATATGCATTTACTTACACTGCATCGCCATGTTATGTACCCTAAATCACGTGTTCTGTCGATATGGTCAGAAAATTCGTCGTATATTTAAAAAAAATACAGCGATTTATTTCCCACAAATGTAACTCAATGTTTATGCCTTGCCGCAACTTTACAAAAATATTCAACTTATTTATAAAAGCTGCGCACAATCGTACAACATTTTAATCCCAAAATGCGCGCAAATGTTAAGCGCCTCAGCGAACAATGTGGGGGTGGTAGTATGACGTATATACTAAATGAAAAAAAAATTAAGAAGGAAATGATAAATTCTTCTTGATTCAGGCCTTAACGCTCCATAGATAGTCATAATTATATCTGAATTAAAAAAAATCATCAAATAAAACATCGTGATTCTATGACACCGAGGTCCCTGCCATTTACAAAGGGAACGTTATTTTATTTAACGCCATTTTATCCCTGGTTACAGTTGGTATTTTTCACACCGTTCCTGTACATCTTTTTTGATTCCTAACTGCAACATTTATGCTACATTTTGTATATAGGCACCTACGTTTTAATATTGTATTTGTATTGTGGCAAAGATGCCATTTCAATTGATATGTTATCATGTGTCTTTAAATGGTTATTTATGTTTGCCTGTTTTTGATCGCGTTAAGCCATTTCAATTGATATTTTATCGTGTGTCTTTTAATGGTTATTTATGTTGTGATGTTACGCTACGTTCCAGGGTAAGGGTAAAGGTTAGCGCCTGTTGAAACGTTAAAACCCGATGCATTGTTATGCACCTGTCCTAAATCAGAAGCCTGTTGTTCAGTGGTTGTAGTTTGATAAATGTGGTTCATACATGTAAGTGCGTCCCATTGCTCATGTTTTATGTAGTTTGAATCCATGGTGTTGCTGTTTGGAATGTTTGACTCTAGGCATTTTGGGCCCCTTTATAGCTTGCTTTTCGTTGTGATATAAGGCTCCGTGTTGAAGGCCGTACAGTTGTACTTGTACTTTATAGTTATTGACTTTTAATACATTGTGACTTGGATGAAGACTTGTCTCATTGGCACTCATACCACATCTTCTTATTTATATGTGATGTAAGTTATATCTGTCTTTTTTTTCTAAAAAATATCTAGATGTGGGAAATGAGGTCTACGTTATCAAACAATCATCTACATGTAAATAGAATCGAACCGTTCACTGGACTTTTTTTGACACTGTTCAATCCTGGAAGTATGTTACTTCAATGATTGAATCGATTAAATAACACCAGACCACCAGAAGTATCATTTATTCATAAAAAGAAGTAAGTTCGGTCTCCAGCAGTAGCATAAACTCGTTAAAAAATATCCATCATCCAGAAGTAACACAATTTCGACAGACACTCAGTCTCCAGAAGATAAAAGTTACATTCAGAATCCAGAAGTAACACCATGTCGACTGACACTCAGTCTCAAGAAGTAGTATCATCCCGTCAGAAGTAAAATTCATTCAACATTCAGAAGTGACACCAAGTCGAGTGAAGTAACACCTAATCATATAAAAAAAAATTTCACCAGAAGTAACACCAAACTCAGATATGAAGACGAACCCCATCAGAAGTAACACCAAACTCAGCGATGAAAACGAACACCATCAGAAGTAACACCAATCTCAGTGATGAAGACGAACACCACCAGAATAACACCAATCTCAGTGATGAAGACGAACACCATCAGAAGTCACACCAAACTCAGAATTGAAGGCCAACAACATCAGAAGTCACACCAAACTCCGAGATGATGACGAACACCATCAGAAGTAACACCAAACTCAGAGATGAAGTCGAACACCATCAGAAGTTACACCAAACTCAGAGATGAAGACGAACACCATCGAAGTAACACCAAACTCAGAGATGAAGACGAACACCATCAGAAGTAACACCAAACTCAGAGATGAAGACGAACACCATCAGAAGTTACACCAAACTCAAAGATGAAGACGAACACCATCAGAAGTAACACCAAACTCAGAGATGAAGACGAACACCAAACTCAGAGATGAAGACGAACACCATCAGAAGTAACACCAAACTCAGAGATGAAGACGAACACCATCAGAAGTAACACCAAACTCAGAGATGAAGACGAACACCATCAAAAGTAGCGCCAAAGACATGCACGATTGTACCTGTAACATTTTGTATAAAATTTCCAGCCGTCTTCTTGTTTCTTTGGAATCTCTGTAACAACACCATGGGCAGGACTAAATGCTACTAGTTCACAGCTGAAACTAATAAAATTAAATCACCAAACTCAGAGATGAAGACGAACACTCAGAAGTAACACCAAACTCAGAGATGAAGACGAACATCATCAGAAGTAAAAACAAATTCAGAGATGAAGACGAATACCATCAGAAGTAACATCAAACTCAGAGATGAAGACGAACACCATCAGAAGAAACACCAAAGACATGCACGATTGTATCTGTAACATTTTGAATAAAATTTCCAGCCGTCTTCTTGTTTCTTTGGAATCTCTGTAACAACACCATGGCCAGGACTAAATGCTACTAGTTCACAGCTGAAACTAATAAAATTAAATCATAAATAATTTGATTATTTTGGTTAATATTTATAGTTTTTATCTTTAAGTCTTGAATCTTTCTTTAAACTTTTATATTTGATAATCGTTCCTTCCACGACTGAAAGACATGATTTCTCGACAATATTCCAAAATGTGTCTTCCTGTTTTATCTGAGATTCAGACTTTTTGTTTAGTAGATACATGTTTAAAGGGTTAAAGAGATATATTTCTACTGGTGGTTTTTGTTTAGAATATAAAGGACTAATATATCAAGTCAATATGAATTATGAGGTTCTTGTTTGGCCAGAGGGACCCTTCTTTCCTGTATTATTTAATTATAGGCCATTTTTCTATATTTTGAATATTTGAATTTTTCTTAAATTTTCTTTATTCTTTGATACTTTGATCATGCTTGCCTATTTTTCCCTATATGTCTGGCGTATATACTAAATCTAGTCCTGGTATCTATGATGAGTTTATTCATAACTACTATCAAGTTTGCCAATTGTTCTTCATACGTTATCTTTAGCATTTCATTAATCTCAATCTTTTATTTCCCCCCATATTTTCGTCCTATTTATTAACTCTATTCAGGTCCTCCTGGATGACAGTGGCGATATGTGAAAAAATTCCAAATCAATTATATTTTTATTTATCTATTTTGAATAGTACCCATTTCCATGGATTTAGAAGAAAATGTTTTCTCGTGGCTATTTCATTTTGTAGTTTTCAAAAATTCTACATACAAACTTTTATGTACATATTTACGGATATGACAAAGGCAATACTAGATTATTCTTTTTAGTTTTCAATTTCCAATATGCAATTCTTGTAAATTAAATGCTTAAACATAAATTTCATGTATTACTTCATTGTAAACTAAAGTTTGAAACTTGAATTGATTATGTCATGTTTTCTGTTCAAATCATGATGTTTCACTGAAACCCTGCTTTTCCCTTAACTTTATGATAGTAGTGACGTCTTCTTACCGACGCCCAAATGATTGATAGCAAGATGAACCCTTCTGTTTGGCATGTTTAGAGTTCTGATTTTTTACCTTCTGATTTGCTATATCCATTATGCACTTTAAACCTTAGAGCTTAAAATAAATTTTGCTTCAAGAGATTCTTTAATATCTATTTCAGTATATGGGAATCATTTATAGCGTTTATCTGTCAGTCATTACATTCGACGACTTATCTAACAGCTGACGTTGTGGCCTTATCGATGTCTCGCAAGTTACGTTTCATAATAAAACAAAAACTGGCGTACGTTGTCAACCCATATTGATCTAGTCATGAGAAGTGATCGATGAATTTCGACTGCTGTATCATTGTTGTTTGGAGTTTTTGACGTGAAATTTAAATAGAAATAGCGTGTTCACGTATTCCTACGTACAGTATTATGATGTCCTGATTTACATTTTCATAACACTGTGTCGGCAATATAAAATGCAATATTTGCAGTTGTTTACTGATTTCAGTGTGTATGGATTGAGAGAATGTTTTCACCAAGATTTTTTCAAATGGAAGTTTAAGAAGTTTGTGCGACTTCAATAATCCGTTATGTTGAATAACCTTAGGTAATTCAGGTATGAAATTTTCTAAACAGAAAGAAGTAGGTATGAATAGTAGTAATACAGGAACAGTCACGTAAATAAATGTGTAATACGTTTTTTTAAGTTCGTCAGCATATGTGTATTTTGATGTAACATTTAAATTAGTCATTCAGCTATTACTATCAACAAAAAATGTACCTGGCGATTTATCAATAACCCACAATAGATGGGCTAATTAAATATAAAATACTATAAAAGTAACAGAAGTAGAGCAAATTGTAATTTGTATAATACAATGGATTCATTATTAATAATTGTATACCAGTTTTTTGTGTATCTCGATTGTACAAGTGAACCACGAAACTAAATGTTCAACGAATGAAATATTTTAAATAGGCTTGTACGCAGACTTCCGCAAAATCACGAAGTTAAATATCCACGAAAATGCAAGTTTTTCTCAATCCACGAAAATTGGTACCCACGAAAATAAATGAATCCACAGTACCTCCTATTCACAATATAAAAAGGAAATTCAAATGGTATTATGTATCTAAACAAACTTTTACCGCGTTTTTTTTCGGGTCTAGCACTTCGCTCTCTTCGCAGGACTGAAATGTGTCTTATTTCACTTCTGTGTTGAACTTTGGTATTGTATGCGATATATATCCGAAGTACATAATACCAGTATACGTTTTTTAGTTGTTCAAATAATTTTGAGGAATGACAATAAAATGGGGAAAAAAACATACCTTTGATAATGATAATTATATCCAATACATGAGAGTAGCATATCACACATGATAGCACACTGCAACAATGATGTTTTCTTTGAGAGTATAATGTCCAGGGCTGCTTTATAGTTTGTTGAACATTGGAGGAAACTTCCATCAAATAGTTTGTGTAAAACTGAGAAAAAAAACCATATTCGAATAAAGTTTGTGCCACACTGAAAAAAACATTCAAATAAATGTTCGGATATTTTAGTTCGTAATGATCAAATGAATGATCTTACTTTCAAACGTTGTCTTGTTAAAATGAATAGAAATGAGCAGCCACTATCCGAAGTGTTTTTGTTGTTTTTGTTTTTGTTTTATTTAATTCGATATTAATATGAATATAAAACAGTGCGTATTTGAACGTATAATGTTAATAATAGTTATAAAGGTACCATAAAAGAGGGACGAAAGATACCAGAGGGACAGTCAGACTTATAAATCGAAAATAAACTGACAACACCATGGCCAAAAATGAAAAAGACAAACAGACAAACAATAGTACACATGACACAACATAGAAAACTTAAGAATAAGCAACACGAACCCGACAAAAAACTAAGGGTGATCTCAGGTGCTCTGGAAGAATAAGCAGATCATGCTCCACATATGGCACCCATCATGTTGCTCATGTAATAACAAATCCTGTAAAAAGTCTAATTCGGTAGTTCACATTCATGAAAGGGAAGGGGATTGTAGTTACGACGTTAGGAACATATCCGATATCATTTGTGAAACGGTTATTCCATAACGGTCAACCAAAACAGTTTAACAAATATGTTTAATTGTACGATTGATGTTTAGGAATAATTTTTATCAGCATTTTTCTAATGTTAATATTTTTATATGTTTATAATTTTTGCATGGCATCGTTTAATGGCTTTGAAACTGTTTAGCGGCCGGTTTTTTTATTCGTTATTTAAAACTTTATTTTCGACAAGCCGCTAGCAATATAAAATAAGAAGATGGGGTATGAAAGCCAATGAGACAACTGTCCACCGAAGTTCTAATGAAGTGGATGTAAGCAATAGTTGTAATTGATGTAAGTAGTTGGTTAATATTCAAAAATACTAAGTAATCATTGAGATGAAATCACTCAGGGAAAAATTGAAAGAATATTTTTAATAATTTTAAATTATATTATAGTATTGTGAATTTTAGAATGTTCCTCATGGTTCGGTATTTTCCTAATTTTACTTTTTCCATGATCTGCAAGTTTTTAAAATGATTAACACTTAATCGGTAGATGAAATCAGCTAAATGTGAATCCATGATGCGGGTACCATAAAAAATTCGAAAAACATGTAAATTGACCCAAAGATTATGATTGTCCTCAATTATAACTCTTTAGCAAGATCAGTATTCTATTTTAATAGATATTCCAGATACAAATATTTAATAAATGACCACCCAGAAATGTATAGATTAAAAACGGACAGTTCAATGAATTGTAAAAATATCAAACTATAAAAAAACCTACAAAGGACATTTTTACAGCGCTTTGATGTATTCCGGGGACCGTTCAAATCAGAGCCTCTCGAATACGAATACCAATACTTCATTTAACCAATTAACAGCAAATAAAGGCCATGTAACATATAATTATAACTAATAGATATCAGTAAGAAAAAACAAAAATGCTAATGCTTGCGATAATATGGATTTAATAATAGCAGTTATTGTAAATTACTCAAAGCCACAATGCTGCATATTTTTTCATGGTCACAAGACAGAAGCCAAATAAACCGGTTTTCTGTATTTTTAAAACTTATTACATATATTTGAAAAAAAAAAAGAATACAACTCTACTTTTACAGAAAATTAATTTCAATCTCAATTGAATTGAAAGAAAAAAAATTACATTCTTTTCTAAAGTTCTTTTGAATTAGACATATGATAAACAATGACGTTTGTACTGAAGCGATTACAAAATTAAGAAAAGGAAACAATTTTACCTTCTATCTGTACCTTCCATTCTCCTACATATTCCTGATTTGTGTATATTCCTATGCCTCTTACTGTAAAATGAGGGTAGGTAAACCCAGCTATAGCATCCATACCAACGATACGTCCTTTTCCTATCCTTAGTTCTCCGTTTATGGCACTGATCCAAAATGGTCGGTATTCATCACATTTACAAACGTTAGGAGTTGGGAAAATGATCATTCGCTGGCTCGTCGCTGTAAGTGACTCGTCCATCCGTCTTTGAATAATTGATTTTTGATTATTCTCGCCACCAATGATAAAATTATATATGGGCTTTTTGGGGTCTCCAACTTCTGAATTTGACATAACATTGAAGCCTCTCCACACGCCTTTACCTCAAATGTCATTGCCGTAATTCCAGTTAAATCAAGACCATATTTATTGACATCAACTACATACTGCCAAAAATCGACCAGGTGAAAAAAATCCTTTGCTCCAATGTTTGGTGTTTTAAATGTATTTTCAATTACCATTCCTATAAAATATAAATATAAACGAATCCAGTTCATGCAGAGTTAGACAGGAAAATATATAACATAAAAAAGGGAGGATAAAATATTTGTCCTAAGGTGCTTAAAAAAAGAGACAAGAAAAAAACACTGACGAATAGACAAACAGTACATCACACATTAAAATGAACATTGGAAACAACAGGAAAAGAACTAAAATCTCATTTACCTTTTAAAAATAATTTGTTATGGCATACTTCTTACAATTCAGTTAAATAAGAGGGACACGTTACTCAGGTTAAAAAGAGAAGTGTTTATTAAAAAGTCATCGTTTCTATCTGTTCGTAATCAGCACTCCATAAATCATGAAACTAATATAAAAAAGAAGATGTGGTATGATTTCCGATGAAACTACTCTCCACACGAGACTAAAATGACACAGCAATTAACAACTATAGGTCACTATTGGCCTTCAACAATGAGCAAAGCCCATACCGCATAGTCAGCTACAAAAGGCCCCGAAATGACATGTAAAACAATTCAAACGAGTTACTCAGTTGTAATGATATAACTAATTGCATTTGATTGCAGTGAGAAAAAAAAATTATGGTTCTCAATGCACTACAACTTCGTACTTTATTTGGCCTTTTTAACTTTTTTGGACTCGAGCGTCACTGATGAGTCTTTTGTAGACGAAAAGCGCGTCTGGCGTAAACACAAAATTTAATCCTGGTATCTATGATGAGTTTATGATATATAATATTTTATATGGGTCTCAGAAAAACGATTTAACTGTTTAAATTAAAAAAAAATATGGGACACAAAAAAGATAGCTTTAAATTAAAGACCGATTTGAAATCAAGCATCTTAAATCTTTATTTTAAACTAAAATTACTAACGGGACATTTTTCCATCACATATCCTGCTTTCTCTTAAGAGAACGACAATTACATTTTAAAAGGGACATCAGGAGAGTGTATTTTTTTTTGATAAATATCGCGGTCCAAAAAACTGAAAGGGGATATTTTTTTTTAAGCCTGTTTTATTAAAAAAAAAACTTTACACAAAGGAAATGTACATGTATTTCAAACCTGTTGAATTACGTCTAAAATTTGAAAACATGTATATAAAGCATCAATGCTTTAAGCAATACAATAAGTTAACTTTTGTTAGTCTTACCTAAAGTCTTCAAAGCAACAATACTCAAGAGGAAAAATCTTTGACCAAAAGCCATCTTCTACTCATTCAGCCAAATTCTTGTAGAATTATGTAATATTTCTCTTCTCTTCTGATATAAATATCAACACCATTTATAAAATATTAAGAAAAGTTGATATCGTTATAAAAGACCGTGCATAATTCCATGACAGCATTTTATTGGGAAAATTAAGAACACGGTTGTCGTATAATTTTTCATTTGAAATGATCGGAGATTTTCGGAATGGGAAATATAGTAAATGAACCCAAGATCTGATGGCTTACAAACAAATTATAAAATCTTTATGAAAACTGCTAAAAATACTGGCAGCTGTTTTCTTATATCCAGTATAAGATAATGCAATGAATTTTAAGACGATAAATATTTAAACAGTTTATCAATTTGGTATTTTTTGTTGGAACAGAGGGTTGACATCGAATATGACAACTGAAAGAGATAAGGCACTGTATGAACGCAGGATGATTAATTCAATAATGTTTGCAGTCCTAACTGTCTCCCTCGAATGTATCGTCAAATTACTTTTCCCACAAATAAATGTATATTCATATAAAATGTATATTTGACTTTAAAGTCGAAGGTGTATAGCCAATTCCATCCTTGATATAGTACACAATAGCGATAATTCAAATAAACGTAATTCTGTTTTAATTAAATTCATATTATCAGAGTTCCATGGGTATTCTTATAAAAACTTACAACACTGAGCTAATTCTAAACAGATTATTTGTCAGTTTAGTTGAGGTATTTTTCGAAAAACTAAGGTTTTTTACCTCAATAATAGATTACCTTAGCTGTATTTGGCAAAACTTTTAGGGATTTTTGGTCCTCAGTGCTCTTGAACTTCGTACTTTATTTGGCCTTTGTAACATTTCGAGCGTTACTGATGAGTCTTTTGTAGACGAAACGCGCGTCAGTCGTAAATGTAAAATTTCAATCCTGGTATCTATGATGAGTTTATTTTTCTATTTTCCGTGGATAAAGTATTGTGTAAGTCCAAATACTTATGACGTCATTATAGCATTAATCTTCAATAGCCTTTTAAAACAGTCGTAATCATGATATTTATTTGGACTAGTAGTATGAAAATATTTGTAAAATTTTGTGGATCTTGTTTCATATAACAATATGAATTTCAAAATTATATGTGAACTATAAAAATACGTCACTGCTTGTGATATACTGTGTTGTTGTTAAAAGGAGTTGTTCGGTGTTATTCTACAGTCTACATGCGTTTCTCTTTGCTGATTTGATCTTGCGTTTATTTGCACTGCATTCCTGTCACGTAGTGTTGTCATTTTAAAGATATTTTTAACATTGCCATATAAGCATGAGGCTCGGCTAGCCATAACACCAGTTCAACCCACCATTTTTTCAGGTAAAGCCATTTTTTTTGTTGCGTTTTGGTGTTCCATTGTTTTTTATCTTTTAATTGGTATGTTTAGTAACTGGCCCGGATTTGTTTTCTCACAAACGATTAATGTCTTTTGAACAGTGGTATAGTACTGCTGCCTTTATAATATACCCATCTTTTGAAAGCCTAACGATTGCACAAAAACGAATTGTCAGAATTTAGCACTTTTGTGTATCTATCCGTTAATTATATAAGTGGTAAATTATTATCGAAAATTAAAACCAGATTCGCTGAAAGATCCCTCCTAAATTATTGAAAACAATCATGCTGCTTTGACAATAATATCTTGGTGCAAATTAGATACATTCATTCGGACTAACGCCCTCCAGGTGTAACTTAATACTTATTTACAAACTTCCTTAAACTCAATATAAAGAACGATACATAGCTGGATCATCAAAATGTTCGACTAATTATAGAACAGAAGATGTGGTATGATTGCCAATGAGACAACTCTCCACAAGAGATCAAAATGAGACAGAAATTAACAACTATAGGTCACCGTATGGCCTTCAACAATGAGCAAAGCCCATACCGCATAGTCAGCTATAAAAGGCCCCGAAATGACAATGTAAAACAATTCAAACGAGAAAACTAACGGCCTCTTTTATATATAAAAAAATGAACGAAAAACAGTTATGTAACACATAAACAAACGACAACCACTGAATTACAAGCTCTTGACTTGGGACAGGCACATACATATATAATGTGGCGGGGTTAAACATGTTAGCGAGATCCCAACCATCCCCCTTAACAGTACTGACTAATATTCTTTCTACAATAAAAGATGGCCTTCAAAAATATTGTGATCAGATACTTTCTTCCAATGGTGTTAACCAGATGTGGATTCTCAAAAATTCTAAAGATCTACTGCTTAATCTTAGATCACAATCTCACAATCTCTGCAATTTTGCAACAAAATTAAGACTTCTGATTTTTCTACGCTTTACACTACTATTCCCTATGCTCTTATTAAACAGTAAAATTGAGAATGGAAATGGGGAATGTGCCAAAGAGACAACAACCCGACCATAGAAAAAAACAACAGCAGAAGGTCACCAACAGAGCTTTTTCTATAATGATAGGAATCGTAGATTCAAATTTCTTGTTTGGTTATGATAATTCTTATTTTGTGAAGAACCACACTGAACCTACAAAACAATATACTGAAGATGATATTATCAAAATGCAGGTCTTTTTAATCAACAATATATTTGTTGATTTTGGACGACAGAAATTTCAACCTACAGTTGGTACTCCAATGGGTACGAATTGTGCACCCTTACTGACCGATTTGTTTTTGTATTCGTATGAAGCAGAATGCATCCAGAACCTTTTAAAAGACAAAAAGAACAAGAATGTGTCCCAAGTACACGGATGCCCTATCCGCACTTTCCTTTACTATGTTCAGTGGACCGTGAAAATGGGGTAAAAACTCTGGCATTAAAATAAGAAAGATCATATCATAGGGAACATGATATGATCTTTCGTCCAGTTTTTTTCAAAAGTGATTATTTTCGAAGGGTTAAATATTTCGCGGTGGTGTCTTGCCATGGCTTTGTTTGGACTTGTTTGTTTGCTTTTTGGCCTTGAATGTTTGTCCCTAATATTTCATTAACTGTGCATTTGCATTCAGGTATCAAATTTATTCGTTCATAGTGTGTTAATTTACGTTTTTGATAGAGTTAAGCCTTCCAATTGATATTTTATCGTATGGTTTTCAATTTTGTGATGTTATGCTATTGTTTCAGAAAAGGGAGAAGGTTTGGTACCATTAAAACGTTTAATCCCGCTGCAAATATTTGCACCTGTCCAAAGTCAGGAATCTGATGTACAGTAGTTGTCGTTTGTTTATGTAATTTATACGTGTTTCTCGTTTCTCGTTTTTTATATAGATTAGACCGTTGGTTTTCCCGTTTGAATGGTTTTACACTAGTAATTTTGGGGCCCTTTATAGCTTTTTGTTCGGTGTGAGCCAAGGCTCCGTGTTGAAGGCCGTACATTGACCTATAATGGTTTACTTTTATAAATTGTTATTTGGATGGAGAGTTGTCTCATTTGCACTCACACCACATCTTCCTATATCTATGTTAACTAAGTTTCAAGATGATTGGACTTCAACGTCATTAAAAACTACCTTGACCAAAAACTTTAACCTGAAGCGGAACAGACGGACGAACGGACGAATGAACGGACAAACGAACGAACGGACGGACGAACGAACGGACGAACGAACGAACGGACGGACGGACGGACGGACGGACGCACAGACCAGAAAACAGAATGCCCATAAATGGGACATAAATAACACCTGGCGAAATTCTTTAATTTTACTTTCAGATATATTGATGATGTCACTGAATTACCCATATTTCAGCCAATACTTGCATCTCATATATCCCAGTGAACTGGAAATTAATGATACAACTGATACAAGGAAGACTGCTTCATATCTTGATCTTTTCCTCAATATTTACACAGATGGACGACTTCACACTAAAATCTATGACAAACAGGACGATTTCTACTTCCCAATTATCAATTTCCCATTTCTCAGCTGTGACATACCCTCTTCCCTATCGTATGGTGTTAACAAATCTCAGTTGATACGTTATGCCTGAGCATGTTCACACTATATACAGGAGTGTACTCATTACACAGAAACTCCAACAAGTGATGAGGAGGAAAAATTAAAAATGATTCTCCGTAAATTTTATAGACACCATCACGAATGAGTTGATTCATACGATGTGCCTGTGTTAAAAAATACTAAGAATATTTTTACAACGTCTTAGATTATATAGTTTTCGAACAGGAAATTCTGTTTTATAGTGCACAATCACTTAGTGCTGGACATATGTACAAATATGAATGTAAAAACATACTAAATCCGAAGATTGAAAGTACGGATTTAACATGTCGTAACGTGAATAAAAAACTGGATGCTCTGAATAAAATTACTCATTGTATTGAGCACGGATTAATTCAGAAACATTTGAAGAATGTTTGAGTTTTGCAGACGGTAGTGCTGCCCAAAGATCTGAAAGAAATAGGGAATCTGTTGAAAAACCTTTGCAATGACTAACATAACAACATAACCACTGGGTCGATGCCACTGTTGGTGAAGTTTTGATTCCCGAGGGTATCACGAGCCCAGTAGTCAGCACTTCCGTGTTGACTTGAGTTAGCATTGATATGTTCATAATTATAAATTGACTGTTAACAAAACATAGAATTTTTGAAATACTAAGGCTTTTCTACCTTCGCACTTTGTTTGGTCTTTTTAACATTTTTTTATTCGAGTCTCACTGATGAGTCTTTTGTATACGAAACTCGCGTCTGGCGTTAATATAAAATTTCAAAAATCCTGGTATCTATAATGAGTTTATTCGCCATGAAATATACTCTAAATCCCGTGTCCTGTCGACATAGTAAGTAAATTCGACTTACATTAAGGAAGTTCGCTACTCAGTTTCAAAATAACAAACTTTTCATAACACAAGTATTTATTGATTAGGGGATAAATAAATGAACAAAAAGAAAACCCCAAAAAAATATATGGGGCAACGGGCTTGTTTTCGAGATATTAGCCATTGAAATGTTTGCGGGAAATGTTCTCTCTTGATTTTTCATAGCTTTATCATTAACAAATTTAAGTTGTCAAAAACTATTAGAAAATAACAAAGAATTTTTAAGACTTTTACAGATGGATTATAATGATACATGAACAAGATTTATAAAAAGGAAAATGGGCAAAAATTGTTAAGGCATTCAAATAGATAAAATTAAATGTTCCCGAAAATCTGACAAAATTCCAAAAACATGACAAGCGAACATCATTAAACCAATTTCCAGCGATTTATTTCCACATACGAAACTCCATGCTTATGCCTTGTCGCAACTTTGCCAGATGATTCAACTTATTTGTTAAAGCTGCGCACAAGCGTACACCATTTTATTCCCAAAATGCGCGCAACTGTTAAGCGCCTCAGCAAACAATGTGGTGGTGGTATGAAGTATATACTAAAAGAACAAAACCTAAAGAAGGAAATGATAAATTCTTCTTGACTCAGGCCTTTACTATTCATAGATAGTCATATATCTGAATTGCAAAAAAAATCAGATAAAACATCGTGATTCTAGGTACGTTATTTTATTTAATGCCATTTTGTCCCAGGTTACAGTTTTTTTTACACTGTTCTGACATCTTTTTTTATTCATTACTGCAGTATTTATGTTATATAGGCACCTACGTTTTAATATTGTAGTTATATTGTCTCAAAGATCAAACTTATTCGTTTAGTGTATGTTTGCCTGTTTTTGCTTAAATATTTTGACCAAGTTAATGTTACACTAATTTCCAAAGTAAGGATAAAGGTTTGGGACTGTTGAAAAGTTAAAACCCGATGCATTTTTATGCATCCATCCTATGTCAGGAGCCTGTTGTTCAGGGGTTTTAGTTAGTGCGGTGCATATGTGTGTCTCATTTCTCGTGTTTTATATAGTTTAAACCGTTGGTGTTGCTGTTTAAATTGTTTTTCTATAGTCATTATGTGCCCTCATCTATACCTTGCTTTTCGTTGCGAGACAATGCTCCGTGTTGAAGGCCATACAGTTGTACATGTACTTTATAATTATTGACTTTTAATACATGGTGACTTGAATGGAGAGTTGTCTCATTGCCACTCACACCACATCTTCTTATTTATATGTGATGTGAGTAATACCCTTTTCTATAATTTTAATTAATGATGTCTAATATACTCATCATAGAAAACCTTTTTTCTTTAACGCTGTTCAACCCTGGAAGTATGTTACTTCAATGATTGAATCGACAAAATAACACCAGACGACCAAAAGTATCATTTATTCATCAAAAAGAAGTAAGTTCGGTCTCCAGCAGTAGCATAAACTCGTAAAACTTATATCCATCGTCCAGAATTGACACAATTTCGACCGACCCTCAGTCTCCAGAAGATAGAAGTTACATTCAGCATCCAGGAGTAAAACAATGTCGACTTACACTCAGTATCCAGAAGTTGTATCAGCCCGTCAGAAGTAACATTCATCATCAAGAGTAACACCATTTCTACTGACACTCAGTCTCTAGAAGTAGCACCAACCTGTCAGAAGTAAAATTCATTCAGCATTCAGAAATTACACCACGTCGAGTGAAGTAACACCTAATTATATAAAGAAACACCCATCCACTAGAAGTAACACCAAACTCAGAGATGAAGACGAACACCATCAGAAGTCACACCAAAGACATCCACGATTGTATCTGTAACATTTTGTATAAAATTCCCAACCGTCTTCTTGTTTCTTTGGAAACTCTGTACTAACACCATGACCAGGACTGAATGCTACTAGTTCACAGCTGAAACTAATAAATTAAAACATAAATAATTTGAGCTAGTAAATTTTTATAGTTTTTAGCTTTAAGTCTTGAATCTTTCTTTAAACTTTCTTATTTGATAACCGTTACTTCCACGACTGAAAGACATGCTTTCTCGACAATATTCCAAAATGTGTCTTCCTCTTTTATTTGATATGCAGACTTTTTGTTTAGAAGATACATGTATAAGAGGTTGAAGAGATATATTTCGACTGGTGGTTTTTGTTTATAATATAAAGGACTAATATAATCAAGTCAATATGACATATGACAGTCTTGATTGGAAAGGGGCCCTTCTTTCCAGTATTACTAAATATTAGGCCATTTTTCTCTATTTTGTATATTCTTATTTTTGTTAATGTTCTCTATTCTTTAATACTTTTATCATAATTGCCTATTTTTCTCTTTACTTTATAACTACTATCATGTTTGCCCATTTTTCTTCATTCGTTATATTTAGCATTTCTTTAATCTCAATCTTTCATCCTCCCTATTTTCGTCCGGTTAACGTTTTTGAACCATATTCAGGCCCTCTTGGATGACAGAGGTAGGATAAGTGAAAAAAGTCACCTTTCTCAATCAATTAAAATTTTTTTAAATTTATTTTAAATAGTACCCATTTCCATGGATTTAGAACAACTTGTCTTCTCGTGGCTATTTCATTTTGTAGTTTGCACAAATTCTACATTCAATCTCTTATATATATCCCGGCGAGGGAAGAACCAAAAATTTGCGAAAGCAAATTTACAGATCTAACATTGTTGGGTTGATATTTAGACGAGTTGTGTATACATTATGTACACAGCCATGTATCACCATCATTGATGGCGATCCGATGGATACATCTGTTGTAGAGTTGTCACTGACTCAGACGTACTTATAAATATAATTATTTTCTATGACTGTATATTACATTAATTTGTAGGATCCTTTACTATAGATAATTTAGCTGATCTGTAACAATACATCTTCATGCCTTATATATCATGTACTGTAGTACGCCGCTAGATTAAAACTGACGAAAAAAGGTAACACACGGCCAGCGAAAGCTCTTTTTTTGAGAGTCCAGGTGGTCGTGTGGTCTAGCGGGACGGCTGCAGTGCAGGCGATTTGGTGTCACGATATCACAGTAGCATGGGTTCGAATCCCGGCGAGGGAAGAACCAAAAATTTGCGAAAGCAAATTTACAGATCTAACATTGTTGGGTTGATGTTTAGACGAGTTGTATATACATTATGTATACAGCCATGTATCACCATCATTGATGGCGATCCGATTGATACATCTGTTGTAGAGTTGTCACTGACTCAGACGTACTTATAAATATAATTATTTTCTGTGACTGTATATTACATTAATTTGTAGGATCCTTTACTATAGATAATTTAGCTGATCTGTAACAATACCATCTTCATGCCTTATATATCATGTACTGTAGTACGCCGCTAGATTAAAAATGACTAGGAAAGGTAACACACGGCCAGCGAAAGCTCTTTTTTTGAGAGCCCAGGTCGTCGTGTGGTCTAGCGGGACGGCTGAGTGCAGGCGATTTGGTGTCACGATATCACAGTACATGGGTTCGAATCCCGGCGAGGGAAGAACCAAATTTTCGAAGCAATTAGATCTAACATTGTTGGGTTGATGTTTTAGACGAGTTGTATATACATTATGTACTCAGCCATGTATCACCATCATTGATGGCGATCCGATGGATACATCTGTTGTAGAGTTGTCACTGACTCAGACGTACTTATAAATATAATTATTTTCTGTGACTGTATATTACATTAATTTGTAGGATCCTTTACTATAGATAATTTAGCTGATCTGTAACAATACCATCTTTATGCCTTATATATCATGTACTGTAGTACGCCGCTAGATTAAAACTGACGAGGAAAGGTAACACACGGCCAGCGAAAGCTCTTTTTTTGAGAGCCCAGGTGGTCGTGTGGTCTAGCGGGACGGCTGCAGTGCAGGCGATTTGGTGTCACGATATCACAGTAGCATGGGTTCGAATCCCGGCGAGGGAAGAACCAAAAATTTGCGAAAGCAAATTTACAGATCTAACATTGTTGGGTTGATGTTTAGAAGAGTTGTATATATATATATATATATATATATTATATATGACGGATATGACAAACGCAACACCAGATTATCCTTTTTAGTTCTCAATTGCATGTATTACTTCATTTATAAACTAAAGTTTGAAACTTGTTTTGTCTTCTGTACTATTATTTGTCTGGGTTTTTTTTTTTGCAATGGCGTTGTAAGTTTATTTTCTATCATTGAGTTTGAATGTCCCTCTGGTATCTTTCGTCCTTCTTGAATTGATTATGTCATGTTTTATGTTCAAATCATGAGGTTTCACAGAAACTCTGCTTTCCTCTAACTTAAGGATAGTAGTGACTTCTTCTTACCGACGCCCAAATGATTGATAACTAGATGAGCCCGTTCTGTTTGGCATGTTTAGAGTTCTGATTTGTACCTTCTGATTTGCTATATACATTATGTGATACTCGAGTACTCATTAACATCCCTAATTCAAAATACACATATGCTGATGAACTTAAAAAACGCATCACACGCTTTGTTAAAATTATGCTAAGTTAATTCAGGTATGAATTTTTCTAAACAGAAAGAAGTATCATGGTAGGCATGAATAGTAGTAACTTAGGCACAATCACGTAAATAAATGTGTGATGCGTTTTTAAAGTTCGTCAGCATATGTGTATTTTGATTAAGTATATCAACAAGTACTCGAGTACTCGAGTATTTTTACCGAGTATCGATTACCAAAATGATACTCGACTAATCGGAACCTTAGAACTTAAAAATGTTTTGCTGCAAGAGATTCTTTAATATGCATTTCAGTATAATGGAATCATTTATAGCGTTAATCTCTCAGCCATGATATTCGACGACTTATTTAACAGCTGACGTGTTGGCCTTATCGATGTCTCGCAAGTTACATTTCGTAATAGAGCAAAAATTGGCACACGTTGTCATCCCATATTGATCTAGTCATGAGTAGTTATCAATGAATTTCGTCTGCTGTATAATTGCTGTTTGGAGTTTTTGACGTGAAATTTTAATAGTAATAGCACGTTCACGCATTCCTACGTACAGTACTCTGATGGCCTGATTTACATTTTTATAACACAGTCTCGGCAATATGAAAATTCAATATTTGCAATTGTTTACTGATTTAAGCGTTGGTAGTGATTAAGAGAATTTTTTCACCAAGAATTTTTTTCTGAGTTTCAAATGGAAACTTAAGACGTTCGTGCAATTCAATAGTCCGTTATGTTGAATAACCTGCGGTAATTCTGGTATGAATTTTTCTAAACAGAAAGAAGTATGGTAGGCGTGAATAGTAGTAATATAGGAACAATCACGTAAATAGATTTGTATCAAGAACCCACAATAGATGTGCTAATTAAATGTAACAAAATTCTATAAAAGTAACAATAGTAGAGCAAATTGTAATCTATATACTACAATGGATTCATTATTTATCATTGTTTTCGTTGATTTCGATGGAACAAGTGAACCACGAAACTAAATGTTCATCGAATGAGATATTTTAAATAGACTTGTACGCAGACTTCCGCAAAATCACGAAATTAAATATCTACGAAAATGCAAGTTTTTCTCAATCCACGAAAATTGGTACCCACGAAAATAAATGAATCACATGTACAGTACCTCCTATTCACAATATAAATAGGAAATTCAAATCGTGTACTATGTATCTAAAATACATATACTGCGTTTTCTTTCGGGTCTAGCTTTCCACTCTCTTCAAAGTAAAGACAGGTGCCTTATTTCACTTCTGTTTTGAGTTTTGGTGTTGTACGCGATATGTCTGAAGTTCCTAATTCGCGTATTCTTTTTTTTTTTAAAGTTGTTCACATAATTGGAGGAATGACAATAAAAATGAACCAAAAAAATACCTTTGATAATGAAAATTATGTCCAATGCATGAGAGTAGCATATCACACATGATAGCACATTGCAGCAATGATGATTTCTTTGAGAGTATAATGTCCAGGACGGCTTTATAGTTTGTTGAACATTGGACGAAACTACCATCAAATAGTTTGTTCAAAACTGGAAAAAAAACCATATTCAAATACATGTTCGGATATTTTAGTTCGTAATGATCAAATGAATCTTACTGTAAGTCTTTATAATTCGGTAGATGAAATGAGTTAAATGTGAATCCGTGATGCGGGTACTATAGAAAAAAATGCGATACACAAATAAAATAGACCCTATGCCAAAGTGTCATCTTATTGTTGAATGTGTGTATGATTGTATAAACTATGATTGTGTATTTGTTTTTAAGTTACAATGTATCTGCTCAATTTTGAAATGTTGTTTTGTTTTATATGATAATGGATAATATTGTAACAGTGTTGTCTATGAATGTAAGGGGTCTTTTTTCTAATTCAAAAAAGAGAACAGATGTTTTTGATTGGGCGAAGGGCAAAAATGCTTCAGTAATTTGCTTTCAAGAAACCCATAGTCATAAAGATATTGAAAAAAAATGGGAAGAGGAATGGGGAAATAAATGTTTTTTCAGTCATCATAGTAACAAAAGTGCAGGTGTCAGTATTATGTTTAAAATAGGTCTTGATTTTGAAGTGCATAATTCTATTATTGATATAGATGGTCGTTATATTATTTTAGATTTATCCTTGTCAAGTCAACGCATTACTCTTGTTTGTTTGTATGGATTTAATACTGATGAACCTTCATTTTTTAATGATATATAAAGAAACTTCAAATACTAGCTTTTTATTATGTGGGGACTGGAATGTTGTACAAGATACAAACATAGACACTTACAATATTATTCATAATAGTAACCCAAACTCACGAAAAAAGATTGAAGAAATAGTAGAAAGTCTTGAGTTATTAGATCCTTGGCGGACTTGTTATCCAAACGATAGAAAATATACATGGCGTCAATGCTCACCCATAAAACAAAGTCGGCTTGATTTTTTTCTAGTCACAGAGGATCTGTTTTCACTCATGAAAAATACTAGCATTATTCCTGGGTATAAGACAGATCATTCTGCTATTATTTTCACCTTTTCTGCCAGTTTAGCAAAGCGGGGAAAGGGATATTGGAAATTTAACTCCCAACTGTTACGAGATTTAGACTATATCAAAAAAGTTAAAACATGTATAAATGAGAGTATTTTAGAATATTATGAATCAGGCAACATAGATGATCCTTTAAATGTTAAACTCTCATGCAATGATCAAGTATTTTTTGAGTTGATAAAAATGAAAATTAGATCTTTGACTATTGGTATCAGTATTCAAAAAGCGAGAGAGGAAAAAGCTGCAACACTTTTACTTGAAAATGACATTCAAAATTTGGAAAATTGTATGAACATATCTCCTGATGGTCAAATTCATGCAGCTTTAAACCAGAAAAAGTTAGAATTAGAAAATATTAGAGAAAAAAAAATTGAAGGTGTTTTTTTAAGATCCCACGCTAACTGGCAAGAGAATGGGGAAAAGTGTTCAGAGTTTTTTTTGTAAATTGGAAAAGAAAAATTTTATTAAAAAAACAATAACTGAGCTCATAGACGAAAAAGGAAAACATATCTCAGATCAATCTAGAGTTTTACAAGAAGAAATGAATTTTTTTAAAACATTATACTCAAGTAAAAATCTGGAATGTGATGATGAATCCTTTTTCAAGCACAATGTTAAACTCACAGAAGATGAGAAGGATTTGTGTGAGGGTAATATTTCTTTTAAAGAATGTGCAGAATCACTTAAATCTATGTCAAATGGAAAGAGTCCAGGCTCAGATGGGTATACTGTAGAATTTTACAAAGTCTTTTGGCGAGATATTGGACCTTTTCTTTTTAGATCGTTACATTTTGGCTATGAAAATGGGGAATTTTCTAAATTTCAGTATCAAAGTGTCATTACATGTATTCCAAAAGAAGATAAAGATGGACGTTATTTAGCTAATTGGCGCCCAATTAGCCTTATGAATACTGACACCAAGATTGCTTCTGCTGTGATTGCTAATAGAATAAAACCTGTTTTACCATCTATTATCAGTGACTGTCAGAAAGGCTTTATAAAGGATAGATTTATGGGTGAGAATACACGTTTATTGTATGATTTGATGCACTATTTAGAAAAACATAACAAAACTGGTCTTTTACTACTAGTAGATTTTGAAAAGGCTTTTGACTCTATTGAATGGTCTTTTTTGAAAAAAGCATTGAAGAGTTTCAATTTTGGACCATCTATATGCAAATGGTTTGAAGTATTTTATTTGAAAGCATCAAGTTGTGTTATAAATAATGGCCATCTTTCAAGCTTCTTTAATTTGGAGAGAAGCTGTAGACAAGGTGACCCCCTCTCCCCTTACCTTTTTATTATAGGGGTTGAGCTACTTTCTATGAAAATAAGGTCAAACCCCAAAATAAAGGGAACTTTTGTTCATGAAAATGAATCCCTTTTGAGTCAATATGCTGATGACACTTTCCTTGTTTTAGATGGAACTGAAACCTCTTTGAGAGAGACTTTAAATTGTTTTGACTCTTTCCAAAAAGTATCTGGGTTAAAAATTAATTCTTCTAAAACTAAAGCTGTGTGGGTTGGGAATAAAAAGTATTCAGATCTGATTCTTTGTCCTGATTTAAAACTTCAGTGGTGCTCTTCAAATTTTAAGCTTTTGGGAATTGAATTCTCTTTAGATCTTGAAAGTATGCCAGAAATTAATTTCTCCAAAAAGATAAAGGAAGTGTCAGGCATTCTTAAGAGTTGGCAACATAGAAAATTAACCCTAATGGGAAAGATTACTGTTATTAAGACTTTGGCACTTCCAAAACTAATTCACCTGTTGACTGCACTACCCAACTTGCCAGAGTCAAAATTAAATGAATTGAATACTTTATTCTTTCAATTCATATGGAATGGAAAACCTGATCGAATTAGACGAAGTACTTTAATTGGAGATATTCCACAAGGAGGTTTAAATATGATTAATATCCATTATTTTAATATATACCTTAAGATTGGCTGGATAAAGAGGTTTTCATCCAATTTATATGGTAGTTGGCAATCATTGTTATTAAAAAGCCTCGAACAGTATGGTGGAGAAAGAGTATTGCATTTTCAAAAGGAGAAACTCAGAGAAATCTCTGATAGTCTTAGCAATCCTTTTTGGAAGGATGTATTTTTTAGCTTTCATGTAGCAAGGCCTGCTACCAATATCTCTGTTCAAGATATTTTGTCATTAGATATTTTAAATTTTGCACCTCTAGTAGATTTTCCGTACTTTATTCAGTGGCAGAGAAGGGGAGTGCAGTCTTTGTTTGACCTTATTAACTTAGAGACTAAGGACTTTTGTAATTTTGATCAGATAGGACCAAGACTTCAAACAAATAATTTTTTAAAGTATTATGGTCTCATTGCAAAGATTCCAAAGTATATGAGAGAACATATCAAAGAAAACATTGCTCATGTAAATTTTGAAACTTTTAACTGTATTGATAATTTTTTGGAAAGATTATTGTGTAACAAAAAGGCAAAGTTTGTATACAAAGATCTTGTTGACAGAAATGTGCAACTGCCAACAGAAAAGTTCTTACAATGGGAGCAATTACTAGGTATTGAAATTGCAGATTGGTCAAAATATTATATTATTTTAAGAAAATCATGTAAAGACACTTATTTAGGGACTTTTCAATACAAATTTTTACACAGAATAATTGCAACAAATACTTTCTTGTATAAAGTTAAACTTAAAGATTCAAAGCTTTGTACTTTTTGTAAGATTTCTGATGAAACCATGGAGCATTTATTCTATGAATGTCCAATAACACATTTTATATGGCAATCTTTTTCACAAAAATTGAAAAGATATTTTGTGAACTTTACATTATCTAAGAAGCATATTTTTCTTAGTCTTCAAAATGAGAGTTTACTGTTGAATTTGATCATTATTATTGCAAAGAACTATATATACAAATGTAAGTTGTATGAAAAGAAACCAAGTATTATAGGACTATTAGCAAAAATAAGAAAATATCAGGAAAATGAACATTATATAGCAAAGAAAAATGGTACCACACCTTATTTTCAAAAATTCTGGGCCCCAGTAGATTACATTTTTACTGATTAGTAATAATTACTTTTGATTCAAATCATATAAAATAAAAAAAAAATGAAACTTAATTTATAAAGAGCAGATCTTTACAAGGATAACATTTTTCTTTGCAATACACAAGTTGATATATATGTTTTGTTAATGCAATTGCGAGAATGTGTGTGTGTATGTGTGTGTGTTTTCTTTTCCCCTTTTTATTATAATGTTAATATTCAAATAATATATATTCACAGTAGAAGAAAACAAAATGTAGTCAATTTTTTGTTGTATATATTAAACCCCTTAACACCATAGTCAGGTGGTGATGTAAAGGGATTGTAAAAGCCTGACTACTGAAAAAAAAAAAAAAAATAAAAAAAAAAATAAAATAGACCCTATAGATAATTATAAATTATGGTTGTCCTCAATTATAACTCTTTATTAAGATCACTATTATATTTAATAGATATTCCAGATACAAATATGTAATACATGACCACATAGAAGTGTATAGATAAAAAACGGACAAATCAATAAACTGTGAAAAACTACAAAGGATATTTTTAAAGCGCTTTGATATGTTTCCGGGGACCACCCAAATCGAAAGCCTCTCGAATACGAATACCAATACTTCATTTAACTAATTAACAGCAAAAAAAGGCCATGTAACATATGATTATAACTAATAGACATTAGTAAGAAAAAACAATAATGCAAATGTTTGCAATAATGTGGTTTTGATTATTTCAGTTATTGTAAATTATTTAAAGCCACAATGTTGCATATTTTTTCATGGTCACAAGACAGAAGCCAAATAAAACTGTTTTCTGTATTTTGATTTTTGAACATATTACATATATTTTAAAAAGAATATAACACTAAATTGTCGCTGTTGTTCGAATGCTGGACATTCCGTCAGAAATTTTTTAGGACAAAAATTACATATGCTCTTCTAAAGTTCGTTTGGATTAGACATATGATAAACAATAACATTTGTACTGAAGCGGTTTAGAAATTTAGAAAAGGAAACAATTTTACATTCTATCTGTACCTTCCATTCTCCTACATTTTCCTGATTTGTGTATATTCCTATGCCTCTTATTATAAAATTAGGATAGTTCCACCCGATTATAGCATTTTTACCAATGATACGTCCTGTTCCTATCCATTGCTCTCCGCTTTTGACACTGATCCAAAATGGTCGGTATTCATCACATTTACAAACGTCAGGAGTTTGGTTAAAGACCACTCGCTGGCTCGTCCCTGTAAGGGAATCATCCAACCGTCTTTTGATAGCTGATTTTGTATTATTCTCGCCACCAATGATTAAATTATACATGGGCTTTTTGGGGTCTCCAACTTCTGAATTTGACATAACAGTTGAAGCCCCTCCACACGCCTTCACCTCGAATGTCATTGTCGTAATTCCAGTTAAATCAAGACCATATCTGTTGACATCAACAACATATTGCCAAAAATCAACAAAGTAAAAAAAATTCTTTGTTCCAATGTTTGGTGTTGTAAATGTATTTTCAATTACCAGTCATATAAATGATAAATATAAACGAATCCAGTTCATTCAGAGTAAGACAGGAAAAATATGATAAAAAAGGAGGATAAAATATTTGTTCTAAGTGGCTTAAAAAGAGACAAAAAGAAAAAGAAAACAACGAATAAAAAAACAGTACATCAAGCATTAAAACGAACATTTAAAACAACAGGGAAAGAAGTAAAATCTCATTTACCTTTTAAAAATATTTTGTTATGGCATACTTTTTAAAATTCAGTTAAAATAAGAGTGACACGTTAATCAGGTTAGTAACAGAAGTGTTTATTAAAAAGTCATCGTTTCTATCTGTTCGGAATCAGCACAGCATAAATAATGAAACTTATATAAAAAAAACAAGATGTGGTATGATTTCCAATGAAACAACTCTCCACAAGAGACCAAAATGACACCGTAATTAACAACTATAGGTGACTGTACGGCCTACAACAATGAGCAAAGCTCATACCACATAGTCAGCCATAAAATGCACCGAAACGACAATGTAAAACCATTCAAACGAGTTAATCAGTTGTAAAGATCTAACTACATTTTTGTAATTGTAATTGTGATTGCAGTGAAAACAAAACAAAATTATGGTCTTCAATGTTCTTCAACTTCGTACTTTATTTTGCCTTTTTACCTGTTTTGGACTCACTGATAAGACTTTTATAGACGAAATGTGCGTCTGGCGTAAATGCAAAACTTAATCCTGGTATCTATGATGAGTCGATGATATACAATGTTTTTTTATATAGTTCTCAGAAAAACGAGTATACTGTGTAAATAAAACAAACATGATCATAGCTTTAAATTAAAGAGTGATTCGAAATCAGGCATCCTGAATTTTAATTTTCAAATAAAATTATTAACGGGACATTTGTCTATCACAAAAGATCCCATTTTTTCTTTAGAGACCTACAATTTAATTTTAGCAAAGACAACCGGAGAGTATTTTTTTCAAAAAACTGAGAGGGGAGAAAATGAAAATTCTGTTTTATACAAAATAACTTAACACAAAAATATGTACATGCATGTAATTCAAACCTGTTTGAATTACGTCTAAATATTGAAAACATGTATATAAGACATGTATGCATTAAGCAATATTATAGGGTTATTGCATGAATATTGGGGAATATTGTTCCGAGTAGAATTTTATGTTCTACGAGGGACAATATTCCCCAATATTCATGCAATAACCCTTTTATTGTATAGCAATATAATATTTGAAAGTAAAAATTGGTTTAAACTAAGATTTTGTCGTTGATGACGTCATGAATTTTGAAGATTTATTGCACTAGTGCAATATTATAATTTATTGCACGCTAACTTTTGGTTACTGTCTGTGGGAAATAATATATTGTTATGCAATAAAATAAGTTATCTTTTGTTAGTCTTACCTAAAGTCTTCAAAGCAACAATACTCAAGAGGAAAAATCTTTGACCAAAAGCCATCTTCTACTCATTCAGCCAAATTCTTGTAGAATTATGTAATATTTCTCTTCTATTCTGATATAAATAACAACAACATATATGAAATATTTAACAAAAGTTGATATCGTTATGAAAGACCGTGTATAATTCCATAACAGCATTTTATTGGAAAATTAAGAACACGGGTGTCGTATAATTTTTCATTTGAAATGATCGGAGATTTTCGGAATGGGAAATATTGTAAATGAACCCAAGATCTGACGGCTTTCAAATAAATAGTAAAATCTCTCTGAAAACTGCTAAAAATATTTGCAGTTGTTTTTTTATGTCCAGTTTAAGATATGTCAATAAATTTAAAGGACGATAAATATTAAAACAATTTATCAATTTGGTTATTTTTGGTGGAACAGAGGGTTGACATCGAATATGACAACTGAAAGAGATAAGTGCAAGGCACTGTATAAACGCCGGATGATAAATTCAATAAACTTTGCAGTCCTGACTGTCTCCCTTGGATATATCGTCAAATTCCTTTTTCCACAAATACATGTATATTCATATAAAATGTATATTTGACTTTAAAGTCGAAGATGTATATCGAAATTTCCAACTTGATATATTACACAATAGAAATACTAAAAATACACGCAATTTTTGTACTTAAATTCATATTATCAGAATTCCATGGGTGTTCTTATAAAAACTTGCAATACTTAGATAATTCTAAACAGATTATTTGTCAGTTTAGTTGAGTTAATTTCCATTTTCCGTGTATAAAGTATTGTATTAGTCGAACTACCTATGACGTCGTTATAGCATTTATCTTGAATAGCCTTTCAAGACCGTCATAATCATGAGTTATTTGGAATAGTAGTGTGAAATATTTGTAAAATTTTGTGGATCTCGTTTCATATAATTGTATGAATTTCAAAATTAAATGTGAACAATAAAAATATGTCACTGCTTGTTATGCACTTTATTGTTGTTAAAGGGAGTTGGTCGTTGTTATTCTGCGGTCTACATGCGTTTCTTTTTGTTGATTTGATCTTCCGTTTGTTTGCACTGCATTCCTGTCACGTAAGGTTGCCATTTTAAAGATGTTTTTAACATTGCCATATAAGCATGAGGCTTGGCTAGACATAAAACCAGGTTCCACCCACCATTTTCACAAATAAGGTATGTTTGTTTTTGTTGTGTGTCAGTGTTTCTGTTGTTCCCGTTGTTTTTTTTTATCTTATAGTTGGTGTGTTTTCCTCGCTTTTATTTTGTGACCTGCGTTTTCCCAAAACCGATGGAACATTCTCATCGAAAATTAAAACCACTTAAAGATCCCACTCCTAAATTATTGAAAACAGTTATTCTGCATTGACAATATTATCTTAGTATACTAGATACATCCATTCATTAAATAAAGATGAAGTGAACCTTTCTGAATGAATTTAACTTAAAAAACTATTATTACTATAGATAGGTGTTAATATAAGAAGGTTTTATCATATTTTGATGCTTTTTTGTATCAAATTCACCATGCTGTCAATGTTGTAAATTTGTTATTTTTCTCAGTTTTAAGAACAAACTGCATATTATTTTAACTTTTTGGGGATAAATGATTGAAAAAATACTTATCTAAGAAATTTGAAAAGACAAAAAAAAATATGGGATGAACATGATCTTGTTAAATAATTTTTTGTACCCCCTCATCTATTTTCACAAAATTTTGTCTTAAAAGACTGACTTGATTGGACGTAAAATTTGAAAACTGGAATACTCAAAAACTATTCATTATAAATATACATTTTTTTCACAGAGATATGTTTGATTATAATATTTTAAAAATTCATTAATATTTTCTTCTTGTATCACATGTTTAGGAAATAATTCCAGAACGAGATTTCAATGAGACTGAAACGTCAGAAGAATACATCCTTAATCTAGACAAAAACAATAAATACTGATGAACCATATCCACAAACGTGAAACACTGAAAAACCGGTGACTTAGGACAGGTACAAACAAATGCAGCAACTTTAATTGTTTTAACAGGCGACAACTTTAACCCTAACCCGGAACAATCGTGTAGCATTACAACATAGAAAGACACATGATGAAAACATCAAAGGCACAAACAACTCTATCAAAAAGTCATACAAAAAAGGGAGTAGAAATACACTGAACGAATAAAGTTTGTCTATGATACAAAATAAATGCAATATTTATAAAAAGAAGGGAGATGAAAAACATCAAGCTTCATTAAATAAACAAATACGTAATTTTATTTAGCAGACCAATCAAATCGAAGTGTGGGTCTGTATCTGAACTCATCGACCATTATGTAAATTATTTTCTTATACCAATTAGTACTTCAAAATGTACAGAGCCTTTTCATAGACCTTAGCAGAGAAAATATATAGTCTACGCATAATATATATTTTGTGCGCTCAATTTAACTATATCGTGTGCACAAATTATTATTTTGCGCGCTCAATTAAAAGGTATTTTGCGCACAAACAAATTTGTGTGCGATCAATTTAAAATTATGTGAGCTTGATAAAGATGTATTGTGAGAAGAGAAGTAAATGATACAGAATTTTCACTAGGTAGGCCGTTCCTATGTCATTGTTCAGTGAGAATTAAGTATTTTATAAGGTTTTTTTTGCCTTTGGGTTAGATTAAAGCAATATGAAAGGTATTTACATGAAAGGGAAACTTAAAAAGAAATGGTACAGGAATGTTATTGATCGCTTATACTCGGGCAAGGATTTGAATAGGACAAACTCTTAATCAACAGTTTCCGTACATTGAAATCTACACAACAAATTCGCAGCAGTGTCAAGATTAAATGTAATATATTTATATATATTTGAAACTTCTTCTTCTTATTCACATTACTTTTACCACATTTGTTAATTATTAAACATAAAACAAATGCAATTAGCGCGTCTATATACATTTGAAAAAAGAACTCTTAGAATAATTTTTTTACAGTTTAGTAGTTACATATAAATTCGAAAATACCAAGAAATATGTTTTGTACTTTTTACCAATCGGACGAGCATAGCCATTTCCAATAAACTTCTTATAGTTTGTATCACATCATTGTGCTATTAAACCATAAAGGTTAACCACTATTGATCATATCTAATCTTGCCACATGTGCTTGCATGTTCCAAGTCAAGAGTCACTAATTCAGTGGCTGTCTTTAGTTGCTGCCTTCTAAATTTGTTTTTGTTTATTGATCCATCATATTTGAAGCTGTATGTTTCCTCCGTTGAACTTTTTTCCACTATGTTATGTCGATGCCATTTATAGCTTACTAAACGGTATGGGTTTAGCCTTTGTTCATGTCCGTATGATGAGGATTTATTGATGGTCACATCAAGTAACTTTGGATAGTTGTCTCATTGGCAATCATACTACATCTGTTCTAACTAGTATTTGTATAAAGTATACTTTGTCTACGGAAATGGAACTTCATTTTTTTTAATAATTTTATTATTGATCGACGAAAAAAAAATGAATGATATAACTTTTGAATTAGACGAACCTACAGAAGCGTATAAGCGCCACCCAATTGTTTTTTATGTTTTTTTTTCATATGCTTGCGTTATATCGTGAACATTTACGATATAACGCAAACATAAGTTTTATTTGATCTCTTATTTAAGTTTCAAGACAATAACCATCAATCTAATAATCGTAAACATATTCTGAGATTTAACAAACGATTTTTTTTATATCAAAATCAAATAAAAAAAGAATTTTTATCTGAGTGATTCATTTAATAGCAGAAGGATCATTTTGTCTATATTACTTACTAGTGTCACAATTCTATTACATTATATTTACATTCCTAAATCAGAATTTTCAAAATCTTAGACATTTAATTAATATATGCAAATACCTTATCTATTTTCTTGTTGAAGTTTGCAATATCTGATAAAAGAAAAAAACATTCTGAATTTGTGCATTCAAGTATTTCCCGTATTTCCATGCATATTTTTTATTTATTATAATGAAAGCGTCAGAAAAGGCTTTGACCTTATTCAAATTTTGACAGCTGACGCGAATTTTAATGGGATCTTGTATAAACTCCCGCGCTGCCACCACGCATGATAGATCGAGCGAGTGGGGAGATTTAATTTTACTAAATTTTATTTGAACCTACAAATAGATGAAACTTGTATTACCGATGCTTTATTTGTTGATATACTGAAATATTTTTTAAGAATAACTTAGTATAACCCATATACGTAAAAAGGGCATCGTAAACTAATAGCATTGATTGCATTTGACAAAAAAATGCTGACAAGTGCTTACTGTTGAACCAATAGTTATGAAAACCAAATACATAAGTCTAGGAGACATGCTTACTAGATCAAAGTTTAAGACTGAAACGAAAATTGACAGTTGGATCTCAGATGATGATAGATTCGTCATGATAATCCATATCTATTCGCTGTTTTAGAATCTAATGCATTCTGGGCAGTATTTCGAAAAGCGTACACCAAAACGTTGTGATTGGTTTAAAATGTGATAAACAATAGAAATTCAACCAATGACGTAACGTTATTTTCATTTTGGTGTACGAACAACGAGATTACCCATAGTCCTTTAGATTCTGAAAAGGCAAATTGATGAATCATATATAGATATAGGAAGATGTGGTATGAGTGCCAATGAGACAACTCTCCATCCAAATAACAATTTATAAAAGTAAACCATTATAGGTCAAGGTACGGCTTTCAACACGGAGCCTTGGTTAACAACGAACAGAAAGCTTTTAAGGGCCCCCAAAAATACTAGTTTAAAACCATTATAACGGCAAAACCAACGGTCTAATCTATATAACAAACGAGAAAAGAGAAACTACATAAACAGACGACAACTTTTAATTTAACATGTTCTAGTGTATGAATAATTCTGACTTTTGGATTAATTTAAAGGAATGCATTCTAAAGACCATCACAAGCTTTGACTGCTGACATTTTAAACTGATATCGGGTCCTATCAGGCAAAATTTGTTACGTGCGTGATCGCATAGGCGTTATTTGATAAAAAAAAATGATTACACATATATTTTCACTTTAACATTTGTAGTGTTTCCATAGTCATAAATGTTGGAATGTTTAGGATCACACAACCAATTCAAACATCGAGCCATATTCTAACGATCTTGTTGCTTAACTAAAGAAATGAATACAAAATAGTTGCAGAATGGTATAATTTTAGCCAAAAATTGATTTGTCTATTAATTTGTAGTACTTTTTCTTAGGGTAAATGTGAAACGTTGTATATTCGTAAAGGTTTTACAGAGTCAATGGGCTGCTATTTATTCGATGGTGACTCTTGATCGTTATCTTTCTCTTAAAGATTTATGCATTGGTTATGAATTGGCATAACAAAAAATATATACTAAAGATTCGGGATATAAATAGTTTTCTATAAGTTAAACTTCAGCTCAAGCTGTTTAATTACTCACATTAGATGATTTTTTTGTTTTAAAATGGTAATACATGACAGCTAAACAACAACACTTTCTTTATGATAGTTTTAGCTTCAAAGAATTCTAGTACTGGTGAAGCTAACCACTGATCGTATGCAGGAATTACAATGAAACAATTATTCGATTACAAAGCTGCAAGCCCGAGTTTGTCTTGTTTGTAATTTGTATAGACTGGTTTTGGACACATACTGAAGGGATGATAAGTTACTGCTTTCTGCATACCAACTACCAATAACTAAAAACAAAATCGGCGTAACTAGACCCTTTATAATCCAAGAAACGATATACCTTTAACAAGTATTGTTAACTCTCTTTGGACATTTTATACTTGTATGTTTTACTATCTGCGTTTTTGTTACTTAATTTTAAACGTTTCTAAAGAACCATTAAATTTTCACAATTCTGTGATCTTTCTTCTCTTACTTTTCTGTATGAATAATATGAGACAGTGGTACACGTCATTTAGACAGAAATTACGATACGAATAACTAATAGACTCTTACATGCCACAGCGTATGGTTTCATGTGATAGTAAAATGTGTTTTATTTTAAAAAAAAAATCGCTTTTAAAATTATCGATATGTTATGATGTCCGTTGATGTTATTTGTTGTCATAAATTAACATGTCATTGGTTTAGAAAGTGTCTGAGGTTCTGTGATCTTTTCTGAAATCAAACTGAGTGTTTGAATATTTATCTTTCATTTACGATGTAAGCTTCTCATTAAGGACAAAACTTGATATTTTTGTAATACAATTTACAAGTGATATTCCCCTATAGTTAGATGGGTCGGACTAACTATCCGACTTAGAACGATGAGTTAAAAAAAGGTTTATTCCAGTGTGCTCAATAAATTCCCGTTTTTCCAATATCAAGTTAAATAATTTTGAAATAGACGTCAATGTAACAAGACTGCTATGTTTAATTGTTTCAGTTATGATTTAAAATGGTTCACTGGTGTTCCCTTTTTTAATGCATTCAATGCAGGCTTCATTTCCGTTATTGCTATAAATTTAAATGTCCCAGCATGCAGAATTGTATGAGGTTCTTTTTTCCCCCGAGTTTCCATCCTTTGATGCTGTTTTTATTGTGTATGTTTGAAATGTATGTATATATGTTTATTATACTAATACATGTTGTTCACAAACTACAAAGTTTATATAACAATAAAATATTTTATTTTATTTGATTTGATTTATACTTTTTTCAAATTTTGTTATATCCACCGAAACAAATTCCTTGATCTTAAATATGTTATAGTTTTATCAATATCTTTAAGTGATTCTTTTCTACCATCCTATGGTCTTATTCATAATCTTCAAGAGATATTTCCAAAATGCTGAGGAATTGCTCACAGAGTATTTGAAAGTTTAACATAAGTTGTTCTTTATATTTCCTTTGTGTCTGTTTAACAATTTCCTGTAAGTTATAAAAATATCTCTGTAATACCATAGCCGTATTTGTCATTACTTATTTTTGGAATATTTGGTCCTCAATGCTCTTCAACTTTATACTTGTTTGTCTCTTGACAATTTTGATGCCTCTGCTGGTGGACTATAAGTCCCCGAGGGTATCACCAGCCCAGTAGCCAGTACTTCGGTACTGGCATGAAAATACGGATTGTTTGTGTTATTAAAATTTGCTGTTACAAAATGATAGAAATTATTATAAATTAAGGAATGTATCTCTTTCATGCAAAGCTCTGATTTCTTTCACGAATTTGGCTATACTTTTTGAACCTTTTGGATTATAGCTCTTCGTCTTTTATATAAGCTTTGGATTTCAAATATTTTGGCTACGAGCATTACTGAAGAGACATGTATTGTCGAAATGCGCAAGAAAATTGGTACCTTTAATTTTATTAGGGGAACGGAATTGATGTTTGTCCGTTTGTTTGGTATGAAGATCCGTTATAACAGATACACGCTTGATAAAGCTTAGTTGGTCTAGCGAAATATTGCGTTTATGTTCATGCTTTTGTAAATGTTTTAAAAATTCGTATATTTACATACTAAATAGTGTGTTAAAATAACATTGTTAGGCAATCTATAATTTTATTTGTGTAATTGAATTAATCTCTGATTAATCCACACTCCCATAGATTTGTATCTCATGTGCTGATATGTATAGGCATTTATATATATATATCCTTTACTATAGATAATTTAGCCGATCTGTAACAATAACATCTTCATGCCTTATATATCATGTACTGTAGTCCGCCGCTAGATTAAAACTGACGAGGAAAGGTAACACACGACCAGCGAAAGCTCTTTTTTTGAGAGCCCAGGTGATCGTGTGGTCTAGCGGGACGGCTGCAGTGTAGGCGATTTGGTGTCACGATATCACAGTAGCATGGGTTCGAATCCCGGCGAGGGAAGAACCAAAAATTTGCGAAAGCAAATTTACAGATCTAACATTGTTGGGTTGATGTTTAGACGAGTTGTATATATATACATATCCGATATCATCTGTGAAACGGTTATTCCATAAAAGTCAACCAACTCGTGAAAGCGTCCGTAAAATAACTTCACCATTTGGAACTCTTGGTTTAATAGCTTCCTTGTGAGCAGCAACCCTATATCAAGGAAAATTATGTTAGGATGCAAAAGAAGATATAGAAACTCCAATCATGTATGATGTATCTGAAAAAAATCAAATAACGTGTTCTGTTTCGGTCGAACTTTCCTCTCTTCAAAGTAAAAATGTAAAAAAAATGTGCCTTATATGACGTCTGTTTCGGATTTTGGTATTTCACGCGATATATCTGAAGTACCTATTTTAATTGTTCAAATAATTTGGAGGAATGAAAAACAAAAACAAAAACAGAAACCTACCTTTGATTATGATAATTATATCCGATGCATGAGAGTAGCGTATCACACATGACAGCACATTGTAACAATGATGTTTTCTTTGAGAATAAAATGTTCAGGACTGCTTTATAGTTTGTTGTACATTGGAGGAAACTACCATCAAATAGGTTGTTCACAACTACAAAACATATTCAAACACATGTTCGGATATTTTAGTGCGTAATGATTAAATGAATGATCTTACCTTGGAGTGCTGTCTTGCTCAAATGGCATTGAACCTTTCACTCTATAATAAGGACATACATCCACGTATCTGAGATTTTTTTCTCGTTTTTCGATTTGCTTTTTTTCCTGTTTTTTAGTTGTTGTATCTGTTTTGCTTGAATTTGTACTAATACTAATAATGAACATAAAACATCACGTGTATTGTTTAACTGTTGACAATGTTTCAATGGTTTTTTTTTATAAAATGAATGATTTTTCTTATGTCCTCGTCCATTGGTTTTGCCACTTGCTAGTGGCCGGTTTCTTTTTTGTTATTAAAAATTCAATACTCAACCTGCCGCTAGCAATATGAAAATAATAAGATGCGATGTGATCGTCAATGAGACAACCGAAACCAATTGCAGCAATTGATGTACGCAGTAACCAAATAGATGGAAATTACTCATGGAAAGATTGGAAGAGTTGATTGAATAATTTCAAAATCATATTTAGGTATGGTGCAGACAAAAATAAATTAAATAGCACTATTGCTGATAACTTCATTAACTGCTAATGTCTTTTGAAAGATTTGCACTTATTAGGTAGATTAAATGAGCTAAATGTGAATCATAATAGCAGGTACTATATAGAAGAAAAAAAACAACGATACAAATTTGATATGACACCTTATGCTAATCATAAATTATGTTTTTTTTCCAAAATATAACTCTATATTTATATTACAATTTCATCTTTATAACTCATCCATTCTTATTGATAAAGTGGTATCGAAAATATAAAATTTATTACCACGCCGGAATTTATAGATAAAAAACGGACAGTTTTATAAAGTGTGAACATATCTAATTATGAAAAACAGCAAAGCATTCGAACAACATTTTCAAAGCGTGTTGATATCTCATATATTGCAAATTTTATCGGCCCTTGAAGAGCACGTAGTAAATAATGATTACAAAATCATGATAAGTAATATGTATTTAACTATAGTCATTGTTTTGTTGATGTTCACAATTTGTTACAACTTTAAAAAAAAAATCTATGTTGCATTTGCATTTTTGAAATTATTGTGTATTTTCTAAGAGGAAATTTAACACTACTTGTGGCTGTTCTTCCAATGCTGAAATTTCCATCAGAAAATAGATTTCATTCTTAATTGGATTAAGAAAATGAATATACAAATTCTCTTCTAAAACTAAGGGAAATTAGATATCTTATGAGCCATAACGCTTAAATTGAAGCCAATAAGAAATAATAAGAAAAAGATACAGTTTTTACCTTCAATCTGTAACTTCCATTCTCCTATATTTTTTATTATTTGTGTATATTCCTATGCCTCTTATTGTAAAAGGATTTGGGTCGGTCCAGTTCGCAATATCATTTATACCAAAGATAAGTCCTTTTCCTATCCTTATATCTCCTTTTATGACACTGATCCAAAATGGTCGGTATTCACTACAATTACAAATTTCAGGAGTGAGATAACGATGGTTTAGCCGGCTTTCTAGCGGTAAAGGTGAATCGTCATCTCGTCTTTGAATACCTGACTGGTTATTGTTCCAGCCATCAATTACAAAATTATACATGGGTTTTTTGGGGTCTCCATCGTCTGAACTTGACAAAATAATGGAAACATCTTGACACGCCTCCACCTTAAATGTCATTGCCGTAATTCCAGTTAAATCGAGACCATTCTTGTTGATATCAACAACATACTGCCAAATATCAGGTAGGGCAAAAAAAAAATCTTGCGTTCAATAATTGCTGTTGTAAATGTATTTTCAAATACCAGTCCTATAAGAAAGTATATATATAAACCAATTCATTTCACTGAGAAGATGAAAGGAAAATAAAAAAAAACCTAATAATATTCAAAATCAGTTAAATTAAAAGCAGGTCATAATAGCAACTGACCCCTTATCATTATTTAAATTAGTTTTTACGTTGTGACTATTTGTAATTGTTTTGTTTGTTTTACAATTTTCCAAAAGCCTTCAATGGTAAGACCCTATGTTCTATTTCTAGCCATGGCGGCCATGTTGGTTGGATTACAGGGTTATCGGATACATTTTTGAATCAAGACGAAAATTGTGGCAAAGTCTAATTTTATTTGGCTAAGTATTTTAAAACGGATGATTTAAGTAAGAGGTTAAAGAAATTTAGGAAGAATTGGTAAACATTGGCTATAAAGGGTAAGAACTCTTTGAGGTCAATTGGCAATTTTGGTATATTTGTTCATCCAAATTTGCTGAGTATTACAGCTGTTTACTGTTTAGTGTATATATAATAATATATCTGATAATAATAAAACAACTGCAAAATTTCCTTAAACCTATCAATTAAGGGGAAACAACCCTACAATAGATTTTCTGATCAATTTGAATATTCAGAGCAGGAACATGTAGATCTTAACCCGATGAACATTTTTTTCACATGTCAGAATTGCTCTAATAACATTAACGGTACCAATTTTTCTGCACCAGATGCGCATTTCGACAAATAATGTCTCTTCAGTGATGCTCATGGCCAAAATATGTAAAATCCAAAGGTTATATAAAAGATGTAGAGCTATAATCCAAAAGTTCCAAAAAGTATAGCCAAATCCGTGAAAGGAATCAGAGCTTTGCATGAGGGAGATACATTCCTTAATTTATAATATTTATTAACATTTTGTAACAGCAAATTTAATAACACAAAAAATCCATATTTTCATGCCAGTACCGGAGTATTGGCTACTGGGCTGGTGATACCCTCGGGGACTAATAGTCCACCAGCAGAGGCATCGACCCAGTGGTAGTAATAACATTAACGGTACCAATTTTTCTGCACCAGATGCGCATTTCAACAAATAATGTGTCTTCAGTGATGCTCGTGGCAAAAATATGTAAAATCCAAAGGTTATATAATTTTACAGTTTCAGCATTTACCCCTAATTTTTATTTCAGTCATGTCGGCCATGTCGGTTGGCAAGCAAGGTAATCGGACACATTTGTGTACAGAAAAGTGTAAAATATACAAATGACATACAATGCTTTTTACCGCTTAAGTAATGAACAAGCGGGCATTATTAAAATTACATTATTGAGAATGTTATACTTTGTACTTATTTGGTTTTATAAATATTACGAGCGTCACTGATGAGTCTTATGTAGACGAAACGAGCGTCTGACGTACTAAATTATAATCCTAGTACCTTTGATAACTATTTACACCACTGGGTCGATGCCACTGCTGGTGGACGTTTCGTCCCCGAGGGTATCATCAGCCCAGTAGTCAACACTTCGGTGTTGACATGAATATCCATATTGTGGTCATTTTTGTAAATTTCCTGTTTACAAAACTTTGAATTTTTCGAAAAACTAAGGATTTTCTTATCCCAAGCATAGATTACCTTAGCCGTATTTGGCACAACTTTTTGGAATTTTGGATCCTCAATGCTCTTCAACTTTGTACTTATTTGGTTTTATAAATATTTTGATATGAGCGTCACTAATGAGTCTTATGTAGACGAAACGCACGTCTGGCGTACTAAATTATAATCCTGGTACCTTTGATAACTATTATAGTCAGCTCAGCATATTGTTTCTGTATATGATGAAATTCAGATTTCGGATTTATTATCACTCAAATCTGTAGCTTTGACTTTTGTGTCATAATCTACAAAGCAACGCGCGTTTTCGTTTATTTTTCTTTCTCTCAGGTACATGGTATGTATATATGTTCATGACCATACGAGTATTTGGACCGTACGCGTATGGTCCGGACTGTATACATATACTCGTACGGTCAACCATCCGCGTACGGTCGGACCGTATAAGTATATTCGTACGGTCCAGTTGACCATAGATATAGAAAGATGTGGTGTGAGTGCCAATGAGACAACTCTCCTTCCATACATGTGTTGGTATCATATGGGTTAAATTTAAAAAAAAAAACAATTACCAAAAATTTGTACTTTTAGTTCTACAAGATGTTATTTTTACATGCATTAGATGGATAAAGTGAATAAGCATACAATTGAAATCAAATGCTTGATTAATTCTATATCTGAATCCTATGGTTGTACTCTCGCTCAAGTTGACACTTACTACCACAAGGAATGCTATTTTTTTTTTTTTTACATTTACATGTTTGCAGTTCATGCATGTTCCTTTGTATATGCATTCGTTTTTTCAAGTTCCCCAATATTCTAAAACAATTGTTCTCCTACGTTTTGTTTACATCCGTTAACTTCAATTTCAATGACCATACTAGCCATTAATTAATGTATTACTGACATGCTAATTACAGGAGATTAACAGATTAAACTAGCGTGACCTTTTTAAAAAGTTAAAATATTAGTTTTCATTTCAATATCAATTGAACTTTTTATATTAATTTGAGATATAAGATTTGTTAATCTGTTATTTACATTTAAATCTAATAAACTTGACCAACTTCTTAATATTAGCCAGACCGTACGCGTATTTTGAAGAAGTACGCATACGGTCCAGACCGTACGCGTACGGTTCAAATACTCATACGGTCTGGAACATATATACTATTAGAGATAAATGTGGGGTTGTTGTCGGATATGAAACTTTTTTTAGTGGTAAAAACCTTCATAATGTTTCCAAATAGTAGAATTCTCGAAAAATTAAATCGAAATGACAATTTTACTAACAATAATAGGAATTTGGTTGCAAAAACATATCTATGAGCATTTTGATGGCAATGAAAACAATATGTTGATATACAAAAATGTTAATATTTATATCAAGCAAAACTTGTATAATGAAACAAAAAAATAAAAACAAAATGATTGCTTCAAAGTGTTCTACAAAAATGCAACAGTAGTATACCGATGTTCAAAATTCAAATATAAGAGGAAAACTACGACACAACAGAAACACAACATTAAAATGTAACACATACAGAAACGAACTATAATGTAATGATGATTTTTTTCTGACTTGGTACAGGACATTTTAAGAAAAAAAATGGTTGGTTGAACCTGCTTTTGTGGAAAGCCAAACCTCCCGCTTTAATGTCAATGTAAAATATAACATTACAGTGACAACATTACATGACAGGATTACAATGCTAATGAATGGGAGAAAATATAGGACTGAGAAACACACTAACAATAGCTAACAAAAGGTATTAGGTTTAAAATTTAATACGCCAGACGTGCATTTCCTGCACACAAGACTAACCAGAGACGCTCAGTTGAAAAAAGTTCGAATCTTAAACAAATACAGAGTAGAAGAGCACTGAAGACTAAAAGTTCTAAAAAGTTGTGACCAATACGGCTAAGGTTCTTTGCATGGGATAAAAATATCCTTATTATTTGAAATAATTCATACTTTTGAAAACAGTAAGTTTTATATATGACTATATAATAGATACATATGATAAAACCGAAGTGGTGACAAATTACATACAAAAAACGGAAACATTACATGACACAACATAAACCAGCACAACAAGTTAGCCAAAGTCATCAAACCACTTCTAATTTCTAAAAAGATTTCCCAAAAAGAAGATAAAAAGAGGATATTATAAATTATTAATATCAAATTGTGGTAGTAATTAGATAATCAATTATTTTATCTAGCTATGTCGATGCTCTTCTGGATCAAACTGTAAACCAAATATATCGTATAAATTTCGTAGATCCAAACTAAATCTAATAAATGGACTGCATGATTAATTACATTTAGCATAACACATGAATACAACAGAAAAAAAATAAGATTTACAATTACAAACGTTAAGTCATTTGACAAAATCCGGAGAGAATAACAAATATATTATCAATATTAAATACATGCATTTGGGATGGAAAAGTACCGTAAAAAAGCAGAAATCTTAAATCGTTATTTTCAGCTGAAGTTGCTTACATTTTTCAACCACAAAAAATCTAAGAGGACAACAATTTCTGTGTAACAGAAACAACAGGAGATGGGATTATTAAATAATATAAAAAAAAAAAAAAGATGTGGTATGATTGCCAATGAGACAACTCTCCACAAGAGACCAAAATAACCTCGAAATTAACAACTATTAGTATCTTTCCCTAAAAAAACGAGAGGGACAAACAGGTTAAAACGTATACCAAGTCAATTTTAATAAAAGAATTAAGGGAACTTAAAAACCAAAGAATGACATTTTATCTGCATTTAAAACTTGAATTTAATCTAAATATCGAAAACAGGTTTTTATAGCTTTTAAATTTCAAGCAATACAATGAATTTTACAATGTCAGTCTTACTTACCTAAAGTCTTCAAAGCAACAATACTTAAGAGGAACACTCTTTGACCAAATGCCATCTTCTACTCATTAAGACAATTTATTGAAGAACTATGAAGGTAGTTAATTTCTCTTCTGATACAAATATCAACAACTTGAAGATGTATAACTTATTTATTATAAAAAGTCGATATTGTAATATATGACTGTGAATAATTCCATACCGGCGTTTTAATTGAAAAATTAATGCCATGGGTTGTCTATCATTTTTTCCAATGAAATGATCAGAGAAAGGGAACTCATATTCTATAAATATGTTCAATACGAAAACACATCTTACTGATTATTTACTTATATTAACATTATCAAGGTTCCACGAGTGTTCTTATAGATACTTGTAATACTATAGCTATTTTTCAACAGATTAGAATATACCTATGTTTTGAAAACATGAATAATTTGAGCAAAAACGCAGGTATGTCTGAATTCTGCACCTCTATGTATTTATATGTTAAATGAAAAAGTGACATTAAAACCAGATTCGCTGAAAGATCCCCAACTTAAATTTCTGAAAACTATCATTTTGCATTGCCTATTATATCTTAGTGTAAATTGCATCCACTTATTCGGGCTAACTCCCTCCTGATTATCTGAATAGTTATTTACACAGAGATTTTATAAATTATTTATCATCAAAACAGTTAAGATTGAAAAGCAATTAAACCAGGAAAAAAGCATAATACTACAAAAAGCAGTGATAAGGTAAACATTTGATAACAGTTAAATAGACTCAATTAGAATGTCATTCCAAATCTATAATTTCAAAACACAGTTTGAAAGTGTTACTGCATCTGGATAATTTGAGATAATGAAACCATCTCTGGTTTCTAAAAAATATTGGCTCATTTCAGCGCAAAAGAAAAGATAAAACAAGAGGCTGTCACAACGACAGCAAACCGGATTTATTAACATTTATTTGTGTCCTGGTAATATCACAAGAACCATTACTGATGAATGGTGAAAGTGAAACTCGTCAATATCAAATTTGACCTCCATTTTGTCATCAGTATCAATATATCAAAATTTGAAAAAGCTTAGATTGAATGGTTCATGAGTAAATGCAACAACGTGAATGAAAACGCCATTTTACGATCTTTCAAGAACCATAACTCCTGAACGGTAATAGTCAAAATCGTCATTATTGAACTTGACCTCTATTTTGTCATCAGTAACAACATATTAAAATTTCAAAAGCTTTGGTTGAATGGTTCATGAGAAAATGCACGGACACGACGGGAAACACCATTTTTCAATCTTTCAAGAACCATAACTCCTGAACGGTAAAAGTCAAAATCGTCATTATTGAACTTGACTTCCATTTTGTCATCAGTAACAGCATATTAAAATTTCGGAAGCTTTGGTAGAACAGTTCATGCATAAATGCACGGACACGACTGGAAACTCCATTTTTCAATCTTTCAAGAACCATAAGTCCTGAACGGTAAAAGTCAAAATCGTCATTATTGAACTTGACCTCCATTCTGTCATTAGTAACAACATATTAAAATTTGGGAAGCTTTGGTAGAACAGTTCATGCGTAAATGCACAAACACGACTGGAAACTCCATTTTTCAATCTTTCAAGAACCATAACTCCTGAACGGTAAAAGTCAAAATCGCCATTATTGAACTTGACCTTCGTATATTTGTCAGTAATAACATATTAAAGTTTTAAAAGCTTTGGTTGAACGGTTCATGAGTTAATGCACGGAAAACATTTGATTGCCGCCCGCCCGCCCGGCCGCCCGCCGTACATCCCCAAATCAATAACCGACATTTTTGTCACAAAAATCCGGTTAATAATTGATTGATACTTTTATGTAAATACGGGTCTAGCGCCCTCAGATATTAGAAGACTAAATCTTATATTTACAATTGTTCGTACACTTGCAATAATAATCTCATTGTGTTTTATTAAATGTGTGCCAAAATTAATATCCGCAGTTACAAGATAAACTGGTATATCAGTGCAGTCATTTTTATACCACGCGTATTATATGAAGTATGGTGCATTACATTTATTTTTCAATCTGGGTGTATAACTAATAATTTGTGTGACGACTTAAAAGATATATTCTTGTTTTGAAACATTGTTAAATATTTTAACTGTGAACTGTAGTAAAAAGCGAATCTTGTTCCATGATTTTTTTAGCATGATAGCATTTTTTAGTTCTTTCTTGGTGGTTCATGCTCAAAGTAATTGGTAGTATTTACAGTATACTATTTCCGTTATAAATAAATTCATCATAGATACCAGGATGGAAATTTTGTATTAGCGCAAGACCTGAGTTTCGTCTACAAAAGACTCACCAGCCTGTGACGCTCGAATCTGTCATTGTAAAATTTCTATATCTTAAGTCAGGAATAGGAATATGACAATTGTTATCGTTTCTTTCGTTTGATGTGTTTTAGTTTTTGATTTTGCCGTTTAAATACGGACTTTCCGTATATAATTTTCCTCGGGGATCGGTATTATTGTTATTTTACTTTGTTGAAAAAAATATTAATTACATTCTTTATCAAGGTATACTTCTTTTCTCACCGCAATTCAAATCCAATAGAATGTATGTTTTTACAACTGAGTACCAAGCAGGAATATTTGTGACGTCATTCGGTTTATTTATTTTGAGAGTAGTCTAGTATTTGGAATTTTTTTTTTGGAATAAACGCTGAGAAATTGTTTACTGCTAGAGGGGTTTTATATGCGGAAACAACCTGTAAAATCTTAACCTTATCTTTACAAGTTTGAACCATGTACTCCCGAAAGAAGAAAAAACGAAAACTTGTTCTTTTAGCGTTGAAGATTTTCTAAATCTAAGTCAATGCTACTGATTAAATAATAATGATTGATAATAACTCCATAAATTGAATTTTTTAACCAAATACAGAACAAATCAATTACAATGTACGGAGATTACTAAAACAGTCTCTCTAAATAGTGTAATTTTAATGTTGCCGCTCGCTTATTATTCAGAAATCAGTAAACAGCATTGTATGTGATAAGAATATATGAAAAGAAAGTACTCTTGTTTCCTTTTCTTTATTTCGTAATCGCTTTAGTTAGAATTTTACTGTTTATCAAATATTTAATCCAAACGAACTTGAGAAAAGGATTTTTCTTTTTTTTCTTTAAAAAAAATCATTTTCTGATGGAAAAATCAGCATTCATACAATAGCGAGAAGAAGAGTTAATCTCTTCTTTGAAAACAGAAATGTGTACACAGAATATATGTTATTCAGGTCTCAGACAGGGTTCATAATGTAATATTCCCGGCTTAGAGTTTATATTCCCTGAGCCGAATTCTAAGCCGGGAATGTCACATGGCATACCCGGTCTTAAACCTGAATTACACATATATGACAGAGGGCACAGGACGTTGACACAAGCTCCCACAGTAAGTACTTAAATTTCAACTCTTTTCATTACGATGCCAGTGGTGCAGGGGTATGCTGACTATCCCAAGTAGGAAAGGTCGGGTGTTCGAATCTCACTGCCGGCGGTGAAAAAATCAGCTCCTATATTAAATATAATTTATATTTCGGAGTATAGGAACGAACACACATTTGTGTTAAACCCTATATCTCTTTCACACCGCTACAACTTACCGGTAAAACAAGTTCTAAGATTATTTTTTGTTTTTTTGTTTTTTTGTTGTTTTTTTTTTTGGGGGGGGGGGGGGCATTTAGACTTGTTTCATCGCCATTTGCTGACGTACAGATGTGGTTAAGGCTCTATTTAATCCCCAGTTAACCAGAAGTGTGATTTACAGTGCATCAAACTTTTATCATTATCGGTTTCTAGTCATGTCGACTCTAATGACATGTATTTTTTCTGTAAAAACAACACAAAACTTGAAATACGCTAAAACTTCGAAGTCATTTTTTAAAGATTTTATGGTAAAAGAGACAAAAATCACAAAAATGTCCTGATGTTTTTGGCCAAAGTTGAAATAGATGTAACAAAAAAACAGAGTGTCGTAAGTCGGTTGGGGTATGATAAAGTTGAAAACACTTTGCAACGGTTCAGATAAAAGAACATGTATATTTCAATGGGAAAACGACAGACTAAGGAGTTGATTCTTCCTATATTTGCGTAAAACTCATGCATTAAGCAACAAAAAATATATCATCTGAACACATAATTTCTCAAAGAAAGCAAACTGGGTGAGATTCTTCTTAAGGTCTTTTGTTCACTTTTGAGTAGTAGACTTAAGTACTTAAATTTCAACTATTTTCATTATGATGCCAGTGGTGCAGGGGTATGCTGACTATCCCAAGTAGGAAAGGTCGGGTGTTCGAATCTCACTGCCGGCAGTGAAAAAATCAGCTCCTATATTAAATATAATTTATATTTCGGAGTATAGGAACTAACACACATTTGTGTTAAACCCTATATCTCTTTCACAACGCTACAACTTACCGGTAAAACAAATTCTAAGATTATTTTTTTGTTTTTTTTTTTTTTTTTTTTTTTTTGGGGGGGGGGGGGCATTTAAACTTGTTTCATCGCCATTTGCTGACGTACAGATGTGGTTAAGGCTCTATTTAATCCCCAGATAACCAGAAGTGTGATTTACAGTGCATCAAACTTTTATCATTATCGGTTTATAGTCATGTCGACTCTAATGACATGTATTTTTTCTGTAAAAACAACACAAACTTGAAATACGCTAAAACTTCGAAGTCATTTTTTAAAGATTTTATGGTAAAAGAGACAAAAATCACAAAAATGTCCTGATGTTTTTGGCCAAAGTTGAAATAGATGTAACAAAAAACAGAGTGTCGTAAGTGTTGGGGTATGATAAAGTTGAAAACACTTTTCAACGGTTCAGATAAAAGAACATGTATATTTCAATGGGAAAACGACAGACTAAGGAGTTGATTCTTCCTATATTTGCGTAAAACTCATGCATTTAGCAACAAAAAATATATCATCTGAACACATAATTTCTCAAAGAAAGCAAACTGGGTGAGATTCTTCTTAAGTTTTTTTGTTCACTTTTGAGTAGTAGACTTAAGTACTCAAATTTCAACTATTTTCATTACGATGCCAGTGGTGCAGGGGTATGCTGATTATCCCAAGTAGGAAAGGTCGGGTGTTCGAATCTCACTGCCGGCGGTGAAAAAATCAGCTCCTATATTAAATATAATTTATATTTCGGAGTATAGGAACTAACACACATTTGTGTTAAACCCTATATCTCTTTCACAACGCTACAACTTACCGGTAAAACAAATTCTAAGATTATTTTTTTTGTGTGGGGGGGTGGGGGCATTTAGACTTGTTTCATCGCCATTTGCTGACGTACAGATGTGGATAAGGGTCAAATTAATCCCCAGATAACCAGAAGTGTGATTTACAGTGCATCAAACTTCTATCATTATCGGTTTATAGTCATGTCGACTCTAATGACATACATGTATTTGTTCTGTAAAAACCATTTATTTTTCTTCGAATTTACAGAATATTTCCAAAAAGAAGGGCTTAGAAAACTGTTATTTTTAGAGGAACTATGAATTTTTTTTTAAAATAATTGTGCAGTGAGTTTTGAAGAATCGTATGAAATTAATACTTCTGATTTGTACACTAGTTAAAAATGTAATTTTAGTGTACCAGCGCAAACACAAACTTGAAATACGCTAAAAAAAGTTGTCGAAATCCGGATCTGGTGTACAATTAATATTAACACCTTATGTTTGTGGCATAACATCGTGGCCACAAGTTAATTGTTTTCTGTTGAGTATTAAATTTATATTAAGATCCATTTTGTTACATCTTGAGATCAATTTTATTTGGCAATCGCCAATGGCAGTCAGCAGGATCAAAGAACATCAGTTGTTCGACCTGTTAGTCAAATGCGTTTTGTTTAAATATACTTCATTTTTGGTCTTTTGGAAAATGTTGTTTGTGCTGTATTTAGACCCTTCTACAACGAAATTTGTTTTACATGCACACGTATAAAAATTGCTGTTTTTATCCAACGCAATCATTGGTTTGAACGTAGTTTTCAATTTAGACTCGTATATATATATACTAGATACTGAATGATTATACCACAAGAACGTTTTAACCTGTGCATATATACTTAAAATACGATAAAAAAAAATCATGTCTTTTTCAGGACTTCTGAATCCAACCATGTAGTATGGAATGTTATTGAGATATGGTTTTAGTGGATGGATGTTCATGAAGGACCTGTAGTACAAAGTATATCACTGGATTTAGCTCTTTGTCTAAGTGTATTATTAAAGTACTTTGCTTTGAGCTCAGTTCACTGTTATGCAATTCATTCCTTGTGAAATAAAGATTTGACAGACAACTCTCATGGACAAGTATTTGTCGAAGTAGTATCACCTCTATGTACAATGTAAGTATTGGGGAGATAAAAGCATTCTATTTTGATTTGAACCAAACATTTTATAAAAAAAAAGAACAAATTTACCCGACAATGCTACTCCCGCTACTAGCAATATGATGCTAGGTTGTTTTAATACATCTGTACTGCCTGCTGATGACTCGGTCCTGAGTGTAAATGGTCCTTCAATTATTGAAAAAAAATTATAAGGCCTATCTAGTCTAATTGAATTCTAAAACTAAATTTCATTGTACATGTTCGACATTTTTATACAACCACTTAAATAGAAATCAATAAAATTATAACAGTCACAATGTTTATAACCAAAAAAGGAAGCTTTGGATTGATTTTGGGGGTTATGGTCCCTAAGGTTTAAGAATAAGGGGTACAAAGGTGCCCAAAACAAGCCTTAATCTAGAGTGTCGGTACAAAAAGTTGAGTATAAGTATTTCAATTGTTCTGAAATTGTACCACAATGTTTCATACCATAAGTAAAAGGTTGGGATATATTTTGTGGGTTATGGGGCAAACATTCTAGGAATAAAGGGCCAAAACGTCCAGAATGGTTATTGAATAACCTAAAACCAATGCTTTATGATATCGTCTTTGAAAATTAGAGTTATCTTTCTTTGTTCAGAATAGTAGTTTAATCAACTTAAATCAATGCTATTTATACAATATACAATGCAATATTCACTTTACTACCAACTGATAAATTAAAGCAGTCATTAATTACCATTCAGTGATTACAAGCACTTTGATTATCATTCTAGGGTTATGCCCTTTGAAAAATGGAAAGATTGAAGAATTTTTTATTTTCTGATCTCTTAACTTAAGTTTGTCTCCACATGAAATGTGTATATAAGGCTTATTACCTCTAAACTTAGTTTAAGTTTAATATTTGGCAGCTTCACTTTTACAGTTCTTGATTTATGTCCCTTTATAACGTTATATGCTAGCGGGGGCATCATCTTTGTCCCTTTGGACACATTTCCCATTTAATTTTTTAGAAGTTACTATTAATTATTATTAATTTTAACCAAGACTGTATGACATTTCATATTTTAATATTTTATGATGTATTTAAATGAGTAGTTATTGTTGCAAACTCCATTAGAAATTTTAATTGAGATCATTTTTGAATAAGGAAAAGGGGGAGGTGAAAAAAAATTTGGGGAGGGGGGGTCAATTTTTCTCATTTCTGAAATTAAAAAGAAAATTTCTTCAAATATTTTTTTTTGAAAGGATTTTAAATATTCAACAGCATAGTGAATTGCTCAAAAGCAAAAGAAATATTTTAAGTTCATTAGACCACATTCATTTTGTGTCAGAAACCTAAGCTTAGTCAACTATTTAATCACAATCCAAATTCAGAGCAGTTTCCAGCTTGAATGTTGTGTCCATACTAGCACCAACCGTTCAGGGTTCGACCTCTGCAGTCATATAAAACTGAGCCCTGTGGAGCATTTGGTCCATTCATTTGTTTATTTCTTAATTTGTGTGAATTAACATTGTTACAGTAAATGATAATTACTACACTTTCATACCACAACAAATATTGTATTGGTACATGTATCACTTATATTTGTATCCATATAACAAACAAAAAATGAAAAGGAATAACTTTGTATTACCTTTTGAATACTATGACTTTTTAGATATTTAGACATATTAAGACTAATTAAGTAGATGTTGATAATATTGGCTTGACATGCTTGAAATTCTATCAGATTACTTTGGAGCAGTTATGAGTCTTTGAAGCATGCTCACAAAAGTTCTTTTGATGAAATCATTTTCATATTAGTCAAAATTTTCTTTACTTCGACCAGCTTTGGAGGAGATATAATCAAAGAATTGATATAAATCAGCATAGAAGTTTACTTCCTAGCTCATCTATCCCCAAGCATCATGTCAGGCATTGTCATTACTAAAAACCAATAAATGTATTCTAATCTGAAGAACAATTGAACATTTTAACAAAATTTTAACTAATGATACCGACGATCCACCACAAAGTAATATAAATAGAACCATACCAATAGTAAGCAAATACATATAAAAAAAGAGGTGGTATGATTGCCAATGAGACAATTCTCCACAAGAGACCAAATCGACACAGAAATTAACAACTACATGCATGTCACTGTACGGGGATAAACCAGCAAAGTCAATACCGCATAATCAGCTATAAAAGGCCCCGAAATGACATTCAATGTAAAACAATTCAAGCGAGAAAACTAATGGCCTTATTTTTTATCAAAAAAATAAACAAAAAACTAATATGTAACACATAAACAAACGACAACCACTGAATTACAGGCTCCTTATATCATATTCTCAAAACTAGATATCATGTCCCATTTAGAAAAAAAAACACGTGAAAAAAGAATCTAGCTATTATGTGTTGCTCTCCTAGCTACAAAATGTATCCAAAATCAAAGATGTAGAACATATCATATCATAATAATTTGGTAACTAATGTAATTACTGTCTCCTACATGCCTTGGACATAATTTTTTTAAAATAGATAACACTCCTAATGCTCAGATTGGTTGTCATCGTGCAACACAGTTAATAACACCATATAGGAAAAACATAGAACTCCTTTTGTCATAAGACACTGTCAAACATCCAAACATACTATCCACACTCATCTGTGTCCACACTTGTATATATATATTATATTCTTTTATATGTTATCTCATCCGAAATTTTTAATTTTATGCATTTTTAATGCATCTTTATGTTTATTTATATTTTCTTTTATTTTCTCTGTAACCTTTGTACTTGCATGGTTTTATTAGAATAAACTATCATATTATATCAGATCTGCACACACTTTTAATAATCGTGTAGCCAGGTGTTCTCGTCTATGACCGAGTATTCTATTATGAAATTATATGCATCCTGTACAATATAAATCCACATTATTGCAAAAAGGATTCAGAAACAGTCAGCAAGTGTTTACATATACCTTCTTGCACTTGAGATGTTTCAGAGGTGACAATACTATTGACTTATAACATTGTCGTATCCATGAATATATCATCTTACAACAGGAAATGTCTTTTTACATCAGTTTTGTGAAACCAATTCATTCTCGGTTAAGAACATGATACATTAGAATGATGGAAAGCGACAATAGTTTACCCTGAATATTCTAATCTCGTAATTAGAAAAATTAGAAAAGTCATGGTATCAAAATAAAGTAGGGGAATCGTATGAGCTCCGACATGATCGAGAACGGATTCTGTGACAGGATAAACGTCTCCTGCAATGCATACATCGCCATAAATGAAAATCAACTCAGTCGGTATGTCACGATTGGAAATTGGACTTAATTCCCAAAATTATTGATCAGACAACTATACTTGTATCTAATACAAAAATCACCTGTATATGAGGTAGAAAGGTCCGGAACCTGCGGTACACCATCATGTACACAGCATAGACTAGTAAAATATCTGTAATAATAACATTATCATAAAACTGTTATTGTTTAGTTTGTGCATATACAAAGGTATGTCTTAACCAGAGTGGGCTCAAGTCAGTAAAAGTAGGATAATCCCTGTTTTCAGGATACACAGTGGTTTTTTTTTAGTGTTATACAGGGTATGTTCTTATTTCAAAAAGACGGACACTCAGCATATATCATTAACGTGTGCATGAAGTTACAACTGAATGCTTTGACCACAACTAAATAATTATGTTTTAATTAAGATATGTATATATAATATAAAAATCTACTGTAAACCAGTTTATTTTCGCGGATACTTTATGTCGCGTTTTACCCTTTCTTGACCACTTCTCGGCTATTTAATTTCGCGATTTTATGATTACTTGATCAGTGGCGGATCCAGGGGGGGGGGTTCCGGGGGTGCGCACCCCCCCCTTTATTTTTGCCGATCAATGCATTTGTATCGGGACATATGTTTTGCACCCCTTTGCACCCCCCTTTGCCCTGGGTTAGCACCCCCCCTTTCGAAAATTCCTGCATCCGCCCCTGTTGATGAAGTTTAATAAGGAAAGATAAAAAATTTAACATATTCGCGACGATTTATATTCGCGTTATTTTTCTACTCGCGAAATTCGCGAAAATAAGATGGTTTACAGTATCTTGTTAAGGACTTCTGATCCATGTAGTTTGGCATGTTTGCTAGATCATTAAAGACCATAGACGTGATTATGAAGGATTAATGTTCTTTATAAGTATTAGTCTTTAACAAAGTATATCAGTGGATGGAGCCTTTTTGTCTAAGTGTATTTTGAATTGCTTTGCTTTTACCTCAGTTCATTGTTATGCAAATGCATTCTTTGTGAATAAAAAGTGACACACAACTCAAAATAGCACATGATCTGCTGTAAAATGACCACAACTGTCAGCAATATACTACTACTAGCAATATAATGATAGGTGGTTTTGTAACACTTTTTATAAGCATAGACATAGAGTTTAAATGATCATTCACTTATAAGTACTGTTAATGCTAGCAAGTATATTTTTTCCATGCATAACATTCAATTACACGAATGTACATATATCCGAAACACCTAAAGAATGTCGGCACTTTACGACCATTCTGACTGACAACGTCAATAAATCAAACATTATCAGAACAAATAGAATCAAAATACGTTTTCGTGGGACACTGACATTAATGGAAACCAGCAATAGTGTATATTGCAGCTTCAGGAATATCTTACTAAATAAAATCTACAACTGTTGGCACTGATTACAAATTGGTGTCTCCTCCATGACTGTCTTGGACATTAAAACAAAATATTAAACAAAATACACTGCTACTTAAGTGTTTGGTACAGGTCTGATGTCACTGTGCATCACAGAACAACATAGAAACCCATGGGGGAACCAGAGACCTCTTTCTGTTAGAAAACATTATCAAACATCCAAACATACTATTCACTCTGATCTGTGTCCACACTTGTTATAGTTTCTTAGGAGACGATATTAAGAATTGAACGATGGACAGTCAGTGCGTGAATGCTTCTTACTACCTGATTGGAAGATATTACGAGACGTGAATAATCAAAGTTTATTGATTGGTTAGGACAATCCAAACCTAGTAAATGTCCTTCAATCCCGTAGAGTATCGGATTTGTCCTCTTTTTTTTAGCAATTAGATTTTGCCTGGTCATTAATCATGCATATTCCGGAAATTGGTACACAGGTAACTTTTATCTATAAATAGCCGAATCTTCTGGAGTTTCGTAAACAACAACGTTAAACGATAATATATAATACTACTTCATAACGTGTGACCTCACGTATGTGGTAAAATTTGCTGATTGATGCACGTGGCTATTCTAGTAAATGAATTAATCTACAAAGCCAGAGCACTTTCCATTTTCATCAGCTTAGAGACGACTAGCCCTTTTTGAAAGCCTAATACTTGTATGGTTATAAAAATTGATTGCATCGATAGAGCTAGACTTGTTCTCGATCGCAATATTAAGTAAGAGAGTATGCTAATAGCTAATACCTGGAACGTAGTCCCGGGAACCAGGATACGATAGAGCAAGATCATAATATTATCAGGGCCGTAACTACCTATGAGGCAGGGGAGGCAACTGCCCTGAATTTTATACACCAAATTTTTTTTTTGAAGTCAAAAAATAAAATATTGACAATATGTGTACACGAAGAACTTGAATTTATATTATAAACAACACAAGTTAACAGTTTTAACAGTGTTATCATGATACGTGATATGTCTGTCATTTTTGGGATTTTTGATCTAAAGTAAACCGTTTCAGTGTTTGTTTTATTTTTTTTCGTGTGGCCGTCCGTTTGTTATTCAGTATTGAGGGGGTCAGTATTCATATGAGAACACATATGAAAATTTGATTTCTATAATTTTGAATAAAAACTTAACTATTCACATCTATTTGGGGCTCAATTATTTAAGCAGAGGAAGTTCCTTTTGTATTGTGAATCTTTTAAGATATCGGGAATTCGTTACCGGCTGAATCAGCTGTTGGATCGTTTTTTTTTTTTAAAGTTTTCCGATCGTAAGAGAACATTATGGTCAATGCCTTAGTAGGTAAACACTCCCTTCCGTTGTAGCAGGGACTTTCTATACTAAGTATATACTAGACTAGTATAGAAAGTCCCTGGTTGTAGTTATATACATGTCTGTTCAGCTTTCAACAATATTGAAATTCAAGATCCTCGATCAAAAAAAATATCTTGCGTTTTACAATCTTGCTTTATATGTTTTTTGAACTTACCAGTTTCTAAAAAAAATATTTTTAAATACAGAAAATACAGATAATAATTGTTTGCATGAAAATTGATCCAAGGATCAAGCAAAACTGATCTTTCTTAAAGTAAGAAAATCGAAGGAAAACAGGTAATTTTAGCCATATCATTTGAGAAAAAGTCCACCGTCACAATGTATTTAATGTTAACAATTATAGGTCAAAGTACAGCCTTCAAGACGGAGCTAGCCTTGGCTCACCCCGAACAGCAATCTCAGCTTATTTTTGCATAAAAGTTGCTCTCAGGTTCAAGCAATACTGATGTTTCTTAAAGTGAGGAAATCGAAGGGAAACGGGTAATTTTTAGCCAATGACTGAGAGAAAACAATCGGCGGGGAGGGGGGGGGCTGCGCCCCCAATCAAAGGGCCTCAATCGGTGGCCCCTAAACCCCTGCCTCCCCTGCATTCGAACCCTAGTTACAGCCCTGATTATATATTACAAAACGAGACAGAAAATGTTCAGTATTCTAAATATTCAATCCTCACATTGAACATATTGAACAGGTTATTCGTATTTACATTTGAATGTCTCATTTCAATAACGAATTCGAAAAAAATATAGTCGATGCATGCGATTTAAACTTCATTATACTTTTAGATTGTAATAACAAAAAGTAGACTTAATTCTTGTTATAATTAAGGCTGACTTTATTCATTAGAGCTGGTTGAAATTAATGGGTTAAATCTAATCATGTCAATATAACATAAGAAAGATGATATTTCTGTGAATGAAATATGAACAAGAATGTGTCCATCGGCGTTTTCAAGCGGCATTTGCGCCGATCTGCATTTCATTAGCGCCGATTTTTTCTTTCAATAGGGATAGCCATTTACCAATGTCGCTCAATTTGTCTTTATACTTTGTCCCCAGCTGAACAGACTGGATTTTCCAAAACAACTACAATATATTATAAATCGTTGAAAAACATCCATAATTGTGGTATGCATTGCTTATTCAAAGTCAATATGCATATAAACCTTAGACACAAATGAAAGTTGTTTTAAGGCTGCAGAGATCGCAAATTATTTTTCCACATTACTTCATAACACTGTTCATCTTTCACTGGTAAACTGAGGGCGTACAATAGATATACGTAGTTTCCATTTTACATCCGTGTATAGTATATAACTGATAAAAGTTTTTCGAACAGCATTTAAAAGCTCCATCTATAAATATTGCAGACATATCATTGAAAAGATTGAGATGTGTAGAAAAAAATGAAAATACCTTTCTCGCGATTATTTGAACTGACCTTCCGATATGTATGGCCAGTATTTACTCACCTATGTTAAACTGTAAATAAACTCATCATAGATACTAGGACTAAATTTTATATATACGCCAGACGCGCGTTTCGTCTACAAAAGACTCATCAGTGACGCTCAATGCAATTAGGACCCAATACAAAATCAGCGCAAATAAAAGAATGAAAATTTAAAAAATCGACGCAAATGTCATACGCCCGTGTCCATAGTACACGAATGCCCCACTGGCACTTTCATTGGCCGTGAAATTGTGGGGGGGGGGGGATAATTTGACATTAAATTTAGAAAGATCATATCATGGGGACATGTGCATTAGTTTCAAGTTAATTGAACTTCAACTTCATCAAAAACTACCTTGACCAAAACCGAACCAAAAACTTTAACCTCTACTCGCACTTTCATTTTCTATGTGTAGCGTGAAATTGGTGTCTACACTCTAATTTGGCATTGCAATTAAAAAGATCATAAAATAGGGAGCATATGTACTAAGTTTCAAGTTGATTTGACTTCAACTTCATAAAAAATACCTTGACAAAAAACTTGGTATAGAGCGTTGGGCAGGAGGCTAAGCAATCGGTGCTGTAGTGTATGGAACGTAAAATAGAGATACGCAGTTTCCATTTTTACATCCGTGTACAGTATATACAGCTAGGCATCGGATTTAATGTCCCCATTCTGACAAGACTTGACTGCGTATTTATACATCATGCACAGCCAAACGGACGACCAACATTGGCAAGTCGGGTGAAGACAAAGTGGAAAGCTAGTTGAAAACTAACAACAACTAATTAAAAAACTCATGTGTCTAAGTTGAGGTTCATTCAAGTTTTTGATGATAGAAGTGAAATGATCTGAACCAAAGTTTTAGTTTTTGGTTTCTATATAAGGTAAAATCGTAAAAACATTCAATTCTATCCAATATTCCGTTTCACTAGAAGGACGAGAGACTAGTGCACACATGACATTCGTCTACAGATAACGTTGTTTATTATTTTTTTTAATAAAAAAAAAACTGAAATATTTGTGAAAAAAATAATGTGTAGGCACGTGCTAAAGTGCCTAACGGCAGCTACGCCCTGGGTTAGGTAACATGTACAATTGACAATTTTGACCCATATACTTCAACATCTTCTTATCAAAAGAGATTTCCGCTGTTTTTCTTTTTAAATTGCTGAGTACCTACTCGACGATTTTTATAAAATAAATAGAATAAGATAAATAGAATAGATATTTCAAAATTTATTTTTTATAAGGCAATTTTTTTCGTAAGGATCGTTCTTATTTTTTTTTTTTATCTGTGATGAAGTGAAAACAATTGCAAATGTTTCAAATCTATTTTTGATAGAATGCATAGCAAACTTTAAACAAAAATCTTGCTGCAGGAGGTACAAACGAGAAAATAGAAATTAGCCAGTAAAATATGTTTGACAAATTAAACATAAGCAGTTATGGTGTTTATTTCATAAAAATTCGATAATATAATAATTTTGGCATATTTCTTTATATAACGATTTTAGTAGAAATGATTTTTTAGATTGAACTCACTTTTGTTTAATATATCTGTAATGTGTCTGTGCGAGATTTGAAATGCTTTTCTCATATTTTTTTTAGCACTGATACTGATGGTTTTATTTTACAAAGGTCTTTGTAAACTTTTTTGAAATATATATGCCCTATGGGGACCTAATTTGGAAAATAAAATTTATCTTATCTTATAAAAGTACGTGTATAACGTGACGGTACCCAAATTGCACCCATTTTGACAGTTTTTTTATGATCACGATAAAAATTTCCATTTTGTGTTTATTTTGTAGCCGTATCCTTCTTTATTTATATATAGGTACAACATACAGTATTTTACATAACATTGTGAAATAAACTATTGAAATAGTCATACAGGTATTATTTGTTAAATAAAAAAGTATTTGAGAGTTGCTACTCCAGAGATGTGCCAAACTTTATTTATTTGTTACTTTTTTTCTCACAGATTTTATAATATTTTGCTGAAAATGTATAAATATAAAAATTTGATTAAACATGTTAACATTTAACGGACTTCGTTACTAGTATATAGACAGTAGTGAGCTTATAAATATGGTGAAATATGTAATAGCTAGTTCCCTATAATAATGTTACTGACGGGCAAAATGAATTAGATCCCGGATACATAGATCCAAAATACACAGAACAAAGACCCGTTAGGCTACCTTAAAAATATTTTGGTTTGCCAAACAATACCAGAGGTTGAGACAGTGGGTAGGCATTTTTACAAAAAGCAAGTATAGGAAACTGTAAGGACTTCAACAATGAGAAAAAACAATACCGTATAGTTAGATGATAAAAGTACGGTCCAGTAGCGGATAAAAAACTTTTCATTTAGGGAGGGGGTCATGATTCAGTGATTACCTATATAATCAACCAAAATTTTTCCCACAAAAGGGTGGTCCAGGCACCCCTGGATCCGCCTATGGGACCCAACATGAAAAATATTAAGAAACCATTATTATAGCAAACCAATTTACGAAAAAGAAAATATGATAAGCAATGACTTCACATACGGCAAAATTGCGGGTACTTTATTCATTAGCTAAATCACGTGACCTATTCTAAATCCGCCCCTTTGTGCGAGTTATCTCCCTTTTTTTACTAAAAAAAAAAACTCGCATGCCAAACACACATAAAAGGAAAATGATTTCAAGCGACTTGCCGACGGAAACTTTAGTGGCACTGACCGTACAGTGACAGAGACAGTCGGAAGGAGAGAAGTCTTACCTGAAACATATGATGTCGAGCGGATAAGTGCATGCCGCAAGCTGAAAAGGGTATGTTTTTCTGCCAGGTTCTGATATTATGACCTTGATGAGTCTGACTTAAAATTAACCCATTGTTGTTAACAGAGGTTTTTAACTAATAGCCTATCGTAATAAGTTGAGACCGCGTCGTTTCATTCTCTTTTTTTTTTACAAGGAATGATGTCAGATGATGATGATGGATGGTTATTTTATTACGTCCAGCGACACATTTTAATATGTAATATATTCAGGACAAGAACAGGTTAATATCAAAGATTATTAAAGATAGGCTCTTGACTTTGGGGCAGGCACATAAAATAAGTGTGGCCGATTTTAACATGCGAGTGCTCAACTTCACTTCTTTTTTTTTTTTTTATCTGGGACAGTTGTTTCCCTAAAAGTTGTTAGAATAAGACCTGAATGGGTTAACTGAAGGACATTGGTTATGCATTTTGAACATCTGGATAGAGGGGCTGATTTCATTTTTTTACTGAAAATCCAGGAAGGTGATGGAGTGAGTACTTATGACGTCATACAAGGCTATTTATTTTTTTTTGGGGGGGGGGGGGGGGGGGGGGGGAGCTTGATAGTAAAACAGCTGTAAATTTTGCCACATGATGTCTAGCATGAAATTGGTTGGAGTGGACAAACCTCTTGAGAAACCAAGAAAAGCGTAATCAATAATAGATCTTATATTATAGTTTTCAAGCCGGATTGAGTCAGTCAGTCACTTCTAAAAAAGAGGGTGTTCTAACTTGTAGTTTTTCTTTAGAAACGGAACTTCCATTGACTGGCATCGATAACAATTATACAGACGCATCTCACCATACGTGACTCAAACAAATTAACTAGCCTACATTTCACAAATTAAAAAAATTAGAAATTCATGTAAAGAATGAAGAATATACGTAACAAATTAAGAAATTGTGTTGAGGCGTCCTTCCGGCTATGCTGGATGTTAATGTATACACGTCAAGCTCAGCTATTTGTAGCATTTCACTCTTTCATGGTGACATTGTATTTCGGAAGGCAACATGTTTTTAAAATTTCAACGACTTTTATTTAAAACGGCCCTATTACATAAAAAAAAATAATGAGATTGAAGAAGTTCTTACTGAAGTCACATAAAAAAAAATCGGTCTTTACGAGCTCTTAATTTTTGATAGATTAAAACTCCAACTAGTGTTAGTCCGGTTAATAAACGTAAAATATTAGGTCCAATCCACCATTCCCGGTACGATACTAGATCCAAAATACACAGAACCGATAAAATCGATAACCTATCTACAGTATTCATTCTTAATTCAAATAATGCGTGAAATATTTAGCACTAGGACGTTATGTCTCCTGTGTGTGTGTCTTAAGTGAAGCTCGAAACCTAAAATTTATTAAAAAAAGCTCTGATAACCAGAGAAGGAGAGAATGTAAGAGCTTTTAAAATACCAGACTGACTTGAAAAAAAGAAGCCAATTCTGCCCATAGCCCGCCGTGCAAAAAAAAAATCACTTCTGAAGAACAACGTCTCTATGGACGTTTAATATAAAGAAAATAGTAATTGGTCATATATGTAATTCATGTTTTTCTATGCTTTACATGTATTTTTCATATGTTATATTATTATTCATCATCATATCACACTGATGCTAGATGCATGACTAATTCAAAATCAAGCACACCTTTTTACCTGCATGCTTTCTAGTTACCGCCAAAAATCCCTGCTTACCTGTAATATATTTGTATTCAGTCGTTGGATGTGTTGCGCCATATTATATATATATTTACAGAAAGGTAAGTTAGTAAATCGATAGTTTATTATAGTGTCATAATCTAATATACATCATCATATACAATATAAAAATAGAACCATATTAGATACGTAACGGAGACTTTCGGACAGATGAGACATTTTCATCCTTTTGAAAAAAAATATATGTAGGACTCTAAAGTGCGAAAGTACTCTAAAGTGCGATGGCTTCGCTTAGTAAGATGGTCTACGGCTACGCTAAAGTGCGATGGTGTCGGACACTAAAGTCATTGGATGATCCAGGAGGGGGTCCAGAGGTTGGAACCCCCCTTTTTTGGACGATCAATGCATTTGAATGGGGACATGTGGTTGGAACACCCCTCCCCCTTTATCATGTGTTAGGATCCCTCTTTTTAAAATAGCTTGATCCGCCCCTGAAAGTGCGATGGTTGTTTGCTTTTTAAGTCCGATGATATGACACGCTAACTTCCGATGGCGAAACGCGATGTGGTTCAGGCAATGGTTTTCTTTTATTGCTTTTAAGTTCCTATTACATTTTTGTTTGTTTATTTATATATCAAGTCGTAGTCTTTCTCTTTTGAATTGTTTTACACTGATCATTATATAACCCTATATGCTGCATGGACGGTGACATCCGATTAGTCTGACAATCCAATTACTCCGACAGCCCACTATTCCGACAGCCCATTACTCCGACAGCCCACTATTCCGAATTGGAAAGTAACACTAGCTGGTAAAATGGCTTTATAAAACATATCTAATTGACATTAAACATTTTTTTTTAAAATAAACTATACACTGCAATTTGTTCCCTGGTCTCTTAAATATTTTTTTTATTAAAACTACCAATTGTAGCAAAAAATACAACAAGATACTTGTTGTTTTTGACAATTTCTATTTCTCTATTACAAAATTATTATTTTTCTGAAAGTTACCTCGAGAAAATATAAAATTTTCGTCCGTTTTTTCAATACAAGTGTGGACACAGATCAGTGTGGATAGTATCTTTGGATGTTTGACAGTGTTTAATGACAAAAGGAGTTCTGTTTTCCCCATAGGGTTAAATATAAAACTGTGTTGACAGCTAACCTGAGCCAAACATTAACCATTAGCAGTATTGTTAATTCAATATTTAGTTTCTTTTCAAGAGTGTCATGGGGGAGAAATTATTTACTGCATTTATTAGATTAATATAATCCCCAAGGGCGACTGGGGAAACGAAATTTGGTCACTTGGTCTTCTCCCTACCGGAAGTAAAACGCTTGCCGAAGTGGGGCGTCCGTTTGGCTGTGTGGGATGTATCAAGTTCGCAGTCACGTCCGGTCAGATTTGGGACGTTAAATCCGATGCCTCGTGTTAAAAGAGTGTCACGCTCTTTGCACGTTTAGAACCCTTGCAAAAACTAACTCTTTGAGGGGTCCGTAGGCGGCCTGTTGCAAGGCAAAGTTTCTGTTCTATCCTATATACACTCATTTTCCAGTGGCCGTCCAGATTTCCACGACCATAATCCGAATGGCCTCTATTATAACAAGACATATATACCTATTGTATCTATTGTTAATTTGTTCTCGTCCTGAACATGCATGAAATATTTGCCACTGGACATTAAGTAACCATTAATCAATCAATCAATTGATTATGATAAATTATGTACCACATCTTTGATTTTGAATAGCATGGAGAGGAAAACACAAGTAGATATAGGAAAATGTGGTAAGAGTGTCAATGAGACAACTCTCCATCCAAGTCACTGACAATTTATAAAAGTCAACAATTAAAGGTCAAGGTACGACCTTCAACAAGGAGCCTAGGCTCACACGAACAGCAAAATATAAGGGGCCCCAAAAATTACTAGTGTAAAACCATTCAAACTAGAAAACTAACGGTCTATTTATATTAAAAAAAAGTTCATTTCTGCATGATTTTTGTTTTTTTTTCAATACAAGTGTGGACACAGATCAATGTGGATAGTATGTTTGATCGTGTTTTCAGACAAAAGGATTCTGTTTTGCCCAAAGGGTTCTATATTAAACTGTGTTTCTTAACAGTTAACCAAGCCAAACATTAACCATAAGAAGTATTGTTTATTCAATATTTAGTTTATTTCAAGATTGTCATAGAGGAGACATAATTGCATTTATTTGATTATGATAAATTAGTTTCCACATCTTTTATTTTGAATTGCATGCGGAGGAAAACATAAGGTTCATTTCTGCATGATTTTTGTTTTTTCAATACAAGTGTGGACACAGATCAGTGTGGATAGTATGTTTTGATGTTCGTCAGTGTAATCTGACAAAAGGAGTTCTGTTTTTCCCATAGGGTTCTTTATTTAGCTGTGTTGATTGACAGCTAACCTGAGCCAAACATTTACTATAAGCAGTATTTTTTATTCAATATTTAGTTATTTACAAGATTATCATGGAGACATTAATTGCATTTATTTGATCACCAAATGATTATGATAAATCCATTTCCAGCAAAATATACACCAAGATACTAGTTGTCGTTGACAATTTCTATTTCTTTATTACAAAAATAACATTTTGTCTTTTTCTGAAAAACTTCCTCGAGAAAATATAAGAGTTTAAATCTGTGTCCACACTTGTTTTTGAAAAAGTTTTTTTTTTCAATACAAGTGTGGACACAGATCAGTGTGGATAGTATGTTTTGATGTTCGTCAGTGTAATCTGATAAAAGGAGTTCTGTTTTTCCCGTAGGATTCTATATTGAACTTTGTTGCTTGACAGCTAACCCGAGCCAAACATTAACTATAAGCAGTATTGTTTATTCAATATTTAGTTTATTTTCAAGACTGTTATGGAGGAGACATTAATTGCATTTATTTGATTATGATAACCCCCAAGGGTGACTAAGGAAACGAAATATGGTCACTTGGCCTCTCCCGACAAGCAGTAAAACGCTTGCCGAAGTGGGGCGTCCGTTTGGCTGTGTGGGATGTATCAAGTTCGCAGTCAAGTCCGGTTAGAATGAGGACGTTAAATCCAATCCCCGTGTTAAGAGAGTGCCACACTCTTTGCACATTAAGAACCCTTGTAAAAACTCTTTGAGGGGTCCGTAGTCGGCCTGTTGCAAGGCAAAATTTCTGTCCCTATCCAGTATACCCTCATTTTCCAGTGGCAGTCCAAATTTCCCCGACCATAATCCCGAATGGCCTCTGTTATAAGATCTATTGTATGTATTGTTAATTTGTTCTCGTCCTGAACATGCATTAAAAATATTTGCCACTGAACATATAGCAAATATCAACCAATCAATCAATTCATTATGATAAATTATGTACCACATCTTTGATTTTGAATAGCATGGAAAACATGAGAAGATATAGGAAGATGTGGTAAGAGTGCCAATGACACAACTCTCCGTCCAAGTCACAATTTATAAAAGTAAACCATTTAAGGTCAATATACAGCCTTCAACAAGGAGCCTAGGCTCACATAGAGAAGCAAACTATAAAGGTGACCCAAAAATTACTAATTTAAAACCATTCAAACTGGAAAACCAACGGTCTAATCTATATAAAAAGTTCATTTCTGCATTATTTTTGTTTTTTCAATACAAGTGTGGACCCAGATCAATGTGGATAGTATGTTTGACTGTGTTTTCTGACAAAAAAAGTTCTGTTTTCCCCCAGAGAGTTCTATATTAAACTGTTTCTTAACAGCTAAGCCAAACAGTAACCATAAGCAGTATTGTATATTCAATATTTAGTTTATTTTAAGACTGTCATGGAGGAGACATTAATTGCATTTTTTTGATAATGATAAATTATGTTCCAAATCTTTGATTTTGAATAGCATGCAGAGGAAAAAATAAGGTTCATTTTTTTTCAATACCTGTGTGGACACATTTCAGTGTGGAAAGTAGGTTTGGATGTCAGTGTTTTCTGACAAAGGGAGTTCTGTTTTTCTCCATAGGGTTCTATAGTAAACTATGTTGCTTGACAATTAACCTGAGCCAAACAATAAGCAATGGCAGTATTGTTTATTCAATATTTAGTTTATTTCAAGACTGTCATGGAGGAGACATTAATTGCTTTTATTTGATTATGATAAATTATGTTCCACATATTTGATTCTTAATAGCATGAGGAGGAAAACATAATGTTCATTTTTGTATGATTTTTGTTTTTTTCAATACAAGTGTGGACGACAGTGTTTTCTGACAAAGGAGTTCTGTTTTTCTCCATAGGGTTCTATAGTAAATTGTTTTTTTAACAGCTAACCTGAGTCAAACATTAAGCAATAGCAGTATTGTTTATTCGATGTTGTACATGTAAAATTTACATGGGATTTATTTATATAAATAATAAGTATTCAACAAAGATCAAATTAAGTACATGGATGTAAGCAATTTTAGGAAACCATACCGCCTTCAAAAATGAGGAAAAGCCTTCTTGGCTGTAAACAGCCCCCTGGCATGAAAAGTATGTAATAATTCAATCTAGAAAGGTAATGGCTTGATTTACAACTAAATAACAGCGTGGGACCCCACCCCTAAATGAGGGATATCCCTTAATTTGTAAAATTGGTAAAAATGGAAAAAAGAAAATGTAGCCTTTATAGTTTATAAAATGGGGGGGGGGGGGGGAATTTTCAATAGATAACTTGCACTATCATTTTCTTTGTTCAGTGGACCGTAAAATTGGGGTCAAAATGCTTATTTGACATCAAAATAAGAACGATTGGACTTCAAGGTCATCAAAAACTACTGTCCAAAAATTTTAACCAAAAATCTTAACTTGGAAGGGACAGCAAATGGAAATACGAATGAACGAATGGACAAATGAAACAAACAGACAGAGAAACATAATGCCCCTAGTTTGGGCTAACAAATTATTTTTTGTTTGTTAATTTACAGTAAATGGAAAAAGAATAACAGCATTAAAAACAATTGTGCCCGCCTGCACCTATTTTTTTCAAAACAGATTTTTTTTATTTTTATTATATTCCCGCTTCCCGCATTCGGAAATGTAATCATGTCAATTTCCCGCACCATTTTTTTTGTAAATATTATAAAAAGATCTTAACATTTGTTTTTAAAATCATAGTATAACCTTTATATAACGATTTAAAACCTATAAGCACCCACATCACTGTAAATATCTGTGCTACTATACAAAACCCTTGAAAACTTAGAATTTTTTACTCAAAAAGAGGAAAAATACATTAAATTTTAAACAACTTTTCTAAGAGAGGGGTCCACTTATTTGAATAATATTAAACTGTTAAAGTAAATGTGTTAACATGGTTAAAGTCCAGGAATATTACAAAATTCTTGGACATGTTTTGACCATATAGATATAATAGTTCTTTGGGAAAATATTAGCCCTTTTGTACTAAAAGTGTTTTTACACAAAAAAAATATATTGTAACTTATATTGACCCTCATAAAAGGGATATTCATAACATTAAGGGGTTGTTCTGAACTGATTATGACTTGGATGGAGAATTGTCTCATTGTCAATCACACATACATAGACCAGATTTAATTATTCAATTATTTCTTGTTGAACAGGGAAAAAATACTTCTTAAATTAAAGAAATGTCATGGTACAAGTGATAAATCAAGTTTTAATATAGTCAAAACCTACTATTTTATGTTTACAAAAAAAATTTATAATTGCTCGCCTTTACTTTTTAAGCTTCGCCTCAAAAATTTGCAAATTAAATATTTTTTATTTAAAATTTTCAAATCGCTCAAATTATAAAATTGGTGTGGCCTTAGTAGAAAACATTAAACATTTAAATTTAAGGTGTTACCTTGACTAAAACTAATTTGGCTTGTTAAAATTTCATACAATTTTGACAAAATATTTACTTTGACCATTTGACAAAAAATATAAATATTTCAAAAAACTTGGAACAACACACTTTGTCTGAAAAATTTCATTGGATACATAGCAATTTGGAAAACACCAATTTTGATCATTGAGAAGCTTAATATTTTTTTATAATAGATTGTGTTTTAAACGTTCAGCTAATTTTACAGAGTTATACAGGCAAATTTTGTTCATGTAAATTTCACGCGAGATTCACCTCAAACAAGCTTCATACATAAATCTCACGTGATATTTTCACAGGAATTTTTTTTAAATGAAATAATAGTGAATTTCCCTCAATCACACAAATTTCACAGGATTTGAGCTTATTCATAATCTAGTACAAATTCTGATATGTATAAGCATGAAAAATATTCTATGAAAATGTGTTCATACTTCCATTCTATTTCTCTTTCTTACTATCCAAAATTTTTTGGTCTTAAAATAAAGAAGGCAGGTTAAGAAAGAAAGAAAGAAGGTTATGAATAATACCCAGGGCACCTCAGTTCACTCCTAGAACTTTTTGGATTGAGTTCAAGTCTCAATCCTTTTTGTAAATGATTTATTGACTGACTATAGAAGATGTTTGCAATGATGTATATTTCATCTGAATTGATTTTTATTATGTATGTACAAGTTATATTGTGTGGTCATCAATTTAAACACAAACCAATCACATTATGAAAAATACCTACTTGCAAAAGATGCTAATTCTTTTTTAAGAAGGTTTTGGAGAAAAGAACTACAGTAGTTTACCTCGCCACATATTCATGTACCGTTTAAAGCCAGAAACCTTTCAGTGATTGTCCAAAATTTCATCTTAATTAAAAAAAATATTCAAAGAATTCAGTGTTCAGTTGATGGCTATTCTTGATTCATATTGTAAAATTGTTTATAATAGCCTCTGATCAATTAAATAGATCATGGCATATCTTTTATACACCTGTCTTTTGTTGAGGACTGCATGTTAGCGCCTAAATGCCTTTCATGTGTTTTTGTTGTTTTATTGCTAATGTTGCTGTCTGATTGGTGTATACCTCGTATCTCATTGTACTAATACACTAAAATAGAAAGTTCTGTGAAATAAAGATGATATACAAATGTACCAGATTGAAAGTCTCTCTGTAATTTACAACCATTTACTTCTTCTTTCATATATGCAAAAATAGTTTTTTCTCATTTTAACACTAATCTTAAGATTTAGGGAAAATATTGACAAAACAACAAGCATAATACCATTAAAGGATTTCAAATTTTGGCTGCACAATATGCAATAAGCTACAAAATTTTGTTATTTCGTTTTTTTATATATATACAAATTTCATTTTAAAACATGCATTTTCATTTTATTTAACATAACTTGTCTGTTGACACAATAATTTGAATTTGAACTGTACTATATTCTGAAAGCACTTGTGGTTGAAAAAATATACACAATAGTTTATTCCAGGTGGTTTACACTTCTTGAATACACCACTTAACTATTACTTCATGTCTGTTTATAATGTTTATAAGAGTCCTCTTCTGCATATAATTGCTATTTGTATATTTCAAGGATTCCTTCATACGTTTGCACAAGTTTATCCTCCTAAGATGTTGCTCCAATGATAAAATCCTGTAATGCATACTTAGCAATCAGACTCTTGGAAAACTTCCTACAGTTCCTGTAATATAACAAAATCCATATGTAATGTTTGTTTCTGTAGTCAAGGTTCAAGCAAAAAAGATTACATCAATTTAATCTCCAATGATTTACCAAACTCATAATTAGGAGAAAACTGTATTATATTTTAAGCTCGAGCTCCGACATGATCAATTGGTGACTTTATGGTGATTTTTAGTAAAACCCAGACCCAGGTTTTTTACTAGTATTTCCCACTGGGCTGGGCATTGCAATACTCATACTACCCAGGTTTTTGAATTGCCAATAATAATAATTATAACCCTGTTTCAGGACATTTTATAGCTCACTATGCTGTATCAGTTTTGCTCATTGTTGAAAGCAGTACATATGATCATTTATAGTTGGCAGTATTTAGTCATTTGGACTCTTAGTGGATAGTTGTCTCATTGGAAATCGTGACCACGTTACATGTTTTATAATTTATTATAAATTACTTATGAAAACAAACTGTCTTCATGTACATTGTATGTGTACAACATATAACCTGTATATATATAAGTATACTTAGTGCCTATAAAAACACAACTCATCATTTTCAAGCCCCCTTCTTACATGTCTTAGCCCCTTACAATCATAGCTTACACCAAAAAACAGCTGATTTCTTAATTGATTATAGCTTGTGTAGTATACAATAAACAGACCAAAATATGACACTTTATATAGACCAATGAACCCTGCCAAGACAGTATTGTACTACATACAATCAGTTTCAGACAAGGCAAAAATTACCTAGTTCATGATATCAGTAATTGTTTGATTTTAGTCGAGCTATTTTGATAATTTTCCTCAAACTACAAGCATAAATTAGCACATGGGAATAATATTAATATGAAATAAGAATTGAAATCTTAGGATATCCAGAATATAAAACTTTAATCTCATAAATTTACACATGGACTAAAAATTACAGAGGTAAATAAATGTAACTACATGCCTATTCCATAAATGAATATAGCAGATTAACTTTTCCCTTGATCTGTTGATTGATAGTGTTTTTTTTATTTCATTAGTTTGAATGAACTCCTTTTTAAATTTGCACATGATTAAGCATTATTGTCATACCACTACAAATACTGTAACAAATACATACCAATTACATGTATTGTAGCTATAGGGTCTCATCTACATGTATATCTAATCAATTCATTCATTTCATTGTATAACTTCACTTCCACTTACATCTTGGGAACTACAAGTGTGTATAATTCTGAAAATTTAATTTCCATTAATTATTATAAATATAAGCCCTGAACCTGATTATTTTTTTCCAAATAAAAGTAGAGGCTCTAAGCTCTAAGGCAGTAACCATTTTGATTTTCAGGGGGGGGGGGGGGAGTTTTAGCTGCCACTATATGTAATGCTAAAATTAAAAGAAAAAAATTGTAAGAAAAAAATTGTTTTCCACTTGTCAAAGAGAAAATAGATTGTTTTTCGCTGAAGGCACAAACAAAAGTTAGTCCAGTAAAAAAATTTCATAGCCCCCGCCCCAGAAAACCAAATGTCTGCTATCTAAAGAGCCTGTGTTGCTCACCTTTAGTCTATGTGCATATCATAAATAAATGACACAGATGGAACCATGGCAATATTGTGTTTTGGTGATGGTGATGTGTTTGTATGTAGATCTTACTTTAATGAACATTCTTGCTTCTTACAATTATCTCCTTCTATAATAAACTTGGCCCAGTAGACTGAGTAGTATACAAAATTAATGAAAATTGTTAAAATTTACTATAAAGGGCAATAACTCCTGAAGGGGTCAATTTAACATTTTGATCATCTTGTAACGTGACTGATGGGAAGGTATCTGCAAGAAAAAAACAAAGTCCACATTAGTTCCACATTAATACGACAATTTTGGAAAAAGGGTCCACTAACATAAAGGTCTACCTAACTTTTGAGCTGTGGAGTCTGCGTAGTGGCGGTCTGGACCCCTCCCGTCTTGTCTGTAGGTCTGTATCTGCAAGAAAAAAACAAAGTGCACATTAGTTTCACATTAAGGGAGTTAGCTTCTCAGTTTCAAAGTAATTAACTTTTCAAAAGACTATATGCCTTTGAAATTTTGGCGGGAAAATATTCTCTCTTGACTTTTCATTATTAGCTTTATTATTGACCAGTTAAAGTCCTCAAAAACTACTAAAAAGTAATTAAAATTTTAAAAGACTTCAACACACAGCTTATAACTATACATGTAAAAGAATTATAAAAAGAAAAATGGGGGTCACCGGGCAAAATTTGTTTATGCATTCCAATGGATAAAACCAGAGGATTCCGAAAATCTGACCAAAATTCCAAAACATGACAAGCCAGCTTCCTTAATACGGCAACTTTGGAAAAAGGGTCCACTAACATTAAAGGTCTACTTAACTGTTGAGCTGTGGAGTCTGCGCAATGGCGGTCTGGACCTCTCCCCGTCTTGTCTGTAGGGTCTGTATGTACCTGCAAGAAAAAAACAGAGTGCACATTAGTTCCACATTAATACGACAATTTTGGAAAAAGGGTCCACTAACATTAAAGGTCTACTTAACTGTTGAGCTGTGGAGTCTGCGCAATGGCGGTCTGGACCCCTCCCCGTCTTGTCTGTAGGGTCTGTATGTACCTGCAAGAAAAAAACAGAGTGCACATTAGTTCCACATTAATACGACAATTTTGGAAAAAGGGTCCACTAACATTAAAGGTCTACTTAACTGTTGAGCTGTGGAGTCTGCGCAATGGCGGTCTGGACCCCTCCCGTTTTGTCTGTAGGGTCTGTATGTACCTGCAAGAAAAAAACAGTGCACATTAGTTCCACATTAATACGACAATTTTGGAAAAAGGGTCCACTAACATTAAAGGTCTACTTAACTGTTGAGCTGTGGAGTCTGCGCAATGGCGGTCTGGACCCCTCCCGTCTTGTCTGTAGGGTCTGTATGTACCTGCAAGAAAAAAACAGTGCACATTAGTTCCACATTAATACGACAATTTTGGAAAAAGGGTCCACTAACATTAAAGGTCTACTTAACTGTTAAGCTGTGGAGTTGCGCAATGGCGGTCTGGACCCATCCCCGTTTGTCTGTAGGGTTGTATGTACTGCAAAATAAAAACAGAGTGCACATTAGTTCCACATTAATACGACAATTTGGAAAAAGGGTCCACTAACATTAAAGGTCTACTTAACTGTTGAGCTGTGGAGTCTGCGCAATGGCGGTCTGGACCCCTCCCCGTCTTTGTCTGTAGGGTCTGTATGTACCTGCAAGAAAAAAACAGAGTGCACATTAGTTCCACATTAATACGACAATTTTGGAAAAAGGGTCCACTAACATTAAAGGTCTACTTAACTGTTGAGCTGTGGAGTCTGCGCAATGGCGGTCTGGACCCCTCCCGTCTTGTCTGTAGGGTCTGTATGTACCTGCAAGAAAAAAACAGAGTGCACATTAGTTCCACATTAATACGACAATTTTGGAAAAAGGGTCCACTAACATTAAAGGTCTACTTAACTGTTGAGCTGTGGAGTCTGCGCAATGGCGGTCTGGACCCCTCCCCGTCTGTCTGTAGGGTCTGTATGTACCTGCAAGAAAAAACAGAGTGCACATTAGTTCCACATTAATACGACAATTTTGGAAAAAGGGTCCACTAACATTAAAGGTCTACTTAACTGTTGAGCTGTGGAGTCTGCGCAATGGCGGTCTGGACCCCTCCCCGTCTTGTCTGTAGGGTCTGTATGTACCTGCAAGAAAAAAACGAGTGCACATTAGTTCCACATTAATACGACAATTTTGGAAAAAGGGTCCACTAACATTAAAGGTCTACTTAACTGTTGAGCTGTGGAGTCTGCGCAATGGCGGTCTGGACCCTCCCGTCTTGTCTGTAGGGTCTGTATGTACCTGCAAGAAAAAAACGAGTGCACATTAGTTCCACATTAATACGACAATTTTGGAAAAAGGGTCCACTAACATTAAAGGTCTACTTAACTGTTGAGCTGTGGAGTCTGCGCAATGGCGGTCTGGACCCCTCCCCGTCTTGTCTGTAGGGTCTGTATGTACCTGCAAGAAAAAAACAGAGTGCACATTAGTTCCACATTAATACGACAATTTTGGAAAAAGGGTCCACTAACATTAAAGGTCTACTTAACTGTTGAGCTGTGGAGTCTGCGCAATGGCGGTCTGGACCCCTCCCCGTCTTGTCTGTAGGGTCTGTATGTACCTGCAAGAAAAAAACAGAGTGCACATTAGTTCCACATTAATACGACAATTTTGGAAAAAGGGTCCACTAACATTAAAGGTCTACTTAACTGTGAGCTGTGGAGTCTGCGCAATGGCGGTCTGGACCCTCCCCGTCTTGTCTGTAGGGTCTGTATGTACCTGCAAGAAAAAAACGAGTGCACATTAGTTCCACATTAATACGACAATTTTGGAAAAAGGGTCCACTAACATTAAAGGTCTACTTAACTGTTGAGCTGTGGAGTCTGCGCAATGGCGGTCTGGACCCCTCCCGTCTTGTCTGTAGGGTCTGTATGTACCTGCAAGAAAAAAACAGAGTGCACATTAGTTCCACATTAATACGACAATTTTGGAAAAAGGGTCCACTAACATTAAAGGTCTACTTAACTGTTGAGCTGTGGAGTCTGCGCAATGGCGGTCTGGACCCCTCCCCGTCTTGTCTGTAGGGTCTGTATGTACCGCAAGAAAAAAAACAGAGTGCACATTAGTTCCACATTAATACGACAATTTTGGAAAAAGGGTCCACTAACATTAAAGGTCTACTTAACTGTTGAGCTGTGGAGTCTGCGCAATGGCGGTCTGGAATACAAATTTGGAAAGGTCTAACATAAAGGTTCTTAATGTTGAGTGTAGTGCGCATGGCGGTTGGACCTCCGTTTGTCTGTAGGGTTGTAGTACCTGCAAGAAAACAGTGAATGTCAATTAACACATTTTGGAAAAGGGTATACTTAAAGGTTACTTATGTTGGTGATCTGCCATGGCGTTGACCTCCGTCTGTCTGTAGTTGTATGTACCTGCAAGAAAAAAACGAGTGCACATTTTCAATTAATACGACATTTTGGAAAGGTCACTACATAGTACTTAGTTGAGCTGGTCTGCATGGCGGTTGACCTCCGTTTTGTAGGGTCTTAGTCGCAAGAAAACAGTGCCATTGTTCTTCACATTGGAAAAACAAAGTATATGTTTATTGGGTGCTTCTGTCTATTTATTCACTCAACTTAAAGGCTATTAATTGTGAGTGTGGAGTCTGGCAATGGCGCTGGCCTCCCGTCTTGTCTGTAGGGTCTGTTGTACGCAAAAAAAAAGAGTGATTAGTTCACTACGAAATTTTGGAAAGGGTCACTAACATTAAGGTCTACTTAATGTTGAGCTGTGGAGTCTGCGCAATGGCGGTTGGACCTCCCGTCTTGTCTGTAGGGTCTGTATGTACTGCAGAAAAAACAGTGCACATTAGTTCCACATTATACGACAATTTGGAAAAAGGGTCCACTAACATTAAAGGTCTACTTAATGTTGAGTGGGAGTCTGCCAATGGCGGTCTGGACCTCCCCGTTGTCTGTAGGTCTGTATGTACCTAGAAAAACAGTGCACATTAGTTCATTATACGACAATTTTGGAAAGGGTCCACTAACATAAGGTCTACTTATGTTGCTGTGGAGTTGCGCAATGGCGGTCTGGACCCTCCCGTCTTGTCTGTGGGTCTGTATGTACCTGCAGAAAAAAGAGTGCCATTGTTCCACATTATACACATTTGGAAAGGGTCTAAATTAGGTCTTAATGTTGACTTGGATTGCGATGCGTCTGGACCCCGCTGCTTAGTTAGTACTGCAGAAAAACGTGACTAGTCCATACAATAAAAGGGTCCCTACATTAAAGGTCTACTTAACTGTTGAGCTGTGGTGACTTTGGCCAATACTTGAGCCCTCGTCTGTTGTGAGGGTCTGATGTACTGCAGAAAACGTGCACTTGTTCACTTAATCGACATTTGAAAAAGGTCACTAACATTAAAGTCACTTAACTGTGAGCTGTGGAGTGGCATGCGTCTGGACTCTCCCTCTTGTCTGTGGGTCTGTAGCTGCGAAAAAAACGCGTGCCTTGTCCTTATGACGATTTTGGAAAAGGGTAATAAACAATTAAGTTCACTTAATACGAGAATTTGGACAAGGCGTCTGGAACCTCACTACTTGTCTGTAGGGTCTGGTGTACCTGCAGTAAAAAGGTTGCGCACATTAGTACATAATACGACAATTTTGAAAAAGGGTCCAAACATTAAAGGTCTACTTAACTGTTAGCTGTGGAGTCTGCGCAATGGCGGTCTGGACCCTCCCCGTCTTGTCTGTAGGGTCTGTATGTACCTGCAAGAAAAAAACAGAGTGCACATTAGATTGCAATAATACGACATTTTAAAAAGGTCACTAACATTAAAGGTCTACTTACTGTTGATGTGGGTCTGGCCATGGCGGTCTGGACCCTCCGTCTTGTCTGTAGGGTCTGTATGTACCTGCAAGAAAAAAACAGAGTGCACATTAGTTCCACATTAATACGACAATTTGGAAAAGGGTCCACTAACATTAAAGGTCTACTTAACTGTTGGCTGTGGGTCTGCGCAATGGCGTCGGACCTCCCCGTTTGTCTGTAGGGTCTTATGTACGCAAAAAAAAAAGGTGCACATTAGTTTCAATTAATACGACATTTGGAAAAGGGTCCACTAAATTAGGTCTACTTAACTGTTGAGCTGTGGAGTCTGCGCAATGGCGGTTGGACCCCTCCGTCTGTCTGTAGGTCTGTATGTACTGAGAAAAAAACAGAGTGCACATTATTCCACATTAATCGACAATTTTGGAAAAAGTCACTAACATTAAGGTTACTTAATGTTGATGTGGAGTCTGCGCAATGGCGGTCTGGACCTCCCGTTTGTCTGTAGGGTCTGTATGTACTGCAAGAAAAAACAGTGCAATTAGTTCACTTAATACGACAATTGGAAAAAAGGGTCCACTAACATTAAAGTCTATAACTGTTGACTGTGAGTCTGCGCAATGGCGGGTCTGGACCTCCCAGTCTTGTCTGTAGGGTCTGTATGTACCTGCAAGAAAAAAAAGGTGCACTTAGTTCACATTAATCACGACAATTTTGGAAAGGGTCACTACATTAAGGTTACTTAACTGTTGAGCTGTGGAGTTGCGCAATGGCGGTCTGGACCCTCACCGTCTGTCTTAGGTCTTATGTACCTGCAATGCGAAAAAAACAGTGCACATTAGTTCCATTATACGACAATTTGGAAAAAAGGGTCCACTACATTAAGGTCTACTTAACTGTTGAGCTGTGGAGTCTCGCAATGGGGTCTTGGACCTCTCCGTCTTGTCTGTAGGGTCTGTATGTACCTGCAGAAAAACGAGTGCACTTAGTTCACATTAATACGACCAATTTTGGAAAAAGGGTTCAACATAAAGGTCTACTTAACTGTTGGCTGTGGAGTCTGCCATGGGGTCTGGACCCCTGCCCCTTGTCTGTAGGGTCTGTATGTACCTGCAAGAAAAAAACAGAGTGCACATTAGTTCCACATTAATACGACAATTTTGGAAAAAGGGTCCACTAACATTAAAGGTCTACTTAACTGTTGAGCTGTGGAGTCTGCGCAATGGCGGTCTGGACCCCTCCCGTCTTGTCTGTAGGGTCTGTATGTACCTGCAAGAAAAAACAGAGTGCACATTAGTTCCACATTGATACGACAATTTTGGAAAAAGGGTCCACTAACATTAAAGGTCTACTTAACTGTTGAGCTGTGGAGTCTGCGCAATGGCGGTCTGGACCCCTCCCCGTCTTGTCTGTAGGGTCTGTATGTACCTGCAAGAAAAAAACAGAGTGCACATAAGTTCCACATTAATACGACAATTTTGGAAAAAGGGTCCACTAACATTAAAGGTCTACTTAACTTTTGAGCTGTGGAGTCTGCGTTGTGGCTGTCTGGACCCCTCCCGTCTTGTCTGTAGGGTCTGTATCTTGATCTTTCCATAAAATTACCAATTCAGGGGCAGCAAACCTAACAACGGGTTGTCTGTCAGATCAATGACGACAGACAACGACGACGACGGACGACACCGGACGCAAAGTGATGAGAAAAGCTCACTTGGCCCTTCAGGCCAGATGAGCTAAAAAGTTGATCAACCACCATTTTAGAAATAGTTTGATATTGCTGATAATTACAAAGTATAAATTTTATAAAAATCTGGCAATTATTGTATCCATGAGAGCACTAACGAGGCCATTTTCCACATATTCAATATTTCCAAGGGACACAACACATTTAAAAATTGTTTATCGGCCCCAATTATAGAGATTGTCAAAAAAAACAGAGGCTCTCAAGAGCCTGAATCGCTGACCTTTATTTTTTGGCATTGATCTTCCGTTTAAGAGTGTAAGTGTCCAATTTCATCATTTTTTTTTTTTAATATACATTAATAAGTGTTTGAAAATGTAGTTTTTTGTCATACTTTCTTCAATTTGGTTGGAATTGGTTCAGTAGAGGAGAAGATTTTTTAAAGTTAGAATACATGATAAAGAAATTGTGTAAAAATTGTCCTTAATGAACAGTTGGGACAAGTCTGGAAAACATTCAAGTGTGATACAGCTCTGAATTTGGATTGTGATTAAATATTTTACACAACATAGGTTTTGACACAAAATGAATGTGTTCCAATTGAACTTAAAAGAATTAAATTAACCTATTTAATATGGTCCAATACCACTGGTATTAAAGAGATAATAGTAACTGCAATTACGATTATCCCAATATGGCGACGGTAGATATAGGTAAAATCTTTACACTCATTTTTCTTAAATGTAGCATGCTTTTGTCAATAGTTACTCAGCTGCAAAGTTTATCTATACCATTACATCATATTTGAATCGTAACGGTGCACTGGAATCGTCTGAGCGCTTTGAAAATTGCCGTTGAAAAATTCGGTATGATAATCGTAACTCTATGGTATTTTTCTTCTTTGATAATCGTAATTTTCTTTATCGGATAATAGTAACTGAAACATAATAAATGTGTCTTTCAGCATTTCAATGGTATTTTGTGTGTTAAAAATGCAAATGTCAAGTTTAACGATGACATAAACGCATATAAAAATAAATGAAGAAACTTACAGGTTAATATCTAGGACAAATTTACCTATATATATATATATATACAGTCATGGGACTAAAGTGAGTTCCCAGTAAAAAAAAGTCCTATCATTTCAACTTGTATATCTATTTATAACTGACAACAATATGCATAACCTTTTAGTTTAAACATATTTTACTTGCAAAAGTAGCAAAAGGGATTGGACACAAGTTATAACAACATTAGAGACGTCCTCTCCCAATATAAATATAAACACAAAGTACATTAGATAATGGCCTAAAAAAACACAACATAGTAGTAATGCATGTAATACATACTTCAAACAAAAATTAGAAATAAAAAGAAAAAAGAAAAAAAAATACAATATAATAAGGAATAATAATGAAACAACTAGACTGAAGTGAAAGGTTGTAAAGTAGAAATTTAGAATGTTAATTGACTGCTTTAAATCTTTGTGATATTCTGATATAAGATTGTACGGACTCAAAATGTCTTTGTTTTGCTGAAAAGAAAGGTCACCGTCACCAGCTAAAAGAAGCTCAATGGATATAGCATAACTTTCTAATTTTGAAAACAGTATTTCTCTGGCTTCGTTGTGAAGAGCGCACTGTAGAAAATAGTGTATACTATCCTCAACAGGGTGGCCACAGCTGCATGCGGGACTGGGTTTAATATTAACACGATGTAAATCTGAATTTAAAGAACTGCACATATTTTTCAAACGTGTATGAATGATATTAATTTTCTATCCCCACAACTAAAATAGGAAGGTGGCTGTATCAATTTGGACTTCATCTTTCGTTTAAAAATATTTATGTTTTGGACGTACGTATGTCGGGGGGAAGGCTATTCCATTCAATAGTAGTGGATGGGGAAAAGGATTTTCTAGTTATGTCTAGTCTATAACCGGGTACTACATAATTATTACTGTTTCGCAAATCGTAGTTAGATACTTGACCAACAAGCGGGGGCATTAAATCACAGATATAATCAGGGGCAGTCTCATTATGTATAGAATAGAACATATTGAGCATTCTGAATTTTCTTCTGTTCACAAGCAATTGCCAGCCAGTTTCAAAATATATAGCTTCCCGACTAGCAAACACGGGCAACCCAGTTACTAACCTCCCTGCTTCTAACTGAACATGTTCTAAATTGTCGGCTTCTTGTTGAGTACAACCATCCCATAACTCACATGCATATTCCATAACGGGTCTTATACAGATTTCCATCAATACCATACGCTTTTAGTTTTATTAAGAGGCCACTATGCCATACCCTATCAAAAGCTTTCGAGGTATCGCATAATATAAGAGATGTTATACAGCGATCATCAAGTGACATGCATATCCTATAATAAATTTCTATTAGCTGGTGAACCTTTTGATATATACATGTACCTGTTAAAGATACGGAAAATGAAGCAGCTGTCGAGACAGCTATTGTGGTAAGTAGATATTTTGATTTTTTTCAAAGTTTCAATGTTGTGTGCGCGTTTAAGTCCGTTTTTGTTTGTTTTTTTTAGGGGGAGGGGGAGGGGGATTAGCTATATCCCATATCCCAAAAGTGCAATCCTTTCAATTCATTGCTCAAAATGAAAGTCACGTATACCACATTTTCATATGTCATATATATGTTTTGCCTCCAATATCACGTTTATATTAAAATTCTGCGCGAAATGAACAAAAGTTTCCGTCAATAACTTTATAACTGCATTATCGGATTTAACAGTTGATACCTTTATCGGTAGATATGAGTGTTCATATTTCCCTTTTCCTTATAATTCAATAAATATAGCCGTCCATTTTTCCCCTTTGATTCCCTTTTTTCTATTTTATACTGATATAATATATGATTTTAAAAATTTACTTCAAATGTTTTGATCAAATACCCATGTATTTTAGGGCGTTTCTTTAAACAGTGTGTATGGTAAAGGATCTAAAATAGTTACAGTTTATTGTTACTATGAGTATTGTTTATTTTTACTTTTGTTTATTGTTACTTTTGTTTATAGTTACTTTTGTTTTTTGTTTTTTTTAGCCTTACCTATAGTCTTAATACGAAGCACTTGACGGACTGAAAAAAAACGGAGTGGCTATTTGTCCGGCTAGCCGGACGAATAGTGCCAGGTCTATTTGTCCGGCCATTGTAATGCGCATGTCATATAATGTGCGTTCGGAAGTGCGTGTAACATTATCTTCAGTAGCACCAAGGGGGCGCGTGTAATCTGATTTTTAAGATCATGGCTGAAATATTTGTGATAAATTTTGAAGTTTTCGGAATTTGACAATGGAACACGATATTATGAACTTCCAAGAATGATATAATCTTATGATAGGGACTGTAAAAAATTGAATTCACAAGGAAAATGGGAAATAAAAGATAATTATATATAATTGATCGGAGAATTAGTTTTAAAAAATTATTCGATTCGCTACAGCTGTGTACAGGTGGAAAAGATGTTCAAAGCAAGTGTAGTTGAAAAAGGCCTTTACAATTGCAGGTCTAACTGAATAAAATTTAGCTTAGTTATAATCCAAAAATGAGTCTTGCAAGACAAGAAAAGAAAAGAGAAATTTGGGAAAAGGGGCACACTGTGACACCCGATCCCCTCACGTAAATAAAATAAAAAAACAGTGTTTTTTATTACTCTTTTTTTTTTTGGGGGGGGGGGGGGGGGGGGTTATTATAGAAAAATCTCTCACCTTTCACTCAAAATATGGATAACTTTATATCAAGGGGTCTATAATTCTCTTTGACAGCTACAGACATAATAATTTTGTACATTTTCAGCTAGACAAAATTCTTTAAAATTCACGAGTCAAACACTACCCAAGTTTTTTTTTACAAGTAAATTCTTCTCTCTTCTTATATAAAAAATATGGGATATATATGATTTTATTCTAATTATTCGTTATCCACATTGGACTATATACTAGTATGAAGAAAACAACAATTTCAATTACCAGTAACAAGATTAGGCCCTAACACTAAAGATTTCAAACATGTGCCCCTGGTGATGCTGAAGATAATATTACACGCACACACAAATATTATAGTGACATGCGCATTGTATTGGCCGGACAAATAGGCCTGGTACTATTCGTCCGGCTAGCCGGACAAATAGCAACTGCCGAAAAAAAACACACACAAATATGTATATTGATAAATTACATCAGAAGGCATAACATGTACATCATCACAGTCGGAACTTGTTTAATTACAAAGATTTTTATAGATTTTACAACAAATATTTTGTGCTTCAGAAAAATACATGACAATTAGGTTAGGCTAATTTTTGTTTTCATTTAATAGAAAATAACTTATTGTATGGCAAGTATGCAAATACAAAAATGTTCCTTGTTTAGTACCTTCAATATTTGTCTCTACAATATCTTCCATGCATATGTATGCATCATACTTTTCATATACCGAGTATTTATGAATTTTTGAATTAGTTTGTTTCTAATATTGCGGAATATGCGTTATTTTATTCTCCACTTTGCAGTCATTCTTTGAATAAGTATTCCTTGTAAGACAATTTAAAGCCACATCAACTTCAATTCTTCATTTTCGGGCTTTTGGCCAAACTATAAGAGAACACAAATCCATGTTTGTCAAAGAACTCCACGTTACTTAATTTCATAATACACAAAAAAATCCCAACCTTTCTTTATTTTTATATAGCATTAACTGTTTAAAGGATGTCATATTGTTATAATTCAAAATTAAATTTGTGTTGTTTATAGTTATTTTCTGAGATATCGAAATTTCAGTGACAGTCATGAAGTAGCTAAAATGCCAAAAAAATATGGTATGATTAACAACGAGACAACTTTCCACAAGAGACCAACATGACTCAGATATTAACAAAAATAGGTCACCGTACGGCCTTCAACAATGAGCAAAGACCATACGGCATAGACAGCTATAAAAGGCTCCGAAATGACAATGTAAAACACTTTAGACGAGAAAACTAACGGCATTATTTATTAAAAAAACTAAATTTTATGATATACTAGTATGTAGATATAGGAAGATGTGGTGTGAGTGCCAATGAGACATGCAACTCTCTATCCAAATAACAATTTATAAAAAGGTAAACCATTATAGGTCAATGTACGGCCTTCAACACGGAGCCTTGGCTCACACCGAACAACAAGCTATAAAGGCCCCCAAAATTACTAGTGTAAAAAAACAATAGCATAACATCACAACATAGAAAAACACACGTTAAAATATCAATTGGCAGACTTAACTCAATCAAAAAACATAAATTAATACACATATGTAGCTGTTTTCCTAAGAACTGTTAATAATATATGCATAAAAAGAAATGTCATAAGATGTTGGAACGTTTCGTAAATAATTCATCGACATAACTTCATTATATGCTATTAGATATATGTTGTAAGTGTCAATATCAATAAAACACTTTCCAGTTACGATTATCTTTCCATTTTAAAATACCATAATTACGATTATCTTTTTTTCCGAGTAACGATTATCATCCCGAATTTTTCGACGGCAATTTTCAAAGCGCTTAGACTAATCCAGTGCACCTTTACGATTCAAATATGATGTACTGGTATAGATAAACCTTGCAGCTGAGTAACTATTGACAAAAGCATGCTACATTTAAGAAAAATGAGTGTAAAGATTTTACCTATATCTACCGTCGCCATATTGGGATAATCGTAATTGCAGTTACTATTATCTCTTTAATACCAGTGAATACCAAAAACTAAATATATATATGGTAAGTTTCAGTATATCAAAGAATCCCAAAAATTATTTTTTTGATGAAATCCAACAAGGTTTAATGTTGTGGACCAATTTGATAATGGGGTCCAAAAAACAAAAATCTATAATTAAAATACATTGTGAGATTTAGCATATCAAAGAACCCCAAAAAAATCATTTTTTTAAAGAATTACTCTAAATTAAATTGTGGACCCTTTGGACATTAAAGTAGATCAATTTGAAAAAGGACCTGGGCCCCAGATTAAAAATCTAAATGCAGTTAGATTCAGCATATCAAAGAACACCAATAATTCAATTTTTAATAAATCAAACGGAAGTTGAAATTTTGGACCCTTTTGACCTCAATGGGGCCCAATTTAATAAAGGGGCCCAAATATTAAAAACTAAATACATTGTAAGACTCCGCCTATATTCAGTTTTTTTTGAAATAAAACAAAGTTCAATTTTGGATCCCGATTTGGACCAACTTGAAAACTGGGCCAATAGTCAAAAATATAAGTACATGTTTAGATTCAGCATATCAAAAAACCCCAAGAAACACTGGTGGTAAGCGGATGGTCGTAACTAAAAGTTACGACCATCTGAATATGGGGGACATCTCTAGAGATAAGTTTTTCTTTTCCGATTTTCGTGCAGTAAAAGGTTCATTTGAGTCAAACCGCTTGTCTCATATACACATATCGTGAGTGCATTCTTATTGAAACCAAATTTGACACATAAAATCATTCCAATATTCGTAAAATAGTCATTCGAAAATTCGAGAATGATGGTCGTAACTTTAACTTGTGATGGTCGTAATGTCAACTGTAGTAATTTGGATGATGGTCGTAACCGACACAAGATGGTCGTAACTTTGAAAGATGACCGTAACTCAAGTATTTAGACGAACTTTTATCAAGCTATTTTAAAAGTACTGTGCTCATGCATAACCATGTTAATAAACTCAGTTGTTATATAAAGTTTACTACAAAAAAATATTATTTCATTTGTTACTCTGATAATGGTATGCAGAAATTAAGTTAAAGAAATATCAATCATACATTTTTGATATGTTCCAAACGACCATCATTTAGGAGAAACAGTGAAAACTAATCAACTCGCATTAAGCCAAATAATATGTTAGGGTTGAGTATTAATATATTTTTACTGTACGTTAAGGCATAAAATTGTTGAATATTTGCTTTCAAATTTTTTTTTTATTTACGACTCTTTACTTCCTGCAATCATGTCGGCAGATGAAATTATTGACCGTACAATTTTGAACAATCTTCTTTAATTTTTAATCAGCTATTGCAGCTTTTATAAACCATTGGCTTTCAAATATTCGGCTTTTGGTGAATCATGATTAATGAAAATCCACAAATGCCTGGTGTTTTTATCGTGTTGTCTTTATTTTTTATCGATTGCACATGACGATCTTGCGGTATATCATTGATAATTGTTCTAAGTATTGGTTCAGAATAAAAACTTAATCCATGGTGTCGCAATGAACATTGTGTTAACCTAGAAAGTATGAATAAGGTTGAGATATTTTACAATGCTACACGCGTTGAATTAAAGAGTAAGATCAAATATCAGTAGTTTGTAGACAGGATAATATTACAAGGTATAACTAAATGTACTGCGGCAAATATTACATACATATATGCAGGTATATATTTTACAATGATACACGCTTTGAATTTAAGAGTAAGATCAAATATTAGTAGTTAATAGCCAGCCTTGTAGCTAAGATAATATTACAAGGTAGAACTAAATGTACTGCGGCAACTATCACATACATATGCAGGTTGAAAATAATATTTATGTTATATGTTTATATTGTATGAATGTACTCAGATTTAAAAGACCAGCACGCTGAGTTGAAGCATAAAGATCTATATTTTAAATATTACCCTGGCTACAAGCTATGTATGAATACTGTTTGCTGAAGTCCTTTTGCTGAAATTAAAAAAAAATACATTATCATCAGCACATAGTAAACAATGTGAATTGCTGACCCCCATATTCCTTAGAAAGAAGTTTAAGGATCCATACTGTGAAGGATTTTTTTTTAACTCGTGTAGAAATTTTGACTCTAAATATGCCTCCTCTAGTAGTGGAAAGATGATCCCAAATTGTCAAGCCTGTGCCAGTATCTGATCATAGACTTAGCAATGACAAAATACAGAGTGAATCTACCGAGCTAAGAAAGATTGGCAAAATGTGTTTCTCTTTTGGTAACACCAAGTAAATGTTTACAAAATTCAATGCGTAGTCTTTCTGAAAGAATCTTAGGATAAGCCTGATCTACATTTTTTTGCTGAAGTTGAACAAATGGCAAGATCATCAGCATATGTATAGTAAAGATTGACTGGTCGTGAATAAACAACAGCTTGATCAGGGGAACTTTTAACACAATCAAGAAGTTCATTTATAAAAAATTTAAACAAATTCGGACTAAAATTGTCTCCCTATTTTACTCCAACTTTAGTTCTAAAGAGATCTCTTACCATACTCTAACTATATTCAATAGCTTAAGTTTTATCCCATGGAGAATGACAGTATCAAAAGCCTTCTGGAAATCAATAAAGCAGGCAAACATTCTACCTTCTTTTGTATTACAATACTTATTTATAATAGTTTTTAGAATGAACATATGGTCAGATGGTCGTGTTTTTTTTTTTTTTTTTTTTTTGGTAAACCAAATTTGGCTCTCATCAATTCCTCGATAGTTATTAAGATCGGATGCATCATTCCCTTTATGAATTGGGAATAAAAAAACGTGTGGTCCAGGGTTCATGGTATTTTCCATAAGAAAGACAAAGATGTATAACGGATAGCATGGTACCAATAGGTGTTTTCAGAATTTTCTAAAACCACGGGTAATAATTATACCTGAACTTCGAATTTGCACCTTATAATCAGCTTGACTATATACCAAATGACAATACGACTTCTCAAAATCCAGGCTAAGAATAAGATGTATGTTGTTAAATTCGATTACGGACCTGCGAATTCGCGGATATGGTCTTGTCTCGATAACGATCCACATAACATTATTTTGACTCCTTACTTATGCTCTTTCGTCTTAAAGTATCAATTTTAAATTGTAGATTTTTCTTTTAAATTCCACCTAGTAGGTACATACTAGTTTTTAAAAAGTTTATCTTTTCAATACATGCAAAATATAAAGAAAATAAATCAGGATACTGTTATTTCATGTGATGTCAAATTTGTTAAAATCGCCTTTTCTTAATTCGTAACTAAGAATGATCATAACGAGAGCTGTGTGTTAAAATGAATTCTCCACTTTTGAGAATTTATATTGTTATTAAACTTAACAGCTTATAATTAGTTGCCTCTTGGTTGATTTTATACATTATATTTTAAGCAACAGTGACTGGTCATTTCATTTTGTATTGGTTTTTTTTTCTCGATTCGTTCCAATTTTCTTTCCTTTCGCACTTAACAGGTATCCCTCTCTTCACCTCTTTTAGTTTTTATCATTTAGTGAAATCAACTTCACAAATATATCATATAATATATTCATATAACAAAAGACACGTTTAAAACTATTGACTTGTCTTATTAGGTCCTATTTAATAAAGAGTTACGACCATCACAATTTTAAGTTACGACCATCCTGAACATTTTTGTTTTTTTAGTTACGACCATCATGCTCGAATTATTGAATGATCATTTTACGAAAATTGGAATGTTTTTATGTATCCAATTTTGTTTCAATATCAACGCACTGACGATTAGTATGAATGAGACAAGCGGTTTTACTGAAACATTGTTTTACTGCACGAAAATCGGAAAAGAAAAATGTATCCCTAGAGTTGTCTCCCATCTTCGGATGGTCGTAACTTTAAGTTACGACCATCCGCTTAACACCAGTGAAGAAATCATTTTTTGTTAAAATCAAACTAAATTTAGTTTTGGACACTTAAGGCCTTAATGTAGACCAAATTGAAAACGGGACCAAAAATTAAAAATCTAAGTAAAAGCTTTGACTCAGCATGTCAAAGAACTGAAATAATTTCATTTTTGATGAAATCAAAGTTTAATTTTGGACCCCAATTTGGACCAACTTGAAAACCGGGTCCATAATAAAAAAAATGTAAAAACATGTTTAGATTCAGCATATCAAAGAACCCCTAGAATTCAATTTTTAATGAAATCAAACGAAGTTTACTTTTGGACCCTTAAGACCTTAATGTAGACCAAATTGAAAACGGGACCCAAAATTAAAAATCTAAGTAAAAACTTTGACTCAAATAATTTAATTTTTGGTGAAATCAAACATAGTTTAATTTTGAACCCTTTGAACCTCATGTGGACCAATTTAAAACGGGGCCCAAATTCCAAAAACTTAATATACAATTAGATTCAGCATATTAAAGAACCCAAAGAATTCAAGAATAAAACCCCATTGAAATTAGTCAAGAACCAAGAAATTTATACAAAATATTAGAAAAGCATTGTTTTTGGCCCCTATAATTCCTAAACAGTTTGGGCCGTAACACCAAAAACTTATCCCAACCTTCCATTTTTGGTATGAAACCTTGTGGTTCAATTTCAGAAAGATCTGTACACTTACACACAAATTATTGTCTGGAAACTGGAAAAATTCTTATTTGGACCCCTGTTTAGGCCCTGAATTCCTAAATTGTTGTGACCATAACCCATAAAATCATTCACTTAAACTTAAGTTATTGTCTATAAACTAAGTGTCTTTGGAAAAACACAGACGACTACAATGTTATACCAAAATTTGTTTGCTGTCATATAAAACAATCTGTCAAAAAAAATTGCTGTAAGAGCGCTAATGCAGCCATTTTCCATAAATTTGTAATTTTCAAGGGGTATAACTCTCTTCAAAAAAGTTGATTGGCCACCATTATAGAAAATAACAGTAACCCTAGTTATTTGAGATCTCTGATGATTTGTGATTAGGATATTTCGACAAATCACGATCAAATTTTAATCAACTTGACACTTACTCATTAGTATGTAGTAGCAGAAAATGAATGCTTGACAACTGAGTTAAAGAACATTTCTACCCTCTTATATAAGGGAACAGCAAGTCTCATAAACTACATAGAATTCAATCATTCAAAGTGATGAAAATCACTCATGGAAAGATTAGAAGAGTAGTTTGAAATATTTCATATTAAGGTATGGTGGGGGAAAATGAACATTTATAAAGCACTATTGCTGAAAATTGCATTTACAGCAAGTCTTTAGAAGGAAACTTGCTTTTCCAGTATGAGGATAAAATGAGCTCAAATTAAATAATATGGGTCTCTTAATTTGCACAACTTTATTTAAACTGCAGTTTATATCTTATCGAAATTATGTTGCCGGTTCTGAACATGTTTCAAAAAAACAAAAAAATGCAAAAATTCTTCTATTAAATGTTACCAACTATCCTTGTATGACATAAATCTGGACCAACAGCTTAAAGCTTTTTAAAAAGTGTCAACAACAAAAATTGAAAAATGTTATTTTGGGGCATTTTGTAAGTTGAAACAGAGGATATATGGCATTGAAGATTAAAAGTTTTAGAGTGCCTTTTGATCAATTTTTAAAGTATTTTTCAACACATGGCATTGAAAATGTACTTTTTTCAACGTAAACCAATTAAAAAACTTATCTTATTGAAATGTGGATTCTTTCTTGATTGCAAAAACATATATTCACTTCTAATAAAAATTCAAATGACTAAAATAGACATAATGATTGATGGGAAATAAACTAATAAACAATGGCTTGTTATAATTAAAAGTTTTAAAATTTTTAAACTGTTTCAAGCCAATTCCTGATAAAAAAAAAAGTGAACTTATTTAATTGTTGATTAATTACAGATGATTATTGGAAATTTATCAAGTAAATTCACGGCCGACACTCGGCTAACCGAGAGATTGGTCGGTTAATCTATATTGAGTATGCGGCTATATCGGCGGTTGGTCTGTTAATCGGGTTGGCTAAAGTCTGTTAATCAGGTGTTATCGAGAAAATCATTGAAAGTTCAGCATGTTTCATTGTATAACTTTCTAAATATACTTTCATCATAAAAAGTATTCATGTCTAACAAAACAATTCAATGTACTGAATTTAGTGGTGTAATTATTATTTTTCTAGCTTCGATGTACGATCTATAAAATGAAAAGGCGGGTTACTCATCATTAAATTTATACACATTTTACACACATAAAATGTACACAAAATGACACTTTGGTTAAATTTACTTGCATTCAATATTTTTAACATCGAAAAAAGAAAGGCATTATGTTTGTTAACCATATTGATATCATTGTGTGAAAAATCTACACGAAAATCTGTATTTTGGTGACATAAATCAATCTTTATTTAAAACCTGGTCTGTTAATGGGTCGGATGTATAAAACCCGGTCTGTTAATTGGTCTGTTAAGAGTTATGAATGGCAATAAAAGTATAATTTTATTGCTATATGGGGTGTTATCTGATCAAATGAGTAGGCTCAAGACGAGAGGCTAAAATATACGAAAACAACACATGAGCAATGAAACATAACATATACGGAAACAACACATGAAATTGAAAATTGATAAAAATGGTTTCAAAAAGTGTAATATTAAAGTAATATTAATTTCATCCAAGAATGATCGCATATATCATGTTGATTTTGTTTAATTGTCATGAATGACACAAATTTGTCATCTACATTGGTAACCAGTATATAAATCAGAGATAGTAACTAAACATCAGTAAGTAAAATATATTGGGATGACAAAATATGAAAAATAAAGAAAGAATAATGAGTAAGATAAATAAGATGTAGAAAAAAATGACATAACAATTTAAATAAAATTGAGAATGGAAATGGGGAATGTGTCAAAGAGACAACAACCCGACCAAATAAAAAACAACAGCAGAGGGTCACCAACAGGTCTTCAATGTAGCGAGAAATTCCCGCACCCGGAGGCGTCCTTCAGCTGGCCCCTAAACAAATATATACTAGTCCAGTGATAATGAACGCCATACTAATTTCCAAGTTGTACACAAGAAACTAAAATTAAAATAATACAAGACTAACAAAGGCCAGAGGCTCCTGACTTGGGACAGGCGCAAAAATGCGGCGGGGTTAAACATGTTTGTGAGATCTCAACCCTCCCCCTATACCTCTAACCAATGTAGTAAAGTAAACGCATAACAATACGCACATTAAAATTCAGTTCAAGAGAAATCCGAGTCTGATGTCAGAAGTGTAACCAAAGAAAATAAACAAAATGACAATAATACATAAATAACAACAGACTACTAGCAGTTAACTGACATGCCAGCTCCAGACTTCAATTAAACTGACTGAAAGATTATGATTTCATCATATGAACATCAGGCACAATCCTTCCCGTTAGGGGTTTAGTATCATACCATCATAACATATATGAGAAGAACATAATCGAATACAGAAATAAACAATACTCCCCAATCCGGACCCTCATGGTATACACAAGAATCTGGATGGAAACGCGGAATAAAGAATAATATATAAGGACAGAAAAGAGTGATACATTGCTAAAACCGAGAGAAAAATAATACTTGTTTAAGAATACAAACATGAAAAACCGATGGCTGCTGAAACAGTAACGGATTGCGATGTACTTATATTGGTGACAAATTCTAGAAGTTTACATGCGGACAAGTATGGTGGCAGGTTAATGCCATTTTGCGTTTTAGCGCTTTAGCGTTTTCGCCTTACATATTCTATATAACGAAAACGCGAAAACGCGTAAACGCGAAAACGCGAAACCGATTTTTCGTTTTCGACTTCGCGTTTTCGCGTTTTCGACTTCGCGTTTTCGCCCTATAGAATATGAAAGGGGAAATCGCGAAAACGCGAAATGGACTTCATCGGCCAACATAGACAACTGTATTTCTCCTCTGCACTTATGTAGAAAGGAACTAAACCGAATAAAATGAATTGAAACTTAAAATAACCAAATGTAGCTGCATTCGCCCCTTTCCGTTTACTTCTTTTGAGTGATTTGTAAACAACATATGATTAAGTAATAGAAGAAAAGAACCAATTGGATGATGCTGACGAATTAGGGTTTAACGTCCAGTGACAAATATCATGCTCATATGTGAACGAGAACACGTTATATGTACCCTGTGTTGTATTAGAAAGACACTTTCAGTCGGAATTGAGAACGTGCTACTTCGAATAGACACAAAAATTAAGGCTAATTGAAAACGTCAATAAAATATTCATGCATATTCCAGAGGCCAATCCATATCACGCTATATTGAAGTGACACACCCTTCAATAAAATGCAAAGAAACTGCTAGTAGTCTGTTGTTATTTATGTATTATTGTCATTTTGTTTATTTTCTTTGGTTACATCTTCTGACATCAGACTCGGATTTCTCTTGAACTGAATTTTAATTTGCGTATTGTTATGCGTTTACTTTACTACATTGGTTAGAGGTATAGGGGGAGGGTTGAGATCTCACAAACATGTTTAACCCCGCCGCTTTTTTGCGCCTGTCCCAAGTCAGGAGCCTCTGGCCTTTGTTAGTCTTGTATTATTTTAATTTTAGTTTCTTGTGTACAATTTGGAAATTAGTATGGCGTTCATTATCACTGGACTAGTATATATTTGTTTAGGGGCCAGCTGAAAGACGCCTCCGGGTGCGGGAATTTCTCGCTACATTGAAGACCTGTTGGTGACCCTCTGCTGTTGTTTTTTATTTGGTCGGGTTGTTGTCTCTTTGACACATTCCCCATTTCCATTCTCAATTTTAAAGAAAGTCAAAATAAAAATGCTCTTTCTATGATACTGGGCACCGTATTGTCATTTTTGTTTACTCAGGAACATCTCATTCTTAAATTTTTCAAGGGGAAAATATAAAGGTAGCAAAATTATTGTCGTGGCTAAATAACTCTTAACTGACACAATTTCAATTGTCCAACCCATTAACAGACTTTATTCCCATAATTTTCACTAAAACGTGGTATTATTCACGTTATTTTACAATTATGAAATATTTACTAATATCAATTTATTTTTTAGAACCACAGTACTATTTTTTGTCCTTTAAATGATATCTAAATTTGTTTGTTTCGCCTTTTATTAAAAAAATTGCTATGCGTATAAGCATAAATACTACATACTTGCGCGACGCCTTTTAGTTTTACTGAAAACTGTGCAGACTAAGAAATGTTTTTACAAGTGCAAAATGTTCTATGATAGATATCATTTTGTCAGACACTTTTCTTTTTTTTGATTTGGTTCTTATAACATGCCAAAAATCTGTATATTTAATAGAGTTTGACATTAAATTAAGCGTTTTACTCTTAACAGACGTATAACCAACCCGATTAACAGACCAATCGCCCATATAGCCGCATACTCAATATAGATTAACCGACCAATCTCTCGGTTAGCCGAGTGTCGGCCGTGAAATTATAGGCCTTACTTGAATACCTTTTATTTATTCATATTTATATTTATATTCATATTTCATTTTTTTTTAAGATCTTGTTAATCCATTAATCATTTATCTTTCAGATATAATTTACAGAATCACTTTATGTAATGTAGATCAAAAGTAATTGGCAATAAATAAATATGTCATCCTTATAAATATCAAACATCTAATATACACATTTGTGTATTCAATTATGAGGTCAAATGCTTGTGTATTAAGAATTATATGTATATTGAGTGGTCTGTATAATTATGTAAGACTGAGGTTGATAGGTAATGTGGTCAATTTGATTGGCAGTTTAGGAGGTGGTGCATTGTAATTAAAGGTCCACCTTGTCTCTGATTGTTTAGTGATAATGACAGTTGTCAATCATAGTTGAATCAATACCCAGTTACCTAATCAAAATGTTTTTAAAAAAGCCTGCACATCAACACACCTTAATGACATACATTCTTGAATGAACTGCTCCAACAATATACCCAGTTTTTTCAGTTTATATGTGTATTATGTGCACATACATGAGAACCATAGGGAACTATATTTCAGTGTGAATACATTTAGTAGCAGTAGCTAACCTGTTCTGTTGTTAGGGAGGCTGGTGCCTAAGTAAAGATTTAGAACAAGTTCTAATCTTTCCAAAAACTGAAGTGAGATGAAAATTATCATGAAAGTCAGTGAAGTTGAAAATTAAGTAAGAATGATGTTCAAGAATGAAACATATTACTGAAGACAAATTAAAATCTGTATGGTTCCAGTTACCCTACCTATTTTACATTTTAGTCTGAATAAGAGCCTACCCTCAAGATTTAATGGGGGGGGTTTTCTATTAAGTCAGAATAATTAGCTCCCATAGACTAAATGTAAAATAAAAAAAAATCCCTACCTATCTACAATGTACCCTACCTTTTGTTTAGATGTAACAAGTTGGGCTCAAGTCAAAATAAATAGCTGTGCCATGAGTGCATGATATGCCCTTCGTCTTGTGTAAGAAGTTTTATGCAATAAGCAGAAATAGTTTCTGAGATAAAACATGACATGTGAAAAAAAGAAACTCCATTACTCTAAAATAAAATTTTGAATCATCACCAAAAAATATACAGATCTTTAGATTAATATGTCATTAATGGTTTTTAAGATATGATGAAACATGTGAAAGTCCCCCTTTTTTTTACAAAAAAATCAATAACTCTAAAGTAAAATTTTGAATCACCAAAAAGTATACAGATCTTTAGATTGATATAACTAAAAAGTGTGTTTAGTTTTAAGCAATAATCATAAATCATTTATGAGATACAAAGTGACATGTGAACCCCCCCCCCCCCCCCTCCTATTATACAAAAAACTCAATTACTCTAAAATAAAATTTTAAATCATCACCAAAAAGTATACAGATCTTTGGATAACAATAACTAAGAAGTGTGTGAAGTTTAAAGCATTAATCAGATATCCTTTTTGAGATACAGCGCAACATGTGAAAAAAACACCCCTGTTAGACCCGTTACTCAAAAAGTTTAAATCCTATTTTCACCAAAAAGTATACAAATTGTTTGACCATCATAAGAAACAACTGTCTTCAGTTTCATGAAATTTGGACAAGCGGTTCTCAAGTTACAGTGCGACATGTGGATGCTGGACAGACAAAAAAAGTCATACGGTAACGGACAGACAGACAGAGGGAAGCCAGACATTTGTATACCATTATATGTCACGTCAAAATTTTGAGGTGCGTATAAAAAGTGGGGTATTCCCTGTTTAAGAGTGTACCAGTGTTTAGAAAATTTATTATACAGAGACTTCCTTTTCCTATTAAAATTTATGGTATGAAATTTACCTATGAGCATTTTCAACTACATATCAGTTGCTTTTGTAAATACTTGAAGCATTTTTGGAACAACAACGCATGATTAAATGCAGCATTGTTTTTTTTTTCTAGAACTAAAAAAATGCAAATCTTTTATTTAGAAATCAATTGATCAAGCTACATGCTCCAGGTGTAACTGACACTCCAGGTGTAACTGACCAGAACTGAATTATGTTCACTTCTATTGAAAAAAAATCTATTGGTTGAATTTAAATGTCTAAGTGATTAACTATCTTTTTGTCATCTCATAATTGATGAAAGATGAACCTTTATTCCTATTGCTTCTTCTGCTTCTGTCAGATAATAGCCATAATCAACGAACTGATTATACTGCCATGGTTTGGTGCGCATATTAGACCACCCCTCTCCCCAAAAATTTTAAAATTTAATTCAGCTTTACCATATGATACATATACATGCCTCATACATTTCAGATCTTTTCATTCATTTCATTCATTTATTAATATATAAAAATGTACAACATCTTAAACTGTCTTTTAATAATGTTAATAATTTTAAAAAAAATTGACAACTGAGTTGATTGGGGGTACTGTTTTCTTATATAAATTGGTTAACTTTAATCCTAGCATTTACCGATCTACTCGACTCATTTGAATTTGTCAACTTTTATTGGCATGAGAAATTTGGACTTGAAATAAATATCAGGGGCGGATCTACCCATTTTAAATAGGGGGGTTCACAACCCAAGACAAAAGGGGGGGGGGTTCCAACTATATGTCCCCATTCAAATGCATTGATCGTCCAAAAAAAGGGGGGTTCCAACCCCCGGAACCCTCCCCCTGGATCCGCCACTGAATATGGTGGATCGAAGGTAACAATAAAAGACATTAATCTAGCCATAAACAGAAGGAATATAAAAAGTCTGCTAAGTAAAATACATGTTAAAGTCCCTAAGTAAATATACTTAAACTTCGTTCTTCTTTTTGTGGTATCCAGTTATCCATCAGATTGTTTGGTGTTTACTAACTACTGCGCATGCGTACTAGGATAAAATATTAAAAAAAATATTTATAAAAGAATAGTACCAGCAAAAAATAAATAAATCCTAACATGACATGTGGTGAAAACTATTTACATACCTACTAAGGTTTAATGTTCAATATTGTAGATAATTGTAGGTGTCAACTTTTCTCTAAAATATTTAGTGTAGCGGAAATTAACGTGGGAGAGGGGAGGAGGAGGTCACATTTCAGTGGCGGATCTAGAAATTTTCATAAGTGGGGGCCTACTGGCTGATTAAGAGGGGGCCGCTCCCATTACGCTTTAGTGATTCCCTATACAAATATTGCTTTTTTTCTCAAAAGCCCCCCCCCCCCCCCCCCCCCCCCTTAAATCCGCCTCTGCATTTGGAAGTAGTTAATTCCATTCAGTAATTGTTAAAGGAAAAAAGGAATAATTCTAACAGTAATTTTTATGGCACTGCGACAATATGGTCACGTGAACAATTCAAACGAGAAAACTAAAGGCCTTATTTATGTCTGAGACTACTATAACACATTATAGTAGTCTCAGTTTATTAAGTACATTATGAGTTTAGTTGGTTTTTTTTTAAGTCTTTGTTGTTGTAATAAAGGAAGGTCATTTAAGAGTATTTAGCATGTCTGTATGATAACGATTACAGTCATACCTAGTCGCACTCCGGGTCATCTCAAGTTTATTGTACTGTTCACCAGTATGAGGGTTACAAACCAAGCAAGCCGCATACTCTAGTTTTTGTCGAACATGTACAAGTGTCGTAAGTAGGTATATGCCTGAGACTAAATGACGTCCTTTAAGATTGGGATATATGTTTTGATATTTCTATAAGTCTATGCTTTTGTTTGCATTTGCAATAATAGTGTTTGTGTGTTGATCAAGTCCATTTTAAATCAGGTTGAAGAGTAATATATTATGATGAAGAGATGATTCTATACAGTATGACTGCGACGAATGTAATTTTGTTTGACGGTAGCTTTATTGTTTGAGGCAGTGAGAACTGTATATTGTCAGGATGGAAAGTCACCAGCCAGTCTTCTGTTATCAATGGTTGTATCATATACGGTATAGTCTTCGTGTGTTTTAGAGCTTTTTCCTAAAGCATGTAGTTTAAAGGTTTTATTGCTTTGTTTGAATAACTTTTTTCTCAAGCATCAAATAACATGAAACAAGCTGCAGCCCCACCTATATATTGAGTGCAATGTAAATCTTAATTATAATGCTTGAGCAAACAGTTATACAAACAAATCAAGCAATTAAACACCTAATTAAATGGGCATTCAAAAAATCAGAATGTGAATATATATGTTCAAACTCTTTTAGGTCATTTTTTAGTAGCAATAAACAAAAAAACTGTTAATTGGACATGCTTTGATACTATATATGCCCTTGAATTTTTACTAGATAACATTTTTGTTCGCTTTGGGGATTCCGTATATCGTCAGATTATCGGAATTCCAATGGGGACTAACTGTGCACCACTTATTGCGGACCTGTTTTTGTATTGTTATGAGTTACAATTTATGACAAAAATAAGCAAAGACCCATCGAAACAACATCTGATAAACAAATTTAAAAATACTTTTAGATATTTGGATGATATTTTGGCTCTCAATAATGACGACTTCAGTATGTATATTAATGAAATTTATCCTGTTGAACTTACTTTAAATAAAGCTAATACTAACAATGACCACTGCCCTTTTCTCGATCTTGATATCTATATCACTAATGGAAAGCTGAATACTAAAATTTATGATAAAAGGGATGATTTTTCATTTCCTATCGTTAATTATCCGTTTTTAGATGGTGACGTTCCCTTGTCACCATCTTACGGTGTTTATATATCTCAACTTGTACGATTCGCTCGTGTATGTAACAATGTTTTAGATTTTAACGAGAGAAATTTATGTATTACTGAAAAATTATTACACCAGGGTTTTCGATATCACAAACTAGTCAAAACATTTACTAAATTTTATCATCGGTATAAAGACATCATTCGTAAATATAGCTCAACATGCAGACTTCTAATACGTTCAGGTATTTCACATCCAATTTTTTATGGAAATATTCTTTATAAAGCACAAAGGTGTCAGTATTCACCTCAGAAACTTACAAAACCTTTGAATAGACTTATTAAGAAGGGATATAATTACGATACTGTTGTCAAGTCATTAAAGATTGCATATTTTGGCGTTAATATTGAGTCACTGATAAGGTCTTTGCATCGGAACTAAACACATTTATTCTAAAAACAGTTGTTGGCATGACACGGGTTATGTTCTTCTCATATATGTTATGATGGTATGATACTAAACCCCTAACGGGAAGGATTGTGCCTGATGTTCATATGATGAAATCATAATCTTTCAGTCAGTTTAATTGAAGTCTGGAGCTGGCATGTCAGTTAACTGCTAGTAGTCTGTTGTTATTTATGTATTATTGTCATTTTGTTTATTTTCTTTGGTTACATCTTCTGACATCAGACTCGGATTTCTCTTGAACTGAATTTTAATGTGCGTATTGTTATGCGTTTACTTTACTACATTGGTTAGAGGTATAGGGGGAGGGTTGAGATCTCACAAACATGTTTAACCCCGTCGCATTTTTGCGCCTGTCCCAAGTCAGGAGCCTCTGGCCTTTGTTAGTCTTGTATTATTTTAATTTTAGTTTCTTGTGTACAATTTGGAAATTAGTATGGCGTTCATTATCACTGGACTAGTATATATTTGTTTAGCGGCCAGCTGAAGGACGCCTCCGGGTGCGGGAATTTCTCGCTACATTGAAGACCTGTTGGTGACCCTCTGCTGTTGTTGTTTTTTATTTGGTCGGGTTGTTGTCTCTTTGACACATTCCCCATTTCCATTCTCAATTTTAAGTTCATATTAAAACCTTTAAACTACATGCTGTAGGAAAATAGCTGTAACTCGTTCTCGACATCTAAAAGATCACTGAACCTATATATATATATGTTAGCGGTAATGAGTGAAATTAGGGATTAAGCTTAAATCCTAGGCAATAAGCTAACGCCTAAGCATTAAGTCAGGCATTAAGCTTATTTCCTGAAATTTGATGATGATTATTCATCCTGTTGCCGAACAAAATTTTAGGCAATAAGTAAACTCGGGAATTCATTATGTTGATGCATATTTGGTGATTTATTCTTGTTATACAGTCGTTTCTTAATTATATTTCTAATATTATAAGTATAAATATACATTCATTTGACAGATATTCAAAAGTAAGTTTAATTAGTTATTTTAACAGTTAAAAACAGAATTAACTCATTCTTTTTTCATGTTTTTGTGGTATTACAAAATATTAAAAAGATTTAAAATTAAAAAAAGCGATTGTATTCAATTAAAAAGGGGGCGATTCTATAGAATAATTATAATATTTATTTGTAAATTTGTACACTTCATTAGTCGAGCTGGTTTGAACTGTTCAAAAATAGACAAAATTAAGATATGATTTTTTGCTCACACCACCAAAGTAAATACCTTTGCTAACATTTCCACAACTTGTGATAACAAAATAATTTCAACACAAATTTCTATCAAGTTTTCATTTTTTTTAAATTATTATTTGATGCGTTTAAATATAAATAACATATTTAATTATATATATAATTAGTGATTCTATTTCCGGTCTCTTGTGGACAGTTGTCTAATTGGCAATCATATCACATCTTCTTTCTTTTTATATTTAGGATAAAACTGGGCCCTGTAGCTTTTTTTTCTTTTACAGTAATAAAATAGAATATTTGAAGCGGCGTTTTGCATTTGCGCCGATCTGCATTTCATTTGCGCCGATTTTTTCTTTCATTTGCGCCGATTTTTTTTTTTCATTTGCGCCGATTTTTTTAAAGGTAAATAACAGGTAAATTACAGGTGAAATGATATAAGAAGATGTGGTATGAGTGCCAATGAGACAACTCTCCATACCAATAATGTTATTTTCATTTATCATTAAAGACCTCTTCCGTTAGCCAGTTGTACATATGTTATGAATTGTCAATCATAACATGTACATGTATATAACTGTTGTCTCCTGCTTAAAATCAAGAAGTAAAAACCTAAGATAAAAGCACTTTGTTTATACTAAAATGACGAATTAAAAATATATATACAGCATTCAAATCCATAAAAACGGAATACATTCAAATCATAAATCTGTTCTTGCCGAATATGTATAGGCAACACATTTAATATATTCCTTTCTTATGATTTCGTCTCTTCTATATTTGGCGTCATTGTCGATAACGAAGACCATCTTTTCTTTGTCTGGCATACGTACTGGTGGGGGCATTTCTAGAGTTCGCATTTTCTCACAAGAAAGCTATTAAACCAAGAGTTCCAAATGGTGAAGTTGAAATCATCCCTTCGTTAATTTTATGGACGCCATCACGAATTGGTTGACCGTTATGGAATGTGTACTTGTATGTATGACATTTGTCATCAGAAGGAGTGGAGCGTTAGACAATGTCAAACGTGAAGCAGTCATCGATTTCATTTAGGGAAAGGAATGGTTACCCGAATCATTGGGATAGCCATTTACCAATTGCAATATCACTTGATTTGTTTTTATACTCTGTGCTCAGCCAATGTAAAAGTGTTAACTTACCTGTAACTTACCTGTAAATCCAATTAGGAAAAAATATAAAATCGGCGCAAATGAAAAAATGAAATCGGCGCAAATGAAAGAATGAACATTTTCAAAATCGGCGCAAATGTCATACGCCCATTTGAAGTACACTGTATTTATGTGAAAGATGTACGATCATATATTTAATTTTAACTATTTTCAATTCAATTTAATATAAAACGTATTTATATATTTTTACTTATTTTTTGTTTCAAAGAGTTAAAATGTACAATTATAGTATTAAAATTATGTATTACCAAAATCAACAAGTGTTTTCTAATAGTTAATCTTTTTTTAAATGAAAGTTGTTGGTTAAATTTGATACAATATTTCATTTTTTTTTCATTTGCTGTTCTTTTACGCCGATACTCATGCTGAGAGCAGTTAGAACATCGTTGCTAAGATAATCTTCAAAGATAAAGCTCAGATAGCTTTGATGTGCATGCTGAGACATGTCGTAAGTCGGTCCTTACTTTATCATAATGTCTGTCCTTAGAATATAATCTTATATGACAAATCTTAGTACAGTTTCGATAAACCTAGTTCTCATAATGTTATTATGTTACAAATATATTTTTATTTAAATGAATAAATGTCTTTTATTTACTTGCATTTATATTTTAGGCATTAGCCTGCACACATTTTTTTGAGGATTTAAGACTAATGGCTAACATCATTTAGGCAATAGACTTACTGCCTAGGCGTTAGCTTATTGCCTAGGATTTAAGCTTAATGCCTAATTTCACTTATTGCCGCTAACATATATAAACGTTCGCGTGTAAAAATCAAATTACGCCGTTAGTTACAGCTAGGTCATTTTGATGGTACCGCCGAAAAAAATAAGACGATTGATAATATAAGGAAGTTCCAATCATGACTTTTATAGTAAAATAAATAACCATTTACCCGACAAATACAATACTAACCAATAAATAGACAGACGGCCTTTATTAACCATGAATCGGGAAATTATGGACGAACGATAAAACAGGACTTCACTAAAACTTTAAACTGGGACTAAATATTGAGCCATAGACTCTAACTTAAGTCAAAATTAGTTTGTCAATAGTCTAGGTCGACTCAGTGCCAGAGAATCACTGTCAAAGCATGACTTGACCGGGCCTCCTCTTAAGCAGTCAGTAGGTCACCACTTTCGAAAATTACTGGATCCGCCAGTGGCATGCATTCAAGTATACCATGTATACGTATAAACAAACAAATGTTTAGTAACGTAGCTTGATTACTGAAGACATACAGTCATATATATCAGTGATACTAATTACTTTTAATAAGAAACTATCCAACGTAGTATTAATAAGGCGTATTCAAGCAGCCATAGGTCATATAACGGCCTTCAATAATGAGAAACATCAATAATGTGTAGTCAGTTATACAAATTTCCAACATTACTTAATGTGAAACATATCAAGCCAGGAGAAAAGGGGCCTTTTAAAGCTAGCTGCTCTGTGTGAGCAAAGGCTCCATGTTGAAGACCGTACATTTACCTATAATTGTTTACTTTTACCTTTATAAATTGTGACTTGGATGGAGAGTTGTCTCATTGCCACTCATACCACATATTCATATAGCCAGTCAAAGTGGAAAACAGTTCCAATACAATAAGACAGCAAATAAAACGACATTGACCATCTTCGACAATCACATGAAGAGTTGGCATGGTAAAACATGTTTGTGAGCCCTCAACCTCCATCTAATTTGGGGGGAAAAGAGTGCCAATACTCATGGAAAACAACCAACACTTTGAATCACCAAGTTATTTTTATCTGTTAATCGAAATTGTGGAATCCTAATGAAGCATGCAGTGTAATAGTATCATAATCATAAAGGTAACTCTAAGTTTTGTTCAAAACTGTAAGACGTATTCTCTCATATAAATTTCATAAATATAGCATATGAAATATCATATGCAGCGCATTTTTAAACATCCTGGTCTAGACATGTGTTTCAATGGATGTAAATATGAGTTCCCACCGAATAAAAAACAATTCCTGATTCAATCTAATTAAAATTAAATCTCTCACTCGCTCATTTTGTAATGCTTGGTCGCTGCGTGGGACCAAGCATTAAAAAATTAGCGAGTGAGAGATTTAATCAGTTTAATTAGATTGTTCCTGATTTAGAATATTTAAAACTCTATTTAGGTATTTGCCAGACCTCAGGTCAACACAGTGAGCGTCTTCTGCTATGCATGCCTCATCCGATGAGCTAATCCATTTTGAGTTAGTTTTGAATTATATGACAGTGAATAGTACACCAAGTTTTAAGATCAGACATTTTCAAATGTAGAAGATAATACAATCTTATCATATCAATACAATTACATATCTATGTTGAGGGAACAACATGGGAACGGGATAACTAACTTGTGGAAACGACAAAGCATCTTGAGGGAACAACATATTTTTTCTTTCATAGCTGCATTTTGCCACCGTAGTTTATATAGTTTGATTGCAGTCAATCAAAATCTGTGCTTTAGCTTTTCAGACCTTGGTTGAATTTGAAAATGTAAATAAATAATAAATAGACGGAACATATCTTATTGAAACAAGCGATATAAAATTGAGAATGGAAATGGGGAATGTGCCAAAGAGACAACAACCGACCATAGAGCAGACAACAGTAGAACTGAAGGTCGCCAACAGGTCTTCAATGCAACGGGAAATTCCCGCACCCGGAGGCGTCCTTCAGGTGGCCCCTAAACAAATATATACTAGTTCAGTGATAATGAACACTATGTCTACTCTAAGCAGTTCTGAATTTGCGCTGAAGCTTAACTTAAAACACTAATAGTCGATAATCACTCTGACTGATTTACTACAATTGATGATTCTGAAAATGTATTAACAAACTGAACATGATTTGTTAAACAAATGACCAGTCTTTTAAGATGTACGCACGTCGACAGACGTATTGTAATGCTTCTTTTCCGTCGCTTTAAAAATAACCGAGGATATATAATAGCAAGCAATCTTGTTGTGAATCTGTGCCAAAAATTTCACCAGTAACAGGATTAAGAGGACGACCGTTTGATATTTCCCCGGAACGAGGATTGTATTCTTTATTTTAACTTCTTGTGAAAACAGGAAATGAAGTCTTGCGGGACACGGGAATTTACAAAAAAAATGATAATTGCTTACGTACATAAGCGGGATATGGGAATCTGACAAAACAGTAAGCGGGATCCGGGATCAGAACCCCCCACCCGAATGCACCCCCTGTAATATTGAGAACAGACACTTTTCTTTGAAATGGACCCTGGTAATAGCTAGTCAACTACCTACAAAGCTGGAAGGGGCTGTAGGCTTGCTCTCCGTCCGTCTGTCTGTCCGTCCATTATCAGTCCTGTTAATCAGTTTCACGATTTCCCCCCGTTATTTTTGAATGTATAGATTTGATATTTGGTACATAGTTTTATCCTGACCAGTTATTACAGATCAAGTAATTTAGCATGTTATATAATGTTGAAAGATTTTTTTTAGAATATTTGAAATTTTACTCAAAAACGCAAATTGGTTCTGTATGAGTGAACTTTGTAGTGTATTGCAAGATCGATGCAAATCGTGACGTCAGTGCGCGAGCACGTGACATTATTATTTGTAAACAAACCGGCTCATGCAACACGTGTCTGAAGCGGTCCTACTGAAAAGCGCACGAGAGCGCCCGAGAGCGCCCGGGGAAGAAAATAAAACGCCCGGGAGAAAAAAAATATTCAATTCAATTCAATATTTTATTGGAAAGAGCACAATAGAGGCGTGATCCATCCAGACAATTATAATATTGAAACAAATAATAATATTTATAACAATAAATGATTTCCTGAATAAACAAAACAAAAAATCATTGCTTGTTTTGTCTAAAGTGTGAAGATACTTGCACGCGTATTTATACGATTGATTACTAGTCAAAAACGAAAGTCAAATCTCTGTGGCAACAATACATCGGAATGCCCTCATGGTCATCGCGATATAAAAGAGCGTCCACGCGGCAAGCTGATTATGTTCATAGATATATCGATTTACCAACGGGAAAAGTCTTTGATATCTAAAAAGAACTGTTTTTCTTCTCAATATTTTTTTTCTATGTTAATAATAAATACATTTTCTGTTTGACAAGATTTTTGGTTTTTGTTGTATCTGAAGTTGTCCAATTTATAGTCTGAGGCTACCTCAGTTGGTATCTTCAAAGTTCGGGACAACAGCATTTGTACATTTTAATTGGTTTGAATTATTTATTTTACCATTTGAATATTCATTGTAATTTCACGGCTGGTAATCTACACTCGCAGAACATTTGGTTCTGCAATGAAAACCGTGAGAGGATTTTCCGGTTGTGCTTTAGTGGAGTAATTGTCACCGCTTCAAAAGGTATGTACATTTCTAAATTTCAATTTTCTTATTCAACTGATCAAAATATTGAAAATCGGAAAATGCTATGCTGTGGTGAATACTTTAACGAAGAGATACATGTATCATTTCCTGTTGTACGTAGAGTTGAACTCCTACAAAATCAGTTGTCCCACGAGAAATTGCCTAAAAAAGTGACATTTCAATTTTGAAATGGTTCTATTTACAGACCTACAAGTTCAAATTTAGTTTTTTTTTGTGCAATGGGTATGAATGTTGTTTTTGGCGGCGTATGCGCTGTCCTGTGTTGATAGACGTCTTAATAATTCCAAAAAAACAACATTTTTCCATGAAGTCATGCGTGAGGGGATCGGTTCTGATTGAGGACATCGTGAATGCGTGAGGGGGAAGTACAAACATTTTTTTTTTTAATCTTTGGCTTTGTGACTTTTGTTGACTCAATGAATAAATGTGATCAAATCAATGCTGATTAAAAAGCACAGATTTATCCTTATACTTTAATAGACGTAAACTGATCACTGATTCAATGAAATCAAACTATAAATTGTTTGTTCAATTTCAGAAAATGCCATTGTTCAAAGGAAAAAGGAAAAGAGGACTGAAATTGACTCTCTACAAAAAGCCATGGAGATACAAGTTATCCCCGACCTCGAAGTGAACTAAACCCTCTGGGAACTGTAAAAATCAGTTGAAAAAAGTTTAATGAAAAATCATGTTATACACATTTATGAAAGGAGTTATCTCCCCTAAATTAGTTTATTTTAAAAAAAGATGATTCTAAAAACATAAAATTTGATATTTGTTTAAATATTTTGATTTATACAATCAATCACCAAATACATATTCTTTATATGAATAACTATTGAATTGCAAATCTGTCTCCAAATTTGCAGATGTGGGCAAATAATCGGTCTAGTTTTTACTTGTAGCAAGAAAACAAAATCGTTGACAACATTTTTTGTCTTTATTCTTCGTGAAACATATTATTAAACCTAGGTTCCTACAATTATTTCATAATCCAATCTCATAAACTTTTTTAAGCACACTCACACATGTGTTTTTTCATGAACAATGTAGCCAAATTTAGGTAAGCTTCAACGACTCATAGCTTGAATATAAAGATATGATTTGTACCTCCCCTCACGCATTCACGATGTCCTCAATCAGAACCGATCCCCTCACGCATGACTTCATGAAAAAATGTAGTTTTTGGAATTATTAAGACGTCTATCAACGCCGGACAGCGTACACGCCGCCAAAAACAACATTCATACCCATTGCACGAAAAAAAACTAAATTTGAACTTGTAGGTCTGTAAATAGAACCATTTCAAAATTGAAATGTCACTTTTTTAGGCAATTTCTCGTGGGACAACTGATTTTGCAGGAGTTCAACTCTACGTACAACAGGAAATGATACATGTATCTCTTCTTTAAAGTATTCACCACAGCATAGCATTCTCCGATTTTCAATATTTTGATCAGTTGAATAAGAAAATTGAGATTTAGAAATGTACATACCTTTTGAAGCGGTGACAATTACTCCACTCAAGCACAACCGGAAAATCCTCTCACGGTTTTCATTGCACAACCAAATGTTCTGCGTGTGTAGATTACCAGCCGTGATTTGGAGCTGTATTGAATTGGATTGTTTGAATAAAATTGAGAATGGAAATGGGGAATGTTTCTTTTAAGTAATGATATTTTTTTGTCTTATTTCGATATTACCAAGGTGGATAGGCTGTAGCAGTGTGACAAGTATATTAGAATCTAATAGGTCGGTAGACTATTTGCAACCGCATTTAAATTCCGCCATTGCATCATCACTTCAACTAAAATTGGTCGGTTAAACCATGTGATTGAAAAACAATAGACTCAACTATCAATAGGGTCAAGCAACATTTTCGAAATGATAAGTTCGTGTAAGCGTTAATTTTGTTACAGTTACGAAATTTTAGTGATATTGATACATGCATTGTGACGTGTCATCGTAATAATTTATAATAGAAAACTATCGCATTCATAAATTTTTGATACTCAAAAATCATCGCTATGATATAAGACAAATATCGCATTGATATAATACAATATAACAGTATCTTTGACTTACAGGTGATTTAGCAAACAATTGAATTCGTCTCAATTGCATTCCACTGAATTAGCTACATGATATTTATAGAAGGTGTACATCTACAAATGATAAATCGTGCATTTATGTTTCATTTATTCAGCAATTCAATTTTCTTGTTTAAATACACCTTGCGTGTTATTACATAAATTAATTCATGGAAATTATACACCAAACGTATGTCGTGTTAAAATGTCACCCTGTTTTAAGAAAAGAGTCATTACTTTATGCCGAGAAATCTGCCTTTCTTCGTTCAAATGCTAACATTCGTCTGAAATTTCCCACAGTGCAACTCGTTGATATAAGACAATATCGCTCGTTGATATAAGAAAAGTTTTTATCGAATCGCTTCTTCCATAGACTGGATATCAAATTTTATAAAATTAATATTAATACCTGTGAATTTTAAGTTGTATTGGCATTTTTCATTTTGATATCGTTTTTGAAAAACATGTCTTTTGATGTCTAACAATTTATAAATCTTCAGCATAAGCTGTGATCCATTATTATCCGTCTTCAATATTGAAAAATTCATACTTGTTTTTGTGCTTTATTACAAACGTCTTTTATCTGAAATTGCAAAATACTCAGTGTATAAAATAAAAAAAAAATCAATGTGCATAAATTATTTCATCGACACAAAGTTGTCTCATGCCAAAACAATTTCTATATATTTTCCCCGGGCGCCTTTTCTTTTTCCCGGGTGCTTCCCGGATAATTATGTGAACATATATCATTGATTCAGTGGCAATGGTAAATAGACACTGACAAGTCTTAGATTACATTTTATAGTTTTGAATGTTTGTTCATCAGTTGACTAAAATTAGGTGGACTTGTGTTCTATTTCCAACACAGGGACACTCAACCTATATCAATTTGTGCATGAAGCAAATTGATAATTGCTAGATACTAACTGTATGATTATACCACAAGAAAGTTGTAACCTGTGCATATATACTTAAAATACGATAAAAAAAAATCATGTCTTTTTCAGGACTTCTGATCCAACCATGTAGTATGGCATGTTATTGAGACCTATGGTTTTGGTCGATGGATGTTCATAAAGGACCTGTAGTACAAAGTATATCACTGGATTTAGCTCTTGGTCTAAGTGTATTATTAAAGTTCTTTGCTTTGAGCTCAGTTCCTTGTTATGCAATTCATTCTGTGTAAAATAAAGATTTGACAGACAACTCTCATGTACAAGGATTTGTCAAAGAAGTATCACCTCTATGTACAATGTAAGTAATAGGGAGACAAAAGCATTCTATTTCGATTTGAACCAAACATTATATGTCCATTGACCAAATTTAAAAAAAAAAGACCAAATTTACCCGACAATGCTACTCCCGCTACTAGCAATATGATGATAGGTTGTTTTAATACAACTGTACTGCCTACTGATGACTCGGTCCTGAGTGTAAATTGTCCTTCAATTATGTTTAAAAGAAAATTATAAGGCCTATCTGGTCTAATCGATTTCTAAAACTGTATTTCATTGTTATACTAAAGTACACGGGTACGTGGGGGTACGCACGTAATTACATTATCACAAATTGTTTGCCAATATAAACAAAGATCATAAAAAAAAAATTTGTTTAAACAACATCATCAAATTATCAAAAATACAGTCTTAGATTATCAAATAATCATGAAATAATTGTCTGGTGATCAAATAAATACATTACATGTATGTTTCATTATAATACTTTATTTTGATTGGCTAACATCAATCTCGCAGTATCATGAATTAAACATTCATATCAAAATGAAATGTTGCATTCATGATGACGCGAGCATCCACAATAAAGTACACTGGTAAATAAAAGAAAAACTTGATAGAAATCGTGTTTCATGATCCTAGCTAAAAAATATAATTATAAGTATTCAATTGAATGCCTTTTTTTAGAAATTTCTTCTGCGCTTCATACAAAATATACTTCGATCAACGCTTTTACACCCCAATTAAATTTACAAAATGAAGCATTCTATTCATAAACGATATACTTGTACAATCTTAAAACAAATTTTCTGTTCAGGGCATATAAAATGTCTACAGGTATATGAAGAGACTCCGTACATTAAAAATATCAATTTGTATGAGAAAACATCTACACAATGGCTAATAAATAATATATAATTCAGTTACGGAATAGAGGAAAATAACAAAAATACCGAACACCGAGGAAAATTCTAATCGGAAAGTACCTAAGCAAATGACAAAATCAAAAGCTCTAACACATCAAATGAATGGATGACAACTGTTTTATTCCTGACATGGTATCGGCATTTTCTTATGTACATTAAATCTGGTTTTAAAGCTAGCTAAACCTCTTATTTGTATTACAGTCGCACTAATTTAAAAAGATTATAGAAAATCAAATTAGCTTACAATTTAGATTGAACCTTGGTGACTGTTCAAGTAGTCCATAATCACCTAGTTCCCAACACTGATTTTCCCAGTTACCTGTACTGATGGTTTTGAACTGTTTTGATATTTATTTATTTTTTATGTCAAATACATTTTTACAGTTGGCCATGCAGTATGAGTTTTGTTCATTGTTAAAGGTGGTGCAGGGACCGATAATGCTAAGTTGAACGTTTTTTGCTCTCTGGTGTAAAATTGTCTCAATGGCAGCCATATCACATCTACTTATTTATTCATTATTTATATTCAAATTTTCAGTGTTACTATGCGTAAAAAAATATGAAAGATATATGCATCAATTGGACAGTAACAAAACTGCACAAATAAAAACAACAAGACATTTAAAGGGCAATATATATATATTACAGTCGGTGACCATAAGCAGGTGTAAAATGAAATTGCTCAATCACTTAATAGCCCCGCTTTGGCAAAAGTATTGAGAAATTTGTTTGACCTATGCATTACTTAACGGTGACCTTATACATAAGGGTATGGAAAAGGGTCCTACATTTCTGCCATTTTCCTCTAATCTTTATATTTTGTGTTCATTATCTCTTTTGAGCAAAACACCACCCACATCCTAATACATGTATTTTTAAAAACCTATTATATCTTAGGCCGTACTCCAGAGTTGATATCTAACACATACTTCAGAAACTGCAGATACAGTAAGATATGGTCATGTGCCACGCCAAGATCAAACGAGTTCTGAAACAAATGCAAAAAAAACCCAAAAACAAGCAAACCCAAACAAAAACGGAACATTTTAGACACACTAGTCACTGTCAATTATTTATGTTTATAAGAAATCGAAATCAACAAAATTACATCCATAACCCTTATTAATAAATCTCTTACGCCAACATATTAAATTAAATGGTAATATTAATATATATATTATATATATATGACAGTACCATAAAAAGCTATGTCATTCGCCATTTAATTCCTTTAGGTAAAGTGACTCAAGATAATGGGAGAACCACTTGATATTCTAAGAGGGAGGAAGTTGAAGGCTGTTTCCAGATTATCTATTCATAACAGCTAGATGAACATGTCACGGCGTGTCGTACTTGTAGGTATGAATATAACATACATAAGTAACTTTTAACTTCAAAAACTAGAGGCCTTCAAGAGCCTGTGTCGCTCATCTGACTCTACTTGGGTATTTGAAATCATATAAAAAAGATGAAAATCATAACAGATACTTAAATAATGGTTAAGGCCAAAAGTTTAACATTGGCCCCATAATTTATTAATAAAGCTTGGTGGCCATCTTAAACAGAAAATCAGCAACAATAATAACACCTCATCATCACCTCAATAGGAACATTTATGACATGTCCAAGCAGTGGTTCTCTCAAAGAAAACATTTGCATGTATTTCCTTAATAGAGTCCTATGTTAAACTAAGTCCCCTGCTGATGGCCATCTTGGAGCACGGATCAGCTACAAAAAAACACGTTAAACACTTGGGTAGCACCTCGTAAGGAACATTCATGGCATATGTGGTTTCATTCAGTGGTTCTCTAGAAGAAATTTAAAATGTAAAAAGTTTGTGACGACAACGACGGACGACGGACGCCAAATGATGAGAAAAACTCACTTGGCCCTTCGGGCCAGGTGAGCTTAAAAAAGGGAGGGTTATGTTGGTTTTTTTCTTTCTTATAGTTAGATTTTTTTTTCTCTTGCAAACGACGAAACTTGATTTAGTTTTTCGTTGCAATCAATCTAATTTTTATATAATTTAACACTATAAGGTATGGGGGAATTTGCATGATCTCTTTGGGGATAAGAATATTTCTTTTAGAAAAAAACATACCCTTCTCCCTCTTTGAAATGAAATGGTTGTTCCCTTATACAATGAATACTTGTTTATCGCTTTAAACGTGATGTTGAGTAACAACGTGTTCATTCAAGAGCCATCTTCGATTTCAAAAAAAATCTTTCAATGATGGTGGCAACTGTTACGGTAATGAACTATTAGTATGGGTTTAAATAAAACCATTGAAGTATTATATATAATATAATATTTCAATAATGAAGCCAACTCCCAGCGGCAGAGCTCCGTTGAACTTAAACTATAATGACGTTGACAAAAAGAAACGTTCTTATGTCTAATTAGAATACGTCTTTATTGTGACGTCGGCCCTTCCCATCATTCTCTTCTTTCCTTCACAACGACGTTAAAAGAAATACACACAGAGATTCAGCAACTTATTAAATATTAAAAGAGTATGGAAGAAACAAACGACATCATGACCATATTTATTCCAAGGATGTACGGAATATGTTATGTTTTTTATGGAATCATGTAAGTATGTTAAATAATTTAAACACGAATTGTACTAACTTTTATTTTAAAAATTGTTCTTGGTTTGGGAAGGTCGGATAGAAATTTGACGTTTTAAGCATAAAAAAAGATAATAACTGTAACTTTTGAATTTTTTGTTGATAATGAAAATTGAGAATTGTTTTTGACAGCTAGATTTATATTCTTTATACTGGTACAGTTTTGGTTTTACATATTCTTATTTTGATTTATAGATTTGAAGACGAGTTTTTCCATCAATGTGAAAGGATGGTCAGAAAAATGGAAAAGAAGATTAAGCTACACAGACAAATTTACAAGCAACTGCAAAAGCAACAAAAGGTTAGTTTAGAAGTCTATAATTAAAACAAATATGGTATCACAGGGCAGTCACCAATCCATTCATCAATAGTCAATTAATCAAAAGTGTCGGACAAAAAAAACCTGGCAAAATCTCCTCAGGGGATCGTACAAAAAAAAATGAAAAAAAAGTCAGGAATAATGTTACAATAAGCAAAACGGGCGTGGAGAAACAAAAAAGGTATATTGTAAGATTGCAACCTGGAAATTGTTTAAACATAAGAAAGATATACAATGCATAATTTGTTATTCTCTCAGGGACACCTACGAAATGGGTCATTAAAACTTTAAAAAAAACTTTGCAACAATACATTTCACAGAGGAGGCCGGTATACAACTAGCTTATAAATAGCAACACTTGAAGATTTAGTTCGGTGTTTTTTATTCAGATAGTCAGACAGTAGTACCCTACTATCATAGACGGATCGGGGTGGGGGGCTTAGAGCTCTCTTTTTGTGAAAAAAATGGTTGATTATAAAGCGAATCAATGAAGCATGACTGTAGCCTTCCTTGTCGCCAAAGGGCCAATTGAGCTTTTCTCATCACTTGTGGTCCGTCGTCCGTCGTCGTTATCTTTTACAAAAATATTCTACTCTGAAACTAGTGGGCCAAATTTTACCACACTCATCGTTGGGGTATCTAGTTTTAAAAATGTGTTCGGTAACCCGGCCAAACAACAAAAATGGCCGCCATGACTAAAAATAGAACATAGGGGTAAAATGTAGATTTTGGCTTATATCTCTGAAACCAAAGCATTTATAGCAAATCTGACATAGGGGGGAATTGATTATCAGGTGAAGTTCTATCCGCCCTGAAATTTTACCCGTTGTTGAGTTGCTGGCCCTGAATTGGTAAATTTAAGAAAATTTTGCCATTTTTTGTTATTATCTTGAATATTATTGTAGATAGAGATAAACTGTTGTTCAGCATTAATGTTCAGCAAAGTGAGATCTACAAATAAGTCAACATGTCCAAATTGGGCAATTGACCCTTTTAGGAGTTATTGCCCTTTATATTTTACAAAACATTTTTTTCACTGTAACTTCTGGGTTAAGTTCATAATAGATAGAGACAATTGTAAGCAGCAATAATGTTCAGTAAAGTAGGATCTACAAACACATCACCATAACCAAAACACAATTTTGCAATGAATCCATCTGTGTCCTTTGTTTAACATGCACATAGACCACGGTAAGCGACACAAGCTCTTTAGAGACGCTAGTTAGGTCAGTCAGTAAGCTCCCCTTACAAAAAGTTCTGCATCCACCACTAGATACGTTATAGGTCTCTCCTAGTACACTGTTACAGTTTTTAATTATAATAATATGAATTAATTTACTTTTCAGGTGTGTTGGCTTGCTAACAGCAAAGTTACAACATACCAACATTGCTTAGATACTTCAAAGAAGATATATGATCATGTAGCAGAAACTTTAAATAAACGCGAAATGCGCTCAAAGCAAACAGCAATATCTAAGGTTCAGAACCATCTTCAGGCAAAATTAAAACTAGCAAAAAGGGCAGAAGAGAAGTACCAAGCTATTCTGGAAAATGAATCCAAGACAAGATTATCCATCAAAGAGGTAAATAAATCTTCATAATCCAACAACCCTACACATCGATTTAATCAATTAAAAAGAGGGGTCTGGGTGGCCCTGTCAACTCAATTACCTTACACTTTCAGTTTTCTTTCTATTCTGTGTTTTTAATTTTTAATAAATTTAAATGAATGTGCTGAAGGGTAGATAAGGATGAAATAGCATTTCCTGAACAGCTTCTGAAACATGAGATATTTTCGGGGCTGGATAAACTGATAAGCATTGTATATACATTAATATTATACCCTGACATTATATGTCTCTGTGTCCACTATCTCATTAGAGAATACGATAAAGGGCTTAGCCAATAAGAACATACTATCTAATTTCAAATCAATTTGATTTTTTTTCAGATTGAACAGGACATATTCAGAGTGATTGAGCTTCAAACAAATGACAGGAAACTTACATCAGCATCAGAGTAAGTTAAATGTATATTCGGGAATTAGGGAGAAACCATTTAACTTTTGGCATCGATCTGCTTGACCAAAAATATTTGTTTTTTCATCAAATTAGGGATCAGAATATTTTTTTGGGGAAAAAAACATAATCTCTTATCTTGAAAAAGAGAGACAAAGGATACCATAGGGACATTAAAACTCATAAGTTGGAAAAAAATGACAATGCCATGGCTAGAAAATTAAAAAGACAAATAAACACAAAACACAACATAGAACACTGAAGACTTAAGCAACACAAACTGCACCAAAAACTGGGTATGATCTCAGGTGCTCTGGAAGGCTAAGCAGATCCTCTTCCAAATGAGACACCCATGAACATGCATGAAATATTTGCTGCTGAACATTCAACAAGCATCAACCAATAACTACATTGGCATTTGTATAAATAAAATGACAAAGAAACTAAAACTGGGAAAATATTATGAAATATGAATTATAAATGTCAACAATAAAAACAATAAAAACAATACAAAAGAGGGAAGAAGATCGAGGAGGAATAAAGACAATTTCATACACAAAATAACAATGGATAAAAATTGAACACTTCCTACAATCAATTTGAATTACAAGTATTTTGTCCATTTTATTTCAGTAACAAAAAGATACATACAACTATCTCAGTAGAAACTCTTGTGGAAAAAATGAGCAGCAGATACCTGGTTACTCTTCCTCAGGTAAGTTCATTTATTAATTTCATGAAGGTCACGTGACTAAAATTACTGCATTTAAATCTTTAAATGCATTTAAGGAAGGACTAATATACCTAAAAAAAAATAAAAAATGAGGAGTATAAGCTGGAGTATAGTGATATGTTATTAGCTTTCAGGTGAAATGAAAATGCAAAAAAGATTAAGGTGGTATCAAACACCTTGACTAAAATTAAGTTTGCTTGTTTAATTTTCATAGAAATTTGAAAAAATATTAACTTTGACCCCTTGACAAAAAATAAAAAAAATTAAAAAATCCAAACAATTTATCAGAAAAAAATTTCATTGGATATATAGTCGTTCGAAAAACACCAATTTTGATCATTAAGAAGCTTAATATATCCTTAACAATAAAAGGTGATTAAACAAGTTCAGATGTTTTTCACACAGTTATCTCCCTGTATTATTATGTACCATTCTAAAGGATATTAGCAAAAGTATAAAAAAAAAAAAAGCAGAAGTGGATTTAGGGGGGGGGGGGGGGTCAGGGCCCCCCCTCTTTGGGAAAAAATTTGGTTACATATATAGGGAATCACTGAAGCGTGACTGGAGCGGGCCCCCTCTTAGACAGTCAGTGGGCCCCACTTATGAAAATTCCTGGATCTGCCACTGAAAAGTTAAAGTACTGTTTTGAAAATGCTTTAGTGTTTGACTATTTGATTATATTATATTAAACATCTTTCTGTACCAATTAGTGCAATTTCTTTTTTTCCAGGTGTTTAACGAGAAGAAAGGATTTCATGCCAAGTTACCAGATGTTCTACTTGTTAAAAGAGAATTCCATAGCTTAGAAAACCTGTGATATCTGAACAAAGAGCATTAATGTGCAATATTTTTGTTTGACTTTATTTTTGTACTGATGTTTCTTTTTTAGATTTTTCATTTTACCTTTAATAAATTAATGAAACAAACAAGATCCCCTTTTTAAATCAGACTAAAACATTGCTTTGATTTTTGGTTAAAAATGATTAGATGTGGTATGGTTGACAATGAGACAACTTTCCTTCAGAGATTATAAGGTCACCATACAGCTTCAACAATGAGCAAAACTTACTTGGTATAGTCAGCTTTAAGACCTTGATATAACAAATGTGAAGCAATTCCAATGATAATAATAGCTATGTCTGTTTTTTTATGCCCCATTTATGGTATTATGTTTTCTGGTCTGTGCATCCATTTGTTCGTCCATTCAGCTGTCCCGCTTCAGATTAAAGTTTTGGTTAAAGTTTTTGTTCAAGGTAGTTTTTGATGAAGTTGAAGTCCAATCAACTTGAAACTTAGTAAACATGTTCCCTATGATATGATCTTTCTCATTTTAATGTCACATTAGAGATTTTATCCCATTTTCACGGTCCAGTAAACATAGAAAATGATAGTGCGGATGGGGCATCCATGTACTTGGGACACATTCTTGTTTTCATTTCTTTTGATCACTGTCAATGGCATTTGAAGAACTGCTTCACCAAATCTTTTGAAATATTTACAGATTAAATACAAACTGAGATAAGTGTTTGTGGATTTGTAAGTCATGTATTTAGACTTTAAGAGTTCTTGCCCTTGCTACCTTGAATAGTTGTGATATTGTTTGGTCAGGTGGTAAGATCACATTATAATGACTTGTAATCAATCTTGTTCATCTATCGGGGTCACAGTAGCTGAGTGGTCTAAGTAATCCAACTATTGTATCAGTAGCCAGTCAACACTGAGGTTGAAAGTTCAAATCCTGGTTCTCTCCGACACACTCTATATAGCTAGCTTCATCCGCCAATAAAAGTTAATAGCCATTAAATAGCACAAAAGTGATGAAAGTGGGATTAAACATCAATCAATCAATCATTGTTATCTATTAATTAGGACTGTTTCTCTTTTTTAAACAGCTGAGATGACACGAAAATTTTCAATTTCAAAAGTATAAACCAGTGCTTGAAGGCATAAAACTTTGCTCAGTGCTCTGAGCACAAAAATCATGCTCGAAACAGGAAATCCAGCAATTTGATTGGTTGATTTTCGAGTCTGAGTACAAAAATCATGCTCGAAAGTTTTATGACCGTGAGGCCAGATCTAAATTTCATCATTTTTTTTTAAATTGATAAACATATCATTACCAATCTCTTGACAGCCATTTCTTATATGTTGTGGTATTTATTAAATTTAAGATTTTTATGACCTTAAGCTTTTTGAGTCTTCCAAAATATATTATGGTAGGGCATATAGGTTTTGTTCATTGTTGAAGATGTACCATGAACCGTTTTTGGTTTGCATCCTTGTCCTTTGGTCTTTTAGAGGATAATTTCCTCATCTGCTTATTTTGCAATTAGGTTTATAAAGGTGTAATACCACCAAATCATGGTACGTCACATCCAGTTGTATACGAAAATAGGTTGAAAAAAATATTCCCTTGATTTTGACAGTTGTAGGTAAATAATCCTACATTTTATTGCAGTAAAACAATTCTGTTTCATAAACATATGTCTTGGGTATTTCAAATCACTATAACTTTTTTTATTTTGGGTTAGAATATTTAGTAAACTTGAGGTTACATGGTTCCTAAACCTTGTACACAGGTTAGATAAGGGGAGAAATTTGATTGGTTAACTTACAGGGATGGTTATTTTATTGCATGCAATGAAATGGTATGTGATTTTTTGTCTATAGTACTTGACATGATAAAACTTTACTCATGCCAAGTATTTCTTTATTTGAAACAAAGATAAATTCTGCACATTTTTTTTGAAAAGTGTAAATTTAAGAAAGACTAATAGGGGAAAATCAATGGTGGTATTACACCTAAACATATCTTACTTGATGTAGAATATATATCCCTATCATCAACAAATTTTTGCATAAATATTTATCATGTTCTACTTTGGATTAAGTATTATTCGTTGAATACCAATTTCAGTTGATTTGTGGGTATAGGTGACCCCCAAATTTATAGATTTGTAAACAGACTTGTGCAAAATCAAGTATCCATGAATATATAATTTTTCCTCCATGCACAAAATTGGAACCAAAGAAAATAAATAATTCCAAGGTAAATGATATACTGCAAATGGTAGGAATTCGAATGCAGGATTGCTATGTCTCTCTTTTTCCATGAAGTTTGAAGGCGCTACAAAAATGAGTTAAGGAAGTAATTGCCAATGAGACAAATCTTATAGTGATATTGGAATTTTCATTGAAACCTAAAAATGTTTTTAAGGAAATTGTGGAACCCCACCACCTCTTTGATATTCTGTTTACAGCTGATATCTTTTACAAATCCAAAATATATTAAAAACATTCTTGTCAATCAGATTAATTTGTCATTTTAAGCCAATCTTTCCTAGGAATCAGGCAGTGGTGAAATCATGACAAACAAAAACCCACTCAAGTTTACATTTATTCATGTTCAAAATATAAATCGTCCTGAACATGCATGATACATTTGCCACTGGAGGCAAAGCCACCAACAATCAATTTATTAAAATGTATAATGGTACATGTGATTAACCTTTGTTTCCTTTTCCTGTTTCAGTAATACACATAGAAACGAAAGACATGCCATTTCTAACTCAAGACTAGGGTAACTTCAAAATATATAATAATAATAATAACATAATAATAATAATAATAATAATAATAATTCTTTATTTAAAGAGGGTTACACAGTTAGCTATAAAGCTAATCTTCCCTGAGGCCCTCATGAAATACAATGAAATATAACAAACAATTACAAAATATGATGGTTAGGTCAGTGTTTTTTTTCCCCACCAAGTTGGAAATTTTTCTAAATTGCCTGATTCTTACAAAGACAAACTCTTAATAGAAAAAGCAAAAATATTGAAACTAAAACACATACATTTGTAACAAGAGACATATAAGCATAGTTTTATTTATCAAATTTCATAATTTGTTTTATATATTGTCATGCACAAATTTTGTCCACACTGCAGCTTTGTGAAAATCTTTGATGTGTCTTTGCATCATACCACTGGCTGTAAAAGAAAATTAATCTTTTGAAATAAAGCATTATAGAAATACATTTATTTAACTTGATACTTTGATTTTTAGAGAGAACAAAATATACAATAAGCAATAGTGAGAAATATTTGTTGAAACTCAATAAATCTAGATCTGATTTTTTTTTTTTTTACATTTAAATAAAAAAATATATTTTATAAACTTTTTATATAAGAATTAAAATTTGTGAGAAAATGTTTTTTTTTCAATTATTCATCAAATGTTTATATTAGCAACCATACTTTTTACCTGCTTGTCCCCTTTCTGAGGGTCTAAATGGGGTTTTCAGAATAGAGAATAATGAACAAAAAGTCGAAAATAAAGGGCAAACAAAATAAGGACAAAATGAAGAAAGAATAGAGAAAAACAGATTTTAAAATTTAAGAATATTATTAAGTTCAAAGTTCATAGTTTTTTTATTTTCCAATTAAGGTCCTTTGACGAGACATAATGACAACAATACAGAATACAAAATAACGTCAAAGTAAATAAAGGAGAAAGAATAATGGTCAAAATAAATAAAGAATAGAGAAAAATAAAAATTGAAGATTAAAGAAATGAAAGGCTCTACCATCCAGACCCTTCTTTCTGCTCCTTGAGCAAAATATAAACAAGTTACCTACCTTTGACCATATTTCTCATTTTGTCAGGAATAACAGAGGAGGATGCAATTATACCTATCCAGTCAATCACCTGCAATGAAGCAAAACTTGTGTTTGATTAATACAATATAACTAGAGGCTCTTAAGAGCCTGTGTTGCTCACCTTGGTCTATGTGCATATTAAACAAAGGACATATGGATTCATGACAAAACTGTGTTTTGGTGATGGTGATGTGTTTGAAGTTCTTACTTTACTGAATGTTCTTGCTACTTACAATTATCTCTATCTATAATGAACTTTTCCCATTAGTAACAGAGGAAATTATTTTGTAAAATATTTACCAAATTAATGAAAATTGTTAAAAATTTACTATAAAGGGCAATAACTCCTTAAGGGGTCAACTGACCATTTTGGTCATGTTGACTTATTTGTAGATCCTACTTGGCTGTACATTAATGCTGCTTACAGTTTATCTCTATCTATAATAGTATTCAAGATAATAACCAAAAACGGCAAAATTTCTTAAAAAATTACCAATTGGAGCAACCCAACAAACGGTTGTCCAATTCATTTGATAAATTTCAGGGCAGATAGAACTTGACTTGATAAACAATTTTAGCCCATGTCAGATTTGCTGTAAATGCTTTGGTTTCAGAGTTATAAGCCAAAATCTATATTTTACCCCTATGTTCTATTTTTAGCCATGGCTGCTATCTTGGTTGGCTGGCCGGGTCAACGGACAAATTTTTTAAACTACATACCCTAATGATGATTTTGGACAAGTTTGGTTAAATTTGACCTAGTAGTTTCAGGAGAAGATTTTTGTAAAAGATTACAAAAAATTATGAAAAATTGTTGAAAATTGACTATAAAGGGCAATAACTCCTTAAGGGGTCAATTGACCATTTTGATCATGTTGACTTATTTGTAGATCTTACTTTACTGAACATTATTGCTGTTCAAAGTTTACCTCTATCTATAGTCATATTCAAGATAATAACCAACCAGATGCTCCGCAGGGCGTAGCTTTATACGACCGCAGAGGTTGAACCCTGAACGGTTGGGGCAAGTATGGACACAACATTCAAGCTGGATTCAGCTCTAAATTTGGATTGTGATTAAATAGTTGACACAGCATAGGTTTCTGACACAGAATGAATGTGTTCTAATGAACTTAAAATTTTTGTTTTCTCTTAGAGCAATTCACTATGCTGTTGAATATTAATCCTCTCAAAAAAATGTTTGAAGAAATTTTCTTTTTTATTTATGAAATTTCAAATGAGAAAAATTGAACCCAATTTTTTTAATCACATCCCCCTTTCCCTTATTCCAAAACTAATCTCAATTAAAATTTCTAATGGAGTTTGCAACAATAACTACTCATTTAAATACATCATAAAAAATTAAGATGTAAAAAAACTGCTTGTTATCACTGAATGGTAAAGATTATTTTAATTTATCAGTTGGTAGTAAAAAGTGAATATACATTGTATATTGTATATAACAAAGATTTAAGTTGATTCTGGACAAAGAAAGATAACTCCAATTAAAAAAAAATCTTGCTATTGCACAATATTTTGCAATTAGATATTTCTTGCTTACTATTCTGGACAAAGAAAGATAACTCTAATTAAAAAAAATTTGCTATTTCACAATATTGTGCAATTAGATATTTCTTGCCATTGCGCAATACTGTGTAATTGAAAAGACTTGCTATTGCACAATACTTAATATAATAATTTTAGATCCTGATTTGGACCAACTTGAAAACTGGGCCCATAATAAAAAATCTTAGTACATTTTTGGATTCAGCATATCAAAGAACCCCAAGATTTCAATTTTTGTTAAAATCAGACTAAGTTTAATTTTGGACCCTTTGGACTTTAGTGTAGACCAATTTGAAAACAGGACCAAAAATGAAGAATCTACATACACAGTTAGATTTGGTATATCAAAGAACCCCATTTATTCAATTTTTGATGAAATCAAACAAAGTTTAATTTTGGACCCCGATTTGGACCAACTTGAAAACTGGGCCAATAATCAAGAATCTAAGTACATTTTTAGATTCAGCATATCAAAGAACCTAACTGATTCATTTTTTGTCAAAATCAAACTAAGTTTAATTTTGGACCCTTTGGACCTTAATGTAGACCAATTTGAAAACGGGACCAAAAGTTAAGAATCTACATACACAGTCATGACAGTTAGATTCGGCATATCAAAGAACCCCAATTATTCAATTTTGATGAAATCAAACAAAGTTTAATTTTGGACCCTTTGGGCCCCTTATTATGTTGGGACCAAAACTCCCAAAATCAATACCAACCTTCCTTTTATGGTCATAAACCTTGTGTTTAAATTTCATAGATTTCTATTAACTTATACTAACGTTATGGTGCGAAAACCAAGAAAAATGCTTATTTGGGTCCCTTTTTTGGCCCCTAATTCCTAAACTGTTGGGACCTAAACTCCCAAAATCAATACCAACCTTCCTTTTGTAGTCATTAACATTGTGTTTAAATTTCATTGGTTTCTATTTACTTAAACTAAAGTTATTGTGCGAAAACCAAGAATAATGCTTATTTGGGCCCTTTTTTGGCCCCTAATTCCTAAACTGTTGAAACCAAAACTCCCAAAATCAATCCCAACCGTTCTTTTGTGGTCATAAACCTTGTGTCAAAATTTCATAGATTTCTATTAACTTAAACTAAAGTTATAGTGCGAAAACCAAGAAAATGCTTATTTGGGCCCTTTTTGGCCCCTAATTCCTAAAATGTTGGGACCAAAACTCCCAAAATCAATACCAACCTTCCTTTTGTGGTCATAAACCTTGTGTTAAAATTTCATAGATTCTCATTCACTTTTACTAAAGTTAGAGTGCGAAAACTAAAAGTATTCGGACAACGACGCAGACGCAGCAATATACGACGAAAATTTTTTCCAAATTTTGCGGTCGTATAAAAATGGCAAAATTTCCTTAAAATTACCAATTCAGGGGCAGTAACCCAACAACGGGTTCTCTGATTCATCTGAAAATTTCCGAGCAGATAGATCTTGACCTGATAAACAATTTTACCACATGTCAGATTTGCTGTAATTGCTTTGGTTTAAGAGTTATAAGCCAAAATCTATATTTTAACCCTATGTTCTATTTTTAGCCATGGCAGCCATCATTTTCTATGTTAAGTGGACCTTGAAATAGGGGTCAAAAGTCTAATTTGGCTTTAAAATAAGAAAGATCATATCATAAGCAACAAGTGTACTTAGTTTCAAGTTGATTGGACTTCAGCTTCAATAAAAACTACCTTGACCAAAAACTTTAACCTGAAGCAGGACAGACGCACAAACAGACGGACGCACAGACCAGAAAACATAATGTCCCTCTACTGTGGGGCATAAAAAGATTTTGAGTACAGCTTTTGCTAGATGTTGAGTACAGTTATTGCTAGATGTTTAGCATAATTGATAGATGTTGATAACCTACATTTGGAGAAAGCTGATCCCAAGGATTATTTTGAACATTTTCTATACATGATGGCAGACAGGACAATCCAGGATGTAGCAGGGATCCTTTGTTGAATTCTTGTTCCACATCAGGGGAGAAGTAATTGTTGTTAATCATCAGAAATGGGACTGCTATAGTTGATGTCCATAAACACAGAGCACTTGACACAATATTACAACAGAAATCTAAAACCTGAAAGAAGATATATTGCAGTGTTTAAATAGTGCATTATTTATCATAAACTTTTTCAATTCTTATGTGAGCATTGTAAATTCAGAAAGGGCTTGCAATCAGTATAGGTCTCATAAAAAAACAAAATTGGTGAAAAATATTTCGTCTTTGCTTGAAGTATCCAACAGTCTTTTCCCTCTTTTAATATCTTAAAAACAAGAGTGCAAACGCTGAAATGTCTCGCCTTCTATACTAATCATTGATATTATTAGCTAAGCTTTATAACAATTGTCACCAGGGCTTCCAAAAACTATTTGAGCCAGCCGGACATTTCATATCTGATTCCGATTTTAGTTCCTTAAGACTTAGTCACAAAAGGCAATTATGGTAATCAGAATGATTGACATTGCATAAAAAAAACGATTTTAAACTTTATCTGCCTTAGACTTTTTATTTGTGCAAAATGACATTATCAAATCTTTAGTTTCGTTTTCACATTGTTCTAACCGGATGTTGACTTGACAATGGTAAAACATGGACCATAAACGGATACGTAAAATCCGTGAATGTTTACAAAGCACGACTGAGTGAAGAAGCTCTTTCCACGTTATTTCTTCAACAAAATACTTGAAATGAACGTTAGATACAGGTATCAATGATAATTTTAGCATTTTTGAAGAAATGTAGGATGCATAATTAAATTTCCCACCTGTGCACATGCGCACACGTGTTCTAGTTCATACGACGTAGTTCTGACGATTTTTCATTTAAAACCTTTTTAAATTTTTCATCAAATCATGTAGATAAACTAATTTCTAATAATTTTAATCTTTTGGACTGAATCAATAAGAAACAAACCGCTGAAAAGTAAGAAAAAAAATGTGAATAGACCGATCAATTTATACGATGTCCGGTACTGAACATAGTTCACCTGTCACCTGAACAGGTAGATTTCAGCTGCCCAACTACTAATTAGCCTTGATTGAAATTAGAAAGTATTGGATTAGGTGTTGTTTTGATAGTAATTAATCATCATGTCACATTTATGACCGGAAATGTGTTGATGTTAATGGCCAAAGGTTTGGTCAAAAAGATCGTGTATAAAATGACCGAAAAAGCCTAGAAAACTAAAAAGTATATGACCGTTTCATGCTTTGCCCAGCCGGTCTTTTACAATTTGTCACATAAACTTAACATTAACCAAGATAACTAAACATAGACCAATGAACCTTGAAAATGAGGTCAAGGTCAGATAAACCATGCCAGGCAGACATGTACAGCCAACAATGCTTCTATACAACATATATAGTTGACCGATTACTTATAGTTTAAGAAAAATAGACCAAAACACAAAACCTTAACACTGTGCAATGAACCGTGAAAATGAGGTCACCGTCAAATAAAACCTGTGCGACTAACATAAAGATCATAAAATATTTCCATACACCAAATATAGTTGACCTATGGCATATAGTATTAGATAAAAAGACCAAAACTCAAAAACTTAACTTTGACCACTGAACCATGAAAATGAGGTCAAGGTCACATGACATCTGCCCGTTAGACATGTACACCTTACAATTGTTCCATACAACAAATATAGTAGACCTTTTGCATATAGTATGAGAAAAACAGACCAAAACACAAAAATTTAACTTTGACCACTGAACCATGAAAATGAGGTCAAGGTCACATGACATCTGCCCGATAGACATGTACACCTTACAATTGTTCCATACAACAAATATAGTAGACCTATTGCATATAGTATGAAAAAAACAGACCAAAACGCAAAAATTTAACTATAACCACTGAACCATGAAAATGAGGTCAAGGTCAGATGACACCTGCCAGTTGGACATGTACACCTTACAGTCCTTCCATATACTGAATATACTAGCCCTATTGCTTATAGTATCTGAGATATGGACTTGACCACCAAAACTTAACCTTGTTCACTGATCCATGAAATGAGGTCGAGGTCAAGTGAAAACTGTCTGACAGACATGAGGACCTTGCAAGGTACGCACATATCAAATATAGTTATCCTATTACTTATAATAAGAGAGAATTCAACATTACAAAAAATTTGAACTTTTTTTTCAAGTGGTCACTGAACCATGAAAATGAGGTCAAGGACATGTGACTGACGGAAACTTCGTAACATGAGACATCTATATACAAAGTATGAAGCATCCAGGTCTTCCACCTTCTAAAATATAAAGCTTTTAAGAAGTTAGCTAACACCGCCGCCGCCGTAGCCACCGCCGGATCACTATCCCTATGTCGAGCTTTCTGCAACAAAAGTTGCAGGCTCGACAAAAACTATCTTATGTAGAAAGACCATTTTGAACATTGAATTGCTTCTTCTTTTATAAAACCATCTGGAATTGAGATATTATCAATAAGCAAATGGGAGAAAAATGTACAAGCATTATAAAACAACAGCGTTTAAATAAAATCAGATATGGTGACCTTCGGCTGTTTTTTTGCTCTTTGATTAGGTTGTTGTCCCTTTGACACATTCCCCATTTCCATTCTCAATTTTAGATATTTGGAACACTAATAAGTCTGTTGGTAATTTTATTAAAATAAACTAGAATCTTAGAGATTAATAGTGTAGTTACCTGTGCCATTTGAACATCTTTAGAAATTTCCATCACACCATTAGATATATTACGTGTATGTCCTAACAGCTCTAGGAACCACTGGACACACTGAATTGTTCCAGTATAGTCAGACTGACAATGCAATACCTGGTATAACGTACACTGTAATAACCTTGTCACATCAGCAGTGTCTCTGAAATTTATTAAATTAAATATTACTGTAAAATAAATATCTATTTTATTTGTAGATCAAAAAAACTGTCTTTACTACTTTATTTTTGACATTTAATTTTTCCTTTTTATCATTTGTTGAAAATAAAAAAATGAGAAAAAAAATGATCAAAATGAGGGAACCAAAATATGGGAAGGGTGAAATATGGACACAGGAGACAAAAAAAAGAGGTATATTTTTTTCATAGCTGCAACTACCGACTGTACATCAATCACAGTCACATTGTTGAAATCATTTAGTAGACAATAGTCCAAGTTTCATGAATTTGAAATAATACATATAGTAAGATAAAAAAAAGTTCTGTTAACAATACACACATTTAAAAATCCTTTCATGCTTATTTGAAATATTTGAGATTAAAGATGATTCTTACTGTATTTAAGGTGGTACATAACACTACAGGGAGATAACTCTAAAAATTAGCTGGAACTTTTAATCACATTTTATAGTAAAGGAAATATTAAGCTTCTCAATGATGAAAAACAGTGTTTGTTAAAGAGGGGTGACAGATACCAGAGGGACAGTCAAACTCATAGATTGAAAATAAACTTGCAACACCATGGCTAAAAAATAAAAAGACAAACAGACAAATAATAGTACAAACTGCTATATATCAAATGAAATTTTCCAATGAGGTGTGTGGTTCAAGTTTATTGAAACTTTGTATTTTTGTCAAAGGGTCAAAGTAAATATTTTGCCAAATTTTATGAAAGTTAAACCAATCAAACTAATTTTAGTCCAGGTGTTTGTAACCACATTAAACACCATTACTTACAAACTAGTACTGTTGATTGCTTGATCAATACAAGAATTCAAAGTTGCCATGGGTTGTTTCCCTTTAGACACAAGATAACATCTGATGAACATTCCCTTGTAACATGAATCTTCTGTTGTTAAATCATCACTTGTAATCTTGTCAAATATTTGATCTGGAACTTCAGTAAAACATTCACCAAATATACACATCAAAGATGGCTGAAATTGAAAAAAAGAAATTGTGGCATCATATATAATCTTTACATGTTTTTGAACATCCTGGCACCTTAAATTTGTAGTAGTTGAGATTCTGCAGGTTTTACATCAGACTCTATGAGACTTCACAATCTTTTTTAACTCCAAACAAAATGGTAAAAGATACCAGAAAGATATTTAGACCAAGGTCATATATGATCAGGAGATTTGCAAAATTGATATTAAATTAAAGTTTAGTGAGTCAACAAAAAATATATTGAATCTGAAATTTTTAGTATTATAAATTAAATGGTAAAACCCCATGATTTGTTCCTGCTTTAACTCTAATATCTAAATAGATAAACATAATCTAATTATCTGATTGGTCAATCTTCAGATACACACAAATGAAGGTTGATTTCAAATTGCCAAAAGCTTTGATTTGTACTCTCCAAGGACAAAATTTCACCAAAATTTCACACATGGCAATTTTGTGTAGGAATACATGAATATTTGGAAAACAGTAATTTATAAAGCATGAGTTATGAATCTGAAAATCATCACACAGTATAGCATGCTTTTTTGACGATTAAGTAAGCTCTGATTTGTTGCACGAGTCTGAGACAGACAGACTGGGATAGACGGACGGACAGAGAGACAGTAACTGAATGATTGACTGACTGACAGACTGGCAGACTAACATAAACCACTGTATCCCCTCTCTTGATAGCAGGGGTTTAAATACAAATGTATCTTTTTATCTATGAAACTTTATAAATGAATAATATTTATGAGTTCATGAAAGGCTTTTCCTAGATTGCAAAATTGAACAGTTCTTTACATACCTCCTTTATATCAAGTTTGTACAGACACTCAAGACACTGATATAATACACTGGTGATTGAATCTGGAGGGTCTGGAACTTGTAATGATTTGTGTAAACCCTTCAGCACTTCCTGTTTGTCCTGAAGATCAGCAGACAATAAAATGTCAACTCCTCCTCTTTCAAAAAATGTCTTGATAACAGATGGAGCCACTGATTTGATCAAAACTGGCAAGGCCTTGTATAATGTTTGTTTACAGTTAATCTAAAAAAACAAAATATAATATCAATCTTTTTTGTGATTTTCATTTAAAAAAATATAGTGTGTAAATCTGACAGTGAATCTTCAATGAACAAATCATCCTTGTGTCATATTTTTTCTGCATGTGTGTATTTTATCAACCTTCTAGCCCATGCTGACCAAATATATGACCCGCAACCACACATTGGGGCTTAATAGAGACAGAATGTCAGTGTGAGAAAAATGCCATTAACTGTATGTGACTAGACAGTTTCAGGCTTATAAGGGTACATTGTCTAAAATTAGCTTTTTGTATATTTATCTAGAACATGAAGAAACAAAACTCTGTGGCATGTTGTTATGACATATTTGTTGTGATAGCATTGAAACAAGTTATTTCGAATACCGCCATGATAATTAGACTGTTTGGTGACAACTTTTATTTAATAATTTATTAAAGACACTGATTTACAAATTACCAAATTATTGTATTTTATTGGTGGTTAGTAATCTTTAACAGAGTATTTGAATAAAATTCCAAAGAATCAAATTTAACTATACAAACAATGCTAAGCTCTGTTTCAGAACATGTACTTTAAAACTTGTTGAAATGAAGTTTAAAAGTTTAAAAATTGACAAAGTAAGCATTTAGAGTTCCTTTTTTTTTTATTATCTATAGTTAAACTGAGATACCATGTCATGTAACAGTTTATAAGCAGTTGTTCTCATATATGCATTTTATACAGTGCATTCATTGTAGATATATATATATATATATTTCAGTCATTTTCAGACTCCATTTATGAAAATCTGTAGATCAGAGTTAAAAACTTATATTTGATGAATAGTTCAGTGTCAGCAAAAGAGAAGTGTGTTAATATATCTTCTTCACAAATACTTTATCAATTAAATCTCGTTAATTATCATGTTTATAATAGCTAACAGCATGTTTCTAAAAAATGACGTTCTACATCTATAAGTCTGGAAATGTCATGGCTGGTCACATATGAAGTCATTCTGTTCTGTAGAACTAGAATATATTTGACCAGACTATTTTCTATTATCTCTATGTCCTTCATTCGGGAGCATTGGTTACAGGCCAGGAAATAAGATGAATGCTTTTAAATATTTCTTCCATCTCTAAGCATTTCTAAAGAAGGTTCATCTAGAAATGTATAATAGAAGCAGGAAGTTCGAGTATGTCCGTCCACAGTTTTTTCACAAACGATGCTTTAGAATTAAAATCAAATTAGGATCATATAATTGATAAAGCTGTCAACATAAGAATAATGCAATGTCTCAGGGGCGGATGCAGGAATTTTCGAAAGGGGGGGTGCTAACCCAGGGCACCCAGGGCAAAGGGGGGGTGCAAAACATATGTCCCGATACAAATGCATTGATCGGCAAAAATAAAGGGGGGGTGCGCACCCCGGAACCCCCCCCCCCCCTGGATCCGCCACTGTGTCTTCATATGCCAACACGGAAGTCTCAACATACATATTTGGGTATGTTTGTGGGCTGTAGTATAAATTATAGCCAACCCCCATTCATATATTGATTTTTGAAAAAAATCCCTATCATGTATTTCATAGGAATATCATAACCCATTTATATATTTCCCAACGATTCGATGTTTAATCTGTAACATCTTATTTAAATTCTATCCATATGGGATCATTTGTATTATTTGATAAAAAAATAAGTACACAGTTTTTACAGAAATCTTCAACAGATCTTCTATCCAAAGTTACTTTAGATCTGTGAAATTGTATTCCATTAAAAAAAAATTACATTCCAGAAAAGTGACCCATTCCAGTGGCACATTAGGGTATACCTTTATATAGAAAAGAAACCCTCCCTGTATATGCCTTATAACAAAAAGTTTAAATTAAACTTATTTGAATGGTTCATTTCAGAAATTGAAATAACAGGTCCATAACATGTATCAAAATTTTGCATGGTCTATGTCATATACTTATACCAACATGTTTCTAAACCATATCTGTATATGAATTAGTCTAATTCAAAAATGTAATACCTTATGGAAATGCCACTGTTTTAATTTAGTTAATATTACAAGGACAAAAAGTTGACTTCCTCAATTGATCAATTAAACAAAAACAACAGCTTACACTTAATGTGTTAAATAATGGCGCTGTCATCCAGGAGGATAAGAACATGACAGCTGTTGGTGAGGCGCCACTCTGATTAACAGCTAACTGTAGGCATAGCTTCTGTACTCCATCACCTGAATAGAGAAAAAAAAACAATTTAAAAAAGCATTATGGAAAATTAATGTAATGAACAAATGTTAGGTAATGAAATCAAGATTGCTCATGCAGGTACGCGGGAATCGTGCAATATTTATCAGCACCATTTTAATTTGTAAGAGTACTGTGACCTTCATTTTTGGCAACACTCTGTAAGATTAAAAACTATCTGTCACCTTGCAAAAATAATCATCAATATAGAATTTAGCCATTGTAAAAGTATATCACTCACTGAGTTTTTATCAAAGAGTTTTTTGAGGGATGTTGCCTGACCATTTTTAGGTTTCTGCATAGTGTTTAAGCAGAATAATATTTGCTTATTCATCCTTTTTATCTTGGTCATGTTTGTCTGTCCTTATTCTTACTACCAGTAATCAAATTGATAACTCCCTTAGTAATTCATACTTTTTTTTAAGAAGTAGGGCATATTAATTTGAAAATGAATAAGGAATGTCTGCCATTCATGAAGTAACAACAACAAAATCCTAGACTGACTTTCATCATGAAATAAAAAAGAAAGGAAGTAGAGGAAGTTTATTAGTTTATATTTCTGCTAAAAGATAATTAGAGTATATTTTCTATGTAAAAGCCTAAAATGTCTACAGGGCATAGTCTTGATGAAAAGATAGTTTGGAATAACAGGAACAACATAAGAAATCAACATGTTTGTTTAAAAAATTAAACTTTAAAAAGAAAGGGATGAGCTGCGATTTTAATTTAAATCTTACGAAAAGTTGCCTACTTATGACACAAGACATCTATACACTCCTACTCCATGTGTTTTCAAGAAGTTGGTTAACACCGCTGCTACAAAAAAATCAAATAAATATGAAAAAGAAGATGTGGTATGATTGCCAATGAGACAACTATCCACAATAGACAAAATGACACAGACATTAACAACTATAGGTCACCATACGGCCTTCAACAATGAGCAAAGCCCATATCGCATAGTCAGCTATAAAAGGTTGTTTTCATTGATTGCCAATAGACTTTATTTGTTGTCTCTGAGGAAAAAATGTGACCAAAATTACAAACATGGCCATTTTGTGTCAGAACATATGATCGTTTGTTAAAAAGAAAATTGATGAGTGATAACAAACAGGTTTATCTATAAAATAAAAGTTTCAAAAGAAAGGAATGAGCCACAATTTAAATTAAATCTATGAAAAGTTGCCTACTTAAACTCGAGAATCTTCACTCCTACTGAAAGTTATTTTGTGTCAATATAATCATGCTAAACAAGGTCTGAATCATCCTTGAACACTTAACTTTTCTGCAAATTAAGGTTTACAGCAAATTTAATTTCAACCCTTAATGTCTGAGTCTTTATTCCAATTTAAGAAACATTAATTTTCGGGCCAAATTAGGCATACAGCCTCGTCATTGAATGTTGATGATTTTTCTAGTTTTGCCCTTCTTCTAAAATTTCGTAAATACGATTAAATCTTTAATAAATTAAAAAAATATGTAGGTATGTAGCCATTTATAGCTGACTTTGTGATATTGGCTTTGCTAATTTTTAAGGCCGCACAGTAAACTATTGTTGCTAATGTCTGTGTCAAACACAATCAATTGTGCAATCTATCAGTCAGACCATCAATACCTATATTTAAGATATATGGAGAAAAATACCCAGACACAGTTTTCTTTTTATACCTTATGCATAGTAATAAAAAAAAATAACAAGTTAATTTAATTCAAAATGTATACAGCTTTGCTATAGAAATAAATACCAAAATTAATCCTCATCAGTGGAGTAAGAATACCAGCCCAGTTCACAGGTGGCAGCACTCTTGTGACCTCCTCCTGTATAGAGGTCAAGGTTATCTGTACCAGTTCTGGTGTATAGATTCTGGACCTGTAAAATAGTCACATGTATATTATTATTTAAGTCATCGATTTGAATTTTTGGTAAGATAATAGTTGATTTAGCAGTGATTCCAATTAAAAAGGCCCTTAGCAAACAAAGTCTAATGATTCAATATATCTGAAGGACTGCATGATCTGTTAACTGTATGCAATTATTTCTTTTTTAGATGGCACAGATTTTCCCCGATTGCTCATTGTTGAAAGCAGTAAAGTGTAATATGAGAAAAGTAGATCTGAGGTATGAGGTCAATGAGACAGCAAGTCAATGACAGATAAACTAAAAAGGAGATATGTGGTATAAGGACAAAGAGGACACATAAACTGAAATGGAGATCTTTGCAAGTCAAGGTCATATGAACAGAAAACAACTCAGGGTCACATAATCTAATAAAATGCTTCACTGAGTGCAGCTTGATACAACCGCAGAGGTTGAACCCTGAACAGTTGGGCCAAACTTGGACACAATATTCAAGCTTGATACTGTCTGAATTTGGATTGTTATTAAATTTTTTACATAACATAGGTTTCTGACACAAAACAAATATCAAGATCTTACAAATCTATTGCACAATACTGTCTAGATTTCTTCTTGAAACTTTATAAAAATTTTGAAAAAAAAATGAAACCCTTGAATAAATTGGAACCCCCAAAACTCCATCCCTGCCTTTCCTTTGTAGTATGGAAACATGTAGTAAAATTTAAGAGAGATCCATACACTTAAACACAAGTTATTATCTAGAAACTATAGATATATGCTCGTTTTTGGCCCCATTTTGGCCCTAATTCCTGCATGAATGGGGCAATAACTCCCAAACTCAATCCAAGCCTTCCATTTATGACAGGGAACCTTGTGGTGCAATGTAGATAGATCCATACTCTTACATACAAGTTATTGTCCAGAAACTTCAAAAATGCTTGTTTTTGGCCCCTTTTTTGCCCTTAATTCCTAACCTGTTTGCACCATAACCCGCAAAATGTATCCAAACCTTCTACTTGTTGAATTAAACATTGTGGAACAAATTCAGACCAATTGAAATACTTATACACAAGTTATTATCCTGAAATCAATCCCAACCTTCCTTTTGTAGTATTGAACCTTCTTATAAAATGTCAAAGAGATCATTTCATGTAAACTAAAGTTATTGTCCGGAAACCAATGTGTCTTCAGAAGACGCAGACAACAACATCATACCATTATACAATCCCAAAATTTTTTGCAGTCGTATAAGAAGGAAATCCGTGGTATAAGTCATTGACCTCTTTCAACAATCGCTTTTTAATTATGACGTCAATTTTTTATATTGTGAAACAATATTTTACAGAAACTAGTGGGAAAACTGTTAAAACCAGGATTTCTTTTTATCCCACATTCAATTTATATACAAAGTGTTATGAAAACAAAGACTTAGCAAAAAAAATGAAAAAAAAAATTCTGCATTGTAATTATATAGTGCATAAACTCCCTTCAAAGTTCTATAGAAAAGTATTCATGATAAAACGATTTGCCTAAGGGGAAATAACTCTTTAATTTACATTGAAAAGCATGATATCTGTTTCCTGTTCTTTAAATATATTAACTTTTAATAATCAAAGGTCAGACATTTTGATGAGCATATATTGTTCTGCATGTATCTTCCATCACAATACATGTCATAAGATGGTCTTTAATGACATCCTTTCATTTCATCATGCATATAAAATTTCATAAGAATTTGTTTACCATAAGTCAATGTCCTGAAAATATGTATTCCTTTAGTTCGTTTAAAAGTACTTGATACCTTTAAAGTAAAGAATTAAATTGCAGTTCCTAGGGAGTTTCAGAGGTGATTTAAGCTCTTGACATAAATGGTACTTTGTAGGTTAGACTGATAGGTCACAAAAACATTTAGGGGTATATTTTCAGCCGAGAATCTTTCAATCTGAAGGGGATTTGTCTATTTAAACTAGTTGTTATTCCAAAATACAGTACAAATGTTGATACATAACTTTTGATCATTTAAATAATTTAGATTGAAAAAAAGAATGAATTAAGACATTCTTTCCAGTTTATTATGAATGGTGCATGAACAACTTTTGATTCCATTTAAAGACAATATGATAAACTTCTTTAAGAAATCTGTCTGTGAGAAAGTTTACCAGACTAAGTTAATCAACTCTCGGAAATCAGTCTGAGTAACTTTAGAAAAAAACAATTGTCTTAAACACTTCCTTTGCAAAGCTTACAACTAGATGGATGTTTATCATGAAGCTGGAACAAAAGTGAATACTAAGTTGATGATGATGTACTTTTTTTATTCTATTCAAAATTAGATTGCAGTTAGGCAAAAATTGTTAATGCAAATGTTACAGTTTGAACATGCATAATGAAAAATGTCAACTCAAAGTTACTTCAAACTAAGTTAAAGTTGAATTCCTTTTTTTTGTATTGTTTTTACAATTAGAGTACAAAACTGAAAAAGAGTTTAAAACAAGGAATTATTTGAATCTGGAACAATTTTGAATTCTGGAAAAATTTATGAGAAATTTATGATGAAATTAACCCAACTAAATAGGGTTAGTTAGTTCATACTGAAATGATAATGAAAGTAAAATTAACCTTAGCCATGCGTGCATGGCTTACCCTATTAAGTTGGATTAGTTTTCATCATATTTTTCTTATCAATTTTCCAGAATTCAAAATTATTCTAGATTTAAATAATTGAATACCTATGATAAAAAGGCAAATATTTTACTTCAGCAAATAACCATATGAGGGCCTCAGGGAAGATTAGTTGATTGTAACTAACTGAGTTTACCCTCTTTAAATAAAGAATTTATTATTATTATTATTATTGAATACAGAACACTAGATCATGTCGTCTATAAAACTACTGAGTGCTGAGGCCAACAAACTTCTAATCACAAAGATTTTTAAGTTAATTAGTTTTGATAGCATACAAATGAGTATATGTTTAGCGGTGATAATAGTAAGACGCAGTTTTCCGTAATTTTTTATCCAAAAACAAGGCTGACTTTATATTCAGACATCTTAACCTTTAAACTAAACTTTTTCTAGATACAAGTTCATCCTATTTTATAAGGGATATTTATCAATGGCAGGCACTTGGAGAAGTGGATGTTCTAGACAAATCCTTATAGTCATATCAGTCTATCAATTATTCTTTAAATCTTATTTTCCCTTTAGCCAAGTAAAAGGTTTTAAACTAGCCATAACAAAGGGTTCAATGACCTCGTTTTCGATTTTAAAAGCAATTTTTTTTTTTTTTTTAAATTAGGAAATCTTGACTTTTGGGTTATAAACAGAATTGTATTTTTATAAAAGTCAAAATATCATAAAAATTGCTTGTTTTGTTAACCTTGTTGTTTGAAGAAATTGTTTTATTGATATACTCATCTTCTGAAGAACAAATGATAACCATATGATGCTATAAAAATGTTCCTGGCTTTTTTTATGGTAAAATATTTATAAAAACAAGAATGTGTCCTCAGTACACGAATGCCCCACTCGCACTATCATTTTCCATGTTCAGTGGACCGTGAAATTGGGGTAAAAACTCTAATTTGGCATTAAAATTAGAAAGATCATATCATAGGGGACATGTGTACTAAGTTTGAAGTCGATTGGACTTAAACTTCATCAAAAACTACCTTGACCAAAAACTTTAACCTGAAGCGGGACAGACGGACGGACGAACGGACGGACGAAGGAACGGACGGACGGACGGACGCACAGACCAGAAAACATAATGCCCCTCTACTATCGTAGGTGGGGCATAAAAAATCCAATATTGTAAACAATTTACAATTGACCAATGTTTTCTTGTTGAGATTTCAGTAGTATATTGTTTTTTATTTAATAAAAGAAACAAAATAAGAGAATAAAATCTAAAGGTCACTGTAAAATGAGTTATTTTGAAAGAAATTACGCACAAAATCAGAAATGGTTTTAGTAACTAATTGGAAGAACATATTGCACCAACTATAAATGCAACGTAAAAACACATTAACCAAGTTGACAATGATGTCACAGGATATGGACGAATTAAATTCCCTCTATTTGTTGTATTGATGTAATTTTTTTATTTTTTTTTGCAATTGCTATAAATGAAAATAAGATACACCAATTCACAGTTGATGCTATGAAAAAGTACAGGCAAGCGCAAAATGACGTATGAAAATTTTTATAAATGTATGATTTGACGGGTGTTTTTTTTTGTCAGATTCATTAGAATTGAGATAACAAAATTGAATTTTAAGCTCGGACAGCATCAATTGGCGATTTGATGGTCGCCAATACCGTTTTACTGGCTTTGCAGATGTGAAGCCTGTAAACTTCATTTGAAACCATCAAATTACCAATTGATGTCATCAGTTTAAAATAAAATACAGTTATCAAGTGCACCTTAAGTGAAAGAGTACACATATTTTTTTCTGAATTCAGAACTATAAAATGTAGATAACTGTTGTGTTTCATAACAGTTGACAACTATTATTAGGTTTCCTTCAACAATAAACCAGAGTTACCTCTTGAAACAAATAAAATTATTATCTTTTACATAATCCAGATAGAAAATCAATCGCTATGTACTTTCGAAATAAAAATAAGATGTCAATATTAACTACATGTAGCTTCTCTGAAGTAGAAGGTACAATGTGAACATTCTCATCTTTCTGGTTTTGAAAATTAAAAAGTTCATAAATCTTTTCAATAAAATCTCTTAGATGTTCAAAAGACATTTTCAATATTTTTGGTACACCTGTAAACTTTATTTAATTTGCTAAAAACTATCTTTACTCTAAATTACTCCAATTTAAGGTCAATTATGTCAATTTCCACAGGTTTATAATATCATAGAGCTATAGACATTTCTATACTGAAGTTTAAAGATTATATTATCCTATTCACTTATCAATGAAATTGGGATTATTCTAAAACATAGAAGGATTTTACTGTGTCTTTTGTTTAAACTTTCAATTGTTTACACAAGATTCAGAAGTGTCGAACGAGTACACATATTTTTTTCTGAACTAACAAATGTATAAAGCCGATAAACTGTCCTGTTTCATAGCAGTTGACAACTATTATTAGGTTTCCTTCAATAATAAACCTCCTGAAACATATAAAATTACAATTTTTACATAATCCAGATGACAATTGAATTGTTATGTAATTTCAAAAGGTTATTCAAGAGCACTCTTAACATTTCATTTTATAACTGTCACTCCAAACTTTCTGACTTGGAGATAAGTTGCAAACAAACATACAAGCCTTTTTCGTCAGTTAATGAACATTTTTCCTTTGCTGTACAAAAAAAAATAAATAAAAATACTGAACTCTGAAGAAAATTCAAAAACAGAAAGTCCTTAATCATATGGTAAAATCAAAAACTCAAACACATCAAACCAATGGATAACAAAAACAGTGACTTTAAATTCAAAGTTTCCAGTTCCTCATAAGTGAGTGAGTGTTAAATTTCTAGTTTCTCGTTTTATATATAGATTAGACCTTTGGTTTTCCTGTTTGAATAGTTTTACAATAGTCATTTTTAATTGGGGCCCGTTATAGCTTGCTGCTTGGTGTAAGCTATATGGCTACATGTTAAAGACCATACTTAGACCTAGATTGGTTTACTTTTACAAAATGTGACTTGGATGGAGAGTTGTCTCATTGACACCCATGCCACATCTTCTTATATCTATTAAGTATTTATATTTTTGTTCTTATAAGTGCATGTATATATGAATCTTATCAGTGTGGATAGTTTCATAATGCCATAAAACAATGGATTAAGTTTAAATTGTATTAAAATTACCCATGGTAGTTTGAATGTGAAAAATGTCCATACCAACAAAAATCTATAGTAATCAGTTTTAGCCCATTTTCTTGAAGAGTTCTTTTCTAATCTTATCATAGGATATTTGAATTATCAGATTCCTAAAACCAAACATTTCTGTTGTTAGACTTAGTTAAATGTAAGTTGAGGTCAATTCAAGAACTGTGCTGTACCTAAGTTAGTCTCATTGTAATATGATACTCAGATTTTAGTTTAATTCTTACTGAATTTAAATTCAAAAGCATATAACTTGTATGAGTTTGGCTGTTATCCTATCCAGCTGTTATCCTATCCAGCTGCTGTTATCCATATGAAATAACACAAATGTAATAAATTCATTTTATTTTCAAAGATCTGAATGATATGATTTTTTTACATTTTAATAAAGATTCTTTAAAGGTCAGTCGGTCAAGTGTTTTATCTATTTAAATTATAACCTTTTTTTATAACAGTCCCTGAAACCTTCAGTGGCTTCCAAGTCTGAAAGAGCTCTTACTAAATAACATATATGAACTTAATTCTATTATAGTCTTCTTATCTTTAAGATAACATGATTCATAATAATGCCATGTGATTTTTTTTGTACTTTTATATTCCTGATCTATTCAAATTTCAGACACAGTTTGAGGTTAGTTAAATATCTGTAGTTTAAGTACCTGACTCAGTAAAAGGAAGTGAGAACACAAATATCATAAAAAAACATCTGGTTCAATGTTTCAGATAAATACAGGACAATTTTTATATAATATATAGCCTCGTCTCATGGGTATTTGTGCTATTAGGAATGCACATGGTAGGCGGTGGAATTGAATTCTTAGGAAGACCCAAAGTGAAGGGAGGGTAAGTGCAGGATTTTAGTATAAGTTTAAAAACTCTTAGAAGTTGGAGGCATATAAATGTTGTAAATATGATGCACAGCCAGCCCTATGGTTTGACCTTTGAATAAAAAAGCATTGTATATCAACTTTCCATTCTAGGATATATTTATTTACGAGACTTTCATTGTAAAAGCAGTAACCCTAATATTACAGGACTGTTCTCAAACAAGAATTTTTTAAGGTTGTATAAAATTTAAGATTATTTGTCTTCAAAGAAGCATACAATCAATCTATCTTTAAGTTACTATTCACAAGTTTATACATTTTGTAAAATTTAGTTTTCTGGAAAACTGCAATAACACTGACATTATCTCAGCAACTAGAAGGCACTAATGTACACATACATATATAGGTTCCTTAAGCAATATAAATCCCTCATGATTTTTGAAAAGCAAGTAAAAACTTTTATTCAGTTCAATTTGGAATTTCAATCTACCTAAAAAAAAATCAATCCAGTTCATACAATGAATCAAGTATGCATGTACTTGTTCAAATTCAATTTTTACATTACAGTTTACTGTCTCAAAGTTCCCAAGTGGTTTCATAATTAGCAGTGAAAAACTTGGTAATTTTAAAGTTAAAGGTGTAGTACTGTTAAGTGTAAGGCACAGATTCAGTAAATTGTGATGATCCAATAAGGCTGTTGAAAAGATCAGGGGACTGGCTAATTGTAGAATTACCATTGTATCCAAGGTCACCTAAGGTTTTATTAGTAACAAGTTAAACATCGAGCCCACAAGCGGTTGTTTCTTATGTTAGCCTCATATTAGAATCCTCCCCACAACCACTTGATAAATTCAATACAATTTCCAAATTTTTAAAAGAAGTATTTTTTTTAATTTAGCAGGGCTGCATTCCCTGTAGGTCCCTCTTAATCTTCTACGTCTTAAAACATTTAATTTTTATCAGTACATCTAGCTTTTGAACTTCATTATATAATCTATATTACAGTAATTATGTACCAACTTTAGCAGCTTCCAGAAGACAGTCTGTGAGAGCCCTTACGAAGCTGTGTTCCGGCAAATACGAATAGTTGGGTGGAACTGTAATTGAAAATATAAAAAGTACACAGAATTATATCATACATTTTTTTAGTGAAAAATAGGTGAAAGGAAATTAATCTACAATCTAAGAGTCTTGAGGATGAAAACAATCTAATTAAAGTTAAATCTCAGTACTTTTTTTTTTTATTTTTTGTTGCTGCGTGGGTGCTAACCAAGGATAAAAAATGGGAGAGTACAGAGATTTAATTTTAATCAGATTGAGGTTAAAGAAAAGTCTAGACTTAATTATGATGCATCATTAGAAAGAAAAAACGTCAATGCTTACAAGGTAGTTATGCTGGCAAGTTCATGACACTTAGGAACAACGGAAAATAGTTTTGCCCTGCAGGACATAAATTCAATAAGTCTTAAAAATAAATGTATAATATAACTCCATGTTTTTGTTCTGCAATTCCAAGTTCTGGCTGGATCATCAGTTTGCAAAAAAAATTCCACCTAAACATGTGGTAGTGGCTGTTTTAAATGCAATGAGATCAGAGTTTTTTGGCTCCATGTTGAAGATCTCACTATGACTAAGATTATAAGAACAGCAATTTAAGTGCTTTTTCTTGATTGTTGTATGTTTTTTGCTGTGAATGTTTTTATTTTGTGTCATGAATGAATACCTCATATCCTCTCTTTTCTATCCTATCAAATGAAAAATTTCTTTCATAAACTTGAAACAATTAACCAAATTCCAGCCCCTCCATCCCCCTAAAATCTACATTATAATCATAAAAAAAATCCTTTGTAATTAGTCATTTCCCTGAAAACAATTAAAGTAAATATATTCCAAGAAACTAAAGCTCTTTTACATGACAAATAAAAGAAAGACATTTTGTATAGTTTAGATTTTTCTTAATACGAAAATAGATACTCTAACCTTGACATTTTAGTCAAATAATTAATTGATTTCATTAAAGTATTTTTGAATCACATTGATTTAAAGTTTCCGTCATATTGTAATTATTTTAAAAGGAAAATTCTATCATTCACACTTTGCAATTACATTTATTTATTTTTTGTTAATTATTTTCTATAAAATTGACATGCCAATTTTTTGTTAACATCGTTAAATGTCCCGTGTTATTATTTCATATTTTTTATTGAAAATTAATGTTTACAAAATCAATTTGTATTCATATTTTTATCCCTAAAGAGTCAATAAATATAATAAGATTTTTTTTTAGGTCATCTAACATTTTTTATTCAATTTATAAGATAAATCTATAAAATAAAATTATTAAGCTGTCAAATTAATGTATTTATATTACAATAGATTTCACTTTGACATATGCATTGTACATAAGGAACTCCTCTGATAAGAAAACTATTTGAAATTCAGTAGTGCAGGACATTTGATAATTATTAGCAAAAAAAACAAAAGCAATTCAAAAAGTTTGTCTCCTCTCAGACATGCCAACTTTCCAGAATTTTTTCCATTGAAGTATAATTTCTACACTCTGTTTCCATACAAGACTATATTAAACTTTAGGCCGTTAGTTTTTTTGTTTGAATTGATTTAAATTTGTTATTTCAGGGCTTTTTATAGCAGACTATATGATGTGGGCTTTGCTTATGGTTGAAGGCTGTACTGTGACCTATATTTGTTAATATCTGTGTCATTTGGTGTCTTGTGAAGAGTTGTCTTATTGGCAATCATACCCAATCTTCTTTTTTTTATATATACCATTTAATCTTATTAAACAAAAAAATCCCTAGTTAACAGAATTGTATTTTGATAATCTTAGTCTTTCTATAGATATAGGAAGATGTGGTGTGAGTGCCAATGAGACAACTCTCCATCAAAATAACAATTTGTAAAAGTAAACCATCATAGGTCAATCTACGGCCTTCAACACGGAGCCTTGGCTCACACCGAATAATAAGCTGTAAAGGGCCCCAAAATTACTAGTGTAAAACCATTCCAACGAGAAAACCAACAGTCTAATGTATGTTTGTGGTCATATATACACTAATTTGAAATACAAACATTTTTTTTCTCTATCATATATATATTATATATACTAATTTTGGTGACACAGTATATTGCAAATTAATTGGTACTCCAATGGGAACAAACTGTGTCCCTCCTACTGCATATGCGTATCTATACTGTTATATATTATCATATATGGCCACCATCATAAAAACAACATGAAACACCACCTGATAAAATATTTTCAACAATACCTCCAGATGTTTAGACACAATTAATATCCATTTCTTGGCGGTATATTTCATTGCATGAATAATTGTCTTAAAGGATGAATGACACATTGTAAAACTTTTGTGCCAAATTTTTCATGATTTAACATTATAATTCCCCATTAATGGACAAAATTCACATTAAACAGGCTATTATTTGAACTTGGAATTATTTTTAATTATGGAATTCGCATATTTTCTTGTGTTTAAATTTTTTTTTATAAATTCCATGTTTATTTTGTATTATGATCTTTTGAGCGGTTAATAACACTTTCCATACAATGTATTTTGGTTACATAGTGTTGTGCGCGGCACAGTACATTCTATTGAAAATATACTATTTTCTTTGTAATAGAAAGTGTTGTGCGCAGCACAGAACATTTCAGTACAAAATAATCATGGAATTTATTAAAAATTTCAATAACAAGAAATCAAGCAAATTCCATACTTAAAAATAATTCCAAGTTCAAATAATAGACTGTTATTTGTACATGAAGACTTATCAAGAGGCTGCATAAATGCCAGTACAAAAAAAAATGTTATTCAGTGCTTTAATTTTTTTTTATAAAAAATCTATATATAAGTTTGACCTTAAAGACCTACCACTTGCTCTAGTCTCAGCCACAGCACAGGCAGACAAGTACAGATGTCCTAACATCCAAGAACAGTTACTCTGTATTCCAAAGTTATCTCCCTTTAAAACAGTATCCATGGCATGTTTGATAATAATATCTACATTTACATCCCCACCTAACATGGAAGTATTACTTTGTACCTGAAAATAAAATTCTTGTTGAGTGATGTTATCTATGATAACATTTATGTTTGACACTAACATGAAAACAACTTTGATTCAGTATTCAGTTGTGCAATCTTTACTTTTATATGTAATTTTTTTTCATCTACTTTAAGAGGTAGACCTTTGTTAAGTTACTTAAGCCTCTTAAAATGGCTGCCCCCGTTTTCAACTCCTGCTGTACATCTGTGTCAAGGATTACCATAAATATATTTTAAATGTCAGTTTCTACAGACTATTTTAATTTCACACGAACACCTAAAACACATTAACATAACTGACTACTATATATCACATCACTGGTTCAAAGAGTTATCACCCATAAACCCAGAATAACTCACCCTCGAAACACCTTTGAATAATAGCTAATGACTCATTTCAGCAGGACTTTGGGTCATTCTTGTTAGAAAAAAACCCACTAGTTTTTTTTTTTTTACATGTTTACTCACTGGAATCAAAGTCCTTTCAGATCCAACCAAAGCTATCAAGCCATTTAAACAGGCCAAAGTCACCATGGAATCTTCTTCCTGTAAATAAATGTGTCACCGTAGCTATTTATTAGAGTACAGTTATATACTAGTACTACACTATATGTTGTGTGTACTATATATTTACTACGTTCATTCATGCATTCATTCATTAATTCATTCATTCATTCATTGACGGAGAGTTAGAAAAAGACTTTATTCTATATACTACTCTGCACGAAGTTATTATGCATGCAACCCCGCCACTTTTTCTAGCACTATATATACGGTGAACTCGTACTAATGCGAGTTTCACACACTTTAGCACGCACGCTACATAAGGGAGACCTAACTTTTTCCCTACTTTCAGGTAAGCACATTTTCTTTTAGGCCTTATCATACATGTACTTATATCCAATTCATAGTTCAATTTATAAGGAAACTTCAAGTTAACATTTGAAAAAATGTTTATTATTATTATGTACTTTCAGTGTGAAATAAATGGTTTGCTACATGTTATTTAGTCACAATATTCAACGCCCTATTTAGAAAGACCAAGTGGCCAGTTACCCTGTGACAAATACATTACATTATAATACATTATTGTGATTGGCTAACAGCAATCTTGCATCATTCTAAAGTTAACATTCATTTCAAAATGAAATGCAACATTCATGATGACACTAACTGTCACAATAAAGTACACAGGTAATTTTAATAAAAGAAAAACTTTAAAAAATCGTGTTTTCATGATCCTAGCAACAACAAAAAATTACAATGTTTAAGTATTGAATGCTTCTTTTAGTAATTTTATAGGGTTGGAAACGAGTTGACTGTATACACGTTTTTAGAATGAAGTGCTTTCATGCTTCATACAAAATTTATTTCGGTCAACCCAATAAGTTTACAAAAAAAGCCTTTAGTTCTTAAATAAAAAACAATTCAGTTCTAATGAACTGGAGCAGGAAAACTTGACATCACTTAATAAGATTTTACCACTTTAATAAATATCTACTCAATCTTAAAAGCTTTCAAAATTGTTGACAATGAAATTTATCCAATGGCTAAGCTAGAAATAAATCTTGAAATTTATTTCCTGTTAAAATCTATTTTCTCTCAATTACTTCCAAGGTTTTTGGAGGTTAATGGCACGTTTCTTTCACTTTTTTCTTGAGTGCATTTGTCTTTCAAGTTTTTGTTCACCTTAATTTTATATATTAAATCTGTTTTTTGCATCTCAAGATTCAAAACCTTACACTTTAGAAGTCACTCATACCTCATTAAAAGATATTACAAGCTCTTATGTTATAGTTCAAATGGCATTTCTCGTATTATATCTTTTGCTTTGAACACAATAAACCAAGGTTTTAAGCATATATATTGAAATAAGTGCAAATAAAGCAACTTTTCTAACCAATATCACCAAATGGGTTTCAGTGACTTGAATACACAGTAACAAATTTGTCTATTTAAACAACTCATTTAATTTGTAGATAGTACAGGTACCTAAACCAAAATGTCTGACACTGTGCAAAGACATTTATATAATGTACAATTATGAAGAATATATCAAAGATTTGTTTTCATTCAAAATGTTTAAAAAACCTAAAAATATGGAATAATGATTTTGCCATTTTGAATTTTAATACTGTCAAAACACAAAAGCAGGAGTTAATTTCTTGGTTACCATTTTCTTTAGAGTAGCCATCCATTTGCCATACAATTTAATCTTGACTTCACCAATGGAAGGATGTCCAGTTTTACTGATACTGTAACACAGCATCCCAAGAGCTAGACTTACTCCTGTAATCTGTAATGGAAAGAAAGACAAATCAGAGGAGAGAAAGAGATATTATTATTGAGACAGCAACCCAACAACATATGTTTAGTACTGTTTATTCAGATATCTCTGCAATGATTTTATTATCCCAAATAGTTGTGACTGGATGGTTTCACTGTGTGAAACATATTAAACAACCATTTCATCTTTTTCATGGCATTATTTGTGGAAAAAATTTCCTGATAGTCTATTGGCAATATGGTATCTTGTATGTTATTGTTTGTTCAGCGAATGCAATTATAAATTCAAGCATTAATTTTGAAGTTACAGCATATAATTCTTTCTATTGTTGCAAATGTTTTGGAAAGTTTAAAACAGTGCTTAGAAAGGAATTATATTTACTTTCAAAAGTATTGATTAAATTTTATTTAGCAAAATGTCTATTTTTATTGATCTTTATACAGCCCTTGTCATTACACAATTCATGCAGTCTTAAAAAAAAAATATTTCATTAATTAAGAATCAGTCACTATTACATAATCAATGTATGATTATTACAAGAAGCCATTACTAGTATAATAGACTCTTGACTTATCTGAATTAAGAATTTTGACAATGATGTCAAATACAATCATATATGTTTGCAAACGTTCTATTTTAGCATTCAAAAAGCAATAAAAGACCTTGATGCCAAATTCTAATGCAACAACGTTTGTAACGTTCATTTTGATTGGATAACGTCACTTTCTTACATGGCATCAATTGACAATTGATGCTATGGGACGTACGCGCAAGCTTGGACGGCATAAAACAGATTTTAAATACATGTTTTAACGTTGTTTTCTGTCAGTTTCATTAGAATGGAGATAACAATATTGTATTTTAAGCTCCGACGGTATCAATTTTGGATTTGATGGTCGCAAATACCCGTTTACTGTCTCCGCTAACGCGTCGCCAGTAAACTTAATTTGGGACCATCAAATCCCCAATTGATGCCGTTGGAGCTTAAAATACAATACAGTTATCTCCTAAGTGACAAAATTTATAAGGATTTTCTGTATCGACCTGCTCAAATAGCTATCAATGACCTAGTTGCTATAGCGACAAAAATAGCTAATGATTTTGTGTACTAACCTTGAAAATTTTCAATGACCTTGTTGTCATGGAAACATAATGAGTTTATTATGATAACATACCTGTGGATTATCTGTGTTGACCTTCACAAAGCTATCAATGACCTTGTTGACCTGGTCTGGTGATACAATATTACTGCTGAAGGCTGCTCCAGACACACATGCCAAACATACAGACAAAGCCTACATAATATATAAAACAATATTCATGACATTTTGATTTCAATACATATTATTTTGTTGTAGGTTTACTTTAATCCATCATTTAAAAATTCTGTTTCTTTTTGTTTGTAAAGTGACTTTTTATACGACCGCAAAAATTGTAAAAATGTTGGTCCTATATTGGTATCACGTTGTCGTCGGTGGCATCTTCGTCAGCATTGTCCGAAGACAAATGGTTTCTGGATAATAACTTTAGTATAAGTGAATAGAAATCAATAAGATTTTAACACAAGATTTATAACCACTAAAGAAGGGTTGGGATTGGTTTGTGGGGTCATGGCTCAAGTTGTTTAGGAACTAGGGACATAAAAGGGCGGAAATCAAGGGTTTCTTGGTTAATTGACAATTGAGACAATTTTAAAGAAGTGTAAGTGAGGTAATCCAAAAGTAATCCAAACATAATATGTTGGATTACCTCCCTTACACTGCTTTAAAAATTATTTATTAAGAAATATTGTATTTTTTGGAGGAGATTAGCTGTCAATTTACTTTAAGAAGTTACTATTAAATTTATGCTGATTAAGGAATATCAATGTTCTATTATAAGACTTTTATGATGTATTTAAATGGGTAATCATGGTTGCATCTCCAATGGAAATTTGAATTGAAATTGTGACCATATCCTATGGGAAAGAACTCATTTTTGGAAAAAGGGTACAGGGGTTGAGAAAACATTTGGAGTGGGTTGGGGAGGGGGGGGGGGCGCATTTTTTTCTCATTTCAGATTTCAGAAATTAAAAAGAAAACTAATTCATATATTAATACGTTATATTATTTATATCACAAAAGCCATATTTTGAGTATAAATTCAAATCATATAACTAATCCTAAGTTCTTTGACTGCAGTTATTCTGTGTCAGAAACCTATTTAAAATTCAAACCTTTATCTTTTAGTCTTTTAGTCAGTGATGGAAAATTGTTTCATTTGCAATCAAATGCATCTATTTCTGCCCTTATTACCATAACTACTTTTGGTGATTCTATCTTTTATGTGGACATAAGATAATCTGTAAACATATATTTTCGATTTTAGCATCAAATATAAAAAATTTCCTATTTATAAAGTTAAGGCAGATTTACCTTAATATTGTTCATAGTTACTGACCTGATAAGCTGTATCTTTCTCCTTTGAAGCTTCTAGTTGTCCAGACAGTTTGTCAAACACTGAGGAGACGTGTGCTCTGGCTTCAGTCTTTCCTTCCTCGCACATGGCACTTATAGCCATAGCTAGTCCTAGTAAACACCCTTGTCTAAAGTACAATTTATATATATCTTGCATGAGAAAAACTGGTTAAATAAGTTCAGAAAGTTTAAAATTTTGAAAATTACCATAATATTTTTGTTACACTAAGCCAGTATTACAGTAAGCTTGGTGTAATTCATTGGGTTTTTTTTCTGACTCATATTTTAAATAATTTGTAAAAAACTGTTTAAGAAGTATTTACATTATTTTGTTTTAAAAACCTGTATATGCACTTGCAAGTTTCTGTATTATTTCTACATTTTACAATGAAATTATCAGACAATGAGAGTATATGTTATAAATCTTTGCCTGTTATAGTCTGTAAGTTATGCTAAAATCAGTGCTTTATGGGTATCTTAAACTAATTTTAAAAGAGTTTTGCATAATGTTGACTTTGAGATGAAGAACAGCGATACAAATGTTGTTGCTTTTCTTTGATTTTTGCTCTGTGTCCGTGTTTTTTTTATGTCATGAATTAACGCCATATCCTTGTTCCCATTAAAGGTTGATTGAGCGCAGGATTGTTCTCACCTATTATCTTTTGTTGAAAAACAACATTCTTCAAAACTGTCAAGCGTCTTCCAGATCTCTACCATACCCTGTAAAAGAGAGATGGTGATTATAGTTTTTTGTAGACATACTTCTCAGCATTATTTGCAGACTACAAGAAAATGGAACAGAATTATGAGTACATGTGTTCCTTCTCATAATGAAATGACAATCCAATTTTTTTTTCAAACTTTCTAAAACCAGATGCTCCGCAGTACGCAGCTTTATACGACCGCAGAGTTCGAACCCTGAACAGTTGGGGCAAGTATGGACACAACATTCAAGCTTGATACAGCTCTGAATTTGGATTGTGATTAAATAGTTGACACAACATAGGTTTCTGACACAGAATGAGTGTGGTCTAAAAACTTAAACTTAAAAACTTAAAAAATTTAAATTGGACATTTACAGTATCCAAAATCTAAATACATGGTTAGATCCAGCATATCAAAGAACCCCAAGAATTCAATTTTTGATGAAATCAAATAAAGTTCAATTTTGGACCCTTTAGACCAATGTGTACCAATGTGTACCAATTTGATGACCAGGCCCAAATATCAAAAATCTAAATACATGGTTAGATTCAACATATATCAAAGAACCCCATATATTCAATTTTTGTTGAAATCAAACAAAGTTTAATTTTGGACCCTGTTTTGGACCAACTTGAAAACTGGGCCCATAATGCAAAATCTAAATACATGTTTAGATCCAGCATATCAAAGAACCCCAAGAATTCAATTTTTGTTGATATCAAACAAAGTTTAATTTTGGACAACGATTTGGACCAACTTGAAAACTGGCCCCATAAGCAAAAATCTTGATACATGTTTAGATTCAGCATATCAAAGAACCCCAAGGATTCAGCTTTTTTATTTAATATCAAACAAAAGTTTAATTTTGGACCCTGATTTGGACCAACTTGAAAACTGGGCCTATAATAAAAAATCTAAGTACAATTTTGGATTCAGCATATCAAAGAACCCCAAGAATTCAATTTTTGTTGAAATCAAACAAAGTTTAATTTTGGACCCCAATTTGGACCAACTTGAAAACTGGGCCGAAAAATAAAAAATCTAAGTACATGTTTAGATTCAGCATATCAAAGAAGCCCAAGAATTCAATTTTTGTTTAAATCAAACTAAGTTTAATTTTGGACCCTTTGGACCTTAATGTAGACCAATTTGAAAACGGGACCAAAAATTAAGAATCTACATATACAGTTAGATTCGGCATATCAAAGAACCCCAATTATTTTTGATGACCCTTTGGGCCCCTAATTCCTAAACTGTTGGGACCAAAACTCCCAACATCAATCCCAACCTTCTTTTAATGTCATAAATCTTGTGTTTAAATTTCATAGATGTCTATTTACTTATACTTAAGTTGTGGTGCGAAAACCAAGAAAAATGCTTATTTGGGCCCCTTTTAGGCCCCTAACTCCTAAACTGTAGGGACCAAAACCCCCAAAATCAATCCAAACCTTCCTTTTGTGTTCATAAACCTTGTGTTTAAATTTCATAGATTTCTATTTACTTAAACTAAAGTTATAGTGCGAAAACCGATGTGTCTTCGGACGACGACGATGACGCCAACGTCATACCAATATACGACCGCAAAATTTTTTAGCGGTCAAATTTTTTTGCAGTCGTATAAAAAAAAGGATAGGGTGTATAATGCTGATATTTGACCTATTGATTATTTACCACCTCCATTTTCATGTAATAGTACAAGTTTGAGAAGAATGATATAATAATATCAGACCAGATGCTCCGCAGGGCGCAGCTTTATACGACCGCAGAGGTTGAACCCTGAACGGTTGGGGCAAGTATGGACACAACATTCAAGCTGGATTCAGCTCTAAATTTGGATTGTGATTAAATAGTTGACACAGCATAGGTTTCTGACACAGAATGAATGTGGTCTAATGAACTTAAAATTTTTTTTTTGCCTTTGAGCAATTCACTATGCCGTTGAATATTAATCCTCTCAAAAAATGTTTGAAGAAATTTTCTTTTTATTTATGAAATCTGAAATGAAAAAAATTGACCCCCCAATTTTTTTTTTCACATCCCCCTTTCCCTTATTTCAAAACTGATCTCAATTCAAATTTCTAATGAAGTTTGCAACAATAACTACTCATTTAAATACATCATAAAATATTAAAATGTAAAAAAAGTGCTTGTTATCACTGAATGGTAAAGATTGTTTTAATCTATCAGTTGGTAGTAAAAGTGAATATACATTGTATATTGTATAAAACAATGATTTAAGTTGATTCAACTACTATTCTGGACAAAGAAAGATAACTCCAATTGAAATCCAACTGGAATTTCTTGCTATTGCACAATATTGTGCAATTAGATATTTCTTGCTATTGTGCAATACTGTGCAATTGAAAATATTTGCTATTGCACAATACTGTGCAATTGAAGATTTCTTGCTATTGCACAATACTGTGCAATTGAAGATTTCTTGCTATTGCTGAATACTGTGCAATTGAAAATTTCTTGCTATTGCACAATACTTAATATAATAATTTTGGATCCTGATTTGGACCAACTTGAAAACTGGGCCCATAATCAACAAGATGCTCCGCAGGGCATAGCTTTATACGACCGCAGAGGTTGAACCCTGAACGGTTGGGGCAAGTATGGACACAACATTCAAGCTGGATTCAGCTCTAAATTTGGATTGTGATTAAATAGTTGACACAGCATAGGTTTCTGACACAGAATGAATGTGTTCTAATGAACTTAAAATTTTTGTTTTCTCTTAGAGCAATTCACTATGCTGTTGAATATTAATCCTCTCAAAAAAATGTTTGAAGAAATTTTCTTTTTTATTTATGAAATTTCAAATGAGAAAAATTGAACCGAATTTTTTTAATCACATCCCCCTTTCCCTTATTCCAAAACTAATCTCAATTAAAATTTCTAATGGAGTTTGCAACAATAACTACTCATTTAAATACATCATAAAATATTAAGATGTAAAAAAACTGCTTGTTATCACTGAATGGTAAAGATTATTTTAATTTATCAGTTGGTAGTAAAAAGTGAATATACATTGTATATTGTATATAACAAAGATTTAAGTTGATTCTGGACAAAGAAAGATAACTCCAATTATAAAAAAAAATCTTGCTATTGCACAATATTTTGCAATTAGATATTTCTTGCTTACTATTCTGGACAAAGAAAGATAACTCTAATTAAAAAAAAAATTGCAATTGAAAAGACTTGCTATTGCACAATACTTTTAAAATATAATAATTTTAGATCCTGATTTGGACCAACTTGAAAACTGGGCCCATAATAAAAAATCTAAGTACGTTTTTGGATTCAGCATATCAAAGAACCCCAAGATTTCATTTTTGTTAAAATCAGACTAAGTTTAATTTTGGACCCTTTGGACTTTAGTGTAGACCAATTTGAAAACAGGACCAAAAATGAAGAATCTACATACACAGTTAGATTTGGTATATCAAAGAACCCCATTTATTCAATTTTTGATGAAATCAAACAAAGTTTAATTTTGGACCCCGATTTGGACCAACTTGAAAACTGGGCCAATAATCAAGAATCTAAGTACATTTTTAGATTCAGCATATCAAAGAACCTAACTGATTCATTTTTTGTCAAAATCAAACTAAGTTTAATTTTGGACCCTTTGGACCTTAGTGTAGACCAATTTGAAAACGGGACCAAAAGTTAAGAATCTACATACACAGTCATGACAGTTAGATTCGGCATATCAAAGAACCCCAATTATTCAATTTTGATGAAATCAAACAAAGTTTAATTTTGGACCCTTTGGGCCCCTTATTCTGTTGGGACCAAAACTCCCAAAATCAATACCAACCTTCCTTTTATGGTCATAAACCTTGTGTTTAAATTTCATAGATTTTATTTACTTATACTAAGGTTATGGTGCGAAAACCAAGAAAAATGCTTATTTGGGTCCCTTTTTGGCCCCAAATTCCTAAACTGTTGGGACCTAAACTCCCAAAATCAATACCAACCTTCCTTTTGTAGTCATTAACATTGTGTTTAAATTTCATTGATTTCTATTTACTTAAACTAAAGTTATTGTGCGAAAACCAAGAATAATGCTTATTTGGGCCCTTTTTTGGCCCCTAATTCCTAAACTGTTGAAACCAAAACTCCCAAAATCAATCCCAACCGTTCTTTTGTGGTCATAAACCATGTGTCAAAATTTCATAGATTTCTATTAACTTAAACTAAAGTTATAGTGCAAAAACCAAGAAAATGCTTATTTGGGCCCTTTTTGGCCCCCAATTCCTAAAATGTTGGGACCAAAACTCCCAAAATCAATACCAACCTTCCTTTTGTGGTCATAAACCTTGTGTTAAAATTTCATAGATTTCCATTCACTTTTACTAAAGTTAGAGTGCGAAAACTAAAAGTATTCGGACGACGACGACGACGACGACGACGTAGACAACGACGCCAACATGATAGCAATATACGACGAAAATTTTTTCAAATTTTGCGGTCGTATAAAAATCTAAGTACATGTTTAGATTCAGCATATCAAAGAACCCCAAGGATTCTATTTTTGTTAAAATCAAACTAAGTTTAATTTTGGACCCTTTGGACCTTAATGTAGACCAATTTGAAAACGGGACCAAAAATTAAGAATCTACATACACAGTTAGATTCGGCATATCAAAGAACCCCAATTATTCAATTTTTGATGAAATCAAACAAAGTTTAATTTTGGACCCTTTGGGCCCTTTATTCCTAACTGTTGGGACCAAAACTCCCAAAATCAATACCAACCTTCCTTTTATGGTCATAAACCTTGTGTTTAAATTTCATAGATTTCTATTTACTTATACTAAAGTTATGGTGCGAAAACCAAGAAAAATGCTTATTTGGGTCCCTTTTTGGCCCCTAATTCCTAAACTGTTGGGACCTAACCTCCCAAAATCAATACCAACTTTCCTTTTGTGATGATAAACATTGTGTTTAAATTTCATTGATTTCTATTTACTTAAACTAAAGTAATTGTGCTTAAACCAAGAATAATGCTTATTTGGGCCCTTTTTTGGCCCCTAATTCCTAAACTATGGGAACCTAAACTCCCAAAATCAATCCCAACCTTTCTTTTGTGGTCATAAACCTTGTGTCAAAATTTCATAGATTTCTATTCACTTTTACTAAAGTTAGAGTGCAAAAACTAAAAGTATTCGGACGACGACGACGACGCAGACGACGACGCCAACGTGATAGCAATATACGACGAAAATTTTTTCAAATTTTGCGGTCGTATAAAAAACCTACATTAAATGACCCATTTTCTCTATTTATACCATATTTATCATGTTTATATAGTGACATTTCAATCTCTGAAAATCTAATTTTATATTACATATCCTTGAAATGAACATCACAATGGAACTCTAATTCAATTGTAGATTTCAACCTAAATTTGTCAAAAGTGGCATGAATGTATGAGTTTTGTAAAAGCTTTCAATAAAATTTCACAGCATCAATTCAATTAAAAATTGAAACTTAAAACTATGTGTTTTGGTGCAAAACTAATAACAGAAGATTTTTCTGTATGTTGACAATGCCTCAAATAATTGCCATCACAAATTACGCTCCCACTTATCACCCTACAAACCTAGTTTCTTTCCCCCACATTAGATAAGACTAATAATAATCACTTTTCTGCTATTAGATTGAAGGTCTCTGTCTAGCCTAGCTATAATATTGGTAACAAAATTATCTGTGAAAAATGTAAATCCCTTGAAATGTAATTTGTAATAGATTATTTATGATTTAACAATATTAGCCTTATTATCCATAAACGCATAAGTTATGGGCTAAACAGCTTCTTGTTAGAAATTATTTGTAAATTGCTGCAATTTTTCAAAATTTTCTTATTTTGTAAAACTTGTTTTTTGGCAAGTCTTAAAAAGCACCAATCAGACATCATATTCAATATTCTTTTTCAACAGAAGATGTCTCATTAGCTTAAAAGCCTAATTTAAAAAGCTCAATTACTGTACTATTTTTTGTTATTTTGAGAATTTGGTGTTAATGTAGATTTATTTGTTTGATCTATTAAAAGACTTTTGTCTATCATTAAAGACTGGATATATCCCTTTATACGATATTTTGACTTTTTTGTGTTACTGGGTTGCTGTCTTACTGTTGTATATTTTATTTTAATATTAATGTGTTCATTTGGCAGTAAAACAAATAAGGAAAGTACATGTATTTAAACTCATTTTTTATGCTTTAAGGGAACAACTCTAATGGCTTGGAAACATCTTTGAATTCATTATTTCATCTTTCATTTTCCTAGATAGAAACAAATACCCTGTGTAAAAATTTCATCAAATATTCTGTCATAAACATTCACATGCATCATGCAATTTCTTGGAACTTTGAGTTTCAAAAAAAAATATTGTATCGACGAACAATTGGAAAATAGAGGCAAAAGATACCAGATTGACATTCAAACTATAGCAAATATTTTGAAAAATAAACTCACAACGCCATGGCATGAAGGAAAAGACCAGTAGACAAACAATAGTACACAAATCACAATATAAAGACTAAGCAACTTGAACCCCACCAAAAACTATGGGTTATTTCAGGTGCTCTGGAAGTGTAACCAGATCCTTACATTTATGGATATGTAAGAACCACTGTTGAAAAAGAAATTTATTCTAAAATATCCTAGCAATAAATATACCCAAATCAGAAAGACCTACCTGTGAACCACAAACATCAGAGAAATGTTCCTCAAATATTCTAGCCAAGAACATTCCGAGTCCAAGTCCTGCATGGAACTGTAAAACTGGTGATTCTTCTTTCGACCCCGGTAACCTTGACAACAATAGTCTGATACATGGCAGAATTCTGGAGGAATCATTAGATATCAATATAGGTACGATTTGACTGAGGGCCACACTGGCTGTTGCCTGGGCCAATGTACTAGCAGGCAGTTTGTCACCTGATGATCTCTGTGTAAAACAAATACAAAATATGTTAAATTTTGGAACAATCTTTTCGCATACTTTCAACAAATACCGAATTAAAAATAATCGGAACTTAATGCTTCATGATCACCACTTGATGATACATTGGCTTGTGTTTTTTTTTTTTTTTATGTCTTTGAGTATTGGAAACTATGATTTCAAAATTAAAACTTTAAGCAAGTTTTCAGTTTCCCCAAGCTATTCTTTATATTTTTGGCTCTCTTACTTATCAAGTATTTTTGGCCTCTAGTTTTCTTTGCTATAAACCAAATATAGAACTTTACATATGCCTAGAAACTTGTTTGAATTAGAAGAGTAAATGTTGACATGAGGATCATGTTCTCTTTTGACACTGATCTACCAAAATATTTTTTTAAACAACAATGTTGCCACGAAAAGTTTTTCTCAAAATTAATTTTTATCGAGCAAGCTCAGCTTTATCTACATAAATTTACCATGTACTGTTACATTTACCTTGTATATGGAAAGTATTTCTAGCAAAACAATTTATTTTTCAGGTAATAATAACAATATTTATTTTTACCTGAAAAATAAATTGTATAGGTAATAATTATATCCATACAGGCAACAATTCATAACTGCAGGGATGGAAAAAAGCAATAATATAAAAAAGAAGATGTGGTATAATTGCCAATGAGACAACTATCCACAAAAGACCAAAATGACACAGACATTAACAACTATAGGTCACTGTACGGCCTTCAACAATGAGCAAAGCCCATACCACATAGTAAGCTATAATAGGCCCTGATAAGACAATGTAAAACAATTCAAACGAGAAAACTAACGGCCTTATTTATGTAAAAAAATAAACGAAAAACAAATATGTAACTTAAACAAACGACAACCACTGAATTACAGGCTCCTGACTTGGGACAGGCACATACATAAATTATGTGGCGGGGTTAAACATGTTAGCGGGATCCCAACCCTTCCCCTAACATGGGACACAACAGTGCAATAATAATAACATAAATTGTCTGCTCTTTCAATTGACACATAAGTCATCAATAAATATGCGATAAAAACTAGACTGGTACTAGTTTGCGTTATATTTGTTCCTTCCATTACACTTTTATTTTCTACAAGTTTATATTTAAATGAATCTTTAGGCAAAAAAAATGAACCTTAATGAATGCACAGACCAGAAAACATAATTTATTTTTTACAATGAAACATCTATTTCACTATGAGTATAAATCATTTATTAATAACTACATTTTTTTATGATGATAATATTAATGGGTTAAAAAAATAATTGTTTTGACTGATGTACTTAAAGCCTCTGCAGAACTTGCATGATATCTTATTGGAAATTCTGAATGTATTATCTAATACTCGCTGCAGCAGATGTTAAAAGATCTACTGATGCCCTCGTAAGATTATCGTGATTTTCTGACTCCCCAAACACCAGAGCAATACCAGATCAGTCTGAGCTAATTTAAAAACGTGCTGTCATAACCCAAGTTCACTTAACAATTCTATTTGACAATTGATTCAGAAAATTTATCCGATATCTCATTCCTTTAACCATGGGATTCATCACATTAGCCATATCTAGACAATATGATATATCAAATCAACATGAAAGAAAATTGACAATGAACTAGTGTGACCTACGAACCTATATATATATATCAATTATTTGAAGAAAAAAAAATTTAATTCCAATATTTGGTTATTATTGTTTATAACAATTATGATGAAGAAGTGTTAGAAAAGGAAGAAAGACAAAGCAGAAACCTTTTAATGAGATATATGAAATTGTAAAATTATACAAAATCTTGTTATTACACTTATAACAGGCTATTATTTGAACTTGGAATTATTTTTAATTATGGAATTCACATATTTTCTTGTGTTTAAATTTTTTTATAAATTCCATGTTTATTTTGTATTATGATCTTTTGAGCGGTTAATAACACTTTCCATACAATGTATTTTGGTTAGATAGTGTTGTGCGCGGCACAGTACATTCTATTGAAAATATACTATTTTCTTTGTAATAGAAAGTGTTGTGCGCAGCACAGAACATTTCAGTACAAAATAATCATGGAATTTATTAAAAATTTCAATAACAAGAAATCAAGCAAATTCCATACTTAAAAAATTCCAAGTTCAAATAATAGACTGTTTTATGCATATTTAGAAATAATACAGAGCACTGAGAGCACAATCATCACCTAAAAAAACAAGAACATGGATGCCCCACTCACACTATCATTTTCAATGTTAAGAAGACCGTGAAATTTGGGTCAAAACTTTGGGCATTAAAATTAATAAGAATATATCATAGGGAACATGTATTGTAAGTTTCAAGTTGATTGAACTTCAACTTCATTAAAAACTACTAAGACCAAAAACTTTTACCTGAAGCGAGACAGATGGACATACGAATGGACGGACTAATGAACATACGAATGGACGGACTAATGAACAGATGCACAGAATGAAAAACATAATGCCCCTAGGTTGGGCATAATAATAAGATATCTTAATAATATAATAAAATATGGTACAACATGTGAAAAATTTATTTATATCAACCAGTCCTTCTTCTCTGGAATTGGAAAAAAAAACAGAAAATTTTGTTGTAAATGTTCCAATTAGAATCAAAATATTAAGTCTATCATGCTATGCTATATACTAACTTTAACATGGTTAGGCAGTATATTTGTCAAAAATTAACATCTCTCTAACACTTGATTAAAAGAAAGTAACAAATATAATGCTTTCCCATGTTAAAATGAGGGTAGAGCAAAGCATGAAAGAATTATTTTTAAAAATTTAAAAAAAAAGCTTTCTTCAGTCAATCCTAATGTTAAGTTAAATATTATGAGAATTGGAAAAAGAAAATTTTAGTTATTGTAGGAAGTGATTACAGAAGGATGGATGGACTATGGTTAATCATAATATGTCCAGTCTACAGCGGGCGTATAAAAACACATGGTTCACCTTATATGAAGCAACTTTTACTCATGTGCACTTAGTATACACCAAGATATTTCAGCTGAAAAAGTTGACTATTTTTAACACATAAATGGTTTAAGATGCTGTTGTAATGAATTTCCTAACAGGGTGCTGAGTGGTATAATTCAAATAGTAATTGTAGCAGATATTATTTCAGAATTTGGCATTTATGTACTGACAATAAATAGTCAGCATCACAGATATTATTCTGGATATGGCATTTATGTACTGACAGACCATAATTAAACAGTCAGTGTAACAAATGTTATTTTAGAATTTGGCATTTACTTACTGACCCTTTTTCCTCCAATAAACGTTTCAGACATGCTTATTAAACAGTAATAATAATTTTGAATATAAAAAAAGAAGATGCTTCCATTATTCAGTTAAATAATTAATGTCTCCTTATACAACTATTTATTTATATGAGGGTCTAGAAAATTTGAAGGTTTAAAGATTGTATCATATTTTAATATGACTCTAAATGGGGTTTACAGAATAGAGAATAATGGACAAAAAGTATAAAAGACACAAAATAAAAGAATAAAGAAATACACGTCAAAAAATAAAGACTAAAGCATAAAGGAATGTTAAAATATAAGGAATAAAGAATAATGGGTAAAAAAGAGATAAAATGTTATAAACAACAAGGTATCTGATTGACAGAAAACCATATTTTTCCTGTATGAAAATGATATTTGCAAGTCTAAAATATTCCTTAACAACTCAACTAAATACTTTTATCATAAGATTAATTTTACACTTCACATTTTTTGTGAAAAGGGCTACAGAACACCAAAAAAAGATCTAGTAAAAAAATATAGTTTTTTTTTTGTAGGGTTCAGAAATGGAAAGGCCAAAATCAATCTGAGTATCACTGTTGAAATTGAACTTGACCTTCATTTAGTCATAGGGAATAACATATCTAAATTTGAAAAGATTTCTTCAAAGGGTTTTCAAAATAAAAATGTTGCACAGACATTGTAAGCCAGACGCCCACCCAACCACCAAGCTGCCCAGCATTCATCTCCAAATAAATATCCAAAATTTTTGTTTGGGAACCTTGTTAAATTCAAAGAATAAGGAACTGAAGAACCCCTTATCCAGACCCTCTTGTGTTTTGTGGTATATCACATAAATCATATGTCTCCCTTCTGTCTAAAGTCACATCTTTCATTGAACCCAATATCCTTAGATATGACATGATGAAATGGCAAAGGAAATTCGGTCATTTGAATAATTTGCAAGTGACAGCAATTTTTCATCTTTCATATTTTGCCATTTACAAATAAGGCGAATATCATTTATATTACTTGTTCTATATATTTCATTTAGCTTGAGGTCTGCAAAATGGACAAGAAAAATTAATTACAATTACATAAATAAAGGATTTAGTTTCATCTCCTGATCATCTGAAATTGTCCTATGAGTTATCAACGCACATATATGAATATAAGAATTCAAATTTCAAATACATTTAACTTTTTTGTTTTGAAAGTACTTCAGGATATTTGTGGCTCTGTTTTAAAATAACAAGCTTTTTAAACTACTGATATAAATTCTATATAAAGTTTTAAAATATACTTAATCATTTTTCTGTTATTTGCATTTACCTATAATACAATTCTGTATATGAACATTTACTGTAATATTATTCTGTAGGAAATTAGTAAATCATTCTGATTAGTGATACATTTACTATAATAATTATTCTGTTAGAAAATTACTGTAATATTTATCTTAGGAACATTTACTGTAATATCTATTCTGTTAGGAAACATTTACTGTAATGTTTAATTCTGTTAGAACATTACTTAAATATCTATTCTGTTAGAACAATTACTGTAATAATTATTCTGATTAGGAACATTTACTGTAATAATATTCTGTTAGAACATTTACTGTAATTTTAATTCTGTTAGAACATACCTATTATCTGTTAATAATTTTAATCTATTAGGACATCGTATACTTGTTAATATGTAATATATTCTGTTAGAAATTTAATGTAATATCTATTCATTATAAACATTTACTGTAAATATTTATTCTGTTAGGTACATACCAATAAATATCTAATTGTTAGAACATTTACTTAAAAAACTAGGAAAACTGTAAAATAATCTTTTTTTAAAGAACATTTACGAAATATTTATTCTTTAGGAATATTTACTAAAATATTCTTAGAAACAAACTTAAATTATTTGTTGATTTAACTATATTTATATATCATACAAACATTTACTGTAATATTATTCTGTTATGAAATTCCAAGTCAATTACTTTAGAACTAGCGATTATAAATTTGTTATGAAAACGTAATATTTTTCTGTTAGAACAATACTATAATTTATTCTGTTAGGAACATTTACTTAATATCTATTCTGTTATGAACATTTACTGTAATATTATTCTGTAGGAACATTTACTGTAATATCTATTCTTTAGAACATTTATGAATATTATTCTGTTAGGAACATTACTTAATATCTATTCTGTTAGGAACATTTACTGTAATATTTATTCTGTTAGGAACATTACTGTAATATCTATTCTGTTAGGAACATTTACTGTAATTTTATTCTGTTAGAACATTTACTGTAATATTTATTCTTTAGGAACATTTACTGTAATATTTATTCTGTTAGGAACATTACTGTAATATCTATTCGTTAGGAACATTTACTTAATATCTATTCTGTTAGGAACATTTACTGTAATATCTATTCTGTTAGAATATTTACTGTAATATTTATTCTATTAGGAACATTTACTGTAATATTTATTCTGTTAGGAACATTTACTTAATATCTATTCTTTAGGAACATTTACTGGAAATTATATATATTCTGTTAGGAACATTTACTGTAATATCTATTCTGTTAGGAACATTTACTGTAATATTTATTCTGTTAGGAATATTTACTGTAATATTTATTTTATGTTAGGAACATTTACTGTAATATCTATTTTGATTAGGAACATTTACTGTAATATTATTCTGTTAGGAACATTTACTGTAATATTATTCTGTTAGGAACATTACTGTAATATCTATTCTGTTAGGAACATTTACTGTAATATTATTCTGTTAGGAACATTTACTGTAATGTGAATTTTATTTCTGTTAGGAACATTACCTATAATATCTATTCTGTTAGGAACATTTACTGTAATATCTATTCTGTTAGGAACATTTACTGTAATATCTATTCTGTTAGGAACATTTACTGTAATATTTATTCTGTTAGGAACATTTACTGTAATATCTATTCTGTTAGGAACATTTACTGTAATATTTATTCTGTTAGGAACATTACCTATAATATCTATTCTGTTAGGAACATTTACTGTAATATCTATTCTGTTAGGAACATTTACTGTAATATATATTCTGTTAGGAACATTTACTGTAATATCTATTCTGTTAGAAACATTTACTGTAATATTTATTCTGTTAGGAATATTTACTGTAATATTTATTCTATTAGGAACATTTACTGTAATATCTATTCTGTTAGGAACATTTACTGTAATGTTTATTCTGTTAGGAACATTACCTATAATATCTATTCTGTTAGGAACATTTACTGTAATATCTATTCTGTTAGGAACATTTACTGTAATATATATTCTGTTAGGAACATTTACTGTAATGTTTATTCTGTTAGGAACATTACCTATAATATCTATTCTGTTAGGAACATTTACTGTAATATCTATTCTGTTAGGAACATTTACTGTAATATCTATTCTGTTAGGAACATTTACTGTAATATCTATTCTGTTAGGAACATTTACTGTAATATCTATTCTGTTAGGAACATTTACTGTAATATTTATTCTGTTGGGAAAACATTACCTATAATATCTATTCTGTTATGAACATTTACTGTAATATCTATTCTGTTAGGAACATTTACTGTAATATCTATTCTGTTAGGAACATTTACTGTAATATCTATTCTGTTAGGAACATTTACTGTAATATTTATTCTGTTAGGAACATTACCTATAATATCTATTCTGTTAGGAACATTACCTATAATATCTATTCTGTTAGGAACATTTACTGTAATATTTATTCTGTTAGGAACATTTACTGTAATATCTATTCTGTTAGGAACATTTACTGTAATATCTATTCTGTTAGGAACATTTACTGTAATATATATTCTGTTAGGAACATTTACTGTAATATCTATTCTGTTAGGAACATTTACTGTAATATTTATTCTGTTAGGAATATTTACTGTAATATTTATTCTATTAGGAACATTTACTGTAATATCTATTCTGTTAGGAACATTTACTGTAATGTTTATTCTGTTAGGAACATTACCTATAATATCTATTCTGTTAGGAACATTTACTGTAATATCTATTCTGTTAGGAACATTTACTGTAATATATATTCTGTTAGGAACATTTACTGTAATGTTTATTCTGTTAGGAACATTACCTATAATATCTATTCTGTTAGGAACATTTACTGTAATATCTATTCTGTTAGGAACATTTACTGTAATATCTATTCTGTTAGGAACATTTACTGTAATATCTATTCTGTTAGGAACATTTACTGTAATATCTATTCTGTTAGGAACATTTACTGTAATATTTATTCTGTAAGGAACATTACCTATAATATCTATTCTGTTATGAACATTTACTGTAATATCTATTCTGTTAGGAACATTTACTGTAATATCTATTCTGTTAGGAACATTTACTGTAATATCTATTCTGTTAGGAACATTTACTGTAATATTTATTCTGTTAGGAACATTACCTATAATATCTATTCTGTTAGGAACATTACCTATAATATCTATTCTGTTAGGAACATTTACTGTAATATATATTCTGTTAGGAACATTTACTGTAATATTTATTCTAATAGGAACATTTACTGTAATGTTTATTCTGTTAGGAACATTACCTATAATATCTATTCTGTTAGGAACATTTACTGTAATATCTATTCTGTTAGGAACATTTACTGTAATATTTATTCTGTTAGGAACATTACCTATAATATCTATTCTGTTAGGAACATTTACTATAATATTTATTCTGTTAGGAACATTACCTATAATATCTATTCTGTTAGGAACATTACCTATAATATCTATTCTGTTAGGAACATTTACTGTAATATCTATTCTGTTAGGAACATTACCTATAATATCTATTCTGTTAGGAACATTTACTGTAATATCTATTCTGTTAGGAACATTACCTATAATATCTATTCTGTTAGGAACATTTACTGTAATGTTTATTCTGTTAGGAACATTACCTATAATATCTATTCTGTTAGGAACATTTACTGTAATATCTATTCTGTTAGGAACATTTACTGTAATATCTATTCTGTTAGGAATATTTACTGTAATATTTATTCTATTAGGAACATTTACTGTAATATTTATTCCTGTGGAGTGATATTTAGTACTATTACATTGGTTGCAATGAATTACATTGATTTCCCAGATAAATAAAAACAGATAATTTCACATGTGAAATAAACGTGGTTATTTCACTCTCTGAAGTCATACAACAATAGGCACTGTCAAGGCGTCGATAACGGAGGATCAAAACAAATTGTGAACTCATGACGGAACAACAGTGAACACTGATAATTAACTCATGAGCTACGCGCATTTGTAAATTAATGTGTTGTTCTGTTACTCTTTGAAAATTTTTCTCTAATTGAATTCATCGATTAGTTATTCTATAAATACTTTTTCTATTTTGAACTAATATTATGGAGGAACTTCTATTTCTTGACAAAGCAAGCAGGTTAATTAGAAAAATCAAACTTAATTCAAATACAAATAGAGAATAACATTTTAAGAAAGTGCAAGTCTGATTCATGACTAGGTACAGTGCATAGTAAATTTTAAATTTAATCATGTTGATCACAGAGTATACACTGGGGATTCATTTATAATCGCAGATACCAATTTTGCTTTGTTTTATTAGGTACTTGATGTCATGGGTTTGGCAACAATCTACACACAAGTGGCCTTTATATATATACCTGTTGACATAGGCCCAACAAGGATCCCTTGGGTTTATGATTGACATCTGCCAAGCACATTATGGTATCCATAACAACTGTTAACCAATGAGAATGACTCAAATATTCAGTGCTCCCTTCTGCAACTTCTAGACTTTCTTTATCCAAGTTGGATCCATATCTATTTATTGTAACTGCCAAACCAGCCAAAGCATAAATAGAATTTGACTGGATACCTGGGTTCCCCTACAAAGAAAATAACAAAACATACATGGACTATTGTTTCTTGTGAATTCACAGCATGCATTTATATTCATCAACCAACAAATATGCAAACACATTTCATACACATATATATAACAGTAGAAAAATTACTGACTAGACGGGGACAAATATTAAAATGCCAGATGTATTATTGTGAAGTTTATCCTCTTTGACATTTGTGTTTACATAACTATTGTATTTCTTCTATTCTAAAGAACATGATACAGTTTAGAGACAAATTGGCTTTAAATCAAATAATACTGTCAAGGATCTACAATAAGCACATTAATGTTGAATCTATGTGAACTATTAAAATAAAACAATGCTTTTTTTTTCTAAAGTTTTTCCTTTTTATGGTTCAACAGCTATAAAATAGCAATAATTTGGTAAAATTGCAAAAATATACAAAAACTTGATAGTGAAATGTCACAGACTGATGAATAAAAATGATATAGAGTACACAGCCTTGTCAATAAAGATGAAGTTCCAGAGTGTAGATGGTAGTGTATCCACTCAAAGGCAAAAACATTTTTGGAGTCACCTGTGTGCTCTGTTTTTTAGCCAACATGTTTCTGAAAATAGTTCATTCTTTGGCAAGAAAAATAATATTACCCATTGATCTGCAACAAACAGGGATTTAAAAAAATAATGTCTCTATACTGAAGCTTGAGGTCAAAACCTAATACAAACATTGAAGACATGTCCAAAAGTAAAACTGGACAATGCAACAGGGCATTAATTCATGAAATCTGTCAAATCTCCATTATAATGTCAATTGAATGACACCATAGCATGAATGTTGCTTCAAACCTACGCTAAATATTTTGAAATTCAACTGCTGAGAATGGGGAAATGTTGAATCATTTGAAGAATTTATTTCAATAACTATCTTAAGTTGATATGTAAGCTTTTTTTTTACTTTTCCAATAGGCCTTCTGGTGACTTGCAAAAACAGTATGTTACTATTCGTGGGGTTGAATGCGTTTGAATGGGAGCATATAGCTGGAAACCCCCCCTTTTACTCTGGGTTGGGAACCCCCCATTTTTAAAATGGCTGGATCTGCCCTGCAAATAATATAAATATAATAAAAAAAATATTTTATGAAAGTGTGAAAGAATATGCTGTTTGAAAAGAAAAGTTATATGTTTTAACAGTTGCAAAGAACACAAATATAGACAATTAACAAAGCAGAATCTAAAATATAAATTGAAGTCATAATACAGCAATAAAAAACTAAAAAAAACATTAAATCTTATACATTATCATTACAAGAAACTTCAAAATGATACCTTTGATTTAAGCAGCAGAAACAACCGATAAAGCTGCGAATAATATTATTATTGTTTGACGTAAATTTTAGATTTGAGGTTCTGAAAAAAGAAATCACCAATTCACCAACATTCCAACTGACTCCATTTTCAGAAAACGACATCTGTAACAAACATTTACTTTTAGCTACCGCTTTACAAGCAGAGCCAAATACAATGAAAGTCCCAACTATGTACTGGCTTCTGAAGCTACACAAAACACCTTACAAATATAGATTTATTTCGTCTTCAAGCCATTGTTCCACTACTAAATTGTCTATTCTTCTTACCAGCACACTTGGTACAATTAAAAACCTGATAATAAATTGTTCAAATAAGGCCTTCGAAAATAGTGGAATTAATTACTTTTGGAGTGTCAAGAACTCGTTGGAAGTACTTGATAAATTGCATGCTTATATTGGTGATTTTGAATCTGTTCAAAGTTTTGATTTTTCTACCCTGTATACCACATTGCCTCACATTCTCATTAGGAAAAAAATTCACACACCTAATTAAATGGGCATTTAAAAAGTCAGAATGTGAATATATATGTTCAAACTCTTTTAGGTCATTTTTTAATAGCAATAAACAAAAAAACTATGTCAATTGGACATGCTTTGATACTATATATGCCCTTGAATTTTTACTAGATAACATTTTTGTTCGCTTTGGGGATTCCGTTTATCGTCAGATTATCAAAATTCCAATGGGGACTAACTGTGCACCACTTATTGTGGACCTGTTTTTGTATTGCTATGAGTTACAATTTATGACAAAAATAAGCAAAGACCCATCGAAACAACATCTGATAAACAAGTTTAATAATACTTTTAGATATTTGGATGATATTTTGGCTCTCAATAATGACGACTTCAGTATGTATATTAAAGAAATTTATCCTGTTGAACTTACTTTAAATAAAGCTAATACTAACAATGATCACTGCCCTTTCCTCGATCTTGATATCTATATCACTAACGGAAAGCTGAATACTAAAATTTATGATAAAAGAGATGATTTTTCATTTCCTATCGTTAATTATCCATTTTTAGATGGTGACGTTCTCTTGTCACCATCTTACGGTGTTTATATATTTCAACTTGTACGATTCGCTCGTGTATGTAACAATGTTTTAGATTTTAACAAGAGAAATTTATGTATTACTGAAAAATTATTACACCAGGGTTTTCGATATCACAAACTAGTCAAAATATTTACTAAATTTTATCATCGGTATAAGGACATAATTCGTAAATATAGCTCAACATGCAGACTTGAATGTCTCGCTACATTGAAGACCTGTTGGTGACCTTCTGCTGTTGTTTTTTCTATGGTCGGGTTGTTGTCTCTTTGACACATTCCCCATTTCCATTCTCAATTTTATTCTTATACGTTCAGGTATTTAACATCCAATTTTTTATTGAAATATTCTTTATAAAGCACAAAGGTGTCAGTATTCACCTCAAAAACTAACAAAACCTTTGAATAGACTTATTAAGAAGGGATATAGTTACAATACTGTTGTCAGGTCATTAAAGATTGCATATTTTGGCGTTAATATTGATTCACTTATAGGGTCTTTGCATCGGAACTAAACACATTTATTCAAAAACCAGTTGTTGGCATGACACGGGTTATGTTCTTCTCATATATGTTATGAAGTATGATACTAAACCCCTAACAGGAAGGATTGTGCCTGATGTTCATATGATGAAATCATAATCTTTCAGTCAGTTTAATTGAAGTCTGGAGCTGGCATGTCAGTTAACTGCTAGTAGTCTGTTGTTATTTATGTATTATTGTCATTTTGTTTATTTTCTTTGGTTACATCTTCTGACATCAGACTCAGACTTCTCTTGAACTGAATTTTAATGTGCGTATTGTTATGCGTTTACTTTTCTACATTGGCTAGAGGTATTGGGGAGGGTTGAGATCTCACAAACATGTTTAACCCCGCTGCATTTTTGCGGCTGTCCTAGTCAGGAGCCTCTAACCTTGGTTAGTCTTGTATTATTTTAATTTTAGTTTCTTGTGTACAATTTGGAAATTAGTATGGCGTTCATTATCACTGAACTAGTATATATTTGTTTAGGGGCCAGCTGAAGGACGCCTCCGGGTGCTGGAATTTCTCGCTACATTGAAGACCTGTTGGTGACCTTCTGCTGTTGTTTTTTCTATGGTCGGGTTGTTGTCTCTTTGGCACATTCCCCATTTCCATTCTCAATTTTACTATGGTAACCTATAAGTCTGAACAGTTAATTTAAGTGTCATTTAGTCTCTTATAAAGAGTTAAATTGTCTCATTGGCAATCATACCTACCACCTGCTTACCACATCTTTATATTACCACTGTCATAACAAAGAACTTTTTTTTGTTAGCCTCAAACAACCTGACTTTCTCTAGTTATTACATCATATACCATCCCATCTCATGCTAATTAATTAGTTTGGTGTGCCTAACATTAGCTTGCACTGACATCCTCGTGCAGATGCAGATGCTGCATATTTTTGTTCTAACTTCCTGCTTCAAATGATGTTCTAAGCAATTTTGCATAAATGATATTTGTACTTTAATTTCCTCCAACTGCATTCTTAATTTTAAATGGAATACTGGCAGACATTGTAAGTGGTACAGAACATTTAAGAAACAATTGACGTAACTCATCTCACTAATAATTTGATGCATATCCTTAAAATTGAAAAAAAAAATGATTTCTAAACTAAACACATGAAACAGTGAATACTTTAACTAAGGACAACAGCTCTTTCGCAAATGGGAGATAACTCAAGTTTTGTGAAATGATCTGAAATGTTTGATTCAATGTATAGTTAGAACAGCATTAATCAACACACCAATAGGTACTTTTATTTTTATTCTGATGTGACATTGCACTCTCTTGTAGTAAACTCTTGTCCTTGACAGGATATCATTAATGTTGTGTAGTTGTACCTGTATCTTGTAATCAAGTACACATGTAGAAATACTTTGATTAGTCTTAATAAATATTTTTAGTTTTTCAATACATCAAATTTGTATTCCATATTTTTGACTGCATCATTTTCTCTCCATTTTTGTTTCTATAAAACATTACTGATTGATTGGTGTTGAACACCACTATCAACAATATTTTGCAAATTGTGTCGGTCCATTTTATTGGTGGAGGAAGCCAAAGTGCCTGAAGAGAACCACTAAACTTCCTATCGAAATTGGTAGATGGCAAGACATTCAGAGAGAAAATCGTATTTGTACTTTGTGCAATTCCAGTGACATTGGGGACGAATTCCACTATATTTTAGAATGCTCGGCAATAGCCGATAGTAGACAACTGCTACTAAAACATTATTTTGTAAACAGACCAAATATTTTAAAATTTCAGGGTCTAATGAATAGTAGCAAGTTTATAAGAATTATTATTAAATGCCTAGAATCTCCTTGGTAATCACTTTATGTCTCTATTTTACATTTGTATTTTAAATTTATACTATGTTAATTTATTTGTATATGTCTCTGTACCATTGTACTTTGGTTTATGAGAATAAAGATATATACCACAGTTGCACATTCTAATCAGAGCCTTTCATTAATTATTGTATGTTAATGTCAGAATTAAAACTGCATGTCCCTTACCTAGAAGCAGTCTTGATCATACCAGTTATTTCTCCTCTAACCCTAAAATGAAGAATAGATATATATATATATTGTATAACCATTGCAAATATCATTTTCAATTTAGAACTTTTCTGTAATGTTATTGGGATGTTAAAGTGTTGACTGTTTGAAAAGCATGTTTGGTATGAAGTTCAGATATGCCATTGACCAATGTTTTTACAAACCCTACATTTTCAAACATCAATTATTTTTCCTTTGGTTTCCTATGCCTTGTTTACATTTACATTGTCACATTATTGTAAAAGAATGTTTATTTTTTTTAAGAAATACACTTGAAATGTCTATCAATTGTTGTCAGCTAATTAAAATCATGGATTCTTATGAAACAAACTTGAAATGAAATTATCAAAAGATGACAAACATTGAATTTTTTAAGTACAGAAAGTCGAAGATCTAAATTTTTATTTACAACTATTTCTTCCTGATTTAATGTCCCTGTCAATGATACTTTTAAAACCTCTTTCCCGGACTCCAACAATGATAATGGAATAATTAGGATTGTCTGACAACTTTTCTTCTTCAGACTTCCTTATTCAAATTATTTTCTATTTGTTATTTATCTCCAGGGTTTATTTTTTTTTATGAAAGGATTCAATAGCTTTTAAAGGACTTTCAGGAAAAAAAATATTTTATTTCAAGGACACTCATTCATTCTTTATCTAAACAATGTTTTTTCTGGTTTTGATTGGTCTGAAATTAAACATGTTTTGCGCCAACCAATCAAAATTAAATGAAATCTACACTAAATTGGTCCCATCCCGTTAATTTTTTTTCACAAATTTTCCTGGTGCAGGAATATTACATTAAGGTTACTCAGACACTAATGAACTTAATTATTATCATCAAAATATTTTGATTTAAAGAAAAAGAAAAGTCAATCTTTTGTCCTGGCAATGACTATCCTTAAAGATCTTCTGAGATGAAAGAAGAAATTCACAAGTGAAACTGCGAGCTACTGCTCACTGATGATACCCCCGCCGCAAGTGGATAATATTAATAGTGTAAAAATATGGAAGTGTTCGGTAAACAGGAAGTTGTCGAGTGATGAATCTGAAAACGCATCACACGGTATAGCTGACTTATAAAAATCCTGAAACCAAATTTCAGAAATCCTTGTATTGTAGTTCCTGAGAAAAATGTGACGAAAATTTTTAACTTGGTTATCATGTGTAAAATCATACAAGTGTTCGGTAAACAGGAAGTTGTCGAGTGATGAATCTGAAAACGCATCACACGGTATAGCTGACTTATATAAATCCTGAAACCAAATTTCAGAAATCCTTGTATTGTAGTTCCTGAGAAAAATGTGACGAAAATTTTCAACTTGGTTATCATGTGTAAAATCATACAAGTGTTCGGTAAACAGGAAGTTGTCGAGTGATAAATCTGAAAACGCATCACACGGTATAGCTGACTTATATAAATCCTGAAACCAAATTTCAGAAATCCTTGTATTGTAGTTCCTGAGAAAAATGTGACGAAAATTTTCAACTTGGCTATCATGTGTAAAATCAGACAAGTGTTTGGTAAACAGGAAGTTGTCAAGTGATGAATCTGAAAACGCATCACACGGTATGGCTGACATATATAAATGTTGATACCAAATTACAGAAAGGGTGGATGTGTAGTTCCTGAGAAAAATGTGACGAAAGTTTCATGGGACGGACGGACTGACGGACGGACTGACAGACAGAGGTAAAACAGTATACCCCCCCTTTTTTAAAGCGGGGGTATAAATATTGTTTCAATTAGGTTAAAGTGTGTTCAGCCAGTATATGGTATTAATTGAATTTTGAAGGTCTTTTTGGACAATATATGTAGTTTAAAGGCCTTCCCATTTTCTATTTAATTGTCCAATAATTTTCTATATACCAGAACATTCAAAGATTGCAAAGAAAATCAAAAAACAATTTTTTTTTGCAAAATTCAGTTTATTTGAAGGTAGTGTGATCTTGACCCTTGACGGTAATTGATACAAAAAAGTACAAGGGTGTTGTTCTTGCCAAGGACACGTTTCTCCAACATTTGGTAATTAGACTAAAACAACATTAAGGATTATGGGGTCCTCTTAAGGACTGGATCTTGATATCTACCTGTAATTCACCTGTTCTTGACCAAAATATTGTTAAAAAGGTATATATTTTTTAAAGATATATATATTTTAATAGTCTCCCAAAATTGTAAAAATCCATATACATTTAGTCTAACACAGTGATGTAATTTTTTATTTTATATAAAAAAAAAGATGTGCATGGTATGATAGACTATGAGACAACTCTCTAAAAGAGACCAAATGAAACAGAAGTTAACAATTATACATAAAAAAGAAGATGTGGTATGATTGCCGATGAGACAACTATTCACAAGAGACCAAATTACACAGACATTAACAAATATAGATCACCGTACAGCCTTCAACAATGAGCAAAGTCATACCGCATAGTCAGCTTTAAAAGGACCTGCGAAAACAAATGTTTAACAATTCAAACGAGAAAACTAACGGCCTTATTTATGTACAATATAATGAACGAAAAACGAATATATTACACAGCAACGACAACCACCGAATTACAGGATCCAACACTCCCCCTTATCTTGAGACATTGATGCAACAGAACAGTAAAAGATCTGTACAAAAACAAGCAACAAATAATCTAAGACTAAATTATCAATCACTACACATCCAGTATCCGTTACCGTACAGCCGGAAGCAATTTTTTTTGCTTTTTTTCATAATTTTGTTCCCTATTTTTCATAATGATGTATTATTGATTACAATGTTGCGATCTTGAATAAAAATTAACATCTTATATTTTGAGAGCTATGAAGAATTAATATATCTTGAGTCATTAATCTTATATAAAAGTACAAAACGCAGCTTATTATCACCGATACAGTTTATTCAAAATTCTTAGTCAACTTGCATTAATTGTCCAAAGCTTAAGCAACAAATCGAAAATACTAGTAGTGCACAATATTCACCAAGCCAGTTCCCACAGTTAACAGCTCTGTTTTCGTGGAAAAAGTGGACAGATATACGACTGACTATTTCATCTGCTAAGACAGCATGCCACGAAAACTGGCTTCGGCTCTAGTGATATACAGACAGAACGACTAGGTAGATATATTGTTCTTCGCACTAGAAGACAATCGCTTTTGGTGACTTTTTACATACATAAAACTTGGCTGTTTTGCATCGGTTTAGATTTAACATCTACATGTAACACAAATACAAAAATATATCAAGTAATATAATAAATTACTAAAATGAGGTACAGTCAGTGAACATTTTGATTTTTCATGTTACTTTTAATAGAAAAAATCTTTTAAAAATAATAATTTCGAGATTATTCTTCATAATTTTTTATGAAAATTTCAGTTTGATAAGAATTTCCTTTGATTATTTAAGGAATTTTTGTTGAATAACCTTTTTAATTTTGTAAATCAAATACGGATGAAAATAATTAAGTAACCGTTTCGGGTTATACTCGACCAAAAATATATGGTTTGTTAATGTTTTGATATAAATATTTTTTAACAATATCCCTTTTTACAATATTTTAGTTAAGACCTTATATAGGTGAATTACAGGTAATTATCACGATGCCAGTCCTTAAGAGGACCCCATAATCCTTAATGTTGTTTTAGTCTAATTACCAAATGTTGGAGAAACGTGACCACACCAATCGAAGTAACTGTGGTTTTTAAATGTTGGCAAATATGTAAGGTGGTCAAGATGGTATATATGGTTTTGAATTGTATTCCAATATCAGTCTATTCTCATTGCAAACCAATTGGTGGGGAATGGTGGCCTTAGGCTCTTTAATCAGGTTGTTGTCTCTTTGATACATTCCCCATTTCCATTCTCAATTTAATATCAATTCCTGCTTTGACTTTGACCATAAAATTGTGAGGGATATTTAACAACCCAATTTAATATTCCAGTAATAATACACTTGACATTTGACTAAAATACTTGCTAAAGGTCTGCAAATTTATTCAAATTGTGAAAAACTGCACAAATGCTACAACCTTTTTATACTTTCAATAAAGTGCAATAACCTTATCCATTTTGATATTTGTCACAGGATATGTTTTTCTAAAATATAGATGGGAGTAAAATGTTTTTTTATGAAGACAATTAGTCATGTTTAATTTGAAAAAAAAATAAATTCTGTAAATGGACCTTTTCGGTCATATATGTCAATCATTGTATTTTTATGATATCACAAATGACATTTCAGCACTAAAATCATCAGACTTCTATTTATCAATGAAACTAAAAAAAATATTTTAAAAGGATTGAAGAAATATGAATTTTGCAGTCACTTATAAATAAAGGCTTTTAACCCTACTAACCGATTGACCCTTTTGGAAATTAATTATTATAAATCTCAGAAAGTTAATGTTACATAGCTAACGTGACGGTTCCCAAATTGCACCTATTTTGACAGTTTTTTCACCTACATTGTTTTATAATCAAGAAAAAAATGTCCATACTGGGTTTATTTTGTAGCCCTATCCTTCTTTATTGTATAGGTACACCAATTTGATTTTTAATCCATATTGAGTCATAAAAAAATGGGTTTGAATCAACCTCCAAACTATCCATGATTCTGTAATGAGGAGTACCCAAATTGCATCCATGCTTAAATTCACATCGTCAAATGTCTAATAACCGAGCTTTTGTTTAATTTCTTCAAATATTTTGAACAATTGGATATTAGTCCATGCTTACTCCTCATATTTTACGAAATGGATACTTATAATATATTGTATTTGCTAATTTTAAAAGGATGACGTTTTGATGACGTTGCATGGCGACGTTTTCGTTCATTTTGCTTTTTCAGTAAACAGTCCATCTGTTGATAAAGACTGTGAACGTTTTGTGTATATCTAACTATGTTTACCTATGTTGAAAGACGTGCATAGTATCAAATCATAAAAATACAAATTGTTTAGTCTCTAGGAAATCTTGTAAGATTTCCATTGCAATTTTTTCTAAATAGGTGCAATTTGGGTACTCAGTGCAATTTGGGTACCCTTACGTTATGTATCTTATGGAAATCTTAAGTCAGAATGTTGTCACATTCCCCATTTCCATTCACAATTTTATATAAAGAAAATTAAAATAATGTTTTTTTGGACAAAATCTCAGGCCAGCAGAGTTTTTCGGATCAAGTAATCACTATATTGAAACACATATATACCAAAGCCAAGCAGCCAGTTGTTTTTCTTCAGCCTCATGTTCTGTTGTGTGTTCTCTCTTCAACTGAAGCTCAATCTCTGCTGTTCTACCCTAAAATAAAGATGGTAGTTTCCTAAAACAAAATTCTAAGCAACTAATAATTGACAAATTATCTGTCAAATAAAAGATGACATACAAGATCTTTGTGCAAAATGTATAAGCACTTCAGATAATTATTGGTGACCTTCAAGCAACTGTCAAGGTGACAAGTTTTTTCTTTCTTTCCAATTTGATGATTTTTACAATCACTGGAAAGATTCCACTGTTCACAGATGTTTTTTCCTTAAAAGCATGACCAGTTGAATAGTCAAATCCTGTACTGACATGAATAAACATTATTTATTCTGTCATTTTAAAATTCAAAATTTCTATTCATGAAAAATAGAAATTATTCAAAACATGTTCTTTTTCAATGCCATGGTAAAGATGCTCTTTGCCAGATTTGGGGCAACTTTCCTTGAAACTTTTGTTTTTCACTGTTTTTTAAATCTTTGATTGATTTTCCCTCCCAGCTGTTTTGATTCAAGCCCACTGGTGAACTATTATCTAAATGAAAAGCAAGACATTTTACGCTTTCAAATTTTAAGCTTGGTATCTATCTTTCAATGATTTTCAACTTTGTACTGTATTTGGTTTATTTGATGACTTGTTTTATTAATGAGAAGGTTGTAATGTCATATTCCAATGTCCTATGCATGTAAAGGGCCATTGTGACAACCATTTTCAGGGCTTTGTAGGCGACCTTTGTATTCAAAATCTCCTGCCCTTAATTAATAGTTTACCAACTTTACATACCCCATCTATTGGTTGCAGAAAATATATGCCACTGGACAGTAAAGAAATGAGTTTTAACTGGTCATATATGCTTTTTCTTTTTATTCAATTGCACAAATACCTCTAGCATAGCTGTGAACAACCTGTCCATAAATGATGTCCATCCTTGTGGAATGACTAGTGTTCGGTGCCACTCTGAGGGCTGGATTGGAACCTGAAATCAAAAATAACTCCATTACCGACGGATATTCTGTGATTTTGTAACAATAATGTATGTCCTTAGTGATAATGGACTGGATAAAAAAGGACTATTTTCTATGGTATCACTTAAAAGTTCTTACAATAGGGAAAGACTAAAAAGATGGTAATAGGGCCTTATTTTTTTTATTATAAAAGCAAATATTTACAGATAATATCAAACACTCACAGTGCTTAAATTATCTAAAATAGAGCTGACTTTACCATGACAGATCTATTAAGTAAGAAATTGAATACTTTTACGTCTTTCTTGACTGACTTCAAATAAAATGTGAATAAAAATATATTGGTTAAGAAAAGACCAAACTTTCAATGACTTAAATCAAAGAAAATGACTGAGAATTGAAGATTATCTAAGATTTTGAAAACAAGAGAAATTTTCTCTGTTATAATCTCCTCGAAAGGCAAAAATCCTAAGATGAGTCATAGATGAAAACTTGCTCTAGTTGAATTGAAACACTATAGATTAAACTGTTTATTGTCTTTTTCCTAGGCAATGTCAATGACTTTTGACAACCTCCTGTTCTCACTCTACTCGATTAAAAAAAGACATTCTCAGGCGAGTAGCTCGAGATGGAAAATTGTCACACATAAGATCAAACCAAAATTAAAGAAACTAGAAATAAATGTTTATTTTTTAAAACTTTGATGGATTAATTGATTGGTTCCAGCACTATTGCACTATTACATGGATGTTAGTTTTTATTGGTGGAGGAATCCAGAGTCTATGATTCGCAAATAGTAAAAAAACTAAAAATATCATAAGGACCTATAGAGCTACAGTTTTGCAGGTAAGTATATAAAACAATTATTTGAAGTTTTCTTAAAAGCTTAACTCTTATTTGTAAAAAAAACTATAAAAACAAGCTAGATTTTCAGTATGACAGTTTCAAAACTTATAGCTTATCATATCTCAAAAACATAGACAAGAACTAAAATTACAACTGCGAAAAAGAGGCTACAATGGAAAATTTATTGAAAACCAACTGAAAAGAGCAGACAACTTAAATAGAAAAGAGCTATTTATACAGAGAAAAAATAAAATTAAAAAAACATCAGAACGCATACCTCTTGTTGTAACCTTTATTTACTACCTGATATTCATGATATTGTGAAAAAAAGAATTAATATTTTACATAACTGTAACTTGATGAAAGAAATATTTCCAGAACAACCACTGATAGCTTATCGAAGAAATAGAAACTTAGCAGACATAATTGTACATGGAAAACTAAATAAGATCACCAAAAAAAGTACCAACTACAGCAGCAACAAAACATGTAAAGAAGAATGTGAAGTTTGCGATATAGAAAAAATGAAGAAAAAATTATACTCGGAGATAAAACATTCAACCTCAAAAAGAACATTCATGGATGTCAACTAGTAAACCTTATTTATGGACTTCACTGTGAAAAATGTAACAATTATGTCTATGTTTGAGAAACAGAAAGATCACTCAACGAAAGAATAAAAGAGCATCTTGCAGATATCAGACATGATAGAGATACAGCTGTGGCGGAACATTTTAACCAAGAGGATCATTGTAAAGAGAACATCACAGTTCAGGTTCTGCAACAAATTTATGATAAATCCGCAAATTACAGGAGATATATTGAGGCACAATGGATGCAAAAACTAAATACAATTAGACCATTTGGAGTTAACGTTAAAAAGGAATGACTTTAATTGATTAAAACTTATATAATTTAACTTTAATTCATACAAAAGTATTGTGATGTCATGTTATTGTGACATTAAAGTATTATGACGTTTCCAAGGACATTTATCTATAACATCTTTTCAATGATTGAAAAGAAAATACAAATGCAATGTCAGCCATGTAGTTGAGAGGAAAAATAAAGAACTGAAGAAGGCCAATGGCCGAAACGTCTTGAAAAATTGGTTTATTTATACAATTATATATAGTATGTTCCCTATTGGAATTTTGAAAACAAGGTATTTCAGTACTCACAAACTTTTATTTCTTTTTAAACGAAAGCATAATAAATCATCTTTTTAGACCAAAAAAAGAGAAAAGTATGAAATTTTCAAAAGACACAAATTGAAATTGATTGAGAGATTGATCAAATGGTATTAATATGAAATATAAATATCTAATAAATATAAAGCAGCTTTTGATATTGTATACCTAGATAAAAATAACAAATACAAGATAGTTTTTTTTTATCAATTTACTATAAATTACAATAGTAAGAACCATTTTATAAAAAAATATATTTGTCTGTCATGTTTCAGATAATCAAAGAAAAAAAAAGAAAAATAGAAATACAAAATAAAATTTGTGGTAAATTTTTTTAATTTGTAAGAAGATCATAAACAGATATATCATGTTAAGGAGGAGTATTTGCGAAAAATATCAGTAGAGGGAATGTTAAATTTCGCGAGCCGTAAGGCGAGGGAAATTCATTCTCAAGACTGGTATTTTTTTTATTGTTTAATTACACCGAATGTTAACATTCAAAAACGCATTGATGATCGTGACGTTACAAGCTTCCAGTTGGATTGAGTATTTTTCGGCAAATACCACGGCAGAGAGGGTAAAAAAGGCATATCCTTTTTGCATATACCCCGGCTGCGTTAAAAAATGAACGATATTCATTTGATAATAGTAAATAGGTGAAAAATACACTGGCTCAAAACCCAGGATTCTTACATAAGGTGTTATTACAAAAAAAATATTTGTCATGTTTCAGATCATCAAAGAAAAAAAAACTCCTGCTGCACATTGCTGCGGTCAGCTTTGTAATAATAAACTTTCCACCGTGGGAGGATTATTTTCTTGTAAAATAACGGAAGCAATTATTTTCTCACAGGTAAAAGAAGTTTTTAACAAGAAAATTTAACGTCACAATTAAACTTCAACCAATCATTTGCGGAGAACAGATTTTTCACTAGTGAGGAGAAATATTTTTCTCATACCGGTCAGGAAATGTGAAAATAGCACAAACATTAGAGAAATACAGTATCTAAACTATATGGTCATTTTTGCAATTCAGCAGATTGAAAGAAATTATATACAATAATTTCCATTACTTATACAAAGGAAGAAACAATTTTCATTTTGAAAAGTACTATAAGCCAGAGAAATATATAATTCAAACAGAGGAACTTTATCCATAGTATGAAAGTGTGATTAATATATAGAGAATTTAATTAAAAATCGACCCATCCAAAAAAGATATGCTTCATAAATTACATTTGTCAAGAATTGGTTTCAGCTCTTTTCTATCTCATATATATCTTGTTTTCTTAAACCCTTTCCTCCATGGATTTTTTTTCTTCAAATGCTAATTAATTCGCATAGGATTTTTTCAACAACAAAAAATCATCAGTGTTAAAGTATCAATACGTTGCAAAAACAAATATTTTATCAATGAAATTCAAGTTAGATATTCTCATGAATATCCTTTTTATATTAGATGGTCAAAGGACACAGTTATCGTCCTTCGGTTTTCGTTGTCTAAGAATATAGTCCCTGGTGTAAACAGTGTATAACTTGCATGTTTTATTTGATACACTTTCCCAATGGATTTCTTGATATTAAATGCATGAAATATTAAGTAGGGGGATGTTATTACATGTTAAAAATATTTGGGTGCTGAATCTTTATGTTAAGTAGTGATTTGGTCCAGTTCAAAAAGGTCAAATTTTATCACGTCTGAAGCTGTCAAACTGAATTTTACACCCCCTTAACACAGAATTGTCAATATTTTGAGTGAGAGCTGGTAGAAGTTTCTATAATTTTGATATTATTTGTCTCACTGGTAGTACACTACTCTGTAAATATCTTTTTGAGAAAGAGCAGGTGTGATGTTTTTAATTTGAATTTATTGTCTAAAAGAAATGCACTACGAAATAACTGTGTTCTCGGGCCAGATACAAATTTTTATCAAGTCTGATACAGATTGTCAGAGGCAAGACATTTCAAATGAGGTACTACAAAGGCGTCAAAAAGCATCATTATGGAGTAAAGGGGTAGGCGTCAAAAGGCATCATTATGGAGGAAAGGCTAGGTCTTTACAATGTCTGGTTTCTCAGATTATCAAAAGTTTTATAATAAAAACCACTCAGGGATATATAATAATAAGCAAGATTGTGGGATAATTTCTTTCTTTTTACCTACAAGAATGCATCAAGTTTCAGTATTAAAACCTTTGTTATGGTCAATTGTTGCTATATATGACAGTAAATTGATGGAAATTATACAGTTGTTAGAGGATTTTTTTGTTATCCATAACCAAAGGGAGGAACAATTTACTAATTAAAAAGTACTCAAGGTGCCATTTGATTTAATGCTGGTGATGTGTAGCTTATCAACCAAAGAGACAAACCAACATTTTACAAACAAAAGTACATTCTAGGTATAATTTTTACGATTTTTTTAAATCTTCAGCATTTACTGGAAATTAATCTTTTATGCCTTAATTTAAAATGGAATTATCAAAACCATACAATATCATCCCCCTCCTAAAAACAACAAACAAACAAAAAACCAGCCAAAACAGTTACATGAGAAAACTTGGACTATGGCAAATCGTTTATTGGTTCTAGCTTTCTAGATTTGCTATTCTGGAAATCACTTCAAAATCTACTAAATGTATTCATTTTAACAAAAAGGTTTAAGTCAGTGATTATATGCTATGATCTCAAAACTACAGAGTTCATCATGGCATAGATTTTAATACTACCAGTTAAAAGATTTATACTAACTCAGCATTGTTTACAAATGGTAAAACAACTGTCTAAAGTTAACCAAACAAGAGCTCTTCAAACTTATAAGCTTTTATATTTGTCAACTTTCTCAAAAGCTTCTATTCTGAAAAATATGTGTTATTGCTTTTTTCTTTGCCAGATCTACATCATGTCATGTCATGTCACTGGAGGATGCTTTTATAGCATGGAATCCATATGAGACAACGAACATTCTATGATTTCATCAATTGTTACCCTCCAGGCTTATAGTCAAGTTGAATCTTTATTGTAAGAAATACAATATTATTATAAGATTAAACAACAGGCTATTATTTGAACTTGGAATTATTTTTAATTATGGAATTTGCATAATTTCTTGTGCTGGAAATTTTTAATAAATTCTCCGTTTATTCTGTACTCAAATGTTCTGTGCTGCGCACAACACTTTCTATTACAAAGAAGATAGTACATTTTCAATAGAATGTACTGTGCCGCGCACAACACTATCTATACAAAATACATTGTATGGAAAGTGTTATGATCCGCTCAAAACATTATAATACATTTTTTTACCAAATAAACATTGAATTTATTAAAAAAATTCTAGCACAAGAAATTATGCAAATTCCATAATTAAAAATAATTCCAAGTTCAAATAGTAGCCTGTTAAACACAATTTCCTATTTTAATATTGTGTAAACTTGACAATATCAAAATAAGAATATATTCTTTTATTGCCAATGTCTCTAGAAGAGACCACATGAGGTAGATAGATATAAACTCTAGGTCACTGTACAACCTTTATCAATGAGCAACACCCATATCGTATAGCAATTGTTTCTTCCAAATGAATAAAAGTTTAAACACTTTTACATTGAGTTTGTAAGGGAATTACCTTTGTTTAAATAAAAATAGAATCAAACATTTGAATGCAAATTGGTTAATACATAAATAAATAATGCAACCATCAAAAAGGAACAGAAAAAAATAACACAAGACACAAAACCATATGAGAATTCATAAAAAACCATATGAGAATTCATAAAGAACAATATGGGAATTTCATATTACCTCATGCATAAGTGTTGTAAACATCTGCTGAAAAGATTTACTATGAGACATGATATAATGTCTCCTGGGCCTGCCATCTCTCCCAACTTCTACTGGTGGATCATAACTAAACAATAAACCAGCAGCTAAGCCAGGTCGTAACCCAGGTTGTTTTGTCTTTTGGTACTGAGACAGCAGGAATGATGGGATAGATCCAACAGCTTTTCCCTGATTGGATGCTGCTCCCTGTCTCCGTAGTGATGAGTGGTAAATTCCCCTTGGTAACTTTTCTACTTCCTTAGCAACCATTGATGTTAGAAAAGCTTCATATCCTATTTGAGAAATACAGATATTTATTATTTGATATTTTTATGAAATATTACACTATGACATTCTTTCAAAAATATATCTGTAGGACACTGAACTACAATGGTATACCGAACCGCAATGGTCAGACTTCAGTGTGATAGTTCAAGATTCAAGATTCAAAGTTTTATTTAGAGTCGATATTCAATAAACTATATAAACACAAGCTCTAGTGAGCAGCTTTCAAATCGACTTAATAACAAAATAAAATACACACACACAATACAATACACACATACAAAAGTCATGAAAACAACACAATTTTAATCATATAATGCATAGTAAGATACCATAAATCAATCTCCGGCGCAGAGTTCATATCCGTTCCATACATGCTTTGCAATACTGCACTTAATATGAGTGTAGTGTTACAAAGTATTGAACGGAACGGATATGTGATCTCTGCGCCAGAGATTGACCATAAATGACATATATAAGTTAAAAGCATATAGTACACTTAAAACATAGCACAAGTTAATAATAAGTTTGCACAAATCATATAGTCACAAGAAAAATAAAAGTAAAATAAAACAGGCATAAACACTATATGCATGCACTGCACTGACATGAGCTGTTACTTGGATCCCATGTTTGTACCAATTTTTTGAATTGGTCAAAAGATGTTTCCATTCGACAATGGTTCGGTATCTCATTCCATATTTGTGCAGCATTATAGTGAAACGATGGTCTGCAGTGACTCTGCACTGAAGTGAATTTTAAATAACAGGCTTTAAGGTGTGATGGTGACATTGTGATACTAACTTGATAATAGCTACTCTTAATTTAGTTGGTGTTTATAAGCTAAAGTTGTAGGATCTGGAGTCAGAAAAACATTGAATGTCAAGAGTGCTAGCCTCACAAATTCTGAAGTTACAGTTTAATCTCTTGCCACTAAAACTAAGACTTTCAAACAAATTGATGATTTTTTGCTTAGCAAGCAACAGTATGGAGTCACAAAATAGAATTGGTGGATTTTGTAAATGGCAAGACAAAATCATTCAATAAATTTCTACATACGAAACTTAAACCTAAAAGTAAGGATATTTGGTTTGAAGGTCAATGAAAAAACTATTCACCTAAGGTCAATGGACAAAAAAACGTACTTCCTCTTCCTGGTACTATATACAAAAATATTTTTATGAAGACAATTCCTTAAATTAAACAGCTGCTTAAATCTCACTAAAAAGAAAAAATACTGCTTAAGGATGTCTACATAATTCAATCAATTTTTTGGGGTGGATGATTGCAATATAATATGCCATGTGATGCATTTATTTTCGGATTTCAAAATTTGACGTCTGCTTAAATCTCACCAAACAAAATACAGTTGTTATGGATGTCTGTAAAGACATTACTTATGCTATACCAAATATTCCTATAAAATGAAGTAATTTTTCAATTGAAAAAGTTTAATGTTTAAAACATTAAAATAATGGAAATATAAACTTAATCTGTAACCTTGTTTTACTGAGATTAAAGCATTCAAGATCTGTTTAAATTTGCAGAAAAAGATGTTTCAGGATTTTTCTTGTAAAAAGTTAGTATCTAACTGCATGCATATTTTGATATATTATAAATAACTGAAGTCTAATATTTTTTACTACAAGTGATTTTGAGAAGATATTGGGCAAATCTTATAAATGAATAGTCTAAGAAAAAGGAATAAAAGAGTTAAAAACATTGAGGAAAATTTTAACCCTGTTCGTAAAGAAAAGGTTCAGTAAGACCCCTTTTTGGCCCCAAAATATAGCAGTTTAAGAAAATTGTGAAAATGTAATCTTTAAGCTATATTTTGGAAAGCAAAATGCTTCTGCTGCATAAATATGAGCTGTTTTTGACAATACAATGCACAAATATCTCGTTCTAGCATCATTCAGTCATGCTAAATTACTGAAATCTTCAAAATTTTAGCATTTTGGTTAATTTTTAGACGGTTTCAGAAAGTGGTCGCATTCGTGTTCATTCATAATATTGAAATATAAGTTGTATTTGATGATAATACAAAACATATATAAAGGTTGAGGATGAACACGGATGCGGCCACTTTCATTTTTGACAAAAAACACCTGAAAAGTGACGTTTTTTGGCATATTTGATAGATTTTTCATATTTAAGCTTGAATCAAAGAGTTTTTAATGACTAAATCAGTTAAAATCTTTCACATTAACTAATCGAATCAATTGAAATAGACACTTAAGTGTTTAAAAAGTGTCCAAAAACTTTCGTTAGATGAACCTGAAATTTGAGGCCAAAATCAGCCCTTACCGAACCTACTCCTTTATGCCTACATAGCAATATCGTTTTTGTATAAATTAAGGTTACCAGTCCCTTTCCAGACTATTAAAATGTTGGTTACTTAGTTCTAATTTTTAATAAAGCATTACAACTGATAATATCATAAATTGTCTTGTCTATAAGGAGGAAATTATTATAAGAAAGAATTCTGTAACATGGTTTAAATCAATTTTTCCCAGGAAAATCGTGTCTTTATCCATATTCCAATCCATTCAATTTACATTTAGACAGCTTCAAACTTCATAAATAAGAAAACTTCAGACATGTATTGATGTATGCAGATAAAGCACATGGTTTCCCTAGTTCAAATCTATTGACCAAATTAATTGGGAGTTCTGTCAGACGAGTAATTAAAAAGACATGTTAAAGTCCTTTGAATGCAGGTACGTTCCCTGTCTAAAGAGTTTTGTTCAAATATTATAATCTAAGAAACATATCACTTTTTCATGAATCAATTTACAAAAATTGGTCTATGATGTGCATATCCATATAAAGATTTCAAAAGTTTGTTTTTGGGGCTTTAAAAGAAATTTCTAAATTGTTTAATTCAGTCACTCTCCCTGAATTTATCAAGGTCATGTTCTTCTAACCTTAAATCCTAGATCTGCTCCTGTTTTAAAATTCTTTAAAAAAAATAATATTGAGGTTAAATCAAGCTTCATTGAAAACTAATTTTTATGGATTTAATTGGTAATGCTGAAACCAGTTCCATTCAATACTTAGGATAAATCATAATTTAAAAAGACTAAATATTCATGGATTTTATTGTTATAGAATTAGAAAATTCCCAAGTACCAAATGTTAACAAGTCAAATTCGGTGAATACAAAGGTCAAACTAAAATAAAAGCATCATCAGTCATGTGTGTCTCACTCTTCCTAAGGTTAAGTTTACCTTTGTGACTTCCTTTTCTGATATGCTTCAATAATCTGACATAGAGTAAGGCTGGAATATTAGGCCAAACATCATCCACAGATAGAGTTGTCTCCCCTTGTGCTGATATTATCTTTGCCTGATCTGTGAAGTCTTCTATTAGCTGTTAAAACATAATTCTAGATTATTTGGAGTAGGACCTGCTTTCCCTTACAGAGCCTTTGAGATCACCTTCAGTATGTGGTGGGGTTCCTGTTGCTTAAGCTTTATATAGTTTTCTATGTATTTTGTGTACAGTTATTTGTCTTTGGTCTCTTTTGCCATAAAGTTGTCAGTTTAACGTTGTCAGTTTAACGATGTCAGCTTGGTTTCAATTTGTGAGTTTGGATGTCCCTTTGGTATCTTTTGTCTCTCTTTTAAGCATTGTAATATTTGATTCTCGTTTAATACTAAGTTAGTATAAAATATGGGTGTTGCAAAACGGCGGAAATGGAAAACAGAACGGAAACGGAAAATGGAAAAAGAAAGAATTAGCATTTTTTCTGTTTGGTTATTTTATCTACATAGGCATATTGTATTCTTTTTATACTGTAATATAAAATATGTTTACAAAGAAAGATAAAAAGATGAATGCATTCAAAATAAAAGATTTTTAAAGCAAATCGTATTGAAATAATTGAGACTATTTTGTATTTTGTGTTTTTGTGTTTTATATATTTGATGAAGTCATGCGTACATCGTTCATGCAATTCAATATAGTCAGTGGTTGTCGTTTGTTGGTGTTGTTCGTAATTTTCGTTTCTCTTTGTTTTATATAGACTAGATTAGTTTTCTTGTTTTCTTGTTTTTATGTTTTTTCAGCTGTTCGACTGTTCTTATTTAAAATTTTTAAAAAAGTAGGATAAATATCAATAAGATAGTAACTCAACAACAACAAACAAATCTACATACGGCCTAAAAAGATTGACATTGGTCTTGATTCTATAGAAAGGTTGTGAAGTGATCTAATTTTGGAAAAATGATTTCAATTGTTTTTTTTCTTTGTTTCTTTTTTTTTCAATTGCCTTGAATTAGAATGAGTGATGTTACGTATCTTGTCGCGTTGTTATGCATTGGTGATTTTCGTTGTATCTTTTCTTGTATAATGCCAATGGAAAGAAAACATACAAGAAACCTAATGGGACAATGGTTAATGGACAACAACTGTCCTAAGGATACCAGGGGAGTAGAATAGAAATTTGAATACACTTTATTTTTATTGCTTGATTACAATACTGAAGTACTTTTTTGGTTTAAACATCTAAAACCATTACACTCCTGGAATTTCAAATCAATAATAACAAATTGATGTGAAAAAAGAGATGGAAAATAAAATCCTACATGGATATACGATTTGCACAGTGCTCTTATCTAGTTAGTTGTAGTAATGTCCTTCGGTTTTTTAGTTTAGCCAAAAACTGCATTGACCCTATGATTGTATTTAGAATTGCGACATTTTGTTGATAGTCAAAACTTCGGATACAATTTATAACTAGATTACCTAAGGAACATCAGTTAACTTTGGAAGTATTTGGCCGTGTTTCTAGGAGAAGATTCTTGAAAAGTGTTTACGACAAAAAGACTACGAAGGACGACGACAGACGGCCATGTGAGCTAAAAAGACCAAAAAGTCAAAAACGACAAAAGACAAACAATACTACACAAAACACAACATAAAAACTAAAAGCTGATCAACATGAATCCCACCAAAAGTGACTCCAGAAAGATAAAAAGATCCAGCTTCACATGTGAACGCCTGTCAACATAGACATGAATTTAATATTCATTCACACTAGAGGAAAGTTGAAATTTGAAATTTACTTTTATTTGTATTGGTTGTTTTTAAAGATTTGGATGCTATGTAAAGACAACTGAAAATCCATTCTTCTCTGTTCTTTTTTTTTTGACGGAAATAATACTTTAATTTACACTTTGCATCTGAACGTTAACTTTTGATGTTTCAACTGGCCAAACATCCTATAATATTCAAGATATCACTGATATCATTTACTTAAAACACTGTTGGACCTGTTTGATGTTGTCCAATTTACCACAACTCTTTGCTTGCGGAAGCATAGGAATGAGTAAATCCAACACTGTGTTTCCTGGTTTCCTGTAAATGTTTATTTTCAGTTTAAATGGGCTTTCTCAAAACCTAACATTAATATGTCTGTAAAGTGTCCTTATCGATGTTTTGGCACACTTCTATCTGATTACGCATTATGTTGGATCATACTTTATGTTAGAGCATCTTTCAGGTAATGCATGTTTGAGATACTTAGCCTAAATGCAAAAATATCTACTCAGGTATTGATGACTGTGTGTTTTTGCCAATTATCTTGAAAACCGTGTAAAAGATTGCTAAAACCTTTCAAAACAAAAATGATCAACAAGATAAGATCTACTAAGTCAAGTTTCGTTTATAAGTAGACTTTTCAAAATGATTGCCTAAATGTCGACTTTTTATCACCTCTTGTGTTTTGGGTAAGAAAGTAAAGATAGAGTCATTTTTGTCATGGTTTATTCAAGTCTATACTGTTGGAGAATTCCCATTGTTGTAGATGCACACAGACTTAGATGAAATGTCAACATATTTGTTTTGTGATTTTGTTAATTCAGTCGTTGATGATTTTCGTAGTTCTTTTCATTTCCCCCCCCCCTTATATTCCGTCCATAGAAATATTTCTTTCCGTTTTCCTTTCCGTTTCTTTTTCCTTTCAATTTTCCGTTTCCGCTGTTTAGCAACACCCATAAAATATGGCTTACAAAAAAGGAAAATCTTAAGCTCATGGTTTGTTTTTGTTTGTTATTGTTTTAACTTGCCTTTTATCAACCTTGGCTATATCATGTCAGCCAGTTTTTATTATGGATTTTTTTTTCTCTGGTAGAGAACCACTGACCAGAGAAGGAAAATTTGCAATCCTTGTCAACTAAGATTAAACTCAAACATACCTTGTAATAAGCAGAGTTTGAACTTGTTAACCTTAAAAGTTTCAAGCTAAGTAATCACAATAAATGACTACTACATAAACCAATAGCTAGGAGGATCCATAACTGTTTTCTGTGCATAAATTGGTAGTCTTATTGTATAATTTGAAGGCTGTCTCAAAAACCTTTTCATTTAAAAGATATTTGTGTAAAAATATCAAATTTAATTCTGGACTTACTGTTTGAGGAAGATGTGACATTTTAAACAGATCAGCAGGAAACATTGACAATGCCTGGAAGGCAGCCTGAGACACATTATCATACAGACTAGTAGACAGCAACCATAGGTTTCTTACTGTGTCAAAACAAATTTCTGAAACAAAAACAAAATGGTACTTTTCATTGTTTATAAACACAAATTTTGTCACAACTGTATAAATTTTTCTAGTATATTGCAATATCTGATATTTTGGTGTGTCATCTAAATGTACAAATATATGTTGAGTTAACTGCATGCTCTGATATCAGGATACAGCTGACATATTGATGTTTCAACTTTATTTGCCTTTTCAGAATCTAAAGTACTATGGGTAATCTCACTGTTTGTACACCAAAATGAAAATAACTTTACATCATTGGTTTAATTCAATTGTTTAGAACATTTTTAATCAATTCAAAACAGTGAATTGGCTATAAATTAAATAAATACCAAAGACATACCTGATACTCTGGTGTAATCAACTGCATGGTCTGGAACCAATGAAAACAGATCACATATTTTCTCAACCACAACTGGTCTGAAATAATAAATTAAAAATTAAAATTAATGATACATTTCCCTTCAATCTTTTTCCAGAACACAATGTCAAACAGCAAACCAGGTTTACATTGAGTTCATTAGCGACATTGTTAGAGCAATAAAGGGCAATTACTCCTGAAAAGCATAATTAGAAATAGCCAAATTCAAATTTGACCTCCATTTCAAGATGTACAATATAAAATGAATTGGCTAAACTGTGCTCTAGTGATTGTATCGGGTATGAAATGGATCTGTAGACATGTAAAACTACAGTTACTACCCCTCTCAATAACTAGATCTTCCTTTTGGAAAATCAAAATTAATTTCCATTAAAGACATGGCATGATTTTAGTAAAAAAAAAAAATTGGTTAGTGCTTTTAAAATTATTTCAAATATTGTGACTTTAGACATTTTATTGCAATAAATATTATTTAAGTCTGCATAATCTACATGATCTATGGAAATAAAACTTTACAAACAAAAATAGCATGTTTTAATTTGAAGTACATTGACTGACTTCATTTATTTCTGCCAATTCAAGAGGTTTATTGTACTTTAACCTTTTTGAACTTACAAATTGAATAAAGTAAACTGTATCATGTGTTATTGAAGCCATTATAAGTGCAGAAATATCTGCAGTCTTTTTATAAAACAATCCTCGTAATTGGTATGTGCTTTTAGTTTTTCTTATTTCAGTGAAAACAGTTCATCATTACAACAGCACTATATAAAGATCATGCTATTACAAGATACCAGTACATGTGTTCTTAGAAAAAGGATTTTTGCTGCTTTTCAAAAATTAATTAGATTTCTCAACTTCAATGTAGCTGCAGATTGAATTTGTGTATTTTAACCTTAAACAAATGGAGAATGTGTCCATTGGCACACATGATGCCCCACTTGCATATCATATAAATTGATAAAGGGACATAACTGATGAACGGTAAAAGTGACGCTACCCAAATTTGTACTTGGTCTGAGTTTTGTGGTCCTAAGTATTGTGTATAAGTTTCATAACATTTAATTGAGGAAAACTAAAATTAGAGAAAGGAAACTAAAAATTAAGCAGTTTTTCCATTAGTAAAGGGGCATAACTCTAGAACAGTTAAAGGGACACCACTTAAATTTTGTACTTGATCTGTGTTTTGTTTAATAAGCATTGTGCAAAAGTTTCTTACATAAATTTACCAAAACGAAAATTTCAGCTTTTTTTCTGTTGGTATAGGGGCACAACTCTAACAGTTAAAGTGACACCACTAAAATTTAAACTTGATCTGTGTTTTGTGGTAATAAGCGTTGCGTATGTATAAGTTTCATAATATTTGGTTGAGGCAAACTAAAGTTAAAGAAGGGAAACCAACTTTGGGACGTACAGACGGACATGGGTAAAACTTAATGCCCCCTCCTCTACAACGGAGGCATAAAAATCAGTCTTGCAAAGGTTATAAAACACAGTTAAACATGTTAAACTAAAGTACAGAAATGTGAAATTAGACTTAAAAAGGTTCTACATGTACGTCCCGAACATGATTGACAAAACACTATTCTCTGAAATAAAACAGTTATGTCATTATATAACAGCAATGTTCTTTAATTCTTATCTAATTGACAAATTGGACAGATAAATTGAAAAACCATATAAAAAAGTAATAATACAATAAATAAAGCAAAGAATAAAAACCATAAAGACTATGGCTTCCATTAAAAGTATGAAATTCTAATAGCTTCCAGGTTCATTACACTTCCAGGATAAAGACATTTTGTTATGAAATTCCAACTAATTGGAGATTGATTATACTTCCTGGTTCAAGATCTGATACAAACAAGAATGTGTCCAAAGTACACGGATGCCCCACTTGCACTATCCTTTTCCATGTTCCATGGACTGTAAAAATTGGGTAATAATCTAATTTGGCATTAAAATTAGAAAGAATATACTATAGGGAACATCTGTACTAAGTTTCAAGTTGATTGGACTTCAATTTCATCAAAAACTACCTTGACCAAAAACTTTAACCTGAAACTCCCACTTTCATTTCCTATGTTTAGTGAACCGTGAAATTGGGGTCAAAAGTCTAATTTGGCTTTAAAATTAGAAAGATCATATCATAAGCAACAAGACTTTTTTATTTTTAGTGTACTAAGTTTCAAGTTGATTGGACTTCAGCTTCATCAAAAACTACCTTGACCAAAAACTTTAACCTGAAACTCCCCCTTTCATTTTCTATGTTAAGTGGACCGTGAAATTGGGGTCAAAAGTCTAATTTGGCTTTAAAATTAGAAAGATCATATCATAAGCAACAAGTGTACTAAGTTTCAAGTTGATTGGACTTCAGCTTCATCAAAAACTACCTTTACCAAAAACTTTAACCTGAAACTCCCCTTTCATTTTCTATGTTCAGTGGACCGTGAAATTGGGGTCAAAAGTCTAATTTGGCTTTAAAATTAGAAAGATCATATCATAAGCAACAAGTGTACTAAGTTTCAAATTGATTGGACTTCAGCTTCATCAAAAACTACCTTGACCAAAAAATATAACCTGAAACTCCCACTTTCATTTTCTATGTTAATTGGACCGTGAAATTGGGGTCAAAAGTCTAATTTGGCTTTAAAATTAGAAAGATCATATCATAAGCAACAAGTGTACTAAGTTTCAAGTTGATTGGACTTGACAGCTTCATCAAAAACTACCTTGACCAAAAACTTTAACCTGAACGGACGAACAGACGCACAGACGGACGGAGGCACAGACCAGAAAACATAATGCCCCTCTACTATCGTAGGTGGGGCATAAAAAGCTACCGAAAAGTTCACACTGAGGGTGAGAAAGACCTTTACCATCAGGCATCAAACAGTATTTTTTTTTACATCTGTTAGCGCCAAATTGGTTAGCATTTTACTGTGATTCATCAAAATATAATTATCTTGATTTATCTTGAGGTCTTAAATAATAATCGTTATCATTATTTTTGATAAAATTCAACATAATTCATCAAAAATAAAGTTTAACGTCATTTGGCAGGATTTTTTTACCATTTATATTGGTCATGAATGTACCCTCCATTTCATCCCTCCACATTGGTCCTCTGTATATTTAACATATTTGCTTTATCATTACTATTCTAATTGATACTGTTTTTATTCTAGACGTGGTATAAAATTTTGAGATTTTTTAAAATTCAAACTTTTGATATACATTTTGTACTTCAAAATAGTTTTACTTATACTACAGTATCACTACAATAGAAAGAGCATTTTAAAAATATGCTGTAAAGGTACATGTATCAAGGGCCATTACTTAGCTGAACAGAAAGAATGGAAAAGGTCAAATATAAGTTTTACCACCAATTTTGAGAAACAACATACTTAATAATGAAAGGAATTGGTTGATCAGTTCTCAAGATGTTTTAGTGGAATTGTTTGATTGCTTGATTGATTGTTAGTTGCTTAACGTCCAGTGGCAAATAGTTCATACATGATCAGGACAAAGGAATGGCTTGAAGATACAGGTTGATGTATAACCAGTTCTTTTTATTAAAATCAGTATAAAAATCAATTTGCTGATCGATATCAATAGAAAATTAGCAAATTTAAGGAACAATTTGACTAAATCAAGATAATTTTAACAAGCAATTATCCCAATAGTATTTGTCTGCAAAATGTTAATCACAAGACACAAATTTATTTTTCGGCTGAGGACTAATTTCTGTACTAGTATATGATTCAAACCTTGTTAGAATTAGTCTTGAGATTGTGATTTCTTTCCATTCTACAAACCCCAGTTATTTTAGATAGCATTATAAATCTATGATATTTTTAAAGACAAACATTTTAGGTTTTATATTAGTACATCTTTTTCTGTAAATTAAAAAATTTCTGTCATAATTATCATTACCTTTTTGAACTAACAAATTACCAAAAATATACTGTCTCTTATGTTTTGAGAAACCACTATAATTGCAGAATTTCGTGCAGACATTAAATTTCAAACATTCTTCATAATTGGTATGTAATTATTTTGTTTCTTATTTCAGTAAAAATAGTTCAACATTTCATAACAGTGTAGCTCAACTGATTTTGATGATATATGTCACTCATAATACTTCCTTTAAAGGCTTTAATTTTGCTGCTTTATAAAAGTTTATAAGATTTCTTAACTTTTAGGTAGCTGCTTGTTCAATATATATATATGCTTAATCATTAAAATACTTTCCAAGGTTTTGATCAAGACACCAAAAAACTACTATTAGTACAGAAATGTAAAAATACAAACAAATATTGTCTTCGTTCTGAGCATAATTGAAAAATAGTATTCACCAAAAATGAAACAGTTATGTTTTTCTATAAGACAACAATATTCATTAATTCTCATAGAATTGACAAATTGGACATATAAATAGAAAAACAATATAAAAAGTAATAACAAAATTAATAAAAACACAATAAAAACCATAAAGAACTAATGGTTTCCGTTAAATGTATAAAATTCCAACAGTTACAACTATGCGGTAGATTTATTACACTTCCTGGATGAGAACTATTGTTTCAATTAAGTCTATTAAACTTCAATAGTTTCTTGATTCATTACTCTTCCTGGTTCAAGATCTGGAACAAATTGCCAAAGAATTTCAGTCACCTTCCAAGAATTATATAACATTAGTAAAGACTAGGGATGTCAACTCTGTGAAGATTTACTAATCGATTACTCGTTGGATTTACCGAGCGATACTCGAGTACTCACTCAGTAAAACATTTACATAAAAGGGAAACACAAAATTATACCCATTTTCTGTATTGTGGGTCATTGTCTTATGATCGTAATATTCCAAGGACTAAAAAATAGTTGAAGGAATTTTATACCATAATTAATAGCTCATTTACTTCTTGTACTAATTATGTAAACTGGTAATAATCTAATCAAGTAATTAATCAATATCTATAGAAAAAGTATTACTCAAACAACAGTATTTGAGAACAGTAAAAACACATTCAATTATCAACAAAGGGGTAATGATTGGATGTCATTAATCATTTGCAGAGGGTCGATACACGTTGCAACAGAATTGTTCTTATCTAAATAATATTATCTTGTCATTTTTTTCAGGGACGTAGCGATTTCTTAAATTTAATAGGTAACAAACATTCCTGCTAATGAAAATATATGCTCTAACAGTACAAAAATGTGGGAGGGACTAAGATTAGCTAAAAGTGTAAGCCTTGGAAAAATGCTCGTGTTCATATATCCTACACATACTTCTATTTGGAGAAATTTTAAATGACATGCAGTTAAACGCAAACTTTTCGAATTGTATTTTGATTTTTATTCATTTTGATCAATATATAATTTCCTGAGAAGCGCTCTCAATAAAAATGTTTTTGTTAAAGAAAGCAACAACATTATAGCAGTAAACCAATTAGTAGAGTATCATTTTGATAATCGATACTCTGTACTATCAAGCTAAACTTGAATACTCTAGTACTCGTTGACATCCCTAGTAAAGACTGACGATTGGTAATATAACTAACCAATCAAATTTGACATAATGGTCATCTGATATCTAAATAAGGGGAAGAAGTGTGGTTATGTTATAACCATGAGAAAACAGCAAGATGTCAACTGATCATTTTTAAATATACCCAGTAAAAACACAGCTGTGTTTACTTCAGCTGGATGTAAAGTTTGTTTATTGTTAAACAGACAAGTTGGATAAAGGAGTAGGTCCTGTAAGACCCCCTTTTGGCCCCAAAATATAGCAGTTTTACAAAATTGTTAAAATGTAAACTTTTTGCTCTTTATTGGAAAGTAGAATACTTCTGCTACATAAATATGGGCTGTTTTTGACAATACAATTAATGCACATATATCGGGTACTAGCATCATTAAGTCATGCTAAATTACTGAAATCTTCACAATTTTAGCATTTGAGATAGTTTTTAGACGGTTTCCATCTTAAATGAATGTGACCGCATTCGTGTTCATTCTTAATATTTAAATTTATACTGCACTCATTCTATTTGAGCAGTCAAAATGCGTTGACTGTATATTTCTATGTCATATACAGTCACTGACCTGATATCACTTTTTCTCATGAATATTTAAATAGAATTTGACGAAATTATTCTTGGTTCCAATGTATACAACGACATAAACTTATTTCTTTTGCAATTTTTAGAAGAAAAAAAACATATTTCACTTTTTAATATTTTTGGTTTGCAAACTATATATCATTATATTTTATGCTTACTGTTGATATTTTAGTTCATTCTCAAACAAACTTGTTCATCTTCGACTGGAGGTAGATGTACATTTCATTGTGCTGTACATTCCCCCCCCCCCCCCCCCCCCCCTACATGTCAACCTCTGACAATGGGAAATCATGTCATGACATGACATGACATGTCAAAAAGCGTGTGAAAACGCGTGACGTAGATGCGGACTTGTTAATATGAATGTGGTAATGTTCATAATTTCATACAAATTTGTGAATATAACAAAACTATATATATTCTACTGTGAACTTTTATTGCATTAAACAGTGGTCTGTTATGTTGCTTTTAAAGCACCACCACTAGGCACATATTCAAAACAACTGCCAGTTTCAAGTTTAGGTACATTTATTTGATAACAGCACACAATACAAATGTAACATAGTCAAGTTCTGATCAGAATTCAGTGTCAATTTCTTTATAATTGAAAAGGCTCTTCCACAGTAGGAATTGATATTTGTCTGAATAAGCTTCATCAAGATTTGAAAGAATGTCATAAATTATGTTGGTTTTTTTCGGCAATGTAAAATGTCATCTCTGCCATTGCTCCCATTGCTACTGCCTGGTTAAAACTGGGTAGTTCATCAGAAGAAAGCTGGTACTATGAGAACTGATCCAACAGTTCTGTGATATTTTTAATGGCCTGTAGAAATCTGTTGCCGTGTTGGCTAGATTTGAAACTGAAATTGAAAAAGAAAAATGTTTTATAAATTTGATTTCCATTAGATAAACATGTTAAATGCTTATTCAAATAGCTACATAGTATTTCTCCTCTCATATGTATTGTTTTTTATCATTGCAACATAGAATGCACAAATTATGCGTTACTTGTCACTCGATCATTTAAACTCGAACTCCAAAATATAATTTATAAATCTTGAATCTTGCCGTACACATCGTTTTGGTTTAACAATCGGCACTTTAGACGACGGTGCAGGCCCTGAAAGTGACCTCGTTCTGTGCACATTTCCCCTAATATAATTTGAAAGAAAGTCACAAAATCGTTAAAACTAATCACAAACTACTTACCTTTTAAAATCGTTAAAACTAATCACAAACTACTTACCTTTTACTGTTTGTCCATACAGAAAAATAAACAATACGGCAGCCAAACAATTACTTCGATTTTTTCGGTATTTATCACCGAATAAGGAAAAAACCCGAGAATAGCGATATCACTAACGACCAAAAAATGAAAAGAACGAAAAAGCGTGTAATTGCGTGTAATGTGGTGAAAAGCGTGTACACGCCATGTGACAAAATCCTCGCGTGTAAACCGTTGAAAAAGCGTGTATTACACGCGAATATCATGTCACTTGACATGTATGCGGGCCCCCCCCCCCCCCCTGCATGATATGAGGTCTTTTTATAAAAGGGGGAAGTTTCCCAATATTTAAATCAAATAATTACATACACACTAAACAACAATTGAAAATGTACTATTATTGATTGCACTATAAAGACAATAATAGTGCATTGACTTGACATATCAATGATATAAGGATTCGGCCCGAAACGAGGAAAAAATCTTTCATCAGATGAGCCTGAAATTTGATGACAAAATCGGCCCTTACTCCTTTGACAACACATAGAGATGACAAAATAAAACAAGTTGAACTGTGAGAATTCCCCACAAATGATACCCCTGCTATAATTAATAGTGTGCAATTGGTAAACAGGAAGTTGATTGCTGAGGAATACATGTAAATATAAAAAAAATGTAAAAAAGGCATAGCAATTTGCTCAAATGAAAGGTGATTCCAAATTTCAGGAAACATTGATTTTTTGTTTTTGAGATAAACGCGACGATAATTTCATGCTTGGCCATTATATGTTAGAATATAATAAAATTGAGAAAGGAAACAGGGAATGTGTCAAAGTGACATCTACTAGACCAAAGAGCAAAGAACAGCCCAAGGCCTCGAAAATAGTGAAGAAAATCCTGCACCTGGAGGTGGGCTTCAGCTGGCCTCTCCACAGAAATGTAATTTCTGTTAAAATGGAAGTGGATGAGCAAAGAAATCAAAATGTTTGTCACATCATATACCATAATTACATGAAGCTTGTAACCAAATTTTAGGAGGCCCTGATTTGTAGTTCTTGAGAAAAATGTTACCAAAATTTTATACAAGATCGACCTAATTATGTGTAGGAATATAAAACAATTATGTTAACAGGAAGTGGGTGATTCATATATATTTACAGTTTTTACCAAGCTCAAATGAAGCTGGATACCAAAGTTCAGGGAATTCCAATTTGTGATTTCTGAGGAAAGTGTAAAAAATTGATAGGATGGACAGACAGTAAAACAGGCATTACTGTAACTTGGCATTGCACAAGGTCATGTTTTTCTCTGGCTGTTTATGACGTCTTTACACTAAATCCATTGGATGTTGGATGTGTACGGATTGATAGTTTAGTCTTAGATGCATGATTTTTTTATTAGTTGTTAGTGGCTTTGAACTAGCTGTCAGATAACTGCGAGTACTCTCAGATCTGTTCATTGCGTCTTTTTGTGTCGGGATGTATAAGAACCCGGCCACGTCCACTTGTATTTTTGTCCATCTGAAAAGTTAAGCCTTTTTTAACTGATTTTTATAGTTCGTTGTACTGTTATACCACTGTCCCAGGTTAGGGGGAGGGTTGGGATCCCGCTAACACCCTGCTTTCCTGACCTTGAATTATTCATGAATATTCATGAACAATTCATGAATATTCATGAATAATATTCATGAATATTCATGAATGTTCAAGGTAACAGTTCATGAATATTCATGAATATTCATGAATGTTAAATGGCACCTTGAATATACATGAATATTGTTTGAACTGAATAAGCTTGAATATACATGAATATTGTATGAACTGAATAACCAAGAATTAACATGAATAATTATCTATAGAATATTCATGAATATGAAATAGGGTGTCTTTGAATAATGCATGATAGAATATTCTAGAATCACCATGAATGAAAAATATATATCTATCCCAATATTGAATGCTAAATACATACTTTAGAATAACCTTGAATGTGAATATTTCATGAATATTGAATGGTTGATTATTCTAGAATAACCATGAATATTGAATGGTTGAATATTCTAGAATAACCATGAATATTGTCATTTGAATGGTTGAATAATCTAGAATAACCATGAATATTGAATGGTTGAATATTCTAGATTAACCATGAATATTGAAATAAGTGTCCTTGAGAGTTTTTTTGAAAACCAAAAGCAAATACAGACATTTAAGTTTAAATATTTTTTAATCATGATAGCTGTGAAATATGAATTTACAATCACTTTCATTAAGATCTAGCAAAATTGTACACTATTTGATCTAGGATTTAATCCAAACCCTTCCTTAATCTATGTGTTTTCAGATCTATTTTTAAACTAAAGACAGGCAAATCTAATGGAGCAAAGTGATAATCATACATAATTTTTACTTATTTGCAGATATTTTTTTTAGTCTGATAGCTTTTTGAACATTTAGTAATTTTGCAATGATATCTTTTTCTCGATTCTCTGGTCATTGTTCTAAAGTTGTTATTGTCAAAAGTTCTTATGTACATGTAGGCCTATCTTATGCTGGCTTGACTTCGTGCTTTGCATTGGCTTTTCTTCCTTTCATACTATGCTCAACCCGCTAGTTTTCTCCAAAAATGAACAGGAAAACATCTATGACACGTGACTGAAAGTCACTTATGTTGCTTATTATTTTCTTGACATCTGAACTATTCTTTGTATTGTAAAGAAAAAAATCATCCTCTACGATTTCTGGCTTATGGTTTTCGTGGAATGAAATTTTTTCTTCATTTTTTTAACTTCTTCCTCTAGCTTCTCAATTCTCTTTTCAGAATCAGCAAAGGTTTTAACTTAGGAGGCCAGTTTTGGATATTCTGTTTAATCCTGTGATAAAAATAAACATAATTAAGTAGAATATTAAGATTTTTTAACATGTTTAATTACATTGTTTGTTTCAAAATATCTTGTTCTTAACTACACATTTAAGAGTATTATTACTGCTTCAGTACCAACATGATTTACCAGATATATTGCATAGGCCGATCAAGTGGGGGGTGGGGGGGGGGGGGTTGGGGGGGGTTGCAGGTGGGGCCTGCAGGTGGGGCCTGGGTCCCCCCTTTCGTGGGAAAAATTTGGTTGATCATATAGGGAATCACTGAAGCATGACTGGAGTGCCCCCTCCTTATGAAAAGTTCAGGATCCGCCACTGTATTGATCCAATATCCACCCGTTTGTAGTACATGTATGTATCACATTTTTTTGTAATAGTAAAAACACCCATGCAACCATGCATCCCGTATTGCTTGATAAGGTTGGAATTGGGATCCATACTATAAATAGGTGGCTATTGGATCAATTACCTAAAATTCATGTAGATCAATAAAAGTGACTTTACAGATAAAATTATAAAAATTCATGATTTTAACACAAATTGAAACCTTAAATGTAGACTTTAATGGGCAGGTGGGTAATTTAAACGTGTTAAAAGTTAATGATAAGCATACATTGTACATTTGACATGATAATGAGCTAACTTATATCAAAGATCTGTGGGGAAAAAACAAATGAGATCATTCTCATCAGAATGTCATTAAAAAAATCAATGCAAATATTAGTATATTTTGTTTTTTGTCAATATTGGTGCTTTAATTGCCATGCATTATGGATTAAACACATTAATCGTTTTATATAATATTGACCGTTATGGACTTAAAAAACTTTAAACCACAACAAATTTCATTTTATACAAAAATTGACATCTTAAAAGTCATTATAATTAAATATGTATAAACTAATATCTAATTTAAGCAATAAAGTCCCAGTGCTCATTTAGAAGTTTTTCCCATAAATAACTAAGATCTTTGATCGGTTTATATCGATAAAAGTTGCAACTTGCTTAAAAAGCTCAGTCCTCTTAAATAATAGAAATCTATAATATCTAAAAATTATTTCAAAACAAGAAAAAAAAAACCAACAACTTACCATATGATAACAAAATGTAGTAACAACTGTACATAGTTTTTCCATCTAACTTGAACAACACACATAAATTCTGTAGAATCTTCATCCTGAGAGTACTCCATTAAAAATAACAGTTGTTTTTGGTGTTCATAATCTTGGGCATTTTCCAAGAAAACAATAATGTCTAAGCCGTTTTCCTTAAATGCAAACTTTTTCTATCACTGGCTAATTTTATAAACTCTGCCTCTGACAATAACATGATTAAACACAATCTTTTTCTAAAAAGCACCAACAAATTATTTGAATCTTGTAGCTACCATGTGTGTATTTTACTTCCCAGTGGTCAGTTGGGGCATTGTAGGGATAAGTTCTTACATTTTGTAAGTCATGCATAAATGTTAAATAAATGAACAGGTCAAAAATATTTAATGTTTATAATTTATGAAACATACTGGCAGTTTCAAGGTTTATATTAATTTAATATAAAAGTATATCATAAAACATTATTTCATTATTAAAAAGAAGTATATGCAGATTTTCCTGTATGTGGCCCCATTCAGAGACTGAACTAAAGGAAGTTAATTCCAGATGTGAACTCAGCAGGGGACAATCTGATAAATGCACACAACCAGATCTGAATTAATAAAAGGAAGAACTGTGTGGTTAAAAGTAATAAATATTGTTAAATGATTTGTATTGTATAAAAACTATATAAATTAGGAATATAGGATAATGTTGGGCAATGATAACTTCCTTTTTGAGGTGCTGGAAAATTGGTGGCTGAATATTGTCTGAATTATTTCTGAATTCTATCTGAATAATCGTCTGAATAGGTCTGAATGTTGTATTTGTGTCTATTTCTGAATATTGACTGGATTTCGGACTATTCAGCCAGTATTCAGAAACAGAAATATTCAGAAACTAAGAAATATTCAGAAAATTTATGGTTTAAATGATGCTGTATTAAGAAATATTCAGCCATTTTTTAAGACATATTCAGCAATATTCAGAAATATTCAGCCAACATTCTTCCAATCTTCAGCCATACTAAGAAATATTCAGACATATTAAGAAATATTCAGACATTAAGAAATATTCATATATATTCAGAAATATTCATATATATATTCAGAAATATTCAACCATATTAAGAACTATTCAGACAAATTCATCCAATCTTCTGCCTTATTAAGACATATTCAGTCATAATAAGATAGCATGAAATGGAATCAAAACCCCATTGTAACTGATTTGATCTTCCAATTAAGCCCAAGGTTTATCACTTGTTCTAAGAAACACAAAATATAGTGAGTGCTTTGATCATAGATTGATCTGAATATATTCAAATATTTAAATAAATAACATTCTTAACATCCTATCCATGAAAAAAATGGCCTGCATGGTTTGCATATTAAAGAATAACAACAATAACTATGGTCAGCTTAAACCTCACTCACAAACTGATTAACTAATATAAAAATTATGTGTCAGATATAAACTTCTCTTCCTTTCTGTAATTTAAAACTTGCTGTCTCTGTACTTCAAACGTGAATTGCTGAATAAAGGTATTAAAATGGAGTCTGCATAAAATCTGTTTCATATCATTGCTGGCAGCTCATATTTAATCCCCTAAAAGTACAAAAATATCCACAAAGAATCAATTGTTCTTGAGGTTATGAAGCAATAAATTCAACAGAAACATTATTGCATTATGCATTTGTACTGTATCTTACATTGGAAGTCTAAACTCAAATTAAACCCGCCCCCCTTTTTATCCCTTGAAGATAAAATTGGTGACTTATAGTTTTCACTAAGTTTGTTCACCCAATTTAATTTCTACATTTAATGTAGAAAGTGGCAGTGCATTTTTTAAGTTATTGACTGCAGATTAACCTAGTTACTATTTGTTTTATGAATGTGACAACAAATTTTGAACAATATATATATTCATTACATTAATTGTCTGCCAAAATTTTCTGATGTTTTCTCAGATTTAAATCCTAAATGTTTTATAATAGTGCCTTAACAAATTGCATTTTATAATAATTACAATTATCATATGTTAAATCAAAATACTTATCTAAAAACATTTGCGTTTGGATTCTCCATTTTGTTTATCCAGCGTAATCTTTGATGACGTATGCCAGTGCGTTTCAGTCAAGGTGTCAATCTCGCCCCATATCATATCGGCCCGAAATTGATTCGTCCCCGTAACGGTGTTTCAGTGAAACTTCTCAAAACATGCCGCCGGTCAGGTCACAAATTACGGCCGATTTGCAGGGTTTGCTGGTTAGTTGAAATTTAAAATTTCGAAGAGTAACTTCCCCTTAATATGGGTGTTTGAGAAATATTTAAAAATGTATTTGATCTTATTCAAATATACGTTTTCCTTTGTAAATTTTAGTTTTGTGAATAATTTCTATTGTAAAATACTGCTACAACTTGTATTTCATCTTATTTATTTATTTTTTTATTTTGCAGGAATAAAAAATAAAAAACACCATACACTAACGATTTTTCCCTAATAATTATATCAAATTTGTAAACGACGTTGCACTGGACCGACCGTGCAAGGGCTGTTTAGCCAGTCAAGGTCGTTAAAAACTTCTATTTGTTGTTGCACTGGACATTGACAATAATCACTACGTGTAAAACATTGGGATAATGAAAATAAATTGACAAGCTGAACAGTACTCACAGTTAACTGTCTTTATGATACATAACAATTTTATTACTATTCAGTGATATTAAGATGACAAGGCCCGTTTTATGAGGTTGAATTATTCAAATACAAAAATGACACTTGCTAGTATCCGATTGAAAGGAATCATATGGCCAGTTTTGTAAGGTTAAATGACCATTTAATGTACGGGTCTCCTTGATTTAGCCGGTATGGTGGGAGAACTGTATTTAGAGAAGTTTTAATGTATAAGAAACATGAATTCCTGGTGTTGCATTAAAAACATTTCCCCACTGAATGGTTATTTTATTGTCGGCTTTGCACCTTGCTGCAAAAGGTGTCAAAGCTAAAATTAAATAGCCTTTCAAAACGTCATAATTATTTGGACTAGGTACAAATGAATTGTACTGATAATAACTGTTAGAATTTAATATAAGTACCTTTTCTACCAAAATTAATGCCCATGCACCAGTATATCCAATATCTTAATGATAATAAAGCATTTCAAAAACGCAATATTTTAAAGTGCACAAGTGTTTGTTCAGTTTTTCATCACTAAATGATCAAACTACTCATGAGTTTTTTTATTATGTACACTTGGTTTTCCAAAGTATTTCATAGTTATATATCAATGGGTTTAAACATGACTGTAACTGCATTCACGGTCATCCCAAAATGTTAGATGAAAAATAGGGGGGATTATTATTACCCCGGGATCGGATGTTTTTAAGCTCAGGATTTCGGGATTCACTCTTTCAGGATTAGGGAATTCTTTTTTTGGGATTTCGGGACGTCGGGATTATGGGATTTCGTTTTTTAAGTCCGGGATTTCGGGATTAGGACCCCTCCTATCCCACCTCAAAAATAAGGTCAGTAGCTATATTGCATTGGGGAAACACTGTAAGATTCTTGCACTTTTATGTTGATGAGCCAGATGAAGGATTTCAAAATTTTTGTAATCAGGGAAATTAATGCTTGCTGTTATTTGTACATTTTCAAAATATTTTATTTTATGTAGTTTTGTTGGTGAAACTTATTCACATAACATTCAGACTTTTGAAGAATTATTTTTTATGTTTCCATTTATGTGTTAAAATTAAATAACTCAGTGTAATTCAGATCTATGACTTATTTCTAGTTTTCTGAATTTTGTCTAACTTCTGAATGATTTAGAAAAATTCAGACAATATTCATTTCTATGAGATTATAATTTACTTATTTCCAGTTTTCTGACTTTTGTCTGACATAACTTCTGAATGATTTTAAAAATTCAGACAATATTCAGATCTATATATTAGAATTTACTTATTTCCAATTTTCTGAATTTTGTCTGACATAATATCTGAATGATTAAGAATAATTCAGACAATATTCAGATATTTAGGGGTGTATTTAATTAATTATTGGTTTCTGAATTGATCTTACTGCTGTTTCTTAATAATTCAGACAAATAAGACAGTATTCAGAAGTTCTGAATATGTCTGAAACTTTTTCTGACTAAATAAGAAGTATTCAGACAAAATTCAGAACTATAAGACAATATTCAGACACCATCAATAAACAGGTCAGACAGGATTCAGACACCTGATTTGTTCTAAGACACATTTCAGCCAAAATTCAGAAAATTTCAGCCACATTCAGCTAATATTCAGAAATTATGGTTCATGAGGGTTAGAGTGTTAAAAATTATGTTTTTTTTTTTAATCTTATTAACTTTACACACATTATCATAAATTGCTGGATGTTTAGAAAATTTTAATATATATTTTTATAAAGTTTCTAAGAGAATGGCTGTAATAAGGCCATGATATGATTATTAATGAAAAAGTCCAAACATTCAAGTTAATTCAAGATTATTCATGTGAAAAAAAAAAAATTTACAATGTTTATATTTTATGATCATGGTTATTAATAAAATTAAATTTAAAATACCTTACATGTTTTGTATGAAGATGTTATGAATATCACCTACATGAGCTATCTATTAAAATTATCATATATTTTTTTCATTTAACTGTGGAATACATACATGTACATGTATGTTATTCAGCATCAACAATCAAGTAAAAATATACATACAAAAGTCCTAGAACAAATTTCATTATCAATTTTTATGCCGTTTGCCACAAATAATTCTGAGTCATTATCATGCAGCTTTATTCATGCTTATTCATGTTTGTCACACAATGGAAAAATATTCTAAGTCCAAAATTTATTCCTCATTATTCATTCTTATTCATGAAATGTATGCAAAAAAAATCTAAGTCCAAACATTCATTCTTATTCATGTTTATTCATATTGACAAAAAGGGTTTTATTACCACAAAAAAAACAATTTTGAATGAAGGAAACTTGATTATACTATGATATAGTAAGTGACTAGCATTTTAAGAACATTTATTTGTTGTCTCCAAACAGTTATTAAGAATTCATGTATATTCCACTTAATTCATGTTTCATATTCATGAATAATTTTGACACTGGAATAGTAACCATGAATGGAAGTGGAATATTCATGAATATTCATGAATATTCTACTTTATTCATGAATACATGAATATCAGGAAAGCAGGGCATGATGATGATGATGATGATGTTTAACCCAGCCACATTATTTGTGTATGTGCCTGTCCCAAGTCAGTAGCCTGTAATTCAGTGGTTGTCGTTTGTTTATGTGTTACATATTTGTTTTTTGTTCATTTTTTTACATAAATAAGGCCGTTAGTTTTCTCGTTTGAATTGTTTTACATCGTCTTATCGGGGCCTATTATAGCTGACTGTGCGGTATGGGCTTTGCTCATTGTTGAAGGCTGTACGGTGACCTATAGTTGTTAATGTCTGTGTCATTTTGGTCTTTTGTGGATAGTTGTCTCATTGGCAATCATACCACATCTTCTTTTTTATATTTAAACACAGACAGATTAAACCAGTTTACTAGACCTATGCAATAATTTCTAAATTAACAGAAATATCAAAATTAGTCTCTTTGTTGCTCTCTGTTTTTGACTATAGTATAATATAATTCTAATCCAGACCTTTTAGAAAGAACTTTAAATGAAAGGGTATTTACTTTAATATTTTTTTTCTTAAATACCAGCACTATTAAGGAAGACTCTAATTCCTTAATCACACTCCCTGACATCAACTTACTTTTTTACTACTAAAGTAAGTAAAGGTCATTAATACTCAGAGGACAGCTGATAGTCAGATTAGAAGGAGTCATTGAACACGCACAAATGACAAACCTAATATAAAAGATATTAAGACAATAAACTAACTTGGAATAAAAACAATTAGGCAGGTGGGAAAAATCACTCCAACACTGGTGTCTAGAGTTTATAAGGAAATTTGGTTTCTAGATCGATGACCAAATAATATAGAGATAAATTAACCATATTAATACCTAGGCAAATGATCTTTGAGCCAAGGTCATAAACTAGGATTAATGAAAGTTTTGCCATTACCTAAGGCACTGTCATCCTACTTGTAAATGGTTGATGAAAAATATAGCTGGCATTTCATTCAAATTGTATTGAAGACATGGGAAAGGTTTTATCATTGCAAAATGAATTATAATAACTGCCACACAAAATCTGATTTACTGATTGTAGTCATGAAGGACAGATTTATTCATTATTATTTGGTTTGGTCCATGAGTTATTAGTTCAAAGTGACTTACTCAATTTCTTCAAGGAAATAGTTTGTAATTAATCACCTTTCAGAATGAGTTTATTCAAATCATTATTATTTGGTTGGGTCCATGAGTTATTAGTTCAAAGTGACTTATTCAATTTCTTCTAGGAAATAATTTGTAATTAATCACCTTTCAGAATGAGTTTATTCAATAGATCAAGAAGTTTGGAAGGATCATATCTAAATTTATGGGCTCTATTGATAACATCTTCATGAAAATCGGGATAAGGTATTCTGCTTGTAATATGGTGTGAACAGGTTTTATGTCTTTAATTTTGTAAATATATTCATGTGTTCAACTGAAATAACCCAAACTAGAATAGAACAATTATTGACAAGAAGCACAAATTAGAAAAAATATATATGCCCCACTACAATTTGGGTAAGGCATAAAAAATAATTCTTTACATTTTATATGTTTTTGAGCTTAGATTTCATCTTTATTACAAGATGTGATATCAAATTTTCAACAGAACCTTGGATCATCCGATAATTTAGACCAACAAGCAAAACATAAACCAAGCATAAAATGTTTTACTTTAAATGTAACAAAATGTCACAGATGTATTAACACTTTGGACCTCAATAAAAATTTAAAGCAAACCTAATCAAGTTGGTCAAGCATATAATATAGGTCATATTATTATCCAAGGACTCCTGTTGATTATGTTTGTCTTTTTTCATCCTCGGATCTTTTATTGAACATCCTAATCATACAATTAGAGGGAATTATTGTACACGCACAAATGACAAACTTAATATGCGATAATAAAGACAATAAACTAACTCAGAATAACAACAATTAGGCAGGCCAGAAATAAATCTTTCTAGACAGTGTCTTATAAATAAGAAAATTCTGTTATAGATCCTTGACCTAAATTTATTATATCAACAAGTACACTAATGTTTTTGAGCCGTAGCCTCTAGAACCTCACTCATAAAATGTAAAACAAATTGTGCTTGAAATACCAAATCCAATAATTTGATTGGTTGATATCTGAGTCCGGTGTAGGCCATTTTGGTGCATTGATAGGACATTTTAGGGAAAACAAGAATGTGTCCAAAGTACACGGATGCCCCACTCGCACTATCCTTTACCATGTTCCATGGACCGTGAAATTGGGTAATAATCTAATTTGGCATTAAAATTAGAAAGATTATACTATAGGGAACATATGTACTAAGTTTCAAGTTGATTGGACTTCAATTTTATCAAAAACTACCTTGACCAAAAACTTTAACCTGAAACTCCCACTTTCATTTTCTATGTTTAGTGGACTGTGAAATTGGGGTCAAAAGTCTAATTTGGCTTTAAAATTAAAAAGATCATATCATAAGCAACAAGTTTACTAAGTTTCAAGTTGATTGGACTTTAGCTTCATCAAAAACTACCTTGACCAAAAACTTTAACCTGAAACTCCCACTTTCATTTTCTATGTTCAGTGGACCGTGAAATTGGGGTCAAAAGTCTAATTTGGCATAAAATTAGAAAGATCATATCATAAGCAACAAGTGTACTAAGTTTCAAGTTGATTGGACTTCAGCTTCATCAAAAACTACCTTGACCAAAAACTTTAACCTGAAACTTCCACTTTCATTTTCTAGTTCAGTGGACCGTGAAATTGGGGTCAAAAGTCTAATTTGGCTTTAAAATTAAAAAGATCGTATCATAAGCAACAAGTGTACTAAGTTTCAAGTTGATTGGACTTCAGCTTCATCGAAAACTACCTTGACCAAAAACTTTAACCTGAACGGACGGACGAACGGACGACGAACGGAGCACAGACAAAAACATAATGCCCCTCTACTATCGTAGGTGGGGCATAAAAATCTGAGGTTTAAGTGCCAAAGAATAACCCATTTTAGCACCAGTATAAATTACTGTTCATGGTTATAGTAAAGTGGGTACTACATGTATTCAACCAGGTAAGTTTTCACTAAAATAGGCTATCGAAAATACAGGTGAACGGATAAATTCCGTACTAAAATGGGCTCTTATGTCTGCGCTCAAATGTCTCCTAGTAGTTTTAATTTTTTGCAAAATGTCTTGCGCCAATGTGAGTCTGAGTAGGATAATCAATCTAGACAGTTTTATGACGGCAAGTCTTGGTCATCAACTTTTTGTATGAAATTTCTACACTTTTTCAATTCACCTTTATCATATTAGTATTAAGTCAATGATATAAGCATTTTATCCATATCATTCATATTAGAGACACTGAATATGTTTTATCGTCCCTAAATGAATTATGATAAACTGTCAGACAAAATCAAATTTACTGCTGTGATTATTATCTTAAGCCATTAGATAACAACTTTATTGTAATAACAAGGTTGGGGACATAAATAATTTGTTTAGTGACTTTTTTTAACTTCAACACCGAACACTTCAGCAGAGTTTTCTCTTACTTAAAGTTTTTCTTCACCATGAAGTCTAATCGTGGGTGTTACAAAAATATCCAAGAAGCCATTCCATGTCAACCTAAAGCTTTGTAAAATGCTGCCAATTATCTATTTGTCCCTGCTCCAGAAATGACTAATTTGATCAAAGCACACTTCAAAAGAACAATATTAGATTATAATATGCCTTCTCTTATAAGGTGTTTCTACAGAAATTATGCATTTAATATGTTTCAAGGCAACTTCTTACATGAAAAGTACAAATTCTTCAGACATCCTCAATCAAAGGATTAATGACAAAAAAGGCAACTTCTTACATGAAAAGTACAAATTCTTCAGACATCCTCAATCAAAGGATTAATGACAGCATAATGCAGCGGTTTTCTTTAGTTTTATTTTGATGTTTTCTTGTCCTTTAGGGAAATTGGTAAAAAGATAGATCTTTGTTAAAAGTATAATCTTCTTATATAGACTAGGGGCAGTTTAGTGCTTGACCTATTTAAACTTTTTTTTTTTTAAGAAAGTATGGTGTATATAAAAAAGAAGATGTGGTATGATTGCCAATGACACAGACATTAAGGCCTTCAACAATGAGCAAAGCCATTAATGATGGTCTCAGCTATAAAAGGCCCGGCAATGAAAAATGTAAATCAGTTCAAACAAGAAAACTAACAGCCTAATTGAAGTACAAAATAATGAAGAGAAAACAAATATGTAACATAGCTTTTTTCCCATTAAAATATTTTCTCACATTTCCTTTTCATTAAAAATGAAAAAAACAATGATTAGAAATGTGAAAGTCAAAGATATATCTAAATACCTGTTGAACATTTGAAAAAATGTATGACCAAAATGGACCTGAATAAAATAGCAAGGCCAAGTTTGCCTTGGAACCTAAGCTTCTTTAGCATTTCTAAGTAGAAGTTTACATCATGTAAGTGTCAAAGAACTATATAGCTTACAACTGGGCTAATGATATCCTCTGCAACCATAGAAGTGCCACCAATCGTGGAATGAAGCCAGTGTAAAATGAAAATAAAAATGTTTATCCTTTAATTATTATTATTACCAAGTTTAAGAAAGTCAATGTTTATATCCCCTGCAACCATAGAAGTCCAGAAACTATGGTATTAAGCCAGCGTAAATAATGCAAATAAAATTTCCATCCTTTAATTATTATTAAAGTCATTGACCGGTGAAAAATAATGTTCTTCCAATTCTTGAACCAATGCATACAAACATCATTAACTTAGTTTTCTGTGCACGAATTTAGCATTTTTTTCGTGTAAATTTCGTATAATCATCAATTTTTTTTTCAATCGGTCAGTGTTGTTGTGAAAATATGGCAGGTAATTAAAATTCGTCCTTTGAAGCCGAAGTTTAACGATTGTCACCTGTTTGTCAACAATTGACAAAAAATCAACAAAAAAGCATGGAAATTGAGCACGTGTTTAACAAGTAAATTCAGATAATAGTTTATTTTAAGGACATCCATGCGTATTGTGATCACCGGAATTTTACGAGATGGGTCAGACTGATCGAGTCACTTTGCATACGGAAAATATGTCGGGGAATTGCTTCCTGGAAGAAAGCAATGAAAATAAAGTAAACTTCTTCTAAATATGAATAAATTAAAGAATTTTCTTCAGAAAAAAGTATATGTACATAAATTTTACAATGAAAACTATCCATTGAGTTATAAAAAAACGTATGCATTATTTTTTTTGATTTCAGGTTTCTTATGACTTTAAGACTAACTTTTAGCAAATATCTTCAACAGTCACGATTTTTTTTTTAAATCTTTCTTTTATTCACAAGAGTGCAGTACTTCAGATGAATAATGAATATTATTTTAAACATTTTCAATAAAAGATAAACTATTGTGAATTCTAGTTTTCTGTTTAATCCGATATAATGAGATCTTTCAGAGGGTGGAGTTTTAAGCTTATATTGATGATAGGAGTTTTATATTAGTATTCCGTGCGAGTAAAGCTGATGGCACTTAATTGTTACATAATAAAGTTAATTTGAGTGAAATTATAAGAATTACGTTAATTCTTGGAAGAAATTGCATAAGGTTCAATTTGGAATTATTTCTATGACATGAAATGCAATTGCAAAAAACAAAAACAAAAAAAAATTGTCATGAAATGATGGTGTATATATTTTTTACATTATATAAAATGCCAAAAGCAAAATATGAAATAATAATTAGGCCAATAAACTATAGCTTAATCCTTTTACTGGAATCATACTTGTTTTGCAGTTATTAAAATTGTTCACAAGTTTAGGTAGAGTGGATTCATTCTTTTCTTTGGTTCCAATTTTGTGAATTCAGAAAAAAATTGTATAATTCTGGATAGTTTAAATTTCAAGGACAAATAAGGCAAATTGCAACTTTGACTTGGAACCTTAGTTTTTTATTATTGCTAAATTGATCAACAGAGAATTTCAGAGCAGTATGTTATAAAATCATGCTAGTGTCAAAGCACGGACTATAGAGCTGCTGATATCCTCTGAAACCATTTAAGAGGGTGGTAAAGGGTTATTTTCGTGCAACGTGTTTTGCCACTTTTATTACACGTGCAGCCATGAAAAAGGTTCGTTATTCCCTGTGTTTTGTGAAATCGGTAAAAAGATCAATGTGTTTTAATTGTTCATTTATCGTGAAATGGCAATTTTGTTTCACGTTTTTCCCTGCAGATGCTCCCCTTTACGCCCCCCATTAAACTCCATGGGCAATTGTAACAATCCCATGTAAAATTTGAATACAAATTTTCAATTATTGCATGATTGTTATTATGATCAACTTTTAGTAAATCTCTGAAACATGTTTCTCTGGAAGATTTTCTTTTTAAATGAGCTTGTATTTTACAAGAGTGCAGTCATTGCAGTACTTATGCTGAATTTACTATTCCAAACATTTCCAATAAAAGATAAATTGTTGTGAATTCTTGTATTCGGTTTAATCCGATATAATGAGATCTTTCAGAGGGTGGAATTTTAAGCTTATATTGATGATAGAGTTTTATACTAATATTCCGTGCGAGTAAAGCTAATGGTACTTGTTACATAATAAAGTTAATTTGAGTGAAATTATAAGAATTACTATAACTGTTTGAAGAAATTGCATCAGTTTTAATTTGGAAGTATTTCTATGACAACGATTTAATTGCAAAATAAAAAAATCTGTCATTTAATGATGTTGAAGACAATTTTTACTCCTTTTAAAATGTCAAAAGCAGAATATAAGTTCTACACCATTAAACCTTTAAGTTAACAAACTATTGGAAATCATACTTATCCTGCCATAATCAAAATCATTCTTAAATTTAGGAATAGCAGATTCTTCTTTTACTTGGGTACCAATTTTTGAATTAAATTTTGGGGATAGTTTAAAGTAAATTTCTTGTTTTTTTTGAAAATTTTGCATTAATGACTAAAAGAAATTTGTTTGACTTTTCATAAAATCCTTGCATCTCAAACTGATCCACAGATTTTATAATATGGCAATTAAGAATTTTTCTTTAATTGGTACTAATATTCACAGTCACCATATTAATTTTTAATATTCAATCTATTTTATTGATGTATTTGTAATCTTCAACATAGAAAAAAATGTGTTTTACATTATTTTTTATTTCAAAGTCTGTTTCAGAACAGATGGGGTGAACAAGTCTTTTCATTGTATTGACTAACCTCGTATCAGTACTTAGTTTAACAGACAACACATCCCACGCTGACTTGATGTCAATAACCTAAAAATAAAAAATAAATCTTTATAGTTCACACATTTTCTCATTTTCATTTCTTTAGTCAAGGATCATTCCATCAGACAAGGACCAGAACTCCTGAATGGCAAAAGTGAAAATCATTAATATTGAAAAAGACCTTTATTTTGTCATGAGAAACAACATGCAATAAAATAATTGGTTTTGTCATTATCCATTCAAATGTTAGATAACAGATGAATTTTGGTCTGTTCTGTAGGATTGTTCAATTTTCAAACAGCTACAGACTTTCTGTTGAGATCTTTTCAACCGTAATTAGATGTAGTGATATTTATTTGCATTTTAGGTGGATTTCTATTGGATGTAGCTCATTTGTTTATAAATCACTTGATTATTCAGGTTTATCATAGGTTTCAACATAAGAAAATGCCTGTACAAAGTTAGGAATATGACAGTTGTTATCCATTTGTTTGATGTGTTTGAGCTTTTGAATATGACATTTGATAACATGCTTTTTCCTCTGCATTTGGTATTCATGTTATTTAACTTTGTCATACTGTGAATAAAAAATTCAAATGTTTAAGAAAAACTTATCCTCACTCTCTTGAATTCAAAGTGACTTAAGGTTGTACCTAACACTACAGGGAGAAAACTCTGTAAAATCAGCTAACCGTTTTGATAACATTGTGTTTTAAGGGAATATTAAGCTTCTCAAGGATCAAAATAAATGTTTGTCAAACTGCTATATAATCAGTATATTTTTTTTTGATAAAACGGTTGGTTCAATTTTTTGGAAATTTATATATTTTTGTCAAAAGGTCTATACTTTGTAAAAATTTTATGAAAATTAAAAGAGCCAAATTAGCTTTAATGAAAGTGTTGGGTACCACCTTAAGGCAAAGACAATAATGGTACTCCAACGTCGTAACTTTAACATTACATAACTTACATCAGCTTCACACAGGTAGTAAAGACCCTCAAGTGCCATGGCTGCAATGGGACCTTCCTCCTCTTTACTAAAAGTGTTTAAAATATCTGACAAAGGTCCTAACATGTCTGTCCCATGCTGTTCTGGTCTGAAATAAAATGAATTAAAGAATATCTTCTTGTACTCATGACAAAGGAGGGTCTGGATGAGGGGGGGGGGGTCTGTTATTCTGTAAACATTTAATTTTCACCCCTTTTTTCTCTAATCTTCAAAAACTTAACCCCTTTTTTTCTCTAATCTTCAAAAAATAAGACCACACTTTTCTGTAATCTTCATTTTTTAAGGGCATTATTCTTTAATCATTTAACCCCATCCAAACCCTCATAAAGACTTGCTTTATGTGACTTAACTAATAATAACCCTTATATTACTTGTCAACAGTTTATACCTCATACACACGTCATGAATCGAAGAAAACCTTTTTTTTTTTAAATAAAAACAACTCCCCTTTTCCACAAAATTAAAGATCATAGTCTTAAAATACAAAGCTTTAAGGTACTTGCTAGAGAACTTGAAGGGAACTTTGAGAGACAATAAATGTACTACGGATTTCTCCAAAAAAAATTACAACAACTAGAAATTAAAACTAGATGAATATCTATTTACATGGATTATTTGGATATTGCTCAACCAAAATCAAAACGGTCAATAAAGTAAATATTTTCTATAGAAGTGTGTGTAGACTTGGGTAAAACAATGAAATCAGTTAACCATGGTCACAAATGATGGCTATATTTCTCACCTTGTTTTGCAGACTTCCAATAAAGCTTTTGCTCTAGCCAGCTGCACATCATAACTTCCAGTGGAGTAATCTGAAACCATCTGTAGCAGGTGGGGGAAACATCTGTCTTGTAACTGCCATAGGTCTACCATCAGACTCAGGGACAGAGGTTTTAATGCTGGTGTGGTGCCTAAAGATTGGATAGTCTTCATCACTGGTCCAACACAAACCTGAAATTACATAAAAACTTAGTGACTTATAATTTCTTTTTTATAACCACAGTGCTGTCCTCTTTAACTCATTTATTACATCTAAAACTTGTTCTTTATCTTTACCTTTCCTGTGTAATACAATGATTTCCACTAGGGGAGTGAGCCAGCTTGTCATTAAGACACGCCTAATTAGCCCCTGTTTTTTCACTGAGAACCTGTTGCACCATGCAAGGAGAGTAGAAACCGAAACCCAAGCACCGATGTTTATATATCTTTTATTTGGTAGAATTTACAATGCCCAATCTTCAGTTTTCTGTGCAGTGTTTTTTGTGAACATTTGTAGTTTTTCTCCTCTCTTTTTCTTTTGGTCATTTCCTTTTGTTTTTATGGATTTATGTGTTTTGATAATAATAATAATGAACATTTCTTTGACTAACCAAATTGAAATATGCATTACAGATCCTTTCTAGATCGCAGTGATGAATAAAAAAAGTCTATATGTTAAAAAAAAAACTTTTTCTAAAGTCTAGTGCTCAATTTAAAAAAACTAATCTTGCTGATTTACGAAGAAACTTGTGCAACTATAGACCTCAACTATGGAGACAAAAGGGCAATAACTCTTGATCAAATTGTGTCAATTAAAACCTATCTTTTGAGAAACATTTATTCATAATGAGCTTATAACCATTTAACATTTCCATGATAAAGCCCATATGTTCTAACATTGTGTCAAACAGTCATCAATCAATCAATTACAGGAATAATTCACGGACTGGTATACATTCATTCAAATTTTGTTACAGCTACAATGTATAACAATTGATTAACATAGTACAAACAACCCAAATTACAATAGACTTAACCTATAATACATCTGGTATAGAATTCTCAGTAGAAAAGAATGGAATTTGTTCAAAGTATGAATAACCTGAACAATGAAGTAAGGATTACCATGCCTATATATACAAAGTATGAATAAAAGAATTGTGAATGAATCAAAATATAAACAAGAGGCTGTCACAACGACAGCAAACCGGATTTATTAACATTTATTTGTGTCCTGGCAATATCACAAGAATCGTAACTGATGAACGGTGAAAGTGAAAATCGTCAATATCAGATTTGACCTCCATTTTGTCATCAGTATCAACATATTAAAATTTGAAAAAGCTTAGGTTGAATGGTTCATGAGTAAATGCAACAACATGAATGGAAACGCCATTTTTTTATCTTTCAAGAACCATAACTCCTGAACGGTAAAAGTCAAAATCGACATTATTAAACTTGACCTCCATTTTGTCATTAGTAACAACATATCAACATTTGAAAAGCTTTGGTTGAACAGTTCATGAGTAAATGCACGGACACGACTGGAAACACCATTTTTTAATCTTTCAAGAACCATAACTCCTGAACGGTAAAAGTCAAAATCGTCATTCTTGAACTTGACCTTCATTTTGTTGTCAGTAACAACATATTAAAATTTTAAAAGCTTTGGATGAACGGTTCATGAGTAAATGCACAGACAACATTTGGTTGCCGCCCACCCGACCGACCGCCCGGCCGCCCGACCACCCGCCGTACATCCCCAAATCAATAACCTGACATTTTTGTCACAAAAATCCTGTTTAAAAAAACGAATTTAGTAAACCTACATTTGCATATGAATATGATAGACAGTTAATTGTTTATAGGATATGTCAAGCTTAAAATCATCCCTTGTCAAAAGCTAAACAGATGTAAAAGAATAAACTCAAGGTCAGACAACACATCCTCGTGTAACTTTTTGAAAGACATAAAACACTAAATATAAAGATATAAGAAGAGAACCACTGCCAAAGTTCTAACTTGAGGTTAAACCAGATTTACACACACATAAACCATCTGCATTTGTTATCTGGATCATATGCTGTATTTGATATCTCATTAAGTTTTAAATCACCCTTAGCCTTACAGCCAGACAAGATGTAAAAGACTTAACTCAAGGGAGACAACCAATCAACAGAAATTCCTACAAGACACAAAACACTCAAGATATAAGAAAAAAACCACTGCCAAGGTTCTAACTTGTTGAGATTGAACCAGATTTACACACAAATAATCTTGCTTTGCCTATGTAGATCAAATGCTGTAAAAATAAACTGCACAGTAAAAAACCTGCAAATTTAATTGTGCAGCTACTATTTCTATATTACATCAGTACTTTCTACCTAGTTATAGAATTCACATCAGTTCTTACCTTATGTCTTGCTATTGCTGGGAGTGACTTAAGAATTTTGAGTTTAACATCCCAGTTAGTCTCCATGCCAAGTTTACATAGCATCAAAGGAAGAAAATTTGGGGACTGAAAATATAATAAAAATTAACCAACATAATATGTTAATCAAAAACACATAAAAACTGTGAATGAAGAAAGCAACAGGGAAATTAACTCAAACTTTTTTTTTTAAATGAGTAAAAATTTTGAGTATCTAGTTTCATCAGTATGTGAAGCAAAATTCACAAAATTTTGTATATTTCAATTCTAACTTTATTTTCATGGCCAAATATAAGGCCCTTTACACATATCCACCAGCAAATTCGTTTGTTTCATCATGAACTCTTGCTGGGATAAGAATTCATTTTTTTTTTTTCTAAAACCAAGAAAATTGCTATCTGAAATTCTGAATGCTTTTAGTGTAAACGATTGTTTATTAATTTATTCTGCATTTGGTATTATTGCAGTTCCGTTTTATAAAATATATATTCCTTTAATTGAAGGTTACAGCAATTAAAGTGAAAGTTTAATAACTTTGCAGCTGCAATAATAAGAATTAACATTTAAACAACTTTTCACAGCATTAAAATAATTAATTAAAGTGAACTTGTGCTGAAAATAATAAGATTTTGAAGCCATAAATAGTTAAATTATAAGTTCATTTGAGGCCAAACTCCTGTGTGAAAAAAATTTCAGAAATGAAAAACTCCTAAAGAAAAATCATATTTCCTTTTTTCAATAACAAAACTATTTATAGAATTGCTGAGTATAAATGTTTTATTATTTTCTTTTTATTATAAACTTAATATAGTATATTTCATCAAGATCTAGATGCCGTCAAAGACAAACAACAAAAGAACAATACTTTTTAATCTTTTAATCATATTTAAGAACCTAAGACGCTTCTCTTATAATTAACTAAGGTTTCTAAACATGATTATCTAAAATGGTTTTAAATTAAGGATGGTAGCATAACCATCAATAGACATTCTGTACATTTCCATGAAACAGAAAGGGCTTATTTGAATGAAATTGATGAATTTTAAACTTTATTAGATTTAGTCTGTAAAATAGCCAATTTAAAAAGATTTAAAGCTGAATGATGTGTTCCAGTTATTGGACAAGGTTTACAGACACAGATACCACTTAAATTCAATTATTTAACAGGTACATACATAACTGCGTTTAAAAATAAGCCAAAATAAGCGTGGCTCATGAAAATGACCAATCAAAGGATCTATGTACTCATTGTGAAATCAACAAGAAAAACTTTAACTTTCATATTTTTGCATGACACTATATTGTTTAAAAGACCTTCTCCATCAGAAATTTTGCTATAAGTCCTGCGGTGAGGTATCTATAATCTAATATTGTAGTCTCATTATTTGGACAACGTAAAAATATTTTTTAAAGAACTGATACATCAAATTAAATGTTATAACCAGAATTCATGAATAAAACTCATATCTATGTTACATTAGACAAGTTATTGCAGGACTTAACTGTTACGTAGTTAAATAGAGTGGAGTCCACTATTAAAATTACAAGAAACTCAATCCTGATGAAGCAAAGAGCAGATAGTGAACCCTATGTATCAACTCAGGTGCACTAACGACACAACCATGCGTAAATCATGGTTTAATGTCAGAACAGATCCAAAGAAAGAGGCGTGGAATCTAAATTCTTATTTTATTCTATTTTTGATTACCAGTTAAGAGTTACAAAATCAAAGTGCTTGTAAGCACAGAACGGTAAAGATTGCTTTACCTTATCAGTGGGAAGTAAAATCAAAATATTGCATTGTCAATAAAGCATTGGTTGTAGTTGATTCAATTACAATTCTGAACAATGGGAGATAACTCAAATTTTTAAAGATGACTTTAATAATGACATCATTTATATTTTTAGAACAGATTCCTGCACCTTTTAAAAGTTATGTTATTTTCTTGAAAGTAGTAACATCCTTTTGTGCCTTGAATATCAGAGCATATATATTACATTGATAAATTTCTGGTAATGTTCATGGATATGATATATAGAATGTTATGATCAGTGCCCTATATATTGTGTATCAAAAAGGTTGTGATTAGCCTTGGAAGATTTAGATATCAAGTCAGTAACATAGGCTTTGGATTGCATTTCATGCAATCTTTACCCAAAAAACCCACAAAAACCTGTCTCTACCTGACTAACATCCTGCTTAGCAATTTCAACCAGGGTTTGTATTCCTAGGTCTGATAGCACTTCAGTCTTGGAAAGCAGGAACAGTGATGCCACCATATTGGTTATGTTAACAGGAACAGTCTTCATCTTTGGAATACATGACTTTAGATTCAATAGCCATGTTTCTGCATGTCTGATATCTGTCCAGATCTGGTCAGCTATAACTGACATTTCTTGGCACTGGTAGCCTTCTGAAGTCATGGTAAACTCAAATTCACTGTTATCTTGTTTGTTCTGAAATTTAAAAAAAAAACTCTGATCAATGATAAAGAAAAAAAAATCATATTGAAACAAAACTTTTACTATATTTAGCATAAACATATATAATTCATAAATCTTAGGAAAGTAATTAATTGGAAATAAATGATTAGTGAAATATTAAGAATTGAAGACTATAAAATCAAGATGTTTTATGATTGCCAAAGAGACAACAATCCACCATAGACCAAATGATGTGGATGTATTAGCAACTATAGGCTGCCATTTGACTTTGCAGATTTCCCATACTATTAGTTCTAATAAGATCTGGACCTTGGTATCAATTGAGGTGCCTCAGACTCATTTAAAAAAAAACATACAAGACCATTTTTTTTAGTATTTCTGCATTTTGAAACTCATCTTGAGAGGGATTTTTGGGTCCCACTTAAATCCATATTCTATCTTTCTGTAAAGGGGGTCTCATTGGGGGTTCTGATCCAGATCCCGCTTACTGATTTGTCAAGATTCCTGTATCTCGCTTACACTATTTACGTAAGCAATTCTCATTTTTTTGTCATTTCCCAGGTCCTGCAAGACCTCATTTCCTGTTTTCACGACACAATAATTTGACTTTCACGTGTCACGCTTACGAAAAATCGGCAATCCCGTGTCACGCTTAGACCCCAATGAGACCCACTGTAAAGATAAAGTCACTTCTGGTAATTTAGATTAACCGACAAGTCTATTATACCTTTAATTGACTAAACTGACTTATGGTGAAAATTAAATTAGTGATATATATCATAATAGTACATGAAGATTTGAATCTTAAAGCATAAACAGCTCTTACAGATTTCCTAAAATAAATTCCATCATCCTTTATCACAATTCAATTTTAAATCAAGACGTTCTAATTTCCGTTATGTATGTCAATTATGCAATAAGGAAATTGACATGCTATGTTTGGTAAATCGAACAGCTGCGATTATTAAACTATTACTTTAGCAGTATTTTGTCTTTGGGGAACAATCGAATTCAGACAGATATTATAAACATTTTCTAAGACAATGAATATAAGAGAAGATGTAATATCATAAATAATGATTTAATATACATTTTAAATATTGACCATTAAATTTCCTTGAGGCCTTTAATATTTATGAACAAAATCTATCATCAGTAGAACTACTCATAAAAATAAAGATGGATGGTATTTTTTCATGCAAAAAACAGCACAATTAACAAAATGATTAAGGTAATAAATACAAATTTCATAAGTCAATAAATGAACATAAAACAAGAATGGGATAGTAAAGCATACCTTGACATTTTGTATAAACAGTGAAACCTGTGTTATCCGACACACTGGTGGACCAGAAAAAAGGTTGAATGAAAATGTGTCGGATAAAGCAGGATTTTGGAATTCTCAGGTGTCGGATTAGACAGGCTACACTGTACAATGCTTGAAGACCTTAGGTGGAGTATAGATCTTGACATTTTGATACTGTTGTTGACATGTTATAGAGTCTTTTGAACACTTCAAGCTTAAGAAAGACATGAATACCTTTATACAACCATTTCATTCACAAAATATCAGGGGCAGATCTAGGATTATTGAAATGAGGATGTAATTCCATTTTATATAGGTAAAAACCATATATATTTTCCAATCAAAGTGTTCATACGCCCTCTATTCCCCTTCCCCAGAATTATTATAGTTTTTGTGATTGTGTAGGGTAAAATAGGCTGTGTTAAATATAAAGTGGAAAAAGATGTCTGTATAAATGAATGATTTCAAGTTGGAATGACAATGATATTAAACAATAGATACCATGATGTTACATAGACAATGCATCCATGTATAGTTCCTGACGTACTTTGATATATACTGGGCTCATGAAACTTATAAACATGTTTTCATTTTTTATATACCCTATATTCTATAAGTAACATATTCTCTCCTTGTTGAACTTTACCATAAGTATAAAGTGCAGATTTAAGATAGTCAAATACAGACTACATATAACCTTGATACTGTACTCATACAAGACAGCTAATGACAATCTATTCTTTTCTTATAATTAATGATTTTATATCATAATCAGGTTTTATAACCAATTTGTCAAACAATTTATTAAAAGAGCATTAATTCCACTTATTTGGACATATACAACTATAATGGCATTCCTTTATGGATTTCTTGTGTTATGTAATCCCACATTTTATGTACTTATACTAACCAGACTAGACCTGCAATCATAATACAAATATGGGTTTTGTCGGCTGTTGAAATTGAAGATAACAACTTCTTTGTTAAATGAAGGCCAGGTATCCTAAGTTCACTGCAAGTTGTTTTTTTAAATACTCATCGTTCATGAATGCCTGGAAATTGCAATGCTTTTTTCAATACTGTTATTTGTATATAAGATTTAGAAATGTAAAGGGGCACTAGAACAGTAAAAGTTGGGCCACCCAAATTCAAACCTGAACTGTGTTTTGTGGTATTAAGCATTGTGTTCATAACATTGTGGTGAGACAAACTTAAGTTAGAGAAAGGAAATGAAAAAAATTCAACAATCTATATTGAGGCAATTAACTATAAAAAGGTAGAAGTGATACCATCCAAATTCTTACTTGATCTGTGTTATGTGGGCAAACGAACAGTATTGGTTAAGTTCATAACATTTAGTTGAGGCTAACTAAAGTCAAAAAACAGAAACCAATTTCGGGATGTACAGACAGACATATGGACGTACAGAAAGACAAGGGTAAAACTTCATGCCACTTTCGCAATGACAGCTATGGGCAAAATAAAAAAAAAGGGCTTAGTTTAACTGTTCTAAGCATTATTCAATGACAAGTAAACTATTGCAGTATAGAATCATATCCACAATATTGTACATTAATAGTACAGAGAACCTTAATTGAAATAAAATCTAATTAATTACCAATTTAGATCAAATTAATGGAAAATTAGCCCCAGGGAGGCATATTCTGCAATACCAATTTAAAGTAACCGATAATAGTTCAAGATTTTTTATGTGGATGCATTTATTTTCTTTGAATAAAAGTAATTTATGAGTGTATATAGGTGTTGAAAAAGGGGACTCTTATGGGGAGTTAAAAAGAAGATTTTAAAGGGGACAAGCATAACACAAGTTAAACTTAGCCAGTAAATTTCATTTATTAATGCTATTTAAGGGGCATGTGCAAAATCTACTTTGGATTTAATGTTGAATAAAACATGTTCCTAACCTTGCTTTTAATGAAGCCTTTTCCACTAGACATTAAGCATACAATTATTAAGCAAATATAATGGTACTATAAAAACAGTCATTTTATTTTATACTGTACAAATTCTTACAGTCTAAGTGTTTTACCATGGTTACATAATATAAGCATTTGCACAATTCTTAATTTGATTAGGAGCTTTTATTCCATTTCCCCCTCTTTACACAAAGTATACCATATTTCCTCTAATTTACCACATTAATCCACAAAATCTCACTCAAACCTATTACCTAAATGGAAGTGAAAAGTCAGTTAATATAAAGTGCAAGATTTCTAATGGACTGCAACTTTTAATTATCCTGATACTAATACAAAACACTCATTTCGATATATTTTCTTTCTAAAAATTAACCAAAATTTATATCCCTATAAAGGTTTCACAATAAGTTTCCAATCAAACAATTTATCTATGGAGTATTGGTATATTTTATTCTGACAATTTAAGGTTATGTACCTACTCCAACATTCATTTACAGATATGTTGTTATGTAAGCAACAACTTTTCTGTTTCTTTATCCTTTTCAGACAAGGCCTATGGACATAAATCTACTTAATACAAGTAATCTCACGGCCTTAGTAACAGTACTGATTTCAATTCAATGACAAACTATTGCAATATAGGATGGTAGCTAGAATATTAAGCACTTACAGTACATGGAATATTTGTATAGCTATTATAAGTAAATAAAATTTACTTTTTTTGTACTTTAAAAATTCCTTGAAATCAAAATCAATATATAGTCTGATCACTTTTAGAAATCTTAATTAGTCTGGCTTTTTTGCCAAAAATCTTTACATTGTTTTTTTTTTTTAAAGTTTTATGCAATTTAATATAAAACCACATCCAGCTCAACAACTCATTTTTTATATTTTTTGTAATAATAAAATTTATATGTGTCTGCATGTTTCAGTATTATTTAAATTGAATTTATACTGCATTAGTGTTAGAATCTGATTAAACTAAGAAGCTACTGATGCATTTATCTCATAATATCATTCAACTTGTGAAAAGTTCGTTGCATCAGACAATTTCTAATTCAAAATAGTAGTCCTTAAAATAAACAAATATTTGCAACTGAAGATTCAGCACACAGCTTATATATATAAAAAAAGATGTGGTATGATTGCCAATAAGACAACTCTCCACAAGAGACCAAAATAACACAGAAATTAACAACTAAGGTTGTTTGTCTTTTTGTCTTTTTTTTTTTCAGAGTGTGTTCTTGTTTGTTTGTGGTTGTGTCTCTCTGTATTTTCGCGTCCATATTTTCTTAAGTAAAACTGGAATTGTTTCACCATATATACTGTTAATTCAGAAATTAATGTGAGGTTTTTATTATTGTGATAAATGCTACAGAGTTGTAAATGCAATAATTTAAATTTAAATCGTATTTATGTCTAAAATGGCAAATTCACAATAACAAATGCACGCAATCATTTCTGAATTTACAGTGTGTTAACAAGAATGTGTCCATAGTACATGGATGCCCCTCTTGCACTATCATTTTCTATGGTCAGTTGACCTTAAAATTGGGATAAAAACTCTAAATTGGCATTAAAATTAGACAGATCATATCATAGGGAACATGTGTACAAAGTTTCAAGTTGATTGGACTTCAACTTCATCCAAAACTACCTTGACCAAAATTTTTAACCTGAAGCAGGAAAAACAGTCGGAAGAAAACATATATGTTTTTAAAGGAGATGATTGTGAAGATCTTCGAAATAATGTCTGCCTTAGAGCATCTAATTGTTGTGATAGTATACCAAACATCCCCATCTAACTATTCACAAGAAATAATTAGTCAATCTTGATGAATAGTTTAAACATGGGGTATTTTAAGCAACAAAATTGAGTCATTGGCCTGTTAAAAAAAATCTAGGTCATAGAAACCTGATTGTAAGAGTACACGTAACATTGGATGTAAATATGCCACTGGGAGAATGTTGCTTGTAGATGACTGATGTTTGGTATTGAAAATATAAAGTTCAGTTGCACTGAATGTTATCTCATTCAAACCAAATCATAAATTGTCTGTAATATTTATTTATGCATATTAATATTGCATTTCATACTGAACTATTATCAACCTTCATATTTTTCTTATTCTAGAGGTCAAATATTGTACTCTGGTAATAAACTACAAGGAATATTAGAAAATCTCCATTCTGTTGAATACCAAAATCACAAACTAACTTAAATAAATTCACAAGTCTAGACTTGGTTGTAAGTGATTGAAACAGCTTAACATATGGTATAGCCACTTCAATGTCACTACCATATTGTTGAAGATCACATTTTAATCTCTTACAGACGTATATAAAAGAAGATGTGGTATGATTGCCAGTGACAAAATGACACAGAAATTAACAACTACAGGTCACTTTACAGTCTTAAACTATGAACAAACCCCATACCACATAGTCATTTCCGGTAAAAGGTAAAAGTCAGAGTAGGCCTTTTTTTGCCATTTTGTTAAAATATCAAAAATCTTGAAAAGGAGTTCCATAACGTTAAGTCTATCAATATTTTTAGCTTATTTGTTCCTTAATTAATGCTCTTCTGATTTAACATTTCAGTTTTTAACTTCAGATTTTTTTAATTTCACCTGACCTTACTGTCCTTTGTGTCTTTTTGGTATTGTTTTGAATATGTTTGTGTTATAAGATTGCTGTCTAATTGACTGTTATCATAGAATGAAATTCAAAACAGTGTAGCTGTGGCCATTGATTGACACATTAAAATCATCCATTGACTGGGACAATTAAGGTGAACGTTTGTATGTAACGACCAATGCTCACTATGTACTTTTTAAAGACACTTAAACTATGGGGTAACCAAAGGTTCTCAACACCTAAATAAAGTAATTCGAAAAATTAATCAGAAATAACACGATATTTTGATTTATATCAATTATATAAATCAAAACACAAAGGTTATTCCTGATTAATTTTTCGAATTATTTTATAATTAAAGGCGTTAAGAAACCTTTGGTGACCTCACAGTTTAAATGTCTATCGTAGGTTCGTCGTGAACAGTGGTCGTTACATACAAACGTTCACCTAAATTGTCCCAGTCAATGGATGATTTTAATGTGTCAATCAATGGCCACAGCTACACTGTTTTGAATTTCATTCTATGTCCACTTTCATCAATATATCCAATTAATAAAATAATGACTGAGTGAATTGCAAAATGTACTTTTATATACCAAATCTCTTTTTAAGCTTAATCCTCAGATTTACATCATATTCATGTCTTATGATGCTTCCAAGCTGAATAAATAGAAAAAATCTCAACATCCTTTAAAGAAAAAGGACATCTATCTATTTAGAACATAATGCTTCTTTTATTAGTTCTACCAGCGTGCGAAATTATTTTGCAAGAAGTTGCATTCATCTTTGAAATCCGTCTTTGTTTACTTCTACATGTTTGCACTTTTCAGTGAAAAGCTTTATCTTGTGGGCTGACAGTTATCTGTCACGAAAAATTAGTTTTACGATTTGGGCTTTATATTCGGAAGAATGATCGTATCCTTACAATACAATGATAAATTTCTCTTCCTCAATTAAACAATCTTAATTGAACAACCTATTTTTATACAATTATATCTAATAAACTGCAAGCTATGTAAGGTCAGTTCAATAAAAATCGTGAGTTATGTTCATTTAAAGTTTTCTTCTGCGAGAAAAATCCTGTTGGATCTAATATTATGTACTTTTGGTGCCATTATATAAATCTTCTTGAAACTTCTACATCTATTTTAGAAAATCATAAGCTTTAATTCTTACCAAAATGTATAAAGTGCATGTTATGAGGAGAAAATTGTTTGCTTGAAGAAACAATGCAGACATCAACAACCAAGAAACTACATTTTAACCCACCTAAAATGCCAACGGGATTGTGAAATACAATCATATAAATTTGTTGCAGTGTATCTATTTCGTTTTATGTATTTGTACTGATTGTGACTGTAATACAATATTATGAAATCGTAAAACAAGTGCAGTCAGAGAGTATATCGTTTATATAGTGAAAGTCTTGTGACAACTCATATGCTTTATTGTAAGCTTCTTAATTCTAACTGCCTGTAGACAATTTCAGTATACATTTTTGTGAATATAATTTTAAAACTAGGTGCATGTACATGATAAAATAATCTGTTGTGGTCTATAAAACCTAAAATTTACAATCCATTTTTTTTTTCCGAGGACATTAATAATATTTATGACCTTCAGAGACACAAGTTTTCTCTTTCAAAGGGTTCCTTTAATCTAAGAACATAACACATCATCGTTCTTTTCAAAGACAGATTTTTATCTCATTATATATTACATTTCTATGCATATCACATCCCGTCTTCCAAAAAGTGCATGGCTGAGAATTCATAAAGAAAACCTGAGAAATGTATATTTTATTTTGAATAATGCTACAGCAAACCTACTGTCACTACAAAATATCTGAAACAAGCTCTGAACCTTCTGTAGCAAAAGTTCAACAATTTGGAATGCTAAAGAACAATAATTTAAAAATTTCATTAAAACTACAACTACAAATAAGAGTGCATTTTTACTGTGAAAGACAGTCAAAATATAACTACATGTAAATGATAAGTTGAAAAAACAAACTGACAACACCATGACAAAACTAGAGGCTTTTAAGAGCCTGTGTCGCTCACCTTGGTCTATGTGCATATTAAACAAAGGACACAGATGTATTCATGACAAAATTGTGTTTTGGTGATGGTGATGTGTTTGTAGATCTTACTTTACTGAACATTCTTGCTACTTACAATTTTCTCTATCTGTAATGAACTTGGCCCATTAGTTACAGAGGAAAATATTTTGTAAAAACTTACCAAAATTTACCAAATTAATGAAAATTGTTAAAAATTGACTATAAAGGGCAATTACTCCTTAAAGGGTCAACTGACCATTTAGTCATGTTGACTTATTTGTAGATCTTACTTTGCAGAACATTATTGCTGTTTACAGTTTATCTCTATCTATAATAGTATTCAAGGTAATAACCATAAATGGCAAAATTTCCATAAAAATTACCAATTGGGGGGGGGGGGGGGGGGGGGGGGGGGCAGAATACCAACAACAAGTTGTCCAATTCAACTTAAAAAATTTCAAGGGCAGATAGATATTGAAAAAACAATTTAACCCTGTAAGATTTGCTCTAAATGCTTTGGGTTCAGAGTTATAGCCAAAATCTAAATTTTACCCCTATGTTCTATTTTTGCCATGGCAGCCATCTTGGTTGGTTGGCTGGGTGGGTCACCACACACATTTTTTAAACTAGATACCCTAATAATAATTGTGGCTAAGTTTGGTTAAATTTGGCCCAGTAGATTTAGAGGAGAAGATTTTTGTAAAAGATTACAAAAATTTATGAAAAATTGGTAAAAAATGACTATAAAGGGCAATAACTCCTTAAGGGGTCAACTGACCATTTTGGTCATGTTGACTTATTTGTAGATCTTACTTTGCTAACATTCTTGCTGTTTACAGTTTATCTCCATCTATAATAATATTCAAGATAATAACTGAAAACGGCAAAATTTCCTTCAAATTACCAAATCAGGGGCAGCAACCCAACAACCGGTTGTCTGATTCATCTGAAAATTTCAGGGCAGGTAGATCTTGACTTGATAAACAATTTAAACACCCCGTGTCAGATTTGCTCTAAATGCTTTGGTTTCAGAGTTATAAGCCAAAATATACATTTTACCCCTATGTTCTATTTTTAGCCATGGCTGCCATTTTGGTTGGTTTGGCAGGTCAGCGGACACATTTTTTAAACTTAAAACCCCAATGATGATTGTGGCCAAGTATTGTTAAATTTGGCCAAGTAGTTTAAGAGGAGAAGATTTTTGTAAAAGTTAACATCGACAGACGACGGACGCCAAGTGATGAGAAAAGCTCTTTTGGCCCCTTGGGCCAGGTGAGCTAAAAAAGGAAAATCAACCAAAAGACAACCAACAGTACACAGAACAGAACCAAAAAACCTGGTTGAAAGTTTTGAATACTGTTGGGTTTATAGCAACATGATACAAAATACAAACCTATAACTACATTCTACAGTATTCAATGCAAATGAATAAAGGGGCTCATTGAGTGGTAGGAGTCTTCCTTCTGATGCATCTACCATGAGCCTTCTATTCAAATAATTGCATGAGTTTGACTAACCTTTTTTGTTTCTTTTTCTATCAAAATTTTCTTCACTGTTAAGAGTAAAGTTCTTATTCCTTTCTCTAACTGCTGAGCTGTCTTGTTCCCTGTCTGTGTTACAGAGGGAATGGTAACCAGTACAAGAGAAGGTAAAGCAAGCATTCCAACAACAACAGGGTTCCATGAGGAGTCTTTCAAAACCCAATTAGCTGAAAAATATTTAAACTGCTTATCAAAATAGTAATGTAAAAATGTATGGAATTTTCTTTATAACTAATGAAAATAAAAGTGTCTTTTCAAAGACTTCAACTATCATAAACATATTGCTAAGCACTTTTTTTTACATAGAAAAGTGTGCCTAACTTGAAAACAAAAGTATCTGAAATGATTCTTAGAATCAGGAAACGCATTTACAAGACACAAAAAGAAAATTTTATACAATTTCTTATAAATGAATTAAATAGACCTCATTTGGAGTTTCTTAGAGTCAGTAATGTATAATTTTAAGATACCGGTCATTATTAGTCTGTCTATATATACTATGGTATATGGCATAACTATGTTTATGGTTTATCTGTCTGAATCACTTTATTTGTACAAATAGAATAATTTGACAAGTCATATAACTGAACATCTTTAGGGTATATAACAGAGTTTTATGCAATGTAAGCTGAATTACAATGATCCACTTCCCAATTTAAATATTGGATAGGCCTTAAGATAGAAAAAGATTATTTTACCCTTAAAAAAATGAATTTATTTATATACAGCTCAGAACAGATGATATCACAAGAAGTGAGCCCCAAGTGCTGGATTGAAAGCTTTCTTTTCAAATCTGCTCCTCATGAATATAGAAATACTGTATGGTGACCAAATTTCAATCCCCATAAATTTTCTAACTTAATGCACCAATGTGATGGCTATATTTGATATCAGACAAACATCAAACTAATTCAATTGCCATCCAGTACATTCGAACTGCATTTCTGCATAGCATCATTTTAGAGACAATTATCTACTTCTTTTACCACAATTATCTTCCTCAAGGAGCTTTTAATATATCAAGTACCAATACAAATCATTAACAGCATTTCTATACCTCCAGGGGAGGTAACTCTAAGAACAGAAAATATGTCAGTTAGAAAATACCAAGAATATAAAAGAAGCCAAATCAATACTTTAAAGACTGCGCATATTGTTTTGACATATTTACTTAACAATTATACAGCATATTCAATACAAGAATAGTAAGTGAGCATTTTATTGACATACTTGAAAGAATTGGCCTCTTTATACACTTCACAGCTAGAGTTATCAAAGAACTTTAAGTGTTTTGTATAACATGGTCAATATAATCAGTTTCAAGGTACATACAAGGTTTAGTTGACTTCAATCTTACACTTCAAGTTCATCCGACTTTCCTAGCATTTATTGGATTGACCTCTTTCTTTTATTACCAAAGGTCACACTCAGTGACAAGGTTATTAATGTATATGAAGACTAACTTAGCATGTTGTCCTGTCTGACAATTTGTATGAATTTACACCAGAAATTCTTCATCTCACTAGTTCACCAATTTATCTGCAGGTCTTTGGTTGTATTTAAAGTGTTAAAAGACAGTATAAAAAAATCTGGCAACCATTTAAATAAAAAAAATTGAAATCACTTATTGTTTATGTAAGGTGAAATATAACATTATTTCAGAAAGCAAAAAGAAATATGGTCACCATACTTATAGTCTTGTCAAATACACAAATTAAAACCCTTACAGTAAATAATTTTATACAAATTATTTTAGTGAGTTATCTCCCCTTAAACAAAAAACACAAAATTTGCAAGAAATGTACAATTATCACATTTACAAGACTGAAAGAACATCAGGGCATAGTTATATCCCCATACCTAACCTTGTTCGGGGAACAAAAAGGTGTGAACACAACATTAAAATGTATTTATAAAGTGTCATAACTCGAGAATGGTTGAAGTGACACCACCAAAATTCAAACTTCATCTGTGTTTTGTGGTAATAAGAATTGTGTATAAGTTTCATAACATTTGGTAGAGGCAAACTCAAGTTAGAGAACAGAAACCAATTTTGGGGCGTACAGACAGATACTGTTTTCTATATTCCTCATTTTCACTTTTAATTTCATGGAAAACCCGTTTCAAGTATAACATAAACTACAACTATGCACATTGGACATTGTGATGCTAAAAAGAGATAATTGATTCCATATAACCATATAACGTCTTTCTTCTTCCTGGATAAACATCCTGCTATCTAATTGATCGGGAATTTGATCCTTCCTTTATTTTCCAATCTTATTTATCCCTCTTATTGTTTAATAAGGATTACATCATTATAAAACCATGGACTACTTTGCAATTTTTTTTATCTTTCATAAAGCGATATGCTGATTTTTCTAAAAAAACACAAGAAGCTGAGATTATCTTTGTGTCACGTCTTGTATAAATGCATAATTTTCTGTTCAATTTGGTCACGAAATACTGTAAAAACTACAAAATAATTGTCAAAATTCTGCTCACATTTCAAAATTTTTTGAATTTGAATTTTATCCCTAAATTTTTAAATCCTACGCACAATGTAATAAATTCATTTTGTGCATGTTTTAGATTTTAATTGTTTCAGCTGTCTAAAAAGCATGTACATTGTTGATAGATGGTTTCTACAACTGTATTGGGGGAGAAAAAATATCTATTGGCATTGAAAATTGTAGACTAAAAATGCAGGAAATTTATTAGTAGAAAAAAAATTTAGCTGTTTAGGGTGGTAGAATATCTTAATGCACATATATATGATGGTGGAATAATTTTTCTTCTAATAAAGATGTGTCTGGCCAAATTTGCCTTTTTTTCAAAGATTTGCTAAATTTGGTGGGTTTTTTTCTGAGAAATATATTTCTGATATTAACTATGATAGTCTTTTTATTTGATTTCACAATTCATAACACAATCAGTACAGATTGCATGAAATTTTTATGTCATATACACTGTTTAACCAATGCAGCACTAAGATTAAGCGAACCACACAGCGATAAATTTTTTTTTAACCCTGGTATCAATCAGTTGAGAGTTAATATTCTTTTAATATTTCATGCACAAAAAAAAAAAAATCCAAAAAAACCTAGCTAGCTGCATGATATACAATATCATCAAAACTAAAACTGATACAGAGAAATGCTGTTCTATCTCTTTTTCATTAGTTATTTTAACCATTGGGGGCAGAAGTTAAGTGTACTAGATGAATAAATATAGATCAGGAAGTTCTCAGCCCTTTGTCAATTACAGATATATCAAACCATAGGCATGATGGTTAAAGAACTAAACACTTTCAGAGTCTCAGCATGCTTCAGTGCACGTGACCACACACTTACTTTTCATGACATATTTATATTTGATCTAAATTTCCGACCAGATGTACTTTTTATGTAATTGTTTTAAAAGTTTTTGTAAATTCTGATCCTTATTTCAACTTTACAGTGTTTCCCTGAATTAAATTACAGTTTAATCTTCGCACTACTCAATTTACTCAACAAACTATGACCGACAAGAAATGATGTCAAATAACATTAGTGATGTTGGCTAAATGTCAAGTCTGGTGTCATGTTGCTTTTTTACATTTCCCAATTTAAAATTTAAATATCTTTTTACATCTCTTTACATCTTTTAGCTTTTCTTATTATTTTTATTTTGGAAATTCACAAATCATATGAAAATCAAAATTTGTCATGACAAAAATATCCAGTAAACCATATATAGGCAGAGGCACATAATTTCTAAAGGGCTGTAGCAAATAATTTCCAGCATTATTTATTCAATATGACAGAACACTGTAAGATTCAATAACAACATTAACTATTCTCTTTAAAAAAAAAGGGAGAGTCTCTCAAGGTGATACAATTTGTCTTTTAAAAAACAAAATAAAAAATTTGTTACACGTCGAAGTTCTGAATGTTAGATAAATTCAAGTCTGTTACTATTACTGATGTCTGTTGTACTTTTGCCTAATCATTACAAACCAGTATTTATGGGTTATAAAATGGAGGAAAATTAAACTTTTGGATGCTGACAATTTAAGTCTTAAAATCTCACTTTGTAAGGCAGATTTAATCTTGGTTGCTAGTTAATTCAGATAAAGTCCTACTACATGACTAATGAGTCTTTAATTCAGAAAGACATTGATACTGATTACAACGAAAAATGCCTCAATCATTGTAACATAGAACAAGCATTCTGGTACCTTAATTAAGAGAAATTGCCCATTTTTAAACAATTAAATCTGAACTAAAACAAAAAGAAAATAGTCTTTGCTGTAGACAAACATTTGCAACTACAATTTCCAATATTCATGATATTTTTTTATAAAGTTGCAACGCTGATGTGAAATTGGGGACCTATTTGAAACAAGAAAGATTGAATATGTCAAGATGTTCTTTATCAGCATAAGCGTAGGTGTTGTAATTCTTCAATAGAATCAATTTGGAGTTTTTAACAAGTTATAACACTGAATCTTTCTTATCATAGTTAGACTCTGTCACAATCTGTCAGGCTTACCTAAGAAAAAAAGCTAATTATATTGTTGAATTCTTGCATACAACTACACTGCTGATACCATAAATAGAAAAGGTGAGGTATAGTTTTATTCTGCAAATATTTCAAAACATAACCTTTAAGTTTTAGTGGCTTTATTATTTATCTTACATGCTTATTACAAAAAGGATAACTTATCATTTTCATAACCTGAATGTAACCTTCAAGCTTTAATGTACGTAGGTTTATCATTTATCTTACATACTTATTAAAAAAAGGCTTACTTTCATAACCAGAGCAAAAAAGCAGTGTCAAATCTCAATATATTGAAAATATCTAGGTAGTCTTTTATATAATACTAGCATTAATCTTAAAGTGCATAAAATATAAAAATATGAAATAAAAGATTTCCAGAGCATTTTATAATAATCTTGTTATTTAATTAAGCAGACTTTTCTTTAATACTGCAGGCATTTTTTGTAATGTTTTGACAGATAGGTAGATATTATATAATTAATATAAAAGACAAAAATATCATAACAAAATCAAAATATGACATTTGGAAATATTTTTTTATAATAATTTCTTTGAAATAATATCTAACAGGCTATTATTTAAACTTGGAATTATTTTTAATTATGGAATTTGCAAAATTTTCTGTGCTGGAATTTTTTTATAAATTCCATGTATATTTGGTATAATAATGCTTTGATCGGTTCATAACACTTTCCATATAATGTATTTTGTATAGATAGTGTTGTGCGCGGCACAGTACATTCTATTGAAAATGTACCATCTTTTTTGTTAAAGAAAGTGTTGTGCGCAGCACAGACCATTGAAGTACAGAATAAACATGGAATTTATTAGAAATTTCTAGCACAAGAAATTATGAAAATTCCATAATTAATAATAATTCCAAGTTTAAATAATAGCCTGTTATCTTATAAAAATAGATATTATATAATTAATATAAAAGACAAAAATATCATAACACAATTAAAATATGACATTTGGTAACATTTTATTTTAAAAAATTCAATGAAATTATAACTTAAAGACAAAGCATTTGTGAATCAATAAAAAACCATAAGACTACAAATTTGAATGAAAGGAGATGTGGCTTTTTGACATCTTTAGCTTAATACTATAAATTTTCCCTAAGTCTGCAGACAGGTTATGAATGAATTCTACAGATGAGACTACCAAAGTTCTACCATCAACATCAATTTGTTTTATGAAAAAAAACGTACTTTTTAATACCGTATCATCTGTTCAGAAAAAGCACTTAACATTGGTAAAACAGATGACAAATGACAACATTGACAAGTAAAACAATCCTCAGATTTGTTATATTTGTTATTCTCATTGGATTTTGTCTAATGTTTAGTTTGTTTCTGTGTATGTTACATTTTAATGATGTGTTGTTGTTGTCCTCTTATATTTAATGCGTTTCCCTCAGTTTTAGTTTGTAACCCGGATTTGATTTTTTCAATCGATTTATGAGTTTCGAACAGCGGTATACTCCTGTTGCCTTTATTTATATCCTTTTGAAATCAAGTGCAAAGGATTTTGCCTATTTCTAAAGATATCTTGCCTTCTTTTTGTACATAAATAAGGCCATTAGTTTTGAATGGTTTTACATTGTCATTTTTAGGGCTTTTTATAGCTGACTCTGCGGTATGGGCTTTGCTCATTGTTGAAGGCCTTACAGTCACCTATAGTTATTTATTTCTGTGTCATTTTGGTCTCTTGTGGAGAGTTGTCTCATTGGCAATCATACCACATCTTCTTTTTTTTATATTATTATAATTAAATATGAGCAGCTCAACTTCTGAGACATATTACTTTCATGATTTTATATGGCATGAGCTTTTTATTTTTTTCAATTTAAAGATTTTAAATTTGAAAAACAATAAATCAAAATATAATACTCAAAATATGTATAGTACTACTCAGTGACTGTGAATTCTTTATTACAATATATTTGTGTTCTAATTCTTTTGCTCAGCTGCTTAAGACTTAAATGTATGTCATCTTCATATATATTTCTGAATGAGGTTTACAGAACGGAAAATAATTGGTCAATTCTACAGGGCGTTTAAATAATACAAAATAGATAATAAATTACAAAATTAGTTTAAATAATAGAGAAAAATAAGGAATACAGAATTAAAGACTTTAGAAGACAAGAACAAACTTGTTGAATTTTATGTTTTGTAGTGATTTTTAACCTGTATTAGAGGCCATTTTATTGGTTAACCAAAGGAGTAGGTTCAGTAAGAGCCCTTTTTGGCCCCAAAATATAGCAGTTTTAGAAATTGTGAAAATGTAATCTTTCAGCTATATTTTGGAAAGTAAAATGCTTCTGCTACATAAATATGAGCTGTTTTTGACAATACAATGCACAAATATCGCGTTCTAGCATCATTAAGTCATGCTAAATTACTGAAATCTTCAAAATTTTAGCATTTTGGTTAATTTTTTAGACAGTTTTCGTCTAAAATGAAAGTGGCCGCATTCGTGTTCATTCATAATATTGAAATGTAAGTTGTATTTAATAATAATACAAAACATATATAAAGGTTAGGATGAACACGGATGCGGCCACTTTCATTTTTGACAAAAACTATCTGAAAAGTGACTTTTTTTGGCATATTTGATAGATTTTTTATATTTATGCTTGAATCAGAGCGTTTTTAATGACTAAATACGTTAAAATCTTTCGCATAAACAAATCGAATCAATTGAAATAGACACTTTAATGTTTAAAAAGTGTCCAAAAACTTTCATTAGATGAACCTGAAATTTGAGGCCAAAATCGGCCCTTACCGGACCTACTCCTTTAACGATTTCATTTATTTAAGAATGGTCACAGAATAACATATGTTTTATGCATTATTTCCAAATACAACAAGGAAATTAAAGTATGAAGCAAAATGACAAAACTAAACCCTTAGGACTGCTAAACAAAAGTTTTCTTTTTTTTGCAAATTGATAAGCTGTTTAATCATATTTTTATTCATTACTGAATACTAGAATTCCATTTTGTATAAAGTGTTTAACTGATAAAAACTAAAAATATATGCATCTATCTGATGAGTTGAGCCTTTTTCAACTGATTTTTATAGTTCGTTCGTATGTTGTACTGTTATACCACTGTCCCAGGTTAGGGGGAGGGTTGGGATCCCACTAACATGTTTAACCCCACCACATTATTTATGCATGTGCCTGTCCCAAGTCAGGAGCCTGTAATTCAGTGATTGTCGTGTGTTTATGTGTTACATATTTGTTGTTTGTTCATTTTTTAAATTTTTTTTTACTTTTTACATAAATAAGGCTGTTAGTTTTCTTGTTTGAATTGTTTTACATTGTCTTATCGGGGCCTTTTATAGCTGACTATGTGGTATGGGCTTTGCTCATTGTTGAAGGCCGTACGGTTACCTATAGTTGTTAATGTTTGTGTCATTTTGGTCTTTTGTGGATAGTTGTCTCATTGGCAATAATACCACATCTTCTTTTTTATATGGTCAGCACTTTTACAACACTATACAAATTTTCATTTGTTTAGTTTTAAAACATTCTACATAATGTCATTATGTTGTCATATATAGCTGTTATGTAATCTGCATTTTATTTGGAAATAAAATACCAGTTTTAAACATCATATATTTTCTATTGTCCAATCAAAAGGATGGAATCCTTATGACATCTATATAATGTAATTAAAGTGAAATAAATACTTCCTGCATGCAATTGCTCTTTTTTCAAATGTGCTTTTAACTGTGATTAAATTTTAACACCATCCAAAAAATGTCAGTATTAGGAAATTTCTTTTTGAATTTGAAAAAGTGCAAAACAATGATATTAGTGCTTTGTGTTATGTTGTATTTTGTGGCTTTCGAAGATCCCATCTCCATATAAGGTATCTCATGAGTCAAGATTATAAAACTGACCCCATCCCTTTATGCCATGTGTTTAGTTTATGTACATTATAAAGAGGATTGCACTAGCAGCAATAACTTTGAAAAAAAATAATTTGATATGAACTCTCCCTCAAAAAACTTTCATCTTTGAGAAAACAAAACAAAAATTGCATGAAAGCAAATTTCTGCTATATTATGACTGGTTATTGTATGGAAATATAAAAATAGTGTTTCTTGCCAAACTATACTCAGCAGTGTATTTAGGAGAGGGATCAAGTACATTTGATATGCTACTCAAGACAAAACTCCACAAGAACATTGTATTTATGCTATTCAAAATTTGCTATGATATATAACATCTTAGAACATACTTACCTATATTGACTATTGGACCAATATATTCTTTGGGACTGGTTGAAAGAATTGTTGCTATAGCAACCAGATTTGTGTCTGACATTATATTCTGAAAATGAAAAAAAAATAAGATTCCCTATATAAACTAGATGAGTCAGTTCAAAAAGTATTCCTTTGTGTGCAGTCTTATCCCAGAAAATTTGGTCACTCACAATAAAACACAGACAACAAACAGTGAAATTTGACCTATTAGCTGATTTCTAAAAAAAAATGCTGTTACTCATCATTAACTAATTTGGATTCTCTAAAACTAGATCCAGATCTGGAGACAAATCTGCAGGCAAATCCAGAATAGTACAATTTTCATGAAATTTTCTTGTTCCATCTGTCTTAGTTCCATACATTTGGAAGTCAAATCTCTAAGCTAACACAGACATGGAGAGAAACTCTGCATCTTGGTGGAAAAATTAATTTGAAATATGTTTTTCTATATACGACAAAAATCATTGGAATACAGTTAATTTCCCCCTGAATTGCACCTTTCATAAACTTAATCACAGTTTGTTGATTTTAAATGTGCCATTGGATTTAAAAACGTTTTAAGGTTGATGTATCTTTACAATTTACAACCCTTCTGCCATTTTTTCATATAACATGTATTTCACTAATTCCACTTTGAGCAAATTCTTCAAAAGATTTGATTATAATATAATTAATTCATGTTTTGTACATAGCATTATCTTACGCTTTTGCTGTTCATTATACAATTTTGCAGACTTCTTGCTAAGATTGAATAGTTGATCTGTAGTTGGGTGCTCTGTAAACATAAAGAGAATCCAAATCTCACAAGAGTTGACAACTCTTGCTGGCTTCTGATGATTGGTAGGAGTTCTGACAAAAACTGACATGTCATTGTCAAGGAATCTGGACTGTTCACCTATAAATAAAAATTAAAAAAAAATATCCTTTTATATGATTTTCCCCTTTTTGGTCAATTTTAATATATAACAATAAAAGAACAATAAAAACCACTTGTTTAACAAAAAAAACATAAGTATTGGCTGAGTTTTTGCCAATGACCATGGTTATGGCACCAGACATCATCCAATCAAAAGTGGTCTTAGATGTATTAAAAATATCAGGTACATTAGAGACTAAAATATAAAATCTGATATAATAAATTAGAGAAATTTCGTTTTTTCATTGTTATATTTCTAATAACTAATTACACACAAACCTGGAAGCATGGCAAAATGTTCACCAGGAATTTTAACCCTCTGTCCTCTGAAACCACCTGCAAAAGTGTTTGCTGTAAGTTTACCCTCATGGACAAAAATTGTAGACTTTGCTGAGGTTCTAGGAGTACAAACTTCAGGAATGGTTCCATCAAGGAAATGCAGCTTGTTCTTACACTAAAATAAAGAAAATACATTAATTGCTAACAGAAAATGTATTCAATGTTTAATTGATTGATTGATTTTTGCTTTTTTTATCATCAAAACTCAAATATTTCATAAATATTTAAGATAAGTATAAATAATTGATAAATCAAAGTAGGAAATATATTTCAATGATACATGTTTCATCTTGGTACTATTTTGACAATACAAACTGACAGAATACTGCTAAAAAGAACGGCTGAAAGTATTTTTTTAATAACAATTAGCATGTTATTGCAATGTGAACAACTGACAGTATTAAGCCATGAGAACAATAAAAACTGACAGAATACTGCAAAAAAGAACGACTGAAAGTATTTTTTTTAATAACAATTAGCATGTTATTGCAATGTGAACAACTGACAGTATTAAGGAATGAAAAACCTTACAGTATTTAGAAATGAGAACTGAGAGTATTTAGCAATGCAAACTGACAGTATTTAGCAATGAGAACAACTGACAGTAGTTAGCAATGAAAATAACTGAAAATAAAAAGCAATGAGAACAACTGACAGTATTAAGCCATGAGAACAACATACATTTTTTTACAATAAGAACTGAGAGTGTATTGCAATGCGAATGACTGGTAATATTTTAGAACATATTGGAACTGACAATATTTTGGAAGATAAGAACTGACAATTTGTTGTAATTCAAAATACTTGCCTAAATTATTTTGATGTTAAATCAGATTTTATTGGAAAAATGACTTATCACATAGTGCATGGCTGAATGTTTTGTGCAATTACAATGACTGACATAATAGTGCAATGACAATGACTGACATAATAGTGCAATGACAATGACTGACATAATAGTGCAAAGACAATGACTGATAGCAAAGTGCGCTGAAAATGACTGACGTCATAGGACAATGACTGACAGAATAGTGTAATGACAAAGACTGACATAAAAGTGCAATGACAATGACTGACATAATAGTGCAATAACAATGACTGACGTCATAGTGCAATTACAATGACTGAAAGCATGGAGCAATGTCAATTACTGACATTATAGGACAAGGACAATGACAAATAGCATGTAGCAATGACAAAGGCTGACAGCATAGTACAACGACAACATGACTGACAGCATAGTGCAATGACAACATGACTGACAGCATAGTGCAATGACAATGACTGACAGCATGGAGCAATGTCAATGACTGGCATCATAGGACAAGGACAATGACTAATAGCATGGAACAAGGACATTGACTAATAGCATGGAACAAGGACAATGACTGACATCATAGTGCAATAACTGAAAGTATAGTGTAATGACAATGAATGACAGAATAGTGCAATGCAGATGACTGATAGCAAAGTATAATGACTGACAGAATAATGTAATGCTATGACTGACGTCATATGGTAATGACTGACATAATAGTGTAATGACAAAGACTGATATAATAGTGCAATGACTGACAAAAAAGTGCAATGACAATGACTGACATCATGGAGCAATGTCAATGACTGGCATCATAGGACAAGGACAATGACTAATAGCATGGAGCAAGGACAATGACTGACATCATAGTGCAATGACAATGACTGACATCATAGTGCAATGACAATGACTGACATTGTAGTGCAATAACTGACAGTATAGTATAATGACAATGACTGACAGAATAGTGCAATGATAATGACTGATAGCATAGTGCAATGATAATGACTGATAGCATAGTGCAATTACAATGACTGACATCATAGTGCAATGACAATGACTGATATCATAAAGAAATGACTGACAGAATAATGTAATGACAATGACTTACAGCATAGTGCAATGCCAACCACTGACAGAAAAGTGTTATGACAATGACTGACCGCATAGTGCAATGACAAAGACTGACATCATAGTGCTATGACAATGACTGATAGCATGGAGCAATGTCAATGACTGACATCATAGTGCAATGACAAAGGCTGACAGCACAGTGCAAAGACAATAACTGACATCATAGAGCAATGACTGACACAAAAGTGCAATGACAATGACTGACATCATGGAGCAATGTCAATGACTGACATCATGGAGCAATGTCAATGACTGACATCATAGGACAAGGACAATGACTAATAGCGTGGAGAAATGACAAAGGCTGACAGCATAATGCAATGACAATGACTTACATCATAGTGCAATAACTGACAGTATAGTGGAAGATATTAGCAAGCAAAATCGAGGGAATTGTGCAAATGATGATACAACCATGAAAATTACCACAAAGTATCATTATTATATACTTTTTAAGAAATGACTGCTGGCCATTAAAAAAAAAATTTTTTCAAGATGGCACGGCCATTTTTTAAAATGGCTGTTTTCTTCAGTTTGAAAATACTGATTTTTCTGAATAACTTTTTTTTAACTTCATTTAGTAAAAAACAATTATCAGGTTTGGCCTTCCTTACATCGCATATTTATTAAAAATGAATATTTGACATTTTCGAGTATTTGCGCATGCGCGAAAATTTTACAAAATTCTTTCAAAACATTTTGCTATATATTTAGTGTTTTTTTTATATTTCTAATGACATTATGAATTGGTTTAATATAAGTTTTCAAGGTTATGATACACTTGTGTTTAACACACTTTTGCGCATGTACAAACTATTTATAGATATCAATAGCGATTTGTATGCACTCCTAGGCAATTCTCAGGTATTCGATGGATAAGGCGAAATGTGATGAATCCAGGAGAAACATCAATTGTAACTGCAGATCAGCCACCTTTGGAAATGCGTAGGTAGATTCACTGGGAATGGCCTGAATTTTACGGAAAAGATAGGTTTATCGTCATGTTTGGTGGATTGCACATTGAAATGACTTGTTATAAAACTCTGGGTGATATATTGCGTGATAGGGGATGAACAAGTTGTTTTACTGAAGCCAATTTTCCAACACCAAGAACGGGAGATTCTTTTTATGTATGTTAAAATGTACCTAGGACTAGACAGGCGCATCAGACAACTGCATGTATTTTGCTTGAACTGTTAATTTCGGATTATTGAAGCTAAACTCAGAATGTATAATTATGTCATGATACAGTATAGTGTAATGACAATGACTAACAGAGTAGTGCAATGATAATGACTGATAGCAAAGTGTAATGACTGACAGAATAATGTAATGACAATGACTGATAGCAAAGTACAATGACTGATAGCAAAGTACAATGACTGATAGCAAATTACAATGACTGATAGCAAAGTGCACTGACAATGACTGACGTCATAGGACAAGACTGACGTATAGGACATGACTGACAGAATAGTAAAATGACAAAGACTGACGTCATAGGACAATGACTGACAGAATAGTAAAATGACAAAGACTGACATAATAGTGCAATGAAAATGACTGACAGCATGGAGCAATGTCAATGACTGACATCATAGACAAGGACAAAGCCTGATAGCAAAGTGCAATGATAATGACTGACAAAGTGCAATAACTGACAGTATAGTGTAATGACATTGACTGACATGATAGTGCAATGATAATGACTGATAGCATAGTGCAATTACAATGACTGACATCATAGTGCAATGACAATGACTGATATCATAGTGCAATCACTGACAGAATAATGTAATGACAATGACTGACATCATGGAGCAATGTCAATGACTGACATCATAGGACAAGGACAATGACTAATAGCATGGAGCAATGACAAAGGCTGTCAGCATAGTGCAATGACTATGACTGACATCATAGTGCAATAACTGACAGTATAGTGTAATGACAATGACTGACAGAATAGTGCAATGATAATGACTGATAGCATAGTGCAATTACAATGACTAATATCATAGTGCAATGACTGACAGAATAATGTAATGATAATGACTGACAGCATAGTGCAATGCCAACCACTGACAGAAAAGTGTAATGACAATGACTAACCGCATAGGGCAAAAACAAAGACTGACATCATATGCAATGATAATGATTGATAGCAAGGAGCAATGACAATGACTGACATAATAGTGTAAAGACAAAGGCTGACAGCATAGTTCAATGATGAATCTAGTTCAATGACTGATCATAGTGCAATGACTGAATAAAAAGTGCAATTACAATGACTGACATAATAGTGTAAAGACAATGACTAACAGCATAGTTCAATAACTGACATCATAGTGCAATGACTGACAGAATAGTGCAATGTCTGACAGAATAGTGCAATGTCTGACAGAATAGTGTAAAGACAAAGTCTGACGATATAGTGCAATTGCAATGCCTGACATCATAGTGCAATTACAATAACTGACATCATAGGACAATGACTGACATCATAGGACAATGACTAACAGAATAGTGTTATGACTGACATCATAGTGCAATGACAATGACTGATATCATAGTGCAATGACAATGACTGATAGCATAGTGCAATGACAATGACTGACAACATAGTGCAATGACAATGACTGACGTCATAGGACAATGACTGATTTCATAGTGCAATGACTGACAGAATAGTGTAAAGACAATGACTGACGTCATAGGACAATGACTGACAGAATAGTGTAATGACAATGACTGACATCATAGTGCAAATACAATGACTGACAGCATAGTGTAATGACAATGACTAATAGCATTGAGCAATGACAATGACTGACGTCATAGACAATGACTGACGTCATAGGACAATGACTGACGTCATAGGACAATGACTGACAGAATAGGAAAATGACAATGACTGACATCATAGTGCAAGGACAATAATTAATAGCATTGAGCAATGACAATGACTGACGTCATAGGACAATGACTGACATAATAGGACAATGACAATGACTGACATCATAGTGCAATGACAATGACTGATGTCATAGGACAATGACTGACAGAATAGGACAATGACAATGACTGATATCATAGTGCAATGACAATGACAAAGGGTGACAGAATAGTGTAATTACAATGACTAACATCATAGTTCAATGGCAAAGACTGATAGCATAGTGCAATGACAATGACTGACAACATAGTGCAATGGCAATAATTGATAGAAAAATGCAATGCCAATGATTTACAGTATGTGTAATGTCAATAACCGACAGCATGAATCCCATTTGGAAATGTTAGGTATATTGACAGACATGCAATCTTTGGAAAAGGCTTGTTTTTCAGAATTTTGGACCTCTCCTTTTATGTTAAGTCGATTAAGCGAAAACAAATCCGAATTATGAATTAGAACCGACGGCAACATATCAACTATAAGAGGAAATAGAAACAGAAACTGAAACACTGAACTGAAACAAAAACAAACGCATACATAGAAACGGACTATTTGAAACAGGGAATTGATGGATTAACAGTAATATCCATATATCTCACAACAACTTATTTAAGTGAAAACCAAAAGAAAGATAAAAAATTAGAATTGTGTATAGATCACAGAAACTTGAATTCCTTACAAAACATGTAAGGTATAGTGGAATAGTGGTATACTGTTCTAGATTGTTCAAATGGCTTTAAAAAGATAGTGTTTTCAGTAAATAATCAGGATTTGGTATGGCATACGTTACTCACTATACCAAACGTAAAAGGTACGCATTTCCATTACATTTTTCTCTAAAGTTTAAGAACTCGAGAGCTTTTTTTTAACACTTATACAGTATTCAACTTAAGATAATAAACTCTTAATTTCAATACAGAAAGTTTTAATGAACAACCAACTGTCTTAATAATCACCATAAAACTAGAAGAAACCAAACCAATAATGTTTACAATTTTTAATTGTTTTTCTTGGCAAAATAAAAATCATGAAAGACAAAATACACACCAATATTATCAAAATAGTATTTAACTTCACTAAGCTACAGAATAATCCATCAACTAATTACTTGTTTTAATGGGAATAAAAACACATTGGAACATGATATCGACTTTTGTAACAGTGTTTGAGCAATCCATCAGGATATGATTATCAAAAAGTAAAATAAGAAAAATACCAACCTCTAAGGAAAATTCAAAATATAAAGTCTTTAATCCAATTGCAACTTCAAAAGCCAAGCACATTAAAAGATTTGATAACAACTGTAGTATTTCTGACTTGGTACAGACATTTTCTTATGAAGAAAATGGTTGGTTGCACCTGGTTTTACAATTATCTAAACCTATCACATGTATGACATTTGCATAACATTCAATTATATTGACAACTCTATGTGAACAAAACAAACGGACATCATAGGTGAAAAATTAATGTAAAAAAGGGGTACAGCAGTGAACATTGTTTTATCATCTTAATCACAATAAAAACAAACAAACATGTTAACACAAATACATGTACAGAAAGCACTTTGGGGCTCAAACAATAAACAGGAGCCGCATATTATACTGGAAGCTCTAAATTGTCAAAGGTCATGGTAGGATGTGATTAAACTTAGTACATAATATCTATTTTATAACATCATAAAACTAGAGGCTCTAAAGAGCCTGTGTCGCTCACCTTGGTCTATGTGCATATTAAACAAAGGACACAAATGGATTCATGACAAAATTGTATTTTGGTGATGGTGATGTGTTTGAAGTTCTTACTTTACTGAATGATTTTGCTTCTTACAATTATATCTATAATGAACTTTGCCCATTAGTAACAGAGAACTATATTTGGTAAAAATTTACATAAATTTACCAAATTAATGAAAATTGTTAAAAATTGACTATAAAGGGCAATAACTCCTTAAGGGGTCAATTGACCATTTAGGTCATGTTGACTTATTTGTAGATCTTACTTTGCTGAACATTATTGCTGTTTACAGTTTATCGCTATCTATAATAGTATTCAAGATAACCGAAAACGGCAAAATTTCTTTAAAAATTACCAATTGGAGGGCAGCAACCCAACAACCAGTTGTCCAATTCATCTGAAAAATTCAGGGCAGATAGATATTGACTTGATTAACAATTTAACTTCTTGTCAGATTTGCTCTAGATGCTTTGGTTTCATAGTTATAAGCCAGAAACTGCATTTTACCCCTATGTTCTATTTTTAGCCGTGGCGGCCATCTTGGTTGAATGGCCAGGTCATCGGACACATTTTTCAAACTAGATACCCCAAAGATGATTGTGGCCTAGTTGTTTCAGTGGAGATTTTGTAAAAGATTACTTAGATTTATGAAAAATGGTTAAAAATTGACTATAAAGGGCAATAACTCCTAAACGGGTCAACTGACCATTTTGGTCATGTTGACTTATTTGTAGATCTTACTTTGCTGAACATTATTGCTGTTTACAATTTATCTCTATCTATAATAATATTCAAGATAATAACAAAAAACAGCAAAATTTCCTCAAAATTACCAATTCAGGGGCAGCAACCCAACAACCGATTGACCGATTCATCTGAAAATTTCAGGGCAGATAGATCTTGACCTGATAAACATTTATATCCCCATGTCAGATTTCCTCAAAATGCTTTGATTTTTGAGTTATAAGCCAAAAACTGCATTTTACCCCTATGTTCTATTTTTAGCGGTGGCGGCCATCTTGGTTGGTTGACCAGGTCACGCCACACATATTTTAAACAAGATACCCCAAAGATGATTGTGGCCAAGTTTGAATTAATTTGGCCCAGTAGTTTCAGAGGAGAAGCTTTTTGTAAAAGATTACTTTAATTTACGAAAAATGGTTAAAAATTGACTATAAAGGGCAATAACTCCTAAACGGGTCAACTGACCATTTTGGTCATGTTGACTTATTTGTAGATCTTACTTTGCTGAACATTATTGCTGTTTACAGTTTATCTCTATCTATAATAATATTCAAGATAATAACCAAAAACAGCAAAATTTCCTCAAAATTACCAATTCAGGGGCAGCAACCCAACAACCCATTGACCGATTCATCTGAAAATTTCAGGGAAGATAGATCTTGACCTGATAAACATTTTTATCCCATGTCAGATTTCCTCAAAATGCTTTGGTTTTTGAGTTATAAGCCAAAAACTGCATTTTACCCCTATGTTCTATTTTTAGCGGTGGCGGCCATCTTGGTTGGTTGACCAGGTCACGCCACACATTTTTTAAACTAGATACCCCAAAGATGATTGTGGCCAAGTTTGAATTAATTTGGCCCAGTAGTTTCAGAGGAGAAGATTTTTGTAAAAGATTACTTTAATTTACGAAAAATGGTTAAAAATTGACTATAAAGGGCAATAACTCCTAAACGGGTCAACTGACCATTTTGGTCATGTTGACTTATTTGTAGATCTTACTTTGCTGAACATTATTGCTGTTTACAGTTTATCTCTATCTATAATAATATTCAAGATAATAACCAAAAACAGCAAAATTTCCTCAAAATTACCAATTCAGGGGCAGCAACCCAACAACCCATTGACCGATTCATCTGAAAATTTCAGGGAAGATAGATCTTGACCTGATAAACATTTTTATCCCCATGTCAGATTTCCTCAAAATGCTTTGGTTTTTGAGTTATAAGCCAAAAACTGCATTTTACCCCTATGTTCTATTTTTAGCGGTGGCGGCCATCTTGGTTGGTTGACCAGGTCACGCCACACATTTTTTAAACTAGATACCCCAAAGATGATTGTGGCCAAGTTTGAATTAATTTGGCCCAGTAGTTTCAGAGGAGAAGATTTTTGTAAAAGATTACTTTAATTTACGAAAAATGGTTAAAAATTGACTATAAAGGGCAATAACTCCTAAACGGGTCAACTGACCATTTTGGTCATGTTGACTTATTTGTAGATCTTACTTTGCTGAACATTATTGCTGTTTACAGTTTATCTCTATCTATAATAATATTCAAGATAATAACCAAAAACAGCAAAATTTCCTCAAAATTACCAATTCAGGGGCAGCAACCCAACAACCGATTGACCGATTCATCTGAAAATTTCAGGGCAGATAGATCTTGACCTGATAAACATTTTTACCCCATGTCAGATTTGCTCTAAATGCTTTGGTTTTTGAGTTATAAGCCAAAAACTGCATTTTACCCCTATGTTCTATTTTTAGCCGTGGCGGCCATCTTGGTTGGTTGACCGGGTCACGCCACACATTTTTTAAACTAGATACCCCAATGATGATTGTGGCCAAGTTTGGTTTGATTTGGCCCAGTAGTTTCAGAGGAGAAGATTTTTGTAAAAGTTAACGACGACGACGACGACGGACGACGGACGACGGACGACGGACGCCGGACGCCAAGTGATGAGAAAAGCTCACTTGGCCCTTCGGGCTAGGTGAGCTAAAAAGCAACAGTAGTATACTACTGTTTAAAAGTCATAAATCGATTGAGAAAAAACAAATCATACTCTGAATTGAATTGGTCGGACATTATAGTTACTAGTCACTAACATAATATTTTGTTTTAAATAATTAATTTTACCGATTTATTTATTTTTATACATTAATAAATTGTGTTGCAAGATTTTGATTGCATTTAGAATTCTGCAAAAAGGCATAAACAACTGATATTTTCTATGAACTACATAGTTAAGGACCATTAAGGGCTTGCGAGTTTGATAACAATACAAGTACTAAATGTACACTAATTGTTTTAAACTATTTATAATATATCAATTAACACTTTTTTCTCTCAAATAAATTATAAAAAATGCTTGCAAACATTTAATATCTTAAATAAAGGCAACAGTAGTATACCGCTGTTCAAAACTCGTAAATCTATGGACAAAAAACAAAATCGGGGTAACAAACTACAAGAGGCTGTCACAACGACAGCAAACCGGATTTATTAATATTTTTTTGTATCCTGCCAATATCATAAGAACCATAACTGATGAACGGTGAAAGTGAAAATGGTCAATATCAAATTTGACCTCCATTTTGTCATCAGTATCAACATGTTAAAATTTGAAAAGCTTAGGTTGAATGGTTCATGAGTAAATGCACAGACACAACTGGAAAAGCCATTTTTCAATCTTTCAAGAACCATAACTCCTGAACGGTAATAGTCAAAATCGTCATTATTGAACTTGACCTCCATTTTGTCATCAGTAACAACATATTAAAATTTGGGAAGCTTTGGTTGAACAATTCATGCGTTAATGCACGGACACGACTGGAAATGCCATTTTTCAATCTTTCAAGAACCATAACTCCTGAACGGTAAAAGTCAAAATCGTCATTATTGAACTTGATCTCATTTTTGTCATCAGTAACGACATATTTAAATTTGAAAAGCTTTGGTTGAACAGTTCATGAGTAAGTGCACGGACACGACTGGAAAAGCCATTTTTCAATCTTTCAAGAACCATAACTCCTGAACGGTAAAAGTCAAAATCGTCATTATTGAACTTGACCTCCTTTGTGTCATCAGTAACGACATATTTAAATTTGAAAAGCTTTGGTTGAACAGTTCATGCGTAAATGCACAGACACGACTGGAAATGCCATTTTTCAATCTTTCAAGAACCATAACTCCTGAACGGTAAAAGTCAAAATCGTCATTATTGAACTTGACCTTCATTTTGTTGTCTGTAACAACATATTAAAATTTGAAAAGCTTTGGTTGAACGGTTCATGAGTAAATGCACGGACAACATTTGGTTGCCGCCCGCCCGCCCGATTGACCGCCCGGCCGCCCGCCGTACATCCCCAAACCAATAACCGACATTTTTGTCACAAAAATCCAGTTAAAAACTGAGGGAAACGCATTAAATATAAGAGGAGAACAACGACACAACATTAAAATGTAACACACACAGAAACGGAATAAGCATTAGACAAAATCCGATGAGAATAACAAATATAACATCAAAACCAAAAACATGAATTTGGGATAGAAAAGTACCGTGACATGTCTTATAGTAATGTGAATTCACACTCAAATATAAGAGAAAACAAACGACACAACGGAAACACAACGTAAAAATGGTACACACACAGAAACGAACTATGATATAACATTGGCCATTTTCCTGACTTGGTACAGGACATTTTTAAAGAAAAAAATGATGGGTTGAACCTGGTTTTGTGACATTAACAAACAAATAGTAATATAAAAACTATTTTATAATTATTCTGCTATCAAATAGTACTAAAAGCATGCAACGATTTCTATTGATTAGACCTAAAATTATTATTATTTTTTTCAAATTTTATTTCATGACTTCCATCTATTTCATTATAATAACTAGAAATTAACTGCACTTTTGCATGTTACATCTGTGTTATATTTTGTATCTGGTTCCTGATACCAGCTGTTACATGCCCATGATATTGTGGGTAATGTTAATGACAGTGAAACTGATTAATGGAACATGATAGAATTTTTTAATATTTACAGTATGTCAAGTTTTGACCCAGTTATCATAGATTCAATCATAGTGCAACAGATTTTTCAACATTATGTATCCGTAAAATCATTAATTGAAAGCCTGGTGTGACAACGGCAAAGTAAAATTAAGCTGAAGGATAGATTCAAAAGCAACTGTGTGATTATAAGTTTATAAAAATTTCCAGTTCTACTCAAAATTAGGCAAACACATATTCCTAACCACCACATATCTAAAATCTAGTTGTCTGTACTTTATAATTTAATATCTAGTATATTAATGTACTTCTTTTCAGTAATTTCAAAAACAATTTGAATGGTTGTTCGTCATTTATTCTATGAATTTTGATTTTTTTGGTTCAAAATTATGAGTAGAAATATTTGTTTATTGTTATTGATTACAAAGGTTGTTTCAAATTATTTCTTCAGCTTAATTGTCCTTACATGTTATGAAACTAAACTTTTAAAATAGTTCTTTTTTGTGAATGGCAAAGATATTTGAAAAAAAAACAAGTGTGCAAACACTGAAATGTCTCGACTATTTTCTTAGGAATTGGTTTATATATTGAAAGTCTTAAAGATAAAGGTTTTATTACATGTATTACATACATTTAATATGTATACAGATCTATGACAATGAGGTCAAGGTCGGATAAATCCTGTTAGACAGAAAGGTTCATCTTTATAAGTATGTTATACACCAAATATGGCTGCCATATTGCTTGTGGTAATATCTTTTAACATCGACCAATGAACCATGGAAATAAGGTCAAGGTAAGGTGATACTTTCTAGACAGTAATTAACAACTTACAACTATATTGTACACAAAATATGGTTGACCTATTGCTATAAAAATTTATAAACACAGACCAAAACATAAAACTTTACACAACCATGTAAATTAGGTCAAGGTCAGATGAAACTTACTAGACTGATATGTACTCCTTATAATCACTCAATACACCACTTATAATTGACTTATAGTTTTATGTGCAAAAAAGGACGTCTTGCGCATAAAATCTTAAATCTGGAACCAGTGATGAAAATTTACTGCCTGCTTATGAATGCTTCTTTCCTGAGGGTATCAAAAGCACAGTTGTTTGTGTTACTTTGATGACATGAAATATAATATATATACGGCCGTTTCTGTAATGGTGTTTATTCCCCAATGTCCAGTCTTAACCAGATTTTCACATCATTTTATAATTTTAAGTTTTTCACGCTCTTACTATTTATAGTATCTGAAAAACTGACATATTCATGTAACTTTAACCTTGGTCACTGGTTAATGAAAGTCAGATAAACACTTACTGACACACATGTAGACGATGCATGGAAACCATATACCAAATTAAGTTAGCTTAATACTCACAATAATTGAGAATTTTACTTTACTAAAAAAATGTATTTTTTTTCTTCAAATAGTCACTGAACCATGAAAATGAGGTCAATGACAACGGCCCAATGACAGACCGAAATTTAGAAAAATAAGGTATCTGCATTGAAATCATGAAATATCATTTTAATCAATTATAGAACTCACAAGCCACTTCTATTGATGTCAACCAAAAGAGCAATATAACGTACAAATGTGAATAAATCAAAGATACTCGAATTATGTAACCAAAAGAGGCATTCCCCTTTTACTATACACATATTAAAGCTTCATAAATGTAACATTCTTCTTTGCGTTTTTGAAAAGAAGTAAAAATAGTCAATAAGATCGATGTTTTCTTTTATTTTGTTTACGAATTTGTCTTCCACCTGCTATACGGTAAAACAATGTAAGTGTTTTGAATTAGGATGCACATTTTTACTAAAGTTTATCAACCAAAGAGTAATTTATCAATTATCAAAAGCAAAAAAGGACGTCTTGCACATAAAATCTTAAATCTGGAACCAGTGATGAAAATTTACTGCCTGCTTATGAATGCTTCTTTCCTGAGGGTATCAAAAGCACAGTAGTTTGTGTTACTTTGATGACATGAAATATAATATATATACGGCCGTTTCTGTAATGGTTTTATAATAATTTTATAATTTTAAGTTTTTCACGCTCTTTACCTCGTAATTGCCTCAACATTTAAAGTATTGTTATTCAAGCATCACTGATGAGAAGAAACCAATGTTTGACGTATTAAATTATAAGCCTGATATCTTTAACGAGTTTCTACATGTTTTATTACATTCAAGTATTTTCATTCAGTGATTTAAAAAAAATTTGAGACAGTAGTTTGCCGTTGATTTAGGTGACAGACAACTCAATTATAATCCATAGGAGCATGTCTGGTCTGACATTATATTGATCACTGTTTTTGCCATCATAGTATATTTATTTGACCTACCTTAAATTCTCACTATGGCACAACTGTGAAAATTCCTCAAGAATCTGGGGCCATGACTCTGGTCTGTTGTTCAAAACTGTTATAAAAGGATGTGGTGGCAATCTGAAAAAAATGTTTCCACAATTAACTGTTCATATCTAAAACCGTTAATTAAGATTTTGATTAATTTTTCATTTTCTCTATCAGTTCAGTCTTATAAGTTGTCGTAAATGGTTTGCACTTTGCAAAGTAAAAGGTCTGGTAAAGGCATTAGTTGACACCAAATATAAAGTCCCTTGAAAATGAATGATATTGTGTTTCAAGTTTTACTGAATTGTGAAGCAATCGTTTGGATTTCATTGTATTATGTATGCCTTTAAACAATTAGAAATATGAATCTTCAATCTAAATATTTAATCAAAAGTACATTATTTGTCATCAGATCTGTTTTGTCCACAAATGCGCTTTTAATTTTAACAAGAGTGCACACGCTGAAATGTCTCGCCTCCTATACTAACCATTGATTTTATGTTGATAGTCCTAAATATAAAAATTTACTTCAAGTATACATTAAACTTAACATGTTTCAAGAAAATGAGGTCAAGGTCAAATGACACTTGCCAACTAGACATGTACACCTTACAATCATTTAATTCACCAAATATAGTTGACCTTTAATAGTATTAGAAAAACAAACCAAAACACAAAAACACTGATCAATGAACCGTGAAAATGAATTCAATGTCAAATAAAACCTGCGAGACTGACATTTACATTATAAAATATTTCCATACACAAAATGAAGTTTACCTATTGCATATAGTATTAGAAAAATAGATCAAATCTCAAATTTAACTTTGACCACTGAAGATGAGGTCGCGGTCAAGTGAAATCAGCCAGTTGGACAGGTACACCTTGCAATCATTCCATACACCAAATATAGAAGAACTATTGCTTATATTATCTGATAAATGGACTTGGCCACGAAAACTTAACCTTGTTTGCTAATCTATGAAATGAGGTCGAGGTCAAATGAAGACAGTCTGACGGGCATGAGGACATTGCAAGGTACGCACATGATAAATATACTCATAATAAGAAAGAAATAAACATTGCAAAAAAATCTAAACTTTTTATTCAAGTCGTCACAGAAACCATTAAAAAGAGGTAAAGGACAATGGATATATATATATGCCAGAAGGAAACTTCGTAACATTATGCACATATATATATATAATATACAAAGTAGAAACATCCAGGTCTTCTACCTTCTAAAACATAAAGCTTTCAAGATGTAAGCTAACGCCACCACGGCCGCCGCCGGATCGTTATTCATATGTCGAGCTGTCTGCGACATAAAGTCGCATGCTCGACAAAAACCTATGGAAATAGGCTTGATCTCTTTCAAGTTGGTTGGAAATATACACTTATGCTAATTGTAACACTAAACAAAATATGCTGACAAATCACTTTTTTCCATATAGAAATTGTTTTAGCTTTCAAATATTGTAGCAATTGCCATTACATCTTTATTTGGAATTAAAGCTTCAAATGATGGCCTTATTTTCCTTGTTTTGACCAATAAAAAAATAACAAAATCTAAAATAGTTATCAAAGGTACCAAGCTTATAATTTAATACGCGCATTTCGTCAACATAATTGATCTATTATAAAACAACCAAAGTATACTCTTATATCATCCTGCCCTTGAATTGTTTTATCTTTCTAAAGCAGGAATAAGTTTTAATAAGCAATAAATAAGTTGCAATAAACATTGCCCTTTATATTTATATTTCTTATGAAGATTTCGATGCCCGGTAACATTTTAATGACGTTTAAAAACATTGTTGCAAACGAACACGATGAACAATTTTGCAAATTTAGATAACTAGGACATAAAATAAAACAAAATAAACGTCACTTTTATAACACTTTCTTCTGGGAGACAAAATGGGAAAAATTATCTGGCTCAATGTTACGGTCTTTCTTTAAATAAATATTCATCATACTTGTTCGTGTTTGGCTTCACTTTTTTTAATTTTATATCATTTTGGCTTCGGGCATCACTGAAGAGCCATGCATTGTCAAAATGTTCATCTGGTGCAGTAAAATAGCAAAATTGTATCTCATAAAAATCAAATATGATAGTTTCCTGTGTTCACAGCACTTGTTTCTAGAATAACCTCTTTCAAGTATCCTTTAGCCCAAAAGTTTGATACACGTCCGAATAAAAACTAAAAGGGCCTAAATAATTAGACAAAATCATCCCGTGTCAACATTTTCTTAGAAATATTACTTGTTAAGATACTTGCATCAATAATCAATCAGTTCGTATATAGTCCTGCTAAAATGTGAATTTTAAAATCAACTTGTTACATGTAACAGCAGTATAGGATTTCCCTATACTATCTTGAATTATGACTGACCATTCAAAGACGCATGGTGCTTTCAAGGTTAGCGTCAAACAAATTTCCCACGGGTAAGAAATGTTAGAGGTTATAACTGGAAAATAAAAGCAATAAACATGGATTCTGTCACTTCCAGAAGAAATATGGAGACATTAGTTTATCCAATCATGTAGGCATTCTATTTTTATTCTTTAAAGATATGAGGAGTGTTCTATTTATATAAAGGAAGAAAACAAACATGAAAACATCTTCTTTTTGTATATGAAGTCTTCACGTACTATAACCTTACTAGAAACAGCAAGCTCTCTTCATAATAAGAGATAGATACATAATCACATAGCTTTAACCTTGATCACTGATCCATGAAACGAGGTTGAGGTTAGAGGGACCATGTCTGGTGAATATGTATACATTGCAAGAAACCAAAATACCTAATATAGGGATCATATTTCTCATCATAAGTGAGAAATCCACATGACAAAAAAAAAACAATTGCTGAACCATTAAAATGAGGTCATGGACAATGTACACATGACAGACCAAAACCGTAACATAAGGTATCTGCATGCAAAATATGGAACATCCAGGTTTTCTACATTCAAATATTTGAAAATCCAAAACTATTATAAAGAGACCAAAAACGACCTAACATGTAGCTAAATCAGAACAAGGAACACCTTTGAAACGATTCATACCTATTCTTTTGAAAATTTGGAGACACATCATAATTGAAAAACTGAGTTTAAAAATCTGACAACACATAGAGAATATAAATACCTCTACATAAGAAAATGGCTGTACTAAGTCAGGAATATGACAGTTGTTATCCATTCTGTTGATGTGTTTGGGCATTTGATTTTTCTGTTGAATTACAGACTCTCTGTTTTGAATTTTTCTCGGAGTTTGTTAATTTACTTTTTAAGATATAGTTGATTGTGAGTTGCAAAACAAAACCCGTTCATTTTGACTGACAAATAACATTAAAATTTAGAAGAACGATATACCAATATTTCTTAAATTAGAAGAACTGTCAGACAAAAGTTTAAAAAGTGAGTAACGTAATAACTATCTAGTTGCTGCTATGGTTAATAATAGAAATTCCTATATGGCATAAAAGAAAAAAGTGAGGTTACCAAAGACCAAAACAAAACGTTTTCATTGCAATTTGTAAATGAGTGATCACAAAATAAGAATTTTGTCCAATACATTATTAATTTGAATGAAAAGCATGAACAATCCTGCATCAAATGTCGACTCCAGGTAATTATGTTTGCAGTAAAATGTCATACTTATGTAATGCATTTTCATTATTGTTCAATCGAAGACAATATTTCTAATAGTATTGTCAAATCAAAATGTGCATATGCACTTGTTCAAAAATCTGTAATATAGTGATGCAGGAAGCAACGACGTCGAAAATTCATATTTAAATTGAGATGTATCTGTACACGATTACTTTAAAAGTCAGTGAGTAAGACATTACATTTTAGTAATATTTAGTGAGTAAATATTGTATATATATATGCCTCTGGCCTTTGTTAGTCTTGTATTATTTTTATTTTAGTTTTTTTGTGTACAATTTGGAAATTAGTATGGCGTTCGTTATCACTGAACTAGTATATATTTGTTTAGGGGCCAGCTGAAGGACGCCTCCGGGTGTGGGAATTTCTCGCTACATTGAAGACCTGTTGGTGACCTTCTGCTGTCGTTTTTTTCTATGGTCGAGTTGTTGTCTTTTTGGCACATTCCCCATTTCCATTCTCAATTTTAGTGTAAAAATATTAAAAACAATCAAAAGAAAAGATTTTTGTTCCGAAAAATTATGACTGATTATTCTGAAGAGAAAATGTCTTAGATTAGCATCGAAGATGATTTCCCTGGTGTAGAAAATATGGGTCGCTAAGAACAGAACAATTAAATCAAGAAACTATGATTATTTTATTACTATAGATATGTAGTTTGAGACATTGACAAAGAGGGAAGTATTCTATCTTTTCTTCTTCAAACGAATTAGAATCTCTCCTTTGAAAGATGAGTTTCTGATAAGTCCTTCACAGAAGAAAACAATGAAGTCGCCTGTCACCATAAAGACCAAGGTTGCTTACAAAGAAAATACAAAAAGCATGAATATATTGTTACAGTACAATAGATTACGACGCCTCGCGCGTGCACAAATTATCTCTTTGGATATATCTAGTATGCTAACGCGGTGACAACTGCATACCAAATATCATTGAGTTGAAATTGGTAGTTCCAATTAAACCCACATAACACAACTAGAAAAAGAAAACCGACACCAGAACACAAAACAAAAGGTAATGTGAATAGCATAATTCGTTTTAAGGTGCAAATCAAATACAACTGCAAATGTTTTCCACACGAAATAATACTCCGGTCAACAATGCTATGATAAAGATTTGTAATCAATGTATTAATTCAAATCTAATGTTAATTCTTTTGAAGTCTCTGACAAGTAACATCGATGGATCCTGTTCTCGTCGTTTCTAATCATCCGACTGATTACTATCAGGCCTAGCTTTATAAAAGTGAGCCGAATGATACCAAAGGGACATTCAAAATCACTATGTCAGTCAACCACAAGATGACAATATCATGGGAAAACAAGAATGTGTCCATAGCCCGTATGCCCCACTCGCACTATCATTTCGATGTTCAGTGGACCGTGAAATTGGAGTCAAAACTTTAATTTGGCATTCAAATTAAAAAGATCATATCATAGGGAACATGTGTACTAAGTTTCAAGTTGATTGGACTTCAACTACTTCAAAAACTACCTTGACCAAAAACTTTAACCTGAACTTCACACTATTATCTTCTATGTTCAGTGGACCGTGAAATTGGGGTCAAAACCCTAATTTGGCATTAAAATTAGAAAGATCATATCATGGGGAACATGTGTACTAAGTTTAAAGTTGATTGGACCGCAACTTCATCAAACACTACCTTGACCAAAAACTTAACTTGAAGCGGGACGAACGGACGAACGGACGCACAGACCAGAAAACATAATGCCCCTCTACTATCGTAGGTGGGGCATAAATAAACCGAGCCAAAAACAATTAACAGTATGGAAAACATATATAAAAACCAAATAAACAATGACTGAAAGAGGAATACCACAAAAATGTTTTTAAAAAAATAACAGTTGAAGATTTTATTCGTCAAAATGACCAATGTACATGTAACTAAGATATTCATCAATAAAACTTTGTTTAAAGTAGATTTAACTGGAACGTCTGTTCTGTTTTAAAACCAAGTTTAATCCATCATTTTCTACATAAGAAATATCTGTACCAAGTCAATAATACGACAGTTGTTATCCATTCGTTTGATGTGTTTGAATTATTGATTTTGCCATTTACTTAGGGACTTTCCGTCAACAATTTTACTCGGAGTCCGGTAATTTTGTCATTTTATTTTTTATATGATTTCTCATTTTGCCTTGTTTCGTTTGCTATTGATTATTTCAATGCTTGCTTGTATTTCAGTCAAACCTAACTAGCACAAAACATATTTAGAATATTTATTATTTGTTGTATAAATACTATGGTTTAAGTTATTCAAATCCATGTCAACATCGTTATCAAGTTAAGATGTTATCAGTTTAAATTCATTTAAAAAAGATCATCAAAATTAAACAACGACTATTGGTTTATTGTTCATTACAAATATCATAACATACATTGTAACTTCATAAATTTTGTGTTAACTATAGAAATCTCTTTTTATGGATACAATTTTAATATATTCCCAATTCAATTCATACAAATGTGTTAGAAATATATCATATAAATATTATATAAATATTTGAAACATTATTAAATATACTATATTACAAATTATATTTAACTTTTATAAAAACTAGAACACACCCGTGATATCGCGGGTCCGTGACTGAATTAAAGTATATAACTATGCGCAAGCATTATTTTAGTATTAGTATTGTCATCTGATAAAGTCATGCCGATTATAAGATACACAATTTTCTCTGCTTTCAAATCTTTCTGTTTGAACCCGTCGAACTGGAACTTATCAATTATTGGTAATATTAATTATTTGGAAAACAAAAGGTCCTGGAATGGAGTATTTTTTAATCAACAGCATTGTCATATATTAGTTATAAATAAAGTTGAATTCTTCATGCCCGCTAACAAATTGAAAACTGTACCTATATATATAATACGCCTTATTTTTAGTCCAGATTTTTAGTATTCGTATTGTTATCTTAGAAAGTCTTACTGATTAAAATACTACATTAGGTAACAATTCGACAATGCAGTAGTGTCAACCCTGTGATTATGACCCGTGTATATAGCATATTAATCCTGAATACACCGTTTGTTGGTGCGCCTGTCAGATGCGGAATGTACAGATAAGGTAATAGGTAACAGGTGAATATACTATTGGTATCGGTATCGGACTCGACCCGGAACTTCTTAATTATTGGCAATATTAATTACGTGGAAAACAAAAGGGCCTGGAGTGGTGTAATTTTTAATCTACACCTTAGTACTATATTAGTTATATATAAAGTTGAATTCTTTGATTCGTCGTTTATACGTGATGACGGCTGACAAATTGGACCTCGTAATTTTAGTATTATAGATATACGCAATAACGACAAAGCTGAAGGTATTCGCCGAGATCATTGAAATGTTATGGTAAGTTACCACCAGAAGATATTGTTTACCTACATTATTGACAATATTTTACAAAATTTAAGACTTTTATTGTATTAAATAGTAATCTCCTCAGTGAAATTTGTTTGTAAAACTTTATCCAAAGCATTATTTTGCTATAAGTGAGGATGCAAAATATACTTTTCAATAAATATCCAAATCTGAATCAACGTTATCAAACACAAGTTGTGTGTACTTTCTTTAACTGTTATATAAAAATGTCAAAGTATATTATTTTTATAATAAAACATCAGTTTTAGAAACCATATCATTATACTGTATTAAAAACGTTCTTAAATAATATATGTAACATTTTCATGACTTTTTACAAAAAATTTAATGAAAATCACTGCAATAAATGCCACAAACTTTACATTATTGTGACATTTTAACACGATATCATCCTGTTATATCTCATAACATTCAGTATTTTTATGTTGCATAAATGGTGCGTGGGAAAGATATTTTCCACATGACTTTTCTTAAGCATAAGGATTCATTGAATGTTTTTACCCAACAAAAGAATTTGAACTAGTTTTGATTTACAAATAAATGTTGTTTTTTTTTAAATTCATTAAAACTTTTATTTTTTTCTCGTTCGTTTTTTTTTTTTTTTTTTTTTTTTAAATAAAACACATATGACCGAGAAAATTTTCTGACACATTTTCCAAAGATTAGTTAATCCTCTAAAAACTAAGGTTTAGTTTACTACACAACATGTTTTTGTTCCATTTAATGATACCACGAGTTACAAAACAAATAATGGTTCATTTCGTGACAAAACAATTACAGCCTTTAACATGCGAACTACTCATATAAACAAATTTATTGATATGTTTGTAAAAATATTAAATGCATCAAATTAGTTTTCCTATCAATATGAACTTATTTGGCTTTACATAATCAGTGTGTTATTGCATGATCCTTTTACTTTTTTTTGCTCATTTCTAGAAAGCAAACAGACACGACCCAGAAAATGTTCTGACAAATTTTCTACATTTAGGTTAATGTTCGTAAAACGTGAGGTTTATATCATGTACCAGCATGTGTTTGTTCCATTCAATGAAACCATGAGTAAACGAACTCGTTTCGTGGTGACAAAATAATTGCAGCCTATATACTACTAACTAATAATATAAACACAGATATTGGTTTGTTTTCACGTCATTGCAAACCATTTTCGGTAAACAATATATGAACTTTTGAAATTAACAAAATATCATATTTTCTTCTAAATAAATTGAAACTAAAAAAAATCGTATGAAGATTAAAAGATCGTGACATCTGAAAGTAGTAAACAAGTGGTTAATTAACTCTCATTATATATACCAGGATAAAAATACTGTACGCCGACACATTTCGTCATCTGTAATGCTCGAATAAAACATTGGTTGATTGGTGTTTGCTTTACGCCGCATGAGCGCAAAAAGCTATATCGCGGTGATCGAATAAAGTACGATGTTGAAGAGCATTTAGAACCTAAATCCCGTAAGGTTTTGTCAAATAAAAACCCAAGCACTGTAAACAAGAAAAAAACAAGTGAAACTGCGAGCTACTGCTCACTGATGATACCCCCGCCGCAAGTGGATAATATTAATAGTGTAAAAATATGCAAGTGTTCGGTAAACAGGAAGTTGTCGAGTGATGAATCTGAAAACACATCACACGGTATAGCTGACTTATAAAAATCCTGAAACCAAATTTCAGAAATCCTTGTATTGTAGTTCCTGAGAAAAATGTGACGAAAATTTTTAACTTAGTTATCATGTGTAAAATCATACAAGTGTTCGGTAAACAGGAAGTAGTCGAGTGATGAATCTGAAAACGCATCACACGGTATAGCTGACTTATATAAATCCTGAAACCAAATTTCAGAAATCCTTGTATTGTAGTTCCTGAGAAAAATGTGACGAAAATTTTCAACTTGGCTATCATGTGTAAAATCATACAAGTGTTCGGTAAACAGGAAGTTGTCGATTGATGAATCTGAAAACGTATCACACGGTATAGCTGACTTGTATAAATCCTGAAACCAAATTTCAGAAATCCTTGTATTGTAGTTCCTGAGAAAAATGTGACGAAAATTTTCAACTTGGCTATCATGTGAAAAATCAGACAAGTGTTCGGTAAACAGGAAGTTGTCAAGTGATGAATCTGAAAACGCATCACACGGTATGGCTGACATAATATAATGTTGATACCAAATTACAGAAAGGGTGGATGTGTAGTTCCTGAGAAAAATGTGACGAAAGTTTCATGGGACGGACTGACTGACTGACGGACGGACGGACTGACGGACAGACTGACAGACAGAGGTAAAACAGTATACCCCCCTTTATTTAAAGCGGGGGTATAAAAATAGGAATCTCAACTGAACCATAAAAATAAAAATATATGTGAAGCAACGCTGCAGGAATATGGACCATTATAAACTGATTATGAATTGTATCCACAAATCAAATTACACCAAAATATCATGACATGATAGTAAAGCAAATGATCAGACCAAGGTTTATTTTATATGTTTTACACTGATAATATCTATAGGATTAGTTTGTTGCGTGTTAGTATCTTAATGCAATTACCCCATATTTTTGGTGGGGTTCGTGTTGCTTAGTCTTTTGTTTTATAGCTAGCTAAACCTCTCACTTGTATGACAGTCGCATCAAATTCCATTATGTTGACAACGATATGAACACAATTTTTGTAAAGCAAACAAACAAAATAGGTTAAAGTTTCAAAAATTGGGCAAAAGTGCAAAATTTAGATACAGTTGCAAGAAAACTATTAATAAAAGAGGTGATACCAATTATTCATTATGTATGTGTATGGCAGTGGGAAACAGGATTGCACTATGAAACAACATTGAGTTGTTATGTTACTGGTGTAGCTATGACAATTGTGTCAAAAATAAAATCTTTATTTAATGATGAGGATATTGTCCAAAACTGCAGATCCAAGTCAACCCCCGAAGCAACAAGTGTTTTATTTTACTAAAAACTAGTTCTAAATGGATATGATATGAACATTTACAAAAAAAGAGACGAATGCAATTAAACTAGTATCTTGCAATGTTAGACACTTCACAGCTAACCTTAGAAAATTTCTTAACCCATGAAACACAATCTTCATTTAATAATGCTATGTTTTGCCTTATTTTCTGTGGTCTCTCCATTTGACATTTTACCAGATAGAAACCGACACATGTCATTATGTTGCATGTCTCATCAAATTAAACCTGAGAAATAACATTGTCTTTATGAGGGTTTGGATGGGGTAAAATGATTAAAGAATAATGCCCTTAAAAAATGAAGATTAGAGAATAACGGGCAAAACAATGAAGATTAGAGAAAAAATGGGTTAATTTTTTGAAGATTAGAGAAAAAAGGGGTTACTTTTTTAAAGATTAGAGAAAAAAGGGGTGAAAAATAAATGTTTACAGAATAACAGACCCCCACATCCAGACCCTCCTTTAACATTTCCACAGTACATCATCAATCCATTTGTTTCTGAAAGTGTCAAGTTGATTACTAAGTAGGACAACTGAAGTAGGACGACTGTCTTAAACATAATATCAACTAATCGTTATTCAAATGTCATTTTGCAAAGCATGTAAAATTCGTAAAGATCACATAAAACATTAACGATCAACGTATGTGACGCTTTTGGAGAATTTCAAAATAAGAAATATATCTCCCTCGCGATTCTTAGCCGTGACACTGAGTTCTTTGTCCGTCCTTATATTTACCATTGGTACTTATGTATTCTATAACCTCTTCATCAGTGTTAGACTCTCAAATATATTACCTCGTGCATCACCGAAGAGACATTGCTTCTCGAAATGCACATTCGGTGCAGTAAAATTGTTACCGTTAATGTTTATTCAATTAATAAGTCAGAAACAATTTATTATATGCGCATAGTTGAGCGTCCAGATGCTTGTCCAACTTATATTTATCAGTAATTGGTAATGCACTTAGAACGAGTGACTGATTTAAAAAAACAAAATTATAGAACAAACAACACAACTCAACAAGTTTTATAAAGAACGTGATTTACATGTATGTGAAAGACAATAAAAATTCTTGATGTTGATGCCCCAAGTCAAGAGCCTGTTATTCCTTTATTGTTGTTGGTAGCCGTCTTTAATGAGTGTTTTTTGCTAAATGATTTGTTATAAATCATGGTTTTATCGATTTAAAGAATGCTTAATGTTACAATAACGATTTATTCTTATACAGAATTACTTAGCTCTTTAACGAGAAACACCAAATAACAAATCTGAAATTAGTTTACGGTTATTCGTGTTAAGTTATCAACAAAAAGTTATCAACAAACAATGCAAATAAATATGTACAGTCTGTACCATATTGAAAATTATTGTAAAAACACTGCTGAACATTAATTCATATCAGACGTTTGTTACTACCCTTTTGATTGTTATAGCTGTTATAAAAATATCAATTGAACCAGTGTACGGTCCGTCTAGTAGCCATTGATTTGGTATTGTCATGACTGAATTGAAACATGTACAATTCTTTTGTTAATTTAAAGATTCTAAAAAATGTGACGATGTTCAAACTAAGGTTACGATATCTTGAACATGACATGCCAACTCTAGTAAAAGTGTTTATTGCACTTGAAGATGTCTTCATTCTAACTCTTTATACAAAAATACGAGATTACCGAATAAATGTGGCAAATTTCTACATGGTCCCGTGGTAAATTATGATACAAGAAATAATCGAAACCATTTCCTCTTCAAAAAATTGTGATCAGGCGTCCTGTTGGTGAACAGATTAATGTTAACGGTAATTAATAATTCCTTTCAAATTTTCATAAAATAAGGTGCACAACCAGAACTTAATGTTATATCCCACTCAAATAATCTCGAGGTAACAAAGAACAATTACCAGAAAGGAATCAGAGACTGACGACCATTTAATTTTCCTTTAAAAAATATCCTGATCACCAATAACAATGAGAAACAATAAGATTGTGGTGAAGCATATGTCAAAAAAATATTTTAAATCAAGATTGTCCTCCAAACATTAGTGTTAATTTTTGAGAATTTTTTTTATCTGAATGATAGTGTCGATTTTTTTTTCTGACCTTGAAAAAACCCCATATCTAATCAAAATGAGGACTTTATCCTTAAATTAAGAATGATACCATTTATTTACAATACTTTGGATATACATACCAATACAAAACAATAATTGAAAACTGAAGTAAATTATTAAGAGAATAAAACGCCATTCATACCTAGCACCACACTGCTGTCAGAAATTTGTCATTATGCCCCTAACAATTGAAAATGATATTGAAAAAGCACCCTTTATGATGATTCTTCAATTGTAGGAACGGCCAGAAAAGTAGTTTTAAATGCCACTTTAGTAATCACCATTGACTTGAGACTAGAGTAAACAATTGAAGTTCAATAAATCAGGGAAATTAGAACCAAGTTAACCAAAATATGAAATTAAACGCTGCGATTTCAATAGGTACATAAACGATTATATAACTTAAAAACCATGACATGTAATCAAAATTTTAGCATAGATATTTATGATGCCCACACGAGTATACTAGTGCAAAGCAATAGTATAATATTTTTTCGTTCCATTCAATACACATGTGTTCGGCAAGAAAGGTCACATCAACAACTAAATATATATTCTTTAGAAAACTGGAATCTGGTCAGGTAGAGAGCAACAACTTCGATCAAAATCAAATAACTATATTTTACGAAAACCAGGAAGGCCTATTAAATGAAATGTTTAAAATGAAATAATACTTAATTGACTGAAACATTACGTAAATTTCATTGATCAACATTTCGTTTTGAAAAATAAAATTAATAACCAAGCTAGTTTTCAGCAAAACAGTTATATGATGTGCGCGACTTCATTTAATAAACACCGAATAAAGCATTTGATTTTGTTCCTAAGTGATTGCAAAATTGAAACAGTATCAAAAAAATTAGCAATGCTTAAAAACAATTTTAACCACCGACCTAAATGTTGAACCTACCGACACCAATATAATGTTGAATCATAATGTCTCGATTTTATGCAAAACTTTTATTCTATCATATTCCTCGTGTGATAAATCAGTTTTCTTACGTGTTTTCAAACCATTTTCGTGGTAAAGTTCGGAATACTAAACGGGTTATGGCAAGTCTAAATGCGTTTAAATACGATTTGCTTAGTTTTTTCTGAATCAATCATTTAATCATATAAAAGAGGGACGAAAGATACCAGAGGGACAGTCAAACTCATAAATAGAAAATAAACTGGCAACGCCTGGCTATAAATGAGAGAAGACAAAATGACAAAAAATAGAACACATGACACAACATAGAAAACTAACGTATAAGCAACACGAACCCCACCAAAAACTAGGTGCTCCGGAAGGGTAAACAGATCCTGCTCCACACGTGGCACCCGTCGTGTTGCTTATGTTATAACAAATCCTGTAAATAATCTAATTCGGTAGGTTACATTCATGAAAAGGAAGGGAATTGTAGTTACGACGTAAGGAAAATATCCGATATCCGATATCATTTATGAAACGGTTATTCCATACCGGTCAACCAACTCGTGATGGCGTTCGTAAAATTTACGAAGGGATAATTTCAACTTCACCTTTTGGAACTCTTGGTTTTATAGCTTCCTTGTGAGCAGCAACCCTCTATCAAGAACATCATGATAGGAAATGCAAGCACGGGAATATCGCATCAATTGGGAGATATGTACCCCGTTTGCAGGTGTTGCTGGAATGTTGCTACTTAAAAATGGACAGTTCACAATTGGAAAGCTGAAATAATCTCTTTTGTCGTAGAGTTTTGTTTTCAACCGACCCTCATTGTCAATTTCTAGATGTAAGTCAAGATATGAGACCGACTTAACTGTATCTGTTGTATCCTTTGTCTCTAGTTCGATGGGATAGATGCATTCAATATAGTCACCAAATTTTGAATTATTTAGTGAAAGAACGTCATCTATATAACTGATGATATATATGACAATGCAAATTGACCTCTGACGGCCGGTAGAAGGATATCTTGACGTAGAGATCCGTTTTGGCATTCTGAAGCAAGGTTTATAAACAATCATATTTTTAAATCAATAACAATTTAAATCATTCTCTCATATCCTCTTAAAAAAATCAATTTCCTCAGAATAAACCAAAACATTTCCTCAGAATAAACCAAAACAAAAGAGGGACGCAAGATACCAAAGGGACAGTCAAACTCATTAATCTAAAACAAACTGACAACGCCATGGCTAAAAATGAAAAAGTCAAACAAACAACAGCACACACGACACAACATAGAAAACGAAAGAATAAACAACACGAACCCCACCAAAAAACTAGGGGTGATCTCAGGTGCTCCGGAAGGGTAAGTGCATTTTTTTTATTTACTCCTTTGTAACCTTACTCAGTTCAAGCTGGAGTTTCTGATCGATTGATAAATAAGAAATTATAAGTTTAATTTATCTTCCAATAACTGTTATTTCATGTACGTTTTTCAAATGTACAATTTCCATCTAGGAACTCCCTCTTTCTCTGTAAGAAAAATCGAATCGGATATTTGGAATGTTAAACAATCCTCGATGTGTTATAAAATGGATTTAAACATTACATTGATTGATCCATACAGACCTCAAACGACAGTGAAACTGATATAAATTGCAAGGGGTGATCTAATGAAGATTTATTTGAACGTAAGAGCTCCAAACAATCAGATAAACGACTTAAAGCTCAATAGTTACTGAAATTTGCGTCAAAATACCTGAGTAATGGGCGGGAAACAGTGGGAGAAGGATTTCTGCATGGTTGAAGAAATAATATTACACTCCTTGTATACTGCTGTCATACATAGAACCAAAATATGTATGATAGTGATTGATGCTATAGGCATCTTGGACAAAAATGAATTTTCATTTGGTCTTAACAAAATTCAAAAAAGAGTTGATGTTTAATACTATTGATGATAAAATGACGTGTTATGTATTGTCAAAAGATTTCCAGAAAAAAAAAGATATATAGGGTCTATAGAACTTTAAACCCAAGGACTCGGAAAGATCAGTTAGGAAATAACTAAGGTTTACACTAATTCTAAATCTTACAGAATATATTCAATACACCCGCATTTAAAATCTAATTCAAAGTTCTGGTAATGTTTTACCTTCAATCAGCTATTTAACAATATATATTTCTGCGTGGTGTTACTGAGGTAGGTGTCAAACAACCTATTACTGGACACAAAACAGTGGTGCTAGGTTGGAAATCTATAAGTTGGGTTCTTAAATATGATAGAACTCTTATAGTCGATATCTAAAAGAAACTGCATTGCCAAACGAAGGCTTTTGTTGGTTTCGAATTGTTCATGCGAGAGAGGAGTGTTCAGTGGAAACATAATTCACGCAAAAGACATCGGTTCAAATAACAAGCAAAAACTGTCATCAAATACATTTCTATTTACTCTTCTTTATACTGGGGGATGAAACAATTTGTATTCAATTACAATCAAATGCCGTGTCTTATATAACAAGTTTCTAAACTAATAAACTTAGTTGACATGTTCCTTTTTATAGCATAAATGTCGTTAATTCTGTTTGCTGTGTGGCTATGATAAGAATTATATAATTTCTATCACTGTCATAACCAAATACCTACCACTAGGGAAAAAATAGATAATCTTTATTAACTAATATTACATATTTCCTTGTAGATCATATAGATTCGAAGGATGAATGAAATGCTTATACAAAGCTCTTTTATACAACCGTCGGCGAGAACAACGGCGGACGGCATCGCTGTACTAAAGAAAGCTATTCTTAAACTAAGAATTGTTAGGCAATTTGTCTAGCGCTGGACACTGCGCAAGCGAAATTGTCACCATGTCACATAAGCATTGGGTCAAATCTTTCAGTTAGAAAGACAAAAAATCCCCATACAAATTTACATATCTATTAATCTGCTAAATAAACGTAGCATACAATCCATAAAAAGTATAGTCCTTCGAGCAAAATAACATTACCTACTTAATGAAACATTGCTAAAATGCAAACTAATGAAACTTTTATCATCATTGTGGTGCTCCTGATTACATTATTCGTGTTTTTTTCTTTTTAATTAGATATAGGAAGATGTGATATGAGTGCCAATGAGACAACTCTCCATCCAAATAACAATTTATAAAAGTAAACCATTATAGGTCAAGGTACGGTCTTCCACACAGAGCGTTGGCTTACAACGAACTGCAAGCTATAAAGGGCCCCAAAACATTACTAGTGTAAAACCATTCAAACGGGAAAACCAACGGTTTAATCTAAATTAAAAAAAAACGAGAACCAACCGAGAAACACTTATGAACCACATCATCAAACGACAACTACTGAACATCAGATTACAATGATGCTGGTGATATATAATAGTGATCAAGTTCATTTATCCTACTTGTTTCAATCACAAGGTCGATAAGAAAAGTAACGATATCTTATGAAATTAAAATATTAAAGAATTGAAATGATGCATGTGTACCTTAAAGATACAAATTTGATACACTGACATAAATTTCGGACAATAAATGTTAGTTTTCAGTTGAAAGGTAAAATATATGCTATTGATTTTAACTACATTGATTATCATAAAACTTATTCCCAATCCTATTCTCAAAATAAAAGTTATTATTATCGTTACTAGTACGTTATATAATTTGGATGCGACCAAATGTTTAAGAATCATAAAATATATACATATTTGTTTTCTCTCTAAACTTTCGACTGAAGGAACCTGGTGTGAAATAATAGAAAACAAGAACATTTTCTTTTGTTTTCATGTTGTTTCTTCTTCTTTAATATTTACCATCTCATCAATCCCACCATAAGGACATTGATGGAAAGTAATCAAGATATCGGACGTTAAAATTACTGTAATTCTAATCAACCTAGTGCAATACATCACAGGGTTAAACAAATAAAAGGAAATTAAACACCTTGTGTCTTATTAGCTTGATTCCAAGGACACTTTTAGACAGTGAAATCATTATTTCACACATGGATGAGACAGTTGCCAATCGGAGTTATGTTGTGTTGTTGTTAAACAAACAGGTGTCATTGTTAAATTTCTGTAGATAAAACAATAACTTTAAATATATTTGCATAAATGGAAATTGTTGTGCACATTTGGGGCCTCTTCGTTTTTGAATTTTCCACAGAGTTTTTTTCTTTTTTTTGTTTATTTTACTTTTTATAAAATAGACAGGATGAAAACAAACATTTTATTGTTAATATTTTGTTTCATTGATCAAAAGACGTTTAAGGACAAATATTTCATGGACAAAACCTACGTCATATACGTATTACACATTGTGATAACACAATTACGAATTGTTTTCCCTCAAAAACATAAAATAATACGCAGTTAGTTTGTATATTAACAACTAAATAGGATTTAAACCGGAACAGTCTCAACATAAACATTGACCGTAGGCATATCATATATTGGTAGACGGGTAATTAGGTGTCTCGCAAAATTAGAAAGGAAATCATACAAATACAAAACTCACATTTCATAGGCAATTCAATTAGTTCAATCTGTTACACTATTCTTTCAAATTAAAAAATAAACAACAACTTACTACATCACGTAAATGATTTGTACTATAAGTAACCGATCCCATCTGTGTGACATGGAAAATATTTCACTGTCATTTACTTCTGTAAAACTGATATTTGAAATGTCAAAAGTGCATTTTTCACTGACGCCTATTAACTTAAAGACAAGTCTTTCGTAAAATAAGAAAGATTTATATTTCTAACAAGTATATCAAATAGTACATTATGCTTGAAGCATACAGTTTATAAATGCACTAAATTAAATTTGCTTAACATTAATTTTTTCTAATCGACAGATTTCGCTACAGCTTTCGCTAAAATACAGACTTTTAATGCTGCTGAGACAAGAATACGATACTCAAGGGTAACAATAAAACAGTCAAAATTGGAAAGACAACTTCATTGAAGACCAACGGGAAAAAAGGAATTGAAACCTACAGAACGTTAATCATTTCACATAAAAGTGCATTTAAATAACATCGCAAACATTTACCTGGAAGTGATTCTGAAAAGTTTACAGTTGTTGTTCAACTAACATAACATGTGATTGAATGATATTAGACATGATATTAGGTTGTATCATTTCAGTTAACATTTCTTTTCCAGAATATCTTTTATACATGATTCGTCAAAAGATCATGAGTTTCCAAAAATTCCACTTTGTATGGGTCGAGTTACTCAATCTTCCTTTTGTTTTTAATTGTTTTTGGTTCTGTCGTTTCCTGCTGGCCGTTACATCGAATGTCTTTTACTTTATCATATGTGTTGCTTACTTCTTGGTATATTCTTACTATTTTTAATACTTAGGCGATATCAATATTTTAAAATAAACTAGAAAACACCCGCGATACCGCGGATCCGTCGCTGAATTAAAGAACCTACGCCTTATTTCAAGCCTGAATTTTAAGTATTCGTATTGTCATCTGATAAAGTCGCGCTGATTAAAAAGTCCATAGTTTTCCCTGCTTTAAACATCTTTCTGTTTTAACCCGTCCTTGTTTTCTTACTTCAACCGGAAAATTCATGTGAAATGATTGATTAGTAATACTTATCCATGTATCATGACACATTTCATAACCTCGTAATTCTAGTATTATAGATTTGGCGGGCAGTTCGTCGACTGAGCATGCGCCAAAGAATATAAGACACGGATCGATAAAAGTCTCCTAATTTTGGATTTTTTCTCAAAACTTGGCGTTTTCTGCTGGAAAAAGATTGTTTCAAAGACAAATTTAGGAAGTAAAAACACTTCATTTATGTCATTACACAAATACATCGTTTACACTTTTGTGCTGACATGAACTATCATTGATATGGTTATATTTATAAATTTACTGTTTACAAAATTTTGAATTTTTTGAAGTACTAAGGCTTTTTCTACCTCAGGCATATATCACCTTAGATGTATTTGGCAAAACTTTCAGGAATTTTGGTCCTCAATGCTCTTTAACTTCGTACTTTATTTGGCCTTTTTAACTTTTTTGGATTCGAGCGTCACTGATGAGTCTTTTGTAGACGAAACGCGCGTCTGGCGTATATACAAACTTTAGTCCTGATATCTATGATGAGTTTATTTACAACCACTGGGTCGATGCCACTGCTGGTGAAGATTTATTTCCTCCGAGGGTATCACAAGGCCAGTAGTCAGCACTTTTGTGCTGACATGAATTATCATTTGGTTATATTTATAAATTAACTGTTTACAGAATTTAGAATTTTTTGAAATACTAAGGCTTTTCTACCTCAGGCATAGACAACCTTAGCTGAATTTGGCAAAACTTTTAGGAATTTTGGTCCCCAATGCTCTTCAACATCGTACTCTATTTGGCCTTTTTAACTTTTTTGGATTCGAGCGTCACTGATAAGTCTTTTGTAGACGAAACGCGCGTCTGGCGTATATATAAAATTTAGTCCTGGTATCTATGATGAGTTTAATTCAGACGAAATACGGCTCAATGAAATTGGTCTTTTCCTTTAGTAGTATACATATCAATGTCATCAAAGCGACGAAAGGGGCAAGAGTAAATAAATTCTTTGATAATGTTGCAAAATTGCTAAAACCTATGTTTTAATAATAGTATATATTATTTATCTAAGTATTAACTTAGTTCATTGGAGCAAACGAACTAATTTTAAATAATAAACACCTGTCTGGATGCTTATAAAATCAAGCTTATCGAGTAGAATTTCATGGAAATACAAGTCTGAGATATCAAGGTCAAGTATTCTGATTATTTAGCGAATTTGTACACACACAACAGAAAAGTACTAGAAAACGAAAAATAGATTATCTGCATGATTTTCACGTATTTGACGCGACATAAACCCGCTATATTAATAAACTTCTAATGTACTTTTTGGGGATTGGTCGATTTACCCTTATATGTAAAAGTACATTAGACATAAAGATATTAATCAAATTACTTTTCCTAAATCTGGCAATTTCTCACTTCATCATGAAAGCCATTAAAATTTCATTAATAGAAAACTACTAACATTTTGGTTTTTTCATATCTTAAAGTGTCCACTGTACAATTTGAGATAACATATATTTGATCCATCAATGTTGTATTCGCGTTATAATACTGCAAATCCTTTATCCAATTGTCTCGTTTTAATTGTATGAAGATCACGTTGTGTCCAGCACAAAAATGCACTTTTAGTCCTTGTATTTAAATATTTCCTTAACTTGTTGGGAGAAAACTTGATGGAACATATAATCAGTTGTTTATGTAAACGTATAGTTAGTAATGATAGGATTTCGACTATTAATTATAATTTAACTTCCTAAAACACCAACAACATATTCAATGTGTCATTTCTGCAAGACTGACTGGGTTATATAACTATGGTTGACTGGACTTTTCCCGCCAGCAACAAGACTCATGCCTAGTCGGTGTTCATTTGGGCAGTGGCAGGACGCATATATACAGATACGCAGACACTTCTACTAGCAAAAGGTATCGTTTGAAGAGTTTTACATTGTCACCTCAGGGCCTTCTATAACTGACTATGCGGTATGGGCTATGCTCATTGTTGAAGGCCGGATGGTGACCTATAGTTGTGTATTTATGTTTAATTTTGGTTTCTGGTGGAGAGTTTTCTCATTTGCAATCATACCACATCTTCTTTTTTATATGTAAATTTTCTATCCTGTGTTCGAATGGTGTGATGTCTCTGTACATTCAGGTACTTACAAAAAACCTTTTGTGTCGCTGCAATATTTCTTGCCTTATTCTAAGGTACATTTTGGTTCCATCAACTCCTCAGAGTTTAAATAAGTTTTGGTTTTGTTATTTGTTGGCCTCAATCATCAATGAAAAGACATCTATTGTCGAAATGGGAATATTGTGCAGTACAGTTCAGTACCGTTATTTGTTGTTGCTATATGAGATACCCTTTTTTCGAATGGCGTCCAAATTTTCAAACTGAACACCATACATAAACAGTCTCAAATATTAATGTCGGGAAATTATTACAAGAAGGGAAAACAGAGATGTCAACTTCATTACGAAAACAAACAATCAACCCCATGGCAAAAAAGAATGATCTTTGAACAAAAGTCCACAAAATACAATATCAAAAACTAAAGATTCAGGATTCACCCATACAAAAGACCGAAAGTAGATGCCGTGGAAAGGGTAAACAGGTCCTGCTTCTCAATGCAAGTGACAACAGTCAAATAGCTTACTTCATGAGAAAATCTGGTCATAATACGATACATACCTATTAAAGCGTTCGGCCGGCGAAAATTTTCTGAAGCCTAGTTGTCAATGGGTCAAGTTTTGCTAACAATCTAACTTACTGACACAGATTCAAGGTTCGCTGCAATCTAACTTACTGATGAGGATCACCTCATTCTAGTTAAATGACAGTGGGTCATACTAAGATACCGGTATATAAAGCGTACATATATGTCTAAAACTAAGTTTACCGCATTAATTTACTCATTTTCCAAAATTGTTTTTTTTACAGTGAATTAGTTTTTCCGAAAAGTTTTTTTTTTAGTGACCTATTTCTCCTTTTCCTTTTTCTTTTCTTTTTAAATGACATACATTTCGGATTCATCTCATTTAAAAATTATTATATGTAGGTAGCTAATACAAAAATTTCGTAAGGGTTCCACGGAACCCAGTGTCTCGCCTACTTTTGCTGTTAATCGCAGACTCAACAAAAATGAGGAAAAACATCAATAAAAATTTCCCTCTCGATACTGTCTTTTGATTGAAAGAAGCTTCAAAGTTTGGTAAAAAAATCCAGGATAGTTTATGAATCTAATAAATGTTTTATAAACTTTAACTGCAGACTGTATGTTATGTTAACTGGAAGAAAAACTAAGTCTATTTATAAGTAAAATACGGAAAAAGTTAAATTTTTTTTTACACAATTTACTTCTGAATAATATCTTATGATCAGAAACAAGCTTTTGTCTAAGTTTGGTAGAAATCCAGGATAGTTTAAGAACATTATAAAAATTTTAAAAACTTAAACCACAGAGTGAATGTTTTGTTTCTGGCAAAAAAACTAAGTTCATTTATAAGTAAAATACAGAAAAGTGGAAATTTATTTTTACAAAATTTTCTTCTTGATACTATCTTATGATCATAAACAAGCTTCTGTCCAAGTTTGGTTCAAATCAAGGATAGTTTATGAAAGTTATTAAAATTTTAAAAACTTTAACCACAGAGTGAATGTAATGTTTCCTCGCAGAAAAACTAAGTCCATTTATAAGTAAAATACAGAAAAAATGGAATTTTATTTTTACAAAATTTATTTCTGGATACTTTCTTATGATCATAAACAAGCTTCTGTCCAAGTTTGGTAGAAATTCAGTATAGTTTAAGAAAGTTATTAAAATTTCAAAAACTTTAACCACAAAGTGAATATTTGTGGACGCCGCCGACGACGACGACGACGACGACGGAATGTAGGATCGCTTAGTCTCACTTTCTCGACTAAAGTCGAAGGCTCGACAAAAATCTATTTAATAAAAAAACACATACTGTAAGTGCAAATGTTTGTTTTAAGTTTTGAGGGGGGGAATACAATTGATGAACATTATCATCCTCACAATGTCTCCTACCTTAAGGTATATGGTGAAACAAATGTACCATCCTGTTCTGTGTTGATAGCAACAGCCAACTGAAGCTTTAACAGCGCTGTAATTGCCTGTATAATTCCATTAAGGTTTCTGAAAGTTACAGTAATGAAATAATTAGATCAGCACTATTTTCTTATGAACTTGTTACACTGTTCATAATTCATAATTCCAAATAATCTTGATTTTTTGACAATAACAGCAATATTAATTTTAAAATCTATGTCTCCGTATTTGCTTGTTTTCAATCAAATTAATATTCAGGCGCTGAACGTCATTCATGTCATCGATGCGTAAATTATAAGCCCTGTAGTCAGTGTTTTGATCACTGACATGATTTCTTCAAATCCCTAAACTAAAATTCCCCTTCAGACGCATGAAATTCAGTACGTGTTTATTTCCATTTATTTATTTCACAGTCACACTTGGATAGTTAGTTCTAAAACTATATCACATTTATCTATAACAACCAAAAAGAAACTACATCAACTTACTTTGCTGAGGGTACCAAGTTTAGAAGACATCTCATGACAAAATCATATTCAATGACCCCAAGTTGGACTAAATCGACTACGGCATTACAGCAAGTAACAGCTAGTATATTGTTTTTGTCTGTACATTTCTCTACAAGTATGGTCAGTTCATCAACCTGTTAAAAGAATGAAAATCAGATCTATCAATTTCAAAATATAGAAATCATGAGGTAAGACTAGAAGAATGCGTACTTGATAGTGAGACTGGAGGGAGAAAATTATCTCTATATTATCATCTAGTAATCTAGAATCAATCACATTCGTTTTCATCTAATTAATAATAATGAAAGTTGGCATATTTCCTGCGATTAACCATTTTACATAATATGAACAGATAACCTTTGACAAGTTTTATTTCTAATAAGATATCAACGCTAGGCTTCCTTTGTTTACTAGATCGTGATACAAAACTTTTGAGAGATATTCTTACCTGTGGGGTGGATTCTATGATTGTTCCATATTTCTCTTTCTTTTTGGTGATGTCTAATTTAACTTTCGAATAGCCTGCAAAAGAAATGTATAATAATAAGAAATTTCGTTAATATTTTTTGTAGATTTGGTCGTCAAAGTGGTACCTATCGACTTACCATGCTTTCTTTTACTTTGAAAGAAAGCAATCAACCTATACTATTAAGATAATTGATATATTTAGGGAGCAATGTGAATACAAACAACGCAACCTTGTCAACACATACAAATCGTATTTTTTGTTTAACGATGTTCAAATCTCACTATTCAATTAAGGAGATACAAATAAAGATAAATAAAAAAACCACTTGAATAAGGGAAAGTAAACGAACTCAAAAGGGATCAAGACTTGCTTAACCGGCATGATAAAATAAAGCGATAGTATTTACCGAAAAAAGTAAAATTACAAAAATACTGAACTTAGAGGAAAATCTAATCGGAAACTTTATAATCAGATGGCAAAATCAAATAACAAAACACATCTAAAACGAATGGACAAGAACTGTCATATTTCTGACTTGGTACAGGCATTTTCAAATGTAGAAAATGGTAATTAAACCTGGTTTTATAGCGCTAACCCTCTCACTTTGATGACAGTCTCATCAAATTCCGTTATATTTACGATGATGCGTGAATTAAACAGACATAATCAATAAAATAGTCAAAATATGGATACAGCAGTCATCATCGTGTAACAATTTTAAAAGGAACAATTTAACAGAACACAAAAAAAAACATCTATCTAAAAACACATTCATTGATTCGCTTGTGTGACGTCAGAAAATTTTATACGTCACATATATTTGTCGTTCAATGTATATACAAACAATTTTAAAATTTCACATAGGCAATGTAAGCATGTTCAAATCTTGTTAATCGATTAAAAAAAAACACACCAAGGATTTAAACATAAAAAAAAACAAAGGTGCGAGACCTTGTACCTCAACAGTTTAGGCGTATACTCCTGTGTATACATCACTCGCCATGCGCATTTACGAAGTCTAAAATCACAATTGTGAATATAACACAATCGTTTAATTCACAGATATGAAAACTTTACCTGTATCTAAAGATCTAACACTAGCAAACACATGTCACTTATGAGTTAAGACAACGACACATCGTTTCGACTGACCAATTCGTTATAGTGTCATTAAAATTTATGAATTTTCGATATTAGTGATTTTTTACTCGTGACTCTGTTGGAGAAGTTTGTGTGAAATGGGTTTACCTCTGTCAATGAAGAATAGTGTGCAAATACGTTAGCGTATCGTATTAACTGAAATATGTTTTGGTCATACAATGGAGCAGAGAGTATGTTAAAATTCTGTTGAGAAATAGGAAATTGAAAATTAATCGCAGGTTCACTTAGATATAGAGAAATGTATACGCATTTATCAACATGTGGGTTACATTTTACTTTAAAATAACTATAAGACACAAGCCATTCTTAAAGGAACAATGGAAAGTGAAGACAAACACCCGCACGTTGGCTTCATGTCATACCGATTGATTATATCTAGTACTTAAAGAAAAATCAAAAACAGGTCAACTCATTTAGTTTTAAGATTATTTGCAATTGACGCAATGGTTACTTCTCAGATACATTTTACAGTTGTATTGTGTCAGATATTAGAATAACATTTTGTATTCTTGTCGAATTTCATATTATCCTTTTGAGACTTGTGAAGTATAAGTTTCTATCGGTTTATACCAATTAGAACCAATTTAACAATTCATCAATTGTACACTTCAAGGTTTTTTCTTTTAAATGTCAATTTATGAATAATAAAGTGGCATTTACTTTTTTGTCCTTAAGTGTCTATAGATCTACTAGCTCTGCGTAAATTTTAGAATTCAAATGTTTTTGCATATTTTTTTGACTTATCTCCCAACTAAGTTATTTTTTGTGGTGATCGGTCGCTGCGTTGATATTTAATTTTACTTGCATTGTTAATCATATACTCTAGTACATGTGTGTCTTTTACTGTTGAAAAAAAATGAAAATTGTAAATATAACATGAAGTATCGTTGGTTATTGCTCACTAATGATTCCTTGCAATAAGTACTAGAAATACCAATTGATGAGCGATGGGTGCATTATAATAAACTCATCATAGAAACCACGATTGAAATGTTATATTTGCGCAAGACGCGCGTTTCGTCTACAAAAGACTTATTAGAAACGCTCGAATCAAAAGAATTTGAAATTGCCAGATAAAGTACGAAGTAAAATAGTATTGAGGACCAAATATTCCTATAATTTGCAAAATACAGCTAAGGTAATCTATTCCTGAGGTAGAAAAGCCTTAGTATTTCAAAAATTCAAAGTTAATAATTATGACCATATCAATGACTATTCATGTCAACTCAATAGTTATCAAAGGTACCAGGATTATAATTTAGTACGTCAGACGTGCATTTCGTCTATATAAGACTCACCAGTGACGCTCATATCAAAATAGATATAAAGCCAAACAAATACAAAGTTGAAGAGCAATGAGGATTCAAAATTCCAAAAAGTTGTGCCAAATACGGCTTAGGCAATCTATGCCTGGGATAAGAAAATCCTTAGTATTTCGAAAAATTCAAACAGGAAATTTATAGACATGACCAAATAATTGATATTCATGTCAACACCTAAGTGCTTACTCCTGGGCTGGTGATACCCTCGGGGACGAAACGTCCACCAGCAGAGGCATCGACCCAGTGGTGTAAATAGTTAAAAAAGTGTTATAACGCATGCTTGAAAGAAACACGAAAGGAAATTTCACTTAGATATTATTGTTGTTACTGCGACACTACGATAACAATTTCATCGGATCACGGGAGGGACCTATGGACCAGCATATAATCTTTCGGAGCGGGGTTTAAAGATAAAGGCAACCGAAACACATGAAATAATCAAACAATCCAATCAAACATAACTTTATACCACATCAGTGTTATACCATATCACACATATTCCATATACTTATTTTAAAATCAACTTATACGAGAATCAACATCAAATGCTGGGAGTCAAAATATATAAATCAACCCGGGTTTGTTGACATATCTTTAGACATATGCTTTTCACGATATCGTTTAAATTTGTCCTGGTGCAGAAAGTCCAAAAAGACAAAGTTTATACATTTATCATAGACTTCAAGTAAACATAAAAACAATTGTATGTGTAATACAATCAATTGCAATCGTGCTGTAACTGTGATCAGTGAAGATATCGATTTCAGTCACGATAACAAAAGTTATCAACCAACTAATCTGTCTGACGTCAAGTCATCGATATCAGTACGGTTTTACCCTCATTTTGGATCCTCAATGCTCTTCAACTTTGTTCTTGTTTAGCTTTATAACTATTTTGATATGAGCGTCACTGATGGGTCTGATGTAGACGTAACGCGCGTCTGGCGTACTAAATTATAATCCTGTTACTTTTTATAACTATTAACATTACGTCACGTCACGTGAAAATCGTTGTCTTGAGGCACATAATTAAATGTATATTATTTGGCTTTTTTTAATATCCCACACCGTATCAAACCTAAGCCAATATAATAATTCGAGCAAAACTCTTTGGATTGCAATAGAGTCTCATGTTGATACGGATATCATATTGAAAAAATCTTATGATTTTCTCTATTTATCTTATGCATGTTCATGTACATTAGATAAAAAATTGTTATTGAAAAACATCTATTAAATTATAATAGGTTTTATGTTAACAAAAAAACTCATGATTGACTATACACTGTATGTATTTAAAGACAGAAAAAATAGTTCATTCGAAAATAATAAAATAAAGAACCGACAATCTTAAACGGGTAGGTCTATATGATAAAACATTAACTTGACAAATCACTAATCAAAGACACAGATGTATAGACTTGCAACAAAAACATACTTCGATTCTATAAATAGGATTTTTTTTTATCGTAGTAGTTACTAGTAATGCCCGCGTCACACTGTCCCGATTTTTACGCCGATGGCAACACGATAATGGAAATTTTCAAAATCGGGACTGATCGTATCCAGATCGGCCTATTCGTAGTGCCATCTTTAACCATCGTAGAACCATCGGCCACTTTTTCTAGCCTTCGGGGACAACTTCGGGCAGGGTTCTAAATTTTTTAACATGTTAAAAAATCCCCGAAGGTGCGTCCGATTTTGAGGGTTCGTATTGAGTTCGTATCACCATCCTCACCATCGTAATGTCACCGGGAATGCATCTTTGCACATCGTATTGCATTCGTGTTTCCATCGTTTCCATCGGGCAGTTTTGACATTACGATGTCTACACGAATGAATCACGAAGATACCCGAAGGTCTTACGATGGCAACACGACTTCGTGAAGACCTCGTAATCCCGTCGTGTTGCCATCGAATAAAAGTACGAAGGCGACAAGATGGAACTACGACGGCAATAAATCCAGCTAACTGTAAGTTAATTTTCGCGCTAAAATACATTTAAAGTGCCATGCGCGATATGCACTGGTCAGTCTAATACGACAGTTAAGAAAGACGTTCACAAAACATGGAGCTCATATCATATGATTCTATGAGAACAAGAAAGGCGACAGCGTTGTTTCTATCAATTCAAATGGAACAAGAAGAGCAGCTATTACAGGCTCAGGATTTACTTTTACAAGTAAAATATTTTTTTGGTCAATTTTTCATATCAAGTAACATAATGAAAATCATAAACGCGCCTCGTACACCAACACTGCAGGTACACGTATATAGGGAAACCAACTTTTTCTTCATTATTCTGATTTTTTATGTATCGTCTGAGTTGTTGTCACAAGAATGTTTACTCCATAACCATTTTGTTTTCTATATGTCATATTTTGCCGCATTTGTTGCTTTCCCCACATCCTTCCTTTTGTCTATATTATTATGATATTCTTTTGGAAAGGGCTGTTTTGGAATAAAAGGGATCAACGAACCAATTACTTTACCTTTAAGATAGATCAGTAAACATGGGCATAATTATGGGTGATTATTCAGACTAGTGCACACATTTTACAGTTCAAACAAGGCAATGCCGAGCGTGGCATCCCCTCGTATGTAACATATTGGGGACAAATATGGACACTATATTTGTATATGACACATGCAGAAAATGATGAATTGAATATGAATATTTGATACATAAACTATTATTTTAGAAATCAACCAAAACATTCAGTAACTGGAAATACCTTTAATATTGTCTTTAGAACCAGCAGGTAAAAAAACGAGCAACCAATTTCCTGTGTATTATGCTAATTCAAGGAGAAAAAACACGTCCATCTGCATGACCATGACCTTTGGCCTTGAACGTAAAAAATGTCAGTTCATTACCAGGAAACACAATATACCAAATGTGGTTAAAATCTTTTGAAGCATATTGGTTTTAGAGTGTCCACAAGGGTGATATTGCCTTGTATTACAACTGCCACTTTGACCTTGACCTTTGAACTTTAAAGTCAATAGCGCTTAAGATATTCTTAACGAGTAACGCCATACCAAGTTTTGAGCATTTTGGTTCTAGAGTGTCCATAACAATTTTATCTTTACGCAACTTACATGTAGTAGGCGAGGGGATAATAAACTAAGTTTTATAAGAATTAGATAAAAAGATCGATTTCCCCCATGCATGGCAGACTTGTACAGAAACGATATGCTGTCGAAATTCTGTTCGTATCTTTTATACATCGTATTGCCATCGCGCCATCATCGTAATCCATCGCGCCATCATCGTAATCCATCGTGTAGCCTTCGTAATCCATCGTGTAACCTTCGTGATCCATCGTGTAGGCTTCGGTTGAGATATGAAGCTTAAATACCCGTCTTCGGTTAACCTTCGTATGTCCATCTTTTGCTATCGGATATAATTTCGGCACCATCGTAAAGACTTCGTTATTCATCGTACTTGCTTCGGTCACTTTTTTTGGTATTTTAACGAGATCGGGACCAACTTCGTACGAACTTACAATTTTCGCATTCGGGTGTCCATCGTATATAAAAATCGGGACAGTGTGACGCGGGCATAAATAAGAATAATTTCCTTCTGTTGAAAAGTACATATCATTATTCTTAAATTTCATTCATAATGCAAATGATAAAAAAAAACATGATCGTCAATTTCGAACGTGGAAGTCGTATAATAATGTTTTAACGAGACTACTCACTAATAAAGAAAACAGATGACTGTACTAACAATAAAAACATACTTCAAATACAATATGCATAGATTTTTATAAGTAGTTACTAACAAAACTTTATACTGACGAAAAGTACATGTTATTCTAAAAATCAATGAAAGACATTGTTTCGAAGGCATTATCTTTTATAAATGAGAGATGCAAGAATTCCAAATACATGTATCAGTATCTGTCTCCCATTTGTATTTTTCACAATTTCAGAAACCAAGTGTCAACAAAAACATTTTACATAGACGATCTCGGTCAATGTACCATATCAATGTAGTTATACAATGAAAATAAAATGACATAAGTCGTCAATAATACGACGGCAAAAACTCGATTACTTCTGAATACAAAATTGTATGTCATTTTTCCTAACAATTTCTTACAAGATTGAAATGAAATCAATATTGTCTTAGGTTAGAAAATTGATTGTTTTAAATTCTACAATCATTCAAGAGGCAAGTCCAGTTCAAACAGATAATAAGGATATTGTTTACATAAATCTCTAGTACAACTTTTAATATCCGTACAGAACACCAGATAATACATTGGAGATGAGTTACGATCTAAGTATTCGATAGTGTGCTGGGAAGGGCTATGATCATATTCCTGTTTATTGCATTTGATATGCATGATGTCAGTTCTGTTTTTAAAGTCCGTGTAATCTGTTGGTGTCCGGTGTCATTGCATTCTAGTATTTCATTTGAAGGCGTATGCAATTTTTAAGTATGTATTAAAGTTGGTTTATAAATAAAATAAAGCACTATAATAGAAACGTCGGGTGGTTTATTTTCAAGAGATAACAAAGTAATGCTTTTTTTTATTACTATTCATAGGATAGAATTCCAATTAAATTTTTTGTTTCCAAATGGAAAAATGTTCTGGAATATTCTTGAACAAATATTTCAGTATTTGTTCCTGGTCGAATAAAGAGTATATTCAAAGCAACAGTAGTATACCGCTGTTCAAAAGTCATGAATCGATTGAGAGAAAAAAAATATCTGGGTAACAAACTAAAACCGAGGGAAATACATCAACTATAAGAGGAAAACAACGAACAGAAGCATTGAAGTGCAACAAAAAACAAAAGACAATGCAACACACACAGAAAAACGAACTATAAGATAACAACTGTCATTTGTACTAGAATATTTGTTCTAACTGGCACAGATGTTTAAGCATAATTTATAACACATTTTCCCAGATAATCAACTAAGGACATGTAATGCAACAGAAAAAGAAATACTTTTGTAAATATGGAGGAGATATGCCCCATTGCTGGCTAAACAATTGAGAAAAATCCAATACATAGCTGTTGAAGCCAATTTTGAAACAATGTGACAATTGTGCATGTTTTAGTGAAAAATACCAAACTCAAGGCAAGTTTTAATCAAACTGAATTGATTTGTATATGAAAGACTACACACATCTTACTTAAAAGAGAACTTTGATCTTTATTAAGAGCATTTTATATCAATTGCAATTAAACAATACATCAAGTCTGTCAAAAGAAATCAAAATTGCACATTTTTGACATCTTTATGCATTTATAAATTGATTAGATCTTCTTGAAATGTGACATATCGTCGCTAGGCTTCTAAAATGTTGTAAATTATATAAATTTTTCAAGAAAAAAATATCTCAAAAACAGGCTTTGAAAATTTTGGCAAAATGCATGCTTCCAAAATGTTGTATGTGAACTTGAACATTTTTGTAAATAGCAGTGAAATAAAAACTTTGACATTTCTGGGTTATCCAAGAATTTAAATTATTTCACAGAAATAAAGAAATGTACAATTATTTTTTTCCCAAAGCCATTCTACAACGATTTTCAAGTTTTCATACAACATTTTGGAAGCAAACTTTACAAACATCTGACATTGACAATTTTGTAATATGTCTTATTTCACACATTTTGATTGGTCTAACTGTATGCTGTTTTGTAATACCAAAGATTATCTCCCGCCCAGACCATTGGTGTTAAAAAGTATTTTTTAGCCAAAAAGTCATATACGACATTTTAGAAGCCCAGCGACGATATAATAAATGTTATATAAAGAGCCAAAATATACCAAAGGGACATTCAAATTCATAAGTCGAAAATTAAATGATAATACCATGGGTAAAAAGAACAAACCAACAAACAAAAAATAGTACGCAAAAGACAACATAGAGAACTAAAGACTGAAAAAAACTGGGATTGGTTTCTTGTGTCCGGGACGGGTGAGCAGATCACGATCCACAAGTGATACCCGGCTACTTGTTCATGTTACTTATAACAAGTGTTATAACCTAAAAGTGCTCATATGGCTATTTTTCCACAGTAACTTATCAACTCAACTAGAATATATAAAAGCAATCGAGATGAAAAATTAACCATTACATCGCTGAAAGTAGCATTTCTTAGAATCATCCTTGGAGTCTCAAAAATAAATGATTAATCTTACAGAAATATCGAAGGTTTGAACTATTTGATTTTCATTTCTTTCCTCTATACTGATATTATATGCATCAGGAAATTACGTCACGTAGAGTTATACCGTATCATTATCTTTTGTTAATCAAGTTAGTTATATAACCTTTCAGACATATATCGTAGCAATTTACTTAAAATAAACAATAAGTGGGAGAAAAGTAATTAACCCCGTGTAATTAGGCATAATAATGAGGACTTGACATTGGTTTCTAAATGTTTGCTCTTTTGATACCTAACAAGGAAAGATAAATGAAAAAGCACCATCCGGTATTCGATTTCTATATTTACATTTATCAAGAACTTTTCATATATAAAATATGTAGAAATCTGCATTAATTAAGTGTGACATTATTTGTGGTAACAAAAGGATCTATTGTTAACCGAAATAATAAACTAAATGACAGTCATCAAACAGCATCCTGTTTTTAGATAATTTTTCATTTCGTAATTGTTTCGACCGTGTAGTATAACCTCTCTTATGGTTTTCCCAGCCCAGTAGTCAGCACCGCTTTTGTTACATGAATTATCAATGATATGGACACAATTAATTATTCACTAATGCAAAGCATTGTAGTTTGGAAAAAAACTAAGCATTTTCTATCCCAGGAATAGACAGGTGTATTTGTCAAAACTAATGCTCTTAAACTTCATTAAGCAATTGACCTTTTTGCCTTTTTTTAACGTCACTGAATTGGATTTTGAAAACGAACAGTGCACTGATGCAAAAAATGTAATCTTAGTATAAAATATGAAAAAACACGCTATGAAAAAATTATCAAAGGTACCAGGATTATAATTTAATACGCCAGACGCGCCCATCGTCTATATAAGACTCATCATTGACACTCAGATCAAAATAGTAATAAAGCCAAACAAGTAAAAAATGGAAGAGCACTGAGGACTCAAAGTTTCAAGAGGTTGTGCCAAATACAGCTGAGGTAATGTATTCCTGCGATAAGAAAAGAAAATCCTTAGTTTTTTGAAAAATTCAATGTTTTGTAAACAGGGAATTTAAAAATAAATACCATATAATTGATATTCATTTCAACATCGAAGTGCTGACTACTGGGGATGGTGATACCCTCGGAGACGAAACGTCCACCAGCAGTTACATTGACCCAGTGGTGTACCAGGATTATAATTTAATACGCCAGACGCGCGTTCCGTCTACACAAGACTCATCAGTGACGCTCAGATAAATATGAGTGTAATGCATCAGAAGCGTTTATCTGGATCCATCTCCATCAAAAACTCTTAACACAAATTTTATTCCTGGCATCCATCATGAGCTTATTTACCACATGTGAGAAATACACAAACAGAGAAATTCTAATACGTATTTCCACTTGGATTTCATTTCCGACGGAATAAAAAGTAAGATAACAAAAATACCGAACTCATAGCAAAATTCAAAACTGAGAGTCCTTGATCAAAAGGCAATATCTAAAGCTCAAACACATCATACCAATGGATAGTAAATGTTATAACCCTTGCTTGGAATATGCCATTTCTTATGAAGAAAATGGTGGATAAAACCACACACTTGTATGACTTCCATTATATTGACAACAATGTGTGAACAAAACAAACATAATAGGTAAAAAATCTCAAAAAAGGGGTACAACAGTCAACATTGTGTTATTATCTTAATCACTTTATAAACAAACACATATGTCGACATAGAAAAACTATATATAGCATATAGACAAAGCAAATAAGCATAAACTGAAGACAAGACTACAAACATTTACCATAGCACAATAACACAATGACGAGATGTACAAGTACTGATCCACGTCAAAGGGATATTATAAAATAAACATTTCAAGTAATAATTTAAAAATAAAAATAAAAGAACACTTTCAAACGAAATAAAGATGATAAACAACGTCATTTCCTACATTATATACTTCAAGACCACGGGTATCAGGTGTAAAGTTTGTCATTACGTTTTCCTCCTTGTATTACCTTGATAAAAGGAAGAAAACAGGAAATTCAAGAGCTTACAAACTAAGAACTTTATTCATTAAACTTGTCTTTAAGGAAGACTAGAACTCCTTTAAAAAACATAATAAGAACATTGCTTCAAATAATGTTAGAAATGCTAGGGGTTTTTTAAATGAGCAAACTCAAACATTATTTTTTTTCAATTACAAAATCATGCATTCCAATAGAATATAATTGATAGCTGCATTACTGAACAAATTTCCTACAGCTTTAATAGTGTAATAAAACCATTAAGCGTTCAACAAATTTAACAAAATTAGTATTACAACAGTGTCATTAGGGCAGTAAATTATACTAAAAAAAAATTCTCTTAAACTGTTTGCCATATTAATGCCACTATTATGTATAAATTGCATGTTCATTTCATGTCAAAAATAGCTTAGTTACGTTTGGACTGCAAGTATTATTCGTAACAAGAGAAAATTCATCAGTTCGTTGAACTGATGTTCAGTTAAAACAAAAAACCCTAAAGTGAAGAACAGAAAATATCTAGCTGACAGTACGTTTGTCGATGGCAAAGAAACCAAAAGATAACGAAGTATCTACCATAGCTTACATCGACTTCATTCCTTTTTAACACATTTGCGATCGTTTTGAAATAGCTTAGATATAAGTTTAATTAGATGATCATTTGAGTGGGCCTGGTTGGCATTGTCTACGTTTTGTTTGGTTATCTAATTGGAATTTCATAGACGACAGAATTTCAGTTCTTTTCTAAAAAAAATCTTGAACAAAAACCAACATGTTGACAACTAAGACAAAAAGGATAATGCATTTTTAACATTTGGCATTTCCGACTGAACATTATTCTTTATAAAAAAACAATTATTATCTTCATTGAAAATTGAAAGACAATATATAATTATCAACACAATTCTTAAAGAAAACAAAATCACAATATCAAAAAGTGAAGTTGGAAAGAGCTGATAATACTATGTGTTGACTATATTATTGTGATATACCAAACCGCTAGTAATACTAGGAACTTAATTATCTGGAATCATGTTTGACGAGGTGATTATTACATTGTCCAGATTGGCAGACACCGACCAGTGATTAATGAATGGTAAGTGGACAAATCAGAAAGATGTCACTTAGGTTGATGGCGAACTTACCAATTATACTATGAATGAAGTTGAAAACAGCAAGAAGCTAGAATTGAGTCGTTCATTTTCATTCTTCTACAGAATATCCATTAAGTATTGACCTTTGATACAACTAACAGTAATTCATTCGAAAAACGGTATTGAGGGTAATGTGAAACGTTACAAACTAAAGAATGAAGACACCAACATGTTACGAAATATTAGAATATAACACAGTCAGATATATATAAATATTGACAATGATGTCGAATACATAGAGTTAAATAAATCTAAGAACATATTTTGTCGTATTTTTCCCCTATTTACCTTGAGTATTACATTGATAGGCATTTACAAAATAGGTATTGTTAGCGTCTTGGGAGAGCCTACCCATTTGTTCTCGCTTTGTAAACGCATAAATAATACACACAGAAGACAATTTATTATTCCAGCAACAATATCTTTTATAATATATATATATATACATATCGTGAATTATACCAGGATTATACCAGGATTGAAATATTGTATATGCGCCAAGACGCGCGTTTCGTCTACAACAGACTCATCAGTGACGAAAAAGTAAAAAAAAAGGTAAAATAAAATACGAAGTTGAAGAGCATAGGGGACCAAAAAGACTCAAAGAAAATCAACATTTTTATGCAACCATTTTTACCCTGCATTATTCTGATAATTTCATGTAGACAGTGTATGCCAATTCCTTAGATGCAATGCAATAACGAAAATTGAATTAAAATGAGGGACCAAGAAGACATTTGTCCACATGTACTTCTAGGCCACGACTGTCATCCATTTACCAAACTGAATAATAATATATCTCATATGTCTCATCATCACGATGGCAACTGCTAGTGTTCATAGACCATTTTGAAACGCCAAAAAAATGATAATTGAATCAAGAGGTGTGTATTCAAAAATGCGGTTTAAACTCTTTGAAATATTTCGGAACTTTTTTTCTTTGTATTTTAAATATTTTAAGGAGGTTTTTTTTATTCCGATGAACAAGACCGGCATGACCAGTCGAAAGCTTCTGATAATTTCTATATTTTTAAATATTTTTTGATAGCATTATAGATACGAGCATTTGAAAGCTCAATCTCTCCTATTTACAGAATAATCAGTGGCAAAAATTCGCTCAAACCGGATCTTCAAATGAAAACTTAAAGTTGACCAGTTTATTAAAGTTAAAGTTCTGGGTTTAGAAATAACAAGTCAATTCTGAATTCAACCAAACAATGTTTACAGATTTTCCCCTAATCCTTTTAAGTCACGTAAAGCCTTCGACGCTGAAATACTAGATTATGCACCGTAAACACGGAGAAACATAAATCCAAGTGACGGTCTTGCGTAAATCATTTTAACGAAGAAGAAAAAGCATCTACTACTGTACTTTAAAAAAGAAACTATGTTAATATATTCAACTTTTTGAGGTTAAGAATTGCCTTAACAATAGTACTTGTCGTTGATGCATTTGTCATTCCAACCGCATGTCGATCTAATTATTTATAAACCAAAATACACAAAACAAGCTTCTAATTGAATATTCGTTTTCAGTGATTATGTGCAATAGGAAGAAATATACTACCAGAATTTAGGAATTTATTTTACGTATTAATTTTTTGGCAATTTTTAATAACAAAAAAATAAAGCATAAACAAAAAGAGAACATTCCTTTATTATTATGGACAAATGCAGAAAAAACGACAATGAAAGATGCAAAAAACTCAACTTAAAACTAAGAGTGAACAGCATTCACCTCGCTTATATCATAGCAATATGAACTCTATCCCAGGTTATGTGGACACGTAAGCAGTTTCTGCTCTACGAAGAATACCCGTCATTCTAAATACAAGGTTATATATGTGACACCTGCTACACTTGAACCATGTACTTAGACAACTTGCAACAGGTAAGACTATAAAGCTGGATTAACGTTGGAATAGTTTTGGGTAATTCAAACTTGATACATATTTCATGAAAACATTTTCAACCAGCTTTTTTCGTACGAGGACATACACCGGAGGAGAATATGTAAATTCAAATAATTGAATGCATGGACCAAATATGAGCTACTAACATGAATTATACTATATAAGTAAAGAACTTTCAATGTGTCATATAGGTGAGAGGTTTGGCACTATTAGTCCGGGTTCAATCCACCATTTTCTACATTTAAAAATGCCTGTACCAAGTCAGGAATATGACAGTTGTTGTCCATTCATTTGATGTGTTTTATCACTTGATTTTGCCATTTGATTAGGGACTTTCCGTTTTAAATTTTCCTCGGTGTTCAAAATTTTTGTGATTTTACTTTTTTCAATAAAGAATTCACACATTTGTTTTTCAATTATAAATCAAAGTTTTCGATGTACAGCACTATATCTTTCTGTTTAGGAAATTAACGGAACTATGTCTCATCCTGAAATTGGAACTGGTTCTAGTTTTAAGACAAATAAGATTGTGCATTGCACTTTTATGATAAGTGGTAACATATTCAAATCTTATTTGTTCGACAATCTGCTGAAGATTTTCAATCAATTTGACAATAAAACATCTGGCTTTCCCATTAAACCATAGGATAAGTAACGAAAGTTTCGGTAAACCCGGAAGTTTTATTTCAGTTTAGTGTTATTAATGCGTCTGTAGAATGAAGGCTAGCTAATGAATATACTTTCTTGACATACTTGATATATCTGTCCGGACAAACATTTTTTTCAGGTCAATGACCTTCAAGTTATGTTCGGCATATACGTGAATATACTACGAATTTACCATTCTATGTTGTTTCCAAAGTCTGTGATTTCAGATTCAATAAAAAAAAATGAAAAACAGTCTATTTACCACAAAGCTGGCACGGAATTCATGCAAAAGCAACTACACGCACATCCTGTTAATTATATCCAGCGAATGCTTCTATCCGATCAGTCACGATTTCATGACACTGTATGAGATCTAGAATATGCGATTGTTGTTAACAAAATGTACTTAGAGTGGTTTCAAACAATTTGAAAAATTGTTGATTAACTCCTTTATTATGAAAAACAAAACAAAAAATACAACATCCATAAAACATATCACAAAACTTAATGATTGAAAACACAATATTCACCAAAATCGGGAACAAGGGAACCTTATTCAAATTGAGGATACTGTACCTATTTCTTGGAGTTTTGTAGCAATTCTTCATTTCCGGGACAGTTCAGGGTGTCATTACAAAATGTTCACTTATATACGTTACTTTCAAAAAAATCAGGAGTAACATTTTAAACAGATGAAAATTTTTAGAATTTTAGATAATTTATCAAAGTTTTTACTGGTTCAAATGCCTTCGAGTTACAACTATCAAAATTCGATCATTTTGTTTTTATATTTTGATAAAATACGAATTACTCGTTCGGTTAATGTTACAAAAAATTAAATCGTATCAATACTTGTTCTCAAAAATAGATGTGTCGCCTGTGTAGCATACAAACCATGCAAAAGTCAATAAACCAAAATTGAAGAGGCTGAGCCATCTTCATAAGAATGTTGCTGATAACCAAATACCAATGTCTTGCCATTAGTGGTCCACTTACAATGATCAAACTCTAACAATTGTACAATGATAGGTATAATCAAGTAAAACCGGGTTTGTTCTAACATGAGCAACACGGTGACACATTGTCAATCGATTTATGAATTTCGAACAGCGGTATACTACTGTTACCTTTATTTAGAATATAATCTGCTTACCCGTTCGGAGATTTTGGTGCGATTCGTGTTGCTCAGCCTTTAGTTTTCTATCTTGTGTTTTGTGTACTATTGTTTAACTGTTTACAGCTTTCTTTTTAAGCCATGGTGTTGGCAGTTTAATTTCGACTTATGAATTTGAATATCCTGTTGGTATCTTTCGCCTCTCTTTAACTGTTCCACCGTAATTTGAATATCTTTAAAAAAGACAAGTTCAAACTATAACCCCTTTAATGTAGTCTCCTACTCTAAGATAATGACCACTTATTATGATAGTTTACATATAAAGAAAATATACTATTTATAAAAAAAAAGATTTTGTTCGTTCGTGGCTGATCACGCTTGATTTTGTAAGTTATTATGGACATGCTCTGTTGGAATACTACATTGGAGTTTGCTATTCTTTTTATTCTTGTTTTCGCAATTCAAACATTAAGAACACGTTTGAAGAAGAAGGGTTTTTATTCAGACGAAGATCATCTTAGCTGTATTTTAAAAAAAATTGGTCCTCACTGTTATTGTACTTTGTATTTCGTTTGAGCGTTTTCACATTTTTTATTCGAGCGTAACTAATGCGGTTTTTTTTTTTATACAAAACATACAAAATGTAATCCTGGTATTTATGATGAGTTAATTGATATTTCTCCCACCTCCTTAAGAAAAATCGCTAAAAAGAATGATGAAAGCATACACTGTGCTTACGTTGTCCGAATTGAAATATACTTTTAAGGATGTATTCTTCTGACGGTTCAGTCTCGTTGAAATCTCGTTCTGGAATTATTTCCAAATTGTCATACAAGTGGAAAATAGCAATGAATTCATTAAATATCATTCTCAAAATTAACTCTGTTAAAATTATTGTGTATTTTCCATTAGCAGTTTTTTAGTAGTCTTTTTTTCAAACTTTATAACCAATCAAGTCGGTCTTTTTTGCCAAATTCTGAGAAAATAGGTGAGGGGTACAAGAAATGATTTTACCAGTAACATGTACATCCAATATCACTATTTTCTTTTCAAATTTCTTAGATATGTATTTTTCAGTCATTTATAACAAAGAAGTTGAAATAAATGCAATCACAAATTTAAAAAATCGACAGAATGGTAAATTTGACATGAAAATGTGATAAAACGTTTTTATATTAACACCTCCCTATAGTTTTGCTAAGTAAAATTTATTGAAAGTATAAATAAAAGTTAAATTGCCAATGGGGACAAATTTATGAATGGAAAATTTTCAAAATTGGGTACTTTCAAAGGGCCGTAGCAAAAAGAGAAGTGCACCACCCTCTGATATTTTCTTCACCATATTTTTTTTACAGTCTTATAAACCCCAAAAATCAGTTTAGGAAAAAAGTTAAATTTCTCAGAGGTGTACATCCTTAAACACTGTTTATAAAAGTCTAGGCGCAGGGAAGAATTACAAAGATAATGTAACAGAAAAATCATTACGGGATTGTGCAATTCATATTCATAGAACTTTTATGAAAAAGACCATTACCATTCAAATACTGTGTGAAAAAGGAATCATGTGTTTCAAGAAAATCTTCACAGAAGAATACGATTAAGTACACCACTTCCTCATTGTGGTATCAATGATGAGTTTCAGACTTAAATTTCCAAACTGTTTAGCGATGGTTTAAGTTACGTCATCGCATAGCTAAATAAAAGGTTAATCAATAAGACTTTAAAATCTTCAAGACAATTACTATTTAATTCCTCATGTTACTTCATTTGATACATATTGAGGAAGCGTTACGTAATAAACATCATCGTTGTTTGGTTCCTGGTGGAACTTCGTCTAATTGCGAATTATATCACATCATCTTATTTTTATACTTTAAAGTATAAACTCTGTTGACACAAATCGTTGTATATGAGTGATATTCCGGATTATTACGAACCAAACGTGTAACCTTGTTACTGGAAATGAGACAGTATTGAAACATAACATAAAATTCAAAAAAAAAAACATGCATTATTAAACAAGAGTGCACACGCTGAAATGTCTCGCCTTCTATACTAATCATTGATATTATGTTGATAGTCCTAAGTATAAAGCTAAGCTTTATTACAACTGTCACATAAACTTAACATTAACCAAGATAACTCAACAAAGACCAATGAACCTTGAAAATGAGGTCAAGGTCAGATGAACCATGCCAGGCAGACATGTACAGCTATCAATGCTTCTATACAACATATATAGTTGACCCATTACTTATAGTTTTAAGAAAAATAGACCAAAACACAAAAACTGAACACTGTGCAATGAACTGTGAAAATGAGGTCACGGTCAAATAAAACCTTCGCGACTGACATAAAGATCATAAAATATTTCCATACACCAAATATAGTTGACCTATGGCATATAGTATTAGGTAAAAAGACCAAAACTCACAAACTTAACTTTGACCACTGAACCATGAAAATGAGGTCAAGGTCACATGACATCTGCCCGCTAGACATGTACACCTTACAATCATTCCATACAACAAATATAGTAGACCTATTGCATATAGTATGAGAAAAACACACCAAAACACAAAAATTTAACTATAACCACTGAACCATGAAAATGAGGTCAAGGTCAGATGACCCCTGCCAGTTGGACATGTACACCTTACAGTCCTTCCATACACTGAATATACTAGCCCTATTTCTTATAGTATCTGAGATATGGACTTGACCACCAAAACTTAACCTTGTTCACTGATCCATGAAATGAGGTCGAGGTCAAGTGAAAACTGTCTGACAGACATGAGGACCTTGCAAGGTACGCACATATCAAATATAGTTATCCTATTACTTATAATTAGAGAGAATTCAACATTACAAAAAATTTGAACTTTTTTTTAAGTAGTCACTGAACCATGAAAATGAGGTCAAGGTTATTGGACATGTGACTGACAGAAACTTCGTAACATGAAGCATCTATATACAAAGTATGAAGCATCCAGGTCTTCCACCTTCTAAAATATAAAGCTTTTAAGAAGTGAGCTAACACCGCCGCCGCCGCCGTAGCCGCCGCCGCCGCCGCCGGATCACTATCCCTATGTCGAGCTTTCTGCAACAAAAGTTGCAGGCTCGACAAAAACAATCTTTTATGTAGTTGTTTTTCGTTTCCAGTACCGATTTTATTTGCAAAGCTCACCTCAACCTTTGTTCTATTGTTGTGTTGTTACATCACCACTGTTTCAAGTAAAGTGATGATTATCGTTTACAAATAGCATTATCCCTGTTACATTATGTCTGAAGCAACAACTCTGAATATATATTAAAAAAATAATAAGAAGATGTGGCATGATTGTCAATGAGACCGATTCATCACGTGCAAAGTCCAGTTTTCGTTAGTGGTAAATAATTTAATTTAGAATGTAACGCCTCTTATGATAGGCTGACAGTGTTTTGTCTATCAGTTCATAGACATATGTTTGTTTAATCATATACATGATCCTGTGACCGTGACGTCATCAACGTTTTTAAATGATTGACTGCAGTTTAAAATGCAATCTAGAATTAAATTATAAGGAATGACTTTAAAAAAAAATTCTTTCTATTCAAAATAACATAAAAATGTGGTGCACACTTTAAAATAATCCGCTACACTGGTTATTCAGTGTGCACCACATTTTTGATGTTATTTCTTCGTAGACAGACAAAATATTACAGTCATTCCGTAAATGTCTTTCATACTTTGTTCTTTGTGTTATTATGTTAGTCTGACATGTGATTTTATAGCATACTATATGGTACGGATTTTGCACATTATTGAAAGTCTCATGGTGACCAGTTACATTGTATGCGTTCATCTTTGTATTTCATGTCATTGTAATTAATTAAGTTGTGATTCAAGTTTACATTAATCACGTACAGCAACATCTTTAATACAAAAAAAACGTATACATTCTGTAAATTTCGTGGGATGATGAAATTATATACTTTCTTATCACTTCCCTTCCAACTGACCTCACGGAAGAAATAATGTTATTACTGAAAGAAAATATATCATACAAGGTTTTATATCCTTGCTTCAAGACATTTATGTTCCGTTGGGTGTTTATATGAAATATATCTTATAAGGACCCTGAACTAATAATTAAATCGACACCTAATAGTCCTTGACTTATTAATAATTATGCTATAATGGAACTCTACAAATTGTTTTACATAATTCTTTTTGTGCGATTGGTCAAGTAAGATAATGATTAAACGAGTTTTATCTTGGTATTAGTTTTGTGTGCCAATGGAATAATTCTTTGTATAAATGTCAATTTTGACCTCTCAATTCTATGATTTTTAAGGCTTGAATTTCAATTTGGCCTTTGTTGTGTGTGCTTATAGAAATATTATTTCTTATGGAGATATCAATGACTACTCGAGTACTCGGGTATCGCTCGGTAGTACCGAGTATCGAATACCAAAAATGATACTCGACTAATCGGTTTCTTTTTAGAAAGTTGTTGCTTTCTTAATCTTATAAACAATATTTTTCTTTTCAAGAGTGCCTCACGTAAAATTAAATATTAAAATACGTTTCAAATGTTTGCGTTTGATTGTTATTTAAAATTCCTCATAACAGAGGTAGGTTATGAATAAGAGCACCTTTCCATACCTACACTTTATCTTTCCCACCTTTGTACCGTCAGAGCAAATGTTTTCTTCAAAAAGACTTAATTAAAAATAAAGTTAGGAAATTGCCTCGTCCCAGAAAAGTTGACAAGATAAAATTTCTAAAAAATAAACAGTTCGTTGCTCTGTGTGTCGACCCTTAGAAAATGATCAGTACGCGTTGTAAATAAATCATCACCCTTTATTGATCATCAAATTTAATTTGTTTACGGTTCCTAAATACTATTTTTTGAGATTATTGACAGTTTACTTATTTGGTATAAGTAGTAAATTGATATTAACTAACGTTTAAAATCCAGGAACTATAATCTAGTCCTTGGTTATAATGTTGAGGGTTTTGTGTCCATATGAAAACGAAACAAAATACATAACATGTGTATAAATTTGTGTTTCCATTTAGTAGATGTTTTTTTTTTTCGAGTACTCCGAGTAAAGCTCGGTAAATTCAACGAGTACTCGATTAGTAAATCTTAACCAAGTTGACATCACTAATTATTAAAATTGAAAACAGATCTAAACTCTATGAATTTGATCGCTTGATTTTCAATATGAAAATCTAAAGAATTTCACTTTCCCATAGTAGTTTATTGTTATAAATATCACCACAAATTAAAAAAAAACAAAACTTTTCATAACACTAGTTTATATTGATAGGGGATAAATTAAGGAATCAAAAGAGCAAAAAAAAATATAAATAGGTCAATGTGCTTGTTTTTTTAGATATTAGCCATTAAAATTTTGGCGGGAAAATATTCTCTCTTGACTTTTTTAATAGCTTAATCATTGACAAGTTTAAGTCCTAAAAAACTATTAAAAAAATAATTAAATTTTATAAGACTTCATAGATGGCTTATCATTATACATGTAATAGATTTATAAAATGAAAAATGGGGACAATGGGCAAATTTTTTTTAAGGCATTCAAATGAATAAAACCAGAGGATTCCGAAAATCTGACAAACATCCCATGACAAGCGAACTTCCTTAACAACAATGTGCTACAACTTACTAGACGTTCTTCAGTATTACGCGATGATCAAACTAAAGGAGGAACCATTAATTGAACCATGGATTTACAAAAAATTATATTCTCCTTCAATTATATCGATAATTATCAAATAGTAAAGAAATGTCAATTTGACGTCACTTCACCATAATAAAAGGCAATATAATTTATATAAAATAGGTTTGGCAAATTCAAATGTGATTTTTAACTCATATAACCATCTTTGTTTTATAGATTACTTTAGCATATAAGATAGCAATTTTTTCATACAATTCAAATTACAAAGATATTTTGACGGCTTTAAAATAGTTTTTCCCATGGCGGAATGCAAGAATAATGAATGCTTTAAGCAAAAACGTAATACCGGATTAAGAATATATTTGAATATTGATATCTGACAATCATTACTTAGCGCAATATCTAAAGGATGTTATTCCATAAATTTATAAGACTATTTAGACCAAAAAATGTCATTGTCATACGTTCTTCTTAAACAAATGTGTGTTTCATACAATATAACCAAAGCCTGTGCAAATGTAGATAAAAAAACATATAAAAAATATCCGAGGATATCAGAGACGACGAACACTACATGGAGACAATTTAACGACCTATCAATCTAAGATGACGTCAATATAACTTGCAAAACTCATGATTTCAATCGTTCATCAACTGCCCTAATAAAAGGAATTAAAAATGTAAAGCGTATGATCGTTCGAAAAGAACACGACGACAACATAGTCTTATCGAGGTGCCGCTACAAAGCTGAAGGAAAGCAGAACATCAGTTAAGGTAAAAATATTAATGTTTACCTATTGACACTATGCAAGACTGTTTCTCAAGTAATTTGTCTTGGAAACTACCAGCGTTTTCATTACATAACCGTCGTATTGTCAATTCTGTTTTAATGACATGTTGTATCAAGTGTAAAACAATTCTCTTGTCGAATACAAAATGTGGTAATTACAGCGTTTTGATGATTAAACTTCCAAACTTTTGCATAAAATTCAATGACTTTTGCGACTGTCATACAATTAAGAGGCTAGCTATAAAACCAGGATATATCCACCATGTTCTATATGAGAAAATGCCTGTAGCGAGTCAGGAATATGATATTTTTTATCCATTCGCTTGGTGTGATCACGCTTTCGGTATTGCCATTTGATTAGGGACTTTCCGCAGTGAATTTTGCTCGGATTTCGGTATTTTTGTGATTTTACTTTTCCTCTGATGACCAGTAGCATTATTTGTGTTCGTCATCATTGTCTTTCATATCATTGGCGAATAATTGTTTCATTTGAGACAACTTGGGTGTGATTTAGATTTACATTTATTACGTACAGCAGCAAACTTTTATCCGAAAAAACAGTATTTTCAGCACTACAAGCTCCATATTTGCTTATAGATTCTGTGAATTTCAAGCGATAATTAGGTTATATACTTTAATAAACATTTCTTTATAACTGACCTAACGGAAGACATAATGTTATTACTGAAAGAAAATATATCATACAAGGTTTTATATCCTTGCTTCAAGACATTTATGTTCCGTTGGGTGTTTATATGAAATATATCTTATAAGGACCCTGAACTAATAATTAAATCGACACCTTATAGTCCTTGACTTATTAATAATTATGCTATAATGAAACTCTACTTATCACAAATTGTTTTACAGAAATCTTTTTGTGCGATTGGTCAAGTAAGATAATGATTAAACGAGTTTTATCTTGGTATTAGTTTTGTGTGCCAATGGATTAATTCTTTGTATAAATGTAAATTTTGACCTCTCAATTCTATGATTTTTATAGTTTGAATTTCAATTTGGCCTTTGTTGTGTGTGCTTAAAGAATTATTGTTTGTAATAGAGATATCAATGACTACTCGAGTACTCGGGTATCGCTCGGTAGTACCGAGTATCGAATACCAAAATGATACTCGACTAATCGGTTTCTTTTTAGAAAGTTGTTGCTTTCTTAATCTTATAAACATTTTTTTTTTCTTTTCAAGAGTGCCTCCCGTAAAATTAAATATTAAAATACGTTTCAAATGTTTGCGTTTGATTGTCTTTACAATTCCTCCTAACAGAGGTAGGTTGTGAACAAGAGCACCTTTCTAATACCTAAACTTTATCTTTCTCCACCTGTGTATCGTCAGAGCAATTGTTTTCATCAAAAAGACTTAATTAAAAATAAAGTTAGGAAATTGCCTCGTCCTAGAAAAGTTGACAAGATAAAATTTCTAAAAATAAACAGTTCGTTGCTCTGTGTGTCGACCCTTAGCAAATGATCAGTCCGCGTTGTAAATAAATCATCACCCTTTATTGATCATCAAATTTAATTTGTTTACGGTTCCTAAATACTATTTTTTGAGATTATTGATAGTTTACTTATTTGGTATAAGTAGTAAATTGATATTAACTAACGTATAAAATTCAGGAACTTTTATCTAGTCATTGGTAATAATGTTAAGGGTGTTGTGTCCCTAAGAAAACGACAAACAAAACATAACATGTGTATAATTTTGTGTTTCCATTTTGTAGATGGTTTTTTTCCTAGCGAGTACTCCGAGTATAGCTCGGTAAATTCACCGAGTACTCCATTTGTAAATCTTAACCAAGTTGACATCCCTAATTATTACAATTGAAATAACAATTCTAAACTCTATGAATTTGATAGCTTAATTTTCAATTAAAAAATCTAAAGAATATCACTTTCCCACAGTAGTTTATTGGTAAACATAATTATCACCACATATTTGCATTAAATCAAAATAAAGGAGGATCCATTAATTGAACCATAAAATTGCAAAAACAATTCCATCACTAATTGTCAAATAGTAAATAAATGTCAATTTGACGTCACTTCACCATTATAAAAGGCAATTTAATTTATATAAAAAAGGTTTGGTAAATTCAAATGTGATTTTTAACTCACATAACCATCTTTGTTTTATAGATTATGTGATATAGATACAATGGATAAGCGTTGATTCTTGAAAAAGAAACCATGAGCCCGGAGGGCGAATGGTTTGTTTTTCATGAATCAACGCTTATCCATTGTATCTATAACTTAAACTATTGTGTTAATGTCTTGTCAAAATTAACGCCTATTCTTAATTAGAAGGTATTGTAAGTGAGTTCAAATAACCATGTTATCGTGTCAAACGATCCATTACAATTAAATATCACAAATAAATGTTTAAAAATACAAATACATTATTACACAACACGTCTGCCCTTTAAGATCTTCATATTATCAGGCATCTGAATATTATCTGTTTATACAAAATAAGTTCTATTCGGACTCATTTCTATTAAAATTGAAAATGGAAAAAGATACATATAGTGCATATAATAAGTGTGTTTCCAATTTTTTTTAACACGAAGCCTAATTCTAGGCACATAACGATTTTCTAGCATAGGAATTTGCGAATTAACATTTGTAAAATTATGTAGTAAAACAGATGAAATCATATTATATTAATTTATAAAACAATAATGGACAAAAATAATGTATTCATTTTTATTTCAATCATGTGGAATATAAAAAAAGAAGATGTGGTATGATTGTCAATGAGACAACTCTTATTATGAGACCAAATAAACACAGAAACTAACAACTATAGGTCACCATATGGCCTTTAACAATGAACAAAGCCCATACCGCATAGTCAGCTATAAAAGGCCCCGAAATGACAATGTAAAACAATTCAAACGAGAAAACTAATGGCTTATTTATGTAAAAATTTAACAAAAAACCCACTGAATTACAGCTATGCTCCTGACTTGGGACAGGCACATACATACAGAATGTGGCGGGGTTAAAAATGTTAGCGGGATCCCAACCCCCCCTAACCTGTGACAGTGGTATAACAGTACAACATAAAAACGGACTATAAAAATCAGTTGAAACAGGCTTAACTCATCAGATGGACAGAAAAACAAGTGGACGTGGAATAGCCAACATTTATCCGATTATAAACGACTAAACTCGCTTTTATTACACAAAATATCCACAATAACATACAAAACAAGAACAAAAACTGGAAAACCAGAGATCATTGACAACAAAGAGAATTCAGGGATTCGAACCTAAACAGACAAGACCTAAACTTTACCTCATTAATCTTAACCATGAAACCTCGTGGCTACCAACTTATACTGTACGTTTGCCTATTATTAATATATAAAGGTACAAGCCTTGTGTGTATGTTGAACCGATGTATATCATTTATTCATTTTTATATATAAAATAAACATATAAATCGTAACCAATTGGTAGCCCAGAGGTTTCATCGATATGTTGAAGTCAGTAACATTTAACAGAATTCATGGACGGGTTCGATTCCCAGTGAAGGCATACAGAAATTACAAAAATTAAAGGTAAGTTTTTAAAATAATTCCATTTGTGAACAGAAATCAGTAAATTAGTCAATTCAACCTTAATGAAATAAGACACACAAAGGAAACAATAGAATATAATCTGGTGAGTCCATTTCAGCGACGGATTTAGGAAGCGTAGATTCTAGAAAAAGAATCCACGGTAAATGAATAGGCTGACGTCACCACAATGGTTTAATTTAACCAGATTACTTTTAGCATAATCTCTTTTAGGGTAAGATAGCAAATTTCACAATTGAGATAACAAAGATATTTTGAAGGCTTTTTATAGTTTTTCCCATGGCGGAATGCAAAAATAATGAATGCTTAAAGCAAAAACGTAATACCGAATTAAGAATATATTTTGAATATTGATATCTGACAAACATTACTTAGCGCAATATCTAAAGGATGTTATTCCATAGATTTATAGGACTATTTAGGCCAAAAAATGTCATTATCATACGTTCTGTTTAAACAAATGTGTGTTTCATACAATATAACTAAAGCCTGTGCAATGCAAACTATAGATAAATAGCATATACAAAATAACCGAGGATATCAGAGACGACGAACACTACATTGAGACAATTTAACGACCTATCAAGATGACGTCGAAATAACTTGCAAAAATTATGATTTCAATCGTTCAAAAATTGCCCTAATAAAAGGAATTTAAAATCTAAAGCGTATGATCGTTCAAAAAGAACACGACGACAACATAGTCTTATCGGGGAGCTGCTAAAAAGCTGAAAAAAGCAGAACATCGGTTAAGGTAAAAATATTAATGTTTACCTATTGAAACTATGCAAGACTGTTTCTCAAGTAATTTGTCTTGGAAACTACCATGAATGCAATAAACCAGCGTTTTCATTACATAACTTTCGTATTGTCAATTCTGTTGTAATGACATGTTGTATCAAGTGCAAAACAATTCTCTTGTCGAATAGAAAACGTGACAATTACAGCGTATTGATGATTAAACTTCCAAAAGTTCAATAACAAATTTGTCATACATTTCAATAGAAAGATAAATTACTCCCACCACAGTTTGATTATTGATACGTCTCAACCATTTCGTTTTGAAAAACAAACAACAGTTAAAACAAGGATAAACAACCAAGGATAAATATGTCAAAATGTTGAAAATCAAAAACCCAACAAAAAATTCACGAACGAACCCTCCCGTTCTCCCTCCAAAATAAATTAAATAATAATGGACGCAAGTCTTAATAAAGATTTTGGAAATCAATTGCAGTTGCAATCATTACATAAGAACAATGAACCGAAATTTTACTTGTTACACACAGATCGACGGATGCTATTGAGTGGGTCAGGAACTGATATATCCTTCCCCTGCGACTGAACACAACCTCGTTATGTAGAGGGATTCGTGTTTTGTTTCGTGTATAATCGTGTTTTTTTTTGTGTTGGTAAAGGTGTAGTCAGTATTTTTTCCCCTTATACTTTGCTTACTGAGAACATTTGTCAAGTGTTAAAAACGATTTATAACAGTGTTGGCAATATGAAGAATTTATATGTACAGACAGGTCGCAAGTGGAAAAGACAAACTCGTGCGATAAACAACCACGTGAGATAAATATAACTGTCTATCCTAAAGATTAATTATTTGTCATTTTATTGGGCAACATCACGAAAGATGACCCACACATCAAATAAAAATATCCAAGTGTTCGAATGACGTGGAGGGATCATGAAAGAAGACCCACACATCTGGAGAAGAAAAACATCAACTAGACTTCAATTGACGCAAAAATATCTTGATCAAATATCGTTTGGTTGGTTTCCAGTTTTCTGGTACATATTAACAAAAGACATGCATATTCTTGTACGATTTTTTTACAATATATAATTAAAACTTTTGTACTTGTAATTTTTGTTGGCTTATTAAACCGTCATATCTAATTAGTTTTTTTTTTAATTTTGGAGAATTTGATTTTGAATGCGGATCTATGAAAGTCTCTATAATAAAGCGGTAATTGATAGATTTTACAGGATTAGAGCTGGACGCATTGATGGACATATATCTATTGTTGAACCCCATTTTTAAAAATTTTCAATGATTATTGGTTAAATTTCTCATTGACATGTATCGCTGAATTCTTTAATTTAAAATGTTTGTTAACTATAAACGTAACATATTGAAATAATTTCAAAATAAATTGATAGGGTTATTTCAATAAATAAAGGCAATATTAGTATACTTCTGTTCAAAAGTCATAAATCGATTCAGAGAAAACAAATCAATAAAACTTTTTTAAAGTGACATTCAATTTTTTTTAAATCTAAAACATCTGAGTTCAAAGCATACCTTAGTTTGTGTACGACCCGATTTTTATCTTTGGAAAATAATATCTTTATTTCAAGGATAACTTTAGTTAGACGAAAAAGTATTTTTACCACCAATAAAATGCAAAGACGTTAATTTCGGACATAAATGAACTAAATCTGAATAGTTAATAATAATGTTTGCATTTTCAAATAAATGAGTGTAATTATTCAACATTCAATTTCAATTACTAAAAGGCACACATCATACTTAAATGTACGTTGAGGAGAACATACTATGCTTCACTATCTTTTGGAATGGTTGGTTCCCACTTTTGTCATCACAATGTTTGAAGGGGGGTCGGTACAACGCACAAAATTTTATTTTTACATTGTGAGGTTTAAAAGACACTGTTTCTGGTTGTTCTAAAAAAGATCATCAACGTGTGACAAACCTCATGCTATATCCAATTTCTAAAAATCGGTCAAGCCCTGAATAAGAATATTTTAAGAATAGTTAAATATGTAATGTGTACAATGATAACATTGTCTGTTCAATTAATTATAACTTTATAATATTAACCGACAAAGGGCGCACAAGTTAAAAGAATTATTCATGTTGTGGGTGACCACATGACGTTAACATTATTCACTATTTATGTCATTCATTTGAATGAAAAATTAAAATCAATAAATACGACGCATTCGTTTAGAAATATCAAATATTGCATCGTGGTATATCACTATATATGGTTTTCGAGTACATATCAATCAACGTCGCTTATGTTCTATTACAAATGATTATAGAAGATAAATTATATATAAGGAGGTACGTGTACACTGCACTTGATATTATATGTTATTAATACAAATTGCAGCTGTCTGAAATAAGTCTTAAAGAGATAATAGTCAGGATAAAGAATGACTAAAGAATGAATATTGCAGTCGGGATACTTCGTGTAAATGCCTGATTAACTTGTTTCTATAACTGTAAATATTTATTTCATTTTCTGGCACAGGGTCAATAAAGATGATGTTGGACTGTTGGTCCCCGCGTATGTTGTCATTAGCTCAGTAGTCAGTGCAATTACAAGATTTATAATGTATACTTTTTGGCGTATTTTTGTATTCTCGGCGTTCTTATAATCAAGCTTGAGCGCTTCAGATGCAGGAGAAAATAAACACTTTATAAATGGATAAAGTGTTTACCTTATTTTGTTATTTCATACCCCTTGATTTTCAAGGTAAATTTAAAAGAAATAATGAGGTGTTCGGAATATTTTGCGATGTGATATATTAGAAAAATCTACATAAGTTCGTATAAAGTTCTCAAAACGCGTAAAAACGCTATGATAAAATATGCGCGGTGTTTAATTTTCCTATGACCTTGAACATTATTACGTTGTTCATCTACGTTTTTAATGTTTATAGCTGGTTCAGTTCAAAGTAAATGATACCATTTATCTACAGAATCTTGTTTAAAACAAATCTGTCATTTTAACATATTTTTTGTGCTTCTATATGTAAAACAAATAGGATCAGACATATGTTATCACAACTGCGATACTCCCTATTGAATATATATCCCGATCTTAATAACTTAATTACGCAGATCCTTTTAACCTTCGACCATAATATGTGTCATTGCGTTACTTGGTATGAATAAAATGTAAAATTACTACAATACAACTGCAAGAAAATTTATCTTAAAAGACAGGTTTTTTTTGTTTTTTTTAAATGCTATTCAATATCCTTCCTAAATAAAATTAGAATAATATTTTAATACACATAACATGAAACATAAACAGATCATCCGCTGAAGCTTTTAAAATGCATTAGATTCTTTTCAATTTCTGAAATTTTTCCACAGTACGTTTCACGATATGTTCTTGGGAAAACAGTAATTTTCAAATTTTTGAAATGTCAAGCTATATAACATCTTTATTATAATATAGGACAACAGAAGTAATACTAAAGAATTGTTTATGACTTCAAAATGCAAATATGTGCAGCTTAATAAACACGTTTCCACAGTAAGTAAGAGGTATATAGATCGGAGGTAGTTGAAAAAGAATAACAACCATTGAAGCATTCATAATTTTGGCTCAAGTAATGATAAGAGTAAAATCCTTTCAGTTAAATTAAAGATATTTTAACATTGGGGTTACTTGATACTTAAGTGTAGAAATGTTATTACATAACGTCATGTACATTTCAAATTTGACAAATCTGACAATGAATGGCAGTATTTTAATGTATTTTTGTTTTTACAATGAATACTAAAAAAAAATGGTTAACCCGTAAAAATAGTTATACCACATGGATGCAGCTTTGTCAAAAAATTACTTTTTGGATTCATTGATCATATCGATGTAAATTCTCGCAGATTTCCTGACATGCAAAACATGTTGAGAACCTAGACCAATTCTTAGATTATATTCAAAAATACAAATAATAACTATCTTGCTTACTCACGTTCTTTGGACATCCGAGTGAATTTTGTATTTTGGACATCCGAGTGAATTTTGTATATGTAAATTGTTTATTTTTTCATATAAGATACATAAAAAGTCCACAATATAGAGCAAAGGGAGAGTTTTCAACAACTAATAACCTAATAAAGTTTCTTAACTCCCTAATATCATATCAGAAATTTATATAAAAAAACTTATTTGAATTGATGTAAAAAGTCACCAATGTTTCATAATAACTGCTATACGCGCTATTTAGCTAGAAAACCCCGTTTTCAAGAAGAAAGTCTGAATACTCGACAACGTAAAATCAGAATTTTTCTAAATCGAAAGTGAACTAATATCAATACAAATAAACACATCACTAAAGTTTTATAAAATTGTTCAAAGCATTTTTGAGTTATAGTCCGATAAGTGGAAAATCCCTAATATTTTTACATCTAAAAAATCTGAAGTTAATGTTCTTCGTGATAAAAAAAAATCTGTGGTTCTAGTTTGAATAATTTTCCTAATTGCAGCGAAATACACACACTGTTTTTATATCTGTGAACCCTCTTTCAGGGAAAGATAAAAGTACATAAATTGCAGTTGAAAAGTAATGACAATGCCATATGATCATTCCCAGTTCAGTCTATATCAGAATTGTTTTTAATTATTTCCTGGTCATATTTTTCTGGGTTTTTGCCTTTGTTTCCGCCTTATAACAAACTATTATCATAGTCATAGTCATGTGTTCGTGATCATTTCAAGTTTGTTTTTATTTTTTCAATGATACAAGACCGTTTGGTTCAAATCAAATCGCACCACCTGCCGAATCTACCGAAACCAACAAAACAGGCAATCGATTTTTAAACCATAAAACCTTTGATAAATCTACAAAGGAGACATTGGGATAGAAATAAGATAGGAACAGTTTAAATATTTGTTCTTTGCTTTTGATCTATTAAATCCTCAGCAACAATTTAGATTTAAGAATTCGTGAAAATATTGATTCCAAGGAAACATTATGCAGATAATTTCATAATACCATAGGGGGAGGGAAAACAACTTGTATGATTTATGGATAAACGAATGATCTAAGGCAAAAATGCAGCCCCCAAAAGTGAATGTTTTTGTGATTAAGATGTGTTTGAGAACCAAACTTTTTGATTCATTAAATATATTTCAGAATCACATACCTCTAGTAGTATGGTTGGTATGTGTTTCCTTTTTTATCGTATCATTCGACGTATGAGTTTGAATATTCTTTAGGTATCTTTTGCTTTCAATTGCTTGCAGAAACTTCATCGACCACCAATCAGCAAAGACAAATAACATACATAAACTGTTCAAATATAGTTACTCAATAAAGACATATGCTCGCAGTGTAAGACCTTTATAAACTAGAATAATTGTCTCATCTTTAAACTTACCGATTGTGTTATACTCTCGCGATGCTTTCATGTTGTTATGTTCTTTAAGCCTGTTTTGTACTTATTTATGAGATTTTAACATCGATTAGCTTCTTTTGACTCTTATTTACACCATGGTAATAAGTTGTCACCTGCTTGCATCAAGTCAATTGGAAAACTTGTTTTGTTAGATTAATTAAATAAATGTCATGAATGTGTACACGAAGACAGCTACTCGTCAAGGTTAGCATCAGTTTGAACTGAATGAAGACTGATTTGTGACTCTGTAATTGACAAAATCACCTGTTATTAAAACGATATTTAGCTAATGGATATTTTAGTACTGATAAGCCCAATAACCTTGTTATAGTGTGCCAAAGTCAGACGGAAACAAAGTACTCTAAAGTTAAAAAATCTTTCTTATAAACACTCTTTTCCTCGAAATGGTCAATGTAAAAAGACATGCTTGAAAATGCTTCTTATTCGGCTGAATAAATAATATTACTTGTGACGTACTGTACAAGTCAATCAGATACCCGCTAAACAAACAAAAAAAACATACACACAGTAACTACGAAATATCTTCCATCCAGAAAATAAAATGTTTTTAGGAAAAAAATTAAACAGCATATTCAGTGATACTTTTTGTTTTTATTATTTATATATAATGTGCTGCAAAAAATGAGCTCTAAAGCCTTATTAAACTCGCTCATTATAATCCCACGCGTCTTGTGCTAACTTATGCCGATCCTTGCATGATCAAATACAATTTACAATAATTCTAAATTCAACATCAAATTAAAATTATTAACATCTTATTAAGAAAAATTACTTTTTAAATAAATTATATCGGCTTGTTACGCAGAACCATTTGTTATCTGTTAAACACAGATCAGGGCAAACCAACACAACTCTTCTGTTCAATAATTTTGCATCGAGTGTGGGTGTTTGCCCATCTGTATATGCAACTCCCATTACTTCAAAAGTTCAATTATTCACAATGAAAAAAATCTACAGTGATGGATATCACAGTACAAATATATAGCCGGCCTTTTGGAGGAAATATTTATCACACTGGATACAGTGTCATTGGATTATACAAATGTAATAATGCAAAGAACGTAAGTAAGCGGAAACAACTGATTAATTGGATGCATTAACGAATACAAGGCAGAAATTACCATTTTGCTTCAACTTTTTTAAATTTTATATTCATTTAATAAATTGGATTCTTACAACTTATCTATATAGTGTGGTTTAGTGTCGGCACACAACTTCATACATTTTCATAGAATTCATCTAAACATGTATACTTTCTTTAAAAAAAAATACCGTATAGCTATACACTTTCGTCTTAATTCTATTGTTATTTCTGATTAGATTATAAAATATTGATTAATCGGATTTCCTAAATTAATGCTAAACATTTTCAAAGCGGGGATTAGCTGCAGCAGGCGACTTATTGACACGTGTTTTCATAGAACACCAGGGTTGCGTTCAATATCGTAGCGGCTACACAGGGCTACGTAGATTTGTGTCTACTGAACGAGTAGCTAGCCTATCTGCTATCAATTTCTATGTAGCAGCTAGGCTAGCTACACGTTCAATAATCATAAATCTACGTAGCCCTATATAGCTGCTACGATATTGAACGCAACCCTGGATTTTAGTATTGAAATTATAATCGCACCAGACATTCTCTACTTTCAACGACATCAAATCGTAAAAAGTTCAACTGAAATAATCGGTAATACTATTGACGTACATTACAAATACACCAACATATAATTAAAACTAGACAAAGATGATGTTTACATACTTGGAATCAAGACATTCATTCTTTTAATGATAATGTATGCGCTTATTACAGTTTAGTATATACGTTGCATGGGCGGCACAAAATGATGAATGATAGTTCCAGGGCTATAGTATTCGTTGATCTGTCAGTTAAAATCGATTATGTTTCATGGTCAGCTTATCTAGACTAAAAAACTTTCAATAAATTGTATGTTAGGATCAATTCAGAATGGATTTATTGCTTATCTAAAAGTGCTACTTCAAATAAACATTTAATACATAATAATAATAATAATATATAATAAAACTCTCCTACATTATCCATATCAAATGACAGAAAGAACCGAAGAAGCGTTGAAAGCTGTGCATTTTAACTAAACTGTCTCGTAAGACTGCTATACATAACCTTGCCGCATCGTGAAAACGATTTGAATTTACTAAGGCGAAGTTTCCATAATTAACATAAAAATGATATTATGTTTGAATGTTTAAACTTCGTTGATGCAGGTTACACGATTAAACATATAGTTTATGAACCTAAAAATCTAGTTCAACTCATTTGAAATGTGTTTGTCCTATGATTATGAAGTCAATTGAACAATTTGGTCATTTTTATAATCAAAAGACAATGTTAAAGAAACGGATAAAGAAAAGAAACTGAAAATAAAAATATGAAAAAAAAACATAATATATTATGAAATATTAAAAAATAATATTTTCTCAAATAAAACGAGAATCCAAAAAAACTAAGTGATTCCTTTCCCACATGGTGTACCGACTGGTATATTCTTTATCAAGGCAATAGAAACATTGCATGCTCTTGTTGTCCATTTGTTTGATGCGTTTGAGCTTTTGATTTTGCCGTTTGATTAGGGACATTCCGTTTTCAAATTTCCTCTGAGTTCAGTTGTTTTGTGATATAACTTTTTTCTGTCAAGACAATATCTACGCCATGTGACAAAAATCTGATAGCAGAAAACAATACAATAAATAATACAACTAACTAATTCTATCAGATAGAGCTTTACCATGCATTTTTTGCAAATAGTTACATAACTTAATTGTACACGATGTGAATAAGCTTTTCACAAACGAGATAATTCTAAATAATCCTAAAGTCGGTATCTCGAAAAGACTTTTTTTTGTGTCGCATATGAGGAAATAAATTACTTTTTGCAATCTGTAGGTGTTCTGTGAAATATAACTCCCACTATTGCAAAAGTTCAATTATTCACAATGAAAGTAAATGGTACTAATATCAGAAAACATCTAGAATGATGGATTTTACTATGACACGACATTGTATATGTGGCCGGTCTTTTCATAACGGATGTTTATTATATTGGATGCAGTAACATTGGAAATTACATACGTAATAATGTAAGGAACGTCAATAAGCGAGAAATGATTAATTGACTGAATGCATGAAGGAAATTGAAAGGCAGAATTTGCAATTTTGCGCCCACTTTTTGAATTTTTAATCCATTTTATAAATTCGACTCTTACAGCTAAACAAGGTTCTAGTTTCTTCAAAATATGGATACATTTTCATCTTTTTAAACAGAATCAATCTGATTGTCTACTAGTCATTTCAGCAGACTACCGCGTAACACGCGTAATCACTGGTTCTCCGTTAAAGCGCCCATTTTATGACGTTATTTTGTCCCACCATAATAAAGCAAACCTAACGACTTCCAGTTATATACCCGTAGCTTGTTATACTTATATTTGAGAATTTTAGATTTCTTTATTATCTATATTTTTAATTTTTATAAAGTTTAGTACATATTGCACAACGATCGTGATCGTATCGACCGTTCATAATGTTTTCTTCGAAAAGCTGAAATTTCCGTTGATGGAAAAAAGTCCAAGTAGGACAAAATATTTAGAACAATATAGAGTGTAATATGAGTTAAATTTGATCATAAGGTTACCATAAATAATTTTGTTTATAACAATGGTCATTTATTCCAAGTTACATCAGTCTGAAAAACGAAGCAAAGTTGAAAACTGTAGAGATTTGTTAAGCGTGTAATCTCCGTGGAATGGCCAATTCTTTAAAAACATCTTTGATTTTGAAAATAAATTCTACATCCAGCAGATCGATATCGGTGTCAACATTAAATTTTAGTACAACTTCGATCTTAAGGTATACATATTATGGTTCATAAATGACGAAATCGTCGAAATGTAACCTCCGTAGAATGTAATCTCCGTTGACATTTTGGTAAAGAGTGCTTTCTATCACGTCCGCACTTTTATCGAGTATGGCATGCCAAATAAACATATTAGATAGTTATAATGGATGGCGGATATATCACTAAGAGATCAATGATATATTTTAATTCAGACGACATAAGAAGACATGTAACATTTTTTATAAATCAATTGTTTGAGTGTAACAGAGTTGCTTCTTTCTCAAATCTAAAAGAAAAAAAACGAACCGGATGTTTTTATATCAATCGTAATGCATGTAAATAATTTAGACCTGTTTTCAATATTCAAGATATGAAGCTTCTATGATTAATATAAATTTGATACCGAATTCAATATGATTTAACAATTATGCAAATGCAAGAAGCCATAAAAATTGCTCTTTCTTTTTTCGTGTTCCACAAGGAGAGAAGCTTTTGATTTCTTTCATTGAAATTAGGAAGTCGGTTAAAAGGGACTGATATATATTCCGCTACATTAATTAACAACACCTTGTACAACATTCTTTTCGAAATTAAAAGCAGTTAGATAGATTAAACAAAACTATCCGTCACAATGCTATATAGTACGGTCTGTATTAGGGGAGGATATCTACATTTCTGTATTCTGTAATTCTTTTTGCCATGTTTTCTCTATTCAGTTAGAAATATATGCCCTTCTCTGTAAAATTCTTAGGTTCTGTTCCTGCATTTGAAAACTTTCGCATATAACATTTTGAGAATACATTTTGAGCATATATATTGTCTTGTCTGTATCAACAACATACGTAGGACGACACTACTCCGTATAGCCCTTTTTATTCTGTCACTGTACTGCATAAATGATACTATGTTTAGAATAAGTGTAAAACTTGGAGAGAAAAAAGTATTTCAATTTCTTAGAAATAAGGATAATAAACGAAAGTAAAGATGATATGAGGTATATTTTATCAAATTTTCCTTGTGATTCGAGGTACTAGTAATGAGGAGCTGAACGTTCAGTTTTATAACAGTGACAGTACCGGTAGCTAACCGACATTAAGAGAAATCTGAAATCGGATAAAATAAAAATTTGATCACCAAAAAGATTGTATCATTGATTACTCATCTGTCCAACAAAATATAGAAAGAAACACTGCTTATCAATCAATTGTTTTGGTGAATAATGAAATATATTTAATATATGTTGGTACTAAAATAATGTTATACCCCAAAAAATTGAAGACAATGTCTTCCGTCCTCGAGCATCAGTATGAAAATTAAGACGCACGAATTATGACAATGTTTTGATTCTGCAAATCCTTACAATTACAATCAATGGTCAATTTATATATTTTGGAATTATAAAGATACCTAAGGTTTTAAACTCCATCAATCAATGTTACATTCGACTGATTTGACTTTTTCTGTGTGTCATTTTGTTCATATAGCTCATCAACTTTGGATTTCAAATACTTGTCGCTGGGCGTAAATGATGAAGATAAATCAAATATAGTACTCGCTTCGGACGCATGAAATTTATGACTTGTTTTTTTTTTGGACCACAATTGCAGATCTTTTTGTTGCTTATCGGATTATCGTGGTCTGACATCTGTCACGAGCTATTTTTTTAAGGTGAATAAAATTTAAAAATCGCTGACGCAATGCACTAGAAGGGTGTAAGGTTAAATTTGCCTACAATAGGAAACAAAATGCTAAGTTAACTCATGCAAGATCGTGATTTTGGCGAAAAACACTGATGCTTATGAATGTATAAAATTTGCATCGCTTATTTCATTTAACCAGTGCGTTTATAACCAATTTGAAAGATCAACGTTTCTTTCGAAATGATCTACTAGAATATTGTCAATAATGGATTTAATATGCAGAAAACAGAAAGTTTCATTAATCTCTAAATCATTTATTTCTGTTATTTTTAATTCACCATATTTTTAATTTTCAAAATTATTTTTTAATCTATAAACCACTTCCTATATCTTGGATTATTTCAAATAACTATATGATATTCAAGCTGAATACGATGCATAGTACTATAAGTTTACTTGAAGAGGATCTACAAAAAGAAGCTGTTCAATTGGTCGTTACTGGTCGTCTAAAAATCAAAGCTGTGAGATTAATAGGCTACAACTAACCAACAAAGATGATGAAAAAAATATCTATGAAAAATGATGTTATATTTTATATTTTGCTGGATCATTTTTTGTTGTGCCTCTCTCATCATTGTTTTTTATATATTTATATTGAACCTTTTTAAATTCTTTATCAATGACAACGTATGTAACATCTTATTTATTTTTTGAATATTCTTCTCCCGGTCATTAATCTGCATGAAATATTTGCCACTCTACGTTCAGAAAACATCAATTAATAAATCATATCTCCTCTAAAATTGTATTAATATACAACTGTAAACATTATCAAATAAGTGATTCGTTTAAATTTCAGTCAGATATTTTCAGTTACACAGTGTGTTAGTGACCTAATACGATAAATACGGGGTCAGTAAAATCCATAAGGGGTTTGAGCGAAAACAGAACCTCAAATGAAATTTACTGACCCTGTATATATCGTACAGGTCACTAAAACACTGTGTAACGAATTTATCTTGCCGACTATCTTTATTAGTTGAATTTTAGACTGGAGTCTCATTTGCAATCATACCACATCTTCGTATTGTTATTTTAAAGTTTTCAAGTGTTCAATTTTAAGAAACATACTCCCATTGGTCTGCTAAAAAACTAATAGACACTTCTCGTCTCTCTCCTTTTTTTTCGAATTTACGATACAATGAACAAACAGGTATTAAGGAATATCAAAGGAAGTAACCCATCAAAGATACAAGATCATACAAGTGTTGTGCTTCGGCTTCGAAGGAATTTTTCAAAACAGTTCAAAGCAAGAAATTCATGCGTTATACGCCATACTGTGCATTTTGAAATTAAAACAGTTGATTGATATATGTTTTCGATATCAATATGACCACATCAATGATAATTCATGGTAACACAGATTGGTAAATAGGATGATGACGAAAAGGAGAAAGATTTAGTGGCGAATTATATGCGTATTCGTGTTGAAAGCATGTTTATACGATTTTATTATTTATCCTGCTTTGTACAAGACTGAAATGCCGAGTCGATTGTTCATGGTACTAGTTCACACAAAAAGGCCAAATTGAAGATTTATCACCTTAATTTGTGTTAAAGAGATAAAAAAAACACCTTATATATATATAATAATAATAATGCAGACACCACTGAATATCATGCTTAAATTTCAACTAACAAGAAAAAGAAAAAAAAGTTTACGTGAATCATTAACATTTTGGCTTTGAAAATCACGACGTCAAAGAAAATAAAATGACGTTAAATTTTTTTTTTATTGTTTTTTTTTTCATCTAAATTGTCTCGAGCATTACAAATTAACGGTAGCACATTACATGTTGAAATTTATAGGGTTGATAGAATACACTATGAGGATGTTCTATGTTCTTTATAAACAAGTTTTCTGCAATTTATATTTTATCAATTTTTATACTGACGTTGGGCGCTTTAACGGAGAACTAGTGAATACGTGTGACACGTGTTTCCATAAAAACCCAGATTTTAGATTTGAAATCGAAATCGTCCCTGACTTTCTATACTTCCAACGACATAAAATTGTAACAATTCATTTAAAGTCATCAGGAATTCTTTTGACCTACAACATAAATATGCTGAATTATCATTAAACCCAGACAAAGAAGATATTTTCATGCTTCGAAGTAAGACCTTCCTTCTTTTAATAACTATGTACGGGCTTTTTTCAGTTTAATATATACATTGCATGGAAGGAACCAAATGACTGATGATAATTGTAGTGCTATAATATTCGCTGCCAGTTAGAATCGATTATGTTTCATGGTCAGTTGATCTTTACTGACAAGTTGATATTAAATTATATTTGAAGATCAGTGCAGCATGGGTGTAATGCTTATCTACAAGTGCAGCTTCAGATATAGAATGAATAAATAATAATAACATATATAAAAATAAAATTCTTCTAAACAATTAAGTTCTGAAGATAGTGTCAATGAGTAGAAGTGTAAAGCGCTTTACGTTTTAACAGTTTTGCAGGATTGCTATATTAAACCCTATCGCATTGACAAAGCGTTTTGATACTAGTAATCAAATGGCAAAGTTTCAATAATTAACATAAAAAAGATATATTATTTTCGCTTGATTTTCTTTACTTCAAAGTAATCGTTATACTACTTTTTGAAATAGTCTAACAGACTGAGTATAACACTTTAGCATTTTAGTAGTATTAGTTAGTTATACCATAATATCAGAAGTAAGAATTTCTTCTGAATCAGCAATTAATATTGGCAACCCCGTAAACCTTTTGATTTTTTATTTGAAATTCTTGGTCATAGCTTTTCTAAGAGAAGTAATATACAAATGTTCAAAACTCGTAAATCCAGTTTAAATGTCCAAACCGAGAGGAAATTCGTCGGGTAATCGTTAGGAGTTAAACCGGGTGTGTAAACAGGTTCAAGCGTTTATATGTAAATATTATCCGCCATGATGAAGACTTGGTCAAAGCTGGCACGAAAAAGTAAATTAACAAAAATACTGAACTCCGAGGATAATTCAAAACGGAAAGTCCTAATCAAATGACAAAATCAAAAGATAAAACACATCAAACGAATGGAATATAATCAACAAATACACAGAGCAGACGACTCTTTTCGAGTTTTTAAATCTTTGACCTCGACAACATGTCCCACATGACTTAAGACGGAGACACAACGTATCGTATTGAAATAAAACATTTACAATGAAATTTTACAACCTGCAGCTCGAAAAAATATCTAACATATAAAGGAAAGATTAAGACAAGGTAGATATTTTTTTTTTAAATCTAGTTTACAAGTTAAGGAAATTTCATTCTTCGCATATTTGACTTGGGAGGTCTAATAACCAAGTTTTGTCATATATAATAAGTATGTTAATTTCAAAGACAATTCCTTCATTTGTATGGCTTTCACTTAGTCATCAAAAATAAGAGTACGGCTATTGCTATTGAGAAACGAATGAGCAATGCTTCGAAGAACTTAAATTTTATACATTGTCAATATTTCTTCGTCATTCTGAAGGTCAACTTATTTACATTGATAGTCTAAATGGGACATCCATTTATAACGATTTCATTCATGCTAAATCTATAGATGAAACCTTATATGTATACAAAACAAATATCAACTTTAATGTTTTAAGTTATAAAAAACTTAATATCTTATGGCGAATAAAAATATATTCCTACATTGAGCAGTTTTTATTCGTCTGGTTTTCAAAACACCTTTGTCCGTCATAAATCCGGTTTTCTATAAAAGTTATATCATTGCATTAGGATTGTCATGTTTGTATCATTAACTGTCGTCGCAGTTTATAAACATTATTACCATCCAAACACGTTCCACTTTTCTGCTTAATATTTAGCTTTCTTTTCATTGATTGCGTTTAACTATCGCAAAATTTATAGGAAAATTGATAACAACTACATCATTAAAACATATTGTTTAGTTAGTGCAAATTATATGCTCATTATTCCGTGTTTTATAACTTATTTCCATTACAACATGAAAAAGAAAGAATTTTGACATCCCCATTGAGACTTGTTAAGTTTAAAAAATGTGCATTTATATGAATTAAAATATAATGATGACACGTGCACATGCATTCTGTTATCCACGTGGTTCAAACAAGTTATGAAAACACAATTACATGTCGATAACGTTGATCTCCTTTCAAAAGAACAATATATAAGCTCAAATACACAATCACAATTCCCACTTGTTTTAGAACTTCATCCTTAGTGATTTTATACATGATATGTACATATTTTTTTCGTTCAGTGCTTCAAAATAAATCAAACCGTTGGTTAACTCTTGTGTTATTTTTATAGGTACTTTTAAAGCTTACTATATAAATATTTGGTGACGGTTTTTCCCACTGTAAAATGCCGTTAATTGATAATCGCCAATACGGATACACTTGTTCAACAAGAGATTTGATACTTTTAAAGACAAATTCCATCTGGATTATTCTCACTCGCAGGCATTGTCACAAGCACGAATTTAATTCAATTTTGTATATCCTTGAAATCAAGACATTAGTCACGTTAAAAGACAAGTGAAGGTAAATGTTGAAATAATATGCATATTCTGTCTACGAGTAGTATATTTTTTTATTCCTCAAATTTCTCTAACCATATTCAATTATTGTGTACTCAAAAACAATAAATAGCTCTACTACCAATACACATTGATGCTAGGTTGAGAATATTTTTCTTGTCTCGTTTTTATGAATGATCAAAGTATGTCAAATTCTATCAAAATTAAAGTGTTATTTCTGTTCGTATTTCATAATATGCTTTAATGTCTTAAATACACCAACTTTGTTGTTGAAACTCACATGAGGTACTTATTATTCTAAGTGCTGGTTGAGGGACCTTACGAAAATGCCTCACATCTAAAATAAAGTCAAACCAACTTACGTTAAAGGTTACTAGGACCAAGTTCCTTTGAATTTATCACATACACTTAATTCCTTCTTACAGCTTAATGCTCATTAAAGATTGATTACATTAAATCGTTTTGTGTGCTAATCTAACAAGTATATTTCACATTTTTAGTGTTTATCCAAAGAAGGGAAGGAGAGTCAAATTCAAGTCAAATTTCTTTTAGATGCTGGTTTTGTCCTTCAGTTAAAGATTGATAATTTATTTTTGTTCTGAATTGTCGGAAAATTAGGTGTTTTCCGTATGTTTAGTAATTAATTGAGTCTTAATAATTGCATTATTACAATGGATAGTGTTTGTATATGATTGTTAAGCAAAAATTATTATATATATACAATCAAGACTGTGGCGTTTTTTTCCATTCAATTCGCAATATGTCATTTAAGCATTTTTTATTATCTACAAGATGGTTAAAGACCCACATTTCTGTCCGTTCTATGAAAAACAACAACAACACACTGACTAGTTGTTTTTCAGAACACATTTCATTTTCCACAATTAATTCGTAACGATAATTCGACATTTCCATTTTTATCAGCAATAAAGATACGAAAACATGACAGAACCTTGACTTATGACCAATATATAAGAGATTCAATGTTAAAACAACAAGATCAAATTACCAAATTAATAAGCATCTTGGCGTAAGCAGTGGATATAGTCTAAGACATGTTCATTTTGACACTTACTTTTCAGAGAAAGAAACATTTATTTACCATACAAATAAGGAAGGTCGATATTTACATCGCAGCATCTACTTTACTGTCATTCCCGTACAAATGTTACACACTTTTACATATTTATTTTTTCTTTATGCACAAAATATGTATTACTGCAAACCTATTTGCATATCATTATGTTCAATCGATTTTGCTTCTTTAGTTAATAAATTTCATACGGCAATCTTCCATTATGAACAGTGTCATAGAATGTCGCAAACTTACAAATGGGAATTTTATGCGACTGTCATACAAGTCACTAGCTGCGACACCAGATTTAATCTACCATTTTCTACATAAAAAAAATGCCAGGTCAGTATAATGACAGTTGTAATCCATTTAAATGTTGTATTTGAGCTTTTGATTTTGCCGTTTGACTATGGACTTTTCGCATGAATTTTCCTCAGAGTCAGAATTTGTGTTATTTTACTTTTTCCATTTTTTTTCACAAGACTTCCAAAATAGTAACACGTGTACATTTTTAATGCAGAACTCAAGATTCAAACCTGATTCTTTGAACTAAAATAAATTATGTATTTGATACATTCTAATGTCATCTTATAAAAAGTTGAAATGTCATCTTATAAAAAGTTGAAAACCAAGAAAACATGTGATACCTCATTATTGCTTATCAAATATCGCCATTTATTTTAAGTTATCAAAACATGTCAAATTCATGCATCTCATGGTTACATTTAGAAAATTTATTATAAATGAAAAATATAAATCTGCCATAAACTGATATAGAAAATAAAGACTCTAATAATATATACTTGTATGCATTTTAAAACTATAAGTGGGCGGTTTGGTATCAATTAAGCATTACATTTTATTATACCTTTGCAAATGATAATTGTAAAGATTCAGTGAAGAGATGTTGGATATACGTCAATGAGACCTCAACGCAAATTCAAAAACAAACAATGGAAAAGACGTATATAATGTGACTCCTACAAATAGCAGACCTTGAATTACCAATGAGAAACAAAGAAAAGGGTTATCACAGGTGAAAATCAAAAGGCTTCTTTGGAAACGTACTACTAACTTTAAAAACATGTCTATCAGTGTTATGGAGATCCAATTATGCCCTCCCCCCCCCCCCAAAAAAAAATAGCATGATAAATGGTATGAAATTAAGATATAAGTCATTCAAATAATAAAACACTTTTCCACAAAAGCTTTAAAATGATGTCCAGAGAACACATAAAGCTGATAAAGTGCAAGTTTGTCTGATGATCTTGCTATTTACAATTGTGGCAAAGCCACTCCAATTTGCATAATCTACAGATATGCAATAACTTTCAGCTACAGTTAAATTATATTCATCTTTGAAATTTAAATTGTGTGTATTATTCTATCTATTAACCAAGCTGAATAAATTAAAGATAGACATATTTCTATTCAAAACAACATTGTGATCATCAACGAAGGAATAAAACACATGTCACAGTTGTTATCCATTCGTTTGATGTGTTCAGCTTTTGATTTTGCCATTTGATAAGAGACTTTCCGTTTTCATTTTTCTTCAGAGTTCGGTATTTTGGTTAATTTACTTTTAGACACAGATCTAAAATTTTGTTTCATAAATTTACTAAAATACACAGACTTTTCTGCAATCATCATACCTTATAGTAATAGATGTTAAATTTCAAAGTATTCGTACGGCCTGGTGTTAATCATCCGCTGGTAAATGTCATCCAAAGAGTTTACTAAAATACAAGGAAGTTACTACTAATAATTATTGTTATCCGTAATGCTAATTAGACATTGTATGTATCAAAGTACTGGTAAATGTCATTTAAAAAATTAAAGATTTCACGATGCAAGGAATCAATGCTGAAGAAAAGAAAATACTCGATACGGCTGATCATTGGTTATTCTTATATGAAAGGAAGAAGAGATGAAACCGTATAGCATAGTCGGGTGAAACAAATGATTTGTTACGGTGAATTCAATAACTGTTAGAACTTATTGTGAGTAGTGGTCGTAACATAAGCTTGTGAATGGAATGAAAAATGTTATTGATCATAGTACTAGTGTAAATATGAAATAACTATCAAATTATCACATTATTTTTCCTCGAATATTGGCTTAAATGATTGAGTGATACGTTTCTTTTAAATAAATAACGATATAGATAAAACTGATATTGGTAAAAAGATATTGTGGAATTTGCTGGCGAAATAAGTTGTTAAAGACTTTTATCGGTTTGATATCTATACTGGAATATTTTTTCTCTTTTCATAGAATTTCTTCTACCTTTATGGATTAGCAGGTAAGACTTTGTAAATAGCAATAGTGCTGATAAAATTTGATATAATTATGAAAAAAGGTTATTTGAAATTCAAATGTTTGCTTTGTTTGGGTTTTGCCAATTGAAGCAATTGGAATTGAAATTTAAAAATTGCTTAAGATTTTAAAATTTCCATAATTACACCTGTAATTGCAGCGGTGCTTTTTCAACAAATTGATCAACAATACTTTTTTCTGCATTAATATATTCATTCCAAATTATAAGGAAAGCTTTGAAAAAAATCGTTATAAGTACAACGGATTTAATTAAACTTTTCAATCCATTATGTCTTTTATTTAATAGATGCACTATTGAATTTTTATTTTTTTCTTATTTTTATGAAAATTGAAAAAAAAGTTGTTTAACTTACATAAAGCTCGACACTGTTTTTCAATTTTCAGTTGAAGATAAACATCATAATTTTTTATTTTTTTTTATTGATATTTTTCCTTTCAACACAAAGTTATGATTTGACTGGTTGATACCTGCTTAACGTTATTGTTTTGCTTTTTTACGTTTCTTTTTTGGGGGTAGGCTCACAAGAGCTGGAATAAGATGCAAACTTTGATAATATTTTAGATTTGATATTAGTCGAGCAAATTTAAACCGAGTTAATAACTTTCAAATTAATCCTACTAATGCACAACTAAGAGACCTGCTTGTATTTTAAGCGTGCACGAGAAAATATCGCGTTACGTCATTTAAATTAGTAAATAAAAGGTTTGATAGTTTTGATTATTGTTTTGCTGGGGAAGCAGTGTCGCCTTTCTTCTTTGCATCTACTTACATTTTACTTCATTAATATAACAGTATAACTACATGCGCTATTTTCTTTTGTTCAAAGACAATTTAATTTTTGATCCTAAGAACAGTAAAGCAGTTTTATTAAGAAAAAAAGAAGTACCATGAAAGTTGGGTGATGTATTTCGAAAGAGCTTTAAAAAATAATTTTGGGTCTAACGGGTATTCAAAATAACAATGAATAAATAAAGGCAACAGTAGTATACCGCTGTTCAAAAGTCATGAATCGATTGTGAGAAAACAAATCCTGGTTTCAAACGAAAACCGAGGGAAAACAACAACTATAAGAGGAAAAAAACGAAACAATGAAGTGCAACAAAAAAAGACATTGCAACATACATAGAAACGTACTATTAGAAAACAACTGTCATATTCCTGACTTGGTACAGAACATAATAATAAAAAATGACACTTTTTAAGAATCTTCAGAGTCACAGAATACAATTATACACCTTGAATTATGTTATCATTTAATCAGAGTGACTTTAAAAATCTAATACCAAGACAGACAGTGGTTATTTTTATTGCAAATTATATATTTTAAGGGTTCTGTTATTTACGTGTAGAAATACATGGACTGCGACTTTCGCTTGAAATTGTTTTTAATCGTTATCAGTCAGCTAATTGATAAATTAATAGAAAAATTCAGTTGATTGTGATTTATCTTGCTTTTAAATACCTGCTAATTAGTTTCAATTCGCTGTGCATTGTTGTAAGTAAGTATGTGTAACTTTAAATTGCACCAACTTACGTAGGCAGACGCCGAAACTGGTGAATAAGACTTTAATTCCGTTGAAATTCAAATAATGGTGTACATTAAAGCAATAAGAAAAATATTAATGAGGACGCATCTATAAAATGATGAAATCAGACTAGAAATCGGATAAACATACGTAAAACTGCAAAAGGGTGATAAATGTGGCTATTATATATTAAAAAAAAAACACATTTAAGATACCCGTAATTGTTTAAATGGGTTAATTATTTTTAAAATATACAGTTTTAACAAGAGGAAAGAGTGGCAAGTTACTGTTTGGTGGGAACAGATTTCATACGAGTCCTTTAGGATCCAAGGCATTTCAAGAGGACTTACCGTAGCAAGAAATTACAAAATCAATAATGTTCAACCCAAAAAATAACACTACGACCATTTGTTCAAGAAACTTTACAGCCATTTTTCCTTAACTAATATTCATTATATAAATTGGTGGAGTGTTATACCCGAACATACTTTATCCATTAAAATAGCCGATTATCATAATCCGTTATCATACTGTAATGAACAAAACTATGACAAAAGAGCAAACAGTATGAATAAGAGTACAAGTATTTTAATTTAAATATAACTAATACAATTATTGAATAAGTTTTAAGCTAATCAAATTATACCAACAGCATGTATAGTCTGACCCTCTTGGCATTCATTTATTAAAATTAAAGCTTGCACCGAGGCAATAGCAAAACTTTCATAGAACACCGCTCGGATGCTTTAAAACATTAAACCACAATATGAATATTAGTACAGTACTTGCTAGAAAATAACGATTAATAAACGCTGAGTTGATGATGCTTAACAGGTTTTGTGTTTTTTGTTTAGAGATTAACGAAGCAGCGATACAGATGTATCACTTAATTAATAACTAAGAGGGTTTTTACATGATAACCTTATGGTATTTATACAAGAGATCGAAGCAGAACAATCAATGGAATAAACAGATTGTTTATAATTAACAGAATTATGGAATACAATATAAACGCTATAGGTTATGTGGTGTATGAGCCTATATCTGAATTGATATTCTATAAAATTGTTTTTCGTTAGGATGGATATTGAAAATCAAGTTGTGCATGTGCATCGATTTGAATATTTTCTTACGTATATTCAGTGGAAATGCCAATATTTAGTTTAACATGGAAGGCATTATTTATCTTGCTTTAAGATGTATACATACAGTTTAAATTGAAAATAAATATTTTCATTTAATCATTTTATAAAACTTAAAATAAGATCTTGAAAGAATGCCTTTAAAACGTCTATTATAGACAAGAACTCTAATTAACGTGTTGACAGATTTTGAATATCCGGTTTAGAAACGAAGGAAATGTTACACAAAATAAATCTATTGCTTGGTTTGTTTGAAAGATGATCATCATGTTAATACCAAGTCTTTGTACTGTACTAAGAAAAAGTTATCAAAGATACAAGGTTTTCAACAAAGAAAGCCAGATCATAGTATTTTTAAATTCATATCCGTAAAGAAGATTGATGAAAAGCGAAAACTTTATAAATCAAAAATTCGTGCTGAATATGACGATGTTGCTTAATTCAGACATGCACAGAAGAATGGGAAGGATTTAATTGGAATTTTGATTCAATATCAACCCTCCCCCGATCAGAAGTTGGTCGATATGATTGGCCTCATCATTTCTTCATTTAATGGTCGTAACTATTTGCTTTATGACGTGAAACAGTTTTGTTAGCTCAATTTTATTTTCTGTAACCAGATCAAATATAATTACATTTGTTGACACTATCAAAACGACAGTTAAGTTACAAAATGATGTTTTTCACTCTATCGACGTGGCAATTTTGAAGTAAAATGCTTGAAAAAGTACATTGCAGTTCAAGTTTAATTCTTTTTTAACCATTTTTATTAAGTTTAGAGTCAGCCATTTGAGGCATTCAAACGATTTTGCCGTAATTCGCTGGCATAAACATGTCAAAGGCTCCATCAAAAAAGCATCTTAAGAATGATGTTCTTAATTAATAAAGTTCATTTGCTTATTAATTTGAAATTATTCAAGAAAGTTGACTGTTTTGCACAAACAACCTCTATAATCAACAATCAATCAATTTTATTAGTAACGTCTAATCAAAACAGACAACTAAGGTTAAGAGTTCAACTGTTCATTTATCCAAAGAAAATTGATGTTCAAAAATATTCGGAAGTAAAAACTGTGCTAAAGTTCACAAAAACTATGAACAAACAATTCGCATAAAGTTTACGATAATGTAGTACCAAAATTCAAAAGAGGAAATGCAACGTAGAGGACTAAAACGGTAACGAATCAGTTAGAATGCAGGCTTTTTCGTTCAATGTGTTTGGGATTTTGATACTAAGGCAATTTCCGTTTCTGTATTTTTGTTATTTTACTTTTTAAAACAACAAAATGAAACATCTAAAACAGGAAGGCTCCAAACAGAATTTTTTTTTATCTTCCCAATAACTATGTGGTTCACTATTTTTGTTATACTTTTTTTTTATCGACGACTGAAAGTAATAACCCTCGACTATCTTAATATTAACTGCAAGAAAACAAAGTCCATTAATTTTCCAGTTTCATAAAATGAAGCAGCACCTGATATAGCGTTTCGTTTCATTGAAGTTCATTTTATGAAGCTGAAAACCATGCTACCAGTCTGATAAGCAAACTGATTTATGATTAGAAAACAATTCGGAAGAAACACATTAAATAGCACATACAGGTAGATAAGTGTTGTTGAGTCTAATAGTAGACGAAAACGGACCATCTATGTTTATTTTTGCAATAAAAGCATGGTAAAATGTTCCGATTAAGATAGTTTCACATTTGAATCTACAGTCCTTTTCGTCAAAGAAAGAGGACTTTTATAAATAGGAACTGAAAAAAAATCTTTATTAAGAGGAGAATATATACCAACAAGCAATACGTAAAACTAAAACTTAAAGACAATGCAAACTGATTGATGTTGGGTGATCCGAAACGATAAATATACTGTGTTTGGATTGCAATGCACGTCTCTTTGTATTTGACTGTTATTGTTTGTATATTGCTCTCCAGAGTTCGACATTAGCTAGGTTTATCCTACATCAACTATAACTCATAAAAACAAAAACCAAAATACAAAGGTTTGCTATCATCGTAAGATTATCCAATCTATCCATTCTGTATTTTATGAGTAATTCAGTTTTAAATTCATAATCTAATATGTTACCCTTCTTGCATATCAATTATTAATCCTATGAACTGTGATAAATCTAGGCAATTGAAAGGAATAGAGGCCACCATATATAATCGCCTTCGATGATCAAACCTGTTCAGACAAAAATGACACTATGAATAATTAATAGGGTGCATTAGAACCTAAGTCACCATAAACGTTTTTTACAATCAATGTGCTGCACTAGCTCTCCCCAATCATTATAATGTAGGCATTTTTTTAATAGGGTTAATGCACAGGTTAGTAATGATGTGTGGTAGATTGCACATTAAATGGAATTTTTGACATTTTTATGGCAGCAGAAAGATTTCAGGCGTTCGTCGAATTAACAACACATTAAAAAGCGTCAGCTTTTTTTTCGACATAGCTCGCCTACCTGCCTGCACAGTTTTACTCAAGTCACTAGGACAATATTTTAGAGTAATTTCCAAAAAATTAAAAATATTAACAGTTGTCATTTTATACATTTCTTGAAAGACAGTTATGAATATGAAATGAAAATTAATATGGATATTCAAAATTCACTTCGTACATTTAGATTAAGCGGACTTTCATGGATCATATGTGTCATAGATGACCACGGATATGTAACACTTGTCGTCTAGCGGCAATACCGTATTCTTTTCCTTATTTGTAATATCATCAACAGTGACGCTGTATGAACAACACGATAACTAATAAAGCAGGAAATGCATAACCTGCTGAATCACATGAATTAATCACGTTTGGATTTGTTTAGGGTTAATTTTTGGGAGGGTCATGTTTTTCAATCTATGGATTTTGAGAGGTTCGTATTTTTAGATCATTGCCTTTCTGTTTAGCATTCAATGAACTTTTTATATTTTTATTCTTTTGTCGTTTTTCAACTTGTTTAATTATGGAGATTTTTTTTTAACTATCTCTCCTTTGTATATTCCCCTTCTTTGAAAATAATAATAACAGTCGGCTTAATTGCACTCTAAATCAAATTTACTAAAATCTTGCGCATTACCAATTATCGTTATCGGTAAAGATCGATTAATATCGAGGATTTGTAGCGATTATCGCTCAATTACATGGATTTATATATGTTATAGGTAACTATAAATGCATTTTAGCGTCTGTGAATATAAATGATGTTTAAAAGTCGTCATCGATAAACACCAAGGATTTATAAAGGCTATCTATGAATATTGAAGAAACTGTTTATAATTGCATATAATTATTCTGAAAAGCAGGACAAATAATCCAATACAAACTAAAGCATATTTTGTCTCCTCGGAAGGAAGAGCTTCAAGATTATAGCAAAAATAATTCATTTTCAATGGAGAGGGAAAGTCGTATTTCCTTTCAAAATGATAATTATGTTACGTCACACAGCCTATTCAATGGCTTTGAGCGGGGACTATGTATTGTCTACATAAGATAGTGTTAATGATTCTATCAGTTATCAAACGTTCAATGAATTTATAGCAATTATTATAGTTTAAGAATGAGGTTGCTATTGTTAAAATGATGAGGTTTTATATCATAAATAAATGCAACAATATAGGACGAGCATAAACATCACGACTGCTTCGTTATTTATGACTGAAGAAGTTGAGTCTCTCAGTGCAAGGACAAACCAAGACTTAACAAAAACTTGAAAGGAAACATAACAGTCGATTGAAAAAAAAGCAACAGACTAGATCTTTTTTCAAAGTTTATTTATAAAAACATTAGTTTAATTATATTAAAACTATATAGTTTGAAAATAAAAAAATACTGCTAGATATATTTCTCAGGCTTTTTAACCATTTTGTTATTTCCAGAAAAACCAATATTTTATCGTGTGCAATATTAATTTGAACATAGTTTTTGATAAATTTTGCAACGAAAATAATTTGAAACCAAACTTGTTTAACGCAACCAGAAAGGTGAACTGCGACCCTTTACAAAACAATAACTAATGTCATCAAAAAGCCTTTTCAAAGATATTATTATCAAAATAAGACGATGCCTTTATATGTATATGCAAAACAAGTACCATGCCCAGGCAAAGTCAGTTTTTCAATTTATTAGTTTGAATATATCCCTTTAATATCTTCCACAAATTATATTAAAACAAGAATGTGTCCCCAGTACACGGATGCCCCATCCGCACTATCATTTTCTATGTTCAGTGGACCATGAAAATGGGGTTAAATCTCTAATTTGGAATTAAAATTAGAAAGATCATATCATACAGAACATATATACTAAGTTTCAAGTTGATTAGACTTCAACTTCATCAAAAACTACCTCGACCAAAAACTTTAACCTGAAGCGGGACAGACGGACGAACGGACGAACGGACGAACGGACGAACGAACGAACGAACGAACGAACGAACGAACGAACAGACGGACGGACGCACAGACCAGAAAACATAATGCCCATAAATGGGGCATAAAAAAATGCTGGAGCAACTTCACAACCCCAAACGGAAGACATATGCATTCAAGAAAACTTCGAAAAGCAAATAATAAATCAGTACAAACTCCTGTTAAAACCAATTAAGGTGTTCCGAAAAGGAGGACAATTCTGTGTCATTAAATGAAACATAACAACAATATGTCCAAACGTATGCTCCACTAGCATTGCCACATTTCCACGTTCAGTGTGTCTGAACAATGAAATCTAAGCCAGACCGTTAATGCTATACAAATCAAAGACTTTATTTTAAAATAAACATGTGTACTATAATTTAACAACAAATTACTTCAATGTAATATAATTTTAACCAATCTTATGCCAGAACCTTTCCCTGGTATGGGACCTGGTATGGGATGAGACGGACACAAAGACCGACAAACATAATGCCCTTCTTCTATCGTAGGTGGGATCTGTCCTATTCCAAGACTATTAAGGTGAAGATTCGTGCAAGTTAATTGCTGATGCTTGATATTAAACAGTTCAACATATTATCGAGAAAAAATTACACTAAGTCTTAACAATAGATCATATGTAACGTTCAATTTCCATTATTTTTTTATTATTATTTTATCTCAACATTAACCAATTCCCTGACATATTATATTATCTTCTATAAACTTTTTTACTTTTAAAAAGATATCTACCTGACAAAAAAACATCCCTCGGATTATACCTAATATAATAATGTTCTAAAAGCTTCTTTACAACCACAGTTCTTCTTAAGTCGGTCTGCGAGTATAAATCTATCATCAATAAAGAAACAAAAATCGGTAAGCAATCGCCATACGATACGCAGTATTATAAAACGACATTTACAACTTAATAATTCAATTGTTCGTGGTGTATCTAATAATTTTATGGATGAAACCATTTATATATAATCAAACTTTCTATCCTATATGGTTATCTTATCAATTATTCAGCTTCAGTACAATACTAAAACTAGGTATAGGTCGCCATAAATCATCACATCAGATGGTAAAATCTGTTCAGCCAAGGAGGAAAGTTATGAATAATTTAGAAGAAACAATAGACACAAAGACACCATAAACATTTAATCGATAAATGGCAATGCCGAAAATTGATATAATGGTCTGCTTTGTCCGTGAAGGAATCGCGCGGATCGTTCAAAGAGAAAATAGCACTTATATTGAAATTCAATATTTATTCATAGAATTTTAGTAATTCTAGTTAATTTCTTATTAACGACACAAAGAATGAATCATTTATAATTAAAACATAGTGTAAGATACTTGAATATAGAATAAAAAACAAAAAAGGCTTTCTAAGTCACTGAGGAAATTGATTTAGATGTTTCATCAAAACCTGAGAGACAGTTCAATAAAGTATCGTTCATTGGTGAACATTATGGTTACCAAAGATAAGATGTAACACCACTAATTCGGGCCCGGCCAGAAAGCACATACAAGAAAGTAGTACATATTTAACACAAAATAGTTCCTACGCATGAGTGTAACTTTCAAAATATGTAGAATTTTAGGTATATTTGGTATCAAATGAAAGCTGAAGGACTGGTGAGCATTGTAGAACACTTTTTGACTTATAACTTTAAATATTAAAAATACTGCATCAAATTTTAAAAAGAGGGTACATTTTGTCTGTTTGTCAGATCTGAAGTACCTGTTCTGGTACATCCGAAGTTCCGGGAACTTGTTCTTTCTAATATGCCATTAAAGGTTTGTTATTTTTTTCAGTAGAAGACACCTTAAAGTGTTGCTTTGACATGCAATGATTGTCACTTTATTTGAACTTTAAACAAAAGAAAGAGATGTACCTGCTTGAAATGGAGGAATTTAACGTAGAAACCGATGGGACCATGAATTAGTGGTGTACTTCTATAACAGCGCAAATCACACATATTAATGCTATTGATAGCGATAGGCAGTTCCTTGTTGAAGGGCATATGGTCACAAAGCATTGGTTTAAATTACTTATCACAAATCTGTCGTTTTTTTATATCTAAATCTAGATCGTATACATATACTTTAACTTCTCGTTTACGTGTTCTTCATCAAATAATTATTCGTCCTAACCAAGCATGAATAATCCCGCTGCAATTGTTTGCACCTGTCCTAAGTCAGGAATCTGATGTTCAGTGGTTGTCGTCTGTTTATGTGGTTCATAAGTGTTTGCCGTTTTTATATAGATTAGACCGTTGGTTTTCCCATTTGTATGGTTGTAAACACTAGTAATATTTTGGGCCCTTTGTAGCTCGCTGTTCGGTGTGAGCCAAGGCTCCGTGTTGAAGACTGTACCTTAACCTATAATGGTTTACTTTTATAAATTGTTACTTGGATAGAGAGTTGTCTCATTGGCACACAAACCACATCTTCCTATATCTATGAAATATTTGCTACCGGCGTTAAGCAAACAACAATAAATCTGAATCATCAAGTTATAATAAATAAGCCATTTTATTGAAAGTTTTTGCGATGCCATGATGAATTATTTTACCGTTGGGGAATATCAAGGTCACAGACGCTACTGATATATCTTGTTTCTTGAAGCCACAAAAACATTCTAATTTCCGTATTTGGGACTCTTTATTGAATGACGCTTTTGTTTTTTGTCTATGTAATGTCAGCAAATCAAACATATACTGTGAACCAACTTATTTTCGCGGATACTTTATTTCGCGTTTACTCCTTACTAACACTTTTCGCATCGATTTAATTTCGCGATTTTCAAATTTGCTTGATCATGTTGATGTAGTTAAATAGGTAAAGATCCAAATTGTACATATTCGCGACTATTTATATTCGCGTTATTTTTGTACTCGCGAATGTGGCGAAAGAAAATCGCTCCGAACATTAGTTGGTTTACAGTATTCAGATTTATACTTGACAAGAGCAACAGAACAAGGAAAACAATCCGGATGCAGAATTTTCTCGCTGCACTGAAGACAAATTGTTTCTTTGATCTGTTTCTGGTCTTCGGTCGGGTTGTTGTCTCTCTGACATATTCCCTGTTTCAATTCTTTTTTCTTCTTTTGCATACCCGATTTTAATCTAGATTTTGAGAGATTCGGGTAGCTCCATTCTTAAAATTCTCTATAAAGCGTTTTTTGGGCGTTTATTTACTTTTAGTGCGTGGTAAACAACATGATACTAGTACATGAAATATACTGTAATACATTGAAGCTACGTTCGATCAAGGAATTTTAATCAAGTAATACAACTGTTTTGAATTACATGAAAGATGAGGAGTTTACTCGACAATCCATGTCATAGATGTTGATGTTTTTAAATCAAGGCGTAAGTGAACAAGACTTAGTTCTTTTCAACAGAATATCAAATTACCGATATTTTTAATTCTCTATAAATTTATACACTATTAACGCTAAAGATGGTAGTTGACTTGATGAGTTGAAAGACAAGTGCTCAATATATTTTCATTCATCATCCTACGGATAAAAACAAATTCCACAAGTGAAAGGTATGTTTAATTTTCAAATTCCCACTTGATTATTTTTTAATCTTCGATTATTTCCCCCCGAAGGGTTATAGGTTCGAAATCGTCATCAGTCTGCCACTTTTATACATTTTTTACATTATTTAATTTTATATTTTAAATATTACTTTTGACAAAATTTCATACATATTTACCCCTTTTTTCATTTTTCCTCGCATTCCATTCAAAAAGATTGTAAAGACTTTCCTGCCATTTCCACTTGTCGACTTTTGATTTTTCTTCTGAATTTTGGCATTTATACCACGTTAGTAACTTTTCTATTGTTTTATGTTCTACTTCTGGACCCGTAATATTCAGAGAAAAATATATAATTTTTTTTTTTTTTTTAAATAATACATAATTGTAATACCACCAGGCAATTGCAATTACAAAGTTGTATTACATTAGCTTAAAATAAATATCAGACAAAATGGTTATGTCTATTAATATAAAATATCATTTTCCCAATAGATAAAATAAAAATTTAACTGATTTATTGGTTCGAGTAATAGTTTTACACATTTTAGCAGGAAATCAGCTGAAATGAGAATGGGAAAGGATCTCGACAGAAAATGAATCGAATTCAATGAAATTTGTTGTGTCTTTCCTTGTGAAACCACTGACAATAAAACACGAAATATGAGATCATACGGTGGCTATAAGACATTTATATGTCTTAAAATGTCAGGTTCTAATAAATATCGATACAAGGAATTTAAATGGCTTTAATTCTTCTAGATTTTTAGAATTTCACTTGATACTCTGACCGAGTTTCAAAACAAATGACTAAGTTTAAACATGATCCTTAAGAACTTTTTACACGAAACGAATTCCATCATGAAATCAATTACTCTCATTATATGATATAATTCAGTAAACAGTAGCTGATTCTTCTATGTAAAGGCCTTTTGACATGGCATGCAGTCAACCTGGTTTCTTTTTTAAACAAAAAGTAAAAAAGTAAAAATCTTTGCGTATTAGCTGAAAATATCTTCTAATTAAACAAATTTTGTTATCGTATAATTTCGAAGGTAGACCAGATAAACGCTCATGCATAGTGATACAAGATAATATGCAAACACTATATAGATCAATCAAACCACAGAGAATTCAAATACATCTGTTGTATCACTTTATCATGTCTATTAACCAAGAAATATGAATAATGAACATCGACAGGTACGTTTTGTTTATATTATATCATTAATATAGAATAAGACGATGTTGCAAATGAAACAGCTATCCAACAGGGTCACGATGACGTGGGTTAAAGCAATCATAGATCACAGTGCAGCCTTCAACAATGAGCCAAACCTATACTGTAGAGTCGTTTATAAAATGCCCTACAGCGGAAAAAAAATCACTATATTCCTTAATATATTAACATGAATTGTGGGTAAATGACACAGAAACACAGAAACAGAAAAAGACAAAACAGCAACACAGAAATACGAAAACACAAAACAGCAACACACATAGGCAAATCATTTTTGACCAATAATACAAAAGGTTTATATATATCCAGGCCTAAATTACACCGAGCCATTTAAGTTGTTAAATTTAACAGCCATATAAGTTATGTTTAATTTTAACAGAGACTATTAAAAACTTGCAACCTTAGCCAACTTCCAGAGGAAGAAAAAAAGACTCAATATATTAAAACGCAGAGGCAAATAAAAGCTAATACAATCGTACGTCGGTCCTTCCTTTCCTTGTTAATTAATTCATTCATTAGGGAAAGTATGATAAACGACAGTCGGTTGACATTTGTCTAATATGTTTCAGCCCCATTGGAATAATGGTTGGTGTGGGTTGAGATTGAGGACTGTCAAGCAAAAATATTAATGATGATAGGTCACTAAATAGGGCAAGTGTAATATAAGAAGTCGAAGCCCATAAAGTGGTTATCTAAAATCTTAATGTAAAAATGTTGTTCATAAGAAATCAGACAAAGCGTTCTGTACATTTTAATGTTACTTTAATAGTTTACGCGTCTTAACGTATAAAAACACTTTAAGAAGAGCCAATTTCTTACATTGTAACTATCATACGTTGAATGATATGATATATCATTCTTGGGAAATATAACTGTATATATATTCCATTAAAGCAATTTCCTGAATTATGAAATATCTTCAATAATAAAAACTTCAAAAAAAAAAAAAAAAAGTAGCTGTACAGTTATATTTTCATATAAATCGCAAGTTCGTGTATACGTGGTTTAGGTTTTAAAGGCAGCTAATAAGACAAAATGACACGAAAAATGATTGTAGATATATTTAAAACGTCAAGGGGCAAATATCACATGCATATTCATAAAAAGAGCATGCTTATTTGATATAAACTTTGAGCCTTTTTTGCACTATATCGATAATCTAAGTCATTATTTTTATTTTGCTAATCGCTTCTTGTCTTACCCGGAATGTTTGTTTTTTTTCTGAATCCGAGCCGATCAGTATTAATTTTATTTTTACCGCCTAAATGCTGCGTACTTTTATAATTCAACAAGGCGTTGGCAAAAATGATCAGCCATAAGTATAGATTATAACATGCCCTTTTCCATATTGGCCCTGGTATCATCCCGAGACTCCCATATCGGCCTCAAGGCTTTAGCCGAGGGCCGATATGGGTCGAGGGATGATATCAGGGCCAATATGGAAAAGACATGTTATAATCTTTTTTATCACATGTTTAATTCCTGCAGAAAAGAGAAAAAAGGTCAATTATAACAATTTAATGAAAGATAAAAGGTAAAATCTTACACATTTTATCACAAACGTGTCGTTAAGGACGCAGTGACGTCACGTCATTTAGAATCGGGGCACAATATCAATATGCTCTTTTTTGCCCCGGGCAATTTTGAGGTTATTGCATATGCAAATATTCGTAACAAATATGTGATAATATGTATAGATTATAACATGCCCTTTTCCATATTGGCCCTGGTATCATCCCGAGACTCCCATATCGGCCTCGAGGCTTTAGCCGAGGGCCTATATGGGTCGAGGGATGATACCAGGGCCAATATGAAAAATACATGTTATAATCTTTTTATCACATATTTAATTTCTGCAGAAAAGAGAAAAAAAAGTCAATTATAACAATTTAATGAAAGATTAAAGGTAAAATCTTAAACATTTTATCACAAACGTGTCGTTAAGGACGCAGTGACGTCACATCATGTAGAATCAGGGCACAATATCAATATGCTCTTTTTTGCCCCGGGCAATTTTGAGGTTATTGCATATGCAAAACCAGACGTATTCGTAACAAATATGTGATAAATATATATAATCGTTATCTTTCACACTTAATATGAATGAAGGTGATTTGCAATATTGTGACGTCAATGCTTTAAACAGTCACATAATTTGTAACCAATTCATCACGTATGAATATCTATTCTGGAATAAATTCTACAAGAAACGCTCGCTTTCTAAGGTTTGTGAATCCAAAAGCAGTTACTACGTAAAACAATACCTCCGTTGAAACCAAAAGAAGTACAATTTCCTTTTTAACAAGAATTATGCCTGGAGTAAATCAAATTAATATAAACTTCAAATGATTTTACAAAAGACAGAACTGAATTTACAGTTATGAAAAGGATCAAACACTAGGGAGATCAATAAAGGATAGATTTGCAGCATGATCGTAAAGGGGGAAATAAAAATTACCTCACGATTTGTTAGAAATGAATAAGTATCATTTTTACGGTAAAAACGTAACATGCAATATCACGCACACGATTTTAACAAGATGTCTATTTTCGCATATAAAAAACAACATAAAGCACCGTTCAAACAAATCCCTATTGAACAGCAATAAGAAAATATCAGAATTTGTAAGAAATGAATACGTACCATTTCCACATAGGGGAAACACAATTTTGCAAAAACACACAAGATAAAACAAGACGTGCATAATTGCAAAAAATAACCCATAATAAATGTCCTTTAAAAATATCATTATTGAATAACAAAAAGAAAGCTAATTTGATGTGTGGTGTCCCGGTTTTACAGGAGTTATCTGTTAATTTGATGTTTTGTGTCCCGGTTTTACCGGAGTTATCTGTTAATTTGATGTGTTGTGTCCCGGTTTTACCGCAGTTATCTGTTAATTTGATGTGGTGTGTCCCGGTTTTACCGGAGTTATCTGTTAATTTGATGTGTGGTGTCCCGGTTTTACCGGAGTTATATGTTAACTTGATGTGTGGTGTCCCGGTTTTACCGGAGTTATCTGTTAATTTGATGTGTTGTGTCCCAGTTTTACCGGAGTTATCTGTTAACTTGATGTGTTGTGTCCCGGTTTTACCGGAGTTATCTGTTAATTTGATGTGTGGTGTCCCGGTTTCACCGGAGTTATCTGTTAATTTGATGTGTGGTGTCCCGGTTTTACCGGAGTTATCTGTTAATTTGATGTGTTGTGTCCCGGTTTTACCGGAGTTATATGTTAACTTGATGTGTGGTGTCCCGGTTTTACCGGAGTTATCTGTTAATTTGATGTGTTGTGTCCCAGTTTTACCGGAGTTATCTGTATGAGAGAGACGAAAGATACTGAAGAGACAATCCGGCAAACTCCTAAGTCGGAAATAAACTGACAACGCTATGGCGAAAAAAGAAAAAAGATCTTTTGTTTATTTCACTTTTCAATAATGACGTGTATGGTGAGTAAGGAAACAAGACTCATTTTCTTTTACCTCTGTTTATCAAGTTCAGTACAGTCAAAGAAAACATTTCACCGAGAACAGTGATAGGCAACATCAAAATTGACAATGTATTAATTAATCTCGTAAGTTTCAGATTTCTTTTGAATAGATTATACTGAAATGATTAGTAGACTAGTTGAAATAAGAAGTCATTGGATCGTGCAGTTTTACACGAACCTTGTTAATTTCATGTCCAGCTCATCAATAATGCATGTTTAAGGAAACCAGGTATCATTGTTGGGAAACGTCATGAACATGATTGATGTGTGAAATTTTGTCCACTGGTGTAACTTTATGAGTTTGACTGTCCCTTTGGTATCTTTCGTCCCTTTTTTACCACCTCGTTTTGACTTTAATTGAAGGACATCATCACACGCGTTCTTTGTTCCCTTTTTCGATTTTTTTTTATAGTGCACCAGGTTAGGAGTCACCTTGCTTTATTTTTTTAACCATATCTTCAAATCCCTTCATACCAATATGTATTTATGCAATCGTGGCTGTTTTTAGAAGTTTGAAATTTCTGTCTTTACTTTGTTTCATTTTTTTTTAAATCCCACGTATTGAGACGTCACGTACAAATTTGATATACGACACTCATCATAAATAACAATAATCTCAAAGAGGGATTAAGCATCAAATTCGTTTTGTTTTGACTCCTGTTTTTATTGATAACATTTTTTTCTACTTTATCCTTGAACGTTGAGACGATCATAATAACTTGATGCCAAGATCAATTAACTTCTGTAAACCTTATTTCGTCTCCAATTTTACATGATTGGAAAACTAGTTTTTATTTTCGCGTCTTTTTGAGCATTTAATTAATATCAAGGATTAACACATGCTAAATTAATTTCAGGATTTATGACTTATTGAAGACTCCCAGTTTATTCAGTACAGTGATTACTTCAGTTAATAGATACAACTAATGCAATCCGGTAAATCCTTATACGGTAAGAAAAACATAATAAAATATCAATTCCAAGCAGTTGAATCTGCCTCTTTTTAAACTAATAGAGGTCATCCGAATTGTTGGTTTTACATCACAATGACAGAACAAACAAAATTGAAATCGTAACAATATAAAAATGATAAAGAAACAAGTGCTTTCTTGATAATGTGTAACTGTGGCGACAAACAAGAATTATTCATAAGCGTGAACTGAGTGAATACAGTAGATTTATAGAAACTTCTTTTTACTTTGATTTATGAAAGACTTTATATCAAACCGTAACCTGCGACTGGCCCAATAGTTACCACTATTTTGTGTTCATTAATTTTCTGGGTTGAATCAATTCTGTCTCGTGAATGCGGCATTCTAAGAACACGGACGAACTGTCCCTTTTCTGGCGTATTTGATACAATCCGTCCAGTTTTGTTTTTCTTCTTTTTGTTTTGTTTACTTTTTAAGGGGTCTCATTAAACCGAGATGTCTATACTTTGAGGTTCCCCTCGAGGTTTAGTTCATAAGTTATTGCGCGAAGAATGATCATGGCTTATGTTTACATGATCCATTATATGTAAAACACATTAGTTTAAATAAACTACCATCAAAGTCATGTAGATACACTTGTGGTTCTTCAAAAATGGTGTGGCTAACCAGTAGATGCTTTTAAAGTGGCATATCATTGCAATAAAATTACTGTGTTACAATTCTTAGTACCATAGCACGGAACACAAGCCATGACAAGTGTAACACTAGTGAATGCTATTTTTTACATTCCCTAAACCTAAAAAGATGATTACACAATAAATGTATCTTGAATTTGCCAATCTATTTCATCGAATAAGACTCTTTTTACTGTTAGCTGTGAACATGTTAATAACTTTACTGACGTTATTTGCAAAATAATTACGGTACAATTTCTGCACATGCGCATTCGACATAATGTCTCTCATGATGCTCGTGCCAAATATTAAACCCAAGCTTATATAAAGATGAAGAGCTATATCCAAAGTCAAAGTTAGCAAATCCGTGAAAAACAGCTTGCATAGGAGATACATCTAATTATATAATTCTAATTTGTAGCAAATTTATACACAAAAACGTATTTCTGCATACGAAGACTGCTACTGCGTTAGTCATTTAGATTGCAGCAGCCAATTCAATATGTTGAACTGACCACAACCAAACCCTTGATGGTTAATGGATAACAAGTTTTAAGTGTTCCCTTTATTGTCTTTTCAAACACACCATTACTTTGTGAAACATTGAGTAAACAAAAAGAATCAAACACAGAGAACTGTGAGGAAAACTGTTTTGCTGGACTGACAGCTGGACAGACAGACAGACGGACAGAGTTAAAACCTAGCGTCGGTACGGCACTAAAAATCATAGTGGAGACGCAAACAATGGCAAAGTTAGTTCGATAACAGTGATAGTTTATAGATGATGTTTCTTACAAATGGCCTTCCACCTAACAAATAAAAAGATTGAATAGTTGTATAAAGCGTAACAGTGGGGAAATAATATATAATAATCTCATTCAGTCAGAGTAAAATGGAGAATATATTCAAGCGTAAGAAATATAGCAAAAGTAAGCTCATAAAATGTCTTCATTTTTTTCAGTTATTATTGCTCTAGCTTTCTCTCAATGAAACAACGACAGAATTCAAAGACTTGAATCATTATAAAAATATTACACGTATCGACGGATTTCGAATTGTTTATAAATAATCAAATAATCAGAAATAAATATAGTTATTAAAGGACGATAGTTTAGTTTCTTTTCTTCATTCTATAATAAGTTCATGATCACAAGCTTATCTCAAAATATATTTTTTATAAATAGAATACAAGTTAATTTGTAAAGAAATGCAATCCCATCCCTATTTAGGACGTAATTAAGAATCTATTGCTTGCATAATATATGGATAAGCAAGAATGAAAGAAAACTTGGCTCTCTGAAGTTTCTAATTAACGAGGATAAAGCGGCAGGTTTCTAGGATATCGCTGTGTAATTGAGCTTTGAGAATGATTTTTATAACCGATGTCATCAATTTAAATGTCAACAAATTGATTTTATCTCGCGAGAACTACAACAATCACCGAGGCCGCTGGGATACTAGACGGAACAGCCAATGCGCAAACTTGTTAACATGAGTTGTTCGTATTGCACTTTTTTCTGGTAGTAGAAATCACCGACCTCTAGAATTAACAAAACCATGCAAGGGCTGTATAGCCAGTCAATGTCGTTTTATAAACACTTCCATCACTAGAATTCTAGAATTAAATACTTCTGGTAACATAATCTCATTAAATAAACATTCACTTTTCTGTTATTAATGAATGTTCTCAAGCTATAATTGTAAGTGTATGCTGAATTCTTCTAAAGTTCTTTACCACCTCGTTCAAAATACAAAAATACGAAGGTAGCTAAATATATACTCAAGGTCAAATTTTACCATTGCCTAAACGTCTTTCTTGACCATGCTCCGTTTTGATATGTCATTTCATTTTCTCCTTACGATTTTTGGATCCTATCCTTTGAAACAGGAGATTTAGTGCTGAGTGTGTTTGTCCGTATTCAACCTGTCCTCGGTGTAACAATTTTATTTCAATATAGCAATTTGGACTTGTAAAAGTTGCTACTTTATAATTCATTTTAATCTATTTTCATGTTGGAATACATTTTACAGCCATGCATTAAGAGTAGAAGACTTTAAGGTCGTGGCAATAACACCGCTCATTTACGTAATAATTCCTATTATTCAAAAGATGGTAGCAATTCAAGTTTACACTTATTCAACCAATCAAAAGTATGAGTTCAAACGGTCAGTTATTACAGTATTATTTTTGTTGTATCAGATGTTATACAATATAGCGCGGAACTCTCTCCTCATGTTTTCGGATAAAGTATGTTCGATTCGAAACCTCCTTGCACTGATTAAAAATTTCGTTCCCTCTCATGAATAACCCTGTGGTTCGACATCTTAATATTGAGTTAATTCCCACCTTATACTGCATGAAACTCGAAAATGAAAAGAATAAGCACATTTTCCTCATTGAAACGTAAATAAAGCTCGCATTTACATCATGCTCGCTCAAAGTATTATATGAAACCCTTATGTTCTAGGAAAAGTCTATCTTTATATTGCCGACTGTTGAATCCAGAATTGATATTTATCGACAGGTGACCAACTCTGTGGTAGGACATCCTGGTAATCGACCAAATAAGAGATACATAAGAAAAAAGTTAAACCAAGCTTCCAGTCGACAAAACGTTGGGGGGAAATGAATTGTTTTGTGTTTACTATACATGACAAAAACATTGGAAAACAATACTCTTTCCTCCAAAATTTCACCGATTATATATTTGATTTTTACTTCTTTTGGTCGCTCTTAATTGACCGAGTACTAGGATGTTCTACCACGGAATCGGTAACATGTCGTAACTGTATGTATAAACCAGGGTCAACAGTCGATAATATGAATATGAAGTCCCTCGGTGTAACAATTTACTTTCAGTATAGTAATTTTATTTCAATATAGTAATTTTTACTTCTAAAAGTTTCTACTATATAATTCATTTTAATCTATTTCCATGTTGAAATACATTTTACAGCCACGATTTAGGAGTGGAAAACTTAAATCGTTAATATAAACCGCCTATTTATGTAATAATTCCTATTATTATGATGGCAGCGATTCGAGTGCATACGAATTACACCGAACAAAAGCTTGATATCTAAGGTCAGTTATGACAGTTATTGGTATGCCCCACCTACGATAGTAGAGGGGCATTATGTTTTCTGGTCTGTGCGTCCGTTCGTTCGTCCGTTCGTTCGTCCCGCTTCAGGTTAAAGTTTTGTGTCAAGGTATTTTTTGATGAAGTTGAAGTCCAATCAACTTGAAACTTAGTACATATGTTCCCTATGATATGATCTTTCTAATTTTAGTTCCAAATTAGAGTGTTTACCCCAATTTCACGGTCCACTGAACATAGAAAATGATAGTGCGAGTGGGGCATCCGTGTACTTGTTTAAGTTTGTATCAGATGTAATTCGATTTAACTGGGAACGCCATCTTCATGGTTACTTTTGAAGCTGCATGAAACTCGCAAAAAAAAAGAATATACATTTTCTTGCTAACAATGCGAGCACATTTTTCCTCGTGGTAACCCAAATAAAGCTCACATTTATACCATGCTGGCTTAAAGTAATTTTAAAACATGTTCATATGAAACTGGACCCTACTATACTATATGTCAGTCAGTGGCTGTTTACTCTAATTATACTTCGCTCAGCAACAGTATACGATCTTGCGTAATGCCCAGAATAATGTGCACAAAATTTCATTGCAAGAAAATTTTTAAATTCTTCCAGAATATTTGTATGTAACTAAGATTACAGTGAGCTCAATAAAATTCAATGATTGTCTCTTTAGCACTACTCGTCCCAGTTATTTGAACTATCATTTGTCTTGTGAGAATTAAATGACAATTATTCCATGTCATGAACTAAATCTGACATGTACATTTGTTCAATTATCTACTCTCAATCTATCACACTTCTATGACAGAATCTCTAACCATCCAACTCAGCTTTTAATTTGCTGGTTTAGATGGATGTCATTGTCAACAACACAAAGTATTATTGAAATAATGACATTTCTATTGGAATAATGAAGCAGCAATTGGAATTTTATACACAAACAATATATAAAATCTTAATTTTATCAATTCACTAATGTTGGCATCTTGTAATTGTGTTGCAAAGCGCCAGTACTCGTGTACTTCAGAATTTGTTAAAATAAAATTTGAGTACTTGTGTACCGATATTATCTTTACTATATGATTGGGTTATTTGTGTCAATGGGTTTCTACGTCTTTTATCCATATCAATATTGTTAATAAACTAATTTTCATTTAGAGAAAACGATATTATTGAGCAAATATCTGTTTAGAAGATTCGGTTCCACGATACTTTGTCCTGGACAATGGCATCGGATTAATATCAGTTTAGCCAAACTGCAAATAAAATATCTGTGTTTGGCGTTTCCCCTTAGTAGCTACTGGTAGTATTTATGAACAATATGTTTTTAGTTTATCTGGAAAAGTGCATTTTCTATCATGAAAAGTTTTGCTAAATATCATTTCCTCTAAGTATTTACATCTCTTTCAAAAAATTCAAATATTCAAATATTTTTTGGGCACCACAATTACTACGAGACATTTGTCAACATTCGTGTCTCGACATCAAATAAGGATACGATTCATGTCACTGCAGTAAAATAAATAGTCCTGTGTTAATATGATTTCCTCTTTCTATTAATGGAAATCATGATTCCTTATGAGTTCAGGCTTACTGAAATACATGAATGAAATCTTATATTCTTATCAATGCCGAGTGACCGGAAGGAACTAACTAATCAAATCACAGCAAGTTTAACTACCATGTGACAACTCGATTATTTATTATAGTTCATGACCTCTTGAATGATGGACATTACTGATCCACTGTGTTCACTATTCAACAAACGAAAGAGTAAACGAAAACAAATGAACATTGATATTTTGACTGATTTGCCTTAGGATGCTACTGAGTTTAACCTAAGATGTTGAGGTTTTTTTTATAAGAAAACATCTGACAATACATCATAGTGTTTCTTAGAAGGCTTCATCGGTTTTGGTAATGTCGTACATTTTTAACTTGCACGTATGTACCTCAGTTCAAGAAATATTTGAAGTGGTAATTTCTAGTCGACATATGACTTTTTATCAGAAAATACTTATCCTAGCAAATTCGCTCCTTTCGTCATACGGTTTGATACATTTAAGGTAGATAGGGTGTCTTCCTCCATCTTGGATTTTGAAATATTAGAAAACAAGGTCTAGATCTTTGATGAAATGTGCAAATTTTTATAATAGTAGGTAATTCATGTGTAAGAATTTTCATTTTAATATAGAAAATGCCATGTTTGATCATATTTATGATTGTATTTTACAAAAATAAGAATTCTGTTGTTTGATTAATTTTTTTCCAACTTTGTAAAATAAGGGGAAGCAACTCAAATGCAAGGGCAGATAATCCAGATAGTGTTACTTTTACTATAGAATGTGTTAGGAATTTACCCATTTTTACATGTAGCAAGAAAACGAGTCCGGTGACCCCATTTTTTCTTTTTCTTATCTGAAAGCATAATATTGAAGCTATCTTCTCAATTTTATCTCAAAATTCTATGGTGTGGTTTGCGTTTTATGGCGGAAAAATGGGTTTTCCATGCATAATCTATACAAAATCTTTACAATTTTGAACAACCTGTAGCGTGAAAATAAGTCCGGTGACCCATTCTTTTTATTAATGTTTTTAAACAAGCAGGATATGAACTACATTTTGGCATATTATTAAAAGATTCTATGGATTATAATTTAGACACCCCATCTATCTTAAATACGTAAATAAACTCATCATAGATACCAGGATTAAATTATGTACATGTATTTACGCTAGACGCGCGTTTCGTCTCCAAAAGACTCATCAGTGACGCTCAAATACAAAAAAAAGTTAAAAAGGTCAAATAAAGGATATCAGCATATGCACTTATATGGGTAGGGTACTGTTAAATCCTAAATATGGAATATAACACAAATCATTTTTACGCAGATTCCTTTAAACTAATCACAACAATTGAAAACGCCCATGCAATACAATTACTAACTATATAATCCAATACACATATAACAATAATTTGATACAAAGAATCGTATTATCAGGAATACTTTTAATAGATTATTGGAAACAGGAATAGCAGTTATTAGTATAAATCACAATAACAATTGTATTTGAATCAAAACATCTTTTTGCTAATAACACGAATTGACAACAGTGAAGCCGTTACTAACGGCACCAACATACAAAATAATATATCACTTATTGTTTCCTAATTATATATAGACATATTAAAAATAATATAATATTGCTGTTTAACCGACATTTAATAATTGTATAAGTTGTCATAACAATGTATGTATACGTAGGTTACAGTGCAATATATTACTGTATAATTATAATTTCCAACGGTTCGATAGTATAGTGGGAAATCATTGTAATAACGGTATACTAGTGAATACTATTGAAACGGGTACTTCTTGTGTACACGTATATACATACATGTATCACGTGATACTGATATTTAGCGGAAATATTTTCCGCTTATTGGTCACTTCTAGCCAAGCATCAGACTGGACAACAGTGAAATAAATTTCATTTTCAATTGAATTGTTATTCTAATTTGTATTTAGTAGGGATTTATAAAGTAACTTGATTTATTATTTATTCCATATAGTATATTTATTCAGTTATACACAGTCCAAGTGTACCTCTCGAGACGGTCTTCCGAGCATTTGGGTTTGGACACAGGTTTCCAAAATTTTCCACTTTATTTAAAATGCAGTCTTTTGACTGCAGTCTAAATGGAGTTTGAACCGAGGTAACTCGTTTTTGTTGGTTTTTCCTGGCCGGCGGATCGTTTATGACAGAGCCCATATTTTTTAACACAATTTACTCGTTTTCTAAAGAATTCCTTATGAAAGTTTATTTATAGTGCATTGATACTTATGCTTCATGTTAATTGTGTATATCTATTATATTTATATTAATAAAATATGGGTCCACCAGTATTGCTGGGCTATCGGCTATATAGTATTTTAGTATTTATTGATATGCCTAGAAATAGTATTTAGTAAAGTTGATACAGCTAAAAAATGTAGGTTCACACTGCCGATCAGATCAACTCGATGATCCCGATTGTCCAAATTTCCACGACCAAGCTCAACCAAATTCTTGATCGGGCCTTTTTGCGACTTCTACCCGACCGCCATCCGACTGTACACGACCTTAACTCAACCAATCACGAATCCTAAATGACCCCAATCGCGACTTTATCCCGACAACAAAATAAATACTTATTCGATAACTCCGATCAATTCACGATCTTTGCACGATCTAAAGACCAAATCAACTTTTCACGATCTCAGCCTGATCTCAACCAGGTCCAGACCAGATCGACCTGATCGTATAGTGGTCGTAGGGATAATCGGGAATTGGTCGGGTATGCACATTTTTAGTATAAAAACGTCCTACTTATTCATTTCCTTATCTACTTTTTGTTATGCTACAAACATTTCTGGACAAACGTAAAATACGGACAGACAAAACAGAAAATAGCCCATAAAACAGGTTAAATATAATCTAGATGTTCTTATCAACCAACTTTGAAAGATAACTTAGTCAGCAGCAGTCTAACAATGAACATTATTGCACAATTAGTTTAATATTTGAAAAATCCGCCAGTGCCAAAATTACAGGATTTTCTTCCCTTCCGGAACATCTGAGATCATCCAGGTTTTGTTGGGTTGCGTGTTACTAAGTTTTTAGTTTTCTAGTTTATTGGAACGGATTTACTGCATGAATTTGAACTCTGCTTTCATGAGATGTATGTGCTAATCTGAAATATACCGTGGTGCAAGACTTGAGACGTGTCACTCTCCCCAGACAAATTCTGCCGACCAGTCTTTGCGTTATACCTATACAGCCGCAAGAGAGATGAACTTGTCACATATCAATTTTTAAGGGCAAATAATTTAATTTGACCGGCAACTGATAGAACGCACGACCTGCCACACTCGAGGAGAGAACACTTCTATAAAATTTTATATGATTATAATCATGTTTTAGTAATATAAATATATATTAAAAATCGTTTTATTTATAGTTGCTTAAAAGTGTAATTATGTTACCGTATCATATTGAGACCGTTCTGTCTGATTGATATCCTCTCGCGTATCGAACGATATCAGCTCTTGCCTTTGATCAGAAATTATAACATTTGGAAAATCACTGGAAAATTGGGATAATTATTCATAAATGGTATATTATTGATCTTGACTTCTATTCTTATGCTTTTAAGTTCACTCGTTTTAAGAAGCAATCTAAAGTACTAAAATTATAAAGAATTACAGTTTTCTAATTTGTAACTTGTTAATGCTTTTCTCGGCATCTTAACCTTCTACATACACAGCTGAATGGAGCAATATGTCTTATAAGATGTTTTTTAATGATTTGTTGATTTATAATCTCTTCCGCAAATGACATGAACATTCGGGTGATCTCTTGAGGTATTAACAATCCATTACGAATGAAACACGATGTGATATAGACATAACGGTTCTTTACTTTGCCAGAAATATGTTTTTCAAAGCCGATAATGTTCAACTCCCGTCTTCTGTTTAGTGTTAAAAAACTAGACTATATAAGTACTTTGTACTTTATTTGGCATTTTATTTTCTTCTTTTGAGCGTCAGTGATAAGTCTCTTGTGGAAGAAACGCGCGTCTAGCATAAAAACTATAAAGAGAAATATAAGATGTGGTATGAGTGCCAATGAGATAACTCTCCATCTAAGTCACAATGTGTCTAAATGTAAAAAAAAATATAGGTCAAAGTACGACCTTCAACACGGAGCCTTGGCTCACACCGAACAGCAAGCTATGTAATATAAAAAAGAAGATGTGGCATGATTGCCAATGAGACAACTATCCACAAACGACCAAAATGACACAGACATTAACAACTATAGGTCACCGTACGGCCTTCAACAATGAGCAAAGCCCATACCGCATAGTCAGCTATAAAAGGCCCCGATAAGACAATGTAAAACAATTCAAACGAGAAAACTAGCGGCCTTATTTATGTAAAAAAAAATGAACGAAAAACAAATATGTAACACATCAACAAACGACAACCATGCACTGAATATGTAAGCCTGCTAGCTAAGATTCATGAGCCTTTTTTTTTTGTTATTATTATATAAGAAATTAAATCTTTTTATTTTATTCAATATACCTGTAAATTGCTGCTTCAATTAAAAAAAAATAGTGAAAATACTGCGAACATAAAGAGCATATATATTTTTTTTAAATTCCAATTTCACTTGAACAAATTAATTAATCCTGCATTATTTTTTTTTGCTTTTAGGAAATATTGTCTTACTTTGAAAAGTACGCTTTTTGATGAAATTATTTGTCTTGCAACCTATGCCATAAGAACATTGTGGGATTGAAATGACTTTTCATGTTTACTAAAATTGATGATAATTGGAGTTTTTAACGACCTTGACTGGCTATACAGCCCTGGAACAGTCGGGATATGAAATTCTACTCGAATTGTATGTGCATCATTTATAGCATTTTTCCGTGAGGAGTAATATATCTTTAAAGATTGTTTTGTACGATATGTTGATTTCTAATCACTTCGAAGTGACAAGGACATTTTTATGTTTCTAGTAGATCTCTAGGGATATTTAGAATCCATTACTAAAGAAAAGCAACTGTTAAAACCTACATTGCTTCGAGTCAATGAAGTTCAACATATCCGTCACTTTTTCATTGATGTTTTTAAGAAAATTGCTACTGATTTATGTACAATTAGCAGCAAGAATACGTTCAAAAACAATTTGATTTCCTTATTTAAATGTTAGCATTTACTAAATATAAGCATTCAACCATTATCAAAGAAAATTGTATTATACTGACGTGAGTGTTTCCCTAATAAAACTTAAAACCCTCTGTTTAACTAGCACTATTACAAAAAAAGTAAAACTAAATACTTGACTCCCGAGACAAATTAAAGTCCATAAAAACAAATTAAACTCTTTCAATCAATAGTACAATTTATACAGGTATTTCCCGAAAAAAAAATACCTCTAGGATTGAGAAATTTTAGTAACGTATCTTGCAACATTAAAATATGCCTAAAATGAAGGGAAAAAAACGTAAAAACTTAAATTAAAGATAACTATATCAGTATCAATCATAAACATTTACAGCCCTTTCCGTCATCAAATTATTTCACTGTTTTTATTTCAACGAATATTTTAAATTAGTCGACCCATTCATCATGCATGTACTTTTGTGAAACTTTATTACTTGTTGCGCTAAAATTATGTTTTCGATCTGTCGCGATTATTATATTAGAGACATGGCTCTTATTAAAGACATTGCGTTGAAAATAAATAAAGGAAGGTTCATCGCGCGATTTAAAATCAACATACATGCATTAATTTACATGTATCAAGATGACGACGCACTAATTTCTATTCTTTTTTTTCGCAGATTGTTTTACAAATAAAATTACAGTAGAATGAAATTAGAATCGGCTATACGCGAATACTATCCCCAAAAATGAGATCATTTGTTTATCAGTCATCAATTGACCCCCTACGTAAAATAAAAGTTTGAGAGAAATTAATATATTTTTTAACTTTTTTAAAATTCAAATTGTGATTAAAGTAGCTATTTTTCCTATCCCTTCTGTTGACAATCTATAGTTTTCGATATGAGTAAAAGTTATCAACAGACAATTGAACTGAAACTAACACTTTTGTTGACGAACAGTCCTTCTATTGATGTTTAAGATGAGAATGGAATTAAAGACATATCTGAATACCCAAATGATTCATTCAACTACTAAACGAGTGGGTCGAGAAACAAAATCATTCCAAAATAATTTTCTGATTAAATGGAGATAAGGGCATAATTCGTATGGTATCTTTTTTTATTTTTCCCATTTTATAAATAAATTAAACTTATGATAAATTGTATAACAGTGACGCATTAAGGCAATGACTTGTGTTTGGTTTACCTTATAAAAGACGTTAAACCATATTTATATAGGATCCAAGTGAAACATTTCAAAACATGTGATGTATACGAAAATAGCTTGAAATCTAGACATAAAGACTACAGAATGTTGTGACTAAGAAACTTTGCGAGTCTTTGATAACACTGTCGAGTACCTTGGAACTTAATTTTAAATATATTATTTGTATGCGGCATGCCCTGTGAAATGTAAGTCTATATTTTTTTTTTTCATTTTACTTTGAACTTGTATAATTCTTAACTATTTTAGTTTCGCCAGCAGTTGTTTTTTTATAATAAACTGCTGGTTCGTTTGATCTCAGTTATCCATTTGTCTATATTTTATAATTTTATAATGGCATCAAATTTTCTAGCTTTCTTCATATTTTCTATTTTGACGACACGACACGATAAAAATCGATAATGACTAATGACAGCATACATAAAGAACACATTCTGTAAAAAGAAGGATAAACTTTGCCTATCACATATATCTCAAAAAAAATATTAGCGCAACAGACAATACCCTCATATATTGTGCTCCTCATGTGAACTTTAAATTCGGCAAGCCTCGCGTTGAAATATGATGATTTAATTTTTCCAGAGGAGACAAATAAAGATGGAACCCCACATGACACATTGGTAGAATCTCTTTATATTTGCATGTTCATTTAATTGACACGAATTTGCAATTGACTTCCCACAAGTCAAGATTTCTTCTGGATTTCTATATTATCGTAACCATATTAAGTGCATAATTCAACGTGGAATGTCAGCGAAATAATTTGAATACCAAAGGTCATACGGTTGCTCATATATATGGTCAGAAGACGTGTAAATAATTCTTAATCCAATTGTATGTCTCCGAGCTTGACCATTCCATTTTATATTTCTACGTCATTTTATTATACTTATTATCAAGAGAACGTTTGTAGCAAATGTGAAATAATATCTGTTCACGATTTAGGTATTAACACTTCACAAGTCTGTAGCGTAAACAGGCAAACCTACGCGTTATCACGTGAACAAGCAATTATTCATGCATAATTCAGGATCATAAAAAAAATACAAATAATAAAAACAAAGATGTAACGTATGATCCTTCTAAATGCAAGTCATCTATAATAAGTGTATATATGCAGTGGACTAGTTTTACTTTTGTATTACGTTTCTGTACAAGTGATCAGTATGTTGCAAACCTATACATAATTGGTAGAAACAAAACAGTGTCTTTGATAGAGGCAGTGCTTAGTGTTAGATTCATGAAAATATTGTGCTATAATTATCAAGCTAGATAATCATTACAGATGAAGTAATATCACCAGTTGCAAGGTTGGTCAATTAATAACAATAATTGCACAAAATTACAATTTGTACACGGCATATATATCAATAAAATCAATTTCATTTTCTTTGAATCAACTTGTTTTTTAACCTCGGCTACAGTTTCAGTAGAAATTGCATATTTAATTGAGACTATTTAATTTTTACAACTAATTCTGATGTGTTTGGCGTCGTGTAGAACATTACCTGCATGGATCTGACATAAATGCTAGCTTTTATTCCTCTTCCCTAAATGTTTGAAACACAACAGATCGATTTTTTGTTCGAACTCGTAACTAATTCCCTTAAAACTTCGTGTTAAGGAAAGGGTGGGACAAAAGACTGTACAATGAACACATCCTAGAAAATTGTATATCTTTCTAATTCTTATATTCATACTTTGAAAACTGAACCCCGAGTGACCTTTCTGAATAGCGTCTAACTATTCTGATATTACAAAACTGTCATGTTTTTTTCTTCTCAACTGGATTTGATATTCTAATTTTTTATTTCATTAAATCTGTCACGAACTTTCAGTTGACCTCCAATGAGAAATCTTTGTCTTTCTTGGTAAAGCCTGAATCTGTCACGACAGAATTTAAGCTTCCTCACGAGCTGCTTAAACACCGATGACGGGTTATTATCCTTTAATATGAAAATCTAGATTTTGATTTTGAGACGAGAAAGCTAAAAGTCTAATAAAAGAACGACTATTTTCCTCGTCGGATATTTCAGGCATGTGGCTGTTTCTCTAGATATCATATAGGCTCATATTAAGTTCACATTAAAAAAAAATGTATAACCCCAATTTCCGTGTGTGAGACATTTGGTGTCAAGCCATGATTATGTAAAACAAACACCATGCAAAAGGTTCGAACAGCCACAAAATACTTTTCTGTGCCTAAAACTTCAAAATTCAACTGTATATATAGTATAGCCAGCATTAATAATCTACAATCGGATTTATATCTTCCTGGTTAAAAGAAAATTTCCACGTATTGTATGTCTTAAACGACCTTGGGGAAATAATCGACCATGTGGAACATATGATATTTCTATCATTCGTAAATCTATTTTGGATTTTGTGCCAGAAATAACCTTAACGCACTTAATTCTGTAATTGTAGTGCAGTATTTCAAAACATAAAATAAACATTGAATTAAAATAACCTAGTTTTATAACCGACATATTGCAGACGCAATATGACTGACAAAAACCTCATCACAACCCAAGGACTTGTACAAGGGCTTGACTGTCATAATTTGACACAGTATCATAATCTAAATGTATACAGTCAGACGTGGTAAATGTAAGTTGTTTTATTCATATCTGGTTAAAATTTGCTGCATATCTATCAAATAGTTTCTGTTGGACATGCATGTATGATTCAACAACAACGGTCGTAATGGTGATTAGATAGACTTGAAATAATCGCCACGAAATTAATCAATAATATTTTGAAAATTTAACTCGAAGAATTGTATAAATGTCCCTTTGCTATCTTTCGCATCTCGTAAAACAGACTAAACAGTAAAGAGAACCATTGTGTGTCTACAATGTTTAAATTACTACATAACTACAAAGCTTTCTTCTTTTCTGAAGGATTCAAAATAAGAGTAAGGAGTTTCGTATGAAAGTGCATTAACCAAAAACATATATGTATATATGAATATGTCTCATGTGTTGTTTTTTTTCTTGCGTGTTGGGTTTTTTATCTTATGGCCATATTCATAAAACATTCCTGTACGCGATAGTGTCAATTCTTCAACAATTGGCAAACAGCCAAACTTTAATGGTCTCAGGGTTTTTTCCGAAGTTTTTAGTTGTACTTAGTTAGTGCATCATACTTGAACTTATGTGCTTTATTGTTACAATCACTATATATATAGTGTCTCCTTAATAGTTTAAAATTTTCAATTGCCAGGAATTGCAGTATTTCGTCTATACTCTCCATTTATTCGTGTCGATAAAGCTTATAAGAAACATGTGATCTTGTCAGCATAAAATATTCAGCTATAATTAATCCATGTAACACATTATAAAGCCATGTAATGGACAAATAGTTAAGTCTAACAGTGACTAACGGATTATGATGTCTATACTTGAAGAATCAATCATATATAACAATAGTATATGGCAAATTAAAGATCTAGAATACTTAAGCTATCAAATGTGAAAGCTATCCCATTACAGGTACGCCGATGCAGTAGAGATTTCAGATAAGGGCAATTGCCATTACAGAGCAAACCAATGATGGAATTGGGCTTAATCGGTTACATTAACCTGCTCTTTTGAATGAGTAAGATTGTGTAAATAACCTTATCTGAATTTTGTCCTACCAAAAGATTATTTATTTTGCCTACTCCTGTATCGCACTTTTAAAGTGTAAGTACATTGCACATGTAAACAAGTTTTGCTCTTTTTCAAACTAAAACCCAGGAATTACGAAAGGGACACTCAAAATGATATCTGAGAACGGTATAAAAAATACCATGACCAAAAAGAAACAGACAAAAAGACAGAACACTAAACTAAACAAAACAAAGAGAAGGTGCAGATAATTGGGACTGTCATTGAATAAAATTGAGAATGGAAATGAGGAATGTGCCAAAGAGACAACAACCCGACCATAGAAAAAAAACAACAGCAGAAGGTCACCAACAGGTCTTCAATGTAGCGAGAAATTCCGCACCCGGAGCGTCCTTCAGCTGGCCCCTAAACAATATATACTAGTTCAGTGATAATGAATAAACTAGATTATTTTTGCGTTAGACTAATAACAGAATCTCGTGTGACCTTTTGAAATGTCGTTGCTCGATTTTTTTTTTACGAACAAAGACTTCGATCGATCACCCGTATTACACCGGAACACCGTCGAAAACGGTGTCCTTTAAGCGAGAGTCTTACTTACGTATATAAATTGGCTCATTATACAGATCATCGTATATTGTCCCTTACTTTGTCGCCCATTCTGTAAAGTTTCTATTATCTGAAATTGTATTAGAGCAGATGCTATGTTTAGTACGATTTTCACCAGATATGTGTTAATCAGCAAAAGAAACTCGTTCAGTCTCATCGTGAGGACGAGATGTAAATAGAACATCATGAATACCGTTTTACCACCTGATCTTGTTTTGAAATTAACATTTTTACGTCATTACGACGTCTATTTCTCCTTTTGAAAAGATATTTTGAAAGATGAGCACGTTTTAAATGTGAAAATGTTGAATTTATAAAAAAAATGTCAGTTATAAATATTTGACAGCCAGTGTTCTTCTTATTAAATGAGTACTTATATGGAAATAGAAATTTACCAATGTTAAAAAAAATAACAATATGTCATATTATTTCTCTCTCTGGCGTTTAGAATATTAAACACAATGTTTAATATGAAATATTGAGTTATAAAAGAATTGTCAGGTATTAATATTTGACACCCAGTGTCCTACTTAAGGAATGAGTGCTAATATGGAAATAGAAATTTACCAATATTGAAGGGAAAAAAAACTGTTTGTTGTTTTGTTGTATTAAAATCACTCCATTACAATATTGAACTCTATATGACAAGAACTCAGCAGATTAAAGAGATGGGTATGATGCAATTATGAAAATAGTCAGATGTCATATTTGACAGCCAGTATTATACTTGCGTAAATCTCATATCGACCAATATTGAAGCAAGGAGTAAATGCAACGGTAATTCTATTGTTTTTAGCTTGATTGGCTTTGCAAGAATTCTGCGTTAAAGATTCCAAAGCTCAAATTAAAATCAAACTATTCACACTTAAACGGAATGCATACAGGGGAAAACAGCATTTTTTTTTTTTTTTTTTTTTTTTTTGGAAAAGGGGATATTTATAGCATATAATTTCGTAAGGATTAAGATGGTAAAGTGCGAGGCTTGTCGAGTAAAATAAAATGCATATAATTATACAATACACGAATATTCCCTTTATACAATACAGTGATTGAAAAAAATGTAAAACAGACCCTTTGTAAAGAAGTATCCGTTTGATTGTCTTGGTGTATTTATCTTACCTTGACCTTAAATTAAAATAACCGCTGTGACTATAAATTTTTCCGACAAGAACATAGCTTTTGGAGAAAAAAAAACATTTATACTTATTTTCATTAGTATTTACGTTTTATATTGTAAAAGTTAATGAATCTTTGATTTGCTGTTTTTTAGTTTATACTCGTCGGTTTTTTTGTTTTTTTTGTGTATTCGGAAAGTCTAATAACACGTACTGATTTATCGCAGTCAATAATTTCTATGACTATAATTATTCCAATGAAGAGCTAGCTCTTGTCCTTGAGTATATTATGTTCTTTGAATGGACCAAAGAACAACTAAATGCTTTTGTAGCTGTTAAAACCATCAACGAATCGATAAATAGAATTCGTATTGAATACTTTTTGTGAATAGGTAAAAAAAAATATGAGCAGTGACTTTCAATCAATCGTTTCTGCAATACACGTAAACCATGGTTTTTTTAATGACTTTTGAAAAGATGGCTCAAAATCCCCTAGATATAACACATTTATGAAAAATTAGAAATTAATCATTTATCATGTACACAATCATTTATGCATTTTTCATACACAAGGATGGTACTCATTCATTATTCTACTTCCATCATTTTTTTATCTACGTACTATTTTTTCAGACTGATCTTATGGCGCCAAATCGAATTTATCTTGTCTAATTATAAAAATCTACATGATGTAAGACAAATATACGTTTGTTATCATTTTTGATAAAATTTTCATTTACAATTTTCCTCTTTTCTGATCGCCGCAAAAAGATTTACTTACTTTGCATCTGACATAATAAAGAAAGGATTTGTGGTATGACGGCCTTGCAACAGTTATCCACCAGACCAAATGATGTGAATGTACACAAAACCCAAATCCTGATTTATGTTAAAACGATTAAATGAGATTTTCTCCCTACATAAAAATGAAGGTGCTAGCATTGCGACAAAAGAAATTACCGACGAACGTTTAACAAATAGTATATACCCTCCGCGACTTCGTTGCGTGGGATAAAATTGCACTATTCTGAAGTGTAAGCATTGAAACTTTTTAACACTTAGACCATATATATATGCTTAATAGTAGTACAATAGTAATTGAAATTATTTGCTAATGGTACTAAAGTAATCGCAAATTACAAACTTATATAACTTGAGTATTCGCAAACTACTTGCTAATAACACAAAATGTACGAAAATAATTGCAAACTTAAAGCTTGTGTGTAGGTAGAACCATTTCCAAAATTAAAACTAACGGAAAACGTTATCTATGTATAAAAGAAACAGATGCGACTGTCGTACAAGTGAGAGGTTTAGATAGCTATAAAATCAGGTTCAATCCACCATTTTCTACATTAGAAATTGCCTGTACCAAGTCAGGAATATTACATTGTTATCTATTCGTTTGATGTGTTTGAGCTTTTTATTTTGCCATTCGATTGTTTTCGTTTTTTTCGTTTTGAATTTTCCTCGGATTTCACAGTATTTTGTGATTATTTTTTACTGTTTTATGCTTTTAATTATGTCGATTGCAAGTTTACATAGTAAAATTAATTAAGTTGACAGGCAAGAGTAATTTTTTTACAAGACATGCATGTATTTTTCGCAAATGTCTCTCCAAAACAATTGCAATCAAAGGTAAGAGTAATACCCAAAAAGATGAGCCTACATGGGCGCACACCGACTTCCGCGTGCTGTCTGGAACATTCCAAGTGGTTTCGGTGGTGGAGGAGAATAAATATTTAACCAAATACGATGACAAAGAAGTGATTGGGGTAGACGATTTGAAAAACATGTTTTGGGTGAAAATCCTAAAAAAGTTATTAATTATTTCAATATAGCTTCTATGTTTCTTAATTAAAATGTTTGAAGCCTTTTATGATGACAGAGAAGTAGTATAATTACAGTTATGAATTAAAGTTACTTGAGATTGGAATGTTGCATGTTTCGGCGTCTAAACTTCTGCAATAAAAGTTTTCCAGAATATATCACGTAATAAGTTCGTAAAGCAAAAAAAAAAAATTTTTTTGCATTCGTGACATGTCATTTCTGTCTTTGGTAATTAGTGATATTATTATAATTATAACACAAGAAATGAAATCGGTAACAATAAATGTGTTCCGCACCGAAACATTTGGCTTGATTGGCTTAGACGTTAATTATGACAATTACATTTATGTTTAGTAAATCTAGTAGGAAATGAGACAGCGTTCATTTCAAATGCATTCAAATAATTGTTATAGACGTGGAAAGTATTCTTGATTGCTATATATACCTCATGCCTCTTTTAATTTTAAATCCAAAGAGATTTAGGATTAGTTTTAGATCCCGTTTCAAGTAACATAGGAACCATTTGTTCTCTTAAAAGGCCGAATGTTGATACGTTTTAATTAAAATGTGACTGAAGACATTGTTGATCACAAATATCAGTCATTTGTGTCTTTCACTGAAGTTTTCCACTTGAAAGGGATTTCTTCATTTGTATGTAATACTCCTTTAAAATCCGTGTGTTCCCAGAAGTAATTGTGTTGTCTAAACTAAGAACTGCATCATTAATAGAAGGAGATGCTTAAGTTAGTCGTGTTATCAAATCATTAGTTTTAACAATGCCTTAGTGTAACAGTCTTCATGATAACTGATAACGGCCTTTGGTTTTAACAATGCCTCAGTGCAACAGTCTTCATGATAACTGATAACGGCCTTTGGTTTTAACAATGCCTCTGGGTAACAGACAAACACGATGAAGACTATATTGGATTTACTGCCAATTTCTGAAATGTGTAAATTGGGGTTAATATGGGGAAGATTAGCTGATATTACATATAAACAATGGTCATCGTTACTTTTATGTATTGATCATGACTACATAATTATATTGACAGTTAATTATTCTCAACATCTAACATCTAAAGTGTGATAAGAGTCGAACTCATGCAGTCTATCTCAATCTAGAGAAGGTCGAAAATTCAATAACTAAAAGATGAATTATTCGAAATGGGTCAATTTGATTTCTCTGCAGTTTCTATCACATTGTAGATGTATCAATTAAGCATCCAGCGCTAGTAGAGTTATCCACGAGTTGAACCTTCACAGAAACGTTTGTTAAATATTTCTATAAAAGAAATGAGGCAGGCCTGCTTTATTTAGTACAATACCAATTTCACAACCATTCAATAATTCCATTCATAAAAATAAAAATGGTAATTATAAAACACTGAATCTTGTCAATTCAATCTAAAACTATCAAATGTGCTAATCAAAAACAGCAACAAAGCCAAACTTGCAATGATATTGAAAGTTCGGAGGATAAACGACTTTCTAATGAATACATTTAACGTAGCAAATTGTTACGTAACTGGAATCGCGAGGTGAATTTATGAGGTGGTAGAAAGTTCGTATTGCTGATTAAATGGGCCATTGATATTATTTCCAGTTAATAGAATTTATGATTCAGCATACATTCGGTTATTAGTGTAAACATACATGCATAATTGTCAGTTTCACTTCATGTCAAATGAAGGCTATCATGCAGATATGATCAATACTGCGCAATGTGACTGCGCAGGCAAAACGAACGGAACATATTTCGTGATTGAAATAATTGTTATGAACTTGGAAGAACTGTTTTATTTAAGAATTGAATGCTTCTTTTTGTAAATTTATTGGGATGTAAGCGTTGACCGAAGTACATTTTGTATGAAGCGCGGAAGCGCTTCATTCTAAAAATGTACGCACGGTCAACGCTTTTACAACCCTATAAAGTTACAAAAAGAAGCATTCAATACTTATAATTACATTTTTTAGCTATGATTATGAAAACACGAATTTTATATATTTTATTATTTAATTCACCTGTGCACTTTATTGTTGGAGCACGTGTTATCATGAATGAAAAGTTGTATTGAGCAATGCAACTGCTTACGGAATAACACGTGATGTGCAGTTAGCCAATCAGAATAAAATATTATAATGAAACATACATCTAATGTAATTATTATACGGTGTTATTTAAGATTACTTCAAAGTGTTCACACGCTATTTTAAGCATCATGGGGTTTCCATTGATATATAAATCATCTTTTTTAAGGGTTGTTGACAGATTCAAGGATTTTTCTTACAAATCATGAGACTAAAAACGGAAACGGCTTCTTATTTCAATACATTGTGCTGTATTTGTTAAACACAAGTTTATTGTATTGTTCCTTATATGGTATAGAAATCAAAGTGCTGAAGTACTGAACATTCTGGTGAATGGTCAAGCACTTATCTCAGAAAAAAATCACATCTCTATACCTGAAAGTAAGGTTAGGTACATCTTTATTTATTTTATAAAACACGTGTCAGTGTAGATGAGCAATAAATGATAGGGAATTTAACCTCATCATAATAACCATAATATTGAAGTGATATAATCATTTGTTATCAGTATACTCTGGTTTGTTGTTATATATTATATTAATAATTCTAATAACAGTTATATATAATTTTCATCCATTTTTTTTATCATTTTATCGGTCATCCGTTGTAAAAAAAATAAGAGATGACGGTATGATTGCCCGAATGAGGCAAATCTCCCAAAGAAACCAAATAACACAGAAATTAACAACTATACGTAACCGTATGACCTTCAACAATGAGTATTACCCATTGTAAAATGAGAATGGAAATAGGGAGGGAAGTTGGCTTTACTCCTAGTGACAATTATGTCATGCATATTCAGAACGAATAAATAAATGAATATCAGTTGAGTAAGTCGGTTTGCAAAGCATGTAGAACACAGATCACAGGAAAGGAAATTTAGGCTTTCAAGTGTGGTTTTCATTTTGCAGACTGGAATGTTACCCTTGTGATTGATGGATTTCTAAGAAACTTTCACATTTGTTTTCTTACATGATTACATCCAATTTACTCAATTTTGATCCAAATTATTTGTTATGCCTTCAAAGAAAATTTCATTGACTGCTTATAACTTTCATTCATAAGGCAAGTTAAAATATAGTAAAAGTGTTTGCGACCAATGAAAGTATAGAATTTCATGTTTCTTCTTTGGAAAGAATGTATGCAACACATGTTCTTGATAAGGGATAATCCTATTGTGTATTTACAGTTCACTAATATAGACTAGTAAACATATTTGTCTACCTAATTATGCTTTGATGTGTATTGTTAAGGTTTGCAATAACGGAATAAAATATTGACATTTCATGAAGAAAACAAGTCTACAATGTTAACTATACAAACAAAAAACAATAAATCAGTCTTTTACTAACTCAGATCGAGGCTTAATTTCTGCGAAAATGTATCATTTTGAGAATATCATGGATAGAAGTAAATTATTGGATAACTATAAGTGCAATGCACATTCTAAATGCAAAATGATATGGTACCATGCATGTTGAAAGTAATCTAAGACGTGTGAAAAAAAATTAACTATTCCCGACTTCTAACAAAAATAATATATAATTCTGAATTAATCAATTCACAAATATAGAGGGAGTACTAAACCGTAATTAATTCCTACACGTTGTTTTCATGTTAAATACAGATGAAAATTGTCTGCATAGTCAAATAAAATTCTCCTTGGAGATTACAAATGCTTTAAGTTTGAGATAGTCGGACATGGATTTCTGCTTTAGTTCTTCTAGCATGGAACTTTTATACGAGTGTTTCAGTGAATAAAAGAGTCCAGAATTTTCATTTTAAATAATTATTCCAGCTGAATAATGCATCTTCATTACATTTTCAGGAAAGAGTCATGCGAATCGTTAATCCAGTAATTCACTCAACAATTACAATCGAACCGAAAGGAACTCAATTTCCATCACAATAACATCAAAGAGATCAGAATATTGAAGTCACCTTTTTCCCCTATAGTTAAAGATTCCGAAAGACCATATTCAAATGCAGGTAGTTGCTATGGAAACGGAGGATACCCCGATGCTTTCGTTTATTTCCAATAAAACCGGCTGGAATCCGTCCTTTCCACGAGATCAATCACAGCACTTGGATATTACGACATTTCTACCAATCGCTGTTGACAGTCAGCAGCATCACCTAGTAGATTCGGTCCTACTCGAAAGATACATGAACGGGTTTATGGCTATCATAATTATCGTCCTCGGCCTTGTAGGCAACAGTTTGACAGTGATAGTATTGACTAGAAGGACAATGCATTCATCCACAAATTGTTACCTTACAGCACTGGCTGTCTGGGATGGAATGGTGCTTCTGGGAACGTTCTGTCTAATGGTGCTGCCACAGCTGTCAATAGGATTTAAAGGATATGTGTTTCCGTATATCGTTAAATATATTTACCCGTTCGCCTTAATTGCTCAAACAGCAACTTTATGGTTGACCGTATCTTTCACGGTTGAGCGGTACATAGCCGTGTGTCATCCACTTAAAGCAGCTCGGATGTGCACTATAGCCAGAGCACGGCTCGTTATAGCCTTTGTGTCTGTGACGTCATTCCTTTTCAACGTTAATCGGTGGTTTGACTATGAGATCATCCGTCGAGATAATAACACAACGAACACGACAGAACTGGATTATGCTTTTACAGATTTTGGAAAAAATAATGTGTACCGTCAAGTCTATTTTCTGTGGCTTTATCTTTTCATTATGTTCTTCGTACCTCTTACATCATTAGCAGTTTTAAATACATTTCTTATATTTGCGGTGAGAAGGTCGCACCAGCAACGGAAAGATATGAACGTCAGGCAGTCACGTGAAAATAATGTGACAATCATGTTGGTATCTGTTGTCATAGTGTTTATGATATGCCAATTACCTGCTTTGGTGTACAACGTAGCATTTTCTGTAAATAGTTATGTCATACATATGTACGGGTGGCAGATTCTGTCAACAATTCGTAATTTCATGGTTACATTCAATAGTGCTATCAACTTTATACTCTATTGTGCTTTTGGACAAAAATTCCGTAGAACTTTCATTCGGACGTTCTGCAGATGTCTTGTTCACGGTGAAAACTTTAATTCGTTAACTTATCCACACTCAACAGTTTTAGCTTCAACTACTACAGGAAATAAATATAGAGTATTAAAAGGTAAAAAGGGATTACATTATCAGATGGCGGACTTATCATGTACTCATAACACACTTCTTTCTAAATACACACCACATTCCAGAACCGATTTACTACCTATACCAAAAGTAGGCCGTCAGAAATTTGAAAATGGCCGATGTCGTAACAGAAACTATGACTACAGGGGAAACATTCAAGAAGAATCAGAACTATGTGACATGATCAAAACGCCAAACTCTAGTTGTCCACCGTCACCCATTTAAAATTATTATTTTTCTTTTTATTATAAATTACAGCTCAAAATAAGATGACAGTGGGAGATGATGTTAAAGCTCAGAGGTACTCCAAATAGGAAACATGTCATCCTTTTTATTATTCAGTCCCATTTTCACGAATAATGTCAAACTGTTATTGTTATAAACGTACAATTTGATATTTTGTTTTTGTTTTTGTTCATTTGTGCATTTAATGGTGCAGAGATATTTCAACTTCAGCATAAAAATATGCCGATCACAAACTATTCTGCCTACCGATATCTTCAACCATAATCATAATATGAAACTTTTTTGGTAAGTAAGCACAGCAAACGAGACGAAAAGCTTCATATTGTGTCCAGCATAAACAAAAAAATGTGATTATCGATTTAACAAATTGCATTTGTGTGGTTTTAATCAAGAAACAAGACGGTAGAGGATTCGATAGGTTGATGGTAAGTCCGGTTAAATGAGGCCAGGTCAAACACATTTGTCTTCAGAGCCAAGACACATGGGATTTTTGTCAGGCTGAGTGGTAAAATAAATAAGAAAGCAGTACCAGTTTGCTGTAATAAAGAGTAATTACTACAATATACAGAATATTTTCAGCTCTATTATTGACATTGGTTTGAAGATGGTAGGGAGTTCTAACGAAGGTTTTTTTAAATACGACTTTCAAATATTGTTTTGAAATATATCCTAAGTGTCGGTCTTTCATCATTGCTCTTTATGAAGGCAAACCCGTCACAAGCTACAGAATAAAGGTGAACATAGTTTAGAGTCCATGCCGTTCCCGTTATATTCATTTCCATGTCTATTTGGGTTGTTTTTTAGCTTCCCAATGACCAATCCCCAAAAGGGAAACGACATCATAATACAGATATACTTCCGCAACTTCGAACATACGACATTGACATTATGTAACATTGTAAGCTGTGTTTGCATATTCAAACAATACCGGTGATCAAAATAGTAATCACAAAATGCAAAGTACAAAGTACAAAATACACCGCTCCCTCTTCAATTTCTCTAAGAATAGTTATCAGTCTGAACACATTTGACATAGACATAACCTGCTGATCCATTTTCAGTAGCGTCAGAAGAGATCTGCGAAAATCCATTTTTACACCAAGCCTGAATCGTTTATTGTATTTGCTCAATAAATGCTATAAGAAGCCTTCATTAGCTTCGCTCAAGATAAAAAGTTTGGGATGCAAAATACATAAATTGCGTGTGATCCTAATGGAGTTTCGACCACTGGCCCTTGTAATGGATATACTGAAATTCGTTTACTCCGCACATTTGACAAACAGATGTTCCAAGATAAAAGACAGACACCAGACATTATCCATCAATTTAGAGCGATAGTATTCAAAAGACAAAAGATAAAAGAAGATCACACTTTCTCGTTTGATATTACTTCGGCAAAAAAGAGGCATTATTCCAGTTCTTTGCAGTTTTATTGAAAATTGGTGTTTATGCAATCAACATTTCACTGCAATAGTTACTATAAATTCTATTCTAACAAATGGTTTGCCAATCATTTGTCAATACAATTAACAGTATTGTTGATTCTATTTCTATACAAAATACGAAGATGTGGTATTCTTGCCAATTAGACAACTATCTACAAACTATATTTGTTTTGTTTTGTTGTTTCTTTAGATAAGAAAAGAAAGAGGATGGATGTATTCATCAGTCTTTTCATGGTTAACGAGTGAACTTTGTTGGTGGGTTGCTTTTTTCTTCACATTTTAACAACATCTTATAATTATAATGAATAGTTATTACTTTCATACACAAACACAAACAAACATATAGATTTTACATCTCATAACAAATTGCGCTTTACTACTACGATAAGGAATATAACTGCTCACGGAAAAACAAGTACCGTCTTTCAAATAAGCGTGTCTTGCTTTATAAAATCTTTGTCAATTCTTTGTCAGTCAAACCCAACCAATACTAATGGGGGTTGAGGAATAGCACATGCAGTATGACGTCACAAATGTTTATATTTACTGGTGGATTAAAATACTTTGTACTAAACCCAACCAACTGAGAAGACCATTGTGATACGAAATGGCATGGATTGAAGGATATGGGTATGTATTTACCCTATAATAAAATAGCACAAAATAAATTAACAGAAAATAAACACGATACATTTGGCACAACTAAACCAAACAATTAAAATTACATTCTGGAGATGAATTATGTTTTATTCAGACGGTATATTTCAAAGCTCAAATCAAAGAACGAGTTCCATTATTATGGCACCCTCAATGGAGTTGGGGTGACATCTTGTTATTCTACGTTTCTTTTTTTTTCTTTTTTTATTATTATTATTATTTTTCTTCCACTATTTTTGTCAGGCCGGGACAGTTCTGGGAATTGAATGGACCAAATTTGATGGTACTATACTATAATGTTGACCACCATCTGACTTTGGAATGGTCAAGATGGCTGCCGTTGCCATGGAAACGGGGAAAATATGAAAATTTCAAAAATTTCATAATGCTCCAATCTTTTAAAACTTTACAAAAATATTAAATGGCATGTGTAAATGTGCTCTTTGACTTTGGAATTTAAAAAATGGCTGCCGATGCCCTGGCTATTGGGGAGGGGTGCCATCCGTTATTGCTGGCAATTACAAATCTATAGTTATTGTTCTTATCATAGTTAATATTTCGAGTCAATACGTTACGATTATCATTGTTATTATTATTAATATTACATTAGATCACGAAATATTAAATGAACTTTATCACAGATTTTGGTAAAATATTGCATGTAACTTTAGCTCGTTGTTTTTTTTAATCAAAACTCAGTTTTTCAGTTAGATATCAATGAGTCAACGTTGTATCCAAATTTAACCAAAATCTTTGACATAGTCCATTTACTGTAACTTTACATTAAACCTGGTGTTTCCTGTTCTTTTCCTCTAGTGATTCAATGTTAGTTGTTTAATTGGGTGTTTCGAATCTTAACTTATAAGTCATGAAAATATATTTAAGGACACCGTCTCAGCTAATACAAATATCTTAGTGCTAATAGGTCTTAATTTGACACGCTATTATCAACAGGACACGACATATTCTTTCCATTATAACTGGACTACATCAAAAATAAGATCACAACGAAGTAATCACTTTGATCTTAACGAACGTGGACAGTATGTTTCGTGACATTATTTAATATAATTCCAACAAAGTATATCCGTAACATGACGAAGAAATCGCTGTACGCCAACACGTAAAGAATTGTTTAGTGGAATTGGACAAAGAGTAATGAATACGCCAAAGCATACAAAGTCTTTCAGCATTTTTATTATCACTAATTCGATGTGCGTAGAAAAATGTTAGATCTCAAATACAATCGCTTTTTGTATAGAATTAACTTGGTTTTCTTCTTTGTCAGCCTAGTTCTTCATTAATCGATGTATATAGAAACGATTTGTATGCATTTAATGTGTGGCCACATGTTCGAAAACACATCAAAATTTGATACCTTAAGAATCTAATTTGAATCTATGATAGTGTGAATTTAAGAAAAGATTGAAGATTTGTTTTTTTTTAAACGATACTGGAAAGAAACATATATGGACATGGCTCTAACTCTTTGCGTGTTTTCATCGTATTTGTGATTGATTTAAAAACATGATACCTTATGCTGAAATGACGACAAACTTTTCGAATAAACTCGTGGTACCAGGACAAAATTTGTGTACTCAAAATGCGAGTCTCGAATCACAAAGGTTAAAATGGTCAACAAAGAACAAAGTTGAAGGAGACCATCATTTCTTCATTTGATTAAAAAAATTATTCACAACTTTTTCCTAATTTATTCAGTTTTATTTCTCTCAAAGTTCATCGGCATTCATTTGGCTGGTGCTATCGCTGTATTATTTTGTTGTTAAATGATTTTCAACATTAAATCACAGGTTCCTGACAGCAACTTTCATCATCATAAATTTGACATGCAACTACAATGTATACCATGCAGAACAGACTCCAAATTGTATATACACATCGAACAATGGGTTAAAGTTTCAAATTGCTTGGTTGCAATATTCGTGACTAGTCAATGTAGAATGTTTACAATTACTTGAAGGTTGAAACTATTTGCTTGAAAAAAAAGTTCCCTAGTTTGGATAATGTAAACAATTTCTCCATACAATTTCAAGAGAGCAAGTGAACAACTTCTACATGTATTCGATCTTTAAGTTAAGTTTAAGGGATCTTGGTTGAAAACTGTAAGAGTGGGAAATGAGCAGCCTTGACTAATGAGAAAAAAATTCTTAAAAACAATGCCATAGTATCATGTCATCAACTTCAACACGTGTGCAGTCTTTCTGTGGAGTTTCAAGAACCTTGGATGAAGACGGTATATAGAAGGAGTAGATAATACCAATTAGGTATCCACTTTCAACTGCCCTCTTGACAGTCGGACCTCATTTGGTCCTACACGTCTAAAATATTTATAGAGGATAACACGTCAAAACGACATTTAAAAAGCGACTAGAGTAGATCCGAGAGATATGAAAAATGCAAAATTGGTTCTTAAAATATGAAAAAGCAACAAAACATAAGGAAAACACACATCTAACCAACTATTGTTCACTCAAACTATGGTTATCTTTCAAATTAAATAAAAGAAAAAAGACCTGCAGTAGTGATAAGTTTTAAAATGTCCATGTATGGAAAGGCCAGGATTAACATTCTTGACAGTGTTTTATTATTTTTAAAAGGCAACCAACTTAGCAGCTTAAAAAAGTAGCTGTCCATGTTATTCATGCAAAAAGCCCAATGAATGTTTTGCTTTTTTTTTAAATTCCACTTTCAACATCTACCAATTTCAATTCCGTGATGAAAGCAAATACAGAAAGACCACAATTTCGTAAAAAACGTTGACAACATAACTCCTGTATAAATAATTGTTAACTTTCAAGTATTGTATATCAATTAACCGACTAAGACTATAAAGCTCTTGAAAAGCAAAACAACTTCGAAACTTTATATTCCAAAAGCGGACATTTCAGGCAATGTTTTATCGGAAAATCAAAATATATAGTTTAGTATTCATCTTCCGTTTAGTCTTGACTGAAAGGTATAGAGAAAGTATAAAGCAAACTTGGCTGTGAGTGTCATGTCTTTAATCCCTGGCTCAGCTTGACTAATGAGATGAACAGACATCGGATAGGATTGCCCAAAGGAAGTAGATAAAGGCAGATGTGGTGTGAGTGCCAATGAGACAACTCTCCATCCAAATAACAATTTAAAAAAGTAAACCATTATAGGTTAAAGTACGGCCTTCAACACGGAGCCTTGGCTCACACCGAACAACAAGCTATAAAGGGCCCCATTATCAAAACAACGAAAGATTCTCGTCCGTACAAGAGTACTATTGGCCTATATCATCGAAAATATTGTAACTATGTTAACATATTAACAGATGATGGCACAGATGATGACAAAATCAAAACAATTAAAACTATGTCATACAAGTAACAGAATCTAGGTGAAAATTTTTGAGTGAACTTAAAAAAGCCACGACAAGTCTATAGCGTTTCCCTGTCGAACGAAAAAGCACCTGCAAACACACTTTCATAATACTATATTAACGTTATTCCGGAAGATAGAATGGAATACGAAAAACAAATATCATAATCTTAATCTATTTACAAAGTTCAATTTCAAAAATCCTAATATTACATTATTGTTAAATTTTTGAAGTTAATAGAATCTTATGATTGAAACTCCAAGTTACAATATATGTTTGTCGAAAACAAGTAAAAAGTTGGTACGGCCAACCAATTAATAGTACGAATTTTAAGGGTTCTTTCAGAGATATATAATACAAGAGATTCTTGTAATATATGTCTCTGATTCTTCCCCTTCTTTATGCATTTCAACAACATAAGTCTCATACCAACAAAGAAAAATCAATTTATCATCCATAAATCAAAAGCTCTAATTAAAGGCAACAGTAGTATACCGCTGTTCAAAACTCACAAATCCATGGACAAAAAACAAAATTGGGGTAACAAACTAAAACCGAGGGAAACGCATTAAATATAAGAGGAGAACAACGACATGACACTAAAATGTAACACACATAGACAAAATCCCACGAGAATAACAAATATAACATATATATATAACATCAAAACCAAATACATGAATTTGGGATAGACAAGTACCGTGACACGTCTTATCGCAATGTGAATTTACACAAAAAATAAGAGAAAACAAACGACACAACGTTATAATGTAATACACACACTAAACTAACTTTTTTAAACATATCTCTGGTTATAGTTATAATACAGATTTGTTTTTATATGAATTACTTTTTACATTGATTAGCCTGTCAGCAAAAATAACGGACTCAATTCCTGAATGACATTGTTAGTTAACTCACGCAGTCATCTGAAAATTAAACATGAAATTTGTATCAATTTATGGAATATTTGATTTAAGCTAAAAGTAATAAAGTCTGCTAAATGGAATAGTTTTACATAATTTCATTCATGTTTTCAACATAATTGTGTCATTCTTGTCTTAGTTATTCAACAGATCGAACGAAAATTATTCCTGGCAGTTAAATCAAATTTGGGAATATTTGATAAAAGCAAAAGTACTTTGGTCTCCCAAATGAATTTGTTTTCCATTATGTCATTCATATTTTCAGCATTATTATGCGATTCTTGTTCTTAGTTTTCAAAGATCGTGGCGACAATACACGCAATATTTAGTATTATTACTTATAACAAGTGTGCTTTTATCATAGTATAATTACATTACATAAAAAAAACTTCACGGTTGTGACATTCTAATTGGTCGAAAGTTTTATGACCCAATAAGGCTGCAATAATTGGACGCGCCCACATTTACCGGGACTTCTTTCGACGATTTGCAACTGCAATCTTATTAAAGACGAAGAAACAAATGATGTATAAACACAATATATTTGAAGTAAGAATATATTAGTATATGAATATATTAACATAAAGTTACTTCCACGTAAGTAAACACCAAAAACTATTTGGACGAACAATAAAAACGGTATTCCATGTTCAGTGGTTATTATACTGACTCTATGTTCAGTGGGTAAAATAAATAATATTAAGAAAGAAAATTTGAGACTACAACCCGGCCAAAGAGTAGAAAAACAGCAGACGACAATCAATGTCTCTTCAACACAGTGTGAAAATCCCGGAACCGCAATGATCGGTTAATATATTAAGTTAATTCATAACTGGTGTCTTCCCGGTAAATATCAAAATAGCCTCCACGCTGGAACTCAGCATTCTATAGTTTAATAAAAGCATTCCTTATTACAGAAGCTACGTAATATGTAACACATAAACTTCATTATCATTATATATAGGCATGTAATAAAACCAAAAAGAAATGTCACTGAAAAAGGAAGCTTTGTCAATTGGTTACACGGTACAACTCATTCCTATACTATTACATACCAATTATCAAATCATTCACACAAATGATAAGTCATATATATGTAACAAAGTTTATAGTCAGACAGACTGACGAGGAACACCGACGAACAAACTCTTCACTTGGCAAGTTCGTCATCTAGTAAACAAAATAGTTAAAAAAACAGCTATGATAAGTTACAATTCACAAGTACGACATAAATTCTGTTCGCATTCGTATAAAAAAGATGAACAATATACTAAAGTGCTTAAAAATATTTAACCCTGGAAGCATTTTAAAATGAATAGTTTGAACACAAATTTGTTTATATTTCTAACAAATGACGAACACTTTGATTACTTTCCATGAATGTCAAACCTGATGCTTATGAAGAAATTTCAAAGATCTACTTTTTAGCTGACATTGATTTTGCAGAAATCCCGTTTGATGTATTCAGAGCGAGAATTTCAAAGGAACTACTTAGCATTAAAATTCTAATATAATCATCTCTTAATCCCTTACCCAACTGAGAAAGTCTGTTTTAGAAATGCATGCATTGCAAATCTATGCATATATCAAATAAGTATCCCCGGGACAACTACGTAATATTGTGCAATTTCTCTTCGTCTTCAAATGGCAATCAATAAACTTAAAGGTCACCCTAGCTAGGCCTTTGGTATGATGAAGATCACAGCTTTGATCTGTATCAAAGAAGACGTCAGACAGTAAATTTTAAGTAACATTATATATTCAGATGTAACCAGAATAACCAAGTTTCTTTTTAATCCGATGAATTTAACGTATGTGCCGAAAAAAGCCTTCGCCTCAGAAATATAAAGTAATATATATTCTTCGTCCTAAGCTGAAATGTCATCAATTTTATTTCTCTGGGAAAAGCGAGTTTTTACCAAACTTGTCTTGGGAATCAACTACTATTTATTGACAATCGGGAAAAAATATCGCAAAATTATTTTGATACAGAATTTTCTACAGTGACCTTCAAACAGTCAAACAAAACGACATTATACTCACGTGACTTCGTGTTACCATAGTAATATTTGTTATGTTAGGGAACAAGATATTTAAAACCTAACTCCCCTTTTTTTGCAACGCCGTATACGGCAATTATTAGCCTAATAAACATATTTGTACTAGATTAACCTACTTTTCAAAATGTTAAATAAAATTTGAAATATCGAAACGCAAAATATATGAATTTGTGTTTGAGGGGTAAATGAGGACTTGCAACATGAATTCAAGCCAACTCGGCTATATCAATATCAATTTTCTTAATCTAAGATCAAATGCATCAAAATCTGCTTCCAAACGAGGTCAAAGAGGAGTGGTGGCTGCCTTTCAAGTCTTGTGTATATACAAAGCAAAATTAGTTTTAGTTGTAAAAGAGGGACGAAAGATACCAGAGGGATAGTCAAACTCATATACTAAAAATAAACTGACAACAGCATGGCTAAAAATAAAAAGACAAAACAGACAAATAATAGTACAGAAGACACAACATAGAAAACAAAAGACTTAGCAACACAAACCCCACCAAAAATTTTGGTTTTAATAAAAGTGAATTTAACCTTCATAAATGTAATAAGCTTTTCGATCGTCTGCTTTTCAACGTACCTGATATAAAAACCATGGTGGTTTTGGAATCGGTACAATTCACATCTGTATCAAAATAGAAAAGCGGACCAATATTTTTTTTTTCATTCATCTTTACAAATAGATTCCCAGGCACACGGTTAGTCTGAAACAGTTACATAATTTTAATTACAATTATTATCAATAATTCGACTCAGTTAACTAGTTTGACGCAATAACGTACAACAGATGAGTATCCTATGGTATTAAATTGCCAATTAAATCAACACTTCCACGTATAATTGAAAACGGAAGAAATTGACAAATAGTGAAAAGGATAACTTAAGTTGTATAATATCAATACAGATTTTTTATGCAATTAAAACCTTCTTTAATTAAAAGATAGCATGATTTTGTATCAGCAGATTAAGTATGTTGAGCTTTTTTGCTTTCAGTAACTGCTAGTATGCTAGTCGTAAGGAATACTGGTCTAATATCGTTCTGTTCTTTTGTTATGTTTGTTTTAAAGTATACCGTTAAAATACAGTTAACTCCTTCTCATGTGCCAATTTTTATGTGGTTTTTTTCCCTTTTTGTCACTGATCGAGAGAGAAAAAAGGGGTTCTTTAAATTAATCTAATTTAACCTCATGCAGTCAGGAAACTCTCAAAACAGTGAAGTAGAAGGAACAGTTTTTATTAGAAACTTCTCTGGTCGGTTTATTGATTTTAAAATAAACCCACCTTGGAGTTACAATATATCATTCACAAGTTACGCGATGCATTCCTTCATTAACTTTTCAAAATATAATCTTACAGGATCTCGGTGCAGTGGATGATTGTTCAATATTTCAAAGCAACATTGGTCAAACCTCTCTTTAGTCGTAGGTTGATGGTTCCCTTATAAATAAGAAAAAGGGTCAGCAAGTATCTGACAAAGTAATTAATTATAAAGTTATCAGCAAGTCATTATGACAAATCACTCTACTGAAATACATATCAAATTGAATTATACCAGAAAATGCGTGTACTATTTTAAAAGTGCAAAATGTACTGTTCATTAATAGCATGTACGATGCATGCAAACTGAATTATTTCAGGAGCGGTACCGTTTCAGAGACTTTTTATGAAGTAGGAAGAGGGAAATTGCAAATTCGTATTGATGACAACCCCTCAACAATTTCTAGATCCGTCCCTGATACATATACATGTACATATATACAAATAAAATAATGGGAAAAAATACATATCATATCTATAAGAACCAACAAATGTGGCAAATAAAATTCTTATAAATCAGAGGAAATATCAGTCCATTGTTCGGATCAACAACTAACATAAGAATTCAAAAACAGCTCGGAATTTTTCTTCCAACAGTAAAGTACATAGGATCCATGTTCAAACAAACAAACTTGATTAATGACAATTTCAAAAGAAATCATGAAGAAACAGATACAAAACGCTACCGATACAGTACCATGTCGAAATCGAATTACACGACAATTCTCTAAAGACTTCGGAGTATTGTTCGACTGTCAAACTAAACCAAGTTCAATGTGAGCTGATAAATACATTTCTAGCACAATGATACCTTAAAAAGCTTAACTTTTAAGAAAAAATCGCTTTCAAAACTCTTTTTTACTTCGTGCGTTCGAAACGCTTTTTCTGCATTGACCTTCATTAGAAGTCTCCATCCAAAAACAGTTAAAAGTCAGGAATGTATAAAAATGAAGAAACGTAAGGACTTATATGAATTATAGGACTTAATTTATTGAACATTTTATATTGTATCTATTTAAGAATCGAATAATCTTTTTGTATTTTTTTTGGACGCAAAAAGAGTCGACCAAAACACGTTTTCCGCGCTCAGTCGGTTATGCTAAAATGTACACACGATAACGCATTTTCAACCTTGTGAAACTTTAAAATAACATTTTAATCTTTTAATAACTGTAATACGAAAACAGAACAAAACAAAATCGACATAAATCAAGTTTTCAGCTGTTAGGTTTAAAATATTATCCGATGTATTGTTGGACGTTGCCATGGAAAGCACGTGCAATCATAAATATTGTGTTTAATTGGGATATAAAACATCTTTTTTAAATCATGAAGTGGTTGTTCTCTGCCATTCAAAAAGTTAAGGAATTTTTATGAAACATCTATGTAATGCCATTAACCGTAAATTTGTTTATTTTATTTGAATCCTAATTTTGTTTTAGTATAAGCACAGTAGTCTTTTAACTGCAGTTGTAAAATAACTTCCCGTATCATATTCGTTTTCAACCACTCGGTCGATGCTAACTGCTGGTGGAGATTTATTTCCCCGAGGGTATCAACAGCCCAGTAGTCAGCACTTCTGTGTTGACTTGAGTTATCATTGATAGGTTCATAATAATAAATCAACTGTTAACAAAACTTTGAATTTTTGAAATACTAGGGCTATTCTACCTCAGGAATAGATTACCTTAGCTGTATTTGGCAAAACTTTTAGGAATGTTTGGTCCTCAATGCTCTTCAACTTCGTACTTTATTTGGCCTTTTAAACATTTTCTGATTCGAGCGTCACTGATGAGTCTTTAGTGGATGAAACGCACGTCTGGCGTAAATATAAAATTTTACGCCTGGTATCTATGATGAGTTTATTTTCATGTTTTTCTTTCAACATTTTTTTTTCATTCCATGAATTTACTTGCATTATCGATTTTCTCTGGAAAAGGAAACGAACGTGTAAAAGTTTCTTGTTCTATTTGCATTGTCTAAATGCATTGCTCTTGTTATTGTTTCATCGTTTGGATTTGCATTTACTCTGATTCCAGTCCATTTGTTGATCGTGTAAATAATACAGGTCCTTGCTCACTTTTCGCAAATGGAAAACCTTAGAAAATATCAAACAGTTATTTCCAATTACTCATTTTTTTATTATTATTTTACAGTTTTACCAGAAGATTATTTAATAGAAAGTAAGACGATACCATGATTGGAAATCAAACCTCACATGTAGATTAAGCAAAAAAAAAAATCAGCAAAAAAGAAATAAGCAACTTTGAAGAAAAATTGAGTCGGAAACAAATATCAAAGATAAAACCGAAGAAGTTGAAGCTGCTGTGGAAGTGTTAACGATTCCTATTCCACAATAGAACGTTCCCTTTCCGAATGACAAATAAAAAGTTAAAAGACTTGTATTCGACGATAAACGAGGGACGAAAGATACCAGAGTAACATTTAAAATCATAGATCGAATATAAACTGGCAATTGCCATGGCTAAAACAAACCCTGTAAATTATACAGAGGAAAAAGGAAGAGACTCTGGTTTCTACAAATAGAACATTACTGTAGTCATCAGCGACGATGCGATGTCTATGTTCAAAGAGTTATCAAATGTACCAGAATTATAATTTAGTACGCCAGACGCGCGTTTCGTCTACATAAGACTCATCAGTGACGCTCAAATCGAAATATTTATAAAGCCAAACAAGTACAAGGTTGAAGAGCATTGAGGATTCAAAATTCCAAAAAGTTGTGCCAAATACGGCTAAGGTAATCTATGACTGGAATAAGAAAATCCTTAGTTTTTCGAAATTTCAAAGTTTTGTAAACAGGAAATTTATAAAAAAAAATGACCACATGATTGATATTCATGTCAACACCGAAATGTTGACTACTGGGCTGGTGATACCATCAGGGACGAAACGTCCTGACCAGCAGTGCATGGCATCGACCCAGTGGTTCAAAGCAGTCATAAAGTCCGATACAAAAATTCAACTGAGATAACCTGAACAACACAATAATCTATTTGATTTTTTATTAAACAAACGATGTCCTTTACTGTTATATGCTATATAATAGAATTTGAACTAGCGTTTCAAAAAGCAATGGAATCTGGATCTTCGTCATTGCATATAATTGATTGAGGTAACAGGTATACTGAAGCATAACTGATCTTTCTCTTTTATTGAAGCCATAAAAACTTCCAAAAAAATTGAGTGTTATAAAATTTGAAATTATCGACAAAGAGGAAAAGGATGCACGAAAGATTTTCTAATTCCTTATATGGGGACGAAGTCCCAAATAACAGTAGAAAATTCAATAAAAAAAAAATAAAAAATCGGGAAAATTTTCCAGAAATTTTCATTGTACTAATGAACTCAAAATCGTTCAATTTTTCTTACGTCATGTTTTGAATTCCCGCATCTGCGCAGAAATCTACAATGTACTTCCTTTTTCCGGTCTCGTTTGCATGAAGCTTTGAGTAAAACATAAGTTTTTACCTTCCATAGAAGCACAGCAAAGTTTTTACCTTCCATAGAAGCACAGCAAAGTTTTTACCTTCCATAGAAGCACAGCAAAGTTTTTACCTTCCATAGAAGCACAGACAAGTTTTTACCTTCCATAGAAGTACAGACAAGTTTTTACCTTCCATAGAAGCACAGAAAAGGTTTTACCTTCCATAGAAGCACAAACAAGTTTTTACCTTCCATAGAAGTACAGAAAAGTTTCTACCTTCCATAGAAGTACAGAAAAGTTTTTACCTTCCATAGAAATACAGAAAAGTTTTTACCTTCCATGGAAGGACAGAAAAGTTTTTACCTTCCATAGAAGCACAGACAAGTTTTTACCTTCCATATAAGTACAGAAAAGTTTTTACCTTCCATAGAAGCACAGACAAGTTTTTACCTTCCATAGAAGCACAGAAAAGTTTTTACCTTCCATAGAAGCACAGAAAAGTTTTCTTTTTAATTTAAAACATGTTTTAAGTCGGTACAAGTAACTTGTCTTAGATAAGAAATTTTATTTCAAGTCGGGTTACATTAAATACAAACATAAGCTCTGTAGAGCTTTTTGCCGACATGACCATTCTATTTGAGGAGCTTTTATCGTTATATAGTATTGTTTTGTTTCGTATATACAATTGGGTATTTGCATTTTGAATTTCAAATAAAAGAAACAACAAATTTGTGAAATTTCTGATTTTGGAACACCTCTACATATTTTTTGTAATCAATAGAATTTTTTATAAACACATGCAGTTTCAATCATTTATAACATCATCGACATGTACAGTTTTCTATAAGACCTCAAGATTCGATTTTAAATTCGTTTATAAGGAATCAATTTCCAACAGAAAATGACAAATTAATAATCAAGTTTTCAGATTATTTTCATCTAAAATTCGTTTTCGATTTAGTTAAACAATTTCCAACCAAAAATAATAAATTAATAATCAAAATTACAACATTCGTTTTTGATATACTTAAGTGAGATGTATATTTTTTTTTAATTCCATAGACTATACCACAGAAACCAATAAAATTGGCATAAGGATGCAATAAGATGGGATGTTATACGGCATCAAAAAAAAATATTTTTTTAAACGAATGATTTCTTTGAATTTTCATCCCATTAATAAATTACCAATGTAGTTTAGAGGACCATATTAACCGGTGCATTACGTTTGCGCGCATTACCATTACATTTGCGCGCAAAAATCATTACGTTTGCGCGCAGCTTTTCATTACTATTGCGCGCATTTATTTGACAGGTAAACTCAGGCAAGCTTAGGCAATAACCCTTATTTATCTATGAATTTATTCAATTATTTTAATTAAAAGTACCCTTTCCGTTAGACTAAATCACCTACTCACCCACGAGGAGGTAGAAGTTGGATACAAGCAGGATAAATCGGTTGCATTATATTCTATCAATCCGGAAATTTTTATACTCATCACATACTAATGACTTTCTCCCCCGATTTGCTATAAAAAAAAAACTTCAAATGTTCGTTACTTAACAAAACTTTACAATCTAATTTACAATAAATTATTTACGAATTTTAAAGAGATCACTATTCGGGGTACTTGAGCACCCTGAAAAAAGTTACATGTATGCCTTAAGTTATAACAGAATTTATCATGCACACTTTATATTTTGTCTTAGAATACAATATGAACAATATATAATTAAAATATATTTTCAAAGTTAATGAAATTTTATATTATTCATATTTCATTATCATGATTATATACCCTTTTTTACCTGAGTTTACCTGTAAGATAAATGCGCGCAAATGTAATCAAAAGCTGCGCGCAAACGTAAAACATTTTAATCCCCAAATGCGCGCAAACGTAGTGCGCCCATATTAACATCTTATTTCTATTTTTAAACCACACAGTAGAAAATATAAAAATTGTTCGAAAGTTGTAAACTGTAAACCTATCTATTTTTGTACCCCCCCCCCCCCCCCCCTTTTACACCACTGAACAGATACTTTCAAAACAACTCGTATATCTGAAGTTTTCTAAATCGATGATGATAACTGAACCATGTAATTTAATATATTTTTCTGTGTAGAGCAATTCGTAATTCTATGAAAGACTAAAAGACAGTACAGTTTCATATAGTGAAAAAAAATAAAAAGGACACCATACAGTCTAATAAATACAACAACAATAAACGAGAGCCAATTATATCAGACAGCAACAAAGGACAGCCACTGTCCAACAGGCTCGTGGCTTGGGACGTGAACATGTGTTTGTGAGCGCACAACCCTCCAATAATCTGACCAGAAGAGTAACAACATGAGTGCACAATGCAAAACTCATTTGGAAATTTTGCAAGTGAAGAAAGACTAAGTATACACATCAATCAACTCCGTGAACAAAATAACCATTTTAACATGTGTTCCCAAAATTCAAATAATCTGCACTAAATATATGTTTAGGTAAAATAATTCTTCAACATTTACAGAACTATTTCCCCTGTGTAGGCATTCGTAATCTTGACAAAGAAACGGGTTTATACGCGTGTAAACCGTTTGGTTATCATGGTGCTTACCAATGAAACATGATTACAAAACATCGAAATTATCTATGGTTTGAAATAGCCTTAAAAAGAAAATAAAGACCGACATAAGATTTATTATTTCTTGACATTATCAAGTTCTTCCAACTAAACCAGGACGAAAACATGACTTTTTTATGTTTTTATTTCAAATATCAATTTGAAGAAAAGAACAGGAATTAAATCCGTAGATTGGTTCCGTTGATGTAATCGCAAGCTGTCATTTATACTTCTATCTCGTCTTTGTATGAAAGTTGTTAAATAGAAAAATTGCGTGATATTTGATTTCATGGCATGAATATCAAAATAATACGATATTAGGTAATATAGTTTATCGCCGTATTGACACAGTGTTTTTAATACTAATATACCACCAACTTTGACAGATAATAGTCGTGTTATCCTAGAATGTGTAGGATGTGCCAATTTCTGTCCAACATAATCCAAGAAATTATAACTATTCGCTCACTTGTATTAGTCAGATATGTTTTGGGTTAAATGTCAGAATATCCGTTCCAGTTTCAAACGAATATATATAGGTCATATTTTGAAAATATTATAAATATATAATTTGTGTCCTTTTGACTCACTAAGTGGTTGTCTGGATAAAAGGCAGAATGCCAGGACAAAGGATTGTTTTCTCAATTTTGCTATTTCAGACAACCCCCTAAAATAGACCTTCAAGGAAAGTCAGAAAAAGACAATCGCATTCAACCATGAACCATTCCACTCCTGAATCTACGTTGGAATGTTTCGTGATGGTAAATCCAAAGGAGTGCTTTACATGCGGCAAGGTTCGGCATTTATATGTTTTATTTTTTAGAGTAGCTTTCAAGATGGTGTTTCTAGTATGTCATACGAGCTGTTTACACCAAAGGCTTCTTCATTTTTCGGTATTTACCACATCCGAATATTTACGATGAAAGCGTGCACACGACAATATTGAAAAAATCTAACTAAATTTGATAGTTTTAAAATAATGCTGTGTTGTTTGGGTGATTTCTTTTTAACATAACTAAGGTTTCGTCCCCCGATCCTTAATGTTTGAGGTAGTTAAATAAAGGTTCTTCAATATATCATTCATCAGATTTGTTTTGGGCTTTTTCAACAGGAAAAAAAACTAGTTTCCTCCCATGGCTCAAATATAGCTATGCGATATCATCGTCGTTGTTTATGATTCCAATTCAGCAAATGATGAGGCTACTTTTTAAGCATGTGATTTATGTGGTGCGCTAAAATCAAATTTCTCTTTTATTGTTAACATTATAACGTTTCTTGAATTCACAGGCGTAATAACCTAGAACCTTGGCCATATTAACTCTTTTATAGGCAATATTGACACTTCATTCAGATAAAGGAAAAGAACGATTGACTTACTGGAAACTGATTGCTGCTATTATTCGAATGATGCAGACTGTGAAAGGATTGATCTGGATTGGTGGTAATATGAGATCTAAGGAATAACCGACGTATGAAAGGAATATGGCTTTTGATGCTGTTTTTCTTTTCGACAATTACTAAGAGGTCTAAAACGGTTGAGAAAAGTCCTCATCTTTGAGCGAGGTAAAGAAGACCTGTCTTTTAATGTCGGCTTTTGTGATACTCTTTTTGTTAAGATAATCGCTACACATCGGTTATTGAAACAGAAAATGTAGGAGTAGTTAATAAACAGCATAATAAACAGCTGCACCCGACCATGTGAAAGGCAAGTCCACAAATCAATGTTTCTGAATAACAAAACCGCCAACAGAAAAATCGTAAGGATCCATGAAGATAAATGAGTTATCGTTATATCACAAAAAGGGTTCTTGCCATGAGCAATCAGACGATTGCCGCTAATGGAACATGATATAATTACCTTATCTGGGGCATCCAAGTTCATCCCTTTTTATATATATAGTGCTTATGTTTCGTTGGTTTGTGAATTTACTGATAAGATGGAATTATCCCAAAGACATTTATCATTCCGTCATCGACGATACGTAATCACCAGATATGACTCATCAGCATATCTATCTGGAGTAACAAGTCGACTGTCATTAATGGAACGGATGGTCCTTTCGAGCCACATGGTTTCATTCCCGTTTTTCTTTGCTGGTTTCTAGTTGCCCAATCTTTATTTTGGCTGTCTAGGGATTTGTGTTCTGTTGTTTGTCTTTTCCTCGTTTTTGTTTTGGTCATGGTGTTGTGGGTTTTTTCTTCTTCAAGTTACAGTCCTCTCGTGTCTCATGATGTTGCCTTCAATGAATTCCTCCTTTCATATTTGAATTGGAATTATTTATAAAACAATTCGGTCAGTTATCATCTGTAACAGATATTTCATAACGATCTACCAACTTGTGGTGGAGTGTATAAATCTTGGAAGGATTACTTAAACTTAACCACTTGGAAATATTGCTTTGGTAGTTTCTTGTAATCAGAAACCCTATATCGAGATATGATAATATGAAGCGCAAACTTTGGAATAAGCTGGGAGCTAAATACTCCATATGCAGACACTATTGGAATGTGCTCCATAGAAGTGGAAAGTTCACAATTGTAAAGGTGTAAGCATCCTTTTTGACATAAAGTTTCATTCTTAAGCGACCCGTGTTGTCAATTTCTAAATATAAGTCAATATATGACACAGGCATAACTATATATGTGGAATCATTTGTCTGAAGTTCGGTGTGATAGATGCATTCAACAGTCACCAAACTGAACTATTTTTCGAGAGAACATCATTTATTTTTTGCACAATGTAAGTTAAAGGTGAGTTCATTCATCATGAGAAGCACTGTGTGTATTCCTAATGATACAGGTAAACAAATCGGACAAAAAAATAAGATACTAAGAGATTGAACTTGCCTACACATGCGCTAGGGGAATGGAGCCCCTTTTTCTAAATATTTTTTGGTGTTTATTAAATTTTGTTGATATTCTGTTAAATTTCACATATTCAATAAATTAGTCCTACATACCAGAGTTAAGCTGTTAGACGCTAGACGCACATTTCAACTACAAAAACTCATCAGTGCCCGCCGGATACTCGAATAAAAAAACGGCAAAATAACGTTATTTTTGGTATCTAACTGTTTTCCAGATACGATAAAGTTAACATTTTTAAACAGTAGTGTAAAACCATTTTTGTTATTTACCTCGTAGAAACATATTGGACACAAAAAGTAAATAACAAAAATGCCAAACTCAGGGGTTATAACGGAAACTCCCTTATCAAATGGCAAAATTAAAAACTCAAACCCATCAAACAATTAGACAACTACTGACAAATTCCTGACTTGGTACAGGCAGTTAACCTGGTTTTAAAGCTAGCTAAACCTCTCACTTGTACGACAGTAAATCTAATTACATTCATATTTGCATCAATGTGTGAACACAAGTTTCTTGAAAACTTACATCAGGTAACACATATGACCAAGAGTTTTGAAATCAAAAGTATAAGATGATAAATCAATTAAGATCACTGTGGAGTAACAAGCATTTAAGTGCGTTTTTGTGTATCCTGTAAAAGTACTAACAGTCTATAGAATCAATAAATATATTGTATCTTGTTATCGTGCAATATGCCAGGTTTGAGAAACAATTACATTAATTTGTTGTGCTTTATAATTAGTTAAAAGCGGAAGAAGGACTCATTTCCTATCAGACTCCATAATTTATTTTACTTATCTTCAAGAAATCAAGAACATATTGGTGATAACTCAGACAATCCTATAAACAGAATTGATAAGAAAAACAAAAATCTAATTGTTTTTCGTAACAAATATTTTAACTGATCCGCACGATCATTTATTTTTAATGAATGTAATTGTCTGATGGATTTTCAATGCTTTAAAGTTATACCATTAAAACAATTTTATCTTATCATTCTGACACAACAACAATGTCTATGGTTTCTATTTGCAATTATAGGTAATACTTAATACATATGCAATAAAATTTAAAGTATCTTAAACAAATAGTGATTATGAATAATCGTATGGAAAACAGAACGTTTCCACTTCATACTTATTTCTTGGGCGTTTTCGTATTACAGTCTACTTGTATTTATTTACATAGTGATTCTGGTGATTGAAAATATTTAATTTATTTAAGACTCATTGATAAATCTTTTAGTAATATAGAAAAAATATAAGTTTACTGAAATAACAATTTCGATTGACATGCACTTTCACTCAAAGAAAAACAAACGTTTATTGACGTATCAACATTATTTTTTTTTAATATTTGTTAACCAAACAAAAGAACCATCCTTTAACAACTAATGAATTGGAAGTATTAAACTACTCTTAAATTTGTGTTACTATTCTTGCAGGAAGGTGGTCATCAATGTGAAAAGAACAGTAACTCAAACAGATCGACGTGCTTTCTACACTGAATTGAGCACAAGCCTACTTAAAGTTTGGAAATCCAAACTAGTGAAGAGAGAAAAATAACCAACAAAATTGTCCAAACAGTAAATCAATAGTCCAAGGCCAGCATTACATGTCTATAACAATTAAAAATATATATTAACTAGATCCAATCCATTTGTGATATTGAGGCATCATTGTTCCTATCGATACATTCAAATTTCGTTTTGCATGTCTTGTTAGATTTAATACATCAGTATGCTATAAGAGTTGCTATCTTAAAAAGTTTCAATGGATTCCAGCCAGAATTTTGTTCATTGCAACATTTTCTAATATTAAGATTTAGCAAGATGATCCTTGTAGTATTGGAGACATTTAGAATAACCTGATGATTGTATTTGTAAGTTTAAATGAAAGCCATACTATTAGCCCATGTGGGAGTTCCTATATACAAAGTTGCAAGATTAAAGACTATAAAGGTTTTTTCTACTTCCAGAAGATCTTACACAACAATTTGTTAAAGGTCAATTTTCAAATTTCCTGCTTGACGTACTCCTTGAGGAACTTTTCAACAAGCATCCATGCAATTACTCGTGTATTGCCTGGTTTGAGCATCCCGATAAAAAAACAAAAGAAAGTAGATTTATATTTAAACGTGTCAAGAATAATGCCATACTATTCAACATCAAATGCAGATTAAACATCGTGGAATCCCATGAATAAACTATTGTCTATAAAATTCGCTACTTTATTCTAATATATGATCATTTCTCAAATATGTTTTTGTTTTATAAAATAAAAGTTTTAAATCCTTTTGGACAAGGTTTTCTTGACTGCAATGCTAGGGGAGTTGGCAATGCTCTATCAATGCACATATGCTATCGTCTTGTGCTTCCAGGCTACATATTCTGTAGACCATAGTTCATCTTTTGTGTTTTTGCTGTCATCAAGTGTTTTGATAGTGGTGACTTTTGAATTGACCGGGTAACAGGATATTCGTTCATCTTTTGTGCTTTTGTTGACAACAATTGTTTTGATGGTGGTTACTTTCGAAATAACCAGTTAACAGGATATTCGAGTTTGATGATGTATTAGTCTGAAGGTTTTTGATATCTGTTTTGCTGAGACTATTCACAACTTTTAGGATTCTGGTCCTCCTAATGTTGTGATATCCGCTTTTTCATGACTTGTATTGGAGAGCTTCTCTTGTAACAATTAGTGTTATGCATATTTTGCTCAAGATTGAAAGCATTATGCAGCTTACATCTGTGTTGTTAATAATGCTTTTTTCTGCCCATGTCTAGAAACATATATATAGATATACTGTTCCCAGCCATGTCCAAGACTCATTATCAAGGACTATGATGGAATATCTTATCTTATAAGGGCGTTGATTCACTTTTATTTAGTATGTCATGTATTTTTACAACCATGTTCTTGTCAGTTCCTTTTTAGCTCACCGGGCCCGAAGGGCCTAGTGAGCTTTTCCCATCACTTGGCGTCCGGCGTCCGGCGTCCGTCGTCGTCCTGCGTTAACTTTTACAAAAATCTTCTCCTCTGAAACTACTGGGCCAAATTAAACCAAACTTGGCCACAATCATCATTGGGGTATTTACTTTTAAAAATGTGTCCGGTGACCCGGCCAACCAACCAAAATGGCCGCCACAGCTAAAAATAGAACATAGGGGTAAAATGCAGTTTTTGGCTTGTAACTCAAAAACCAAAGCATTTAGAGCAAATCTGACATAGGTTAACTTGTTTATCAGGTCAAGATCTATCTGCCCCGAAATTTTCAGATGAATCTGACAACCTGTTGTTTGGTTGCTGCCCCTGAATTGGTAATTTTCAGGAAATTTTGCTGTTTTTGGTTATTATCTTGTATATTATTATAGATAGAGATAAACTGTAAACAGCCATTATGTTCAGCAAAGTAAGATTTACAAATAAGTCAACATAACAGAAATGGTCAGTTGACCCCTTTAGGAGTTATTGCCCTTTATAGTCAATTTTTAACCATTTTTCGTAAATCTTAGTAATCTTTTACAAAAATATTCTCCTCTGAAACTACTGGGCCAAATTAATCCAAACTTATCAACAATCATCTTTGGGGTATTTAGTTTAAAAAATGTGTCCGATGACCCGGCCATCCAACCAAGATGGCCACCATGGCTAAAAATAGAACATAGGGGTAAAATGCAGTTTTTGGCTTATAACTCAAAAACCAAAGCGTTTAGAGCAAATCTGACATAAGGTTGAATTGTTTATCAGGTCAAGATCTATCTGCCCCGAAATTTTCAGATGAATCGGACAACCCGTTGTTGGGTTGCTGCCCCTGAATTGGTAATTTTAAGGAAATTTTGCTGTTTTTTGTTATTGTCTTGAATTTTATTACAGATAGAGATAAGCTGTAAACAGCAATAATGTTCAGCAAAGTAAGATTTACAAATAAGTCAACATGACCGAAATGGTCAATTGACCCCCTAAGGAGTTATTGTCCTTTATAGTCAATTTTCAACAATTTTTATAAAATTTGTAAATTTTTACTAACATTTTCCACTGAACCTACTGGGCCAAGTTCATAAGTAAGATGTACAAACACATCACCATCACCAAAATACAATTTTGTCATGAATCCATCTGCTTCCTTTGTTTAATAGTCACATAGACCAAGGTGAGCGACACAGGCTCTTTAGAGCCTCTAGTTGATTAACCCGAGTGAATGTCTATTTAATATCTGCTAAATTCTTTTCGCAGCACTTTTAACCAGTATCATCTGAAGACACTGTTATATACGATCTTGTTGACCCTTAGGTTATTGCTTAAATTTGTTGTTCTTGCAGCTTTGTATGGAGAAAGATACATATAGCAATATTGCATGTATCTGTATAAGTAAGACTTGTTCATATCTTTATGATTTTCAGAATAAAAAACTAGAGGCTCTAAAGAGCCTGTGTCGCTCACCTTGGTCTTGTGCATATTAAACAATGGACACAGATAAATTCATGACATAATTGTGTTTTGGTGATAGTGATGTGTTTGTAGATTTTACTTTACTGAACATTCTTGTTGCTTCAATTATCTCTATCTATAATGAACTTGGCCCAGTAATTACAGTGGAAAATATTTTCTAAAAATTTACAAAAATTTATGAAAAATGTTAAAAATTAACTATAAAGGGCAATAACTCCTTAAGGGGTCAATTGACTATTTTGGTCATGCAAACTTATTTGTAGATCTTATTTTGCTGAACGTTATTGCTGTATACAGTTTATCTCTATCTATAATAATATTCAAGATAATAACAAAAAACGGCAAAATTTCCTTAAAATTACCAATGCAGGACAGTAACCTAACAACAGGTTGTCCGATCCATGTGAAAACATCAGGGCAGATAGATCTTGACCTGATAAACAATTAAACCCTGTCAGATTTTCTCTTAATGCTTCGGTTTTTGAGTTATAAGCCAAAAACTGCATTTTACCCCTATGTTCTATTATTAGCCATGGCAGCCATTTTGGTTGATTGGCCAGGTCACGCCACAAATTTTTTAAACAAGTTACCCCAATGATGATTGTGGCCAAGTTTAGTTTAATTTGGCCCAGTAGTTTCAGAGAAGAAGATTTTTGTAAAAGATTACTAAGATTTACAAAAAAATGGTTAAAAATTGACTATAAAGGGCAATAACTCCTTCAGGGGTCAACTGACCATTTTGGTCATGTTGACTTATTTGTAAATCTTACTTTGCTGAACATAATGGCTGTTTACAGTTTATCTCTATCTATAATAATATTCAAGATAATAGCCAAAAACAGCAAAAATTCCTTAAAATTACCAGTTCAGGGGCAGCAACCCAATAACGGATTGTCGAATTCATCTGGAAATTTGAGGGCAGGTAGATCTTCACCTGATAACAAGTTAACCCCATGTCAGATTTGCTCTAAATGCTTTGGTTTTTGAGTTATAAGCCAAAAACTGCATTTTACCCCTATGTTCTATTTTTAGCCATGGCGGCCATCTTGGTTGATTGGCCGGGTCACGCCACACATTTTTTAAACTAGATACCCCAATGATGATTGTGGCCAAGTTTGGTTTAATATGGCCCAGTAGTTTCAGAGGAGAAGATTTTTGTAAAAGTTAACGACGACGGATGACGACGGACGCCAAGTGATGGGAAAAGCTCACTTGGCCCTTCGGGTCAGGTGAGCTAAAAATGTAGGTACCGGTACTATATAAACTGACAAGCCAAGTCATTGACTATAGAAAAAAAAATCTTGCAATGTAGATGTTTTTTTCCATTATTATTGCATTGTCTGATAAAATTGTAAAACTAGAGGCTCTAAAGAGCCTGTGTCGCTCACCTTGGTCTATGTGAATATTAAAGGAAGCAGATGGATTCATGACAAAATTGTGTTTTGGTGATGGTGATGTGTTTGTACATCTTACTTTACTGAACATTCTTGCTGCTTAAAATTATCTCTATCTATAATGAACTTGGCCCATTAGTTTCAGTTGAAAATGTTAGTAAAAATTTACAAATTTTATGAAAATTGTTAAAAATTGACTATAAAGATCAATAACTCTTAAGGGGGTCAATTGACCATTTCGGTCATGTTGACTTATTTGTAAATCTTACTCTGGTGAACATTATTGCTGTTTACAGTTTATCTCTATCTATAATAATATTCAAGATAATAACCAAAAAGAGCAAAATTTCCTTAAAATTACTAATTCAGGGCCAGCAACCCAACAACGGGTTGTCCGATTCATCTAAAAATTTCAGAGCAGATAAATGTTGACCTGATTAACAATTTTACCCCATGTCAGATTTGCTCTAAATGCTTTGGGTTTTGAGTTATAAGCCAAAAACTGCATTTTACACCATGTTCTATTTTTAGCCATGGCGGCCATCTTGGTTGGATGGCCAAGTCACCGGACACATTTTTCAAACTACTAACCCAAAAGATCATTGTGGCCAAGTTTGGATTAATTTGGCCCAGTAGTTTCAGAGGAGAAGATTTTTGTAAAATATTACTAAGATTTATGAAAAATGGTTAAAAATTGACTATAAAGGGCAATAACTCCTAAAGGGGTCAATTGACCATTTCGGTCATGTTGACTTATTTGTAAGTCTTACTTTGGTGAACATTATTGCTGTTTATAGTTTATAGTTTATCTCTATCTATTATTATATTCAAGATAATAACCAAAAAGAGCAAAATTTCCTTAAAATTACTAATTCAGGGCCAGCAACCCAACATTCATCTGAAAATTTCAGAGCAGATAAATGTTGACCTGATAAACAATTTTTTCCCATGTCAGATTTGCTCTAAATGCTTTGGGTTTTGAGTTATAAGCCAAAAACTGCATTTTACACCATGTTCTATTTTTAGCCATGGCGGCCATCTTGGTTGGATGGCCGGGTCACCAGACACATTTTTCAAACTACTAACCCAAAAAATCATTGTGGCCAAGTTTGGATTAATTTGGCCCAGTAGTTTCAGAGGAGAAGATTTTTGTAAAATATTACTAAGATTTACGAAAAATGGTTAAAAATTGACTATAAAGGGCAATAACTCCTAAAGGGGTCAACTGACCATTTCAGTCATGTTGACTTATTTGTAAATCTTACTTTGCTGAACATTATTGCTGTTTATAGTTTATCTCTATCTATAATAATATTCAAGATAATAACCAAAAAGAGCAAAATTTCCTTAAAATTACTAATTCAGGGCCAGCAACCCAACAACGGGTTGTCCGATTCATCTAAAAATTTCAGAGCAGATAAATTTTGACCTGATAAACAATTTTTTCCCATGTCAGATTTGCTCTAAATGCTTTGGGTTTTGAGTTATAAGCCAAAAACTGCATTTTACACCATGTTCTATTTTTAGCCATGGCGGCCATCTTGGTTGGATGGCCGGGTCACCGGACACATTTTTCAAACTACTAACCCAAAAGATCATTGTGGCCAAGTTTGGATTAATTTGGCCCAGTAGTTTCAGAGGAGAAGATTTTTGTAAAATATTACTAAGATTTACGAAAAATGGTTAAAAATTGACTATAAAGGGCAATAACTCCTAAAGGGGTCAACTGACCATTTCAGTCATGTTGACTTATTTGTAAATCTTACTTTGCTGAACATTATTGCTGTTTATAGTTTATCTCTATCTATAATAATATTCAAGATAATAACCAAAAACAGCAAAATTTCCTTAAAATTACTAATTCAGGGGCAGCAACCCAACAACGGGTTATCCGATTCATCTGAAAATTTCAGGGCAGATAGATCTTCACCTGTTTAACAATTCTACCCCATGTCAGATTTGCTCTAAATGCTTTGGTTTTTGAGTTATAAGCCAAAAACTGCATTTTACCCCTATGTTCTATTTTTAGCCATGGCGGCCATCTTGGATGGTTGGCCGGGTCACCGGACACATTTTTTAAACTACTAACCCAAAAGATCATTGTGGCCAAGTTTGGATTAATTTGGCCCAGTAGTTTCAGAGGAGAAGATTTTTGTAAAATATTACTAAGATTTATGAAAAATGGTTAAAAATTGACTATAAAGGGCAATAACTCCTAAAGGGGTCAATTGACCATTTCGGTCATGTTGACTTATTTGTAAGTCTTACTTTGGTGAACATTATTGCTGTTTATAGTTTATCTCTATCTATAATAATATTCAAGATAATAACCAAAAACAGCAAAATTTCCTTAAAATTACTAATTCAGGGGCAGCAACCCAACAACGAGTTATCCGATTCATCTGAAAATTTCAGGGCAGATAGATCTTCACCTGTTTAACAATTCTACCCCATGTCAGATTTGCTCTAAATGCTTTGGTTTTTGAGTTATAAGCCAAAAACTGCATTTTACCCCTATGTTCTATTTTTAGCCATGGCGGCCATCTTGGATGGTTGGCCGGGTCACCGGACACATTTTTTAAACTAGATACCCCAATGATGATTGTTGCCAAGTTTGGTTTAATTTGGCCCAGTAGTTTCAGAGGAGAAGATTTTTGTAAAAGTTAACGACGACGACGGACGACGGACGACGGAAGACGGACGCCGGACGCCGGACGCCAAGTGATGAGAAAAGCTCACTTGGCCTTTTAGGCCAGGTGAGCTAAAAAAAGAGACCTGATGTCTTATCAAATACTAAATTTCAAAAGCACTGTAGTAATGTCACATTTTAATTGTTTTGTTTTAAATTTATTAGAAAGCACACCTGTCTGTCTTAAAACTAGACTAATCAACTTAATGTATAAGGTATAATTTTCATTTCAGATTAACAGGATTAAGGTGTTCCAATTATCTACTGTAGTAAACAATCATTAAGGTACTTTTCATTCACCCTGACATTCTCACACCTAAATAGCACAAACATATTTCAGAATTAAATAACTTATGCTGATGGTAGAACTTTAGTGGTATCTGCTAAAATTCTCTTCTTTCATCTGACTCTATGCAATGCAGAGCTTGACATATGGTATGGGCCTTCATCTTTTTCAGAAGATCATAGGTTGACTTAATTAGGTCTTTTCTGGGTTTTTTTTTTTTTTTTAGCTTTTTTCAGGTTGCAATTTTACTGATGTATCATGCTCTTCATCTCTTCATAAATAAATATCCATTACAAATATGTTCAGATTCAAAACTGCTTTAAGGAGCATGGCAGACTTTACAACTTTAATTCTCTTAAATATCAAACCTTGACTTTCCAACAACATATATCAACAATAGAGGAACAATACTATCATAATTGTTGACAAGAGTTTTTTTAGAATATGAGCATTAACATGCATTGTTTATTCATTCATTTAAAAAACTAGAGGCTCTAAAGAGCCTGTGTCGCTCACCTTGGTCTATGTGCATATTAAACAAAGGACACAGATGGATTCATGACAAAATTGTGTTTTGCTGATAGTGATGTGTTTGTAGATCTTACTTTACTGAACATTCTTGGTACTTAGAATTTTCTCTATCTATAATAAACTTGGACCTTTAGATACAGTGAAAAATATTTTGTAAAAATTTACAAAAATTTACCATATTAGTGAAAATTGTTAAAAATTGAATAAAATGGGCAACAACTCCTTAAGGGGTCAACTGACGATTTTGGTCATGTTGACTTATTTCTAGATCTTATTAAGCTGAACATTATTGCTGTTCACAAGTTATCTCTATCTATAACAATATTCAAGATAATAACCAAAAACAGCAAAATTTCCTTAAAATTACTAATTCAGGGGCAGCAACCCAACAACAGGTTATCCGATTTATCTGAAAATTTCAAGGCAGATAGATCTTGACCTGTTACACAATTTTACCTCTTGTCAGATTTGCTCTAAATGCTTTGGTTTTTGAGTTATAAGTCAAAAACTGCATTTTACCCCTATGTTCTATTTTTAGCCATGGCGGCCATCTTGGATGGTTGGCCGGGTCACCGGACACATTTTTTAAACAAGATACCCCAATGATGATTTTGGCCAAGTTTGGTGTAATTTGGCCAAGTAGTTTCAGAGGAGAACATGTAAAAGATTACTAAGATTTACGAAAAATGGTTAAAAATTGACTATTAAGGGCAATAACTCCTAAAGGGGTCAACTGACCATTTCGGTCATCTTGACTTATTTGTAAATTTTTTTTTGCTGAACATTATTGCTGTTTACAGTTTATCTCTATCTATAATAATATTCAAGATAATAACCAAAAACAGCAAAATTTCATTAAAATTACTTATTCTGGGGCAGCAACCCAAAACCGGGTTGTCCAATTCATCTGAAAATTTCAGGGCAGGTAGATCTTGACCTGATAAACAAATTTACATCATGTCAGATTTACTCTAAATGCTTTGGTTTTTGAGTTATAAGCCAAAAACTGCATTTTACCCAAGGTTCTATTTTTAGCCATGGCGGCCATCTTGATTGGATGGCTGGGTCACTGGACACATTTTTCAAACTACATACCCCAAGATGGTTGTGGCCAAGTTTGGATTGATTTGGCCAAGTAGTTTCAGAGGAGAAGATTTTTGTAAAAGATTACTAAGATTTACGAAAAATGGTTAAAAATTGACTATAAAGGGCAATAACTCCTAAAGGGGTCAACTGACCATTTCGGTCATGTTGACTTATTTGTAAATATTACTTTGCTGAACATTATTGCTGTTTACAGTTTATCTCTATCTATAATAATATTCAAGATAATAACCAAAAACAGCAAAATTTCCTTAAAATTACTAATTCAGGGGCAGCAACCCAACAACAGGTTATCCGATTTATCTGAAAATTTCAGGGCAGATAGATCTTGACCTGTTACACAATTTTACCCCTTGTCAGATTTGCTCTAAATGCTTTGGTTTTTGAGTTATAAGCCAAAAACTGCATTTTACCCCTATGTTCTATTTTTAGCCATGGCGGCCATCTTGGATGGTTGGTCGGGTCACCGGACACATTTTTTAAACTAGATACCCCAATGATGATTTTGGCTAAGTTTGGTGTAATTTGGCCCAGTAGTTTCAGAGGAGAAGATTTTTGTAAAAGTTAACGACGCCGGACGACGACGGACCATTTCGGTCATCTTGACTTATTTGTAAATTTTTTTTTGCTGAACATTATTGCTGTTTACAGTTTATCTCTATCTATAATAATATTCAAGATAATAACCAAAAACAGCAAAATTTCATTAAAATTACTTATTCTGGGGCAGCAACCCAAAACCGGGTTGTCCAATTCATCTGAAAATTTCAGGGCAGGTAGATCTTGACCTGATAAACAAATTTACATCATGTCAGATTTACTCTAAATGCTTTGGTTTTTGAGTTATAAGCCAAAAACTGCATTTTACCCAAGGTTCTATTTTTAGCCATGGCGGCCATCTTGATTGGATGGCTGGGTCACTGGACACATTTTTCAAACTACATACCCCAAAGATGGTTGTGGCCAAGTTTGGATTGATTTGGCCAAGTAGTTTCAGAGGAGAAGATTTTTGTAAAAGATTACTAAGATTTACGAAAAATGGTTAAAAATTGACTATAAAGGGCAATAACTCCTAAAGGGGTCAACTGATCATTTCGGTCATGTTGACTTATTTGTAAATATTACTTTGCTGAACATTATTGCTGTTTACAGTTTATCTCTATCTATAATAATATTCAAGATAATAACCAAAAACAGCAAAATTTCCTTAAAATTACTAATTCAGGGGCAGCAACCCAACAACAGGTTATCCGATTTATCTGAAAATTTCAGGGCAGATAGATCTTGACCTGTTACACAATTTTACCCCTTGTCAGATTTGCTCTAAATGCTTTGGTTTTTGAGTTATAAGCCAAAAACTGCATTTTACCCCTATGTTCTATTTTTAGCCATGGCGGCCATCTTGGATGGTTGGCCGGGTCACCGGACACATTTTTTAAACTAGATACCCCAATGATGATTTTGGCTAAGTTTGGTGTAATTTGGCCCAGTAGTTTCAGAGGAGAAGATTTTTGTAAAAGTTAACGACGCCGGACGACGACGGACGACAGACGACGGACGACGGACGACGGACGACGGACGCCAAGTGATGGGAAAAGCTCACTTGGCCCTTTGGGCCAGGTGAGCTAAAAATGATTGATTGATTGATTGTTGGTTGCTTTACAAAAAAATGAAAAATGGCAATACATGAACTAGGAGAACCATGCAATAATAATCAATAAAGGTTCTTATTATTATCATTTTTGAAAATTTCTTTCAAAATTTTAAGGAAAATCAACTATATCCATATATCTGTATATAATTAAAAAAAAATGCAATATGTATTTACCAATTAGCTTAAACAAATAACATTTTAACTATGATTTCATTGTCAAGTGTATGCTGCTGTCTCATTGTCTTATACTCCAAAACATTTTTTTGCATAAAACGATGTTAGGGGTCATCCATAATTATCAACCATTTTCCAAAGTGTACAAAACGTACACTTGGGGGGAGGGGGTTAAAAAATCAACATTTTTACAGTACGCTTTTTTTTCATCAAATGAAATAAAACAGTCAGATATGTTTCAGTTTCTTTTCAAAGCAAATTTCTATATTAAACTAAACTTTAATAGACAGGATCTTCTTTTTATTAAGAATTATTGATTCTTGTCTTGAAATTTGAAAATGGTTGATGTACACTTTCTGAGGGAGGGTGGGGGGTCTGAAAAAGTGTACGTTTTGTACACTTTGGAAAATGGTTGACAATTATGGATGACCCCTTAGAAGACAACACAAAATAAGTTATCAGTGACGAATCTCAAAATCAACAATGTTCTTTAATAAAAATGCAAGAATTCCCCTTGGGAGATATTGAAGATGACATCTTGAAATTAGATCATCCTGATTTTTTTAGCTTTTTTCATTCTACCTGCAACAACATCCAATTCACATTAATGGAATAATCAAATTAATCCAGATTATGATTAAGCGCAATAAATCTTGTAATAAGGATGTCTATATTTAGTTGAGGTGTTTTCCAATGTTAATCAGATTATCTTTAGCTCATTTTTATACAAAGACAATGATTATCAAAACAAAGGAAGGAACGTGTAAATTCATATTACAAAATATGTGTTTATAAGGAAAAAGGAAAGAAACATCAATGATACATCAAAACAAAAAATAATAATGGGTAATCATCAACAACTTAAAATAACATAAAAAGCCATCCATCATGGCAATAGTTTTTAAAAATCCCAATTGTACCTACTCGGCCATTCTTGCTATGCAGTACAATTACTTTCTTAGTGCAATCAGAAAGGCCGAGTAGATCGGATTGTAAAAATCTATGTTGCATACCTGCCAACTGTCATTATTTGGGGGGGATTTCCCCCATGAAAGCTCCCAAATGGAAATTTTGAAAGAGCAATTTTGTCCACAATCTTAACCAAAACAGTTAGTTTTATAAATCCTATAAGCTGTAAAAAGTATGAAAAAGCATAAAAACAACATTAAAGTGCATTTAAAGGCCCCCTTGAAGGTAATTTGGGATCACAAGAGTCCTCTTGCACATAAAACCCCCCATGGGCATTTTGAAAAGTTGGCAGGTATGATGTTGTAGTTTTAGTTTTTTTGCTATTTCCGAAATTTTTCAACATGAATGATTTCTCTTTAGTATTTATGATACCTTTGATAATCCAATAACTTAAAAATATCATTAATTGTTTTCAAAGTTTCTCATAAATAATTTCATAATGTCCTTTCACAAAATACACTGCTTCATTTAGGATTGCTTTGATCGATATAGATAATGTCTATATCATTCAAAGTAATCCTAAATTTTGAAACAGAGGTACAGCAGTCAGTCATACTGTTACCATTGAAACCAAAATAAGAACTGCTGGCTTGTAACAATCAAATATAATATCAACAAATAACCACATAATGACTTGTCTGCTGCTTCCGAAATCATTTGATTGATCTGGCTCCATTAATGGTTGATTGCTTATTATTCTTAAACTCTACTTTCAATGCCAAGGCTATTTAATTTCAATAACTCACAACCTCTGGTCTACTTAGAACTTGCAGCCCCCTAGGCCCCCATGAATGCTCAAAGCCTTTATATAAAGGTAAAGAATATCTTAATGAAAGCAAGTTACATAATTTTAGATCTTTAATGTCAGGCAAAATTAAACAAAACATCTTTAATATATTATTTTTATTACAGAAATGTAATCAGGTTATCAACACTTAAAGGTTGCACTTTGTATTAAAATACATCTGTTTCTCAAACCACGCCTCTTTTGAGGAGAGAATATTCATAGAAAATTAATTCTGTTTACATACTGGTTCCCAGCTCTGATCTGCAGGTTGCATCGCATAGAGACATAACTTGGGAAAGTTACCAGAAAATATGCATGTCAATAATTGTTTATAATGAAATCTATGGTAACCCTACAGTCGAGGTAGGGATAGTTAAGAAATTTAGTGTTAGTTTAAACTCTTAGAAGTTCAGCGCATATAAACGTTGAAAATATGCCACACAGCCCTATATTTTGACCTTTGAAAAAAATAGTAGTGCTTATGGACTTTCCATGCTTGGTTATGATTATTTTCAAAGCTTAATAGTAGAAGTGGTACAGTTTTAGCCGTAAAGGGAGTTCCTGTGGGAACATGCATTGTCAATATTTACAGAAATGCAACCTAAAGAACCTCAGTTTTAACCTCAAATAAATAATCTTAATTACACACTTATATCTTGACACCTATTGTTAACACTTCACTCTAATCAATGAAAAAGATGAAAATCATGCCTTGAAAGTCAGGCCTTAAAGCACTGCCTTTAAAACCCATGATGATAATATTAGACACTGGATTCATCAAATGTTTTGATATTTTATTGTTTTTCCAATTTCTTAAATTTTCCTTTGTCCTTTTTGTGTGATAATTTTAAATGTCAAGCTAACAGACTGAGTGTGAATTTTCTCAGTTGACATGGTTGAGGTGAGTTAGAATACAATGACATCATAAGCCAACGTCATTAATCTTCTCAAGGTTAATAGTAATAAACCAATTATCAATGGTCCTTGAATTCAAGGAAGTTTCTCTGCTACATCTCATCTCAGAGTTATTGCCCTTTGATGAGATTGTAGATGATAAACTCCTTCTTGTTCCAAAGCAATAGATAATCTAGAATCATCTGTATTTTTCTGCACAGTTTAATAAACATTTAAACAAATATTGTTGACCTACTACTTATTGCATTAGAAAAACAGTACAAAACATAAAAACTTGAGGTTGACCAAGTAAACTTGAAATTGATATCAAGGTAAGATGACACCTACCAGACTGACATGTACACTTACTGATCATCCCATACACTAAATATAGTTAACCTAATGCTTACAGTATCGGAGGAACAGACGTTATTATATAACTTTAACCTTGATAACAGATCCATGAAAAGAGGCGGAGGTAAGGTGAACCCTGTCTGATGGACATGTAGACCTTACAAGGAACCCATATACACAATATAGTTACCCTATAACTGGCCATAATGTGAAATTCTCATGACAAAAAAAAATTACATGCAATCACTGAACCATGAAATGAGGACAAGGACAATGGACATATGACAGACGCAAAATAATGTATCTTTAAACAAGGTATGAAGCCTCTGTCAGGTTTTCTTCACTTTTCGTCACAGGTAAGACATAAAATTGGAGACCTTTCTTCTTTTCCTGATATTTTACATAAAAGTGCAAAAGCAGGTAAACAAGCATTCACTCTTAATTATCTACCCTGAATTTAAACAATACATTGCACTATGTCTAAAAAAATTCAACATATCAATTATAACTAATTGATTCATAAACAGGGCAATAGTTCCAATGCATCTGAAATAAATTCAAAACAAAATATAGTGTTTTAAAAAAAATCATTTCCAATTGATGTAATTGATATTGAATACTACTTTTGTCTCTATTTTATTAAGAAGCATATACCATTATGGTCATTCATATACATTGTAGATACTCAGTTTTTGTTTAGTTTAGTTTGTGTACTTTTTTACTACAAAATACAACGGTCAAAAGTCCTTCTGAAAAGTTATACACATATGCAGTCAAACTTTCTATTAGAGAAAAGATGTGTTACACACAAAAAATGAAAATAATTGTTACTAGTGTAGTTATGCTGAACTCGAAAATACAAAATACAGCAGCAGTAAGATCACCAGACATGGAAATCTCAGACTGTCAGACATGCAAGGGTTAAGATTTCATTGTCTTGCATTCTTGGCAGTGTTTGACTTTGTTTTAACCTTCCAATTTTCAAATGGATGATCAAATATGTTGAAAACCTCATGAGTAGACACGTCATCTCATTTGAGCCTAAGATATATATACTTTTCTTCCATTGCAATGTCATGTGTATTCAAACAGGTAGGAACAAAACAAGAAGTATCTGTTCATAAAAAAGGAATTGGTTACATGTAGAATAATAAAGAAAGAGTCTGGCATTAATCATCTTCTTATTGCATTCTTATGTAACATGAGAACATGATTTGCATCTCAAAATCTCTGGGATTTGAACTATGGACCTCTAGCACAATTAGCCATAGCTCTATCAACTAAACTAAAGGAAAAGGGCAGCTTATGAAGGGCAGTTATATGTCTACTAGGTAGTCAAGTGTCATTATCTAACATAGCAAGACTATGCATAACTGAGGGGATTAGTAATCAGAATTTTCAGTTTAAACTTTCTGTCTCATATTTGAGGGGGGATAGGACCTTTATCAGGACTCCTTGATCGGGTGTTTTTAAGCTCGGGAATTTCGGGAGTGACCCTTTCGGGATCCGGGAATTCTTTTGTTGAATTTCAGGATGTCGGGTCTAAATTCATTTAAATTTGGGACCTCAGGATTTCGTCTTTTTAAGCCTGGGATTTCAGGATCAGGACCCCTCCTACCCCCACCCCTACCCCTTCATATTTGTTAATTGATATGACTTTGTTAAAATGATAAAAAATTAACTAATTCTCCTACCTGAATCTGCACTGAAATGTTATTAAATTCCAATCTTCTCTTCAATTCTTCCATCTTCAGTTATTTTCTTTATTCACCTCCAGATAAATTTAGAAAGTAGAAGTTAAATATAGATTAGGGGAAAACACCTCACTGGATAGTCTTTTATGCTCTTCAAACTGAAATGAAAGTTGGTGTTCTTTTATTAATGAGATGAATTATATACATGTACCATAACTAGATTTTGTCATATTCACTTTATATACAACTTCTATAAAAACAATGATGGTTTAAAGTCTTACACAAAATAAGAGAATGTACTCACTTTACGTATAACCTATGCATGTATATGATACTGTAAATTCAGAAATTATTGCGATATTTTTATTAATGCGAAAAATGTGACACAATTATAATCGTAATAATTTAAAATTTCTATATAAATTATAATTTATATAGGTATATTCTCAATATCGCAAAAATTAAAATCATTATTTAGTCTAAAATGACATAAACGCAATAATAAATGCAGGCAGTAATTGCTGAATTTACAGTATATGTATGAAGAGAATTGCAAAAAAACATGACCATTAAAATAAACAACTTTATTAAAGAATTCATCAATATTATATTCATAGTACATGTAGTAGAGTGAGTATGCAAACAGTATTTTCAAGTGAGTTTTAAAAGGTATTTTAAGTTATCTCTCATTCATAATCTAAGTGTCTAGAACTTTGCATTTTAGATTCCACCTAAAAAATATGTGTCCATTATGGGGACACAATGCCCCTTCCCTCCTTTGCACTTCCACTTTTACATTTTCATGTTTAGTGAACCAAAAAATCTTTGTCAAACAAACCCCTAAATTATGGAATATTAAACAGATCACTTTATATGGTACATATGTACTAAGTGTCATGTTGATTTAACATTAAACTACCTCAAACCAAAACTATAATGTGAACATCGACATCTGGGTCAAAAACATAATTTTGCATGTAAATTAAAAAACTACTTTCATAGGTTGTGCATAAAAAAAACTTATTTAGCCTAGTATTTACTAGATTACAAATTGAAGTGAAAACTAAATCTTATTCTGATGTTCCTTCAAAATATGTTACAAAAAGTTCTTCAAGAGCATTGAACTGATACATAAGCTCATCAAAGATATCAGGATTAAAACTTTGTTTGCCAGACATGTATTTTGTCTACAGAGGACTTATTAGTGATGCTCAAATCAAATAAATGGGGAATGTGTCCGTGGGACACAGATGATTTCCCCATTTGCATGTAATGTTGTAAAGGGACATAACTCATGAACTGTAAAAGAAAGGCTACCCAAATTTGTACTTGATCTTAGTTATGTGGTAAAAAGCATTGGGTGGAGAGTTGTCTCATTGGCACTCGTACCACATCTTCCTATATCTATTGAGCATAAGTTTCATTAGGTTTGATTGAGGCAGAGTAAAGTTAGAGAAAAGAAACGAAAAATTCAATATTTTTTTCATTTGGAAAGGCATATAACTCTAGAAAGGTAGTAGTGAGGCCACCTAAATTCAAATTTGATCAGTGTTTGTGGTAATGAGTATTGTGTATAAATTTCATAACATTTGGTTCAGGCAAATTAAAGTTAGAGAACAGAAACCAATATTTCAGCTTTTTTTTCCATTTGTAAAGGGGTATAACTGTAGAACAGTAAAAGTGACACCACCAAAATTCACCCTTGATATGTGGTTTGTGGTAATAAGCATTGTGTTTAAGTTTCATAACATTTGGTTCAGGCAAACTAAAGTTAGGAAACTTAAACCAGTTTTGGTGATTTAAGGACATATGGACCTATAGACAGACAAGCATAAACTTAAAGCCCTCTCTTCTATGACAGGGGTATTTTAAGTGAATAGGCTAAATAAAATACTGTAAACCAACTTATTTTCGCGACTTTCGCGAGTTGAAAATAATGCGAATATATATTAATTGTCGCGAATATATAAAGCTTGAATCTATCCTTTTTAAAGTACATCAAGTAAATTAGAAAACCGCTAAGTGGACTAAAAAGGGTAAAACAAGAAGAAAAGGATCTGCGAAAATAAATTGGTTTACAGTGTGACGATACAGTGGAAAGCAGAAAATATGCAGAATTGAAATATCACTGATTCATTATATTTTCATGTAGAGAGTCTTATAACAACAACACTTTAGGGACTGCTGCAGAAAATTTATTGATCGACATGTTTCGGTGCCTAGGGCACCGTCATCAGGATAAAATCAATACATAAAATCATGTTGAAGTAAAAAATCGGGTTGTTAAAATTTAAACGTCACAATGTTACAATGGTAAGTAACGTTATTAATAGCAACGTACTGAAAGTGAAAGTGAAAGTTCATTGGAAGTATGTAAATAAACTATAAAAAGAAATTAAAAAATAAAATGTTTTTGTTGTGAAAATGTTTGTTAAAATTATTCTGCCAACATGTGTTTGTCCTCTTGCATCGTGGAAAGAATAATACAATAAGTTGTCAGGCTGTGTATATACTGTATAGGTTGTGTGGTCTGAATGTTCTGTTAACTTTCTTCCCCTAAATAGACGACATTTTATCAGCAATTCCGTACCATTTCGACTGGCTTCCCTTGGCCAGAGGTACTGCTTCCAATCGCGTCAGGAATGCTGTAAAATGTTTTGGTCGCCGAAAGTAAAGGACAAAGTATAAATATCACTAGTCTAAGTTGAATTTTAACTATGTGTTCGTTCATCAAACTATCGGGTATGGCCAGTAATCTGTAAAAGTTGTTGAATCTCGAGGGTTGTATGTTTGATTAACATATTTTCGGGAGCATCAGATTGAATTTGAAGAATACGAAATCGGGTGCATTTAATTTCAAATGAATTCTGTTAGAGAGAAATAATTTCCTATCACTGTTCTTTTCCTCCTTAAGGCTCGTTTTGGGTTAAGATGGTCCGTAATTATCGATTTCTTTTCTTGTGGTTGATGGCAGCATTCTCGGAAGGTTCCTGTGGGTGCCTCAATAAAATATAACTTTGTTTACTCTGTGCGAATGGCTAGTATGATTAGCGCTGGTTGCAACGGCGGTTCCTTAAAAGGAATGCAGGGGTTCACGATAAAAAAATAAAATCAATTACAAACGAAAGTGAACCAACGCCTGGTGAGTCTGTAGTACGGTAGAGTCCATAAAGTGGATACCCGAGGGTATGCAGGGTCGTTATGATAAAAACATAAAATGTAGAGAGTCTTATAACAACAACACTTTAGGGACTGCTGCAGAAAATTTATTGATCGACATGTTTCGGTGCCTAGGGCACCGTCATCAGGATAAAATCAATACATAAAATCATGTTGAAGTAAAAAATCGGGTTGTTAAAATTTAAACGTCACAATGTTACAATGGTAAGTAACGTTATTAATAGCAACGTACTGAAAGTGAAAGTGAAAGTTCATTGGAAGTATGTAAATAAACTATAAAAAGAAATTAAAAAATAAAATGTTTTTGTTGTGAAAATGTTTGTTAAAATTATTCTGCCAACATGTGTTTGTCCTCTTGCATCGTGGAAAGAATAATACAATAAGTTGTCAGGCTGTGTATATACTGTATAGGTTGTGTGGTCTGAATGTTCTGTTAACTTTCTTCCCCTAAATAGACGACATTTTATCAGCAATTCCGTACCATTTCGACTGGCTTCCCTTGGCCAGAGGTACTGCTTCCAATCGCGTCAGGAATGCTGTAAAATGTTTTGGTCGCCGAAAGTAAAGGACAAAGTATAAATATCACTAGTCTAAGTTGAATTTTAACTATGTGTTCGTTCATCAAACTATCGGGTATGGCCAGTAATCTGTAAAAGTTGTTGAATCTCGAGGGTTGTATGTTTGATTAACATATTTTCGGAGCATCAGATTGAATTTGAAGAATACGAAATCGGGTGCATTTAATTTCAAATGAATTCTGTTAGAGAGAAATAATTTCCTATCACTGTTCTTTTCCTCCTTAAGGCTCGTTTTGGGTTAAGATGGTCCGTAATTATCGATTTCTTTTCTTGTGGTTGATGGCAGCATTCTCGGAAGGTTCCTGTGGGTGCCTCAATAAAATATAACTTTGTTTACTCTGTGCGAATGGCTAGTATGATTAGCGCTGGTTGCAACGGCGGTTCCTTAAAAGGAATGCAGGGGTTCACGATAAAAAAATAAAATCAATTACAAACGAAAGTGAACCAACGCCTGGTGAGTCTGTAGTACGGTAGAGTCCATAAAGTGGATACCCGAGGGTATGCAGGGTCGTTATGATAAAAACATAAAATGTAGAGAGTCTTATAACAACAACACTTTAGGGACTGCTGCAGAAAATTTATTGATCGACATGTTTCGGTGCCTAGGGCACCGTCATCAGGATAAAATCAATACATAAAATCATGTTGAAGTAAAAAATCGGGTTGTTAAAATTTAAACGTCACAATGTTACAATGGTAAGTAACGTTATTAATAGCAACGTACTGAAAGTGAAAGTGAAAGTTCATTGGAAGTATGTAAATAAACTATAAAAAGAAATTAAAAAATAAAATGTTTTTGTTGTGAAAATGTTTGTTAAAATTATTCTGCCAACATGTGTTTGTCCTCTTGCATCGTGGAAAGAATAATACAATAAGTTGTCAGGCTGTGTATATACTGTATAGGTTGTGTGGTCTGAATGTTCTGTTAACTTTCTTCCCCTAAATAGACGACATTTTATCAGCAATTCCGTACCATTTCGACTGGCTTCCCTTGGCCAGAGGTACTGCTTCCAATCGCGTCAGGAATGCTGTAAAATGTTTTGGTCGCCGAAAGTAAAGGACAAAGTATAAATATCACTAGTCTAAGTTGAATTTTAACTATGTGTTCGTTCATCAAACTATCGGGTATGGCCAGTAATCTGTAAAAGTTGTTGAATCTCGAGGGTTGTATGTTTGATTAACATATTTTCGGGAGCATCAGATTGAATTTGAAGAATACGAAATCGGGTGCATTTAATTTCAAATGAATTCTGTTAGAGAGAAATAATTTCCTATCACTGTTCTTTTCCTCCTTAAGGCTCGTTTTGGGTTAAGATGGTCCGTAATTATCGATTTCTTTTCTTGTGGTTGATGGCAGCATTCTCGGAAGGTTCCTGTGGGTGCCTCAATAAAATATAACTTTGTTTACTCTGTGCGAATGGCTAGTATGATTAGCGCTGGTTGCAACGGCGGTTCCTTAAAAGGAATGCAGGGGTTCACGATAAAAAATAAAATCAATTACAAACGAAAGTGAACCAACGCCTGGTGAGTCTGTAGTACGGTAGAGTCCATAAAGTGGATACCCGAGGGTATGCAGGGTCGTTATGATAAAAACATAAAATGTAGAGAGTCTTATAACAACAACACTTTAGGGACTGCTGCAGAAAATTTATTGATCGACATGTTTCGGTGCCTAGGGCACCGTCATCAGGATAAAATCAATACATAAAATCATGTTGAAGTAAAAAATCGGGTTGTTAAAATTTAAACGTCACAATGTTACAATGGTAAGTAACGTTAAGCCTGACAACTTATTGTATTATTCTTTCCACGATGCAAGAGGACAAACACATGTTGGCAGAATAATTTTAACAAACATTTTCACAACAAAAACATTTTATTTTTTAATTTCTTTTTATAGTTTATTTACATACTTCCAATGAACTTTCACTTTCACTTTCAGTACGTTGCTATTAATAACGTTACTTACCATTGTAACATTGTGACGTTTAAATTTTAACAACCCGATTTTTTACTTCAACATGATTTTATGTATTGATTTTATCCTGATGACGGTGCCCTAGGCACCGAAACATGTCGATCAATAAATTTTCTGCAGCAGTCCCTAAAGTGTTGTTGTTATAAGACTCTCTACATTTTATGTTTTTATCATAACGACCCTGCATACCCTCGGGTATCCACTTTATGGACTCTACCGTACTACAGACTCACCAGGCGTTGGTTCACTTTCGTTTGTAATTGATTTTATTTTTTTATCGTGAACCCCTGCATTCCTTTTAAGGAACCGCCGTTGCAACCAGCGCTAATCATACTAGCCATTCGCACAGAGTAAACAAAGTTATATTTTATTGAGGCACCCACAGGAACCTTCCGAGAATGCTGCCATCAACCACAAGAAAAGAAATCGATAATTACGGACCATCTTAACCCAAAACGAGCCTTAAGGAGGAAAAGAACAGTGATAGGAAATTATTTCTCTCTAACAGAATTCATTTGAAATTAAATGCACCCGATTTCGTATTCTTCAAATTCAATCTGATGCTCCCGAAAATATGTTAATCAAACATACAACCCTCGAGATTCAACAACTTTTACAGATTACTGGCCATACCCGATAGTTTGATGAACGAACACATAGTTAAAATTCAACTTAGACTAGTGATATTTATACTTTGTCCTTTACTTTCGGCGACCAAAACATTTTACAGCATTCCTGACGCGATTGGAAGCAGTACCTCTGGCCAAGGGAAGCCAGTCGAAATGGTACGGAATTGCTGATAAAATGTCGTCTATTTAGGGGAAGAAAGTTAACAGAACATTCAGACCACACAACCTATACAGTATATACACAGCCTGACAACTTATTGTATTATTCTTTCCACGATGCAAGAGGACAAACACATGTTGGCAGAATAATTTTAACAAACATTTTCACAACAAAAACATTTTATTTTTTAATTTCTTTTTATAGTTTATTTACATACTTCCAATGAACTTTCACTTTCACTTTCAGTACGTTGCTATTAATAACGTTACTTACCATTGTAACATTGTGACGTTTAAATTTTAACAACCGATTTTTTACTTCAACATGATTTTATGTATTGATTTTATCCTGATGACGGTGCCCTAGGCACCGAAACATGTCGATCAATAAATTTTCTGCAGCAGTCCCTAAAGTGTTGTTGTTATAAGACTCTCTACATTTTATGTTTTTATCATAACGACCCTGCATACCCTCGGGTATCCACTTTATGGACTCTACCGTACTACAGACTCACCAGGCGTTGGTTCACTTTCGTTTGTAATTGATTTTATTTTTTTATCGTGAACCCCTGCATTCCTTTTAAGGAACCGCCGTTGCAACCAGCGCTAATCATACTAGCCATTCGCACAGAGTAAACAAAGTTATATTTTATTGAGGCACCCACAGGAACCTTCCGAGAATGCTGCCATCAACCACAAGAAAAGAAATCGATAATTACGGACCATCTTAACCCAAAACGAGCCTTAAGGAGGAAAAGAACAGTGATAGGAAATTATTTCTCTCTAACAGAATTCATTTGAAATTAAATGCACCCGATTTCGTATTCTTCAAATTCAATCTGATGCTCCCGAAAATATGTTAATCAAACATACAACCCTCGAGATTCAACAACTTTTACAGATTACTGGCCATACCCGATAGTTTGATGAACGAACACATAGTTAAAATTCAACTTAGACTAGTGATATTTATACTTTGTCCTTTACTTTCGGCGACCAAAACATTTTACAGCATTCCTGACGCGATTGGAAGCAGTACCTCTGGCCAAGGGAAGCCAGTCGAAATGGTACGGAATTGCTGATAAAATGTCGTCTATTTAGGGGAAGAAAGTTAACAGAACATTCAGACCACACAACCTATACAGTATATACACAGCCTGACAACTTATTGTATTATTCTTTCCACGATGCAAGAGGACAAACACATGTTGGCAGAATAATTTTAACAAACATTTTCACAACAAAAACATTTTATTTTTTAATTTCTTTTTATAGTTTATTTACATACTTCCAATGAACTTTCACTTTCACTTTCAGTACGTTGCTATTAATAACGTTACTTACCATTGTAACATTGTGACGTTTAAATTTTAACAACCCGATTTTTTACTTCAACATGATTTTATGTATTGATTTTATCCTGATGACGGTGCCCTAGGCACCGAAACATGTCGATCAATAAATTTTCTGCAGCAGTCCCTAAAGTGTTGTTGTTATAAGACTCTCTACATTTTATGTTTTTATCATAACGACCCTGCATACCCTCGGGTATCCACTTTATGGACTCTACCGTACTACAGACTCACCAGGCGTTGGTTCACTTTCGTTTGTAATTGATTATATTTTCATGTTTCTGAGAGACTTGGTGCAGTTTCTAATAGATGTTCATAATAACCAACATAGTGGACTAAATATTTAGAAATGGCAACTTAAAGTGAGAGAAAAAAAATAATCATTTCCCACTTTTTACATTGACTGTGTGGACCTGTCCTTAATAATATGGAGTTTCTATTCAGTAACCTGAGAAGACCTCAACTGAATATTTAAATGTTTTTGCTAAATGAATAGAGATATCAATAAAAGTACCTGATATGTAATGTTCGTTTACTTAAGACGCATTCTTCGTAAATCTCGAATTTAAATTTTGCAGGTGGGAGTAGGTGGGGGAGTTAAAGCTTTGAAAATCACATGCTCTCTAAAAAAATATTTACACATAATCGATATTTTGTTTTTATCTCTTCCAGAAGATTGCAACAATGTGTAAATTTCATTTTTGGCAGGTTAAACATGTGTCCTACAATAATTTTGTCTTGACCTTTTGTGTTCATGTTCGCTGTATGTTTGCCTGACTGTACACAGGATTTTGAAGTTTTAATGAAAATTCTTTTATAATTTTTTTGTAATTATAATAATATAGAAACTCTTCAAGCCAAACACACCTTTTAATATAAGATATTTTTAAAATGACCTAGGGAAAGTTAATTACAGAAATATGTATTTCATTAATAAATATATTTAAAACAAATTATAGCAACTAAAAAATTCTTCTAGTTGAGAATAAAAGCTAAAACATTTTTAAATAATATCAATTCTTTGATAATTGTCCTCCTACTGACATGACTGACTGAGGAGTTTTAAAATCAGAATATTTCATGGTGCGGCTTACCAATATATAAATTGTATTGTTGTGGTAAAACAGTTTAAAATACTAATCTGTTAAATATATTTATAATGCAAAGTTAATCCTTTTATTTTTTGCATATGTAAGCATTATATCAAAGATTCTGCAGACATGCACTAATGACATAAACATATATATGTATCAGGGGGTGGATTCTAAAATTTGCAAAGCAAGGGGTGTCCTCAGCTTGATAAAGAATATTTTGATAATTTTGCCTAAAAAAAGAATTTAAGTTTGAATTTGTTCATACTTTTCCAAAAAGAGATATATATTGTGATATGTAGGACTATAGTACTGAAAGAGCCCTTTATACCTAAAAACAGTGTTTGCAAAAGAAATTTTTTTCTAGAATATTTAAGAAATAATGTGAAAATTGTTAAAGTTATTGGTACTAACAGAAAAGTTGAGAGTTTAAAACATTTTTAGCGACATATCATTTTATTAAAATAAATTCAAAATTCTGTTTATATAATATAAATATATAATTTATTGATAGTTTAATGATCTTTCATTAATTCAACATTTGAAGCTTCAGCCAAAAAATCTGACTTTTATCAATTATAGCCAATATTCATATTTTATCCTTCTTTTCATGCATTATTGTTAGTTTGTATACTATAGACTAGTGTACATATAAATGCAAGTATGTTCATATACACAAAACAATATTTTAAACATGTCATTAAATCCTTTATTTTATTGCTTTTTAAAGTACATTTTGTTGTTTAAATTTTCGTTATCTTATTTGACCATATCCAATTTACATGTACAAACAAATCAAAGACAATTTAAGGAATGTAACACTTTTTGATTATATTTTCACATGTGTTTTCATGCCCGATATAAATAATTTTATATTGAATTTATATTCCGTGGATATATATGCTATTTATATCTATTAATAGAAGACGCGTTAATGGAATTATGTACAGACTTGCAGATCTGTTCATTCATGACCATTTAACTACATTTAGCACCTTGTAAATAAACGTGTAAAGTCTTGTTTCATTTTCTCCCACGAAGTTCATTCGGAAATTGTCTTGTACATTCATTTCAAAGAAAAAATCAAAAACTATCCGAAAGATCACATGCAAAGTGAAACTAATTTTTTAACCTATGTTAAATACAATCAAAGTATTTTTAAAAATTCTAAAAGTTAAAAAAACGTTCGTCTTTTGAAATTTAAACATTTCAGGACATCGAAATTCATTATTTTACGAAAAAAATTATCCGATAATAGTATTAATCTATCGACCAATCAGAAAGATGTTGTGTAGAAATTTAACCAATCAAACCACAGCGGTTCATTTGAATTGGCCCGCAGAGAATTTCAATGGAAAACATCAGTATGCTATGAAAATAGGCAAGGAGTAACATTGATAAAAGTTGCAGTTTTTTCATAGCTAGTGCACAAAATATTATACGCTTAACAAGATAAAATGGCTTTGACTACAAGAGCACAATCGGTAAGTTTAAATTGGTCTTATTTATGCATTTTCGCGTTTGAAACGTATCGTCCAAATGCTGCGAAACGAACTCGGACATGTTTTGACGACCCAAGTAAAGGTATATTTATTTTATGAAACTGATATTATTTCAAGTAACTTAAAGAAAAGCATTTATTAGAACATCATTCTGCAAATATTCGAATGTTTTTTGAGCTCAGGTACTATGAAATGTGTCTAAAATTTACAAATTAGACGAAAAATATTCGTTTCCGTCACGGTTGGCAGGAATAAACTTGTCCATGACATTTTGTCTTCTATATATAATAAACCAGTCAGGACCATTGTGTTTTGTTTATCCTGTTTATTTTCTGCTCATTATGTGTTATTAATTGCCGGTTTTCATGCATCACGTGCATGTTCAAAATTTATTCTTTCATCATTCATGAAAAGGAGTTCATGTTGACCTCCCCCTTTTTTATACAAAAATTTGTTTGCAACTTCATTGTTTGACCTAAACTTTTATTTGACTGATCAAATCACGAATAGCTTATCTAGACTGATTGGACTCAAAATCTTCACTTTATAAGGCCTTGAAAATAATTTTCTGCTACATGTGTCATATGCACTTGATTCAACCAAATTAAATTTGACTTTCATTGTTTTAACACCTAGTATGCTGACAGAAAGTTGTCAATTTTCTGTATTATAAGATGGTGTGAAATCTACATTGTACATGTTCCTTTAAAAAAAAAAATGAATTAACCCTTGATAAATTTCCAAATATTTACCAGGTACTTAGTCCAATTAATTGTGATGTCTTGGAAGGCTATTTTAAATTTTTGCTTCGACGCCTTCCTGTCCACGTTAGGCGTCAAAGAAAAAAATACAATAGCCTATTAAGATGTCATAATCATTTGGACTACCAGGTACTCGAAACACAAACAAAGACTGGGCTATTTAGTTCTAAAGATAAAGAGCTAAATGTTCATGACAAAAGGGAGTATAGTGATCACTATTGCCTGAGGGAGTTCAACTCGGGTGACAGATTTATAGTAAAAGCAGCATACAGCCTAAGAAAAATCTGAAAACAAACAAGATTTATATTACCCCAAGGTCATGAACTATGACTTGTTATATTCATGTCCTATTTTCTTCTGTCTATGTGGATTTATAATTGCTTGTTGAACAGTATAATTAAAATTTTGAATGAAACACGTTTCAGCTTGCATTGTACAAGTATTTATTGGTAGCAATATTTTTTAAGGAACATAGAATTATTTGTCTTTCATGTATGTCATTATCATTCCAGGCAAACATCATGAGTCAAACTCACAAGATGCCACTTAACAGAGAGAATCCAGATACTGCATTATTAGCCAAAACAATGGCAGGTAGACCTACCTCACAGACGGGCCAAAGATCAGCTCTTGGCGACATTGGAAACAAGGTCAAAGCAATATCAATTGACCCCAACAGAAAACCTGCCGCAATCAAAAAAGAAATAATCCAGCCTGCTGACAAATTAAAGGTGCTAAACAAAAACAAAGGAACTACGTCACTCAAATCTCTAGTCGAAACAGTTTCTGTAAGTATTATTTGGGTACATTAAGTAGTACAAATAACATTCGTCATTATAAAATTATGTGTTCAAATACAAATGAAATGACAAATGGACAAAAAAGATGACCATATGTTTAGCTGTAATTGTAAATGCAGAGTATTATTCTTATTATTAGATATATTCGTTTAGGTAGTACTGTACATAAAAAAAATCAGAAATAAAGAACTCTGAAGAAAAAAGCAACATAATAAAAAAAAACAGGATGTGGGTGCTCATCCATGACAGGAAATCAGAACATTCACATAAAAAAACACTCAAAGTACTTGTCAACTGTTCTTCAACTCAAAGCTGGCGACAAAGATTATTTGAACTTCCATCAGTTCAACAAAGTTTTCATATTTGCCTGTAATATGAACTACTGTTTAAATAATTCAAATTAAAAAAAAAATATCTTACATTTTCACCTTTATTTTACAGAACAATGATATACAGTTAGAACAGATCAGTCAATTTTCGAAACCCGTCTCCAGTGCCAGACCTCCTTCTATATCAGTTCCAGAATGTATGGACATCAGTGCCAATAAGGAAGAAGCTTTCTCAAAAGCTCTTTCGAGAGTTGAAGACATTGATGTCAATGACAAAGACAACCCACAACTTGTCAGTGAATATGTCAATGAGATCTATGACTATATGAGAGAATTGGAGGTATGCAAACCATTGTAATTTAAAATTAATGGTGTGATGGAAATATTCATGACTTGTTTCACACTTTTTTAAATTGAGACAAAAAGGATGGGAGATGTTCTTCCCTAGCAATATATTAAGCAATTCCAGTGTTCCACAATATCTCTGGTCTATTTGTCAAGGAAAACTGTATATAAAGTAAAATATCCAATATGATAGATGAATATGTCCAATGTTTTAGTATTATGATCGCCCGATTCAAGGCAGATACAAAAAAAAACTTTTATAATCTTCTTTAATTTACTAAATAATTTGAGAAAAGGGGGTAATTTCTTCAGAAAAGTATATTTTCAAGTCATGTTATGTTGCACTGTAGATTGTATCATATAAAATTTTGGAAATACAAATTGATGGAACATTTTGATAGTCGCATCATGAAATTGTAGTGTATAAACGTTATTCTCTTTTTGCAATTTTAGGACAAATATCCAGTGAAAACTGGGTTTTTAGAAGGACAAGAAATTACTGGCAAAATGAGATCCATATTAATAGACTGGTTATGTCAAGTACACCACAGATTTCACTTACTGCAGGAAACACTCTACCTTACAGTAGCCATTATAGACAGATTTTTACAGGTAATTATTTTGGAACTTACAACAAGGGTTTTATTTATTGATGCCCATCAGTTTGAATGCTTCACACAATACTCTCTTGTATTAGAGAGATGTAGTATAAAAATAAGCTCACATGAAATTGAAAAGATGCAAAAATAAAATAACATGCTGCTTTTCCTTTATATGATAAAACAATGATTTTTATACGACCGCAAAATTTGAAAATTTTTTCGTCGTATATTGCTATCACGTTGGCGTCGTCGTCGTCTTCCGAATACTTTTAGTTTTCGCACTCTAACTTTAGTAAAAGTGAATAGAAATCTATGAAATTTTAACACAAGGTTTATGACCACAAAAGGAAGGTTGGGATTGATTTTGGGAGTTTTAGTCCCAATATTTTAGGAATTAGGGGCCAAAAAGGGCCCAAATAAGCATTTTCTTGGTTTTCGCACTATAACTTTAGTTTAAGTAAATAGAAATCTATGAAATTTTGACATAAGGTTTATGACCACAAAAGAAAGGTTGGGATTGATTTTGGGAGTTTTGGTTCCAACAGTTTAGGAATTAGGGGCCAAAAAAGGGCCCAAATAAGCATTATTCTTGGTTTTCGCACAATAACTTTAGTTTAAGTAAATAGAAATCAATGAAATTTAAACACAATGTTTATGACCACAAAAGGAAGGTTGGTATTGATTTTGGGAGTTTAGGTCCCAACAGTTTAGGAATTAGGGCCCAAAAAGGGACCCAAATAAGCATTTTTTTTTGGTTTTCGCACCATAACTTTAGTATAAGTAAATAAAATCTATGAAATTTAAACACAAGGTTTATGACCATAAAAGGAAGGTTTGGTTTGATTTTGGGAGTTTTGGTCCCAACAGTTTAGGAATAAAGGGCCCAAAGGGTCCAGATTTAAACTTTGTTTGATTTTATCAAAAATTGAATAATTGGGGTTCTTTGATATGCCGAATCTAACTGTATATGTAGATTCTTAATTTTTGGTCCCGTTTTCAAATTGGTCTACGTTAAGGTCCAAAGGGTCCAAAATTAAACTTAGTTTGATTTTAACAAAAATTGAATCCTTGGGGTTCTTTGATATGCTGAATCTAAAAATGTACTTAGATTTTTTATTATTGGCCCAGTTTTCAAGTTGGTCCAAATCGGGGTCCAAAATTAAACTTTGTTTGATTTCATCAAAAATTGAATAATTGGGGTTCTTTGATATGCCAAATCTAACTGTGTATGAAGATTCTTAATTTTTGGTCCCGTTTTCAAATTGGTTTACATTAACGTCCAAAGGGTCCAAAATTAAACTAAGTTTGATTTTAACAAAAATTAATTTTTGGGCTTATTTGATATGCTTTATCTAAATATGTACTTTGATTTTTGATTATGGGCCCAGTTTTCAAGTTGGTCCAAATCAGGATTCCATATCAAGTATTGTGCAATAGCAAGAAATTTTCAATTGCACAGTATTGCACAATAGCAAGAAATATCTAATTGCACAATATTGTGCAATAGCAATTAATTTTCAATTGGAGTTATCTTTCTTTGTATAGAATAGTAGTTGATAATATATGTTGGAAATTTACCAGACATGACTATGATGTCATTTTCTATTTTTATTTGCCAATAACTTTATGTAAATAACTTCATTGGAAATTTGCCAATATAAAATGTTGCTGATGAAGCTTTTTTTCCTTATCTTATCTAAAATGTTTTTAGATAATGTATGTTGGACATTTGCCAGACATGACTATGATGTCATTTTCTATTTTTATTTGCCAATAACTTTATGTAAATAACTTCATTGGAAATTTGCCAATATAAAATGTTGCTGATGAAGTTTTTTTTATTGTTTTATACAATAAACAATGTATATTCACTTTTACTACCAACCAATCTTTACCATTCAGTGATAACAAGCACTTTATTTTACATTTTGATATCTTATGATGCATTTAAAAGAGTAGTTATTGTTGCAAACTCCATTAGAAATTTGAATTGATATCAGTTTTGGAAAAAGGGAAACGGGGATGTGAAAAAAAGGGGGGGGGTTTAAATTTTTCTCATTTCAGATTTCATAAATAAAAAGAAAATTTCTTCAAACATTTTTTTGAGAGGATTAATATTCAACAGCATAGTGAATTGCTCAAAGGCAAAAAAAACAACTTTTAAGTTCATTAGACCACATTCATTCTGTGTCAGAAACCTATGCTGTGTCAACTATTTAATTTTAGATTTAAAAAGTTTGAAGAAATCTTTAATTGATTTGTAAAATCTTGACATTTGTTTTGTGTTAAAAAAAAACATATAATGTCAAAAATTTGATCACAATCCAAATTCAGAGCTGTATCACGCTTGAATGTTTTGTCCATACTTGCCCCAACTGTTCAGGGTTCGACCTCTGCGGTCGTATAAAGCTGCGCCCTGCGGAGCACCTGGTTCATTATTTTTTGCCTTTTCAAATTAAGTATTTCACTTGAGAGATTTGATATGCTTATTTTTTTAACAAAATGATAGGTGTAATGAGTAGTAGAGGGAGACCTTAAATTATATTCAAGGCATCCGATGATTTGGATATCCCTTAAAAAAATAAATTGTATAATTGCAATACAAAAAATTTTAAAAAAAAACTTTTTTTCTTATTTCAGGAACATCCAGTATCTAGAAATAAATTACAATTAGTTGGTGTAACATCAATGTTAATAGCATCCAAATATGAAGAAATGTATGCACCTGAAGTTGCTGACTTTGTATATATAACAGACAATGCTTATACTAAGAAAGAGATTCGTGACATGGAAGCAATTATATTACGTGCTTTAGACTTTAGTGTGGGAAAACCTCTTTGTTTACATTTCTTGAGGAGGAATTCTAAAGCTGGACAGGTAAACACAATATTTTTAAATCTCCTTTTGAAATATTTTGTAAGAAGTAAAAAAATATGTGTATGATTATTCATCAATCATTTTCTTCTAATGCAATTTTGCTTCAGAAAAGGATATGGGGTATCACAAGCACTTTTTCAAACTACACTGAAATTTGTAAAACTAAGCATGTGTAAAAACTATCTATCTTGCATAAATTAGACTAGATTCTATTGATTTGTCGAGCAATTTGGAAAAAACAGAAAAACTCTTTACTACAATTAAGTTTGACATTGAACTTTTTAAGTCACAACATAAAGAAAACTAATGTTATTATTTCAATTATAAATAGGGTAATTACATTTGATATTGATTACAGGTTGATGCAAACAAACATACCCTTGCCAAATATCTAATGGAGTTGACCATTATTGAGTATGACATGGTGCAGGTGTATCCGTCCGAAATAGCATCATCAGCCTTGTGTTTAGCTAACAGATTACTTGATGGAAGTAAATGGGTAAGTTTAATTAAAAGTCATAAATATGTGACAAAATATTTTCAGAAATAACTTTTTAAAATGTAAATTTGATTGGTGGTGCAAATATATAAGATAGGGATATGTGCCTGGTATCCATCCATGACACAAATCAGTATGTGCAGAGCTAAGGAACTCTGCATTTATTGCTGTTTTTATCTCAGTCTGTGAGGCCCTGGCATCACTGCAAGTAAGCAGGGTTTTAAGTGGAATACTTTCCAAACTGTCAGATGATTGTGTCACATTGTTCATGCTTATTTGGTGCTAAGATTCATAGAAACATACAATTTACAAGCTGAAGAAAAGAAAAAAAGATGTATCGCTTTAAAAAGAATGTAATCACTTCTGTGATAATCAGAAAATGTTCGTGTTCATGGACAAAATAGTTGCAAATACAATTTATACATGCCAAAAATAACTTAATCATTGTTGAACATTAACCATGTTAACTGATGGATTGAAAAATAAATTCAATTTTGTTATAACAATTGTCAAGAGTTGCACTAATTAATAAATTTTCCCATTCCAGAATGACACATTAGCTCATTATAGTAGTTATGAAGAAACAGAATTAGTCCACACAATGCAAAAATTAGCCAGTCTAGTCGTAAAAGCAGAAAACAGTAAACTCACAGTAAGTTTTTTAGCAGCTGCATAAACAAATAATGTTGACTTGTAAAATAATGGTAAACTGACTGGTCTTTCAAACTCTTGTCATCAAACTGCAATGCAATTGTACCTGCTAATACTTGGCTTTCAGAACCCAAGATTTTGTCTTTTAGTGAATTGTTTTTGCAATATATGTGAAGGATTTAATTTTGTTTGAAAATGTAAATAGATATTGGAAAATTTTCTGAAATTGTAATTCAACTGACTTACATATTTGAGGTTGGCTAATCAAAAGATGTGTGACTTCCTGTTATTATGAAGGAGTTATGTAAACTAAATATTCTTTATTACAAACTAAAAGTTCATTTAAGATCTAAGTTTGAGTGAAAGCTTGAGTTGCATAAATTCTGTAGAATAACCCTATTATTGGAATGAAACAAATATGTAGGCAAAGATTATATAAAGAACAAAAGTTTATTTTGTCTGTGTATGAGTTAATTATTTGTGACATCTTTTAAAATGTAAACTTTTTCAATTCTGCAATGTTGACCAATAAAAATTAAATATCACAGATTATTTATTGAAAAGTTTATTATACATATATTGATTACATATTAACTCCTTCCACTATATATAAATAAATAATAATAAATCTTGAATTCTATTTCAGGCTGTAAAAACAAAATATTCCAGTTCCAAATTCATGAAAATTAGCACCATTCCAGAATTAAAATCTCAACAGATCAAAGATCTTGCAGCAGCAGCAGCTTTACAGAATGTTTCGTGATCAAAATGAACAATTGTTTTTAAATGGTGGCACTGTGTGTGAATGAGAGCATGAGTGAATGCACGTCCTAACTTATTGCCTTCAAAAAGGAATGTGGTGTTTGGTTGTGGTAATGAATGTGAGCGAGAGACGACTACAAGATGTGTCGATATGTGACCCAAATCATGCTCCTGTGATTTTTAAAATATAGCAATTCTAGAACTATCTCGATTTTAAATAGAAGCCCAATTGTATGTTATGTCAAAAATGGATCATGAAGTTTAAGGTTTAATTTTTATCTTTTTTATTTTTTATTATTATACATACTATAGGAATTTATAGACTTTGTACATGGGGTTTATTATCGGAAAGGAACTCATTATCATGAAATGAAGAATTTTTTTGAAAGTGTTTTCGAGTTTGAACTAACCTACCATGACATATTTTTTATCATTCATCAAAGGTAATAGAACTCTTGGTTGTTTCGTTGACATTACCAGAATTTTATCTTTTTAAGTTTTTAATTTTTTGAGGTTAGAATTTATTATAGTGTAGTTGAGGGTAATTTTATATAAGTCACCTAACATTAATCCATGGGGGTCATAAACAATATCAGGTAATCATTTCAATATTCACAAAACAGGATTTAAAATGTTTTTCTTTATAAAGGGTTAAATTATTTATCAAAAAAATCTTGGAAAGCAAATATTTATTCTGTCATCCAACCAAAAAAAAAAATTATTTTGGAATAAACAAATTGCTTAAAATAATTTTAGGGAGGGTGGTTCTTTATTTTACCTTAGTTCCAAAGAATTTGCTAGACATCGTGATATTTAGGTTTAAATATAAATTGATATTAGGGAATTGCTTTAAAGAAGTCTTTCATATTCTTGTCGTCATCTGGTGTTGCATTTATTACATGTGTAGTAATGTTTTTAATTATGTATTTGTCTCATGTATTTATGTATATAAAATATTTTGTAATAAATCAAGTCTAGTTTTTTTGGTCATCAAAAAGTTGAGACACAACTGAAAGAAATGTTCAATAAATACATAGATGTAAGAAGATGTGGTATGAGTGCCAATGAGACAACTTTCCATCCAAGTCGCAATCTGTAAAAGTAAACCATTATAGGTCAAAGAACGGTTTTCAACACCTTGGCTCACTGACAGCAAGCTAAGTCCAGTGTAAAACCATTCAAACATGCATGTAATCCAGTGAAGACAACTTACAATAGGTGTCTAATTATGTTGAATGTCAATGTGTGCAGATGTTTTTTAAGGCTAAAAGCTAAACATGGTTTGATTTTTTTCAGTGCCTTATTTGGGCACTACTTTTTAGTTGAAACCCTCACAATAGGTGCACATAGTAAATTTTAAGTATTACCTCATTCTTTTTCTGAGGTTATGAGATTTATATTGATGCTTCTTTGGAGATTGTTGATTGTATCGGAAAACTCGTCTGTTTTAAGACTGTGACTTTGATACATTGGTTTATGCTTGGTGCATCTCCTTTGACAGCGAATCTTTAATATACTGGTATATTGGAATAGTACAAAAGTTCTTGTTTGGTTCAAATCAGTTTTGTTGGCAAAATACACATCTGATGAAAGTTCATCTTCCAACTGTTATAAGATCCATAACCCATCAGTTGGTTGGCTACCCTATGTTTCTATAGGTGTGAATGGTAGGATTTTATCCTGTTATAATAACGACAAATCAACTAAAAATTGGTTGTCATTTTCAAACTTGAACACTAGTTAATTCAGTATTGTCACAATGTGACACTTTGCTTCATTTTATTGTTTAACTGTTTTCAGGAGGTCAAATTAGTTTAATAATGAATTTGTGAATGCAGAATGCAATTCTTTTCAAATTTCAAATGCTTTTCAAATATGTTATTGATTCCAAGTTCAACATTGTTGAAATTTGTTTTGTTTGTGACATGGGTCTCAGAATGAAATACTAGTACAATCTGGCAACTGCTGTAACTATAGAGAAGACTATACCTGGTTGCTTCAAACCTTGTAACAGTATGCAGATCCCTTATGTTAGTTTCTGTCATATGGGTCAATACACCTCAACTTGAACACAAAATTTGCGCTAAAGAAAAATCTCTTGATATTGTACATGCTACTATTTGTAAAAAGTGACTCAGCTTCCCATTTGTGTTTATTTGAAAAGGACCATAGAATAAAGATGTAAAAACTATGGGAGTTATTATATGTATGCATAGAAATAAATTTTCAAAGAGGGATTTTTTTTAACAACTGTTAGCCGCGTCATGAATGAATTTTTCAGGGGTGTTCTAATTTACATGATAATGAATTGCATTTGTACCCCAAGGTTTTAACCACATATATGACTCCCTTTAAAAAGTAAATTCACAAAAATACTGAACTCAGAGGAGAATCCAATCTGAAAGTCCATAATTGCATGGCAAAATCAAATGACAAAACACATCAAAAACGAATGGACAAGAACTATCATATTCCTGACTTGGTACAGGCATTTTCAAATGAAGAAAATGGTGGATTAAACCTGATTTGAAAATGCTAAACCTCTCACTTTGATGACAGTCTCATCAAATTTTGTTATATTTACAATGATGCATGAACTACCGGTAAACAAGACATAATAAATAAAATAGTCAAAATATGGGTACAGCAGTCATCATTGTGTAACTATCTTGAAAGGAACAATTTAACAGAACACGAAAAATGGGTACAGCAGTCATCATTGTGTAACTATCTTGAAAGGAACAATTTAACAGAACACGAAAAATGGGTACAGCAGTCATCATTGTGTAACTATCTTGAAAGGAACAATTTAACAGAACACGAAAAATGGGTACAGCAGTCATCATTGTGTAACTATCTTGAAAGGAACAATTTAACAGAACACAAAAAAACATCTATCTACAAACACATTCATTGATTCGCGTGTCTGACGTCAGAAAATTTTATACATCACAAATTTGTCGTTCAATGTATATACAAACAATTTTAAAATTTCACATTGGCAATGTAAGCATACAGTGTTAAAAAATCGTGTAACAATTATTTTCAGAAATAGACCCGAGATTTAAAATAGTCCAAAAGTTATATAGAATTTATAAGAATCCACAAATAGTTCATTCCACTACGCGATTGAATAATTTTGACGCTTGTGGTTAAAAATATTTTTAATTCATAATAGAAATACATCATAATGACATAATAGAACAATGTCATATTGACGGGATCTTTTAAAGTACAGAGTCATGTTATCAGAACCAAAGAAACACAAAAAGTCGCATATACAAAACACACCAGCAAAAAATGAAAGATAATACAAACACATTGACAGGATGTTTAAGTACCGAGCCACATGGATATCACATAAAACAATACAACAGTAAAAGTAATATTAATAATAGAACAAAGACAAATGAAAGAACAATATAACACGTTGAAATCCAGCTCTTATGCATATGATATGGACTGCTACAGAGAAAATGTTTACCATTACCTTCAGAAATCAATAATGCATAAGGCAACATATTTTCATGGTCTTGAACTTCAATTTCATGGTTCTGAAAATTGATAGAATTACTGCTTCCCTCTGTCATATGACCAAATTTTCATGGTTTAGAGACTACTTAAAAAAACAGATTTTTTGTATTCCTAATTTCTCTTATGAGTAATAGGGTAGCTATATTTGGTAATAGTTCTATCATATTTGGTGTATGGAATGATTGTAAAGTGTACATGTCCAACTGGCAGGTGTCATCTGACCTTGACCTCATTTTCCTGGTTCAGTGATTATTGTTAAGATTTTGCATTTTGGTCGGTTTTTCTTTTACTGTGTAATAGTTCTACTGCATTTGGTGTATGGAATGATTGTAAGGTGTACAGAAAAACTTCCACAATTCTTTTGTGCCATGTTCTATGCACTGTAAGATCTTTGAGTGTTTTTATGCCAAGCATGTACTGAATTTTATGTCTTGGATATATACCCTATATCCTTTGTTTTTCTATTCTATTCTCATTTTAACATGAGTAGGCATTATATTTGTCAATAACTTCATACTGAGTGTTTAATAACATGGTGTAAAAGGTTAGCAAAAATAATACCTATGTTAAAATATGAGTGCACACACTAAATTGTCTCGCCTGTTTTACTAACCATTGATATTATGTTGATAGTCCTAAATATAAAGCTTTATTTACAACTATCACATAATCTTAACATGATCCAAAGAAATTGGGTCAAGGTCAGATAAACCAAACAAGAAATACATGTACAACTAACAATCATTCAATACACTAAATATAGTTGACCTATTGCTCATAGCTTATAAGTAATAGACTTAACCAAGAAAAGTAAACATTGACTTATGAACCATGAAAATGAGGTCAAGGTCAGATGATACCTGCCAGACAGACATATACAGCTTCCATACAACAAATATAGTTGACCTATTGCTTATTGTTTAAGAAAAACAGACCAAAACACAAAAAACTCTTAGCAATGAACTGTGAAAATAAGGTCAAGGTCAAATAAAAACGACGAGAGTGACATGTACATCATTGAATATTTCCATACACCAAATATATTGACCTATTGCATATAGTATTAGAAAAAAGACAAAAACTCAAAAACTTAACTTGACCATTAAACCATAAAAATGAGGTCAAGGTCAGAAGACACCTGCCAGCTAGACATGTACACCTTACAATCATTCCACACTTCAAATATAGTAGACTTATTGCATACAGTATCAGAAAAAACTACCAACACGCAAAAACTTAACTATAACCACTGAACCATGAAAATGAGGTCAAGGTCAGATGACACCTGCCAGTTGAACATGTACACCTTAAAGTCCTTCCATACACCAAGTATACTAGACCTATTGCTTATAGTGTGAGATATGGACTTGACCACCAAATTTAACCTTGTTCACTGTTCCATGAAATGAGGTCCAGGTCAAGTGAAAACTGTCTGACAGACATGTGAACCTTGCAAGGTACGCACATACTAAATATAGTTATATTATTACTGATAATAAGAGAGAAATTAACATTACAAAAAATATTAACTTTTTTTTTCAAGCAGTCATTGAACTATGAAAATGAGATCAAGGACAATGGACATGTGACAGACAGAAACTTTGTAACATAAGGCATCTATATACAATGTATGAAGTATCCAGGGCTTCCACCTTCTAAAATATGAAGCTTTTTAAGAAGTTAGTTAACACTGCCGCCACCATATCACTATCCCTATGTCAAACTTTCTGCAACTAGGAAAATTCAGAACTTATGTACTTCATAGCAGACCTACCATACCTGTTCAAAAAGCATCCATTTTGATTTGATGAAACCATTTGTTATAAAAAATCAACCATTACTCCATGTTGATAAACAAATGAAAAGATGCATGTAAACTTACTTTTAGAATGATTTTATTTAATTTCTTAGCTAGCAAAACGCACATCCATTTTGATTTGTAATTTGTAATTTTGATTGGATTGTGACGTCAATCACTTGCAGCCCATGTTTTATTGGAATTAGAACATGGCTTTGTTTCCAAAGCAAAAAAAGAACATCATAAGTAGAATCCATCACATTTTTTTTTCTACAAAAGTCTGCCACCACAATTAATAATTTATACAAATGATTGCCATAACAATATATTATTCTCTACTAAAGTCTTCCCTCCCAATTTTGTTCCACAAAAGACTTCCTTTATTTATAACACAAAAGTCTTATCTAAGTTTGTAATGTATATCTGGTAGGTTTCTGAGTTTCTCTGCTGCCTAAAAAAGGAAAAAAAACAGATATGTAATATTGTTTTGAAAACAATTATTATAAGTAATAGAGGTGCATCCCAGTGCAATCAACTTTAATAATTCTTATTTCAAAATGTGTAGATTTCTATACTGTTTAACAGATTTTATCAGCTATGGTAGGGATTTCTTAAGGGCAAATGATACAGTTACAGGGGAGGTAATGACGTTGCTAACGTAAATTGTAATTTTCGCGACGTCAAACTATGACTTATCGGGAAAAGATTCAGTTTTCGACTGATTTTTATCATTCAAACTTATTTAACTTGAAAACGAGTTCATGGACCCCTCTTTTTTAAAATGCCATTTGGTTTGGTTACGCGAGAAGATTATATGTGCCAATTTTCATGAAAACGTAAATAGTGCATTTTTTTTAAATTTGATAAATATACAGCAAAAAATTATGTTTTTTTCTACATTCATGAACATTTGATATATATGAGTTATTTCTGAACAAAAAGTGCATAAATTTTTAAGATACTTATAAAATACAGAAATTACAAATTATTTAACAAAAAACAATTTGTGTTTATCTTTTAAAACAAAAAGCTAAAGGGAATATACAGCCACAAATTTTTTCATTACACTATTAGTTGTTACTTTATCATATGGTACAAAAATCAACAAAAGAAATCAATTCGTTTTGGTCCGAGATAACTTTTTAAATGTTTATATCATTAAAAAGCTCCCAATTATCTCCCTTTGGTGAAAAAAATGCCTTTTTTTTGCATTTAAAATTGAAATAACATTTTCTCACTCATCTGTGACCTATATTTTTTATTATCATTTTCAAATTAACTGTACTTAAACTTGGGCGATTTCTGTAATTTGATTCTTTTTTTATTTCGATATTACCTATATTTCTCCTATTAGTTCAACAGAAAAAAAGTACCTTAACAAAAATGCATGCTTCTTTCAAAGACAGATTGTGAACTTAAATAAACAGTCACCCCATTTTTTTAATAATTTTTCTATTAAGTATATTATAAAGTTCATTTATAAAAAAAAAATGGCAAAGTCCTATATTTATAAAAAAAAAATCATTTTCTACCCGCGAGCCCCCTTAAGCATTAAGTGCACTGAACGATATTTTTTAAGCATTTTGTATTCCTTTGTTAGTTTATGATTTTATTTATGGTTATGAGTCACTTTTGATATTACCTGTTCAGCTGTAAGATCCCTCTGAGGTTGTGCCAACATTTCATATCCAACCATAAACTTCCTAACGGTTGCTGATCTCAATAAAGGGGGATAATACATGGCATGTAACTGCCAATGTTTATTGTCTTCCTTCAATTGAGGTCCTGTTGGTGCACCTATAAAAACATTCAATAAATAATTATAATTGTATTACAAATTTGCATATAATATACAATTACATTCTAAATGAGACATAACTATCCATGAATATAAAACTGACATTGGTTTATCTCACCACAACAGTTTTTTTCAACATGTTGATGTAACAAAAAGATGAAAGAACTGGTTGGTATGGAGTCTTGTTTAAAGAAGGTTATCTTCATGGACTAGTTCAAAGAAAGCTATCTGTATGAACTAGTAAATAGAAGGTGATTTTTCACATTCATATGTTATGACCATGTATGAGGGTCTGGGTGGGGGGGGGGTCTGTTATTCTGTAAACATTTAATTTTCACCCCTTTTTTCTCTAATCTTTTAATCATTTAACCCCATCCAAACCCTTATGTATGCATTATGCAGAATGATAAGCAGTCATCAATCAACTCCTTTAATGGTTTGAATGATTATTTTAAACTTTCAGAATTACCAATCAACTAGCACAAAGTATAGTTTTTACAAAAGACACTGAACAATTATATAACTGATAAATTTTGCAGATATATAGATTAATACTAACCATGCCATCCCATAGAATATGGGAAAGAGACTTCAAACATGTTATCATATTTTGTCAACAACTGTTTGGTAATATCAGCTAAAGCTACAAAACAAAACAAAACTCATTTATTACTATATAAGCTTTTTAAATTATATCTACAATTAATTTATCTTTCCAAGATTTATGTTAAAACATGATATGATTGTAGATGTGTGCGACATATCAAAATATTAAGAGCCATGGATTTTGTTGTAAATTATCTCCCTTTTTTATTAGTAAATAACTGTAGAAATAAATTTCAAACTACAAGTAAAATAATATTTCTTATACATACTATTCATATGTTATCATAAGTTATTTAGGTCTCAAACAGGTTATATAATGTGACAGTCCCAGCTTAGAGTTTATATTCCCTTAAAAAAAGTAAAATTAGAAACCTGAGTTAGACATATATTACAGATTATACCTGCCTTCATATATTTTTTTCAGAATCCGATATTTTCTTAATATTTACAATGTAGTATACATATTTTCCACACATGTGAAGGATTTTGTATTTTGTTGTGAATATTTTTGAATGTCCCTATATCTTTTTGAATTATATTGTTCAAAGTTCACCAACTTTCAAAGGTTGGTACATACAGAACACACACCATCTCTTTCTTCATTGGTTAGATCTTCTATCCTAAGTACATGTCGTCGTGGTAATAACATGGTTTCATAAGGCCACACAGCCCAGTATGGTACTAGCCACACCCAATGATCATTCTGTAAAATTATTCTCTCCTGAAAACAAATTGCTTTTATTAAATTTTTACTGACATATATTTAAAACTTAATTACAAATTACAGATTACAAATGTGTCAAGTTTGGGGATTAAAAAACAAAACAGAGGTGTCAGTACATATCAAATAAGTAGCCAGGGTATATAAGATGTGTTTTTTTTACTCCAGTTGGAACTGTAATAACTTCAATCACAACAAATTTTACTATTTTATGTGATGTAGTCTTTAGATGTTGAGTTTGAAAAAGGAAGATAGGTGCAAAACTAGCCATAAAAGGAGTGGAACATGTAAAAAGCCTATGCATTAACCATAGACTTAGCTTCATAAGGAGGCACACTCCTAAATACACCTCTTGTCTAAATCTACATAACAATAAAAGAATGTAATAGGCTCACAAAGGATAAAAATGTATGGGTTTATTTCAATTATACAATTTTTATTTTAAACTATGCAAAGAATGGTTAAAACCTATAGAAAAACTTTTCTTCTCTAATTTTTGTGCTATTTTCACATTTCCTGACCGGTGTAGAAAAAATATTTCTCCTCACTAGTGAAAAATCTGTTCTCGGCAAATGATTAGTCGAAATTTGATTATGACGTCTAAATGTTTTGTTTTCTTCTGAATTTTCCTATTGTGACGCCATGAAAAAAGGCGGCAATGCCTGATGACGTCGCATATAAAGAACACAAGTTTCTGAAAATCTTTGAAAAAGAAGGATAAAAATCATTAGAGAAACAGATTCCGACACTATAACTCGTGTATTACGATAATCTCCAATCTCGACAGTTAAATTTTAGTTATTTAAAGAGCTCGGCAAGCCTCATGCTTTAAATAATAAAATTTAACTGTCTCGAGTGGAGAAATATCGTAATACACTTGTTGCATTGTAGGAATCTATATATCTCTCATACCTGTTTTTGAAGTTCTTTTTTAACATAATCCACCAACATAGGTGCTCCATGTTTTGTATAATACTGTTTCTGTGTTCTATTTTTTACCATAGGTTCATTGGGCAAGAAGGAACTGGCCCAAACCTAAAAAAAAAGTTTATCAAGCATATTGATTTAAATGGAATATCAAGTATATAAATTTCAATAATATTAACAAAGAAGTTTCACAAAGATTAAATATAAAACATGAAAACCAGATAAAGGCAATACATATGTATGCTAGGAAAACCTCCATTTGACTCAAAATTTCCATTTGACTCAAAATTTTAATCTCGTCTATGGAACCCTGAAAGGAGATTCCATAAAAGGATGCACAATAATGTTACATAGGGGAAAAGAGGAGCTTTCAAAGGAGTTAAGGTATCAGGGTTTAAATACAGTGTGTGCAATTACACAACAAGAAGAAGCAATGAAACGCTGAAAACTGTTCAACAGATTCTAAGGAAATGTTGATCTAAGATTATTTAATGGACTGACGAACAAAGGAATATTCTTTATATGTTATGTGAGGTCTAGTTTCTAGACTAGTTAACAGAATTCAGAATAATGGTAAAAAAAACGAGAAAAGAATACAGAAAAATGAGATGCTATTATATAAAGAGTAGATAATGTTTTACATATTGGCCTAAAAAACTAAGGAATATAGAAAACTGGCCTAAACAAATTAATGAATACAGAAAAATATACCCCCCCCCCCTTTTCTCCATCAAGACCCTGTTATATAAAAATTATAACTAGTGAAAAAAAAGAGAATAAATTCTTTCTACATAGAACAGGACATTATCTGTCAATAAAAATGTGAAATGTATCTTAAAATGTCATATGAAAAAATAAAGTGATTTATTATTACCTGACAGTGAGGGTGTGGATTAGAACATCCATTAATACTTCCTTTATTTTCAAAAATCTGAAATAAACAAAATGCACATAAAAATATGAGAATCACTGCTAGGTTATAACTTCAATTAAATATGACTTTTGAACTTTTAAATATAAAAAGTGGTATGAATGTCAAGGAGACAACTATCCACAAGAGACCAAAATAATACAGAAATTAACAACTATAGGTCACTGTACGGCCTTCAACAATGAGCAAAGCCTATACCGCATAATCATCTATAAAAGGCCCCAGAATTACAATGTAAAATAATTCAAACGAGAAAACTGATGGCCTAATGTAAAGAATTAATGGTTATAGGTAATTAATCTGATTCAAATGTTAGATCTGTTGTGGGGCCAATTTAACAATAAAATATTGTATCTGAAATGAATAACTTATGTTGAAATTTTCCTTGAAATTTTGAAACAAGCCAAGGTCAATTTGTAAAATAATGGTTATCATTTTATTCATGATAAAGTATGTGTGTTATAGCGTATTTACCATGAGGCAATAGATTAATCATTATCATTCAAACTTTGAATATTGTAAAGTGCTTAGGTAAAGGCTCAAATCTAAAGTGCCAAATACCCTATTTTGCCATTTTACATGAATTCTAAAAATACTAATAATGGTCTATTTCACAAAGTTTTTATTGATTATATTTTTAGAAATATAAATGCTGCATACATGATACATATACTTTTTTTCAATAATCAAGTGTGGTTCAATGAGTTTTAAATGCTTACAGATTTTCATATAATCAGATCAGAAAAACTGTCTAATAACCTTCAACTTTTTTATCCTTGGGTAGGTTTAGTGTTAATGACAACAGACCTTTGGTCTTCAGTCTAATATATGGCACAGTTACTAGTCTATTGTTGAAGACTTTATGCTGACCTCTAGATGACTCTTATGAGGTTTTAGTTTGATGTTGGGCTAATGACTAATTGATCTACACTGTATATCTCCTTTCATAATCATTATATGATACTTACCTGCACCCATGTGTATTTCTTCCCAAGATCTACATTGATCTCTGCCCACTTGTCAATCACAGCTCGTACCTCCTCTTTGGACATGATTGGCAGGGTGACATCAGAGTGAGGATGAAAACATATGACTTTACATGTTCCAAATCCAGCTGCTGCTTGGAATAAAGGATCGTCACTTGGAGCTGAAAAATAATATCAAAACACTAACTGTGGATTCATTATCAATTTTACATGGGATACCAATAGTCTATTAGTTTGTATATAAAATATAAAGATGTCACATGGTATGAGTGTCATGTGACTATTATCCACAAGAGACCAAATGATGAAGATATTAGCAACTAAAGGTCACGATACAGCCTTCAAAAATGAGCAAAACATATGTATGCATACGGTACTTTGGCAAGACCACAAAACAAATATCCATAAAATACCACTTTTACATAATCCACAAAATTTTATAATTTATGGATAAATATATACATGTACACAGGGACTTTCTATACTAACTGGACTTGTCTCTATTGATTTTAACTGATTACTTAGCTGCCACCCAACAATAAACTTAGTTTTGTATCTCTGATATACGATGCCAGTACAAAATGTAGTTATTTGTGTATTTCAAAGTTCATTGTAATTATATAACTATTATTAGTTGTTAATATAAAATCAGATTAATATATAGCCATTTACGATGACAAAAAATATAAGATTTTGAAAGAATGATGAATTATTAAACTTAGATGTATCATTTTAAAGAACATCCCACTTGTGTAAAATGGTTTCCATATCAAACAAGATGGCAGCTACTGAAAATTCAACGAACAAATACCTCAAAGTTCAAAGATCAATATTTAAAAAACGATCCGAGAAATCTTTACAAAAACAAACATTTACTAATGACAAAATGTATAAAATTTCATAAAAACGATTTTTTTGTTTAACCTGAACATATAGTTGTGAAGAAAATGTCGTAAATGTGAAATGATTTGCTATAAAGTCATGTGACATCAGCTAGGGCTGAGATCAGTTTTATAAATTGTATAGACATCGTTATAAGTGACCAGTCCCGGTAGTATAGAAAGTCCCTGATGTACATGAAGCCACAGTAAATCTTAATTTCAACTTTCTTCCACATTTACATATTTTTGAGGTTGCTTTTAACTAAAAGACTTAATAAATTCAATTAATGGTTGGTTACATTCGCACGTAAACCCTTCATCATACTGAGTTGAGTTGATTAAATCAATTGTATGTCTTATAACAAGTCAGAATTGGATATTGCTTGATATAAAATAGAGTTATTCACCTTTGACAAGTTTATAACAGTTACTGAAATTAAATAACAAGTCCATTTCAAACAATATCAAATGATTGACTGTATAATGTTAAAGCACATGACAATGTGAAACAGAAAAATTAAACAAACAATTGCCATGGATAAAAAGCAGTCTTTCATGAGTTTTGCTAGTTTCTAATCTCACAAATAAGCAATGGAAATGTAGCATTTTGATATTTGACTGCGAAAATTTTTAATCAACTTCATAATAATGATACATGAAGAGATCATCAGAACTATAGAAGACTATATGATCACTTAAGTAAAACTGAGAATGGAAATTGGGGAATGTGCCAAAGAGACAACAACCCGACCATAGAAAAAAACAACAGCAGAAGGTCACCAACAGGTCTTCAATGTAGCGAGAAATTACGCCCCCGGAGGCGTCCTTCAACTGGCCCCTAAACAAATATATACTAGTTCAGTGATACTTAAAGACTAGTATGCAAACAGATGCTTATTAAGGGTGGGATGGAGCTATATACGTTTAATGCATGGACTTTTTACGTGTCCTTAGCCCCATGATCAGGTCCCATCTTATGATAGTCAGTGGGACCCCCTTACAAAAAGTTCACTACTAATGTTGTCCTGCCAGTGCATTTTCCCTTACAGCTACTTTTCATACATAATTGATCATTTACCAAAAATTAGTTAAATATTTACAACAACAAAAATGTCATAAAAATGAAAATTTTCCCTTTTTACTACAATGTTCTACTAAACATAATCCGGGCTTTTGTTTTTAATCAGTAGGAACGTTTGGCCAAATTTGAAATACCTCAGTAACACTATTAAGGATTATAAAGTCAAGTTTGCTTTCAATTGCGTATTGGATTTATATGAAAGACTGGTACTTTTTAATTACAGATAAACAGACAAAAAATAACATGACACCAAGTGATGGCATTTATAGCACAAACTGACACTTTTATTAGGTCAGGTGAGATTAAAATTAAATTGTAGTTATACCTGGTTCAGGTCCTTCCTCAAGTAATGCTGGAAAGTCATTTGTAAATACATATGTGCTGTCATATTCTGGGGTAACCTGTGTAAACAAATCAACATGAAAAATAGTGTATCATTTAATTTTGACATACAGTTGCAATCATTTTAATTTTTCATCTCATTAAAGTTGGTAAAATAAATGATAAATGGCCTATAAATTCAGAAATAATAAATTAAAAATACAGTCTTTTGACTCTTTAATTGTAATTCTATGAGTTATTCCTCTTCCTATTAAGCAGCACTGCTTCAGTACAATGAGGAGCAATACTGTGGATTCATTAATATTCGTTGGATACCAATTTTCATGGATTTCGTGGGTACATGGGAACCACGGATATAGATGTCCAATAAATTGCAAATTTTCTAAAGGCATGTATGCAGACTTTGCCAAAACCACGAAATTAAATATCCACAAAAATATGCAAGTTTTCCTCAAACCACGAAAATCAGTATCCATGAATATAAATGAATCCACAGTAGCTTGAAGAAGTGTTTTGGGTTGTTCTCATTGAAGTTACTGTAATCTCGCATCTCCTTTTATTCATAACCTGTTTATTGCCTAAATATTTAACAGTTTATTGGAAGGAAATTGATGTTTCACTGTATAATACCAGTTCTTGTACAACATGTCTAAGAAAGTTTGTCCTCGACTAGAAAGAAATAATATTGAATGATTTTAGAATACAGAATTAAATTCCATTACTTTTCCATTTGGTCTGGTAACTCCTGGACAAAGAGGATTCTTTGAATCAAATCTGGGGACTTCAGATTCCTGTGGTTTTTCTACTTGGCCTTGCCATGGTCGCTTCATACGATGTGGAGAAACTGTTACCCATTCATCCTTTAAAGGGTTAAATCTTATGTGAGGATGTTCTGAAAAATAACAATGCAATAATTATCATTAAGGAGGCTCACAGGTACAAAAGTTTCAGCCAAAAAATAACATTTGTTTTTTCATTACTATAATTTTATTTTTTACACTATTAGTTATTACTTTATGATATGGTATAAAAATCAACAACAAAAATCGCTTCGGTTTGGCCCCATATGACTTTTAAAATGTGTATGTCATTTTCAAAGCACCAAATTATCTCCCTTTGGTGCAAAAATGTCATTTTTTGGCATTAAATTTTAAGTATCTTTTTTAACTCATTGGTGACCTATATTTTTTTTATTATTGTTTTCAATTAAGCTGTACATAAACTAAATAATTATAAAATTTAAGCAATTTCTGTAATTTAAAAAAAAAAAATATTTCAATATTACCTCTATTTCTCCTATTAGTTCTACAGAAAACAAGAGGCTCTCAAGAGCCTGAATCGCTCACCTTAATTCTTTTGGTTAAATCTCTCATCAATGATTATTTTGGCTTTTCAATTTATTTAAATGTTTTTTGGATCGTCCTATTTTCTTCAAAAGCCAAAAAAAATAATCATTTTCTCTTATGTTCTATTTTAGCCATAGGAGCTATGTTTCTTGACATACAAGGAAATAAAATATAAAATTTATACTAGATACTCTGAAACTCATTTAGCCTAAGTTTGGCTGAAATTGATACAGCAGTTTCAAAGGAGAAGATTTTTTAAAGTAAGTCAACATGATGAACAAATTGTGAAAAAAGTCTTTAAAGGGCAATAACTCCTTAAGGGGTCAATTGACAATTTTGGTCAAATTGACTTAATTGAAGATCTTACTTTGCTGAACATTATTGCTGTTTACAGTTTATTTCTATCTATAATTATATTCAAGATAATAAACAAAAACAGCAAAATTTCCTTAAAATTATCAATTCAGGGGCAGCAACCCAACAACAGGTTGTCTGATTCATCTGAAAATTTCAGGGCAGATAGATCTTGACCTGATAAACAATATTACTCACGTCAGATTTGCTCTAAATGCTTTGGTTTTTGAGTTATAAGCCAAAAACTGTATTTGACCCCTATGTTCTATTTTTAGCAATGGCGACCATGTTTGTTGATAGATCATAACTTCGGATACAATTTACAAACTAGATACCCTAAGGAACATTCAATTAAAGTTTGGAAGTATTTGGCCCAGTAGTTTCAGAGGAGAAGATTTTTGTAAAAGATTACTAAGATTTACGAAAAATGGTTAAAAATTGACTATAAAGGGCAATAACTCCTAAAGGGGTCAACTGACCATTTCCGTCATGTTGACTTATTTGTAAATCTTACTTTGCTGAACATTATTGCTGTTTACAGTTTATCTCTATCTATAATAATATTCAAGATAATAACCAAAAACAGCAAAATTTCTTTAAAATTACCAATTCAGGGGCAGTAACCCAACAACAGGTTGTCTGATTCATCTGAAAATTTCAGGGCAGATAGATCTTGACCTGATAAACAATATTATCCCATGTCAGATTTGCTCTGAATGCTTTGGTTTTTGAGTTATAAGCCAAAAACTGCATTTGACCCCTATGTTCTATTTTTAGCAATGGCGACCATGTTTGTTGATAGATCATAACTTCGGATACAATTTACAAACTAGATACCCTAAGGAACATTCAATTAAAGTTTGGAAGTATTTGGCCCAGTAGTTTCAGAGGAGAAGATTTTTGTAAAAGATTACTAAGATTTACGAAAAATGGTTAAAAATTGACTATAAAGGGCAATAACTCCTAAAGGGGTCAACTGACCATTTCCGTCATGTTGACTTATTTGTAAATCTTACTTTGCTGAACATTATTCCTGTTTACAGTTTATCTCTATCTATAATAATATTCAAGATAATAACCAAAAACAGCAAAATTTCCTTAAAATTACCAATTCAGGGGCAGCAACCCAACAACGGGTTGTCTGATTCATCTGAAAATTTCAGGGCAGATAGATCTTGACCTGATAAACAATATTACTCACGTCAGATTTGCTCTAAATGCTTTGGTTTTTGAGTTATAAGCCAAAAACTGCATTTGACCCCTATGTTCTATTTTCAGCAATGGCGACCATGTTTGTTGATAGATCAAAACTTCGGATACAATTTATAAATAAGATACCCTAAGGAACATTCAGTTAAAGTTTGAAAGTATTTGGCCCAGTAGTTTCAGAGGAGAAGATTCTTGAAATAGTTTACGACGACAGACGACGACAGACGACGGACGACGACGGACGCCAAGTGATGGCATAAGCTCACTTGTCCCTTCGGGACAGGTGAGCTAAAAAGGACATTAACAAATTTGGATACTTCTTTCAGAGGCAGACTGTGAGCTTAAATGATCAGTGACCCCTTTTTTTTTATTTCAGTTTTCTATTTAGTATATGATAAAATTCATTTATAGAAAAATATAGCCAAATCCTATATTAAAACAAAAATGATTTATACCAGCGAGCACCCTTAATAACAATTTATAAATAGTATGGTATACATGATTAAGCAATAATATGACGTCCTTATTACGCTTTGTAAACAAAGCCTTGTTCAAATGAGCACAAAATATGTTTGACACATGCGCACGAACTTACTGTTCATATTAACGTAATTTCCATCATTATCCTTTAAAATATATACATTTAAGCAGCTAATATAAACTTTTATCATATATTTTTATAAACAACTTATATTTACCCTTCTCATAGTTTTTTAAACTTATCAAATATGAAATGTAATACATACAGACTCCTCGGGGAGGAAGCGGGAACAGTCAATCATTTTTACGGTATTTTCGTACGCTTTGACCTGTAAAATACTGAATTTGTCCTATTAGAATCAAAATAATTCCTGCATGTCATGCTCTATGCTCATTTTAACATGGGTAGGCATTATTTTCGACCACATTTTACACCTCGCTAACGCTCAGTGTAAAATATCGACAAATATAATGCCCCATGTTAAAATGAGCATAGAGCATGACATGAAGGAATTATTTCTTAATTTTATTTTTGTGTGTTTATCTTTTACAACATATTGTCTAGATATATGTATAAGGGTTATAGATTTGTGTGTATGCATGTGCATTTTTGGGGGCCCTTTATAGTTTGCTGTTTGGTGTGAGCCAAGGCTCTGTGTTGGAAGATGATACTTTGACCTATAATGGTTTACTTTTACAAATTATGACATGGATGGAGTTTTGATCAGTTTTTTTTTTTTTTAAATAACTCATGCCACATCTTTTTATATGCTTTACTTTTTTTTTTATAATATTACATCTTAACTAAAAGATTAATAGTTGATCAAAGTTGTACCATATCAACACAGGCACTTGTTTCTATCCATAGAAAGGTCAACTATCCATATAAATATAAGAACCAAAATATAAGCTTATATTTGTAGGACACTAAAGTGCGATGGGGACGCTAAAGTACGATGGTCACGCTAAAGTGCGATGGTCTGCGCTAAAGTGCAATGCCTTCATACGCTAAAGTCTGATGGTCTGCGAAAGTATAGACATAAGAAACGTAGTTTGATTTTGACGTTAAAAGTCGTTTTTACAAACCATGAACAAAAATGAACATGCCGGATGATAAAAAACATCAGTGTGTACATTGTAGTAAAATATTACATGTATTAATACTCGCTACGAAAAAGGGGAAAGCTCGAACAACAACCCCTTTCTCTCGCATTCAAGTTAAAGCATGTACAAATAGATTTTATTTATTCCGACAATGACAGAATGTTGTATTTGCAACTGACAACTTTAAGGGGATGTGATTACATTAATAGGCTACATGTAAAACGGCAAGCTACATCAATTATCCAATACGCCCCTGAACATGCATGAAATATTTGCCACTAGACGTTAAGCAACCAACAATCAATCCAATACTCCCAAATAGTTAAAAATTCATTAAAAGGAAATATAGTATTTTGTGACACCTAAATAATCGTTTTAGCAATTATTGCTAGGTCAGTTTTCTAAATTTAAAAACAGTCACATAAGACTACCTTTAAATCATAAATCTCATCACATTATATGTTATATCATAGCATACTAAGAGCTTGCAAAAAGACTTGTTTTTAACATCAATGTTATTTCAGTGTTTTAAGCCCTTGAACCTTACTCTATTTTTCCATCCCACTTTAGCGTACTATACCATCGCACTTTAGCAAACAAGCAACCATCGTACTTTAGCGTGAGTCACCATCGTACATTAGCATAGACCATCGCACTTTAGCGTGACCATTGCACTTTAGAGTACCATCGCACTTTAGATTCCTACATATTTATATGGATAGACCTTCCTATGGATAGAAACAAGTGCCTGTGCATGCATATCAAAGAGTGGTAATGACCTTCATTGCGAATAACGATAAAATTCTTGCCAAATGACGTTAATGGTAATTTTTGGTTCATGAGGATAAAATATGCACTTTCTTTCAGACAATAAAAAAATCGAATGATTTTGACGAATCACGTTAATTTTTTCCCAAAATTAAAGGTAACAATAATTATTTGATACCTCTGACGAATCACGATAAGGATATTTTGACAAATCATGGTAAAATTTTAATAGATTTGACGATAACAGTAGCTGAAAATGGCGGTATGACGCCTGACTGTAAAGGGCATTACTACGTACCCTTATATTAACCTCATCAAATTTTTAAGGCACTGGCTACGGTTACATGGAAATGTAACAATAATAAAAATATTATTGTTACATTGGAGACTAATTGCCGGAATGCAAAGTTGGGTGAGGAACCGATTAATTACAAATGTAACAATAATTACTGAGGCTACGGTTACATTACGTTATTGTTACATGAAAAACAGCAATGTACGCTAGATTGATTAAACTTAAATCTTCTATAGTTGTATTGCTTCATTCTTTCATATGTACTAAACAATACTTGTAATTTAATATTGATAAATAATATAATATTATTATTCAACAAATGGTGTACAACTTGAATAGTTTTACTACGTATTAATGGTTTTGATGTTCTTAAAGATACTACTCAAGATTAGGAGTGTGACTGTCAAAGGCGAAAAATATAGTTCAATGGTTTCACTTTTTTTAAAGTATTTAACTGCACACCTACTTTTATTACTGTCATTATACTTTGGACCAATTTTGTTTATGGTGAAAAAAATTAAACTTGGGATGCGTTTTAAACGAAACTGAAACAATATCAAGACAAACATTTCATACAGCTTTATAACTTGACGCAAATTGATAATCAAAAGCAAAGTTTGCTAACTGTAACTTAAATACTAAGAAATTCTGTATGTACACGTATCCGTGGAGGACGTAATTTCGTTCATCAAAGATGTGTCGGACTTTAAAAACAACTTACTGGATTTGTAGAAATTGTCATTGTAAATAAAAACATTACAGTAAATAAATTGTATGTTATAAATGTATGTAATAAATGTCCTCAACTTTTATTATTTAGTACATATTACTAGTCCCATCGTACATTGCTTTTTTTCATGTAACAATAACGCAATGTAACCGTAGCCTCAATAATTATTGTTACATTCGTAATTAAACAGGTCCTTACCCAACCATGCATTCCGGCATTTAGTCTCCAATGTAACAATAATATTTTTATTATTGTTACATTTCCATGTAACCGTAGCCAGTGCCAATTTTTAAATATAAAAAAATCTTTGACAAGTGTGTGGGCTGTAAATTAATTTCAGTAGAAATGAAAATTAACTAAATTCAAATTCATATTTCTGTATAGATACAATTGTCTACAAATCTTTTCGGCTTGAAATAGGCACACAAAGTCAAAGATCAGTTGATATCGGTCCTTTCTCACTCTAGGTTTTAGTTTTGGTCTAAAGGCGAACTTTACCGGTTCACCTTCAGTCACTTTTTAATCTAGCATTCACACTTTTTCTTTAACTTTAAATTATCAGACGTTGAATTAAACAACAGAATCTCACCATTCGGGTCAAAATTTGCCATTCGAAGAAAATCAAGGTCGTAAATAGCCAAAAATATAAATCAAAAAGAAACAGACACGTTGTTGGTGTTTAGCTTCAGCAGGAGTAATGGTTTATCTGAAAATAAAAAAAAATTGGAATAACAATAATAGGCAACAACTGTCCATTTGTAAATTTCACCAAAGAATGCTACTTTGCTAGTGCGGTTGTTAAAAAAAAGAAAATTTTCCGGTTCTGATTAAAATTTCTTACAGCCGACTTTCAAAGCAATGTTTGCGTAGGCAATATAGTTAAAAAAAAATATCATTTCGCCTTTTCTTTCTAACCGTGTGACATTATATGATAATACTGCAACCCAAAGAAGGAACTGTACATTGTAATTACAGTACTATACAAATCCATGTACAATCTAACAAATTTAATATCTTCAAAATCTAAAGTCAGTTCTTTGAATTGCATAAATGTATACAAATTCGTATAAATTTCGCTTCTGTTTTATAAATAATGTTGATTTATTTTCTTATAGTGTCACATATTTTATCAGACATATATATATATAAACATATACAATTACATTAACAGCACAGAATTAAAATGACCAAATATCCAGCCTTAATTATATAGACTTATGAGACACTTATATGCACAACCATTTCTAAAGTTATTTTTAGTCCAGATAGGTTAGATGTAAAATTCAAATTCTGAAAATCCAAACTGAAAAGAGTAAAAGTTTTAACTTATCATCACACTGAGCTTTTAAAAATATGAAATAGAAATAGAAATATTAACATGAATTTTAGAGTTACAGTTATAGTAGACCGGCTGGCAAATTAGCTAACCATTTCATATAAATTTCGTTGTTTATTTACCCACATAGTATTTCATAAAATTGATGGCAAATTCATCATTTTTTATTTTTCCATTTAGACAAAATATTCAAATTAAGATTCCCCCCATAAACGTTGAAGAATGATATGCTATTTAGCTATTAGCATTTAGCTTGGTTAAATTTGGTAAAACTAAGATTGATAACACCGCAAATCAGTGGTGAATCTAGAAATTTTCATAAGGAGGGGGACTAATTGCATAAGAGCCGAGGCCCTCTTGAAAACCCCCCTAAATCCGCCTCTGCAAATGTCAAGTATTGATGACTTGCAAGTCAATAGTTCAACATCAGTTCATACATTACTTAAAGTTATTCGAGCGTCGGTGATCATGATTTGACAACTTATATCCTTTTTAATAAAATAATGTTTTGTTTAATTTATCATTTGTCAGGTAGAGATATCAAAGCACACGATTCCATATACTTGTTTTCTGGTTAATTATAACTTAAGGCACATATACGAGAAGGATTGTTCGCCTTTTTTTATGACAGTTCCACAGGCACTTGTCTCTCAGAAAGAAAAAAATCTTATATACCAAGTTATATAAAAAATAAATATTCTGAGACAAGTACCTGTGGACAGTTCAAAATACAGAATACTTCATAAAATTGAAAAAAAATAGACAACTATACAACATAATAACAACATGTACAACCTATTAAACATCTTTTTGAAAGATTCGGGTAGCTCTTAAAAGAGCTGTTTCTTAGAAGTCATATTTCTAATCTTTTCTACAAGTTAACCTCTCCATCATTCTGTGCAAAGTCTTCATCGTTGTTTACCAGCAGGTTAACCTGGCGCATGACATCGTCAAACTTGGAAGAAGCATACTTCAAGTAAATCAGTAACATTCTTTCCGAGACCTGGAGACGAGACCAGTACATCTCCGCATACACGCTCTGATTAGAAGCCCTTGCTCTTTCGAATCTTTTCTGGATGGAATGAGCTTTTTCTTCAAGGAATCGAACCTGTTTCTTTGCCAGACGATATTTTCGTTCATTTTCATGAAGACGGATATACTGTGCTCGCTGCTGTCTCGTGAAAGCAACCATTTCTGAAATTCAATACGATGTATTTAAAATAGGATTTCAATACGTGTTTGTGGAATAAAAATACTGCATCTGCTTTATAACGGAAAACGAAAACACAGATGGCTTCATGAGGGGGTCGTAATGATATATGGCATAACATATTTAGTGGCTTCATCTACATGCCATATTTGGTGGAATGGATTGATTAACAAGGCACATTCAGTATTGTAAATTTCACTATTTTGACACGATGGACGATATTGTTAATTTATTAGCATGGCTTCATTCGAATGATATCTGCCTTTTTATGATTTCATTTCTCATTCGCTAACTGTATTTCGGAGATATGGCTTCCACTTTTTATGTTACATGTAAAATAAATTATATATTTTATAGTCTCTCATAACTCTTTTTAGAGAAGCTCTTGTTTTATATGTGAAGTTGTATTATTATGAAAATGAGGTATTTAATATTGTCTTGTTATTGTCTTGTCTTGTCTATAATATATTGAAAAATAATCTTGGGTCTTTTTGGTCGGTTCTTCTTTCTTTTTTCTTTTTCTTTTCCCCCCATTTCAATATAAATGCATATGAAGAATCCAAAAAACACACAAACAAAACAAACAAACAAAAGAACACAATTTCTTTAAAGAAATAATTAGAAAACAAATTAATAAGCGGAATAAATAGCATAATAACATTTTTTTCTCAACCTACACCTCTCTCCTATATTTCTGTGAAAATATGTTTAAGAAATAACTTTAGTAATTACATTGATGATTTTTTAGAAGAACTATTTTAAAATCCATGGAAATACAATTGAATAAAGTTTGATATAAAATTGAGAATGGAAATGGGGAATGTGTCAAAGAGACAACAACCCGACCAAATAAAAAACAACAGCAGAGGGTCACCAACAGGTCTTCAATGTAGCGAGAAATTCCCGCACCCGGAGGCGTCCCTCAGCTGTCCCATAAACAAATATATACTAGTCCAGTGATAATGAACGCCATACTAATTTCCAAATTGTACACAAGAAACTAAAATTAAAATAATACAAGACTAACAAAGGCCAGAGGCTCCTGACTTGGGACAGGCGCATAAATGCGGCGGGGTTAAACATGTTTGTGAGATCTCAACCCTCCCCCTATACCTCTAACCAATGTAGTAAAGTAAACGCATAACAAAACGCACATTAAAATTCAGTTCAAGAGAAATCCGAGTCTGATGTCAGAAGATGTAACCAAAGAAAATAAACAAAATGACAATAATACATAAATAACAACAAACTACTAGCAGTTAACTGACATGCCAGCTCCAGACTTCAATTAAACTGACTGAAAGATTATGATTTCATCATTAGTTACTAATTTTGACAGCTAAAGAAATAGGGGTATATATCACATTTTATACATTGGCCTTTTAGCGCTTACTATACAATCTGATACAAAAATAATAATTTATTTGCGAAATTTTCAAAGGGTTATTTTCAATTATGTTTGGCTTACTACACTGTACTATGGGTCTTGGTCATAGTCAAAGGTCATGCCACTTGACTTATTTTTACTAGTCTGCGGCTTTTTAACCAAATCCCAGACACGTCCGAAAGAAAAAAGTAGGTGCCTTATCATTTTTTATCGGCGGCTTTGAGTAAATACCAAAAGCGTCAGAAATAAGAATCGAAATGCAAGAGGAAAATACACGAACGGATCAAACTTGATTCAACACACACAACAAAATAATCGTATGAAATTTAAACTTTTTTGTTATGCAAATGTGAAAACTTGAAATGGTATCAATTGCATCATCCTGCTCCGCTTTCCGCGTTAATTATAACACACACGATCCAAATTGTCGTTAACTATAAATAATTGTTTGTAAGTAAAGTGGCAAATATTTCACGCATCTTCAAGAATATATTGGAGACAAGAACATATTTCACAGTTAATCAAATAAATATTGGTCATGAAAACTACACTGTGTAAGTGAAACTACCGTGATGTGTAATTTTACTAAGCTTTAAACCAATCGGAACTACTCGACCTTTCTGGTTGTACGAATAAACGCATTTATAAAGCGATAATTGCCGAGCAGTTACTGTTGAGCTTCAAACGAGGATACATTCATTGTATATGTTGTGTACATGGTGTACAAGTTATCATTTTGTACAAATTATAATTTGTATTTTGACTTTGTACAAATTGTAATTGGTACAAAAAACGCCGGTACAAATTACAATTTGTACAAAATTAGACTAAAATTCACTTATAACTTGTACAATCATTTATAGTAGGGATTGTGTTATAAAAAATAATTGATACACACTATAGAACCTTCTAAACCTTATTTACAAAATGCAAAAACAACCAGAGACAGCAAATGTAATTGGTACTGACATGCATGCCAGCTAATTATTATAGCCGAATAGAAATTGGCCCCTGTGGCAATTCTGATATGAATAATAAAAAATGGCCTCAGTGACAATTCTGATAGACTTATAGAAATTAGCCACATTGAAAATTCTGATAGTATAATAGAAATTGGCCCCACTCAGAATTCTGATAGTATTATTGAAATTGGCCTCAGAGAAAATTCTGATAATATAATAGAAATTGGCCTCACTAAGAACTCTGATAGTATTATAGAAATTGGCCACATTGAAAATTCAGATAGTATAATAAAAATTGGCCCCACTCAAAATTCTGATAGTATTATTAAAATTGGCCTCTGACAGAGAAAATTCTGATAGTATAATAGAAATTGGCCCCAGTAAAAATTCTAATAGTATATAATACACTGAATTGGCCTCTGTGACAATTCTAACAAAATATAAAAATTGGCCTCAGTGACAATTCTAATATCTGCCCCAGTGACAATTTTGATAGTATCATAGAAATTGAAGCAATTAGGATAACATTAACGTTGAAAAACAAATCATATGTGCCAGGAACCGTGCGCTGTCTGACTAACAGATCCAAGACAAATCACCATGAAAACGAAACAGAAATTATGAACACTTGCTATAGGGTATAATGTCATTATGATCGTACCACAACTAATCCTCGATATATTTGTCTAATAATTGCATCTGGAGAATTTTGTTACAGTATTTGAACTGCTGTAGGAATTTTTTTCACAGCAACATTTGTGCACTTCCATATTCGCTATAAAAGCAGGAAAGTATTTTTTTTCTATTTTGGGGGCATATACGAATGTGAAAAGCAAATGATTCTGTGTTATTCCCATTGCCATAATTCACTCACATACTCAAACAAATGATAAACAAATATTTCTGTATTTTGTTAATAAGGTTGATTGTGTGGTCATGGAATACAACTTCTTTGGTGTGTATCAATGCTTTTATATAACAAGATCCATACCATAAATTATTGTACAAGTTATAAGTAAATTTAAGTCAAATGTTGTACAAATTATAATTATACAAGCACTTTTTGTACAAATTTCAATTTGTACAAAGTCAAAATACAAATTATAATTTGTACAATATTTTTGTACAAAATGATAACTTGTACACAACATATATATTTCACTGAACTAGTACACTTTGTTCGGGGACCGACTGAAGCACGCCTCCTGGTGTGGTATTTTCTCGCTGTGTTGAAGACCTATGGGTGGACTTCAACTTGTTTTTTGTTCTTTTGTCGGGTTGTTGTCTCTCTGACATATTTCCCATTTCCATTCTCTATTTTATTATACATCTGAATGTAAATGGACCTGGACGAAACGTGCCAATGGATAATTTGAACTGCCACAATTGAGGATATGACAGACTAGTTGAAAGGGACTGAAAGTTTTCGTTTGAAACATGTCAACCTAATTGGTATGTAAGATGTTTCCCTGCTGTTCAAAGAATTGATGAAACTAGAACCAACACTATATTCTGACCATACTTGTGTGTATCTATATATATATATACAACTCGTCTAAACATCAACCCAACAATGTTAGATCTGTAAATTTGCTTTCGCAAATTTTTGGTTCTTCCCTCGCCGGGATTCGAACCCATGCTACTGTGATATCGTGACACCAAATCGCCTGCACTGCTAGACCACACGACCACCTGGGCTCTCGAAATACACAATATAAATACACACCCCACTCAAACTAACGGGTTTCCCTTTATGTAGCATTTGTACTACTGTCTGATAAACAGGAGAAGTCTATTACAATACTTTACTCCAGTCCGAATGTTCACAATATTTGAACTCATGAGCTGGACAACACTATTTACACCTCCTATTTTCTGTAAGAATCAGAGTGTTGATTTAATGGAAGCTTAATGTCAAAATTCATGATAGAAGAGATGACTTTTCGTTTCCTTATGTTAAATAACCATAAATGTTGATGGTCCCTCGTCACAAACTTATGGTGTTTATATAAATAAACTTGTTCGATTCGCTCGTGTATGTAACAAAAGGTATTTGATTTTAACGAAAGAAATATCTATGCTACTGAAAAATTATTTCACCAGGTTTTCGATATCACAAACTAGTCAAAACACATAACTAAACTTTATATTTGGCTGTATAGGACATCATTCATGAGTATAAATCAAACATCCGGCATCTTACACGTTCGGGTATTTCACATCTAATCTATTAAGGTAGTATTCTTTACAAAGCACAATAATGTCGCATTCCCCTAAAAAACTAACCAAACCTTAAAACAGACTTATTTACGATACTGTTGTCAGGTCAATAAGCATGGCATATTTTGGCTTTTTAAATATTGATTTAACTTATATATGTCGGAAACAAAACACATTTATTATAAAACCAGTTGTTGGCATGATACGTGTTATGATCTCATATAGTTTATGATGGTATGATACTAAACCCCTGACGAGAGAGATTGTGCTTGATATTCATATGATAAAGACATTTTAAATCATTTTAATTAAGGTTTAGAATTGGCATGTCAGTAAGATTGTGTTAGTAATTGCTAGTAGTCCTATAGTTTGATAATTCATTTACCATTGTCATTTTGCTCTGACTTCTTTTAAACTGAGTCTTAGCTGTGCTTATTGCTGTGTTTTCGTTTTATTATATTGGCAAAATGTAAAGGGAAGGGTTGAGATCTTTAAAACAAAAAACATGTCAAACCCCGCCACATTTTTGCGTCTGTCTCAAATCAGGAGTCTGTGGCCTTTGTTAGTCTTGTGTGATTTTTAATTTTAGTTCATCTATAATGTTTTAAGTTGAGTGGGACGTTTTCGACATTTTCCGCGATCATTGAACTAGTAGATATTTTGTTTACGGAGCAGCTGAAGCTTAACAATTGTCAAAGAACAAATAAATCAGATCTTGAAAAAAAACCAGAATACGAAACAAGCATTACAGAAAAGATTCGATAAATTTAATGTACTAAAAGTCAGCTATTACCAGACGCTTGAAACGGATTAACTAAGATTAAATTTGCATCTCGCAAGTCGAAAAGAAGCTGACAACATAACCATTCAAAAAATATGAAACACGAGGAAAAGGCTAACACAATAAAAGATAATAGGTGGAATAATCGCCCAAGAGACAACTCTGCGACAGAGACCAAATGACATAGAACTTTTCAACTCTATGACACTGTAACGGGCATTCAACAATGAGAAAACCCATACCGTAAAGTCAGAAATAAAAGGCACCGAAAAGAAAAACGTTTAACATTTAACTAAAAACTAACATCCTCATTTAATTGCCAAAGTGTATGTCTATATTCAATAGTTTTTGGATTTCCTAGTTATAATTTTAAGTTGATTTCGATGGTGGTGTTTCAGTTAATTATACTATATTATTTAGATTAAATACAGTTTTAATAGAATATTCCATTCTTTAATTAGCCTGGAAATTAAGGTAGAAATGGAACTAAAACAACCACAATAATACAACCAATTATAATACATCTTTTTGAAAGCTTTATATGTAGCTCTTAAAAGAGCTTTTTCTAAAAATTATAGTTTGCCAACTTGTCTACAAGTAATATTGTGCAAAGTCTTCGTCATTTTCTACCAACAGTCTAATTCGGAGAATGACATCTTCATACTTGGAAGAAGCATACTTTGTGTAGATTTTTAATAATCTTTTCACAATCAGGTGATGAACCTTGTACTTGTACACATACAGTTTTTGATTCGAAGCCCTTGCTCTTTCGATTCTTTTCTTGATGGACCGACTTTTTTCTTCTAGGAATCGAACCTGTTCCTGGGCCTGACGATATTTACGTTCATTTGCATGAAGGCGGATATACTTTGACCGCTGCTGTCTCGTGAAGGCAACCATTTCTGTTATTACAGTGATTCAGTACGATGTGTGCAGTATTACCTAGGTTAACGTGTTTGAAGCGTAAGCATGCTGCATCTGCCTTTTAACAGAAATCGAAAACACATGTGGCTTCACGATGGGGTCGTATTGGTATCGATGACAGTACACAAAAATTGGCTTCATCTACCTGTCATACAGTGAAATGAAATCAAGCATGTCCAGTAAATGTAAACTTTCACTATTTTGACATGGTGGAAGATATTGCGTGGCTTCATGCACACCGTGGTGTCATGCACTATAGTTTCCATATATACTATATACATATTCCAATTGCTAACTACAGCCCGAAGAAAATTATGAGAGTTCAACTTTTTATAATATGGACATAAATTTCAAATATTATAATATCATAAATGATAAGAAAAATTAAAATGTACAGTACATATTGAAAAAAATACTTGGTCAATTTATTCGGTTTTTATTAAAACAGATAATGTACATGCAAAGGGTCGAGGAACGAATCCACACAAAAACTAATCTAAAAGAAAAGAAAAAAGAAAAACAAATAATTAGATAAACAATCGTACAAAATAAACACATCACAAATAACAGGATCGAAATTTAGTAGTTGCGCCAGACGCGCATTTCGTCAACAAAATACTCATCAGTAACGCTCGAATCTGAAAAAAAGTTCAAAAGTTCAAAAACAAATATACGAAGTTGCCTTGAAGAGCATTGAGTTCTACAAGATTTCTCATAAAACCATATCTGTGAAAATATGTTTATGGAATAACTTAATTAAATGAAATACCTGGGAATTTTAATAACTGTTACATGCATGTGTTAGTCGCAGGAAATACCAATTGTTTTTTTTTATTGTACGACTACTAAATTACTAGGAAATACCCGGCAATCGGAAATTTTTTTTAAAATATGTTATGAAATCTAAAGTTCGCTTAAATTAGGACGTACTTTTTTCGTCTTTAGAATGTATAGTTGACCATTTGTTATCCATTGGACTTTTATAACTGACTATACAATCTGATCATATTTCAGTGACTTTCAAAACTTTCACAAATAAATGTTATTTTGAATAAGATTTGGCTTACTATAAAATTGTTTTGTAATTGTCGGGTGACACCACGGTAGTTGCTTTTATTTTTGTTTATTTGCGAGTTTCAAAACTACCAGAGGTGTGAGGACGAAAATTAATAAAATGCACTTTGAAAATGAAAATAAACGAACGGATCAATTCAAACTAATAATGGTTTACTTTTATAAATTTGTTATTTGGATGGAGAATTGTCTCATTGGCACTCACACCACATCTCCCTATATCTATAAACTCACGTAAAACAAACATTGCAGAACACTGAAAACTGAAGCATTGTGTTACATGTATCATGCGTCAAATTTGAAAACCTGTTCTGGTATCAGCTGCAATGTCCTGTTCCGTTTTTCACTTTGATAATAACCCATACGATCCCACAACTAATTCAATTATTGTTGTTTGCAATTGTGTAGAGTAAAAAGTGGCAAATATTCACGTTTCACTTGTGCAAACATAAAATAGACAGACTTTACTAGCTATTAGGGAGCTACCATTTGATTTTTATGGGGGGGGGGGGCTAGGATGAAATTTGAAAAAAATAGGCAGGACAGGAGTTTTGAGTAAAAAAAAAAGGCAGGATGAGACACTTGCAAAAAAAAAAAGTCAGGACGACAATTTAGGTAAAAAAAGTCAGGATAAACTAAAAAAAAAAAAAAGGCAGGACCGAACAGAGTGAAAAATAAAAAGGCAGGACAGGTATTACAGTTAAAAAAAAATGCAGGACAAAATTTTTCATCCTAGCCCCCCCCCCCATAAAAATCAAATGGTAGCTCCCTAAGGAACATTCACAACTCGCTAGTCGAAAAGAAGCTGACATGTCACAACGCCAATCCATAACAAAATGAAAGACAGACTAGCAAAAAAAAAACTCTACTGAAAAAAAGATACAGAATGAGCCCAACGCAAAAATTCAACAACAAAAAAATGGGAAAAGTTCTCAGATGCTCTGGAAGGGTAAACCGATGTTGCTACACTAGAGAAAATTGTTATTTTAAATAGCTCATAGGTAGTACACATTTGCAAATTGGTGAACAGTTTCATGTAAGAATCAAAAGCGATGATGTAAATCGTGTTGCTCATGATAGAATACAATTTAATTAACATATTGTTCTCTGATTTCACTAATACATGTACGAACACGCGAGTTAACTTAATATTTATATACGAGTTTTAATAAGTTTGGAAAGTATAGTCTATATATGTTGACAATGTTATTGAAATTTGTGCCTGTTCATTCATAAATTCTATCTTGATCAAAATTATTATAATTAGTTATCAAAAGTACCAGGATTATAATTTAGTACGCCAGACGCGCGTTTCGTCTACATAAGACTCATCAGTGACGCTCATACAAAATATTTATAAAGCCAAACAAAAGTTGAAGAGCATTGAGGGTCCAAAATTTCCAAAAAGTTGTGTCAAATACGGCTTAGGTAATCTATGCCTGGGATAAGAAAATCCTTAGTGTAATCTAAATTGTTATCATTATGAATCCACATTGTAATTGTAATGCATCTACATTGTAATTGTTGTAATCAATATTGTATTTGTCCACATTGTAATCATTAAGCATTCACATTGTAATTGTTGTAATCGATATTATTGTAATTGTTGTAAAAATAAAGTAAAATCACAAAAAAATACTGAACTTAGAGGAAAATCAATTCGGAAAGTCCATAATCACATGGCAAAATCAAATAACAAAACGCATCAAAAACGAATGGACAAGAACTGTCATATTCCTGACTTGGAACAGGCATTTTCAGATGTAGAAAATGGTGGATTAAACCTGGTTTTATAGCGCTAACCCTCTCACTTCAATGATGACAGTCTCAGTCAAATTTCGTTATATTTACATTGATCCGTTAACTTAACCATGTTAACAGATACAATAAATAAAATAGTCAAAATATGGGTACATCAGTCATCATCGTATAACAATTATAAAAGGAACAATTTAACAGAACGCAAAAAACATCTATCTACAAACACATTCAATGATCTGTGTGTCTGACGTCAGAAAATTTTATACGTCACATAGATTTGTCGTTCAATGTGCATACATTTTTAAATTTACATAGGCAATGTAAGCATATAGGGTTAAAAAATCAAAAGTATGTAAGAATAAAGGAGTAGGTCCGGTAAGGACCGATTTTGGCCTTAAATTTCAGATTCATCTAACGAAAGATTTTGACCACTTTTTAAACACTTAAGTGTCTATTTTATTTGATTCAATTAGTTTATGTGAAAGATTTTAACTAACTTGGTCATTAAAAACGACCCAATTCAAGCTCAAATATGAAAAATCTACCAAATATGCCGAAAAATGTCACTTTTCAGATGGTTTTTGTCAAAAATGAAAGTGGCCGCATCCGTGTTCATCCTCAACCTTTATATATGTTATGTATTATCATCAAATACAACTTACATTTCAATTTCAAGGATGAACACGAATGCGGCCACTTTCGTCTTACACAGAAACTGTCTAAAATTTAATTAAAATGCTAGAATATTGAAGATTTCAGTAATTTAGCATGACTTAATGGTGCTAGTACCCGATATATGTGCATTGCATAGTCAAAACAGCCCATATTTATGTAGCAGAAGCATTCTAATGTCCAATAAATAACTAATAGTTTACATTTTAACAATTTTGTAAAACTGCTATATTTTGGGGCCAAAAAAGGGTCTTACTGAACCTACTCCTTTCAGAAATAGACCGAGATTGAAAATAGTCCAAAAGTTATATATAGAATTTATAAGAATCCACACATAGTTAATTCCACTACGCGATTGAATTGTCAATGTTATGAGGGGGAGGACAGGGGTAAGGGAGACAAGGAGAAAGGGGGTAGGAGAAAGGAGAAAGGGGGTAGGAGAAAGGAGAGGAAGGCTGTGAGAAAGGAGAAAAAGTTGGAGAAAGGAGAAAAAATAAAATATCTCTCCTTTTAAAAAAATTTCTAATATTTCAAGAAAAAATATCTCAAAAGGAGATGTTTTATTCTAATGGGAGAAAGGAGAACGGGGGTAGGAGAAATGAGAAGAGAGGTGGGAGAAGGGAGAAGGGTAAAAGTATTTTAACTTTACCAAACGACTTGACATATACCAAACTGACATATAACACCTGTCCTTCCCCTCATGTTATGAATCCCCATTCAGCGTTATCGACGTGCACTTTGTAATTAATTGTTACAAATCTGCATTTTAATTATCAGGAATAGTTTTACACATTGTGAATCCACATCTTACTGGTTATAAATCCAAATTGAAATTTGGAAATAATATCAAGACTTCTGAAAACGGCTTAAATCATGTTGCATATGAAGAACTCTATGATATACCTGCAGCTGGCTATTTAGCTATATATATACGAGGGTCTACCCTCCACAAAACATCGAACAACAAGTTCACATTCCAAAAATTGTGATAGTGAAAGTTTTGTTTTGGATGCAGTCTGTGAAGGGGGAATATTCAGGCCTTCATTTCTCTTTTCTCTAACTTTTATTACTCATCCTTCTCTCAGTATCATCTATCACTTGTGTTGACTATCATTCTCTATATAATATGTATTGTAGCAGCCCATTTTTCATTATTTTTTATTTTGTTGTATCTATTTTCTCTATTATGTTTGTTTCTTCCTTAATTATACTAATATGATTCTTTGATCTGTAACACCATCTAGACCCTCAAGCATAAAAGAATATATATGGAAGAGTCGATAAATTTTAAGTGTATCGTCACAAGTGGTAAAGTTACTGTCTGACAATATCAACGTTTTTCTATCTTGGCATTTCTTAACATGTAATTTGTGCATTATCATATTATTATAAAGAAATGTCAGAGTATAAAACAAACGCGGCAATTTTTTCCCTATATGGAGGTGTTCCTTCATTATTGGAGGACGATTTGTTAACAGGTTAGATAATTTAAAAAGACAAATGGTCATGTGACTAAATGTCGCGCTTCAGCGACTTTGTGATCAATGGAGCACAAAATCAATCAGTAGGTTAGATACTGAAGCTGTGTGGTGATGTGATAAAACTTTGATATTTGTCTTTGATATTAAATGACAAGCATTTTATATGCAACCAGAAGCTTGCATATATCATAAGGTAAGTCTTGTTATTAAAAATAAAATAGTTAATTAGTGTATTATTGCAAAATATTTCTTAATTTAGCTTTAGATGTTTTCAAATCGTTATCAATATCAAAATAAGATAAACTGAAAGTGTCAACCCGTAGAATATTAAATAGATGCATAAAATATCATCAGTAACTTTTATTTTATTTTCTTATCCCATTTTAAATAAAAACAGATTTAAACCTTAAATACAATCATGACAATTGGATTTGTTTATATATTTACTAATTTGATTGGTGTTGTTTCCTAATACTATGTTAATTGCATCTTGGAACATTTATACTAATTTTCCCAATTTGACATTTCTCCTTATCTGGGAATATTATACTAATATGTAGTCCCAGTACTAGACTTGCTACATGTCCCTTCCTAATTAAGATTATTTTTTCAATTTTGCCCCTTTAATAATTTTACTGCTATTATAACTAGGAGATTACAATTATACTGACATCTGCAGGGCAATCAGTAGGCCGGCACTTATCAGTAAACATATAAATTAGTAAGAGAGAAATATTAGAAAGGGAATTGTAGCAAGTCTATCCCAGTACTAATGTAAAGTCCTATATATGCAATACTAATTTAGGTTTGGTCCTTATACTTAGTACAGGAAGGCATTTCACCCATTGAAACAGAATGTCCATTCAAGGATATTTATAGTACATTTTACTATACAAATCCTTGGTCGCTCTAAAGACATGTTATACATGTAGGTAAGAAAATCTGTAAGAAATATGAGAACTGCTATAATTGTCATTTTTCTTGCTAAGACACTGAGCTCAGGGTCTTGTATTGGAAATAGAAAGATTCTATTTAGAAACATTTAAATGTATTATTATAATGTCTGTTTCCAGGTAGTTTTTATACGCCCGTCAAAATTTTGACGGGACGTATTATGGTATACAAATGTCCGGTGTCCGTCCGTCTGTCTGTCCGTCCGTCTGTCCGTCTGTCCGTCTGTCCGGCGTAAACATGTCGCACCGTAACTTGAGATCGACTTATCCAAATTTCATGAAACTTAATATAGTTGTTTCTTATGATGGTCAAATGATCTGTATACTTTTTGGTGAAAATAGGATTTAAACCTTTTGAGTTACGGCACTTTATAACTAAAACAGGGGTGTGTTTTTTTCACATGTCGCACTGTATCTCAAAAACGATTCTTGATTATGACTTAAAACTTTAAACACTTCTTAGTTATATTAATCTCAATATCTGTATACTTTTTGGTGATGATTAAAAATTTCATTTTTGAGTTATTGAGTATTTTGTAAAAAAGGGGGAGGGTTTTTTTACATGTCGCGCCATATCTCAAAAACTATTTATGATTATTGCTTAAAACTTTACACATATCTTTGTTATATTAATCTCAATATCTGTATACTTTTTGGTGATGATTCAAAATTTCATTTTTGAGTTATTAGTATTTTGTAAAAAAGGGGGAGTTTGTTTTTTTACATGTTGTGCCGTATCTCAAAAACAATTTATGATTATTGCTTAAAACTTTACACACTTCTTTGTTCTATTAATCTAAAGATCTGTATACTTTTTGGTGATTATTCAAAATTTTATTTTTGAGTTATTGAGTATTTTGTAAAACAGGGGAGGGTTTTTTACATGTCGTGCCGTATCTCAAAAATAAGTTATGATTATTGAACAGATATATCATGTTAAGGAGGGTATTTGCGAAAAATACCAGTCGAGAGAATGTTAAATTTCACGAGCCGTAAGGCGAGGGAAATTCATTCTCAAGACTGGTATTTTTCGCAAATACCCCTCAATAACATGATATATCTGTTTAATTACACCGAATGTTAATGTACTTAAACGCATTGATGATCGTGACGTTACAAGCGTCCAGTCGGATAGAGTATTTTTTGGCAAATACCACGGCAGAGAGAGTAAAAAAGGCATATCCTTTTAGCAAATACCCCGGCGGCGTTAAAAATGAACGATATTCATTTGATAACAGTAAATTGGTGAAAAATACACTGGCTATTAACCAATCAAAACCCCGGATTCTTACATAAGGTGTAATTATGCTTAAAACTTTACACACTTCTTTGATATATTAATCTAAAGATCTGTATACTTTTTGGTTTTGATTCAAAATTTTATTTTGGTAATATTTAGTTTTTGTAAAAAAAACAGGGTTGGGGGTTTCACATGTCCCGCCGTGTCTCTAAAACAATATATGGTTATTGCTTAAAACTTTCTCATAAACTATTTATGATTATTGCATAAGACTTCCACATAAGACGTCGGGCGTATCATGCGCTCATGGCGCAGCTGTTTATTAGTAGATGTCAATAGCTATGAGGACCTTGTACAATGCCACTATAACATGCATGTCATTATGCTTTTCCTTTAATATTTACCCTAAATACCAGATTATTTTTGAAAAATTAAATGTTTGTGATCACAGGATTTGCAATTTCTGTGGAATTATAGTTTTGCCATTTCAAATTTGTCATATAACATGTATAAAAGACATTACAAATTACATTCAGGAATTGAAGTGACACATAAGTGCAATATTTTGCTTCAGTATCATAGTATTAAAGTATGATAAATCATTTAAGGGAAAAATACATAAAAAGTAGAAAAAACAGTCACTAATCAAATTTTTCTCATTATAGCATTTGATTGAATTAGAAGAAAAGAAATGAGCTAGGTATCAATCTTTAGTAATAGGTGCTCTCCCTCTAAAATTTGCAAAGCATGGGTTGAGCTTAAAAAAGAATAATTTGATAATTTTACCTCAAAATAATTTTCTCCTCTAATTAATTTTGCACCCCCCCTCCCAAATATTAATAACTACTTTATTTGATGTATGTTATCTATAATACTAAAATAACAGGTCCAATTTGTCAGCTGTCATGGGGTAAAAAACGACAAATCAACTTTTAATATATATAGCTAATATAGGACAATGGTGTAGATTAAAAATTACACCACTAATTTTCCTAATGACTGGGTACTCAGACACATTATTCTGACTGTTAGCTGAGAAGTCATTATCCTGCTCCTAAATGCTGCATTCTAAGTTTAGAAGCAACAAATACCAATTTTTGGGATACAATTGCTTTCAAGCAATCTGTAGACTTATACCATTGGCTCAGGGCCATGCCCTTACGTCAACCGTTTTATTCTAAACATTAAGGAACATCTCAGATTCTTATGATTGTCTTGCTTTAAAAGGTAAAAACAAACAAAGGGATTGAACTTAAACAACTTTACTATAATGTTCTTTTCATAATCTTCATGTTTGATATTTCCCGTGACTTATATGCGTGTTTTTAACAACACGGAAAATCAGAATTAAGCAGTATTTATATTTAGTGTTTTTATAAATTTAGAAACACGTTAGAGGGAATTCCCCAGTTTTGATAAAAATGTGAGAGTTCTCTGAATTCCGTTAAAACTATTTCTGTCATACAAGAGCTGAAGTGGAGTTTTTCTTATATGTCCCCGTTATGAAACTGATATTTGATATTGTACTTCCATAAAGAAAAAGAGAACCATCAAGGTCGTTTAATTAACATTTAATTTACGTTCTTGCTCTAGGGTTTGTTTAGGTAAATATGCGCATGCGTATAATTTTCTTGACTTCAAGGGGTATTAGATTGAATGGTTGCTCTGGATTCCCCACTCAATTGATTAATTTAAAACTCATGGGATTGTTTCTATGTGTGTCTGCTATGGAGGGTTATTGTTGTTGCATAATTTTAAATCATATGCATCATTTAAATGAAAATAAATGTAGTCCACATCGTAAAGGTGTAACTACAACACCTCTTCAGGCGAAATGGAGTCTTCCATATTATTGCTTCGAGTTGTCTCCCTTCCGGAAGTAACTTCCGTCAATTCTGAATACAACACGTCGAGAAAAATTAACTCGTTCTGTCAATAAACATCGTGTTAATATAAAAAAACTTAATTTAAACTGTGGAATGTGTACAGAAAGGAGTCATGACTACTGACCCAAAGGAAATTAAATATTTAAAGAGTTAGAAATGGGGTTCCTCCTAGAATTAACATAGGAAAATAGGTGATAAGATACGAAGTGAAATACCTTCTCTCACTCTGAGTCTCAGTGACTGCTGTGGAAAGTAAAACTTGGAATTGATAGTACAAAATAAAACACAATAAGTACATTGTTCAAACACTTGTATATTTGGGATTGGCTATTTTGTAACTATTCAGATTACGTAAATTACATTTTACATGTGCAGTTGAATTAGTTTTGAAAATAATATTATCCAGCTACATGTAACATGTGTCAATGAAAAAAATTGCAATCGTATCCCTCAGAGCAATCTGCTCTGTGATTAAGTCTTTGGTTTGAACCCACACCATCCTGCACTTGAGGCAAACACAAGATAATGGCAGCGGTTATAAAACTACCTAAAAGTAAGCCTAAGTATAGGACTAACAAAAAACATTGAAGAAAATAAAAATACATATTTTGGATAAAACATTTGCAACCTAAGATACATGAATTATTTGATAGTATATTATTTTTTTGGTGTAATTGTTCAGAATTTAAAGAGGACAATGTAGAATTTACAAATTATTTAAATTATCGACCTTTATTATAAGCTTTGACAAGGCGGTCACATTTCATGATCTTCCAACTGCACAATATTTGCTGTAAAACCATCTTAGCAAGTCAAGGGTTAAAATTCAGTCCCCCTCTCTCTGAGTGAGGAGACTAAATCATGGCTAGAGAAGATGCTGTAAGCATTAAATTCTAAATTTATACACTTGATTTACAGAATCTTTGAAGACCTCTAATTAATGTCAAATGAGAGACATTGAGTGATTTCTTATTGATTGAAAGCTTCTTATAAATAACATTCTGCCTTGTGTAATTGTTATTACATTCCCTTTATTTGTCATACCAGAAGAATTCATCTTTATTAAAAATTTTGTATAACAAATGGTATTGACTAAACTAATACTTGACAATCTGGAGGATGTATGAGGATGCCCTTTACCATCAGGCGTCAAACAATCATTTTTGAATAAAGTTAGATTCTAATTGGTTAAAATTTTAACGTGATTTGTCAAAATATCCTCATAGTGATTCGTGAGAGGTCTCAAATAATTATCTTTATTTTTGGAAAATTAGCATGATTTGTCAAAATCAGTTGATTCTTTATTATCTTCTGAAAGAAAATGCACATTTTATCATCATGCAAAAAAATAACTGTTAACTTCATTCAGCATTTTTTTACGGTTATTCCTCATGAAGTTACTGTAATATTTGTCCAAAGGAGACAACTTCGAGAATATTTGGAACTTATTTTATGAAGGAGCTTCTGTTTCATGACGCCTCTAGACAAGGTATCTATCGCCTGGCGGTCTCCATTTTTCGCTCTAGAGACTCTTGTTATGGTGGATTTGGGTTTCAAAGTTTCTGATTGTTAAATTTGATTAGATTATTAAATATCAACAACAATTTTGACATATATATAAAGCATATGTACTTTAACAGTAACAGAGATGCCATTTCCTACACAATTATTGTCAGATGATAATACCCTGTTTGTAAATTGTAAGAATCCTTTTTTCTAGAAATACTTCAAAAGAATTGAAGATAACAAAATGCTGTAAAGTGAGACAGCTGGAAGACAAACTAGTATCATTGATATACAGGATATTGATATAAGAACGAAGGAAAAGTACTGACCTATCTTATTTTAAAAGCTTTCATTATCAAATTATTTAAATTTATCCCACCATTTTGAAAATGTAGTAGGCAAATGCTAAAAAATCTCATGAATTACTATTTTGAGCTCAAATTATCATTCTGGTGGAGCATTTCGATTACTAGGCCTGAATATTTCTAAATGAATTTTAAAATATCTATTTATTTTTGGAGAACTTCAGTTAGACAAAGTATTTGAACTACAATGTATATTCATGTAGATATTGCAGGTTCCTTTACTGCTCTAAAGAAAGAGGAAAGGTGGTGCGATAGTTTCCTTTGATTAAGTAACAAAATCAAAAGTATATATCTTATTAGTTAACTAATTTACTGTTTTTCAGGTTTTCAGGAGGGGAAATCAAGAGATCCTTCTTCAAACAACACCTCCTCATGTAGACATCATTCCAATATAAAAGATGGGAGGGGCACAATCCTCCAGACGGGAATCTTTTGATCTGGCTGGTGAAGGTAGGCATCTAAATTGTTTAGTTTCTTTTGTAGGAGTTAACAAAAACACATGTCCATAAGGCCTTTGGAGACACCTCACCATCAATATTAATCAATGACTGCATTTGTCCATAAACAAAATGAACTTATAGAAGGTGGGAAAATTAAAGTATGTTAAAATAATTAATAGAACAACGTTACATTGAAATTTTTTAAGGAGACTAAATTTGCTTCTTTTACTACCTCTTTTGATTTTGATTCTACAACCAAATTGTAAGGATGATAGTGCAATTTTCGAAAGGAAGATTTCAACGTCACAACTAGGAATTTAAATTCATCCAATAGTTTCCTTGTGAGCCCTGCAGCAACCCTTTATCAAGGAAATCACAATTTAGAAAATTCAATTTCTGTTATATTGTGTATGCTGGGAGATATATACCGGTACTCAATATGATGTTGCTGCCGGTATGTTGCATAGAAATGGAAAGTTCACAATTGGGAGCTGAAATCTTCTTTTATGTTGTAGAATTTTGTTCTCAACAGACCCAAAATGGTGCTTTTGATGAAATTTAAAGGAAAGAAATAGTATCTCTTTCTCGATAATAACTTGTGAGCTTTGGAGAGGTTTTGTCTCCTTCTAACATGTCTTCTGCCTTGGACCCACTGGGGCAAATCAGACTCTACGTGAGGTTTCAGACATACACGTTAAAATGGCATAGCTATGCCACTGGATTTTGAGGATTTTGAGAAAAATCCTGTTTATTCATAAAAAAAAAAATTCAAAATGAAAGTTTAAATAATTACCATTATAATTCTGTCGCATTTTTCACAATATTAAAAACATCGCCATAATTTCTGAATTTACAGTATTCAAATTTTTTTTTTGTATAATAAAATAGATATACTGATTTTTTCGTTTCAAATATTACATGCATTATGATAAACATGATCAAACATATTTTAAACACATTTTTCATATTTCGTGCTGACCAGTCTTTCTTCATACTTCAATATGCTGCTTATGTTAAATTCTTTGGCTTAACCATGCAAGTTAGGACTGAACTGTAAACTTCTTGTACTTTTGTTAAAAGCACTTTACCATCAGACAATGAATTAAAAACAGAAATTGTTCAGAAAAAGAGATGATTAGCCCGACAACAGACAAATTTGTTCTTATTGAATTTTTTTCTTACAAAACAAGCAATATTGTTATTTGATTAAAACAAAAAAGTTAGATGCGTTGAACCAGTGAGTAATTTGTCTTTCTTAATTGTATTTAAGGACAAACTTGACAAGATTGAGTAATTCAGAATTAATGATATGTTTTATTGAAAGGTTATACATTTCATTTCCATATGTGTAAATTGAAAAATATCGTTTGCCGTTAACTACATGTATAATTCAGATAAAATTCGTTATTCTCATATATCCTATTCTGGCATTTCAATCTAAAATAACAGATGCACATATCCAATATGAAATTTTAAAGAGACATGCATTGCACACATGGGAATTTTATGCAATTAAATCTAGATAATAAATTAATGGAAAAATAAATCTTGAAATCATTGGCAGGTATTTGCTGCAGAATGAAATTGAACGAATATTTACACATGATTGGAATATGCTTGTTTGCCTTGATTTAAGTAAATCATGATTATAGGTTGCGATTGTTGATTTTTTCCTCATCAGGTTTATAAAAGGTCAGAAACTGACATTTTGTTATTGAAGAGAAATTGATTATGAGAGACAGAAAATTAATATTTCTTTGACCTGGAGATTTTTATTAGTCTTTGTTGATTTAAGATGCAATTTATTACTTGGAGGATTATGTAAATATTTAGAAATCATGTAATTGTATTTGCTTTGATTAAATGCATTGTATCTATGCTGAAGCAATTGCACATTGGAAATTAAATTGAAATATTTGGAATGGATGGATGCTCATTAAAAGTTAAATCTTCTTTTGAAATGATTAAAGAAATAACACATATATATAAATGGAGAATCAATTTATTTAACTGTGGAATCTTGAGGGGGCAGGACCTTTGTTGGGATTGGATGTTATTAAGCTCTGGAGTTCAGGATTGATACTTATGGGATCCTGGAATTCTTTTTTCAAATTTCAGGATGTCAGGATTTTAATTTCTTTAAATTCTGGATTAAAGATTTCATGTTTTTAAGCCCAGGATTTTTGGATCAGGACCCCTCCTATCCCCCTTCAGTCTTGACAGATCTTCTTAAGTATTCTGGGTGAAATGATGAGGTTATACCTTACAGTGTATCAAAATGGTCCCAATAAACATCAACTTTACATATATAGATTCTGAGATTCATTATTACTCCCCTACCAATTTTTTTTGGGGTCTTTTTAGTGAAAATAAAGTATATTATTAAGACAAACTCTGAAGTCAGCAGTAAAAAGGTTATGTCTACTTTGGAAAGTTATTTGACATTTGTTTTAAAATATTATTTTTCAAATTTCATAATTATAAAAAAGAAGATATGGTATGATTGCCATTCAATGAGACAACTCTTCATTTGAGACCAAATGACACAGAAACTAAACAAATTAAGGCTGCCATACAGGCTTCAACAATAAGCAAAGCCCATACTGCATAGTCAGCTTTAAAAGGCCCCAAAATCACAAATGTAATGCAAATAAAACAAGCCAATTAACTACCTAAATTAATGTACAAAAAACTGGCAACAAACGACCACTACTGAATTACAGGCTTCTGACTTTGGCTAGACACATACATACAGAATATGGCGAGGTAAAACATGTTAGCGGGATAAGTATGTTTTAAAGGATACTTTTCAATTTCCAGTCATTTGATGTCTAAGAAATATTATCTGAATGTAGTTGCTAAGCCTTTTGAAGCTAATTTGTAGAAGGCATATACATTATTCTGTTGAAAATCTCAAATAAATCTTTTCTGTAAATCATCTATGTATCATTTGACTTTAAAGGAAACTTTCATTCACATGAATACTTTTGTTTTTAGGCATAACAAGTCTGAAAATTGTTTATCCATCATCATTTGTACATGTATGTATGCATGTATCGATTGTTGAACAAAGCCATCAAAACATTAAAGATAGATTTAGACATAATTTTCTGAAGATTCATCAATAAAGTCCTTGTTACTAATCATAGAGGTGTTTTGTGATGTATGTATCTTAGCTTTGATATTTGTGCATCTAAAATACCGTAATATAAAAAAGAAGATGTGGTATGATTGCCAATGAGACAACTATCCACAAAAGACCAAAATGACACAGACATTAACAACTATAGGTCACCGTACGGCCTTCAACAATGAGCAAAGCCCATACCGCATAGTCAGCTATGTAAACCTATTTACTTTTGGATATTTTTTGCATTTATCTCTTTCTAGCTGACTTCACAGTAATTTATTTGGGTGCTTTTCTCTATGTGTTGGTGTATTCAATTAAAAAAAGATAAAAGTTTGGCTGTGCTCTTAACCATTTATATTTGCATTATGTTTTTCTACTCAGAAATCTATCTTTGTAAGTTGACTTGCACATGTCTGTTGCCAGTTTACTGTTCACATCAAAGTTTGCTGGAGAACTTCTGTTAGGGTGAACAAATATACATCTACGTTGATAATTAAGTAATGTCAAAAACTTTACTTGCAAGAACTATTTCCAGAAAACTCAGAAGCAGATTAATATAGTGAGAAATCTAAGGAATTTGCCTTTGTTTGAAAATTTGCTACGCTGTCACCCATTTGCCTTTTTTCTAGGGTGTAATCTACAGTCCATTCCAATTTTTACCAACACCATGTTGATTTATCCACTCAAAAGTGTGTGTCTACTTTTTAAGAAAGTTTGGTGATGGGTTGTGAATAAAGTTGTTTGCTGTGTCAAATACCTACGGAGTTTAGACATATAAATACATGTATACATCTATAGGCTTGTGTTGTGATGTATACATATTCATCCATACTTGAAAATCAATGTGATTTGAACCCAGGGGAATAACTAAGATCAATGTTCATAATAATGATTGTCCAAGAAATAGCACTAAATTCATATTAACTGTACGATTAGCACAATGCTGTATGTTTAATTATGTATTATTTGCTAATAGTGGGGTCATTTATCGCCAATTGTTCTCAACTATCATCCACAGTCAATCTCCATATGATGTTCAATACAAGTTTTGTCCCAGAGGAGTATAGTTGCTTAGTTCGCTTTCTTTTGATTTGTTGAAGTGTTTTCACTTAAATGATATTTGATGAAAGGTTGTATGTTATGCTAGTGAGCACCATGGATCTATAGTTAGTTTAACTTGACGATTGTGATGTGATAATCATTGCCTGCATAGTTACATTGGTCAATAATAATAGTTATTTACTTGTATAGAGTTTTTCTCAAGGTCATTGGTCAATAATTATAGTTATTTACTTGTATAAAGTTTTTCTCAAGGTCATATAGATTTGTAAGTGTTTTTATACCAATTATAGTATTATTATACAGTGTTTCAACTTGTCCTGTATAAAGCCTATTCCACAAATGTTTAGACAGATTAAGGAATATAAATCTTACTGTGAAGATATGTTTTTTCTCCAGTGTATAAACAGAAGTGTTATTTTCTATAGACAAAGACTCATTTAGATCTTGACTATAAGAATTCTAGAACTATCAAATAATTGTCAGATTTTTATACGGCCGCAAACATTAAAAAAATTTTGGTCGTATATTGGTATCACGTTTGCGTCGTCGTCGTCCGAATACTTTTAGTTTTCGCACTCTAACTTTAGTAAAAGTGAATAGAAATCTATGAAATTTTAACACAAGGTATATGACCACAAAAGGAAGGTTGGGATTGATTTTGGAGTTTTGGTCCCAACATTTTAGGAATTAGGGGCCAAAAAGGGCCCAAATAAGCATTTTCTTGGTTTTCGCACTATAACTTTAGTTTAAGTAAATAGAAATCTATGAAATTTTAACACAAGGTTTATGACCACAAAAGGAAGGTTGGGATTGATTTTGGGAGTTTTGGTCCCAACATTTTAGGAATTAGGGGCCAAAAAGGGCCCAAATAAGCATTTTCTTGGTTTTCGCACTATTACTTTAGTTTAAGTAAATAGAAATCTATGAAATTTTGACACAAGGTTATGACCACAAAAGGAAGGTTGGGATTGATTTTGGGAGTTTTAGTTCAAACAGTTTAGGAATTAGGGGCCAAAAAAGGGCCCAAATAAGCATTATTCTTGGTTTTCGCACAATAACTTTAGTATAAGTAAAATGAAATCAATAAAATTTAAACACAAGGTTTATGACCACTAAAGGAAGGTTGGGATTGATTTTGGGAGTTGAGGTCTGAACAGTTTAGGAATTAAGGGTCAAAAAGGGGCCTAAGTAAGCCTTATTCTTGGTTTTCGCACCATAACTTTAGTATAAGTAAATAGAAATCTATGAAATTTAAACACAAAGTTTATGACCATAAAAGGAAGGTTGGGTTGATTTTTGGGAGTTTTGGTCCCAACAGTTTAGGAATAAGGGGCCCAATGGGTCCAAAATTGAACTTTGTTTGATTTCATCAAAAATTGAATAATTGGGGTTCTTTGATATGCCGAATCTTACTGTGTATGTAGATTCTTATTTTTTGGTCCCGTTTTCAAATTACTCTACATTACGGTCCAAAGGGTCCAAAATTAAACTTAGTTTGATTTTAACAAAAATTGAATCCTTGGGGTTCTTTGATCTGCTGAATCTTAAAATGTACTTAGATGTTTGGTTATTGGCCCAGTTTTCAAGTTGGTCCAAATCGGGGTCCAAAATTAAACTTTGTTTGATTTCATCAAAAATTGAATAATTGGGGTTCTTTCAGATATGCTAAATCTAACTGTGTATGTAGATTCTTAATTTTTAGTCCCGTTTTCAAATTGGTCTACATTAAAGTCCAAAGGGTCCAAAATTAAACTAAGTTTGATTTTAACAAAAATTGAATTCTTGGGCTTTTTTGATATGCTGAATCTAAACATGTACTTAGATTTTTTATTATGGCCCCAGTTTTCAAGTTGGTTCAAATCAGGATCCAAAATTATTATATTAAGTATTGTGCAATAGCAAGAAATTTTCAATTGCACAGTATTCAGCAATAGCAAGAAATCTTCAATTGCACAGTATTGTGCAATAGCAAGAAATTTTCAATTGCACAGTATTGCGCAATAGCAAGAAATCTTCAATTGCACAGTATTGTGCAATAGCAAATATTTTCAATTGCACAGTATTGCGCAATAGCAAGAAATATCTAATTGCACAATATTGTGCAATAGCAAGAAATTTTCAATTGATTGGAGTTATCTTTCTTTGTCCAGAATAGTAGTTGAATCAACTTAAATCATTGTTTTATACAATATACAATGTATATTCACTTTTACTACCAACTGATAAATTAAAACAATCTTTACAATTCAGTGATAACAAGCACCTTTCGTTACATTTTTAATATTTTATGATGTATTTAAATGAGTAGTTATTGTTGCAAACTCCATTAGAAATTTGAATTGAGATCAGTTTTGGAAAAAGGGAAAGGGGGATGTGAAAAAAAAATAGGGGGGGGGGGGGTAAATTGTTCTCATTTCAGATTTCATAAATAAAGAAAATTTCTTCAAACATTTTTTTGAGAGGATTAATATTCAACAGCATAGTGAATTGCTCAAAGGCAAAAAAAATATTTTAAGTTCATAAGACCACATTCATTCTGTGTCCGAAACCTATGCTGTGTCAACTATTTAATCACAAGCCATATTTAGAGCTGAATCCAGCTTGAATGTTGTGTCCATACTTGCCCCAACCGTTCAGGGTTCAACCTCTGCGGTCGTATAAGCTGCGCCCTGCAGAGCATCTGGTTTATATGGTCAGGGAAGGATTATTAGGGAGGTATACAGCTTCCCCTCTCCATTTATGGTTACTCTAGGCTTTTTACCAGTTCTAGTACAAATTCTGACTAGTTGGGGATGCAGGCCACCATTTTTCAAAATCGTTGATCAGCATCTGATGGTGCCACCAGGTGGCTATAAGCTGATGACTGTAGTATTCTATTAATAAGTATTAGATACACCTACAAGATATTTTCCTGGAAGAAATCTTTCCAAAAATTCAGTCTATTTATTGCTATAGCTAATGTGACTTTAACCTTTGACATATTGACACCAAAATCTGTAGAGACCTTATTCTTACAAATAGGCATTTACCAGCGAAGTTGAAAGAGATGTTGGACAAATGATATTGAATCCTGATTTGTGCCAAAAATTTTGTCTTTTGATAGTTGCTGTCACTTTGACTTTTGGTCTATAAGCCAAACAATTTAAAGGAATCTTTTCGAGCCAATGAGGCATTAACAAGCAAGGTTTGGTGAATGATGGTCATTTGCTTGCTTACTTGCTTAATCCTGTTGCCCCTTGGTGGAGCATAGGCCACTAACGATATTTTTCCACCTTGTTCTGTTCTTTGCTAGCCTCTCCATCTCGGCTGCAACATTTCTTCTCCAGGTGTATCTTGGTCTGCCCCTGCTACGCTTTCCTTGTGGGTTCCTCTGTAAGGCTTGCCTCGTAATGTTAGTTTTTGGCTTCCTCAGTGTGTGTCCTAACCATCGCCATTTTCTCTTTTTTAACTCTTCATCAACTGGGGATTGATTGGTCTTTTCCCAAAGATCTTTGTTTGATATGTTCTCAGGCCATCTGATGTTAAGGATGCGCCTGAGGCAGTTGTTAATGAAGACTTGAAGTTTATGAAGCAGTTTTTTCTTGGGACTTTGTGTTTGACTTTAACACTTTGGTCTTGTTATGATTGATGGAAAGGCCTGGTTCTCCTGCTCTCTTTTCAACCTGCTCTAGTTTGTCCTGCATTTGTTGGTGGTTGTGGGATAGCAATGCATTGTCATCAGCAAAGCCTAGGTCATCCAGCTGAGTGAACATGGTCCATTGGATGCCATTTCGTCTGCCATCTGTGGCTTGCTTCATGATCCAATCAACTGCCAGGAGGAATAGCATAGGTGAAAGGAGACAGCATTGTCTAACCCCAGTTGTTATATCAAAGGCCTCTGTTAATTGACCTTCATGTATAACCTTACTCTGCATTCCTGTATAGGTGTTTCTGATGATGGTATTAAATTTTTCAGGAATGCCATATTGTCTCATCAACTGCCACAGCACATCTCTATCTAAGCTGTCAAAGGCTTTGGTAAAGTCGACCAAAAACGGAATAGAGTGATGAATTGAACTCTTGTGATTGTTCGAGGATGACACGTAAGGTTGCACATGATCGGTTTTTGTCTAAATCCAGCTTGGTTGTCACAAAGCTTTTCATCTATTGCATTTTTGAGTCGTTTAACATAACTCTATTTAAAACTTTCCCTGGAACTGATAGCAGCATTATTCCTCTATAGTTGTCACAAATGCGTAAATTGCCCTTCTTTGGAAGCTTTACCATGTGTCCTTCTTTCCATTCTAGCAGGACCTCTTCTTCTTCCCAGATCTTTCCAAACAGCTCATATAGCATTTGAGTTGATGTTTCAATGTCTGCTTTCAGTGCTTCTGCAGGTATGTTGTCAGGACCTGGAGCTTTGTTGTTCTTTAGCATTTTTATGGCTTTCTTTATTTCTCCTGTTGATGGTCTTTTACAGTCTACTGCCAAAAGCTCTTCCGAGGGTGGGATGTCAGCTTTTCTTACAGGTGTGTCCTGGTTCAGCACATTCTTGAAATGCTCAACCCATCTTTTCATTTGCTCTTCATGTGTGTTGAGTGTTTTCCCTTCTTTGCTTTTGACTGGTCTACTTGCTTTCTGGAATTTCCCTGTTAGCAGTTTTGTCATACAGAGCTTTGATGTTGTTTGCTCTGGCTGCTTCTTTTGCTTCTGTTGTCAGTTTGTCTACAAATGCCCTCTTATCTCTCCTTGCACTGTTCCTGACATCCTTGTTAGCTATAGTATACTCTCTTGAGGCTGATTGTTTTGCTGATCTTGTTTTGCTGTTGTTCAGGATATTTTTTATATTTTTCCTTTTTTCTACTTTTACAAGTGTTTCTGGCGTTATCCATTCCTGATGTTTTCTATTTTTTAAACCAAATGATGTTTCGCAAGCTGTCGTGAAAGCATTTTTAATCTCTTGCCAGTGATCTTCTATTGAAATTATTTTGTCTGCTGCACTCTGAAATGTTGAGAAGTGATTTTTTAGCTCTATCTGGAATTCTGATTTCTTTGTTTTGTTTTCCAACATTGATATGTTAAATCCTTTTCCTGTTGATTCAATATTTTGGTGTTTCTTCAGCTTCAATTTGACTTAAGCTACAATAAAGTGGTGGTCAGTGGCAGAGTCAGCTCCTCTTTTAACTCGGACATCTTGTAAACTTCTCCTAAACTTCTTGGAGATGTAGACATGCTCTATTTGGTTTTCAGTGTTCATGTCTGGATATACCCATGTTGCTACATGTATATGACATTTTTTGTGTGGGAAAACTGTTCCATCGATGACCAGATTGTGATTTGCACAGTGGTTGGCAAAGAGCTCTCCATTCTCATTCATTTCTCCTAGCCCATGTCTTCCCATCACTTGTTCATAACCGGTGTTGTCGCTTCCTACTTTAGCATTTAGGTCTCCCATTAAGATTGTGATGTCTTTAGAGCTACATTTCCTGGTGGTTTCTTCCAGCAATTGATAGAATTCTTCCTTGATATTGTCCTCTACACCATTTGTAGGGGCATAGCATTGGATGATGTTTAATGATATCCTTTTATTTTTGGTCTTGAATTTTGCCATGATGATTCTTGCACTTATTGACTCCCATCCAATTAATGTTTTGTGAGCTTCTTTTGACAGCATATATAATGGCAACTCCTTCAGAATGTTGAGCGTTCTCCTCCATATGTCCAGAGTATATAATCATCTCTCCTGATGTTAGTTTTGATTGTCCTGCATCATTCCATCTTGATGGTCATTTGGTTTAAAAGAAAAAAATCCTAAAACCAACATTGTTATTCTGCCAATAGCTGCTGTGGCTAAGATCTTTGTTCTCAAAATCAATGGGAATCTGTCTCATCCCTTAAAGCAGTATCAATAGACTGTGGTATAGTATGACATATGCTTTGGAAGATAACATTGAAAACTACAAAATTTGCTTAAATATGAGAATGAAGACAACACGTTATTAATTTAATGTGTCCGTAGAGCTTTTCTGGATTCACCTCCATCAGGAAAGCTCAAAGTTAAATATTTGAAAGTCAAGGATTTATCTGAATCTAAACAGTTGAAGAGCTATATGACAAAAAGTACCTAAAAAATAGCCAAATTCATTATATGAGTCTTGCAATAGCTGTTGTGACCTTGACCTTTAATCTATTGACTCCAAAATCAATGGAGGTTTCTCTTCACCCATATGATAATATCAAGTCAAATATGGTACAGATATGTTCATAAGATTTAAACAAAAACCAAAATGTTGATAACAGGATGCTGTACGGTGACCAATAGTAGTTAATTTCTGTGTCATTTTGGTATCTTGTGGAGTGTTGTCTCATTGACAATCAAACCACATCTTTTTTTATATATACACCATATTCCTAGAAGTGCTTTGTCACAACTTCACTCAAAACAAGAAATGAGGAATGCAGCGCGCTATTTTAACATTTTTCAATGTTAAATGTACCGTAAATAAATTCAAGCAGTATAATAAAAATGAAATCCCAGCAAAATTAGGTTGGGAAAATTGATAGCTGTTGGTGGATCAAATTAGAATTAGGTCATAACAATTTGCAGCCATTTCAACAACACTTTCAAAGAATCAATGCTCTATAAAATATTTATGACTTTCTTAGACTTGATAAAGATGTCAAATAAATTATTTGTTAATCAGCACAAGTGTACAAAATTGAAGTCAGTGTTGATTTGAACAACAGAGACCCGGATAAACAAATCATGTCAACACATTTCCTTTACAATTAGTACATCTAAGAAGGGACCAGTTTTAATGTGAAAAACATTTTTGGTTTAATTCATCCAATGGCCTTGATCTAAAACTGAAAACTGTTTGTCATGATTAAGTTCCAAAGCTTAGAGACAACTTGACTTTACACAGCTACCTAGTCATAAAAAAGCAGACTTGAACCACTGCATGAAGTGGACAACTCGAACAATTGAATACTCCAAGACCTTTCTTTTAGTTTGCAGATGATATACTACATGTATCAGTAATTTGATAGACAATTTTTTGTATTTTTAAAAGAATTGCCAAAATCATATTTTATAAACATTACCAATGGTAGAACCAAGGAAACCCAAATATTAAATTTATAATTAAATGTATGTTTTTTGGTTGTTTTTTTTTATTCATATTTGGTCGACCATCTGGGTTAAGCGGAATTTCGACAAGCAAGGTTTTTCAATCCACATCATTTGAATAGTTTTTACCGGAATATCACTTGTCATCTTTTTACTGCTGACTACAGTATTACTTAACAGTCTTTTCTTACAGAAAACTTAAAACCTTATGAAAAAAGCCATCAGATTGAAGTTATATACAACATATTTATTGTTACGGTGGCAAACAATACTTCATTGTACTTGAAATAGATAAAATAGTCATATAATAATGAAAAATTATGCAAGGATTTTCTTCAATTTCCTTTTGCCTGTCATTTTTCGAGACATCTGTAAAACATCGAGCAGAGATGTTGTTGCCCTTAGGGACCGACGTTTTTTCTCTCTCCGGTAGGATCGATATATAGGCTCAATCATCGTCAACATCAGTTGAGAAAAAGCACTAAATTATACAGAGATAGATCATTACACTTTATCAGAATTAAGAGAATGACATTCATCAATACAGTATTGTCAAAGGTTTATAAATTGCAGAGTATTAATTTAAATCTTTTGATATTTATAAGGTATTTTTTTTGTAATTACAGAGTTCACGTTTAATCTTAGTTAGTACTTTTACCTTTTTGATTGGCTCTACCTACTGTGCTTGAAGATATCTTTTAGTATTAACTATAATTTGATTTTTGTGTGTATTGTAAAGTTGAGGAAATTGTTAGAACTTTTTACTTTGTCTGAAGAGTTGGAATCAGAATCAAAAGTAAAAAAAACCTTTTTGGTGGATCACAATCAAAAGTAAAAAAAACCTTTTTGGTGGATCAAGGACCTTAAGGGCATACGATACAGTTTTGAACCTGTATTTACAAGTTGATGAAAATTTGCATATAGGCTATTTTTTACTTCCTTAAATCAAATATGTAATAAAAGATATATCTTCATGTGCTACTTTTTGAGTAAAATGAGTTCGAAATTTTGTATATTTGCTCAAAATTCAGATTTGTGTCCGTATTTTCTTTTTCGAAAGAAAGGCATAACTTTTTTGTTTTAAAAGATAAATACAAAATGGTTTTTGTTAAATAATCGGTAATTTCTGTTTTTTATAAGTATCATTAAAAATTATGCAATTTTTATTCCGAAATAACTCTATATTTATCAAACGTTCATGAATAGAGGAAAAAACATCATTTTTTGCTGCATGTTTATTAAAATTTAAAAAATGCGCTATTTACAGTTTTATAAAATTTGGGTCACATAATCTCCTTGCAAAATGAAACAAATTGCTGTTTTAAAAAATAGGGGTCCATGCACTCGTTTTCAAATTAAATCAGTTGAATGATAAAAATCAGTCCAAAAATGCATCTTTTCCCGATATGTCAGAGTTTGACGTCGCGAAAATAACATTTTACGTTAGCAACGTCATTACCTTCCCTGTAACTGTATCGTATGCCCTTAAATCAAAATACTCTATGTCTCTATCACATTCGGTTTATAGGGTCATTACTATATTTCACATACATAGGAGTTAACTCCAATGTAGTCTCAAGATCCCCTTAGGTCTATTTATTGTTAACTTCCTGAGAATATATCTATCAATTGGATAAATAGCAGTTCAAGTATCTTTTACAATTTCAAAGAAGTAGTGCTTTTATGAAACAAAGTGTTTGGGGAGATAACTCCTACTCAGAAAATTGCTCATTCAAGGGAAGCCAGTTTTAAAAGCATATGAACTGTTTGATAGTGTATACTAAATATCTAAGAATCATATTACAAAACTTTAAAAAATGGAAATTCCTATAATAATGTACGTTTGACACTTTTACTGAACTAGGCCCAAATGTTAGTTATTGCCATTATTTGGTTGATCTGTCATTTGTTAACTTTTCACAATTTATCATTCCCCTCTGAGACCACTTATCCAATTTTGAATCAAACTTTGCACATAAAGACAATTTTTGATTCTTCATGATAAGCTTAATTTCTTAAATCAAAAAATTTATGCAAGATTGAATGATATCAGTATTTCCAATGATTAAATAAGATCTCTTAAAAGCTTGAAATTTACTTAAATGTCAAATAGTCAGCTTTAACTAGCTCTTAAACTTCTGGAACAATTGAATTTAAAGGATTGTACATGATATTAACACATGTTTGATCATTAAATCACAAATTCTAGAAATTCTTACATAGAGGGTTCTCTAACTTAAGCAATAAAACTTTTTAAATTTCCATGAAGGAAGATAAAGAAAGATTATAGGTATATTTTAGTATATTTTGGGGATATTTCAAAATGTTGTTCCATGTAATCTTAATTAATCAAATGACTACTTTTCAATGGTGAATTTATACTGCTTGTAGCAAAAGTGAGCTGCATTTCTGTTAGACTACTTTGTGGGGTCAACAGCAAAGAGACAGCAACTCAATGACACAAAAACCAAATGACATTTAATGTCAATAATCAACAATAGAGAGGTGTCTTTATTCACCCCAAAATAACAAAGAATTTATGACCCCACTCATGGCAGGTCCGTATGACTTTAATCTCAAATCACAAGAATTTTCAAATTTCCTGCCTAATGTCTGTGGTTCTAATTACAAACACTCTCCACCAATAAAACTGTCTGTCCTGATATAGTTATTATTGCTGAACTTTCAAATACTGACAATCAATTGATTGAATTTAAACTAAATCTTGTACAGATTTTCAGGAACGCTGCGACATGTAGTTGAAAAAAATACAAAATGAATAAAGGGATGTTTTGTGCATACTTAAATGAGACCGCAACTCAATATCAATAAAAGATACAATTGACATCAAGTGGTCAAGATTTAGTCAGCAATATGCAGTATAATATTATATATGTCATGCTCTAAAACGACAGAATCCTGTTGTTGTGAATAAATAAGACAGACTACCAAGGTTCTGACATCAACTTAAAATCCTTTACAGAACCCAACCCTCCCCTCAGAGAAAAAAAAAATTAAATAAAAAAATTACTCAATGATTTATTATGAAAATTGTTTATATTTCTTTATTTATTGCAATTTTCATTTATATTTTCAGTGAATTTTGACCATTTTCAAATTCTTAGAGCCATTGGAAAAGGAAGTTTTGGAAAGGTAATGTTTACATAAAATCACAGATTTGTAAGGTTTGTTCTCTGTTTACGTTTACCCTTAAAACTTTCAAATTTATAAGATTCTGTAGTGAAAATCAATATTTTCCTCTTACAAAAACCGGTTTAATAAGTGATTCCTTCTAATAACACATGACACTATTGAAACCATGAAAAGTGCATTAAGGTATATACTCTAAGCCATAATGGATTTTGAATAAAAGTCATGTTGCACGATACTTCTTCTGAAATTGATTAGGAAAATTATAGCGGTATTGTTAAGACATATCTTCAGATATGTAATCTCTACAGTAATTTTCCATGTATAATTCTTCGTAAACTATGATGTGATTGAAAAGTCATGTTAAGTCGTGGATATGCATTGAGGCAATAAATAACAGAATATAAACTTATTTTTAGACCTGTAATCACTGTAATATCATCTATAGTAAGGTGTCTACATTGAATTAGAAAAATCGGCAAAACTCAATTATTTAATGTTTTAGTTTTTTTGGCTAATTTTAAAGGGAAGTTAAACAGTGTTTGACATGTAGGTCAGCTGGTAGGCCAGATGCCTGTAGATTTTCCGAGAGCTCATATAAATAGGTAGACGCTGTGATTGAATATAAGCAGATTTCTGTAAATTAAAAAATCAGGGTCCTCTAGACTTTCCCACAAACATCAATGATAGTACTTCTGCTTTTGATTAAAAAAATAGTCACAATCAATGAAGTTTAAACTTTGCCATATTTTTTAGAGTTGAACAGTCTCACAAAGATGAAATAAAAAAAAGCGAGACTTAGGTACTCTATTTAAGACAGCGGCATCAACAATGTTTTAGTTTATGATTAGCTGACTCTGCAACTGCACCTTCAGTCATGGTTCATTTTGCATCGTTAACTTGTTTGAATATTGCCATTTTAATTTCAACATTTGCAAATACATTTTGTACAATCAAAATTACAAAATGTGAGACATGGCTCTGAGTTAACAGTTAATTATACACTTGGCTGTATTAGAAATCCCCATTTGAACATATTATGCAATGATATCTTTTAGCTGCTGCATGAAATTTCCTAAAAACTTTTAATTCTTAAACGAATTTCTCATGCACGACAATATCCCCTTTTGAAGTTAATTGTGCCATAAAATCTTCTCTATGCTCAGAAACAATTGTTCTGATGCTGTAATTAACTTTAATGACCATAAAATGCCAAGCTGAAAATTCTAAACAAGTTATATTGAGTGAAAATTGTGCAAATTGTACAAATTGACATATTTAATATCTTTGAAATTGTCAGTCCAAACAGTATGTTTTAATGAAAAGTTATCAATAATTTAATTTTAATGGAATTTTTATGAACAAATTCATTTGATTATCACTTCTGTGTTGCAATTAATACAAACAGCATGCCTGTTTTATGGATGCGAAATTGTTCTTTGGACACAAATTTTCAATTTTCAGTTTAATGTAAAATTGTTTAAACACATGTGAGTCAGTAAGTGGATATTGGTTTAAAGATGTTCTCAGTGCAGGGCAAGGACATTAGGTGCGTTTGACTCATACATGTCAAATAATATTTGGATATCTTGTCTAAGGTTGCGGTTCTGTCCTGGCTCGATCTCCGGCTTCATTCACCATAAAAACTGGCTACCATGATTAAGACTAGTATGTGAAACTAATCTATAACAACCATCTTTCAATCAAATTGTTCAATGAGATTTTCACATTTAACTGTACAAAACTATAAGTTAGATAGAAGAAGATGTGGTATGAGGGCCAATGAGACAACTATCCATCCAAGTCACAATTTGTAAAAAGGTTAACCATTATATGGCCAAAGGAGGGCCTTCAATACGGAGCCTTGTGTCTCACACCAAACAGCAAGCTATAAAGGACCCCAAAATGACTAATGTAAAACCATTCAAACAGGAAAACCAACGGTCTAATCTATATATATATATATAAAAAAAAAAACAAGAAACAAATGTTTTTTTAAATCACATCAACAAACCACTATTACTGCAACAACAGGTTCCTGACTGAGGACTATAAGGGGCAAACACATGCAGCTTGTTTAAGCTTTTTATCAGGCATCAACCTTTGCCCTAACCTGAAGTAACAGTTAAACACATTTCAAATAGGCATGAGTATATATTCTGTATTTTTCAAAAAGACACGAACCTAATGACAAAAATAGAAAGTCATGAAAATAATAACATACAATGATAATATAATAGCCTTTTGTAGACTAAGTATTAATCATTGTATCCATGATAAATTTATTTATAGACGGTTTTCTAAAATAGCTGGATGTTTATATGATATAAAAAGTCATGAATAAATCAGCCAACAACAAGTGATTAAAAGAATACTAAGAGTAAAGAAGAACCAGTAATGGGGTCACAGGTTTGGAACAGGAACGGGAACAAAACGGTGGCAAATTTAAACAAATTATTTTTGAATTCCAACATTCCTTGTCTTTTTATTTGAAAGACCTTTTTTGTGACTGGAAAACGGTTTCACGAAAAAGGTATTGGCTGAGATATTCACAGTCTCTTAACCCTTTATTTTTGGAGGCTGTGACCATGTCATTGGACAATACAAATTGATTCTCCATACTTTGGAAGAGAAACTATGATTATGATTTTGAAATATTATCCAGTGTTGGTGCAAATAATCAGTAATAATTTGAACATCTATTTTCTTGTTTCAGGTTTGCATTGTTCAGAAAAAAGATACAAAGAAAATGTTTGCTATGAAGTATATGAATAAACTAATGTGTATCAAAAAAGATTCTGTCTGGAATGTTTATCGAGAAATAGAAATATTAACTAGTTTGGAACATCCATTTCTAGTCAATTTATGGTTCACATTTCAAGACGAAGAAGACATGTTTATGGTGGTGGACCTACTTCTAGGAGGTGATTTACGGTACCATATTCAACAGGAAGTACATTTCGATGAATATCAAGTCAGATTGTATGTTTGTGAGATAGCATTGGCGCTGGATTACCTTCAACAGAATAATATAATTCACAGGTAAATTTAGTCATTGCATAGAATGCACATGTCAGATTCAAAATTGCATGGTGCTGACCAAAAAATTTGGCAAACAGTTTTTTGGTAAGGACTCTCAGAAAACAGTGTAACCTAAGTATAAAACAATTCCAAGCACTTCATTTATTTGGATTTGATTTTTGGTGTTTTAACCACTTTTAAGCACCACATTTAGGCTATTTACTGGCGGCCAGTTTTTTTGGTGGAGGAAGCCGGAGTACCCGGAGAAAACCTGACCTTCGATAGAAAAACTGACAATCCTAGTCAATTAAGATTGGAGTCAAGTGAACCCACATGAGCGGGATTCGACCTCACAACCTCAGTGTTGACTGGCTAACAATCATTAATTTTGATGTGACAGCTTGATTTATGAGTATGGTGAATCATATTCCTGTACTGAACACTTTAAGTCCACAGTGTACTCATAAGCCAACAATATTGCGCAGTAACAAAGTGACAGGGTAATCATTTTACAGTAAAAGCATTACCAGATTACAACATTCTCAGAAATTACAGTAAATTAAAAAAAAAGTTATGACAGTTAACAGTGTTAAATAATGTCTAGATGCAGTCAATCATTCTTAATTTGAAATTATGTTTTTGGTCTGTGCATCCGTTCATCCGTCCGTCTGTCAGTCTGGCTTCCAGTTGAAGTTTTGGGTCAAGGTTGGTTTTTAAATGAAGTTGAAGACCAATCAATATGAAACTTAGTACACATGTGCCCTTTGGTATGATCTCTTTAATTGTAATGCCAATTTGAATTTTGACCCTAATTTCATGGTCCACTGAACATAGAAAATGATAGTGCCTGTAGGGCATCCATGTACTATGGACACATTCTTGTTTACCATTCCAATGTATCAGTTGATTCCAACAGTGATCTTATGATTTTTATGCCCCACCTACGATAGTAGAGGGGCATTATGTTTTCTGGTCTGTGGCTCCGTCCGTCTGTGCGTCCGTTCGTCTGTTCGTCCGTTCAGGTTAAAGTTTTTGGTCAAGGTAGTTTTTGTTGAAGCTGAAGTCCAATCAACTTGAAACTTAGTATACTTTTTGCTTATGATATGATCCTTCTAACTTTAAAGCCAAATTAGACTTTTGACCCCAATTTCATGGTCCATTGAACATAGAAAATGAAAGTGGGAGTTTCAGGTTAAAGTTTTTGGTCAAGGTAGTTTTTGATGAAGCTGAAGTCCAATCAACTTGAAACTTATTACACTTGTTGCTTATGATATGATCTTTCTAATTTTAAAGCCAAATTAGACTTTTGACCCCAATTTCACGGTCCACTAAACATAGAAAATGAAAGTGGGAGTTTCAGGTTAAAGTTTTTGGTCAAGGTAGTTTTTGATAAAATTGAAGTCCAATCAACTTGAAACCTAGTACATATGTTCCCTATAGTATAATCTTTCTAATTTTAATGCCAAATTAGATTATTACCCAATTTCACGGTCCATGGAACATTGAAAAGGATAGTGCGAGTGGGGCATCCGTGTACTTTGGACACATTCTTGTTTTTAATACTGTGTCATCAACTTTTGTAGAGATGAATACAATTCATGTACATCTATGATTTTTATGTAAATTTCCTCAGTATTGACAAATGGAAGTTTTTAACGACCTTGACTGGCTATACAGCCCTTGCACAGTCGGGATGTTGGACAATCTCCTGTATGACATCATTTTCATAACACTTTACAGGAAATTAATCTTGTCATTGTTATTTGAATATATAGTATTTGCATAATGGCTTTTATTATCAGACAGAATATATTGGTCCAGTTTAATACCTTCTGACGGTGCAACAATGTCAGTGTTATTTGTTTGTCTCATGATCAGTGTAAATAACTATTAAATGAAAGACTAGTTGCTTCCTGGCTTCTATGAACTGACAATTGTAGTAAGGTCTAGACAGTTAAGGCTTCCATTATCTTACAAGTGTATTTAGTTCAAGGTGTTTTAAAAGCTTATATGAACTGACAAGTGAATTAGTTTAGAATATTAAATGAGGTATGGGCTTTGCTCATTGTTGAAGGCAGTACAGAGACCTATAGTTGTTAACTTCTGTGTCATTAGGTCTCTTGGGAAGAGGTGTCTCATTGACAACCATACCACATCTTTTTTTTTTATATGAGTGGTTATGTAGAGAGTGTCATGCTCTCTGCCATGACAGAATCCTTGCAACAACTATCTGAGGAAATCATAGATGGCCTGTTGCAATGCTAAGTTTTTCCCATATCCATTACCCTATTAAAATCATTAATTTGTTCTGATCCTGCATGACATATTTGCCACTGGACATAAAGAAAACAAGAATCAATCATTAATATTTCATTATAATCTCAAAGTGTTTTTAGATATCTGGATTTGTTAAATAAAATTACTGTGAAAAGAAGGTCTGTTTCAGGAAGGATGATAATTTTCCCAAAGTAGTTTCCTCTGTAATAAGTATGCAAAACATTTTACTTTAGAATGAAGCAGTTGGCAAAAATTTAAATCATACTTGTACATACATATAAAACTTTGAAGTATTGATTCCATAATTATTATAAATCATTGATTTTTTAAATGTTTGAAATATCAGATTTAAGGAAAATACTATTGTATTAATTATACCCTTTGGTGCTATATGAAGTATTAAAGTTATCTATATAATATAAGGCATTCAATATTTCATGTTTGAAATTATTTTTTTTCTTTCTTATCCTGATATTCCAAATAGCTGTTTAGATTTAAGCCATAACAATTTGTTTACAGCCTAAATTGGAAAGCTGTTTCTGAAATTACAGATTTAGATAAAGATTAAATTGACATAGAAAAGAATACAGGTTCTGCTATGACTGATGAATTTTTAAGGTTTGAAATTCACAAACAAGTTAATAATTCAGGAGCTAAATAACATAACCAAGTTTACCAACAGAAAGTAGTTGTTTGGCTCTAATTTGGAAAATAGATGGGGGGAATCACTGTTTGGGGGGGGGGGGGGGTGTATAATTTTCAACATTTAAAGCTTGAATAACTAAATTATCTGAACAATCGGGTAACTACTGTGAACTTATCTTAGCTACGGTATACTAAATTCCAATTTAGTTGATCACCCTCATTGCGAGTAAAATCTCAGTCAAAATACAATTTACAAATTTACAAATATACATTTATACATGCTGAAGACTGAAGTATGCCTTGGGTGCAGGATTTTCTCGCTGCATTGAAGACCCATTGGTGGCCTTTGGCTGTTATCTGCTCATTGGTTGGGTTGTTGTCTCCTTGACACAGTCCCCTTTTCCATTCTCAATTTTATGTATAAAGTAATTGACAAATAAATCAGGGAAAACAATTATTAAAGGTCAGTTGTTACCAAACTTCATGAGATAATGAAAAGGCTTTATTAGGTTGTAGTAGAGTAGCCAATCTTGACATCATTCAAAGATACAGTGTTATGATAAGCTCTGAATTGATTAAGAGTGTGTTTCTTGTCATGGACACTTGACCAGCATGACTTAAAATTTGACATATGGTTTAGCGGCCATAACCCTTTATCCATCATTTAGGACAGGAGATATCTGAATTTTGTTGTTGAGTTGTTATCTAGAGGAAATGTATGTCTGGCACAAAAACTATAAATCTGTTAATTCTGATGGGATTTTACAACCATTTGGTAATGCAACAAGTGAGGGGGGGATAGGACCTTTATCGGGACTCCGGGATCAGGAGCCCTCTTACCCCCCCCCCCCCCTCACAAGTGGTGGAGGTTTCATCATTCTATCTTGTTCTTTGTTTTTTTCTTCTTTTTTTTTTTAATATTTGAAGGTTAAATTTAACTAGTTACTGGAATAAGAATCTTTTGGGGATAGTCTACTGAAAATTTCTCTTTTTGAAACCTCAAATGAATTTTTCAAAACTTATTTTTACAAAAATAACTCCTGTAATCCTTTAATGGATTAAAGAAGGATACATTAACTTTTTTTTTTTTTTATTAAAATGCATATTATTTAAATACAAATGTATATATAAATGATGATTATAGTTAAATGAGAAAATCAATATAAAGATTTGTTTTGAAAAAAAAAGATGTGTAGTGAAGAATATCCTCTGGTGTCTTTCAGTATTTCACTGTCAGATACAGATAATAATGTCATACTTATTACACCTTAAAATTTATCTGTTTTAACAATCTTTATAGCATTTGGTCAATTCTATATTGATTTTTATCCAGATATAAAAAGAAGTGAATGAATGGTATGGGCAAAGAAGACAGCAACTAAATGAAACAAAAATTTGTCAACATACAGTCTTGGACTACAGACATTACCGTAGTAGTCAATATGTCAAGATCTAAATTGCTCCGTGTCCAGAAACATTGTGAATAGATTAATCAGAAGCCATTGATGATCTATCCTAAAAACCTAATTACCTAATTGATAAATAGATAAAGTTCTAAAATAATAAATAAATATTACCAGTTATATATGTCACACTCCTGGCTTTAGTCTTTAGGGACATGCACATAAATAAAGTTTTTTTTCTTCTTCAAAATGTTGAATGTTAAAATGAAAATTGTTTAAGATTTAAAAAAATATTATATAAATTGATATCTCTCTCTCTTGAAACTGAATTGATAAAAAATTGCAAGAAACACCTTGTTTATTGTGTATATTAACTTTAATCTTCTAGATCAAAATTCAGGTGGAATAATCTAAAATTAATTCTGACAGAAAAAAAAAATTATACAAACACGTCATATTTTTCATGCGTCGAAAGCGCATTACAAAACTTCCCTTCCTTAAAATTTGAAAGCCAAGGATGTTTTAGAATCGAAACAGAAGAAGAACTTTATGACAAAAAAGGACCTAAAATATAGCCTAAATCCAGAAACTGGTTATTATATAATAACTTTGATACTTCTCCACATATTTTTATTCCTCCCACCCCAACTACACTATCATTTTTCATCTTCAATTACCATGTACCCAACCTTGCTATACTTTTTCCCTTGTTTTAATGATCCATATGCTTGTCAACCCAGAAAATGACTTACAGATTTATTTTAATATCTGAACTGTACATTAATTCTATTTCTGAAAGTGATCAAGTTATCTCTTTCATCTCAGAAAATCAGTCTTTTTATCAATCTATCTTTTAACAACCTGTCTTTTAATCACCTGTCTTTTAATCAACAGGGTTTTAATCATTGTATGCCTTTATATGTAATTATAAATCTGTTCTACCATGTATGAGATGGGTAAATAATAAGGATCAATTATGACTTTGATTCCAATTCATTAAAGTGATCTATATCAAAGAGATCTATAATAATCAATTGTACCCATTAGCAGTAATGGGAGTCCATCAGAGCAGTAGAACTTTTACTGCAAATCAATTTAACGAAGGACAAAATGTGATAATGTAGAAGACTCCCACAACCTGACTGAGACAAAACGAGAGTCCAATTTTTTCGAGTTTATTTTATACAGAATGTTTGAAAGAGAAATTGACTTGGTCAGATGTACTTGTAAAGGGACCTAGCTGCAATCAGAATGTTCAAAGATTTTAATCATTTTGACAAGATTTTCTAAATATAGCATTTTCAGTTTTATCCTAAAGGTGATCTGCCCACACGGCTAGTTGCTGAAAAAGCAGAAATAGATGTCTTTAATGTGATAATATAGTTTTGACTTTTTTCAGTGAAAGTGCAGAATAATGAGAACGATTGTACTTAGAACTACCCAATTAGAATAAGATCTCTGCACTAGCTCCGCCTTATCATTAAATTATTTTATAGACAGAAGTGCTCCCATGCTTGACTTGAAAGCAAAAGATTGAAAATATGGAGCAAGCACAAAGATCTTATTACAGTAAACTAAAATACGATTATAACTGCTCAATGGTAAGAGCATGCATTTGCAAGTCCACAAAAATGGCTTGAAATCAAGAATTTATTGCAGAATGTGATGTCTGAAAAGTTGAAAAAAAAAAATCAGAAATCGACCAATCAAAATACTGGATTTGCTTGTGCTCCTAGTACTGCATAAAGTTTCATGGTCAAAAGGCCTGTAGAATATTTGCTGAATAGATCAAAAATGAAATAATTGTGGCTAACAAAAAACCCCATTCTAATTGGCTTAAACTATCCAACAAAAGGTCACAGCTACCATATAATTACATTAAAACAACCTTTTCTGTGCAAGAGAAAGTGGTAATTGCGCTGCAAATTTTTGTTGAAATACCATTCTTCCTTTTATGTTATTCTATTGACACTTGACATTTTGATAAATTACGCCATTATTTGTGAAGTAATGGAAGCAGCAGACAACTGCTAATTGTTTCAAACAGAGCTCCATATTTTTTCGCTCGTTTTAAAGAAAGGTTATGTTTTATAATGATAGAAAACTTTATTTTTCAAAATTAAATTTTGCTTTCATTCTTTAAAGATTTATACCAGTTCATAAAAAGCATAGTCAAAATTAGTCCAAATAATTATGACGTCTTGAAAGGCTATTATATTTTTTTCTTTGACGTCTTACTTCGAAGTAAAGCGTCAAAGAAAAAAATTATTATAGCCTTTCAAGACGTCATAATTATTTGGACTAAGTCAAAATACACAATACAGCAACATATAAAAAAATGTTACGGAAAAAATCATAAACCTGTCGGTTTATCATTATAAATCTTGAAGGGGTTTATAAGTGAGAATTCAATGTTTTACTAATGTTAATTTATTTTCAAAGGTACCATTTTCGACGGTTTGAGATTTTATGATTACTTTAATAACTTGGATTAAATGGTTTTTAACAAATTCTGTATACAAATACAAACCTATTCGGAATCTTCTTTTATGTTGAGAAGTTAAATTTATGGTTCATGTTTGCTAAGAAAATCTAGGACAATTTGCTTCTTACGAATCTACAATAAGTGTGAAAAGGTCACCTTATATCAGGACATCTATCAAAGTGCTAAGGAATCACCAGTTCAGTCAGTTTGATCAATCACAATGACACTGTAGGGAAGAAGTAAAACAGACAACACAACCATATGTCCGTAATTAGTGCTCCTTTGACAGGAGGATGTGTCACTAAGAAAGTTTTTAAATTTGCGTCTAATTGGTAGGTCATTGTCCTTAATTAGTGCTCCACTGACAGACAGATCTGTCACTATCAAAGTTTTTAAGTTTCCATCTTATTTGTAGGTCATTTAAGCTTAACACTATTAGTATCTAGTTAAAAATATGCATTGAGATTTTTATACGACCGCCAAAAAAATTTTGGGATCATATAATGGTATGATGTCGTCATCTGCGTCGTCCGAAGACACATTGGTGTCCAGACAATAACTTAAGTTTAAGTGAATGGATCTCTATGAAATTTTTTAAGAAGGTTCAATACCACAAAAGAAAGGTTGGGATTGATTTTGGGGATGAAGGTCCCAACTGTATAGGAATAGCCAATAGGGGCCCAAAAGTGGCCCAAAACAAGCATTTTCTAGTTTCAGGATAATAACTTGTGTATAAGTATTATCATTGCTTCGAAATTGTACCACAATATTTGAAACCACAGGTAGTAGGTAAGAATTCATTTATAGGGGTTATGGGCCAACAGTTTAGGAATTAAGGGCCAAAAAGAGACCAAAAACAAGTGATTTTCTAGTTTCCAGACAATAACTAATACGTGTCAGTGTATGGATCTCTCTGACATCATACCACAAGGTTTCATATAACAAAGGGAAGTCTAGGATTGAGTTGGGGTTAATTGCATCAAACATGTAGGAATTAGGGGGCAAAAAAGGGCCGAAAACAAGTATTTTTCTTGTTTCCAAACAATAATTTGTGTCTAAGTGTATGGATCTCTCTGAAATTGTACTACAAGGTTCCATACTACAAAGGAAAGGCTGAGATTAAGATTGTGGGTTATTGCTCCAAGGTGGGTTTCAAAAAGTTGGGGGGGGGGGGGGTATTTTGTTTTTCAATTTTTTTAAGGGGTTTTCATGTTTTTTTCACAATTTTTCAAATTTCAAATTTTTGAAAAGTTTCAAGAAAAAATTTTTGATTGCACAGTATTGAGCAAAAGATCTTTGACCACATTCATTTTGTGTCAGAAACCTATGTTAGGTCAAAAATTTGATCACAATCCAAATTTAGACAGTATCAAGCTTGAATATTGTGTCCAAATTTGCCCAAACTGTTCATGGTTTGAACTCTGCAGTCATATCAGGCTGCGCTCAGCGAAGTATTTTATTGCTCTTAAGATTCTGAACTCAGATGGCTAGATATAACAAAACTACATTTCCGTTCCACTGAAAAATTGTGTTGTAATGAAAATAAGAATCATTTGATTGATTGCTTAATGTCAAGTGACAAATATTTCATGAATTATCAGAACCAGCATGTGAAATTAATGTGTCATGCTATACCGGTAACTGGTAGTTCAAGAACATAGCAATGTTTGAATGGTATCTTTTACAAGATTATAAACAGCCAAGTCATTTTCAAACATACATCTTTTGGAGGCACTTTGATCAAAAGTCAATTTTTGAATCAAAATGTTTTGGGTGAAAGGATGTTACCTTCAAAAAATTAAATTTAGAATGCTGTTAATGGTTAAAAATGTGCTAAATCAAGGATGTACAACTAACATATTTCCTTGCATAAAAAAAGGCATTAAACAATGGCATAAAATCATATTTTCACTTGAAGATCATCATCTCCAGATTCAGCAAATCGATAATACAATTAAGAAACAGAAGAAACGTAAGATACAATCTTAACATTGTATTTAATAAACTTCAGATAGAGAACTATTAGCCAATTGATTTCAGCAACCTTATAATAATCAAGATTTGTTTCAATCAATTATGAACTATATTGTCATCATTTGCACATTAATTGAAGAACAACAAATGATGTTACTTAGAACATGCGACATCATAATGAACATGAAAGTTCTGTATGTCGTGTTTGTCAACAGGTTCATTACAAGACCATCTTTTAATTTAAGAGAAGTTATTGATTTTTTATGGAGATTTCTTAAGTGCTTCCTTTCTTTTTATAGATTAATTATATAAAAATATATAAAACCAGTCAGTAGAAACATTAAAGGTGTGGAATGGAGTCATTGAACGGGTGGGAATGACGGTTATTAAACCTTAATTCCATATAAAGTAGACAGATTTCCAGATTAGTTGGATTTCAGGAAGAAATCATATTCTGATTATAACACTGGTATAATGATGTTAAGAGATGACATAGCAATTTAATGGTATGCTCAAATTGCATACTTAATTGTATATAGATTAACATTGAAGACCTGTTGGTGACCTTTTGCTGTTGTCTGTTCTTCTATGGTCGGGTTGTTGTCTCTTTGACACATTCCCCATTTTCATTTTCAATTTTATAGAAACATAATGGTAAGCTCAAATTGCATATTGGTATATATATTAAAAACAGAATGCATTTACTTACATGTATTTAGGTTAGATAGATAAACATCATAAAGGATTAGATCACCAACATTTAGTTTAAGGCTAGCCGTAGTTGACAAGGGCAATAAGTGTTACCTTTGACATTCAAACTCATGTTGGTTTCAGCACTCTAACATAAGTATGCCTCATGCACATTTTATGAAACTCATACTTTTAGGAATTTTGGATCTCAATGCTCTTCAACTTTGAACTTTATTTTGCTTTTTTTTAAACTTTTTTGGATTCGAGTGTCACTGATGAGTCTTTTGTAGACGAAACGCGCGTCTGGCGTATATACAAAATTTAGTCCTAATATCTATGATGAGTTTATACACAATGCAAAGTAACAAAACTCATACATAGATCTCAAATTTGGCCATTGATTCACTTACAGTTTAAGAGTTGTGCCCCATAATAACTTTGTAATTTGCAAAACTTTTCATCCACACTTTTGCTTTAGTTAATAGCCTCATGCAAATTTAACGACACTTGGGCAGTAAGTAGCTTACCATTCTAGATGTTGTTGGGCTGATTTTTGTCTGTTTGCCTTTTGCTTTGGCCTAGAGATGCTTGTTAATTGGTTTACTAGACCTTTCTCAGCTTCGATGAGAGTTACATTTGATTGTTAGTAATTTATAAGCGGGAGTTTCTTGCTACATTGAAGACCCATTGGTGGTCTTCGGCTGTTGTCTGCTCTATGGTCGGGTTGTTGTCGCTTTGACACATTCTCCATTTCCTTTCCCAACTTTAGTTAAGTTAACTTTCTTTCAGTTTATGAGGTATGTAAATGCAGTAAAACTCCTTAGGCAGAGTTGACCTTTGGCAGTAAAACTCTTTAGGCAGAGTTGACCTTTAGTGGTTTAGACTGTTTTGTTTTTGGCATTTTTGGTATTAATGCTCTTTGATATTTATAATACATTTTTATACGACCGCAAAAATTTTAATTTTTTGGTCGTATATTGCTATCACGTTGGCGTCGTCGTCTGTGTCGTCGTCGTCATCGTCGTCGCTTGAATACTTTTAGTTTTCGCACTCTAACTTTAGTAAAAGTGAATAGAAATCAATGAAATTTTAACACAAGGTTTATGACCACAAAAGGAAGGTTGGGATTGATTTTGGGAGTTTTGGTCCCAACATTTTAGGAATTAGGGGCCAAAAAGGGCCCAAATAAGCATTTTCTTGGTTTTCGCACTATAACTTTAGTAAAAGTGAATAGAAATCTATGAAATTTTGACACAAGGTTTATGACCACAAAAGGAAGGTTGGGATTGATTTTGGGAGTTTTGGTTCCAACAGTTTAGGAATTAAGGGCCAAAAAAGGGCCCAAATAAGCATTATTCTTGGTTTTTGCACCATAACTTTAGTATAAGTAAATAGAAATCTATGAAATTTAAACACAAGGTTTATGACCATAAAAGGAAGGTTGGGTTTGATTTTGGGAGTTTTGGTCCTAACAGTTTAGGAATAAGGGGCCCAAAGGGTCCAAAATTAAACTTTGTGTGATTTCATCAAAAATTGCCTAATTGGGGTTCTTTGATATGCCGAATCTAACTATATATGTAGATTCTTAATTTTTGGTCCCGTTTTCAAATTGGTCTACATTAAGGTCCAAAGGGTCCAAAATTAAACTTAGTTTGATTTTAACAAAAATTAAATCCTTGGGGTTCTTTGATATGCTGAATCTAAAAATGTACTTAGATTTTTAATTATTGGCCTAGTTTTCAAGTTAGTCCAAATTGGGGTCCAAAATTAAACTTTGTTTGATTTCATCAAAAAATGAATAATTGGGGTTCTTTGATATGCCAAATCTAACTGTGTATGTAGATTCTTAATTTTTGGTCCAGTTTTCAAATTGGTCTACATTAAGGTCCAAAGGGTCCAAAATTAAACTAAGTTTGATTTTAACAAAAATTAAATTCTTGGGCTTATTTGATATGCTTTATCTAAATATGTACTTTGATTTTTGATTATGGGCCCAGTTTTCAAGTTGGTCCAAATCAGGATTCCATATCAAGTATTGTGCAATAGCAAGAAATTTTCACTTGCACAGTATTGCACAATAGCAAGAAATATCTAATTGCACAATATTGTGCAATAGCAATTAATTTTCAATTGGAGTTATCTTTCTTTGTATAGAATAGTAGTTGATAATATATGTTGGAAATTTGCCAGACATGACTATGATGTCAATTTCTATTTTTATTTGCCAATAACTTTATGTAAATAACTTCATTGGAAATTTGCCAATATAAAATGTTGCTGATGAAGCTTTTTTTCCTTATCTTATCTAAAATGTTTTTAGATAATGTATGTTGAACATTTGCCAGACATGACTATGATGTCATTTTCTATTTTTATTTGCCAATAACTTTATGTAAATAACTTCATTGGAAATTTGCCAATATAAAATGTTGCTGATGAAGTTTTTTTTATTGTTTTATACAATAAACAATGTATATTCACTTTTACTACCAACCAATCTTTACCATTCAGTGATAACAAACACTTTATTTTACATTTTAATATTTTATGATGTATTTAAAAGAGTAGTTATTGTTGCAAACTCCATTAGAAATTTGAATTGTTATCAGTTTTGGAAAAAGGGAAGCGGGGATGTAAAAAAAAAGGGGGGGGGGGTTTAAATTTTTCTCATTTCAGATTTCATAAATAAAAAGAAAATTTCTTCAAACATTTTTTTGAGAGGATTAATATTCAACAGCATAGTGAATTGCTCAAAGGCAAAAAAAAAACTTTTAAGTTCATTAGACCACATTCATTCTGTGTCAGAAACCTATGCTGTGTCAACTATTTAATTTTAGATTTAAAAAGTTTGAAGAAGAAATCTTTAATTGATTTGTAAAATCTTGACATTTGTTTTGTGTAAAAAAAAACCATGTAATGTCAAAAATTTGATCACAATCCAAATTCAGAGCTGTATCACGCTTGAATGTTTTGTCCATACTTGCCCCAACTGTTCAGGGTTCGACCTCTGCGGTCGTATAAAGCTGCGCCCTGCGGAGCACCTGGTTAAATTTTTAGTCTCAAACATGATGAGTACGTCTTATTTCAGAAATGCTCACAGATCTTGGTATTATGCATTTACTGTTTTACATTTAAACTTACAAATATAGTTGTACCATAGTCCATTACCAATGTCAATATTATACACATTACAGTGTCAAAGAGCAAATAAAACATAAAAGACCAATTAAAACAAGTTATTGTCACACTTTTGAGTGGATGAAAAGGGGTGCTTATTATACACAATTTAACTGCATACTTTATACGACCAAATACATTAATGACTATGACCGTAGGAGGAAATCTCATTCCTGACAGTTATTGTATATATGTTGACTGAGGATTGTAAAAATGGAGAAAATATTGAGGTGTACTCATAGAAAATAGAGAAAAAAAAGAAATCCAAACATAGTGAAAAACAAAACTTGTAAATAATTAATTACCAGTAAGTAAACTTCTGTAATAGTATTTTTTTAACATTTGTCTTCTTTATGCTGATCTATAATAACAGATGGTATAAGATCAATGAAGATCGAGGGAAGATGTTTGTTCAGAAATCTGATTGTAATTAATTCAATATTTACAGCTTTGCTTCTTTGACTTTTTATGGGATTATCTGTGATGTCCAGGTTTAATATTTTGTTATTACCAATCACAAGAACAAATCAACTTTGAAATATATCGAGATTTTATGTCCATAAGCTGATGATATTGACCTTTATATATAGGTCACTGAGTAAATTTATGTGTAAAATAATTGACATATTTGATGACTTCTTGAATAAAATCAATTTTATATCACAAATTTGCTCCTTAGAGGACTTACTACTATTGTAAATCTTAAAGACCACTTCATTTATTACCATAGTAACCAATCAAATATTTCTCCATAAAAACAGATCGGAACTAGTTGTAAAAATATCCTAAGGGTCATTTTATATATAGAGAAAAATAATCAGTCGAAGGAAGTGTCCTTATACTGAAAAATTAATCCAGAATGGAGTAAATAACGTTTAATTTGACTAATATGAGACAAACAGTATTCTTAATAGAAAGAAGACTTGAATTAAATTGATCAAAAAGTTCAATGTCCTATTTGTGATAAAATAAAAAAGTAAACAGAACTTTTATAATTACATTTTTTTTGTACTCAAAATAAGTGTGTAAGAGTTATTATCCACTCACTCATAGAGTAGGTGGAATAAGTTCAACCACCTTGTCACTTTGTCTGTCAGTCTGTGTGTCCAACAATAACTTTCGCTACATATCACTATGTAAGGGATTTTCCAATTCATCTTGGCTGACAACAGTCCCTTCTTGTTCAATTGTAATGTAATTTAAAAATTTTATTGTACCCGCTGGACATAAAAATATCTTATAAGACGAGTGGGTTATACTTGCCAAAAATGCATGCAAATTCCATGTTTTTTTTCTTAATAACAATTCAGAAACCTGAAATTATAAGCAGCACTGTAAACAGCCTCAAATAAGAAATAGAATGTAAAAAAGCCCAAAATTAGAGACAGCACTTAATTTAATAGACCTGAAATATGAAACAGCACTTAAGACTCAAATAGTCTGAAGTAGGAATCAACACTGCAAAATGCCAGAAATAAAAAGAAACAACACTGCAAAAAGCCAAAAATAAAATCACTTAAATAAGAAACAGCACTACAAAAAACCTTAAATAAGAAACAGCACTCCAAAAAACCTTAAATAAGAAACAGCACTCCAAAAAAACTTAAATAAGAAACAGCACTTCAAAAAACCTTAAATAAGAAACAGCACTTTAAAAAACCTTAAATAAGAAATAGCACTTCAAAAAAACTTAAATAAGAAACAGAACTTCAAAAAAACTTAAATAAGAAACAGCACTTCAAAAAACCTGAATTAAGAAACAACACTTCAAAAAAACTTAAATAAGAAACAGCACTTCAAAAAAACTTAAATAAGAAACAGCACTTCAAAAAACCTAAATTAAGAAACAACACTTCAAAAAAACTTAAATAAGAAACAGCACTTCAAAAAACCTTAAATAAGAAACAGCACTTCAAAAAACCTTATATAAGAAATAGCACTTCAAAAAAACTTTAATAAGAAATAGCACTTCAAAAAACCTGAATTAAGAAACAACACTTCAAAAGTCAGAAATAAAAAAAACATCACTACAAAAAGCTACTGAGAAACAGACAAGAGCTACAGGTAAAATATGGACAGAAAATACCATTCATGTAATAAAATAAAATCATGGACAATATAGTTATGTCATAGGCATGAAATTGTTATTATGTGTTGATTTCGTGGATTTATAGTTTTCACGGATATTTTTACGTTGGGTAAAAATAATGGAATTAAAAAAAGGTCATTTGTATAAATGGAAAAAACAAGACTTGATCATAGTCCTTTACACAGATCTTTATGATGAGTTTATCTTGCAGCCTTTCTACTTTCTTTACTTTTTGGTTCCATCATTAAGCATGATAACTACTTCTTAGTAAGTTATAGAATACCATGTACCGATAGTATTAGAGAGATGTGATTTGAAGAATCTCCTGTAAAACACTTTCAGCCTGAATATTTCTATATATGCATATCACTTTATTTTAATAGCCTCTAAGCTTTTTGTTATTTGTCAGCTAAAGTTCTAATTAGATAATCTTTCCTTTTGTCTTTTACAAAAATGAACTCAATAAGATAGGTGACATCATTCGTGTTTGTTCTTAGAAATATCTCCTCAAGGTTACTCAAGGTTACTTATATAAAACGAAAAATATAGTAAAATACATTAATACTTGTTAAGAATTGAAAAGCTATTACGCCAAACTTGTTTATCGTAACGTTTATTTCTGGATCTAATACTATACAAAATAAACACTACGCGGCCAAACGAATTAACTTTAGTATAATCACTATATTCTGATCTTGACTTTGAAGTTATGTCATTTTCAGTGACACTGTATAATCATAGTACCAATAATTTGTCAATAGGAATGATTTTCTTATGTGTCAAAGATACTACATTCTCGTTAATTTACAGTTAAGTCAGTACTGAGCTAGAATTGGATATTGATTCATTCCCCATACATCATTCTATTAAATTAATAACGTTTCTTTTACTATTGTATTTTTACCAGTATTTTTATTAGCTATTACCATTTTGTGGCACTTTTGTCAAATTAGTATAGATGATATGGCATTAATGTCAGCACTCCTTTTTTCAATATCAAGGCTATCATTTGTGGACCAATTGTTGATTTGTCCTTGTCTTTAATTGAGAGGAATGCAGTTTTGATGTTGTCTTTTATATTGTAAACCAAACAATTTTTGCAAGCAAATTTTGTTTCACAGAGACTTTTATAAGTAGAGGAAAGTAACTTGGTTAAATGTGTCAATCTTGGATCTTCTCTAATATGTCCTGATGTTCATTAGTTGTTGTTTGTTGATGTGGTTCATAAGTTATAAGGTGTACTTTGACATATACTAAATTTAATTTTTACAAATTGTGACTTGGATGGAGAGTTGTCTCATTGGCACTCATACCACATCTTCATATAACTATTTACATCATCTAAGTAAGAATATATGAGGGTCTGGATGGGGTTTACTGAATAAAAAATAGAAGACAAAAAGTGCAGAATAATAGGGAATGCAGAAATAATCTGTCTGAGTAGGGTTACATGTCTTTATGTGGATTGTTAATACCTTGCAGTCTGCACCAAAAACTTTTTCAGCTACTAGTCCGAAGACCAATATTCCAACATTTTTCTTCTTGGTCAAAACAAAGTTTTGCAAAAACTTACTAGTCTGAATGAAATTTTACTAGTCGGGGGAATCGGACTAGTGGCTAACCGTGCAGACTGACCTTGTGAACTAGCACATTAACAATTCTGCTTAGTGTGTTGGTCTTGTACAAAGCAAGGTTAAGATTCACAATTCATCATGTTTTCACCTTGAATATGCAGTTAATTTGCGGCTGGACATTAAGCAGCCGTAAATCCATCATCATTATCATCCTTCATATTTATATGAAAGAAGAATATAAATATATGATATTTCATTATCATGTAATGTTGGTGATTGAAGATGGAATGAAATTTTTAGTCATTGGAGTCATATGAGATCTCTGAATATCGTGAGATTATTTTATTGTGCATGAATGACTTCAAGCTTTCAAATAGATACAATTTGAAATTAAAAATTTTGCCAATATGATTCTTATATAACATGTATGAGGGAGGGTAGGAGGGGTCCTGATCCCGAAATCCCGGGGTTAAAAACCTGAAATCCTGAGGTCCCGAAATTCGAAAAAAGAATTCCCTGATCCCGGAGTCCTGAATAAAGGTCCTATCCCCCTCATGTATAACGAACCATAGAAGAATTAACTGTTGTGTCTTTGTCAATGAAGCATCAACAAAACAACACAAAACAAAACAAACCAGACATATAGTGGTCAACATACTGGTCTTTGAAAACAATAAAATCTTATATACAATTTAATGTTTCCAAGTTTTTGGGTTTAATTCATTACAAAAAGGGGGATTTCAAGTTTTCAGACAATTACTCAAAAATGCTTTGAGCAGTTTTCCTGAAATTTTGGAGAAATGTTTATATCTAATGAGGTAAGCTTCCATTCAATTTTTATGAATTTCAGATTTTACGTTTACTAGTTATGGGGTTTTATTCATTAAAAAAAGGGATTTTTTTTATATCATTGGGTTGCTGTCTCTTTGATGTCTCATACAACCAGATTATCCTTTAGTTATAAATGAAATGTCTTGTATCAGGTTTGCTCATTGATGTCTCATACAACCAGATTATCCTTTAATTATAAAAGAAATGTCTTGTATCAGGTTTGCTCATTGATGTCTCATACAACCAGATTATCCTTTAATTATAAAAGAAATGTCTTGTATCGGGTTTGCTCATTGATGTCTCATACAACCAGATTATCCTTTAATTATAAAAGAAATGTCTTGTATCAGGTTTGCTCATTGATGTCTCATACAACCAGATTATCCTTTAATTATAAATGAAATGTCTTGTATCAGGTTTGCTCATTGATGTCTCATACAACCAGATTATCCTTTAATTATAAATGAAATGTCTTGTATCGGGTTTGCTCATTGATGCAGGCAGTACAGTTACCAATAGTTGATTACTGATCTATGTTATTTGGTCTCTGGTGGATTTTTGTCTCATTGGCAAGCATACCACATCTTCTTATTTTATATGATTTGTATGCAGATAAAGGTGGATTGAAAAATATTCTTACAATACGGGAGCCATTTTCACAAAAAAATCTTACAATAAAAATTGATTGCAAGTTATACATAAATGTTCATGACCTACAAGTATTTTTTCTTGTTTTTTTTTTTTTTTTTTTGTGAAATGAGTCGCTGCTGTTTCTTTATTTTGCTACATTTATTGCTTATGGACATAACAAGTTTATTCCCTGATTATTCCATTATTAAATAACACGATCACTGTAGTATCCCGTTGAGAGGCTTAAGTGATGTATTTTCAATAATTGATCTAAAAGTATTGTTATTTTATTTGCATAATTTAACTTCTATTGTTAAATGTCTCTTATCTTTCTTCCTAAGATTTCATTAAATATTCCGTAAATATCATGTCTACATACGAAGCACTGGATTTTGAAAGATATTACCACTGGCGGTTCAGTTTGTATTGATCCACGGACATTTTTAGAACATTTTTCTATTTTCAGAGATATAAAGCCTGACAACATATTACTAGATGAAGAAGGTAATGTCACAGCAAATGATCGTTAGATTTTATATGATTGTAGGCCAGACTGCACTATATAAGTGCTTTCTGTGACATGAGAAAATGTCAAAAAGCGAAATTAAACAAAAGATTTTAAGGCGTAGAATTTAAGAAAGTGTTCAGTTATATGGCTTTTTGGAACTTAAGACATACGTATAACCAAATTTCATAACAAGTTTAAAAATTGTATTTTGACATTTTTCTAAAGCCATATATTAGATAAAAGCAGAGTTCATTCACCACTGGTTAGTATTTGTCCTAATATTTCACAAAATGTAAGTCCTAAAAAAATAAATTGTTAAAAACCTGTTTTTCATAAAATGTTCCTTTCTTTTTTAATTGTCACAAATTTCAAAAGTTTTTTATGACCTTAGAAAACTTTTTGCCTACAATTTTATCAGCCTCCCACTCCAAGCTATTTTCAGCAGATTATGCGATCCATTAATGCACCAACAATAGATGTAGCTAAATTGGGTATGTCTAATGCAAGGAAAGGCAAAATTGTCCTACTTATATTTTTAATTTGTTTCTGAAACATTATTGAGCAGTTTTAGAGTAGTGACCCCACTTTAGGAAATTCGTTTGTGGGATATGCCATATTAACAACTTAACCAATCTGGTTCTTGAAAGTTAAATTTATAAGTATGTAATACTTTATCCAACTTTTAAGGGCCCCTGATCGGGCATGCAGGAGCCCTACAGTTTTCACTCTGTTCATCCGACAACCATTTTTGGTAGCACAACATTATGAAATGATTTTCTGTGTCAAAGTTATTGGTTTCCTACCATATATGCATATTTGCTAGGCAAGGATTACGGTTCATTCCCTCCTCTCCACCTTTGTCGAGGGGGCTGGATCTTAATCCTTGGCTAGCAAAGATGCCATTTATGAGAATGCCACAGAATCACAACTTATATTAACTATACATGGGAACTTCTCAATGTAGATTCAAGCAAGTAACTTTTATATAAGTTACATAACCTTGTTTTTGACTTCAATAAGATCAGTTGCATGAACACGTTTTGGGAAAAAGTACATAATAATTAATTGAAAGTTACGTCACCTTCGATTAGTTATTGTGACAACGAAACTCAAGTTGAACAAGGAAATGTTTAATAATTCAACATAAACTTCATTAAGTATTGAATGTAATTGAATGATGTTCTCAGTCGAACTGAAAGTAGAAACCTGTTATTTATTGTAATCTAGTTAAAAAGCTTTAAGCTTAATAGTATTGCTTAAATTCATTGACTCAGTACACTATTCTTTCCAGGAAGTGATTTTTGAGTCATTGAATTTATTATTTTGTGGAAACCATGACAAACACAATAGATATAAAAAGATGTGGTATGAGTGCCAATGAGACAACTCTCCATGCAAGTCACCCAAGTCACAATTTTTAAAAGTAAACCATTATAGGTCAAGGTAAGGTCTTCAACACGGAGCCTAGGCTCACACCAAACAGCAAGCTATAAAAGGTCCCAAAAATTACTAGTGTAAAACCATTCAAACTGGCAATTTTTGCAATTTCAGTAAAATAACTGCAAGGCTTTGTGCCTGTTATGCATATCATTTGGGTAAATTTGATAAAATCAGCAAGCAAACTTTTTAAAGCCTAAATCATGCATGTAAACATCAATCAGAAATCTTTAATTATTGGAAAACACTTCGGGTATTGATCAGAGGGGAAGAGGTTTCTGGACAGCCTTATATTTAAAATTTTGCATAATTTAAGAATAACCCAAATCCACCAAATCATTTATCCTCTGCTAATATCAAACCTTGCTTAGAAGTAAACAATTTCATGATAGCCCCTAATTTAAATTTCCAGAATTGATAAAAAAAAATCACAATGGTTTCAAAACTATAAGCTTTGAGCTGTTTCAATCAATTGCAGTTATATCTATATATACTCAAAGTGTTTCCCTATGCAATTATCATCTGTTACTAGATAAATCACTCCCACAGAAGAATTACTTCACAAGGAAATAGAACAACAATATGATAATGATATATGACATATGATATGGATTATTATCCATTATTAAATACCTCTTTATGTATAATTGGGTTGCTGTCTCTAAACAATTTACCACACATTTTTTTTATTCAGATATAACTCATCATTTATTGCAGAGCCATTATTAGTAATTTATTGTATTTATATTTGTAGGTCATGTGCATATAACAGATTTTAACATTGCTACTATGTTAAGTGATGGACAGTTAGCAACCTCAATGTCAGGAACAACACCTTATATGGGTAAGTTTGTCATGTAAAAAAGAGGATGTGGTATGATTGCCAATGAGAACTCTTCACAAGAGATCACATGAAACAGAAATTAACAACTATAGGTCACTGTACTGCCTTCAACAATGAGCAAAGCCCCTACAACATAGGCAGCTATAAAAGGCCCCTAATTGACAAATGTAAACCAATTCAAACAAGAAAAGTCCTGTCATACCCTGCTTGCATTCATCTTGTCCATTCTTCTGTCAGTTAGTCTGTCAAACAAATATTTCAGTCGCATTTTTCTTTTGCACTACTAAACAGAATGACTCATATTTAGTCAGCAGTAGTGGAGAGTTGTAAGTGGATCTGGATGACATCTGCTTCATGTTTTTATATGCTATTGTTTAGGCCATTGTTGTTTTATTGCACTTAAACATCTTATGTTATAAGGTTTCCCGATTTTTTAAAAATGTGTTGTGTTTTCAGCTCACCTGGCCCAAATGGCTATGTGAGCTATTGCTATGACTTCAGTCGTCACTAGTTGTAAACATGAAATAATCTTTCATTTTGTAACTGCTAGGCCAAATGATACAAAACTTAACTTGAATGTTCCTAAGGAAAACTAGTTTAAGAATTTTTCAGGGGATTTGATCTACCGTACATCTACAAAAAAAATTGTAATCAAACTGTCAATTGACTCTTTTAATGGTTTGATTTCTCTAAATCACAATTTTATCCAATTTTATTATCCATTCCTGCATACAATCTTTTAAACTAAAATGGATTTAAAGAAACATTGTCCAGCAATTCACTGTTTGACTCGCATAGTTTCGGTTCAACATACAATAATCCTGTTGCATTGTATCTTATTTTTTTTTAGCAAAAGGCAAGGTTAGCAACACAAGGTTCTAGGAACCTCTTGTATATTTTGCTTGTCTCAAACAAAGTTACTTATTTGGTCAAAACAGTCTTGTGTTACAGAAAAGAAACCTTCCAGGCTTTTTAATTTCTGTTTGGAATATTTTTAGAATTGTTAGACAATTATTCAACTAATTTTTGCTATCTGAGCCGCTGCGAAGCTGACATAAAGAAAACTATGTAGGAGTACGTTTTATATAAAATCAGTGTTTAATGTTTTTACTGGATTTCCGTTATTAAAATTGGTTACTTCAATAATAGAATTGAGAATGGAAATGGAAAATGTGTCAAAGAGACAACAATTTTATGTTCACATAAAAACCACTGTGAGCTAATAACATACAATTCTTTTAAAAATATAAATGTAAAAATCAGTATTATTAGTTATACCTATTGTATTCTTTTTTTTCTACAACAATTAATGTAAGAACGTGTATTGATCGTGTTATGAAAGTTAATTTTAACGTGACGGAATATTGATATCCTGTTAATATCTCGAAGCATTACAAATAACTACAGTAATCATGTCAAATTATGCTTTGTTATAAAGCTCAGGTTATCAGTTAATGTTCTATACAAAATTTTGACGGAGTGATTTATGTGCTGCACTTGTTTAAAACGATATAGAATGGAAGTGTTAAGAAGATACAAAATGTAATGTGGGGGAGGTGATATACCTGTTTTAAAAGACTTGGTTTGAATTGATTAAAGAGATAGTGGACATTGTTTTGAAATAACCAACATTGATCGTTGGTGTTTTTAGTGCCAATTTGAGCACATATGGCTATTTCATGGTAGCCAGTTTTTATTGGTGGAAGAAGCAAAAGTAGATTTTTGGTTTCTGTTCTCTAACTTAAGTTTGCCTCAACCAAATGTTATGAAAATTGTACACAATGCTTATTACCACAAAACACAGATCAAGTGTGAATTTTGGTGACCTCACTTTTACTGTTCAAGAGTTATGCCCCTCTACAAATAGTAATACTACAGATTTTTTTTGTAAATTTGGAGGTTATTTTCTGTCTCTGATTATAAAAAAAAACATGGATTCACGTTTGGCATATTAGTGTTGTTTAAAAAGTTGAAAATGTGCATTATTTGTAAAATTTCCTGTTACAGTTTACTGTTTTTACCCTACATTGGTCTTTTTAGTGTTACATCTGTTAGTTTTTTCTTCCATCCATATGGCTTGCTGCATGCATGCATCTTTCTCTTCATGAGAACATTATCAGTTTAGATTTTCATTGCTGCCATAATTTGAGCTTTTTTTTTCAAAATACAAAATTAAACCGAATTTCTGAGCAGACCTCAGTTTACAGTAGAAATCATTATCTATAAACAAATTGTCTTCAATAAATCAATTAAGATTTTATCAAGATCTAATTCAATACATGTTTGGATATTCAAGATAGTATTTCTCAGTTCAAAACACTTTTAAATCAGTATTGCTCAGGATATTGCATACTTCTTCTTGACCTAACTTAAGATTCACCAGAGTTCTATCAGAGCAGTTATGGTTCTAATGTATGTCTGGTAATTCTTTTTATGCCCCACCTACGATAGTAGAGGGGCATTATGTTTTCTTGTCAGTGCATCTGTTAGTCCGGCTTCAGGTTAAAGTTTTTGGTCAAGGTAGTTTTTGACGAAGTTGAAGTCCAATGAACTTGAAACTTAGTTCACATGTTCCCCATGATATGATCTTTCTAATTTTAATGCCATAATTAAAGTTTTGACCCCAATGTCATGGTCCACTGAACATAGAAAATGATAGTGAGAGCAGGGCATCCGTGTACTATGGACACATTCTTGTTAAAATTTAAAAAAGCCTTAATAAAATCGAAATAGAACTGATTTTTTTTTTGAAAATCGCATGGTTAACACATGTCAAAGACATATGCTACAGCAGATCTTTTTAAATGTTTTTACAATTGCATAATCCTACATGGACTAAAAAAAGTCAGTTAAATGGTTCATTTGGGATAGTATCACTATGATATTGCCCCTGACGACTGTGAAATGAGCTATAGTGCATGTAACCATATATAACGGAAAAAAACATAAAGCAAATAAAGTTGGGGAAATAGAATTAGATCAAGGTTATTACTTAAGGTGATTCATATGTCTGTCCACCCACCCAGCGTATTCCTAGAATGTACTCTTATGTGATCTCCCAAGTGACCTAAAGTGGATGTTATGAAATGTTTTAAAGGTTATTAAATCTTAGATTTGTCATAGATTCAGGGCTATGTTTTAAATATCATTAAATCTTGGATTTGTAATAGATTCAGATGCGCTATATTTTATTTTATTGACCTTGTTATGAAAAAACATTTTGATCTTTAAAAAAACAACATTTGTTTTCAAAGGATGGGATTTTTTAACAGAATTCTGAAGTAAAAAGAAGGAGTTTTTATAGGGGCTTATGTCATTGAGACATGTGTGACATATTTGCATTTAAATTTAAACCATTCTCAAAAGTACTCAATGTCAACATATCAGCATAATATATAATAGCAAGGATAAGCTCCCCATAAATACACATATGTATTAAGCATCTTCACATGCACAGCATATACAGCAACTGTCTGATTGATGATGGTGTTAAACCAGTAACAATCAATCAATCAATCTAGTGATTAAAATATTTCCTTCCTGCAGTGTCAGAGCACCAAATTTTTCTTTTTAGAAAAGATTCTGTCACAAGACAGCATAATGAATTCCACTTCAATGTCACAGCAAAGATCAGCAACATATAGAAATCAAGTTTATTTATTTTAAAACAAATAACTTTTGGTTCTAGATTTTTTTTTAGCCGTAATGTCTAATAGACACCATAAAACTTCTTACAGAACATTTTGAACCTACTCAGTGGAAAACTGGGACTCTTTTCACAAAAGAATTTACAATTAAAATTGATCTTAAAAACTGAAATGTTGATGATTGACTTAAAACAAGTTCTTTTACTCCTAAGAATTTTATGTGAAAAGAACATTTTAGACCAGGTTTGAGATCTATTTCTGTTCTATCATAAGTACTGGTCTGTTCTTAGTAACCAGTATATAAGATGTGAAATGCATGGACAATTTTCTGGACTGGATGTTTTGTTGATAGATTATGCAGGAAATATTTATAGAGTGTCAATACAGAAATGAAAACAAGTGAAGAAGGTAGAGGGCACATTGGAGCAAGAGAAATCATAATTGACTTGCTAAATAGAATACTTGTTCTTTTGACCTATTGACATCATATAACAATCACTTTTATTTCATGACATCAGACATTTTCTCTTGTGTTGTTAAAATCTTACAGGAAAGAATGTGATATGTTTCCTTTACAGCGGATTCCATCGAGTGTGTAGCCAAAGGTAATATATTTGGTTAGCTTGCTTGTTAGCTGAACCGTGAAGTCATTGTTAGGTAAGGTAAACAACCCTACTTTAAGAATAGACTCATCTGACAGAAGATCAATCGATCTGTCTGTTGGACTATGCTACTTCGAAAGGAGGGTAGTATACCTGACCTTTATAACCACTTCACGGTTCAGCTAACAAGCAAGCTAACCAACAATATACACACTCACTGAAATCTGCTGTAACATTGTAGAAAAATAGCAATTATGTGTACAGATATAGTAAAGATAATTTATTATTACATCTCTCTGTGTATTTAGATGTTTTTATTTATTTTGTTACAGCACCAGAAGTATTTGCCTGTGCTTTAGATGAGTGTCCTGGCTACAGTTATCCTGTTGATTGGTGGTCACTTGGAATTTGTGCCTATGAAATGCTGAAAGGAAGGGTAATTAAATTAATTGTATATATTACAATTCAATTCAAAACTTTATTGCCATTACACCATACATTTATAGCATGGGACACAGCATAGCAAAATGAAAACAAATAATGTTTACTTTGACCCTAAAAAATCTAAAAATGTAAAAAAAAAAAGTGAACCACATACTTTATCCGAAAAAAAAACTTATTGGATATATAGCTGTTCAAATGATGAACACTAATTTTGATCCTTTAGAAGCTTAATATTTCCTTAACAATAGAACGTTATTAAAACATTCAGCTGAATTTTACAGAGTTATCTCCCTGTAGTTTTATGTATTACCTTAAATCAAAAAACAGTTGTACCCAAGTTTGAAATTGAAACCTTTTTTGGCAGCCTGACATGAGATTTATTGAGATAATGACTATTTTTAGATTTGATAATTTACCATTCAGAATCTGATTATATAATATCTGTTGATTTAATGTATAGATCAAGGATTTAATTTAATACTACAGGAAATTAGATTTTTTTAAATGAAATTGAATTATCAATTTCACATTGGGGTTCCTTTTTGTATCTATTATGGACAGAAATTCCACGTTTCAACTGTGTGCAGGAAGGAAAATTAGAAATATAAAAAAAAATTGTGGAAAAATAAGGAAGTAACATAATTTCTAATTGAAATGTCTCGCAGTTTGTGACAGTTGCAATTTTCAAATATAGATGCTTTTATAGCAACTCCTATTTCAGGTTGATATTACTTTATTTTTTTGCAACACTAAAATTTATTTTAGTTAGGGAAAGTAGAGTGTAACGTTCAAAGTTTGATACATCCAAGCACAAATGTTGGAAGAGTGAGGAAGGTGTTTCTTTCATTATGAGCTTTTAGAGCAACAAGTTTTATTAAGAAAAAAATGCATACATATTAGGCAGAGTTGCAAGTACAATTTAATATGAATTCTGTTTGAAATTAAATGATTATTGACTTGCTGGTCTGTGCTGGATGTCAAAGTTTTGGTTTCTAGAAAAAAATATGTACCGAAAATGATTTTTTTTTTACTTTGGTAGATGATCACCATTGGACGAGTGTTAAAGACCAAAGTCAAAGAAAGTCAAATTTCTATGAAAAGACTGAAATTTTGAACCATAAATCAGATCTTTCCCTATCTGTGATATAAATAGAAACTCTTTTGATAGTTAGGCCACTAGGACTAAGGTCTAGGTTACAGCAATTTGGACAAATGTTATGTTTCCCACCATCTGACATGAATTGTCAGCAGACTATTCAGTTTCCAATTACCACAACACAAAAAATCTGTTTCTTTATCAGAAAATCTATAAACCATAATATCGTATGCATCCATGGTGCTTCTGTAATCATTTAAAAGATGCAACGGTAATCTTATTATTCTCTCACAAGGAAATTGTCAAATTGATATTATTGGTTTTGACCCTGTTCTTGTAGTACTGAAGAACCTAAACTACACACAAAAAGGATTTACAAATATATTGTTAAAGTAATTCAAGCACTGTATTGTAATAGATAAGTTTATGATATTATGTTTCTCACCATTTGAAATCAACTTTAAGCATCTTTAATCTACAGTCCTCATTGTACTCAACAAAAAACATTGTTTCTCCCTCTGAAAATCCACACAGATTGCAAATCAGCATATGCATCATATAGCTTCTGCAATTATTTAGAAGTTGCAATGGTAATCTTATGATCCTCTCACCAGGAAATTGTCAAATTGATATTATTGGTTTTGACCCTGTTCTTGTAATACCATAGAACTTAAATTGCATACGAAAAAGGATTTTTACAATTACAGTGTAAGGCTGTATAGTTTATTATTCATTTTCAAAGTACTTAATTCAGACACAGTATTGTAGTATATCTGTTAATGCATTCTCAGTATATGGATATTAGATAATAGTAAAATGGATTTGACCTAGATTTATTAAACTACTAAATGAGGTCACTGGAACTTTCATGGAAAACATAAGGACTGCACACATGACTATTTCATGATCGTTTATTTTATGTCATTGTGGATTTGTGAGTGTAAGTGGCATTGTCTGACATAAGTTTAAGATAATACTGAAATAAAAAAGTAAGGAAAGTGGTATGAAAGGTCATGTATTTAAGCAACTTCAGGTTAATGTATGTCCTTCAATAATGAGCAAAATACATACATCTAAGTCAGGGCCCCAGGAATACAAAAAGTAAAATAATTAAAAAGAGAAAACCATTGGCCTCTAATTTCAACTTAAATAACATTACTGGTAGAACAATTAATAAATCTTACAATCTCAGTGTTGATAAGCTATTGATATTACTCGATTTATTTTACTTGACTGGGCGGGGTTTAACCGGTTCGCTTATAATAAAACCAGTCCATTTATAGATAGGTGTTTCAGGATAAACTCATCAATGAAGTGCCCAGTCATTCTTTTGTAAATACCTTTGATGAGACTGATAGGTGATTAGAAATCTATAATAATTATAACGGCAATCATCCTTATCACATACATCTTCAAATAGACTGTCCTTATGCAATTAAAATGTAAGCTCTGCCCGATCAGTTTAAATAACATTGGTAACACAGTAGATGAATTATTTAGCCCTCAAACATTATGAGATGGAATACAGCTAAGGTAGTGGTTGACATTTAGGTGGCTTCAATGACATCCATTGTACTGCAGGCTCCTGACTTGGAATAGGCACCAAAAGATTGTTGCTTGGTTAATAATGTTTAATAGGATTCATCCTTCCTCTTTAAACTTGGGACAACATTGCAACATTTCAACATTAGAACAAACTGTAAAATTTTAATTTAAATTCTGTTTTTCTTTGATTTTTTCAGCGTCCTTATGATATTCACACAGGCACCTCCATCTTAGAAATAAAACAGATATTTATGACATGTAAAGCTCACTACTCACAGTCAATGCATGAAGGAGTGAAAGATCTTATAAAAGGGGTGAGTATGTATTGTAGATAATTTTCTTGCAGTAGTTTAATTTAAGCTTGCTTATTTTGCCAGTAAGATACAATTTCAGAAATATTCCATTGGACGAATTAGCACCTTAAACAAAAATTAAAATATATCAGTAAAAAATCACTGATAACTAAATTAAGAAAAGACTGGACTTTTTTGGTAAGCTTGAAATCTCCCCGTCTTTTCTTGGAAGAAAGTCAACAATGAAAATATTTCAAATTGAGTATTACAATTTCATTTCTGGTTAGAATATCTAGTTCAACAGACAAGGATTGTAATATATAAGTAAATTCAGATAAAATTCTCATTTATGTCTGTTTTAGTGTGGGAAATTAATAAGGAAGATTATCATCAAATTCTTTAATTAAAAAAATTTATAAGAATGAATTGATTCCTCTGCTTTTACTTTATGTTTCAGTTATTTCTACGCATGGAACATTATAATTTCATACATTTTGTCTTTCCTTATACAATAGAACTTTTTGATTTGCAGAAAAAAAGACTTTTTTCTTCTCTGTAGTATAAATGATATATTCTGTAGATTTATTTATCTTTATGGGTGCCACTTTTGGTGGATTGAGAAAATTTGTATTTTTTTTATGGATATGTGATTTCATGGTACAGTATTGCCAAATTCTCGCCATGCCAGCTTATAGGAAACTTGTACTTTGTTTTATTTAGATGTTTTTGTTCACCGTAACCCATAAAATCTGCAAAATTTGGTATCCCACAAAATAATCATGTTTCCTCGGCTGTTTAGGAAGTCAAAAGTTATGTTGTATAATATGATTTACTAATTTTATTTTAGAGGCATTATTCTTCCTGTTTTCTTTTTACACAGTTTTTCTTTCATTTTATACTTTTATTTTATCTACAGATATAAAATGTTGTAAGTACTGTGTGTCCTGTTTACCATGCACATTTCTCAGACATCTTAAGTTTAATTTTTTTTATGAAATAACTATTGTATTTTTTTTAACTTTCTAAAGTCATTAATTTCACTGTCACAAATATAATTTCAGGGGATGGGTTTGAAAATCTAGGTTAAACCCCCTAAAATATTTTAGTTCAATCAAAATCATGGTTTATTTTCTTCTTTTTTTTAGATAATTATTTCAAATTTTTTAAGCCCATCTCTACTGCTGGTTTGTTGTTTATTTAATGTGAATAAACATATTTTCAGTATCATTCATAACATTAAGAATTATATAAGATCTCTGAATTTGTTAACCTCATGGATAAGTCATTAAACTTAACATGTCTGCATTTAATAGTAGTTTTTTGGCTGGGTTGCACAGAATGCTTGCATGTAGAGAAAAAGTTTGGTACTTTTTTTGTCTAACTTTTGTCCAACTGTAAAAAAAAAGTCACAGAAGCAAAAATTAAGAGTGCTGTTTTTAGGAGTCTTCAGATAAAAATAACAGAAGCCAGAATAAGGTGTGATGTTCTAGTGTCAAAGCAGCAACATTTGTCAAAGTTTGGGAGTAGATTACACAGGCTAGACATATATCTGTGTCAAAAAATGTAGTCAACTTGAATAAACCTTTGACCCTTGTCACCCTTTGGTATTCAGTTGTTGCTGTCTTTGTACAATTTATTCATAAACAAATGAATATGATATAAAGAAATATTGTTTTCACCATGGAAAGTGCAGAAAAATAATCAAAACAAAAGATTAATAAGTTCTATAGATGTTGTAAACAGATGCAGACGACACAATATGGATTGTCATTATGAGGTTACTGACATTTATAAATATCATTTCTTTGTCATAAATTTGTTTGGCAATTGTATTGTCATCAAGTATAACATTTTTACACAATACTCCTACATAATCTAGAGCTTAGTATTTTTAACAACAATATTCAGTAAAACATTTAGGACTTCGTACTATATTCACGATTCAGTCTTTATATGGACGCTGACAGACTGCCTTTGGAATTTTATACACAAAATATTGTTTTAATGTTTTAAATTGCACATAAAATACACAAGCTACAAAATAGAAGAGGAGTTTTATGTTTTCTTTTCTGTGAGTTTATCCGATACTCTCTCCATCGGTTTGTCTACCCCTAATCAGGTTACTTTTTGGTTGCGGTACTGTGGAGTGTGGATTCATTGGATTCATTATCATTGGTTGGATACACATTTTTGGTGGGTTTTGTGTGTACAGGTGGACCACGAATTCAAATGTTCACTGAATAACATATTTTCAATAGGCTCTGTGTACAGAGATTGGCAAAACAACCATATCAAATATCCATGTATATGGAAGTTTTCAGCAATCCACGAAAATTGATACCCACAAAAATAAATGTATCCACAGATGTTTACCTTGAAGTTGCAGTCATATATACTTGAAAGGGAAGTAGTTCAGTTCAGTATGGGCACTATTTTACCCTGACAGTTGAAACTTATCATGCATGTTCATTTTGATGTGAACTTCATTTTAGCCAACTTACCTGCTTGACCCAGATTTCACACTTCACTGAACATTGAAGTGTGATAGTGTGCGCAGGGCATGGTGTCCTATGAACATATTCTTGTTATATATTTCCAATAAAGGTAACTTTCCTGTGTTCAATAGATGTAGGTTTTTTGTGCAACCTGGCCAACTGAGTGTTTTACCCCTACATTTAAGTGTAATAATATCGTTTGTTACTTAACAACTAACCTTTAGCACAATGCACATAATTGCTATATACTGGTCTTGTCAACATGGATACCTTCATGATTTCAATGCATTAACTTTTTACACTGGGATTAAATCTTACTGCATCGAATTGTAATTGTGTCTCAAAAGACTCTTTGCAGCGGAAACTTTTCATAGATTTCTTAACATTTACAGTTATGTGAATTTAGAAGTAATTTGGTGCATTTATTGTTGCGATTTCGACATGACATTCTACAATGAGAAAATAATTATTGAGATTACAGGAAAAGCTGTTTAGAAATACATATGTCAGATTTTAGAATATGAGTTTTTTTATTATTGGGATACTCGCCAAGTTGCATCATTTGTAGTACCATATATAAAAAACCTCACAAATTGCAAATAATTTCAGCATTTACTATGTATATCGCTATAAAAAAGAAGGTGTGGTATGATTGCCAATGAGACTATAAATTACTCTCCTCCAGGGACCAAAATAACATAGAAGTTTACAACTATAGGTAACCATACGTCCTTCTACAATGAGTAAAACTTATACCGCATAGTCAACTATAAAAAGTCTAGAAATGACAAATGTAAAACATTTCAAACAAGGTAACTTAAGGTGGTACCCAACACTTTCACTAAAATTATTTTTGCTCGTTTAATTTTCATAAAATTTTGACAAAGTATTTACTTTGACCGTTTAACAAAAATATAAAAAATTCAAAAAAATTGAACCAAGCGTTTTATCAGAAAAATTACACTGGTTATATTGCAGTTTGACAAACACTTATTTTGATCATTGAGAAGCTTTATATTGCCTTCACAACGCAACGTAATTAAAATGTTTAGCTGATATTACAGAGTTATCTCCCTGTAGTGTTAGGTACCACCTTAAGGCCTGATTCATGTACAAAACTATGAACAAACACAAATATGATACACTGAAACAAAGTTGAACAATCTGTAACCACTGAATTACACCAATCCCTCTCCCTAAGGTAACCTGGGATAGTGGTGTAATAGTACAATGTAAGAACAATCTGTAACCACTGAATTACACCAATCCCTCTCCCTAAGGTAACCTGGGATAGTGGTGTAATAGTACAATGTAAGAACAATCTGTAACCACTGAATTACACCAATCCCTCTCCCTAAGGTAACCTGGGATAGTGGTGTAATAGTACAATGTAAGAACAATCTGTAACCACTGAATTACGCCAATCCCTCTCCCTAAGGTAACCTGGGATAGTGGTGTAATAGTACAAGTAAGAACAATCTGTAACCACTGAATTAGCCAATCCCTCTCCCTAAGGTAACCTGGGATAGTGGTGTAATAGTACAATGTAAGAACAATCTGTAACCACTGAATTCACCAATCCCTCTCCCTAAGGTAACCTGGGATAGTGGTGTAATAGTACAATGTAAGAACAATCTGTAACCACTGAATTACACCAATCCCTCTCCCTAAGGTAACCTGGGATAGTGGTGTAATAGTCAATGTAAGAACAATCTGTAACCACTGAATTACGCCAATCCCTCTCCCTAAGGTAACCTGGGATAAGTGGTGTAATAGTACAATGTAAGAACAATCTGTAACCACTGAATTACTCCAATCCCTCTCCCTAAGGTAACCTGGGATAGTGGTGTAATAGTACAATGTAAGAACAATCTGTAACCACTGAATTACATCCAATCCCTCTCCCTAAGGTAACCTGGGATAGTGGTGTAATAGTGCAATGTAAGAACAATCTGTAACCACTGAATTACACCAATCCCTCTCCCTAAGGTAACCTGGGATAGTGGTGTAATAGTCAATGTAAGAACAATCTGTAACCACTGAATTACTCCAATCCCTCTCCCTAAGGTAACTGGGATAGTGGTGTAATAGTGCAATGTAAGAACAATCTGTAACCACTGAATTACACCAATCCCTCTCCCTAAGGTAACCTGGGATAGTGGTGTAATAGTGCAATGTAAGAACAATCTGTAACCACTGAATTACTCCAATCCCTCTCCCTAAGGTAACCTGGGATAGTGGTGTAATAGTACAATGTAAGAACAATCTGTAACCACTGAATTACTGCCAATCCCTCTCCCTAAGGTAACCTGGGATAGTGGTGTAATAGTACAATGTAAGAACAATCTGTAACCACTGAATTACCCAATCCCTCTCCCTAAGGTAACCTGGGATAGTGGTGTAATAGTACAATGTAAGAACAATCTGTAACACTGAATTACCAATCCTCTCCTAAGGTAACCTGGGATAGTGGTGTAATATCAATGTAAAACAATCTGTAACCACTGAATTACTCCAATCCCTCTCCTAAGGTAACCTGGGATAGTGGTGTAATAGTACAATGTAAGAACAATCTGTAACCACTGAATTAGCCAATCCCTCTCCCTAAGGTAACCTGGGATAGTGGTGTAATAGTACAATGTAAGAACAATCTGTAACCACTGAATTACTCAATCCCTCTCCCTAAGGTAACCTGGGATAGTGGTGTAATAGTACAATGTAAGAACAATCGTAACCACTGAATTACCCAATCCCTCTCCCTAAGGTAACCTGGGATAGTGGTGTAATAGTACAATGTAAGAACAATCTGTTACCACTGAATTACCCAATCCCTCTCCCTAAGGTAACCTGGGATAGTGGTGTAATAGTCAATGTAAGAACAATCTGTAACCACTGAATTACCAATCCCTCTCCTAAGGTAACCTGGGATAGTGGTGTAATAGTCAATGTAAGAACAATCTGTAACCACTGAATTACCCAATCCCTCTCCCTAAGGTAACCTGGGATAGTGGTGTAATAGTCAATGTAAGAACAATCTGTACCACTGAATTACCCAATCCCTCTCCTAAGGTAACCTGGGATAGTGGTGTAATAGTACAATGTAAGAACAATCTGTAACCACTGAATTACCCAATCCCTCTCCCTAAGGTAACCTGGGATAGTGGTGTAATAGTACAATGTAAGAACAATCTGTAACCACTGAATTACTCAATCCCTCTCCTAAGGTAACCTGGGATAGTGGTGTAATAGTACAATGTAAGAACAATCTGTAACCACTGAATTACGCCAATCCTCTCCTAAGGTAACCTGGGATAGTGGTGTAATAGTCAATGTAAGAACAATCTGTAACCATGAATTACCAATCCCTCTCCCTAAGGTAACCTGGGATAGTGGTGTAATAGTACAATGTAAGAACAATCTGTAACCACTGAATTATCGCCAATCCCTCTCCCTAAGGTAACCTGGGATAGTGGTGTAATAGTACAATGTAAGAACAATCTGTAACCACTGAATTACGCCAATCCCTCTCCCTAAGGTAACCTGGGATAGTGGTGTAATAGTACAATGTAAGAACAATCTGTAACCACTGAATTACTCCAATCCCTCTCCTAAGGTAACCTGGGATAGTGGTGTAATAGTACAATGTAAGAACAATCTGTAACCACTGAATTACGCCAATCCCTCTCCTAAGGTAACCTGGGATAGTGGTGTAATAGTACAATGTAAGAACAATCTGTAACCACTGAATTACGCCAATCCCTCTCCTAAGGTAACCTGGGATAGTGGTGTAATAGTTCAATGTAAGAACAATCTGTAACCACTGAATTACGCCAATCCTCTCCCTAAGGTACCTGGGATAGTGGTGTAATAGTACAATGTAAGAACAATCTGTAACCACTGAATTACCCAATCCTCTCCCTAAGGTAACCTGGGATAGTGGTGTAATAGTACAATGTAAGAACAATCTGTAACCACTGAATTACGCCAAATCCCTCTCCCTAAGGTAACCTGGGATAGTGGTGTAATAGTTACAATGTAAGAACAATCTGTAACCACTGAATTACGCCAATCCCTCTCCCTAAGGTAACCTGGGATAGTGGTGTAATAGTACAATGTAAGAACAATCTGTAACCACTGAATTACGCCAATCCCTCTCCTAAGGTAACCTGGGATAGTGGTGTAATAGTACAATGTAAGAACAATCTGTAACCACTGAATTATCCGCCAATCCCTCTCCCTAAGGTAACCTGGGATAGTGGTGTAATAGTTACAATGTAAGAACAATCTGTAACCACTGAATTACGCCAATCCCTCTCCCTAAGGTAACCTGGATAGTGGTGTAATAGTCAATGTAAGAACACATCTGTAACCACTGAATTACGCAATCCCTCTCCCTAAGGTAACCTGGGATAGATGGTGTAAATAGTGCAATGTAAGAACAATCTGTAACCACTGAATTACACCAATCCCTCTCTCTAAGGTAACCTGGGATAGTGGTGTAATAGTGCAATGTAAGAACAATCTGTAACCACTGAATTATGCCAATCCCTCTCCCTAAGGTAACCTGGGATAGTGGTGTAATAGTTCAATGTAAGAACAATCTGTAACCACTGAATTATGCCAATCCCTTTCCCTAAGGTAACCTGGGATAGTGGTGTAATAGTTCAATGTAAGAACAATCTGTAACCACTGAATTATGCCAATCCCTCTCCATAAGGTAACCTGGGATAGTGGTGTAATAGAACAATGTAAGAACAATCTGTAACCACTGAATTACGCCAATGCCTCTCCCTAAGGTAACCTGGGATAGTGGTGTAATAGTGCAATGTAAGAACAATCTGTAACCACTGAATTACGCCAATCCCTCTCCATAAGGTAACCTGGGATAGTGGTGTAATAGTACAATGTAAGATCAACCTATAAAAATCAGTTGAAACTTGTTTCAATGAGGAAAACTAATTAAACCTGTCCAGAGGTTAAAAAAAACACCATCAAGAACACCAGCAGCATTCAATAACCAAATGACTTTTTTTTACAAAACATGAAATTTTAACTCTAACATATATTAAGAAAAAAGAACAGATTCTAGAATCAGTTGACAAAGGTTGACTTAAAGATTACTTGTGCCTTTAAAGATGGAGGTTCTGTAACTTTGATCAGTATTTTATTAACTCGTTCGATTTGATTTTTACAGTTGTTGACTTTAGACCCAGACAGAAGAATATCAAGTTTAGTGACGTTAAAGGGACAGTATTTTATGAATGAACTGGACTTTGACAAAGTTTTATTGAGACAAATGAAACCAACATTTGAGCCTTCGGTAAGTATATGATGGTAAAAGGTTATAAATGATAAGATGAAACGTTAACATTTTGCATCATGTTGACATTGTTGTAGTCATAAAATCTACCTAAAAAGTTTGGGCTAAGTTTTGGTAAAGAAATGTTAATGAAAAACTGATAACTGGATATTTTTATGCCCCACCTACGATAGTAGAGGGGCATTATGTTTTCTGGTCTGTGCCTCCGTTCGTCCTTCTGTCCGTCCGTCCGGTTAAAGTTTTTGGTCGAGGTAGTTTTTGATGAAGCTGAAGTCCAATTAACTTGAAACTTAATACACATGTTCCCCATGATATGATCTTTCTAATTTTAATGCCAAATTATAGTTTTTACCCCAATTTCATGGTCCACTGAACATAGAAAATGATAGTGCAAAGTTCAGGTTAAAGTTTTTGGTCAAGGTAGTTTTTGATGAAGTTAAAGTTACATCAACTTGAAACTTAGTACATATGTTCCCTATGATAAGGTCTTTCTAATTTTAATTCCAAATTAAAGTTTTGATCCCAATTTCACGGTCCACTGAACATAGAAAATGATAGTGGGAGTGGGGCATCTGTGTACTATGGACAAATTCTTGTTTTATTATAAACTATTGTTGTTCAGGAATTTATATTGAATTCTCCTCAATAGACAGAAAAATATAGAAAATACTGTATTATTATATTCTTGTTTCATGGTCAAACCAAATGACTTTTGACGTGAAAAGCCACTATATGTTTTATACATTTTTTTCTTCAGAAAGACCATTTAAACTGTGATCCTACATATGAACTAGAAGAAATGATTATAGAATCCAAACCACTTCATAAAAAGAAGAAAAGATTAGCTAAACAGAATTCTAAGAGAGGTGAACTGTCCAGACAGGCCTCTGTGGTATGTGACATTAATTGTTTTCTGTTTGAACAAACAAACAGTAACACAAATAGAGGATAGAGTTTTCTAAAATGTTCATGGATTATTTCCAATGAATTGTTTCTGATACTTTTTCTTTGTTTAAACTTGAAATTGACCTGCGTCTTTCCACAGGGAAATTTTTAATGTTCAGTAATTTTACTCATTCATCTTAAAAGATTAACTATTTGTCAAAACGAAGCTTAAAAATAACTAAAACTGGCTTGCCTGTCCTTTATTTGTTTGGCTCAAACAGATGTCTTTGACAAAGTCTGCAAACAAGGTTGTAGAAATTTTGTACTTTGTTGAACATTTAAATTTGTGGTTTTATCTATATACCAACTAAAAAAAAATAATGTACAGTTTCAACAAATCACCTTATTTCTTCAGGATTTTCAATCACAATGAAAACCACACAGAATTTTAAATTGCCTAGGTGGTATCAAGGTATGACCTTCACCTCAAGAGCTGAGGTCAAAGTAAATAACAAAAATACTGAACTGCAAGGGAAATTGAAAACATAGTCATTTATAAATCTATGGCTTCAAAATTTGCATTTGTTGGATCTCTGCCAAGTACTCTGAATAAATTTGTATACGACTGCAAAAATTGAAAATTTTTTGGTCGTATATTCGTTTCACGTTGGCATCAGCGTCGTCGTTATCGTTGTCCAAATACTTTTGGTTTTCGCACTATAACTTTAGTTAAAGTAAAAAGGAAGGTTGGGATTGATTTTGAAAGTTTTGGTCCCAACAGTTTAGGAATTATGGGCCAAAAAGGACCCAAATAAGCTTTTTCTTGGTTTTCACCCTATAACTTTAGTTTAAAGGGAAAATTCACGATTTTTTTACTTATGGTTTGAATATGTTCATTATGACATAATATATATATTCACAAAGTTTTATCGCTATAATTGCAGTAATAAAGGAGAAATTCAATAATCAATGAAAAAATATTAACAACTTCCTGTAGGTCGTGACGTTTTCTCCTGGTTTTTGCATGCCGGGATTTAAAATACAATCATTAAAAGTCTTGGTTTTTAATCATATTTTAACGTAATCGTAAGCGCGTCAATGACTTCTGCTTTATCTGATAACCAGCCGATAATAAGAAGATAAAATACACAGACATGCAATTGTACATATTCATGAGATTAATTTTCTTTGTTAAACGTCGTATATATTCAAATTAATTTTTTAGACAACACAAAATGTTATAAATTTATTTTTAATTAATGCAAGTCGGACTGATAAGGTGAACAAATTAAAGTACAATAATCTGTAAAGACAATATGTTGGTGTACTCTTATTGACGTTTTACTGTCTCTGCTATGACTAGGTTTATACGATGTGTGTATTCACGGTTCTGTGGAAAAACTCGTAGATGGCGTGTTGAAAGGTAAATTGTTATTTGCACTTAGGTATCATGTTAACCACGCCTCTAGGGCACACCTTGCCAGGTGTGACTGTCTATTCGGATCAGTGGATTATAAAACAAGGGAGCATTTAATACAAACATTTAAAATACATATTCAAGTTGGTGACAAATGAAAATAGATCGCCGTGGAATTATTTAATTATATTTGGTGCTATTATTTATTTGAATTCAAATAAATTAATTTACTAAGAAATTAACAATTTTCGGTTAAAGACGGGAAACTTAATTCATGTGTCAGAATGAAATGATATACACCTCTTGTCCTTGATTTATGTCTCATAAAAATGGGGAACTTAGAAATTAGAAATAGCTTTACCAAAGCATTTTGATTATCTTTATTAGGCAAAAAAATGTACGAGAATACTTACATTTAGACTTTTGAAACCCATGTATTAATTAATATCTGAAACTATTTGAAGATAACTCTACCGAATCGGAATATAATACGTACAAATAAAGAAAAACTACTGTTGTTTTTTAATCTTTGCACATTAATGATTAATTATTGTTATCAATAATATTGTTCATTTAATTACTTAATTAGTACCTAAAATATGTCTACCGCTTGGCATTAAATCTCGGTGTGGTAGGAAACGATTATTACATATAGATTATATTATTTGGATGAGGATTTGAGCTAGTCTATAAAAACACATTAATAAGTTAACATACATTCGAGACCAAATACAGTTGTTGTAATAAAACTTATATTTTAGTCATGCATAACTGATATTGACGAAATTAGAATAGTTTTTTTTCATCGTTGTTCTTGAAACAATCATTATTAGTATACATGTAAGTTTCCTGATGTATAAGCGCCATTGAGGATGAGCTCCAGAGAAAGCAGACTAGTAGCATTTCGTTAGTTTGTTTGTTGGGAAAGGAGAGGAAATGAAACCAGTTGTACAGATAACTTGAACGACAGAATAACCATACAAGCATATATAGTCAACACAACCAGAAAGAGTTCCAATCGTTGGACGGGGAATATGAAGGCTTCCAAGAATGAACAAGTGACATGTCTAACTCTGAACAGTTAGAAAACAGACTATTGACATCGACCGCTTGTTCTTGATATTTGAAACAGCATGCATATATACGTATACGTTTATGATAGTGATGAGTTCTTGCGTCTGACAAAAACTAAATTCCTTCAATCATGGTTATATCTTGCTATACGTTTATATTGGTTCGTTAGGGGATTACTCAAAATCGTTATTTAAACATCCTGTTTGTGAGATGTAGATTCATTTCAATACCGAAATTTCGTCTATATATTAAGATTCACAAGTTATAACACAGAGAAGCTCTGAAGGTACATCACTCCCATTTTGTTTGGATGTGAACCATCGATGTTAACAGCAATATTAAAGAATAAGATGATGATGGTAGAAAGAACTATGGGCGTCATGTGGCAAATATTACATGCATATCGGACCATGAGTTGTCAATCTGTATGAAAAGATTTCCAATACAACCATATTATTGAGAAGGAATGTTTACATGCTATACTCCCGTACTAGTATTACAGGGTTCTTGTGGCGTTCACCTTAGACACACATCTTTTTAACGATGTTTAAAAAAAAAGACAGAACCAATTTAATGTCATATTTCCCTATTTTTTTTAATATAACTAAAAGTCTTTTATCTGACAAGAATACCCCTATTTAGCGGACAAGCAATTTATTTTTATAATTATAGAGTCCGTCCAGTGGCATATATAACAATTGTGATGACGAATTCCTTCCTTTGTTCGAGAACAATCTTATTGAAATATAAATCTGTGATTTTACTATGTCCACAACTTCGATGAACCAAATCAAGTTATACATCGACCTGTATTTAAATCAAATTGGTTCTCTTCTTCTTCTTCTTTTGGTATACAATAGTCTATCGACATTCGATGATTACATACTGTTGGCATACATGGACTAGTCTATTTACAAAACTTTTACCCCAATTTATTCAAAATATATATTTTTTTCTTATGTTCAATGTATACATGTATATATTTTAAATTGCGCTATAGTTCCGTAACTTTCTACCCAGTCGTATAAACGAATCGTCGACAAGTGCGTTCATTTTTTAAATCAATATTTCTGGTATGTTCCACTCTGTCCTTCACTATTGACAACGAGTATATATTACATTTTCCCAAATTCACCCTTGGAAAAAATATTTAAATAGATTTTAATTTCATCAAATCTTATTTTTTGGGGTATTATTTATATATTTATGAATAATATTCTTTACACCAGAAATGTTATTTATAAACAAGCGTATGAGTTTAGTAATGACAAGTAAGACAGACTTGTATATTATACATCTGATAGTTCAAAATGGAAAGTTATAAGTTTTTGGCCGTGTACACGGATTAATACCTGCAGAAGTGAAACGATGCATGAACTTGCAAGCCCGACAGGAAATCGCTTGAATACCTGGACGAGTCACCTCACACCCCTCACAATACCCTTGGAAGTAATACCTTTAGCCATGCTGGTGATCAGATGAGGGAAGATCAGAATTTATTTGAAAAAAGTTTATTACTTTAAAGAATTATGAACAAATTAGATTTTCGAAAACAATTTTCACGGAACACTTATTTATGATTTCAACTTTGACTTTTTACCTAATTCCAATATTAACAGTTTAAAAACAACAGACCATGGTAATTAAAAAAAAAATAAGAATATTTTCCGTATCAAGTTAGTTAGTCTGATAAAACAACCGTACGAGTGACAAGATATCGACACGCAATTACGACTACATCGGTTACTGTCGTTTTGTTCCTTTGTGGTTTATAGACATATCGTTGTTATTAATCGAGAAAGAAGACAAAATGGCCGAACGCAGAGAATTGATACTCTAAATTTAAAATTGATGGTGATCGCTTATCTAGCGGAATAAAACTTTAATATCTATGAATTTGAGCATTTTTATACAGAATGAACATAATATCAATTTTTGATTTTTTTGCGAAGTTTCCCTTTAAGTAAATAGAAATCTATGAAATTTTGACACAAGGTTTATGACCACAAAAGGAAGGTTAACATTGATTTTGGAAGTTTTGGTTCCAACTGTTTAAAAATTAGGGGCCAAAAAAGGGCCCAAAATTAAACTTAGTTTGATTTTAACAAAAATTGAATCCTTGGGGTTCTTTGATATGCTGAATCTAAAAATGTACTTAGATTTTTGATTATTGGTCCACTTTTCAAGTTGGTCCAAATCAGGGTCCAAAATTAAACTTTGTTTGATTTCATCAAAAATTGAATAATTGGGGTTCTTTGATATGCCAAATCTAACTGTGTATGTAGATTCTTACGTAGATCATGTACTTAGATTTTTGATTATGGGCCCAGTTTTCAAATTGGTCCAAATCAGGATCCAAAATTATTGTATTAAGTATTGTGCAATAGCAAGAAATTTTCAATTGCACAGTATTCAGCAATAGCAAGAAATCTTCAATTGCACAGTATTTTGCAATAGCAAGAAATTTTCAATTGCACAGTATTGCGCAATAGCCAGAAATCTTCAATTGCACAGTATTGTGCAATAGCAAGTATTTTCAATTGCACAGTATTGCGCAATAGCAAGAAATATCTAATTGCACAATATTGCACAATAGCAAGAAATTTTCATTTGTAGTTATCTTTCTTTGTCCAGAATAGTAGTTGAATCAACTTAAATCATTGTTTTATACAATATACAATGTATATTCACTTTTACTATCAACTGATAAATTAAAACAATCTTTACCATTCAGTGATAACAAGCACTTTCTTTACATTTTAATATTTTATGATGTATTTAAATGAGTAGTTATTGTTGCAAACTCCATTAGTAATTTGAATTGAGATCAGTTTTGGAATAAGGGAAAGGGGGATGTGAAAAAAAAAATTGTGGGGGGGGGGGGTTTAATTTTTCTCATTTCAGATTTCATAAATAAAAAGAAAATTTCTTCAAACATTAATTTTGATAGGATTAATATTCAACAGCATAGTGAATTGCTCAAAGGCAAAAAACAAATTTTAACTTTATTAGACCACATTCATTCTGTGTCAGAAACCTATGCTGTGTCAACTATTTAATCAAAATCCAAATTTAGAGCTGAATCTAGCTTGAATGTTGTGTCCATACTTGCCCCAACCGTTCAGGGTTCAACCTCTGCAGTTGTATAAAGCTGTGCCCTGCAGAGCATCTGGTTGTCAATTGTCGGACAATTGTTATTGTATCAGTTGATGATATTTAAATGATACTGGTATTCCTTGTATATCTGCTAGGTAATGGATCATTACAGGAATTCATTTTCTGTCCTCATAATTTATGTGGCTCAGTCCATCAATTTTTCAAATAATGTCAAGACCATTAGAAAAGTCCAAACAGTGATATTCCCATAATTTAATGCAACACTATTTCTTGAATGATTCATTGAAGTTAAAACAGGTTACCGGTTTGTGCTTTGTTTAGTTAACACAGGTTTCATCATATTTATATTATTGTTGTTTTGCAGGACTCAGAAAATACCACAGAGGAAGAAAATATATATAAATATTTTAAAGTTTACAATAGAGAAAAGTAAGTATATCATTGGTTTTTATGTGTTGTTGGTTTGCTGTCTCATCCACATATACCCTATATCTTCTTTATTTACATGAAACAAAAGGAGATTAGGGTAATCACCAGTGTGAAAGCAACCTTGCAACACAACTTCTTATAAAAAAATAATTATTTTGTATACCACTGATACAAGGGGAATGTGTTATATATGTTCTACATCGAAAACTTTAAATATTAAATGTCATACACAAATATCAAATTCTGATACAGACATTTTTCTATATAATGCAAAATAGAGTCAACATTATTGATTGGTGGTTTTATTCAGGGAGCATAAGCCAACATTATATATTGTTATATTTATTTTTAGAATAAAGTATGACGAAGAACAATCAGATAAACCTGAAGAAGAAGTGGAACATGTGGAAGAAGTCCGGAAACAGTCTCTTCGTGAGGAGGCTGAGAAACCATCAATTCGAGGAATACGTGTGAACGAAAGTTTTGACTATGAGGACGAGGATGAGGATCTTGACAAAGTTGAGAATTCCTCATTTGATTTACCAGATGTACCTGATTTTAAACAAAGACTAAGTGTACATTCAGCAATAGAAGTAGGAAGTGGGCGTAGGCATTCTGGGAAAACTGTAACGTTTAGTGACCGAAGACTTTCAGATTATACTTGTTATTCTCGTCAAGATCCAAATAAATTATCAGAAAGGACAGGGATTATAAAACCCATGTTAAAAGACCGTAGATCGTCTGATATGACGGGACAAAAAACTTCAGTTATTGATAATGGTAACTCGACGGGTAACAGTTGATATTTCTTGCTCAAATTAATTATTTTTGTAGTCAGTCTAAAAGAACTGTAAATTATGAAACTATAAGTACAACTGTGAAGAGGATTAGTAATTTTGAGACTATTTCTTTTGAAAAAAAATGTGTTGCCTACATTTAAAAAAAAATTACAAACAATTATTCTTCACTTGTTCTACCGGTACTTAAGATGATATTTTTATAAATGTAGATAATATGACAAATATAAATTTTGTGCTGATAGTTCTGCATTTATAACATCAACATCAATTTGATATCTCATGTCTTTATTTATCATCTTGAATTATTCATAATTATACACATTTAGTGTAATACGAATGTGTTAACCATTTTCTTGTCTGTCAACATAAAAATAGAATCTGGTCGTTATATATTCGAGACGTCCAGACTATAGACATTAGTCATACTTTTCTTGCATATCATACCTATTAGGCTTAAGTATAATGCATTTGTAAGGATGGAACATGACTCATTGGATTATCTACCCATTACCAGAAAACTTTCAACTGAGAAATGACTTAAATGACAATTCTTTTTTTTTGCATTATAATATGTCTGTTGGGTTTCATATGTTAAATAGAAATGTGTGATTATTATCAAATGTCCAGACTTTCCCATTTTGCTGCATCGTTATTTGTTTTGTTGACAACTTGACACATGTATGGTCTATACTGTAATGAAAAGAAGCTCTAATATTGATGATACTTACTCTCACATTCCTTCCTTAAAAAGATAGTTTTGAGGAAGAAAAAATTACTAAAAACATTCCAGCTATTATGAAGGCATGGGTTATAAATAATTGCTTTGCAATCTTATGATGATTTTACAGTTTGAATTTTTGACTAGCATGATATGCAGTCAGTTTCTTAAAAATTAACCTATAAAAAGTTTTTTTGTTTAAACAGTATGGCTGTAAAAAGCTTACTTCAAAGAAATTATAGTGTAAATATACTTTTGTATCTTTTGATGCTGTTGTTATATAGGTTGTCATTAGTGACATCCAACATTTTACTAAAGATCTAGTAGTAAATATTTTTTTTATACTTTTGACAAAGCTTGTAACACTTCAATGGTATCATAAATAAATTTTGATCAACTAGACTAAGAGCCTCTGAAATTAATGTGAACATATATGTCTTTTCACACTTACAGCGATATAGTAAATAAATCTAATAAAAACATTTTTATTTTTATGATATAAAACAAATATTTCAGCTGTAGAAAATTGCAGATAGGTCCAGAATATCACTCATTTTTGTTTTTATTAACTGTATTGTTAAAAACAACCTTCAAAAATTTAATACTGGTAAAAAGTGTTTTATATATATTTTGTAAAAAAATAAATCACCACTATGTCATGTGGTTACAATTCATTCAACATTTAAAAAGAAAGCTGTCTTAATACTATCCATGTAGATCCATGTGTATAAAAAAGATTCAAGCATTTGAATTACAGTACAAAGTTCCACTATATTTGTACTTGTTAGAAAATACTCAATATATATCAATACTGTTATTTGTGAATAAATTGTTGTTTGATACTGGATCTGTCTTGTCTTTGGTTCAAGTGGGTCCAGCAGGCAGTACTACAAACATTTTTGGTCCAGTCTTGTTATGTGGATTTCTGAACATAAAAAAACTTTTTTTTCTGGAGACAAATTTTTATTGGTCATTTAATTTTACTGCCTGTAAACGGTTTCCCATGGAGAAATGTCCCAACCTACACATATTTTAGTAATTCAACAGAGATGTGTCTTTTTCGTTTAAGCTTATCACAAACTTTAACAATTTTCAATAACTCTGGCAACAGCCACCTTAAGTCTTGCTTCAGTATTTATGTAGTGGGCAGCATTTATAGATTGATATCATATAAACGCATAGAGGCAAAATTTCATGTCTTGCTCATAAAATGCAGAATTTCTGTTCCATAGATATCTTATAAACTCTTTTATTGTGTGTTTAGTCCCTTCTTACACACTTGAGGAATGATTTTACAACTTTGTAAAAAAGCAAAACAAAAAATGCAGTACTAAGCAAATTCAAACAGGGAAAGTCGATAAGAAATGACAAAACCAATTGCTATCAATCAACAGAAAAACTACTGCCATATTCCTGACGTGGTACTTTTCTACTCATGATTGTCCTTTAAATAAATTGCCTTTAAATATTAGATGGCTATACATTATTAATACAAAAGTTCAAGATGGTACAGTATTCATTTGCAGATGTTTACAACAACATACCAATTGTCTGTATAACATAAGACCGTGTGAAAAGATTAATAAGTTTTGAGGCTTACAGAATTGTACTTGACATTTAGTCAATGTATATGTACTGCCTTGACCTTTTGCTTAAAAATGATTGGGGTCCTTTCCTCACAATGCAGTGTCTTCGATAGTTGGGGTGTAATAAAAGCATTTTTGATTTAGAAAAAAGTATGCATAAACCTAAATTTCTATCTATTTTCTTCTGATTTGAACAAGTGTCCGTAAATAGTAAGCTGTCCTGTCCAAAAGTGAACAGTATAGATCTTAATTATTTTTAAAGGTACAATGGTTTGTTTAGGAGATATCATCTAAAACAAATACAAGTGTGCACATGCTAAAAAGTCTCACCTGCTTTACTTTTCATAATTGAATATGTTGAAAGTCTGAAATATGAAGCTTTTACTGCTATCACATAAAATTGACATTATCAATGATTCATGTAATTGAGGTTTAGTTCAGAAGAACCCTGCCAGACAGACATGTTCACCAAATACAGTTAAATCTTTTTCTGCATCTGTTAAACAGACAAAACATATTAAACTTAATATGACCAACAAACCATTAAAATAAGTCAAGGTCAGAAGGAGTCTGCCAGACGGTCATGTTTTGCTTATAAGTAGTATATAAGAAATAGACCAAACCACAAAAATATATCATGATCCATTGAACCATGAAAACTTAGGTCAAGATCAGATGAAACCGGACAGTCCAACAAACATAACTTAAGACATTGCTGACGTGAATTGTTATTTTTACAAGTCAAATTGTGACATATTGGGCAAAGATGCAGTTTTTGACTGTTTGTTATCATTCAAACTGATTTATCTTGATAACGAGTTCATAGACCCCTATTTTTAGCTCACCTGGCCTAAAAGGCCAAATGAGCTTTTCTCATCACTTGGCGTCCGGCGTCCGGCGTTGTCCGGCATCCGGCGTCGTCGTTAACTTTTACAAAAATCTTCTCCTCTGAAACTACTGGGCCAAATTAAACCAAACTTGGCCACAATCCTCATTGGGGTATCTAGTTTAAAAAATGTGTCCGGTGACCCGGCCAACTATCCAAGATGGCCGCCATGGCTAAAAATAGAACATAGGGGTAAAATGCAGTTTTTGGCTTATAACTCAAAAACCAAAGCATTTAGAGCAAATCTGACATGGGGTAGAATTGTTAAACAGGTGAAGATCTATCTGCCCTGAAATTTTCAGATGAATCGGATAACCCGTTGTTGGGTTGCTGCCCCTGAATTAGTAATTTTAAGGAAATTTTGCTGTTTTTGGTTATTATCTTGAATATTATTATAGATAGAGATAAACAGTAAACAGCAATAATGTTCAGCAAAGTAAGATTTACAAATAAGTCAACATGACTGAAATGGTCAGTTGACCCCTTTAGGAGTTATTGCCCTTTATAGTCAATTTTTAACCATTTTTCATAAATCTTAGTAATATTTTACAAAAATCTTCTCCTCTGAAACTACTGGGTCAAATTAAACCAAACTTGGCCACAATCATCATTGGGGTATCTAGTTTAAAAAATGTGTCCGGTGACCCGGCCAACCATCCAAGATGGCCGCCATGGCTAACAATAGAACATAGGGGTCAAATGCAGTTTTTGGCTTATAACTCAAAAACCAAAGCATTTAGAGCAAATCTGACATGGGGGTAGAATTGTTAAACAGGTGAAGATCTATCTGCCCTGAAATTTTCAGATGAATCGGATAACCAGTTGTTGGGTGGCTGCCCCTGAATTAGTAATTTTAAGGAAATTTTGCTGTTTTTGGTTATTATCTTGAATATTATTATAGATAGAGATAAACAGTAAACAGCAATAATGTTCAGCAAAGTAAGATTTACAAATAAGTCAACATGACTGAAATGGTCAGTTGACCCCTTTAGGAGTTATTGCCCTTTATAGTCAATTTTTAACCATTTTTCGTAAATCTTAGTAATATTTTACAAAAATCTTCTCCTCTGAAACTACTGGGCCAAATTAATCCAAACTTGGCCACAATCATCTTTGGGTTAGTAGTTTGAAAAATGTGTCCGGTGACCCGGCCATCCAACCAAGATGGCCGCCATGGCTAAAAATAGAACATGGGGTAAAATGCAGTTTTTGGCTTATAACTCAAAACCCAAAGCATTTAGAGCAAATCTGATATGGGGTAAAATTGTTTATCAGGTCAAGATCTATCTGCCCTGAAATTTTCAGATGAAACGGACAACCCTTTGTTGGGTTGCTGCCCCTGAATTAGTAATTTTAAGGAAATTTTGCCCTTTTTATGGTTATTATCTTGAATATTATTATAGATAGAGATAAACTATAAACAGCAATAATGTGCAGCAAAGTAAGATTTACAAATAAGTCAACATGACTGAAATGGTCAGTTGACCCCTTTAGGAGTTATTGCCCTTTATAGTCAATTTTTAACCATTTTTCGTAAATCTTAGTAATCTTTTACAAAAATCTTCTCCTCTGAAACTACTTGGCCAAATTAATTCAAACTTGGCCACAATCATCTTTTGGGTTAGTAGTTTGAAAAATGTGTCCGGTGACCCTGCCATCCAACCAAGAAGGCCGCCATGGCTAAAAATAGAACATGGGGTAAAATGCAGTTTTTAGCTTATAACTCAAAACCCAAAGCATTTAGAGCAAATCTGACATGGGGTAAATTTGTTTATCAGGTCAACATTTATCTGCTCTGAAATTTTTAGATGAATCGGACAACCCGTTGTTGGGTTGCTGACCCTGAATTGTTAGTTTTAAGGAAATTTTGCTGTTTTTGGTCATTATCTTGAATATTATTATTGATAGAGATAAACTGTAAACAACAATAATGTTCAGCAAAGTAAGATTTACAAATAAGTCAACATGACCGAAATGGTCAATTGACCCCCTTAGGAGTTATTGTTCTTTATAGTCAATTTTTAACAATTTTCATAAAATTTGTAAATTTTTACTAACATTTTCCACTGAAACTAATGGGCCAAGTTCATTATAAATAGAGATAATTTTAAGCAGCAAGAATGTTCAGTAAAGTAAGATGTACAAACACATCACCATCACCAAAACACAATTTTGTCATGAATCCATCTGCTTTCTTTAATATTCACATAGACCAAGGTGAGCGACACAGGCTCTTTAAAGCCTCTAGTTTAAAATGACATTTTGTTTGATAACGCATGAAGATTATGTGTACCAATTTTCTCTGGCAACAGCCACTTTAAGTCTTGCTTCAGTATTTTTGTAGTTGGCAGCATTTATAGATCGATATCATATAAATGCATAGAGGCAAAATTTCATGTCTTGCTCATAAAATGCAGAATTTCTGTTCCATAAATATCTTATAAACTCTTATTGTGTGTTTAGTCCCTTCTTACATACTTGAGGAATGATTTTACAACTTTGTAAAAAAGCATAACAAAAAATACAGTACTAAGCAAATTCAAACAGGGAAAGTCGATAAGAACTGACAAAACCATATGCTATCAATCAACAGAAAAACTACTGCCATATTCCTGACGTGGTACTTTTCTACTCATGATTGTCCTTTAAATAAATTGCCTATCAATATTAGATGGCTACACAGTATTAATACAAAAGTTCAAGATGGTACAGTATTCATTTTCAGATCATTTGCAGATGTTTACAACAACATACCAATTGTCTGTATAACATAAGGCCGTGTGAAAAGATTAATAAGTTTTCAGCCTTACAAAATTGTACTTGACATTTAGTCAAGGTATATGTACTGCCTTGACCTTTTGCTTAAAAATGATTGGGGTACTTTCCTCACAATGCAGTGTCTTCCATAGTTGGGGTGTAATAAAAGGATTTTTGATTTAGAAAAAAGTATGCATAAACCTAAATTTCTATCTATTTTCTTCTGATTTGAACAAGTATCCGTAAATAGTAAGCTGTCCTGTCCAAAAGTGAACAGTATAGATCTTAATTATTTTTAAAAGTACAATGGTTTGTTTAGGAGATATCATCTAAAACAAATACAAGTGTGCACATGCTGAAATGTCTCACCTGCTTTACTAATCATAACTGAATATGTTGGAAGTCTGAAATATGAAGGTTTTAATACTATCACATAACCTTGACATTATCAATGATCCATGTAATTGAGGTTTAGTTCAGAAGAACCCTGCCAGACAAACATGTGCACCAAATACAGTTAAATCTTATAAATTGCTTATTGTGCACCTGAGACATTCATAACCATGAAAACTTGAATATTTACTTATGAACCATGAAAGTAAGTTTATGGTTAGATGAAAACTTACAGGCAGACATGCACACCTTACAATCATTCCATACACCAAATGAAGTTGACCTATTGACAACAGCATCTATTAAACAGACCAAACATTTAAAACTTAATATGACCAATAAACCATTAAAAAAGTCAAGGTCAGAAGGAGTCTGACAGACAGTCATCTTTTGCTTATATATATAAGAAATAGACCAAACCACAAAATCATAACATGATCCATTGAACCATGAAAATAAGTTCAATATCAGATGAAACTAGCCAGTCCAACAAACAAAACTTAACATCATTCTTAGACCAAATATAGTTAACATTAAGCATCCAAGATACACATGTGATCATGGAAACATAAGCTTGCTCACCATTCCATATAGTATGTTCCGAGGTCAGATGAACTCTGTCCGACATACATTTTATATATCGCAAGGATCACTTATCTGCTAAATATAGATATCCTATTACTCGTAAGATGTGAGATCTATCTTTTAAGCAGGCGTAAAATATGAAAATGAAATCAAAGACCATGAAAACTCCAATACCTTCTGACATAAACAGCTTGACATTTGTATGCACCTGTTGTTTATTGGTTGCGTGTTCATAAGTGTCTTGTTTTTTATACAGATTAGACGTTTGAATTGTTTTAAACTAGTCATTTTGGGGCCCTTTAAAACTTGCTGTGCAATGTGAACCAAGGCTCTGTGTTGAATGCTTTACTTTAACCTATAATGGTTACTTTTTACAAATTGTGACTTGAAAGGAGAGTTGTCTTATCAGCACTCAAATCACATCTTATATCTACTTGATATATGTACAAATCATTTACAAAAGACGCCACACTAGTAATTCCTATGTCTAGCATGCTGCAACTTTCCTCACAGACAAGGTAAAAAGAATTAATAAATTTTATTTGACCTAGTATCTTCAAAATTAATAGTTTTAGCTCCTCAGTGGATACTGTCAATCAAAGCATAAATGAGGTGTTATTTTAATTTTGCTCAAGAAATACTGAAAAACGTCTAGAAAAAATCTATACACCCATATTTTCAGTGGAGTTCAACAACGTCAAAACTCCCATTAAATCAAGACTTCATTTTATGCTGTCTCATGCAGTTGCTGTTTTCTATTTAGTGTTGGCCACCTTAAATTCTTCTCTGAATCAGTTCTGTGCTCTCATAAGCTTGTGTGCTTCATAAAAGTAGTCATTTCCGTGCCCTTATTAAGCTCATTGTTAAAGGCTGTACAGTTACATATAGTTGTTAATTTCTGTGTCATTTTGTCTTTTGTGAAGAGTTGTCTCATTGGCAAGCATACAACAACTTTTTTATATTCAGTCAATGCTTTTACACCAGTATAAAATTACGAAAAGAAGGCATTTAATTTTTAAATGCAAACAATAATTTCAGAACTTAAAGAGTACCTCTTGGTAAACATGCAACTTTACCACAAGCAGTTGTGAGAAAAATAAGTTAACACATGACAGGCTTTTGCTATAGGTTACCTTTTTGTAAATACAGCTGTTCTCAAACCACGCATCTTTTGGGGAGATCTAGAATATTCATAGAAAATTAATTGTTAAATACTGTTCCATCTCACGGAGACATAGCTTGGGAAAGTTACCAGTAGAAATACATGTGCATATTGTTTATATTGAAATTTGTGCTAACCCTTCATTTGAGGTAGGGGTAGCTAAGAAAATTAGTGTTAGTTTAAACTTTGAGAAGTTCAGGGCATATAAACGTTGAAAATATGCTGCACAGCCCTATATTTTGACCTTTGAAAAAAAATGTAGTGCATATGAACTATCAATTCTAGGAAAAGATTTTTTCCAAAACTTCATAGTAAAAGTGATACAGTTTTAGCTGTAAAAGGAGTTCTATGAGAAATTGCATTGTCAATATTTACAGAAATGCAACCTATAATGAACAAACATAAAACGAGTAGAGATTGCATGAGTTTCTTTATGATATCACATATAGTACATATTTATACAAATACAATGTACATTTTTCTCAAAAACGTAACAACAGATATCGTTAGTTAACAGTTTTTAAAATGATTAAAAAAACATTGTGCCAAGAAAATAAAATTGTCAATTATAAACATTTCTAAAAGTATCTAATATATTGTTCGGACACAGAAACTGATTTGCTTCAGAATGATGCTTTAATGTGTCTGAATTCCTTTAGAATGTTAAAAAGTAAATAAACTTTCTAAACCAATAGGATTACATGTTTCACAGGTCATTAATTCGGAGAAACCATTTTCTTTATAAAAGCAAGAAAGGTAAATTGGTCCAGAGTCTGGAGCTATATTTCCTGAGGAAAATCATGTTTTTCAAATTGTGCATATAAAAATAGAGACAGAATGATAGAAACATTGTCCTTTTTCAGTATGTAAAATGTTCCCTTAGAAATAGCAATTGCCTGATTTTGTCTTCAGGGCCTAAGTTTATTTCATTTGTTATACACACAAAAATTGAAACTAGAGGCTCTAAAGAGCCTGTGTCGCTCACCTTGGTCTTGTGCATATTAAACAATGGACACGGATAAATTCATGACATAATTGTGTTTTGGTGATAGTGATGTGTTTGTAGATCTTACTTAACATTCTTGTTGCTACAATTATCTCTATCTAAAATGAACTTGGCCCAGTTATTACAGTGGAAAATATTTTCAAAAAATTTACAAAAATTTATGAAAAATGATAAAAATTAACTATAAAGGGCAATAACTCCTTAAGGGGTCAATTGACTATTTTGGTCATGTAAACTTATTTGTAGATCTTATTTTGCTGAACGTTATTGCTGTATACAGTTTATCTCTATCTATAATAATATTCAAGATAATAACAAAAAACGGCAAAATTTCCTTAAAATTACCAATTCAGGACAGTAACCTAACAACGGGTTGTCCGATCCATGTGAAAACATCAGGGCAGATAGATTTTGACCCGATAAACAATAAAACCCTGTCAGATTTTCTCTTAATGCTTCGGTTTTTGAGTTATAAGCCAAAAACTGCATTTTACCCCTATGTTCTATTATTAGCCGTGGCAGCCATTTTGGTTGATTGGCCAGGTCACGCCACACATTTTTTAAACAAGTTACCCAAATGATGATTGTGGCCAAGTTTAGTTTAATTTGGCCCAGTAATTTCAGAGAAGAAGATTTTTGTAAAAGATTACTAAGATTTACGAAAAAATGGTTAAAAATTGACTATAAAGGGCAATAACTCCTTCAGGGGTCAACTGACCATTTTGGTCATGCTGACTTATTTGTAAATTTTACTTTGCTGAACATTATTGCTGTTAACAGTTTATCTTTATCTATAATAATATTCAAGATAATAACCAAAAACAGCAAAATTTCCTTAAAATTACCAATTCAGGGGCAGCAACCCAACAACAGGTTGTCCGATTCATCTGAAAATTTCAGGACAGATAGATCTTGACCTGATAAACACTTTTACCGCATGTCAGATTTGCTCTTAATGCTTTGGTTTTTGAGTTATAAGCCAAAAACTGCATTTTACCCCTATGTTCTATTTTTAGCCATGGCGGCCATCTTGGTTGGTTGGCCGGGTCACGCCACACATTTTTTAAACTAGATATCCCAAAGATGATTGTGGCCAAGTTTGGATTAATTTGGCCCAGTAGTTTCAGAGGAGAAGATTTTTGTAAAAGATTACTAAGGTGAGCTAAAAATATACCAGTAATATTGACTGGAACCCTGTTTACCAGTGACATTGTTTTTCAAAATATTACCAAGAAAGATTTAAAACCATTAACTTAAAACCATTAAAGTTTACCATGAGGTATGTAGTCAGGTGCTACAAAATCAAACTTTCAATCAAGAGATGAAAAAAATCCAAATAATTTCCTACATAATAATAATAAAACATTTTTTCATCTGATATGCAACTGCTAAAAGCAATAGGTCAATTTTTGGCAAAAAAATCTGCTATAACTGGATATTTATTCCTTTGGTATTTGAAAGCATCAACTTATTTATATGAAAAAACATTGGTATTTAGGAATACAGAGCCAGTCTTACAACTGAGCGTCAAATTTTGGCTTAAAAAACAAACATTGTAACTTTTAATACTGATCAGAAAAATCTTTAAAACCCAGCATGATTATAGGAAAAAATCCATTTACAGTACAAAAATTAGATTATCTTATTGCTCAGTCTGATTAAAATCAGGTTTTTAGATATTTCTTTGCTGCATAAGAATGATTATGCATTCTTTAATCAACAAACAGCAAAGTTATATATCCAATGGACTTATTTAAATCAGACTGAATTATTGCCTTATTTTCAACTAGAACAAGATAAGTAAAATTATAAACTATCACAGTTCAAATGTAATACTGTATCAGGAAAATGCGATGATAAAATAAGTACTGTGGATTCATTATTATTCTTTGGATTTTTTCATGGATTTCCTAGGTATAGGTGAAATACCAATTTAAAAGTTCAACAAAATATAAATTTCCTATGACCTTGAAAGCAGAATTTGTCAAAACCATGATTATCAAGTATCCACCAAAAACATTTATTTCCCAATTAAACCAAGGAAAAAAAACAACAATCCACAGTATTCCATTTTCATATTATGAAATTTGAAACCATGCCTTCTCTGCAATACCTTTTGAAACTAAATGAGAAACTTGCTATGCATTTATAAAACTTGACTAAAATCAAAATTGTTCAAGTAAACAGTTAATTTATAAATTTGTCCTGATCTTTCTATAATAATTTGAATGATAAGTCAGAATTATGACTGGAGGTAACCCAAAACCAAAATGTGAAGATAATATGATGTTTTTTTGGAGAAACTTAACATATTAAACACAAACAATGCTAAAATTATAATGCTGATGCTGAGACTTGATTCTGGTCAAAAAAACTGATTACTAAAATTAATGGTCATCACTCAAAATATACAACCTTATTAACAAATATTTTTATTCAATGAAAAAGAAAAAAAATGATAAATTTCCTTCAGCTGCACAATACATTAGCCATTTCATATATTCTCGTGAGATTCTATTTAAATGAAAGTTATAAGTCAGATGCATATTCATTTAGAGCGGTACAGTTGTAAATGGCTTCATTCTGGTTTCATAATCATATAGATGAAAAGTATTGCAAAGGAAAATAATTGATTGTGTTAAAAAAAGAAGTGTTTTGTTGTCAAATAATCGAAACTGTTTAGTGACTAAATTATTAAATTTTAAAAATAATTTCCCCAAAATAATTATTTAATGGTCTTGAAAGTACAAGTGCATCTAGAAAACTCTCTTCATTACAGCCTAAACATTAACAGACTTCAAGTTATTCAGATATTCTTATAAAATGCTAATAATACATAATGCCCATAAATTCTTACTTTATTTTTACAAATCCAAATGTTAATGGCCGTTTAACAATTTCCAAAATAAACAAAAACAGTTTTGTAGGTACAGTAATTGTTTTTTGTATTGTATGTGCCTAATTCAATTAACTAGTACTTGTTTAATGTCTTGTGGTAAATTTTCATGCTAATTCAGGATAAAAAGGTGTTCATCTTACCAAACTGCAACATTACAAATAATTCAAAGTTGTCACAAAAAACATTTTTCATCATCTTAATTTATACAAATGGGAGGTGCATTAGAATGTTATGTAGATGTCATATTTTGTCTACTGCAATACTTAATTTTCTATGCTCCTTCCCCCTAATATTCCTCTAATTACTTATAACATACATTTCAAACTAATACACATTCCTAACACATGTGTTGTACAATTGTTTACATTTTCTTATGAAAAATCATGGAACATTTTCCAGCCAACATTTGACTTGAATTTATTAAATGCTTATACATACAATCCCATTGAAATTCCCATTATCTATTAAATACTAAATCATAAATGAAACTTTATAATTATATATATTATTTATATATTTTCAGTAACCAACACCCATTCAGACATTTATAAATGCAAAATTATCCTCCCAGTCTGGTATAGAATATCAAATGATATGTTTTAACTTTCAGCAACCTGAGTGAAGATATATATTTTTTTAATTTTATACGAAATCCACAAATGACAAGATTGGTATATTCAAACATCTATTTTTAGTTGACAAAGAAACAATAACTATGATATTCAAACATATACAAGTGCTTATGTAAAATGTTTTACAAAGGTTCAACAAGCAATCATCCTATAAACAGATCAAAAAGTTTCTTATATGCTAACTTCAGCTAGGTGTTATTCTTATGGCATACCATAACATGTTAAATTACTGTAAATTCGTATATTTTGGTGGATGTTTGATTTATATGTGGTTTTGCTAGTTTTCAGATAGACCTTTAGAAAATGTGAACTTCGTTGAACATCTAAATTCATGCTTTACCTATAACCATGAAACCCAAGAAAATTGGTATTGAATAAAAATGAATCCACAATGCTGCTTTAAAATGGTCGAACAAGCAACTATCCCCATACTTCTTTAAGTTTTACTAGATTAATCCAACTGGTATATCAAAAACTCTGCAAGAATTACAAAATTAACTGCAAGCTTTTGAAAATTCACAAAAATTCTACTGTAAAATTTTCTTCTCATTCAAAAAAATTAAAGCAACTCTTCTACCCATTTCAAGAGAAAATTCATTGAGATAATAAACTTCCATAATCTTTTTCTGAATATGAAATTCATTTTCTAATAAAATAACAGCAGTTGGGAAGATACCAGGATGTAAAATAAGACAACATAACAAAATATTTGGCAAATATGGAAATGTCACTGGCCAGATTAAACATTTCATTCCATCCTGAGATAGGATGTTTTAGTGATTTACAGTTATAACATCACGCACAAACTATTCAATTATTTACTAATACAGATCTTTAAAAAAAAACACCGAGGATTTTGCAATACAGACAGTTTAGATACTTTAATATCATCAATGATATTTTCGAACAGTAATTACCTATGGATAATTTTAACATCATTTCAGTGATAAAAGTCTTAATGATGTTAAATATGTTTTAGAAATACAATTTTCAAAAGAAATTAAATTTTTCTGGTATGGCCAACAAAAGATATAAAAGATATATGTGTGTTTAGTGTTTCTCAACCTACCCTAATTTTAGCTTTGATTCTTAACTTTTTCATGAGGATATTAGTAGATGCACCCACTATTAAAGTTATCTGATCAAAATGCATCAAAAAATTTATTGAAACCATGTTTATTTGTTCACTGAAATAGACTTGTCACTTTTAAAAATACAGGATTGAAAATATATTTCAAGAAGATTTTAAAAAGAATCATTGATTCATTGAAAATTGTATTTCTGCTACATTTAACATAATTTTACAGAACTCAAATTCATTTAAAACAGAAAGCAGAAAGAGATTTCTTAATGACTTTTTTGTTTATTTCTTTAATTGCCAAGGCTTCATATCTAATCCTTTGCTTGAAGGGTTATGCTTATTCCGACATTTGTCACCAAAGGAACATCCTGTTGTTCTCCAAAAATAGCATTCATCACCATTGACAGGGCCAGATTGTTTCTGGATCTCTTGTGCAGTTGGGGTCGGCAGCTGTACAACTCTGAAAAGTGAACCAAAATCTAGTTACTGAAACAGCAGTTCATAATAAAAGATCTGCTGTATGTTATATTGTGTAAGAGAAGGAAAAAATAAGGTATAAACCCTAAACCATAATTAGCATTGATTAGCATAAACTATCACCATATTTATAACTGTAAACCAACTAATATTCTATAAATTCAGAAATTACTGTATTCATTTATTATTGAGATTTTTAAAGATGTGACAAATATGTAAGATCAATTATTGTGATTTTAGGGGAAATCTACAAGCAGATATCAGAATGTGAGTTCGTATCATTGCTGTATTCACCCAGTTCAATTTAGTTGCATTTTTCACATCAATAGAAACTTGCAATATTTTCTGAGTTCAGTTTACAAGCCATTTATTTTAACCACTTTCGAGACATGTCAAATTTAAATGATACATCAACAGTTTTAAAATCATGTAAACAAATCAGCCACAATCCTAGCTAGAAAGGAATAAACGTGAATAAAGTACTATCAAAAGTAAGTAAGAATACAGGATTTATTTGGAAGAAGTAAGGAAGGAAAAAGAAAACATCTTTTTGATAAATTATCTAATTCACAACCAAACCATGGGTTGAAATGAAAGTGTTTAACCAGCTTGTTTCCTGAGGTAACTGATAGAATTAACAAGGATGGGTGTCCTTGTGCAAATTTTTTTTCGAGGCCTCTTAAATTTTTTAATGATTTCTCATCCTTTTCTATTCACAAATCTTTTTTAAGATCTAAATTTGTACATTGAAACACTATTCCTTTTGAAATTTTGTGCTTAACACCACAATTACTTTGCTAGTATATTATGGCAGACAATTTTTATTGGCAGAGGAAAACAGGCAATTCTTATCAATCACGATCAGAATAGAACTCATTTGAAAAGCACAGGATTCAAGAGTTGAAAAGTTAATGATCATTGCTGATGAGCTACTTTAGTATACCTCTCTGCCATAAACGGCCCCAATTTTTACTTAAAGTACTCTACCAAAACTAAGGGGAAAAAAACAAAGGAAAAATCATGTCTTTTAATAAATTCAGAATAAAACCCTACAGAAAGTAAATATTTTGATAAAATTAGAATTAGTGGGAAACCTTTTGCCATGAATACCCACAATCATGATGGAACAACACCCTTTCCTCAATTTTTCATATTGAAAGAATATAAATGTTGTACTTACTTAGTTGGTGGCGTTTTTGTTTTTTGAAGTATAATTGTACCATGAGGATTTGATTTTCGTATAGTGGTGTTTCCAGTTCCATTTAGTATAGGGTTGTCGGGAAATTTTATTAATAGTTTTTGGCCACCGCATTCATATGCCTACAATGAAAGATAAAGAATAAATACAAGTACATAAAACATCAAACTGGTGAAGTTTAATTTTGCAACCAAACTTTGAGAAATATTCTAATTTGTAAATAATAGTCATAAATATTTTAAGTATACAAACTTTTGCCCATTATTAAACAATGTTTTTTTCTCACAAATTCAATGAATAGCAAATGGTATATAAATATTCTGTTAAAACAATATAGTTATAAACTTGATCAATGAAAAATACTAATTATCATTTACAATCATGTTGAAAGTAACTTGAAACTGACAAAAAGAGGAAAACAAGATCGAAACAAAGTAACCTTGCTAATTTATTTCAAATGTGGTATGGAAGCTCAATCTTTTATTCATTTTAAACTTCATCTTATATGACTGTCTCTGAAATTTGGGTTGTTCATGGATTATTCTTTTAATTAATCCAGCAAGTAGTAATCTTATATCAATAAACCCCATCACATTCTTTTTGTGTCTGTCCTGTAGTACAGTGGTTGTCGTTGGTTCATGTCAGTCATATCTGCTTTATGTAAATTGTTTTTGCTATAAATTAGTTGTTATTTAATAGTTTGTGAAAAAGAGGCTGTATAATTATCTGAACACATACCTGTAAATGATGCATGGCCTTCCCTGCTGCTTCTTTTGTTGAATAATTTATAAAAGCACAAAATTTTTCTGGTAAACATCGTACACTTGTTACACTGCCATACCTGTTTAACAATAATTAAAACATTATACAATTTTTGATATCCTAAAATTCTAAAATTTAATAATGAAATTATCCAGCAAGTTAATGTATGACAATATTTCTATGCCTTTTGTACTTTGTAATACATGTAAATACATGAACATTAGTATAACCCTGCCTCTGTATAGATGTAAAATGTCAACATCTAGAAAAACATTAAACTCAAACCACTATTAGGGGAACTTAAAAGTGAGATGTAAGCTTTTGGTCTGTGTTAAAATAAAGTTTATCAATAATACCACTCCTCATTATTTTGGATTTTTTTCAAGTCCCTGTTTTAATTTTGTGCCATGAATTTATGCAACATAGGTATTGTGGGCTCATTATTATTTGTGAAGTACAAGTTTTTGTTGATTTGTGAGGATATGGGTACACACATTTTTGTTGTTAGAGAAGTATTAATTCCATATAGGCTTGTCAGCAAACATAAATAACAAAATCGAGTATTCATGAAAATAAAACCTTTCCTCAAAATTGTTTCTGAAGAAAAAAGTTTGAATCTAAGGTATCCATTCTTTATCATACATTTTTTTGCAGATATGACCCCAGTTAGATTATTTAATTTTTTCTATATTTTACAGTTTGCCAGGTCAAAGACAAAAAGTTGACAATTGGTTCCTTATATCAAAATATAAGTGCAAGTTATGATTATATCCTACTAATTCTTACATAAACCAATGAACTCAAACAGTTGTGTCTAGTCTATTCTATGTTCTTACCTTGAAAAAATTTTAAATAATTTTTTATCATCAACTTTGTCTGGAAGAACATTTCCTACCCATAAAGCAGTAAGGCCTTCTGGATTTTTAAAACTGAAAAATAACTACCATGTTTAATTTAAGCTCTAAAATATCATATACATTTGTGAAACTCTATAAAATTAGGTATCAGACTATAACAAAAGTCAAGGTTTTGAATCTTCTAGTAAAAGGTCACAGATTGTTTTGTTGGCTAACATATATTCATGTGTCCATCCCAAGTCAGAAATCTCACCATTGGTTGTCTTTTGTTATGTCATTAAGTTTTCAGTCATTCTGCGATGGTGGCATTTAACAGTATCAGTAAAATTAATTCACAAATTTTCATGGTCCAGGTATTCCAAATTTTGGTATATTGTATAGACATCTGTCTGATGAAAAAATTATATTTACTCTTCTTGTCTTTTTTAATGACCTCCGATTAGGGTTATTGCCTCATTTCTCAATTATGTACACCCACTTCTCCTTAGATTTATATGTAACCATTCATTGAATATTAATCTAAAATTGTTTTTAATGTCATTGGGTTGCTGTCTCAATGATGAAGACACCTCTTCTTATTTAATTCACATATACTAATTCATAACAATGAGTTCAGATAACGTTTTAATTTCAACTATTGAAATTTTAGTTTTGCTAAATCTACTTTCATTGGAAAAAACCCTTCATGTAACTTATAAGCAAGCTTGATTATTTGTTGATATTTACATTCCCACAGTAACATAGCTGCCTGATCAAGACGTATCTGCTGGACAGATGAATTTATGAACAAGCAACTATTGAGATGAGATAAATCCTTTTGAAACAAAATTTTCTTCAGAAGCAGGTTACTAATTTGTACCTGGTTTATATTTTATTTTGTTAATTCTTAAACAGCAACCATCCAAATCAACTAAAAAATAATACTAATGGTTTTTTTTTTTAAAGTGTTATCAAAATAATAGGACATATATCAACTTACTCCATTTTTTCATCTTTGCCTTTATTAAGTTGATGTATTCTTTGGGTTACTGGTGAAGAAAATCCTGATTCATCATCTGAAACATAAACTTCTCCTCCTAATACATTTTCAGCTGAAACAGATCAAGTTTAAATTTAAGTCATGAAACTGAGGCTTTTTAACATGGTTACTCTTCAAAAGAAAGGTAGTTTTCAGTCCAATAGTTCAAGATTTAACATCCAAATACATGAACCATTAAATTGTTACTCACCAAATAAATTCAACATCAATGCCATAAATTTATAAAAGATGTAGACATCAGAGTTAACACGACTTTTTCATAGCCAATAAGCATCTTATACACATATAAATTAAAATAAAAAGTAACTAAAAAGAGACAAGTGAGCACAATCAAACAACAAATTCATTTAATATATCAATGAATAAGAAATACAATTTGTAATAATAAGTATCCAATTTTAATAGTTTTATCAACCCAGACATTCTTTTTCTGATGTTTTTGATTTTATGCATTTTTAACATGTATACCATTCAGTACCTATTTTTCAATCAAACAAATGATGTGATTTTATTAAGTACTAACCTACGCCTGCTAGTAAATTATCTAGTGCTGATTGAACAGTACCATATTGTTTAATTGCTGCCTCAGATTGGGCTTTAGAAAAACCCATTTCCTGTAAAAAAAAAAAAAAAAATATTTGTACATTAACATATTCAGTATTTGTAAAATTTGGTGTTAGTGCAATTCTAAGCATGATGAGCCATAGCAATGCCATCTACAAAGACACTGCTCTATCCAAAAACTGGAATTGGAACTTTTGACTATTTTCAATTGCATTATGCCTTGTTTTATTTTCTTGCTTCAATTCTTTATGTCACATCTGATTCAATCACATACTGTTAAGACAAATTTTAAAACAGGACTTTAGTTCAAATTTGGTTTTCATAACAAATATATTTTACTTACTTTTATTTGTGAAGTTCTGACACGTAAAAGTTCCTGTACAGCATCTTCACAATTTTTATCTAATTTTAAAACTTGAGAAAAAGCTTCTTCTGCTTCAGAAAACATCTGAAATACACATCAATCAATACATTTATTAATACAAAGGCATAATCCATCATGAGTCACTCATCTCAGTAAAGTAAATGATACCATCATGGGCCATCAAAATCATAAAACAAACACTACACAAAAGACTCAACATTGAGCAAGATGAAACTAATCAAAAATAACTACAAAAGACTCAACATTGAGCAAGATGAAACTAATCAAAAATAACTAAGAGTTGACTCATGTGCAAAGGAATTTCAAGCAGTTTTTGTTCCTTAAGAGATACTTTTCATGTTGATCATGACAAGTAAAACATCTGGTTATAAGTCACATCCAACGAGTTGATAGCAGAATGTTTTGTGAATGTTGAAACTTGTTTAAAACCATTACTGTAACATTGGGTTGTTGTCTCACTAAATTTCACATCTGCTTTTATTTATTTACATTATAGTTTTTCAGCATTCAGTCTGATAAACAGAAATCAACGACCCACTGATGCATTTGTGTTCAAACTTTTATAAAACCTCATGTATTAAACAATTTCAATTCTTGATTGCCTCATATTTCACAAAAAAAATATTCTTAAATTTCTGGCATTTCATTGCAAGGAAGTTATGTAAAGATGTTGGTTTTCAAGATTCCTTAATAGCTCTCTTTTGTGACAATTTTCATTAAAATAGGTAAGTCTTACCCGGAGCCCTGCTAAAGCTCTTCCTTTTCTAAAATATCCTTTTGCCCACTTGTCAGCTAAACGTATAGCATTTTCTGCATCTTTTAATGCTCTGAAAAAGACAAAATATAATTTCCAGTGGTATTAAGATAACTCTAGCATATGTCATTCCCAATATTTACATTTATCTTGTTTTTAAAGTAATGGTTTGCATAGATGGAAGACATTTTATTTCAACAGCCTTCCTTTAACCAGATGCTCCACAGGGCACAGCTATATACGACCGCAGAGGTTGAACCCTGAACAAATGGGGCAAGTATGGACACAACATTTAAGCTGGATTCCGCTCTAAATTTGGATTGTGATTAAATAGTTGACACAGCATAGGTTTCTGACACAGAATGAATGTGGTCTAATGAACTTAAAATATTTGTTTTGCCTTTGAGCAATTCACTATGCTGTTACCGATCTCAATTCAAATTCCTAATGGAGTTTGCAACAATAACTACTCATTTAAATACATCATAAAATATTAAAATGTAAAATAAAGTGCTTGTTATCACTGAATGGTAAAGATTGTTTTAATTTATCAGTTGGTAGTAAAAGTGAATATACATTGTATATTGTATAAAACAATAATTTAAGTTGATTCAACTACTATTCTGGACAAAGAAAGATAACTCCAATTGAAAATGTCTTGCTATTGCACAATATTGTGCAATTAGATATTTCTTGCTATTGCGCAATACTGTGCAATTGAAAATATTTGCTATTGCACAATACTGTGCAATTGAAGATTTCTTGCTATTGCGCAATACTGTGCAATTGAAAATTGCTTGCTATTGCACAATACTGTGTGCAATTGAAGATTTCTTGCTATTGCTGAATACTGTGCAATTGAAAATTTCTTGCTATTGCACAATACTTAATATAATAATTTTGGATCCTGATTCGAACCAACTTGAAAACTGGGCCCATAATCAAAAATCTAAGTATATGTTTAGATTCAGCATATCAAAAAAGCCCAAGAATTCAATTTTTGTTAAAATCAAACTTAAGTTTAATTTTGGACCCTTTGGACCTTAATGTAGACCAACTTGAAAACGGGACCAAAAATTAAGAATCTACATACACAGTTAGATTCGGCATATCAAAGAACCCCAATTATTCAATTTTTGATGAAATCAAACAAAGTTCAATTTTGGACCCTTTGGGCCCCTTATTCCTAAACTGTTGGGACCAAACCTCCCAAAATCAAATCCAACCTTCCTTTTATGGTCATAAATCTTGTGTTTAAAATTCATAGATTTCTATTTACTTATACTAAAGTTATGGTGCGAAAACCAAGAATAATGCTTATTTGGGCCCCTTTTTAGCCCCTAATTCCTAAACTGTTGGGACCAAAACTCCCAAAATCAATCCCAACCTACCTTTTGTGTTCATAAACCATGTGTTTAAATTTCATTGATTTCTATTTACTTATACTAAAGTTATTGTACGAAAACCAAGAATAATGCTTATTTGGGCCCTTTTTTGGCCCCTAATTCCTAAAATGTTGGGAACAAAACTCCCAAAATCAATCCCAACCTTCCTTTTGTGGTCATAAACCTTGTGTTAAAATTTCTTAGATTTCTATTCACTTTTACTAAAGTTAGAGTGCGAAAACTAAAAGTATTCGGACGACGACGACGACGCCAACGTGATAGCAATATACGACGATAAATTAAAATTTTTGCGGTCGTATAAAAATTATGATAAGGAAAACTGTATACTATATAAACAAAGGAAAAATACTTTTACAAAATAAATATTTATTTAAATAATCAAAACTAATTCAACCTTTTTCAATTTAAAATTTTTACTTTAACCATTTTTTACTATGTGAAGACATTCAGTGTTTAAGGATATGATTGACAAAAATAATCATTGTTTGGAATGTTTTGGTCAAAGGTTATAATTTGGCTATCATACCTCAAATTTTATATGGCAATGACATGTTACACAAATACATTTAGGTGATTTATTTTTTGGTAAATATTGTAAAAACTGCAGCTGAAAATCCCTCAGGAAAAGATTTCCTTAGATGGTGTTAGTTTTCTCTTAGTTTACCTTATCTGCTCTAAATCGACAGAAATTTCTAAGAAACATTTTTCCAGAATTCTTTCCAAATACAACAAGGTAAAAATGCTATTTTTTGCTCACAAATACTGCAAGCTAACCTAAATAAGAATGACATGTCTATATCAACTCTTACCTTTCATATTGTTGAGTTCTATCGAAACAATAAGATCTATTTCCAAAAAATCTGCAAGAAAATAAAGATCATGAAGATATAAATATTACTTCGAAAAAAAATACTGAGGAATCATGCAATGTATCTATGGACACAGTTTCTTCTCTGTATTTACATGTGTTATTTAGTTTGTTTGTATAAATATTACATTTTAAGTTCTAATGAACTTCACTAAATTCTCAAAGTTGAAAGTCCCTTATTTCATTGTTTCAAACTTGTCATGTGACTATTCTGCAATGCTACTTAAATTGGCAACAAAAGGAAATAGATCTCCTATTATATTTTTTCTTGAGCTAAAAAGTAGACGTATGATTTTAAACTAAAGTATAAGCAATATTATCAATTCATCCACTAAAACAATGCTTTGTTGGGAGTCAGCTGATACCTACCTAAAATCACGAGGGTCTAATTTAACAGCTTCTGTAAAAAGTTCTATAGCTGCAGTATAATGACCTTGTTGAGCCATCTCGTTACCTTTTACTGGAAAAATAAAAAAACTATATCATAAAGCATTGAGAAAAAAAAATCCCTCAAATAATTATAATTAAAGTAAACAATAGAGAGGGGGGATAGGAGGGGTCCTGATCCCGAAATCCTGAAATCTGGGGCTTAAAAAAAACGAAATCCCGAGGTCCTGAAATTCGAATAAAGAAATTTCTGGATCCCGAAATGGTCAGTCCCGAGCTAAAAAAACACCCAAACCCGGAGTCCCGATAAAGGTCCTATCCCCGCTCAATAGACTTACTTGAATCCACCCCATTTGAACTCATTGTAGATACCAGGATGAAAATGTGGTACAACAGACATGCATTTGGTCCACAAACAGAATTATCAGTGATGTTCAAATAAAAAAGTTAATGAGGCCCAAAAAGATAGGAAGTTAAGAGGCATTGAGGACTTTACCACACCATGATTTTCATTCCATTTGTGACAGAGAAGATTTTTTTTTCTCATCAAATAAATGCATAATAAAGAAATCATCAATTCTCAATTATATAACAATATATATTTCTTAGTGTAACTAACTTTAAACTTATTAAAACACATTACATGTGAGATCATTTGGAAACACTTTATTCTAGTTACTTACTAGCTAACTGACGACTACGTAAAACAACAGGGTCAAGGTCATCAGGTTCATCATCTGAGTTACCTCCCTGTCCTCGTCTATCTTTTACATCAACAGATGACATTTTGTTTTTCTTTTTATTTTTAACTTTTGTAAAAAATGCAGAATTAGGATCAAAATCCTGAAAGAAAGAAACAGTTAGTTTAAACATATTTTAATGTTCAAAAATGACAAATGGATTAGACACAAGTTTTTCAACTAAGCAACGTCTTCTCAAAGAAACAGTTGATATTGCTTATTTTTTTTATGAAACATTTCATTTATTTTTAATAAGAAAGAGATGGAAGATACATAGAGAATATTCAAACTTAAAATAAATGTAGATTTTTTCAATTAAACTCTACTTAGGGCTATTCCAGAAAAAAATGTATGGGAGGGTTGGAAGGCACGTTATATTAATAATACATGGGTGATGGGTATCCGAGCAACTTTTCACATGTTTATTGCACTAGGATTCTCAATTACAATTGTCTGGGTTGTGGGTGCTGTGACAAACTGCCTTCCAACCCCACCATACATTTTTTTCTGGAATAGCCCTTATCAATATACTTTAAACATTCTAATCAAATCTATTCAATAAAATTGTCAGCTATTAATTCATTAAATGCTATGGGTAACTGGCACTGTGAACCAAAACAAGAACGTGTCCATAGTAGACAGATGCCCCACTTGCATTATCATTTTCTATGTTCAGTGGACCATAAAATTGGGGTCAGATCTCTATTTTGGCATTGAAGATGGTATTTCTAATTTCTCTTTATACCAGAATGCTTTATGAAATATCTCTGGAGAACACTACAAGACTCAACTGAATGTTTGATATATGGATACATACCGCTCCATCAGATGATGAATCAGATTCTCTGAAAAATCATAAATAAATCATTAATACATGCAAGTTACTACACTTATGTAAAAAATTTATATTGATACAAAATTTTCACCAGCCATTTTCCAATTAATGACAATTCATGAAAATAAATTATCACATAAAGATTTCTGTAGTGTATGGATCAACCAAGTTTCTTTTAAACAAACAAAATATAAAATATGTTACTGCACAACAGTACAACTAAATACCTGAATTGATCACCTGGGAAAAACGTCCATTTATTTACATATTTTTCCAAGTGATGCCAATCAAGATGTAAAAGAACAATCCCCACCTGTAAAACATTTAATTGTATGAAATTGCTGAATAAAGGTTTTATCTAAAAGGAATTTGAATTATTTATTTCTTTTGTTTATTTTTAGAAACTTGGTTGAAAGAGAGTAAGTATAACTGCATATATTTCTAAGAGCTTAAGTTCAGAAACAACAACTTTGGTTGTAGCAGACTCATTTAAAAAGGAGTTTTTTGGGGTTTTATTTATTTTTTTCCTTCATTAACCATATTTTGTAATAGCTTTCATTCATATAAAAAAAAGATGTGGTATGATTGCCAATGAGACAACTATCCACAAAAAAAACAAAATGACACAGACATTAACAACTATAGGTCACCGTACCGTTGACTTAATGATTAGAAACAGTTAAGACAAGTTTTTTATCTAAAAGTTAAGCTAAATATGAAAAGCTATACTATGACTTCAACAACTGTCTGTGGTTTGCTTTAAGTCAAGTGGTAGAGTTGTCAAGCATAGTCTAGACATGTCATAATCATTCATTTACAATTCTTTTAGACAATAAATTCAAATTCATAAAATTAAACCTGCAAGATCTCAAAAAGATTTTTAAAGTGTAATGTTCTTTTCGAAACAAATCTTAGTAAATTAAAGAAAAGAACAATTCTAACTCAAAATGTTGACAATTCCATGCTGAGGGGGTTTATGATTCAGCATGACAGTTTCAAACATACTAATTTTCAACCTTTTCCGACTGAACCAAAACACTTCTTTACTCCAAAATTTATTGGCCAAATTTTAACATGTAACTTCACCCCCCTATTTACCAGTCTATGCATAAAATATGACAAAATTTGCAAGTCATTCAATGTCCACACTAGGGACTACTGTAAACCAACTTATTTTCGCGAGCGATTTATTTTCGTGAGTAGAAAAATTATGCAAATATTAATCGTCTTGAATGTGTAAAACTTGAATCTTTCATTATTAAACTTCCTCAAGTAAATCAGAAAATCACAAAAATTAAATAGCCACGAAGTGGTCAAATAAGGGTAAAACGCGAAATGAGGTATCCATGAAAATAAGTTGGTTAACAGTATATTTGAAGACAATGATCAAAGGCCTACAGTGATATTGTTTGCCTTAAATTAGTAAAGAATAAAGGCTTTTTCCCCTGGAGAAGAATCCCAATTTGGAAAAAAAAATGGCTTAAAATTATTCCCAAAAAGACAGCTTTTTTCCCAAACAGTGCAGTCTCAGTAGAAATTGTGCATGAATACAAACTGAAAAACACTCATTTATACATTTTCATGCCTAAAATGACTATACGTGCAGATTTGAGGGTCTATTTATGTATCATTACTTACAAAAAGGGGTCTCATTTCAAAGCAGGGTTTGACTCTTGAAAGGGGGTCTGTAAATTGAAGTTTCAGTCAAATTCATGGTTTATTCTAAATTTCCCAATTTGATGAAAATTACGCACATTTTCCCAATAAAAAAGGGTAGAGGTAGTTTTGAAAAAATCCAACAATATCACTGACCTATAACTGTGTCCCTTGACTATATGAATCAATTGTAAAATAAATCAATTTAGTAGGTTCTTAAAAGCAGAACAGAAGATCTATGAGGACTTGCTATAAATTATGACAGCAAGTTGAAAAAGAAATCATCGAGTTGGGTTAGAAATACTGCCTCACAGCAGGTCACCTAATGTTTTTAAACATGCTGAGTGTTTGACACTGTGCCAAGATCAATTTTTAAAATTGGACCAACACAGCTAAAAATTAAAGAAAGCAAATAAATATGGACATTATCTTTCATATATAACTGAACTCACTTTTTTTCTACTTTTTTAGGTTTATTAGGTTTTTCAGGAATTTCTATAGGATCCTTAACTTTTGTTTTCTGTGGTTTATCTTCTGGTTTTTCATCCTGAAAAAATTATTAACAAATATGATAAATATCTTGTAAAATTGAGAATTGAAACAAGAAATTTGTATAATAGACATGATAGACAACAATCTGACCGAAGAGCAGAAATGAGTCCAAGTCCACCAATGGGTAATCACAGGCAGAAATTCAAAGCACATTATGTTTTTTTAACAATCCTAGTACAATGGTTTATTGTCAATCTTGGACTCTTGGTACAGGTTTGTTGGCCTCAATCATCAAAATCGTCTACAGATCAGCATTGTAATTCATTTGTTGTGTAATAAATTGTCATTCCAGTCTTTATTAAAAGCATCATTTTGCTCACTTTTAAACATTACTTTTGTGGCTATAATTCATTCTTACTTTTTCAGAGCAGTCAGTTTTATTTGGATAAAAACATAAATATTGTTAAGGTTCCACGAAAGTCAAAATACAGGACACTACAGAAGTATCTAAACTTTGCCTGTATTTTTCATCCTATAATGAATAAAGTATTACACTATGGGAACATATGTTCATTTAAACACACTTAACATATATATACACACTGTGAAAATTGTAAATAAACTTGAAATTTTTATGTTGTGACCAAACCGGTTTTGGGGGTGAACACTAAATTTTCCAAAAAATCTGGAGGCTTTTTGGATGATTTAATTTGATTAAAATTGGTATAGACGAATAATGTTACATGTAATGCAATACAAGCTAGTGTTTATTTGTCAAATAAATATGTGTCAATGACATTTTTGTCCAATTTCTGTATCGTACCTTTGATATTCGTTCACTTAGCTGCATGAAATTAACTGAAACTCATAAATCAATACATTTTCTTAACCAGGTGCTACGCAGGGCGCAGCTTTATACGACCGCAGAGGTCGAACCCTGAACAGTTGGGGCAAGTATGGACAAAACATTCAAGCGTGATACAGCTCTGAATTTGGATTGTGATCAAATTTTTGACATTACATGTTTTTTTTTTACACAAAACAAATGTCAAGATTTTACAAATCAATTAAAGATTTCTTCTTCAAACTTTTTAAATCTAAAATTAAATAGTTGATCATGACACAGCATATGTTTCTGACACAGAACGAATGTGGTCTAATGAACTTAAAAAGTTTTTTTTTGCCTTTGAGCAATTCACTATGCTGTTGAATATTAATCCTCTCAAAAAAATGTTTGAAGAAATTTTCTTTTTATTTATGAAATCTGAAATGAGAAAAATTTAACCCCCCCCCCCCCCCCCCCCCCCCCCCTTTTTTCACATCCCTGTTTCCCTTTTTCCAAAACTGATATCAATTCAAATTTCTAATGGAGTTTGCAACAATAACTACTCTTTTAAATACATCATAAAATATCAAAATGTAAAATAAAGTGCTTGTTATCACTGAATGGTAAAGATTGGTTGGTAGTAAAAGTGAATATACATTGTTTATTGTATAAAACAATAAAAAAAACTTCATCAGCAACATTTTATATTGGCAAATTTCCAATGAAGTTATTTACATAAAGTTATTGGCAAATTTCCAATGAAGTTATTTACATAAAGTTATTGGCAAATAAAAATAGAAAATGACATCATAGTCATGTCTGGCAAATTTCCAACATATATTATCAACTACTATTTTATACAAAGAAAGATAACTCCAATTGAAAATTAATTGCTATTGCACAATATTGTGCAATTAGATATTTCTTGCTATTGTGCAATACTGTGCAATTGAAAATTTCTTGCTATTGCACAATACTTGATATGGAATCCTGATTTGGACCAACTTGAAAACTGGGCCCATAATTAAAAATCAAAGTACATATTTAGATAAAGCATATCAAATAAGCCCAAGAATTTAATTTTTGTTAAAATCAAACTTAGTTTAATTTTGGACCCCCATTTGGACCAACTTGAAAACTAGGCCAATAATTAAAAATCTAAGTACATTTTTAAATTCAGCATATCAAAGAACCCCAAGGACCTTAATGTAGACCAATTTGAAAACTGGACCAAAAATTAAGAATCTACATACACAGTTAGATTTGGCATATCAAAGAACCCATTTATTCAATTTTTGATGAAATCAAACAAAGTTTAATTTTGGACCCCCATTTGGACCAACTTGAAAACTAGGCCAATAATTAAAAATCTAAGTACATTTTTAAATTCAGCATATCAAAGAACCCCAAGGATTCAATTTTTGTTAAAATCAAACTAAGTTTAATTTTGGACCCTTTGGACCTTAATGTAGACCAATTTGAAAACGGGACCAAAAATTAAGAATCTACATACATAGTTAGATTCGGCATATCAAAGAACCCCAATTATTCAATTTTTGATGAAATCACACAAAGTTCAATTTTGGACCCTTTGGGCCCCTTATTCCTAAACTGTTAGGACCAAAACTCCCAAAATCAAACCCAACCTTCCTTTTATGGTCATAAACCTTGTGTTTAAATTTCATAGATTTCTATTTACTTATACTAAAGTTATGGTGCGAAAACCAAAAAAAATGCTTATTTGGGTCCCTTTTTGACCCCTAATTCCTAAACTGTTGGGACCTAAACTCCCAAAATCAATACCAACCTTCCTTTTGTGGTCATAAACATTGTGTTTAAATTTCATTGATTTCTATTTACTTAAACTAAAGTTATTGTGCGAAAACCAAGAATAATGCTTATTTGGGCCCTTTTTTGGCCCCTAATTCCTAAACTGTTGGAACCAAAACTCCCAAAATCAATCCCAACCTTTCTTTTGTGGTCATAAACCTTATGTCAAAATTTCATAGATTTCTATTTACTTAAACTAAAGTTATAGTGCGAAAACCAAGAAAATGCTTATTTGGGCCCTTTTTGGCCCCTAATTCCTAAAATGTTGGGACTAAAACTCCCAAAATCAATCCCAACCTTCCTTTTGTGGTCATAAACCTTGTGTTAAAATTTCATAGATTTCTATTCACTTTTACTCAAGTTAGAGTGCGAAAACTAAAAGTATTCGGACGACGACGACGACGACGACGACGCCAACGTGATAGCAATATACGACGAAATTTTTTTCAAATTTTGCGGTCGTATAAAAAAGCTTCATCAGCAACATTTTATATTGGCAAATTTCCAATGAAGTTATTTACATAAAGTTATTGGCAAATAAAAATAGAAAATGACATCATAGTCATGTCTGGCAAATTTCCAACATATATTATCAACTACTATTCTATACAAAGAAAGATAACTCCAATTGAAAATTAATTGCTATTGCACAATATTGTGCAATTAGATATTTCTTGCTATTGTGCAATACTGTGCAATTGAAAATTTCTTGCTATTGCACAATACTTGATATGGAATCCTTATTTGGACCAACTTGAAAACTGGGCCCATAATCAAAAATCAAAGTACATATTTAGATAAAGCATATCAAATAAGCCCAAGAATTTAATTTTTGTTAAAATCAAACTTAGTTTAATTTTGGACCCTTTGGACCTTAATGTAGACCAATTTGAAAACTGGACCAAAAATTAAGAATCTACATACACAGTTAGATTTGGCATATCAAAGAACCCATTTATTCAATTTTTGATGAAATCAAACAAAGTTTAATTTTGGACCCCAATTTGGACCATCTTGAAAACTAGGCCAATAATTAAAAATCTAAGTACATTTTTAAATTCAGCATATCAAAGAACCCCAAGGATTCAATTTTTGTTAAAATCAAACTAAGTTTAATTTTGGACCCTTTGGACCTTAATGTAGACCAATTTGAAAACGGGACCAAAAATTAAGAATCTACATACATAGTTAGATTCGGCATATCAAAGAACCCCAATTATTCAATTTTTGATGAAATCACACAAAGTTCAATTTTGGACCCTTTGGGCCCCTTATTCCTAAACTGTTGGGACAAAAACTCCCAAAATCAAACCCAACCTTCCTTTTATGGTCATAAACCTTATGTTTAAATTTCATAGATTTCTATTTACTATATATACTAAAGTTATGGTCAAAAACCAAAAATAATGCTTATTTGGGCCCCTTTTTGGCCCCTAATTCATAAACTGTTGTGACCTCAACTCCAAAAATCAATCCCAACCTTCCTTTTGTGGTCATAAACCTTGTGTTAAAATTTCATTGATTTCTATTTACTTATACTAAAGTTATTGTGCGAAAACCAAGAATAATGCTTATTTGGGCCCCTTTTTTGGCCCTTATTTCCTAAACTGTTGGAACCAAAACTCCCAAAATCAATCCCAACCTTCCTTTTGTGGTCATAAACCTTGTGTCAAAATTTCATAGATTTCTATTCACTTAAACTAAAGTTATAGTGCGAAAACCAAGAAAATGCTTATTTGGGCCCTTTTTGGCCCCTAATTCCTAAAATGTTGGGACCAAAACTCCAAAATCAATCCCAACATTCCTTTTGTGGTCATAAACCTTGTGTTAAAATTTCATTGATTTCTATTCACTTTTACTAAAGTTAGAGTGCGAAAACTAAAAGTATTCGGACGACGACGACGTAGCCAACGTGATAGCAATATACGACCAAAAAATTAAAATTTTTGCGGTCGTATAAAAATCAACATTAGCTTGTACTGCATTATATGTTACAGTATTCATTCATAGCAATTTTAAACTAATTAAGTCATCTCTCAAGCCTCCAGATTTTTTGGAAAATTAATAGTTCACCCCCAAAACCGGTTTGGCCACAACATAAAAATTTCAAGTTTGTTTACAATTTTCACAGTGTGTATGTGTTTAGTATGTTAAAATGAACATATGTTCCCATAGTTGAGGACTTTATTCATTATATGTTAAACCAGGTGCTCCGCAGGGCGCAGCTTTATACGACCGCAGAGGTCGAACCCTGAACAGTTGGGGCAAGTATGGTCAAAACATTCAAGCATGATACAGCTCTGAATTTGGATTGTGATCAAATTTTTGACATTACATGGGTTTTTTTTACACAAAACAAATGCCAAGATTTTACAAATCAATTAAAGATTTCTTCTTCAAACTTTTTAAATCTAAAATTAAATAGTTGACACAGCATAGGTTTCTGACACAGAATGAATGTGGTCTAATGAACTTAAAAGGTTTTTTTTTGCCTTTGAGCAAATCACTATGCTGTTGAATATTAATCCTCTCAAAAAAATGTTTGAAGAAATTTTCTTTTTATTTATGAAATCTGAAATGAGAAAAATTTAACCCCCCCCCTCCCTTTTTTTTCACATCCCCGTTTCCCTTTTTCAAAACTGATATCAATTCAAATTTCTAATGGAGTTTGCAACAATAACTACTCATTTAAATACATCATAAAATATTAAGATGTAAAAAACTGCTTGTTATCACTGAATGGTAAAGATTATTTAAATTTATCAGTTGGTAGTTAAAAGTGTATATACATTGTATATTGTATATAACAAAGATTTAAGTTGATTCTGGACAAAGAAAGATAACTCCAATTAAAAAAAATTCTTGCTATTGCACAAATAGGATATTTCTTGCTTACTATTCTGGACAAAGAAAGATAACTCTAATTAAAAAAAAAATTGCTATTTCACAATATTGTGCAATTAGATATTTCTTGCCATTGCACAATACTGTGCAATTGAAAAGACTTGCTATTGCACAATACTTAATATAATAATTTTAGATCCTGATTTGGACCAACTTGAAAGCTGGGCCCATAATCAAAAATCTAAGTACATGTTTAGATTCAGCATATCAAAGAGGCCCAAGAATTCAATTTTTGTTAAAATCAAACTTAGTTTAATTTTGGACCCTTTGGACTTTAATGTAGAATTTGAAATTTGAAAACAGGACCAAAAATGAAGAATCTACATACACAGTTAGATTTGGCATATCAAAGAACCCCAAGGATTCAATTTTTGATGAAATCAAACAAAGTTTAATTTTGGACCCTTTGGACCTTAATGTAGACCAATTTGAAAACTGGACCAAAAAAACTTCAATAATCAAGAATCTAAGTACATTTTTAGATTCAACATATCAAAGAACCCAACCGATTCATTTTTTGTCAAAATCAAACTAAGTTTAATTTTGGACCCTTTGGACCTTAATGTAGACCAATTTGAAAACTGGACCAAAAGTTGAGAATCTACATATACAGTTAGATTCGGCATATCAAAGAACCCCAATTATTCAATTTTGATGAAATCAAACAGTTTAATTTTGGACCCTTTGGGCCCCTTTTTCCTAAACTGTTGGGACCAAAACTCCCAAAATCAATACCAACCTTCCTTTTATGGTCATAAGCCTTGTGTTTAAATTTCATAGATTTGTATTTACTTATACTAACATTATAGTGCGAAAACCAAGAAAAATGCTTATTTGGGTCCCTTTTTGGCCCCTAATTCCTAATCTGTTGGGTCCTAAACTCCCAAAATAAATACCAACCTTCCTTTTGTGGTCATAAACATTGTGTTTAAATTTCATAGATTTCCATTTACTTAACCTAAGGTTATTGTGCAAAAACCAAGAAAAATGCTTATTTGGGCCCTTTATTGGCCCCTTATTCCTAAACTATTGAAACCAAAACTCCCAAAATCAATCCCAATCTTTCTTTTGTGGTCATAAACCTTGTGTCAAAATTTCATAGATTTCTATTAACTTAAACTAAAGTTATGGTGCGAAAACCAAGAAAATGCTTATTTGGGCCCTTTTTGGCCCCTTATTCCTAAAATGTTGGGACCAAAACTCCCAAAATCAATACCAACCTTCCTTTTATGGTCATAAACCTTATGTTAAAATTTCATAGATTTCTATTCACTTTTACTAAAGTTAGAGTGCGAAAACTAAAAGTATTCGGACGCCGGACGACGACGACGACGACGACGCAGACGCCAACGTGATAGCAATATACGACGAAAATTTTTTCTAAATTTGCGGTCGTATAAAAATACAGGCAAAGTTTACATGTTTATGAAGTGTCCTATATTTTGACTTTAGTGGAACTTTAAGTAACTGAGAAACTTGACCACTTAAAGACAGATCACATATGTAGTGTATATCTTCAATTTTTGTCTAAGTGACAGCTGCAAGGCTTGAATATCTATCATAATGGCTATTGACAGAAACAGATATGATCTGCACAAAAAAAATGTGACCAAATAGCTGACCACTAAGCCTCTGATGCCCTATAGATTGATATACAGTACTTTTTACTCAAATTTTGGGGATGGGTGGATACATAACTTAATACTGATCTTTCAAATCATAAACCTTCTTAAAGACTATTTTAATATAAAAGAATAAAAAGACAAACCACTTTTTCCTGTTTCTTTTTCTCTCTCCTTCTCTGTAATAAAAAAATCAAATAAGTTATTTTAAAGTTAACCAACATGTTGTTTATGTATGTTGGTTATGTTATGTAAAGACTTTATGCTAATACTATCTTTATATGAAGATAGTTGTCATTTGCTTTTGACAAATTTTACCTTGCACAAAAATATTAAGGGGGTTCGCGGGTCTATATCATTTATATAGGATTTCTCTATATTTTTCTATAAATGAACTTTATCTTATAGTTAATAGAAAAATAAAATAAAAAAGTGGGGTCACCGTTCATTTGCGCACACGATCTGCCTTCGAAAGAAGCATACATTTTTGAAAAGGCGTTTTTTTTCTGTTGAAGTAATAGGAGAAATAAAGGTAATATCGAAATAAAAAAAAAGAAATTTATTACAGAAATCGCTAAAATTTTACAATAATTTAGTTTAAGTACAGCTTATATGGAAATTATATTAAAAAAGATAGGTCACCGATGAGTTGAAAAAGATATTTCAATTTTAGAGCCAACAAATGGCATTTTTCCACCAAAGGGAGATAATTTGGAACTTTTTCAATGATGTATACATTTTGAAAGTCATCTGGGGCCAACATGAGTTGATTGTTTTGAATGATTTTTGTACCATATGATAAAGTAACAACTACAAAAGGAAATAAATAAAATTTGTAATGAAAAACAAATGTTTGATTTTTTTCTGAAATTTTTATACCCTCGAGCCTCCTTAAAATGAAATTTTTAAACTACTGTAATTTCAGAAAAGTTTGAGATGTTTTTATTATTACACAAAATGCTCCCTGCCCCCCAATCTAGATCTCGGTATACAAGCATAAATAACCTCTTTTAATCAAAGCTCTTTGTAATCTGTTTACAATTTAAAACATGGACACAAGTCAAATGTCGCACTAACCAAGGAGGTTATATTAGAAGGAGAGAGGACGAAAGACGATAATTACACATAAAATGTTACCGACTTTTCTGTAAGTGGGTGTTAATTAGTTGAGATCGACTCTGTCACAGAGGGAGATTTTGTCCTAATTACATACCCAAGTAAGAACGGAAACACCCGAGGTGTCATAAACTGACTGGATATACAATTATTGAAAAGTTAATCAGATTTTTTGTGATATTTTTTATTAAGTAATTAAAAATTAAAATTTTATGTTAAAAGTAATCTTATTATCAATAGAAATAAAACAAATAGTGTTCACTCTCCTTCTAATATAACCTCCTTGCACTAACAATCTAATGTAAATGTTCAGTGAACTGTGCAATTGAGGTTGAAACCTTTATTTGGCAGGAAATTTTAGATGTTCACCTAATAATAAACATGATTACTAAGTTTCAAGTAAATGCAACCACAACTTCATAGTTAACTACCTTAACCAAACAACTTTTACCTGAAAATGTTCTAATTTCAGACTATCACATTTCTATGTTCAATAATCCATGAAATAAGGGTGAAAAATGTAATTTGGAAAATCATAATGAACATGTACTTAGTTTCAAAGAGATCTAATCATTACTTTACGATTAACTTCCTAAAGCAAAACCTTTGACCTGATACAGAATGGACAGACAAACAGACTAAAAGTGCAGATATATAATCCCTTCTACTGTAAACTTGTGGAGCACATTTGTTTCTCATATCTTCATTAGGCAAGGATTTTTTAATTTGTTGGTTTACAGATCCGCTGACCCGATTTTCAGAATAAAAAAAAATTGACTTTTTATGCTTTTTTATTCCCGTCGACCCTAACAAATGCATTATCCCTGGAAAACAATTAAAATATTCTTTCTTAATGAAATGAAATGCAATAATCACTAACAAAATGGATAACACTTTCTGTTGTGAAAAAATAAAACTTCCAGTTTACATTTCTAAATATAGACAAATAAATTATAACTGACCATGAAATGTCTTTTGCGCAAATAATTTTGCGGAACGAAACCTGTGTTGGAAACCAATTACACAATTAGTTCGTTTCCCTTATTTGTCATTAGTACGTGAGATGCATCGTCACATAGAAATAGACTTGTCCAAATGTGGACAGGTTGAAGACATCTAGTTAAAGTACTGAATATTAACAAATCATTTGGAATTTTCTTGTTTCATAGTAAATAAAAAATCATCGTCCATTTGGATAAAAAAAAAATGAATGCATGACAACATATTTACCCGATATTGTCGCTTTTCTAGTGGACGAGTCTATTACATTTTTGACACGCAGACTTGAAGATAATTATTCACCAAGTTTTCTGAAATAGAGCTACACGAATCTGTTCTTGTTTGTGAAATGACAATTTAATTTCATCTTTGTCCGTGTACATCCCCCTATTTTTTGTATAACAAACATATTGTTAGAAAGGTGGATATATATTTATTTTGCATATTTTTCTGTCTTGAAAGATATTTTTTCCTTTTTTTCCCCGACCGACAGACCCGACTTTTTCATGGGGAAAATCCGTAAACCAACAAATTAAAAAACAGTGGCCTAAAACGAAGTTTTGCAATTTAGCAAAAAACTAAAAAGATTCTCCTTCAGTTATGACAACCTTTACGCTGTTTGTTCGTCCTATTTTTTTTAAATAATCTTATTAACATCAAACAAATGCAGAATTAATAAATTATTAATATGGTACATTGTACTACCTTTTTTTTAGCTCTACGTTTTTCAGCCCTTCTTTTTTCTTTTTCTTCTTCGGTTATTAATTCTTCAGCATTTTTATTAATTTGCTAAAAAGAAATTTACCTCATCAATGATGGTTGAAGTTGTAACTGTACATACAAGGCATAATATATTTCAAAATAGTGATTGCAAAAAAGAAATAATTGGTTCCAACCACCTGGTAAACATTTCAATATGAGTAATTTATAAAGTTACATTTCAAATTTTATTGTATAAATAATTGAACTATGGACACAAATATGAGTACAATTATGCAATTTCAGGAAATGCTGTATAATGCTATCAAATTTAATATGCAAGTTTAATTTTTCCAGCCCATTGTTTGTCACAATTTTAGCAATGATGAAATTTTTTTTGAATGTCCAGTAAAGTTTTGGCATGTCTTAAATGATAAATTATATATTCTAAAACACTATATATTGTTTGCCTTCTAAACTTCTGATCATGGGCACTGTCAAAATTAAACCAGATGCTCCGCAGGGCGCAGCTTTATTAGACCTCAGTGGTCGAATTATCACTTCCTTTTAATTTTCATGCAGTGTAAGGGAGGTAATAAAGTAATCAAACATATATATATAACAGTATTCTTTAAATTTTAATTTTAATTGGATTACCTCCCTTACACAGCTTTTTAATTGTCTAAATTGTCTTTTAACCAGAAAAACCCTTGTTACCCCTTTTTTTTGCCCATTATTGCTTAATGATTTGATCCATTACCCCCTGCAACCATCCCTTTGAAGTATTGAAACTTGTGGTATAATTTCAGAGAGATTTATACACTTTGAACACAAGTTATTGACTGAAAACACAAAAATGCTTATTTGGGCCCCTTTTTGGCCCCTCACTCATTGAAACCCCCCTTGGAGCAATAACCCCAAAACTCAATTCCAGCCTTTCCTTTGTAGTAAGAAACCTTGTAGTACAATTTCAGAGAGATCCATTGTCTGTAAACTAGAAAAATGCTTCTTTTTGGTCCCTTATTCCTAATTGTTCCAAAATATTAACCTCAAACTGACACCAAGCCTTCCCTTCATTATATGGAACCTTGTCGTACAATGTCAGAGAGATCCATAAAGTTAAAGATAAGTTATTGTCCCGAAACTTCAAAAATGCTTGTTTTTGGCTCCTATGTGGCCCTTAATTCCTAGACTGTTTGCCCCATAACCCTCAAAATAAATCCCAACCTTCTACTTAATGGTATTAATAATGTGGACAATTTCAGAGTAATTGAAATACTTATACACATCTTATTGTCCTGAAACTAGATAAATGTATGTTTTGGGCCCCTAATTCCTAAACTTGGGACCATAAACCCTAAAATCAATCTCAACCTTCCTTTTGTGGTTATAATCATTGTGTTAAAATTTTATTGATTTCTATTTACTTATACTTAAGTTATTATCCGAAACCATCCGTCTGCGGACGACGACGATGTGATACCAATATACGACCGCAAAACGCAAAAATGTTTGTGTTCGTATAGATTGATGTGGCCTTCTTATGATTTAATATACTTACTTCTACAGATAAATGTTTATTACTGTTAATTGAACCTGTAAATAGAAACATTAAATATATAATACAATTGAATTTAAGATTGAATTAATTGTATTACTCTTTGATTTGAATTATCTACTGTTTAAAAAAAATTCCATCCTGAATAAATATTTATTAATTTGATCTGATCAAAATAAGAAACAACATTTTTAAAAGGATTTTTCTTTACTCAAATTAATCAAAAGAAAACACATTAAAATCCCTCTGGCAATTTCTCTCATATTTAATCAGAAGGGGTCTGACTTTTATTGATAGTCTATATACATGATGTATAGAAGTTGAAATAAAATTGTAACAGAAATTAAAATCTATTATCAACTTTTTTAAATCCCATTTTTAACTGCCCCTCTTTTATATATGTGTATGTCTTATAAATCATCACCTGCTTTAGCTTTTTTCATATCTTGTTTTAATTTAAATCTATCAGGAAATAAACTGGCATATCTTTCATCGTCAAATTCATCATTATCATTGTCATCGTCATCATCGTCGTCATCATCATCATCTGATGAATCATATGTTGACCCATTATGAAAATCTGAAAACAAAAATTACTATTAATATTTAACAAGTAGAATATTTATTTAATTTCACTATTAAAAAAAAAGAATTCTATGATTTCAATTTTGTATCTGGTAAATTTAAATATTAACTAAAAAAAATCCAAGTCAAACACAAAACATGTACATGTATAAAGCAATGTGTTTACACTGCAACTATGCTAATTTCAGTTAACGTGTAATGACTCTAAATATTTATAAGCCTTGGGTGTACTTTATCAAATATGATCCCACAGAATGTACGATGTCACAAAAATGTATTAAAAGAGAATATTTAAGAAGTGTACTTTGTTCTTGTTTGTTCATCCTTTTTCTTTGATGAGTAAGGGACGACATCAAAAGTTCAATGAAGGATAAAAAACTTAATTCACATAGTTTTTTCACTGACCCCCACATCCCCCCTCTTAACTTAATTTGGGAAAAATTGATTGACCAATAGGAATATATGTAAAATTGATTTTAGATTAACAAAACTTGCAGTAATGTTGACCCCCCCTCCCAAACTATTTGATTTAAGTTTTTTATCTTCCATCGATCTTTTGATGTCGTCCCTAAGGCATTATAGGTTAGAGTGGTATTATGAAAATTTTGCCTTTAAATAGCGTAACTGCATACTTACTCATAGATTTTGTAAATAAAACTTCTTTAAATAATGTTAATGACTGTTCCTGAAACAAGAGTAAAGCATATTGTTAATCTTTAACAGAAATGTGAAATACAGAAATTGTTTGTGAAAACCTATGTACTTTCTCCAAATCGTGTCCTCCCTAGGGACTTAGCAATACCATGATTACGACAATGTAATGCTATTTGAAATAATTTTCATTTAGATTCTGTTATTTTTTATGTGAAACTATAATTTGTAGATATTAGATGGTAGTTCAATGTTCCATGATTAACAGAATGTTATACATGTTATAGGAAATATGATTTGGGAACAGAGTCTGCACAAAAATCTTTTTGAAGACCAATATTCCAGCAATCTTCTTTTTTTGCAAATACTTACTTGTCCTAATAAGATGTTAGTAATATGGTCCGCAAGTGCTTGGAAAGAAGCCTAGACTTCTGTGCGAATACTAAATTCTAATCAATTAAGATTTGAATTGAGTGCACCTGCGACGTGCAGGATTCAAACTCACAACCAAATGTGCTGAAAAGCTAGTAAGCATGGTAATGGCTGTATGACAGTAACTTGCTATACATGTTACTCAACAAAATTTTTATCAGCTTCAACCACTAAGTAGCACTTGAATATTACAGAAAGGAACCTAATTACCTTATTTAAATTTTGAAGACGTTCATCATTTGTATTTAATCTTCTATAAGCAGTACTTATTAACTGAAATTTCTGAAAGTTAAAAAAAAAGTTTTATAATCAACATAACTTCACATTAACATGCATTTCAATACTCCTTTACATTTGGTAATGAAGGAATAGTCTCAATAGAAGATGAGTTTCATATATTGTTTTATACCTGTAAAACTGTTGATTTTTTTGTTCTTAGATCAAAGTTTATACCAAATTATTGTGTAATGAATCCAAGCAAAAACAAATTTAAGGGTCTGCTGTCTATATGTCACATACAAGTACAAGTAAAAAAGAAAATAATGAAATACTTTAATTATATATAATTATATCAATTGTCTTTTATATTAAAGTTATAACGTACTATGTGTTTGTGTTTTGTCTGTCCTGTCTAGGTATGTATAATCTTATGTTTGTAATTATATTGTCTTCTTGTACACCTGTATGTATCTGAGGTTATGAATGAAAATTTGTTAAGCTTTACAAAGCCACAAAAAACTTCCCTGCCAAAAACAATAACAAAGACATACAATAAAATATAATCAATAATATGATGATCTAATGTTAAACTGAATTCCATACAGGTACTTCAAATTGTAAAATGGTAATTTTAGTTCATAACCATGATAACAATTATTAAGTCTTCGAAATATACTTTACAGACTGAATTTAAAAAATAAACAACTCTGGATTCAGGTTTTGAATAATTGAATGAGACTATTAGTAGAGTCTTTATATCAGAACTTACTTTTTGTGCTTGAGGGTTATTATTATTCTTTTCTGGATGCCATTTTGTTGCCAAACGTTTATAACTAGTTCGTATAGAATCTTGATCTGTACCTGTAAAAGATATATTACAGTCAAAGCTCCAGATAAACCATGTATGTGTGTGATAATGCAATAAAAACAATATTACCCAACTGAGGAATTGGTACTTTTTTACAGGCAGGAAGTAAGATCATGGCTATTGTTAGTTTACTAAACTGAATGGTAATTATGGATTGTGATTATTGCTAGCACATGGTCCTGCCTTTTTCTAGATTTGTTTTGAAATTAGTATGTTGCATTGACGATTGGATAAAAAGAAGGTCGACGAAAATTTGTTACTTATTTTCATAAATTTAACAAAATACTTGCTACAATTTTTGCAAGCAATTTCAGATATATACATGTGTAAGCACTAGAACGATTGGACAATCACCCTAAATATACAATTATATATAGCCAGATTAAATTTTAATAGACAGGAGCTTTGAGCTACTGCTTTAGGTCACAGACTGAGGATATTCTTAATGAAGGCTTGATAATATAGTATGTTATGATTTTCTTCACAAACTACTATTCCGTTTTTGATTTGAAGAATTTACAAACGCCAAGCCTACTTGACAAGTTTATCTGTCGAATACAGCAAACTGCTCCTGAAAGAATTGTTGTTATCAATATTATTTATTTCAGTACTTTTCCATGGGTAATTCATTCTTTTTTCACCATCTAGCAGATATGCTTTATCATGTTTATAGTGATTTTATATATTTTAACTTACATGACTTAATTAATGTTTAACCATTATTGGTTTAAAGAGTAAACCAATGCCAAGCTGTTTACATGTACCTGTAAGATACTGTACAGCAAACTGCTCCAGAATCATTCTTCTTGGGTCTCACTAATTAGCGACAACAAGCGTCAAGAAGCGACAACAAGCGACAACAAGAATTATTTTAGCGACAACAAGCGACAAGAAGACTATTTAGCGACAAGAAAACATTTTTTTTTTTATTTGATATAAAAAAAAATTGTATTTAATGTTTCTTCAATCAATATGCATAAACATGATAAATATCGTTTAATGAGGCAATAAACAAATAAAAAGATGAAAACATTCACATTTCAATTTTCTTTTCTCCTGTTTGATTTCAGTTCTTTGTATTTCACAATTTGTGTTAATATTTTCAGGACAATGGTGCACAATAATTCATTTTGCGAGCTTAATATATATTGCACGAAAAGAGTTTTAAAAAACAAATTATAAATAATATGTTCTAAAACACAAGGAAAAGTAATCTCATAATACAATAATTAAACGTAATACTGGCTGTTATTCATAATAGATGATAAAATATTATGGAAATAATGTTTCATTTTTTTCTATCAGTTTTAACAAGGATTTGTATAGTAATACTATACAAATCCTTGTTTTTAACTTTCTTGTCGCTTAAATTATTTTCTTTTGCATATTCTTTTAATATTTATTGCCATTATTAATTTTAATTTAAAAAAAAATGTTTTCTTGTCGCTAAATAGTTTCTTGTCGCTTGTTGTCGCTAAAATAATTCTTGTTGTCTTTTCTTGTCGCTTGTTGTCGCTAAAATTCTTGTTGTCGCTAATTAGTGAGACTGTACTACTTGACATTAAATTAAATATTTATCTAAGCAGTTTTCTGTAGCTTTTTCATTCATTTTTTGCCAGTGCAGATCTACTTTATGGGTATTAACAGATTTTGATTTCTAAACTGTAATTTGGGGAGTTTTTGGATAGATTTACAGACCGCAAATATTTTACCAAACAGCAAGAAAACATCCAAATTAAATTAAAAATATTACATCAATTTTCTTAAAATTTAAGATCTTTCACAGAAATTTTATAGTTGGACAGTCCAACAAGATGGATGGTTAAAAAGAAAATGAAGGGAGAGAAACATACTAGAGATTTGTGTCAAACATCTGTCCATCAATGCATCATAATTTGAAATCATATATATAATTGTGCAAGAGCTACAACATGTACAGTGCGAACTGTAAATTGTGATACATCAAGTTTTTGACATCTGCTAACATTATCTATTTTTCAAGTTCAACATCATGTATCTTCCTTTTCCAAATTGTCTGCTTCCATTGTCTTAAAACAATATTAGAAGCACAAACTTGAGAAAACAAAACAACTGACAGATTGAAACATATTTAGCAACCGAGAAATTCATTTCTTCAACCTACCAACGGGCAATTCCAAGAGCTCATAAGCCTCCTCTCTTGATAAAGGCATTATCCTTACAATATTTTTAGCTTTAAAAGACGCACAGATACCAAAGAACAAGTATGTGTTTTAGTTTTCTTGTCGTTCAAGAAACAACCGCCATGTTGCCTGTAAGCATGTGTCACGAACACGTGATCTAAGCCGCTAAATCGTGAGAAATAACGAGAGGTAAACAATGGAACAGGTGCCCGTTTTCCAAATATGGCAATACCTTAAAATTTTCAAATAAAACTACTTGACCAAAGCCCAATAATGCAATCACATAAATAATCAGTTAAATCAATTTACGAATAAATTAAATGTATTGATCAGTCTATCGAAGCTATTACAATCAGAGATATGTTAATACAATGGTCCAGTGGCAAATATTAAATACATATCCAGTCGACGGTATTCTTTACAATGATCAAACGGCAAATTATTTCAGATTAAAATCAAATGCAGACTTTATTTATTACTTACAATTAAAAAAGTGATAAATCGGTCTAGGCTAAGAACCATGTCAATTGGACATGCTTTGATACTATATATATATATATATATATATGCGCTTGAATTTTTACTGATAACATCTTTGTTCGCTTTGGAGATTCCGTTTATCGTCAAGTTATTGGAATTCCAATGGGGACTAACTGTGCACCACTTATTGTGGACCTGTTTTTGTATTGTTATGAGTTACAATTTATGACTAGAATTAGCAAAGACCCATCGAAACAACATTTGATACAAAAATTTAACAATACTTTTACTGGATATTTGGATGAGTATATTGGCTCTCAATAATAACGACTTCAGTATGTATACTAAAGAAATTTAACCTGTTGAACTTACTTTAAATAAAGCTAATACTAACAATGACCACTGCCCTTTCCTCGATCTTGATATCTATATCATTAACGGGAAGCTTAATACAAAAATTTATGATAAAAGAGATGATTTTTCATTTCCTATCGTTAATTATCCATTTTTAGATGGTGACGTTCCCTTGTCACCATCTTATGGTGTTTATATATCTCAACTTGTACGATTCGCTCGTGTATGTAACAACGTATTAGATCATTTAGCGAGAAAAATTTATGTATTACTGAAAAATTATTACACCATGCAGGGTTTTCCATATCACAAACTAGTCAAAACATTTACTAAATTTTATCATCGGTATAAGGAAATAATTCGTAAATATAACTCAACATGCAGACAGGTATTTCACATCAAATCTTTTATGGTAATATTCTTTACAAAGCACAAAAATGTCAGTATTCACCTCAAAAGCTTACAAAACCTTTAAACAGACTTATTAAGAAGGGATATAGTTACGATACTGTTGTCAGGTTATTAAAGATTGCATATTTTATAACTTTAATATTGATTTACTTATAGGGTCTTTGCATCGGAACTAAACACATTTATTTAAAAAAACAGTTGTTGGCATGACACGGGTTATGTTCTTCTCATATATTTTATGATAGTATAATACTAAACCCCTAACGGGAGGGATTATGCCTGATATTCATATGATGAAGACATAATCTTGCAATCAGTTTAATTGAGGTCTGGAGCTGGCATGTCAGTTAACTGCTAGTAGTCTGTTTTTATTTATGTATTATTGTCATTTTATTTATTTTCTTTTGTTACATCTTGTGACATCGGACTCGGACTTCTCTTGAACTGAATTTTAATGTGCGTATTGTTATGCCTTTACTTTTCTACATTGACTAGAGGTATAGGGGGAGGGTTGAGATCTCATAAACATGTTTAACCCCGCTGCAATTTTGTCCCTGTCCCAAGTCAGGAGCCTCTGGCCTTTGTTAGTCTTGTATGATTTTTAATTTTAGTATCTTGTGTATCATTCGGAGTTTAGTATGGAGCCGAAGGACGCTTACGGGTGCAGGAGTTTCTCGCTACATTGAAGACCCATTGGTGGCCTTCGGCTGTTGTCGCTTTGACACATTCCCCATTTCCTTTCTCAATTTTATTGTATATCATTTTTATCATCAATTTTTTTTTTTTGGGGGGGGGAGGGGGTATTCCAATGCAGTGTAAAACAAAAATCAGCACGCCGCAAACTTTATAAGAAATGAAAACAGTATTTAGATTTATTTCATTTTGATATCCGGCGCTTCATGCTAAATCTAACGACTGTAAAACAATACTTTTTAAGAAGTCAACCGCCGACTATAGGTTAATTATAGTTTTAGTTTTCAAGATGGCTCATTTAATTTGCTACAGGCGTAGTCCTTTAACATATGACTTCGCATTCTTTTTCAATTTTTAACGTTTTTATACTGATATTTTCATTTTTTATTTTTTTTTATGCAAATTTCGGGTGGCTCATTGATAGTAAAAAAAAATTATCAGAACAGCAAATATAAATAGTAAATAATGCCCCGAGGTCATATAATATAGGACTAGCTACAGGCGATCCGATTCGTTTATCTTTTTTCTTTAAATCATGGCTTCTTGCCTTCTTTCCTTTCCTTTCTCATTCTTATTTTTTGTAAACGTTTGTCACAGTGTCAATTTGACTCTATTTAATTATTCTTATCTGCAAGGATTTGTATTTTTTCACTTTGCAAATACTATTTTTTCTGTAAAATATAATTGCTTCGACTATTTCCCAATTAAAACTTGTGAAAACACGACATTTAATCAACCGTTTTCTAGTAGCCTATCTCATCCCATCCGTGTTATTTCTTTAACAAACAGCTTTATAGTTAAAATACTTATATTTTATCATGCCGTTTTGAAACCACAAAAAAGCGATATTGTTTTGTCCTTTGTTTATGTAGTTGTTTGTGCTTCGTTTCAATACAATATTAGTCAAACCATTTTCAACTGATTTTATTTAACTTGTTCTTATGTTGTGCTGTAACGTATACGCCACTGTACCAAGCCCCGCCATATTTTTAATGAGCATGTCTCAAATTAAGAGACTGTAAACAGTGGTTATCGTTGGTTGCTGTCTGTAAACATTTTTTGAGAGTAAATCTGGTTTACATGTATCATTTTGAGTCCTTTTATTGATTGTTATGCGGTAATGGTTTTGATCATTGTTGAAGACCGTACGGTGACCTCTATATATAGTTAATATATTCTACGTCATTTGGTAATTGGTAGAGTGTTGTTGGCAGTAATACCACATCTTCTTATTTTTATGTGATTGAGTTTTTCCTGAATTCGGTATCTGTATAGGTATGGAATTCCATTGGATTATTTACGGAAAGGACGAAAATTTATAATACCATTTATATGTTGACGCGGTGTTCCGTCAGATAGTAACTGGGAAAACTACTGTGTTACAATTTACAATACGAATAATAATTTTGTAGGACCGTTACGTCTTGTAGGTTTATACAATCATTCATTAGATGTTATGGGCCCAGCGAAATTGTATTCAGTTTACCCAATACTGTCTAAAAAGCTGAGGCTATAATATTCTGTTATTAGAATTAGTATTAGTATAACATTTCCATGTTAATCAATCAATCAGGAAGACACGGAAAGTGAAAAAGTAATATTTACAACATTTTGGTCGTTATTATTATTGTCTCTTGATCATGAAGGAGACTCTACCAAAGTTTCACTCATTTTCGCAGCTTATCAAATGGATATCGCATCATGTTTTACGGTGATGATGGATATAGAGCTGTAAACTAAAAGATGGACCCATATTAATGTACCCGGTATTGGCTTTCAAAATGTACTCTTGGTTATATATGTTGTAAATTTAACAGTATACTGTATAGTATTAGATCCACAGGCACTGGTCTCAGATTTTCTTTTCTTATATACACCTTAATATATTAACATTAAATTAAGGTATATAGTTCCTGGTTCGATGCCCGTTTGGGATGAAAATTTCAGGAACTCAATTTTCGGCTCTCCCTTGACACCATCTGCGAGTATGGTCTTGAGGAAACGATGATAGTCCGTCGGAAGGGACGATAAATGACTGACCCGTGTTAAAAGAGAGCCATACCTCTTGCACGTTAAAGACACCCTTGTAGATTTCGAAAAAGAGTAGGCTAATGCCGCTACAAGGCAGCACTCGCACCCGCAAAGTGGAAAGGGATTAATATAAGTTGCAAAAACTTGTTTCCCAATCCACTATAAATAAATATGTTTAAACTAAACTACGGAAAAAAACTTAGACATGTGCCTGTGATAAGATCTTTAAATGTTGTTGAGCAGGATCTGTTTATTTGTACGTACATAGCTTCAAGCACATGGGAACCCGAACCCGGTAAATTATAAATTTGGTTTGGCACAATGTCGTGCTACGTTCCGAAAAATCATGACGTAAATACACAAAATCCGTTAAAGTTGAAGTTGTTGATACTTTAATTGGGAAGCCAAGATATAATTACTACTGAAAATTGGGGTTTGCAATAGCTTATAATAACTGCGAGTACTCTTAGATACTAGTTACTATGTGTCTTAAGAATTTAGCTTATTGTTTTGTGCTTTGTGATTTGAGCGGCTCAGCCCTTTCCAACTGATGTTGATTTTTCTTAACGTGTGTTGTTTCATCAACGTCCGAGGTAAAAGGAAAGCCTTTGTGCTCACAAACACGCCCTAAATATATATATTTTTCTTTATTGTCCTATTAAGGAGTGAGGCTCTGATCCACTCCTTGTTGTTGGTTGATTATTTTTGCTCGTGACGTTGTTTCTCTTTTGAATTTGTTATTTGCAAGATCTTATATAGCTTACTATGATGTATGGGTGTTGCAAATTATTGAAGACCAAACGGTGATACGTAGTTGTACACATCCTACTCATTTTGTCTTTGGTGGTTTATAGTTGTCTTATTGGGTAATCTAACCAAATCTCTTTATTTCATTTATGTGTTTGTTTCTGTACATTGCTGCGTGGTTGGCTGATTGTTGTTTATATCTTCTCTGCATTTTTGTAGCAATTGTTTTACTTATTTTTGCCGCTCAGTTGTTATAATTCATAACTTCCGTTTTTATACTTATATAAAACGAAGATGTGGTATGATCTACAAGAGACCAAATGACACTGAAATGAACAGCTACATGTATATGTCACCGTAAGGCTTTCAACAATGAGCAAAGCCTATACCACATATAGTCAGCTATAAAAAGGCCCCGAAATGTTTGCATTGTGTTTTGGTCTTACATTCATGATTACATCATATCCCGTCAGTTCCGTAGTATAAGCACAGTCATGACGTTGACAATTTTATAGAAAAAGAAAGAAATTATTTGTAAATACTTTACTTGTTGATTTTATTCGTATACATGCAAATCACCGAATTAGATAACCAGAAAACATACTGTAGTTGTTTGCAGAAGAGCTGAAAATGTATTTATCTCCTCCATCATTCTTAATCACGTATACTTTGTCGCCTTTATTAAGACTTAATATCATATTTAGAGTTCCCATGTTATGTCCCGTATAAACTGGATAAATAGATACTGTCTTTTCGTTATTTTTCCACAGGGAAACAAGAACACGTTGCTTGTTTTGTGTCATTACGGTGCATGAGAATTGATAAACCCCTGGTTCTGGGGCTGTGTATACTCCAGTGATCGGATCATAATCATTATTAACGTTCGTCCAAACTTTGTTAAATTTTACGATTTCACCAGTTCCCAAAATCTTTGACGCAGTTAAAGAAGCTGCAAAGGCTGAAAATACTTTGTTATTTTGACTCAAACCTGTACTGAAATAAAACAAAGATTTTTAAATATTATTTTGTTGAATAGTCATACTTAAGACATGAAAGAATTAAAAAAAACAGAGTTTACATTTAAAGGACATAAAGCAAATTATTATTAGGAGAGGTAGGAAACCGCTAACCTATTATTAAATTATTTTATTAGAGTTGCACTTATATAGATTACTAGTATGAAAAAGACACAGCCGCACATAATTTCATTGTAAATAAAGCAGTATATCGGTTTATCCCTATTTCAAAAAAGATGTACCAAATAGATTAAATTATAATTACACACAACTTCAGTATCCATTAAACTATACAAATGTATGTATATGCATCCTGTACATGTGTACATGAGTAACCTGGATGGTAATATTTATTATATAAAAGATCAATCTCACACAAAAAAACGAAATATTGATCGAGACAGTACATTACCTTTTCCTGTTCCTTTTATTTTCTTGAACATACTATGAAGATCTTCAAAACTGGCGTTTTCTGTTGAACAAAAATCACAAGAAAGATCAAGCAAGAAATTGAAGAAAAAACACACGAATAAATATAAGAATATCAGGTATATAATACATATCAAACTTTATCATTCTTATTAGTTCTTTTTATGGCATGGTATGGTATATAAAATTATCTATAAAACCGAGGAAACAATCCAAACCAAGAGTTCCAAGTGGTGAATTCAACTTTTATGGACGCGGCCACTATGAGTTGGTTGACCGTTACGTAGAATATCTGTTTAAAATTTTATGACGGATATGTCCCATTTATCGTAACCACAATCCCGTCCTCTTTCCTAAAATCTGACGTATCAATAATACTTATCACCGTGTGTGTACCTGCAGGAATCACAGATGGGTGCCATATGTGGAGCGGCAGGATTAGTTAATCAACCCGCAGCACTTGAGAACACTCCATTTTTTGGTATGTTTTTTTTTCGCCATGAGATTGTCAGTTTGTTTCGACTTCTGAGCTTGAATATTCCTTTAGTATCTTTCGCCTCTCTTTATGATCCAATCTGCTTAAAAAACACAAAAGACTAACAAAGGCTAGAGGTTCCTGACTTGAATTAGGCGTAAGCAATGCGGGCGGTGGGGTTAAACATGTTTTGCAAGATCCCAACACTCCTCTATATACCTCTAACCAATGTTGAATAAAAAAAAACCCATCAATACGTACAGTAAAACTCGTTTTAAAGAAGTCCGACGGTCAGTCCGATGTAATATAAAGTAACGGAAGAAGCTTAGCAAAATGACAAAGATGAACATATATTAACAAAGGACTATCAACCTTTAAGATAATATACATACCAAGTTTAAGTGTATACGATCCTGATTCCGCCTTATGACCATAACAACCAATTACTAGTACAACTAAAATCAAACAAATAGCGTTCATTGTTTAGCAACAAAAACAACAACCACCACACTTCAAATGTGAGAATACTGGAGAAAAAAATTTAACATAAAAGGCTTAATTGCATCATTGCGTGTTATAAAATTTGAGAATGAAATTTGATAATAAAAGAAATATTATATTTTTTATAGATTGCTTTACCCTTCCTGGAAATATAAAAATCTTGTGGGGTAATTTCCCGTCATAAGCAAATAGCAATAGCATTTAGGAATAGAAGTTCGTTATGAATATTCCGATCAAATCTGCCAATGGAAATTAAAAAAAAAATACCAAATTAATAAAGAATAACAAAAAGACACCGAACTCCAAGTTAAATTCAATAAACTGTTGACACAGAGATATGTCTCGCCTATCGGCATAACTGAAATTTCAGAAAAAAGACAATCTGATGGACAGCAACATCTATACTACTAAAGGGAGCGACCAACTCCTCTGAAACCGAAATTATTTATGATATGACGTTTGGAAATGTAGTGTTTTTTACTTTCTAGTTTGTCTTTGAAACAATATTTTTTCCACAGAAAACGCCAACTTTTGAGAAAATATCCAATTTCGGAGACCGTGATCGATCCGTGTCTTATACGCTTCCGTGCATGATCAGTTGACGTACCGCCGAGAAATTTAAAAACTCAACCTTTGTCTAATTCTGAATTTTACCGCGATTTCGTGGGCATCTTCTACTTGCTTATTAATTCAGTCCCTGTACCACGATGTAGTGGACAGGGCATGAAAATGGTCGACAAACTGATATGTACAGTTAGTATTGTAAGTTTTTATACACAATATCGTTGTTTACTGTAGTAGTTCTTATCAATAAAACTAAGGCCGAAAACTTAACTTAACTTGAAAAAAATTGTCAATCAATTTAAAGGTACTGGACCATGAAAAAGGAGACATGGTCAAGTGACTTTGAATTAATCAACAATTTTTCAATGTTAAATTATACCAGGGGGAAAGTTTTTAACACCAATGATATAACCATTTTATTCCTTGCAGCAGTAATTGCAACCTCACACAAATAAGAGATAACTAGGAGATATATACTCTGCAGGCGCTGCTGGAATGTTGCTACATTGAAATGAAAAGTTCACAATTAGGAAGCTGAAATTGTAAATGCTCTTTTGTTCCGATGTTGGAATGTTCCGGGCGGAAAGAACTAACTAGCCGAAAAGTTCCGGAAGAACTTATTAACTAGTTACTTTGTTCTTCCTCTGGTTTAAAAGTTCCACCGGAACAAAGTAACTAGTTGAAAAGTTCCAAAGGAGTATTATATATAAACTAGTTAGAAAGTTCCTTTTTGCCAAATTAGTCAAAACCGGAACTAACAAACTAGCACAAAAGTTCCAGCCCAACATATTATTTTTGAACTTTTCATAGGGAAACCAAGATACTGATTACAAAAGTCAAAAGGAACTTATCAACTAGCCACAAAGTTCCTCTTTGGCAAATAGGTCAAAACCGGAACTAACAAACTAGCTCAAAAGTTCCAACGGAACTTATCAACCAGTCACAAAGTTCCATTTGGAGAATTGATGCAAAGACCCACATGAGGAGGGGATATTCTTCTCTCTCTTGAGGGTAATATGAATAATAAATGTGCATAATAATGCAACTTATTCCGTTGTATGTGGCTATGAAATACAACTTAAATTTTGCTGGACTGGGGAGCTTGTTCTCCCCCTCCTCAGTACATCAAAATTTAAATACATTTTCATTATTTCTCCAAAAATAAAGTTCCATGCCCTTTTTTTTTATATTTGTGCCCAAAGAAACCCCTTTCAATGCGTTGCGTATTCTTGTAAATTAATGATTTGCTCTTATATATACTGATACTCATTCTCCCCCTCTTTCTACAAAAAGGATGAAGTACATGGTATATTCGGAACGAGTACATTGTTCCGGGGCTTTTCAATTAGCTACTTTTTTCCGGAACTTTTCGCCTGCACTCGGAATAAAACAACTAGTTGGAAAGTTCCATCGGAACGAAATAACTAGTTGAAAAGTAACTGACGGAACATAGTGGCTGTAGCAAAATCATCTCTTTTTTGTCGTAATTGTTGGTTTTGAATTAGCTGAGTTCAACATAGCCACCAAATTTTTAATAATTTAGAGAGATAACATCATCTATTTAGTATAAAGAAAAGTTTAAGATTCTGCTCACTTCTTTTCTCTGCCTAAGAAGTTCATGTATGAAATCAGCCTCATATGAATAAAGGAAATGGACGACAAGAGAGACTTGTTTCCATGGGAATGTTGATTGTTTTGTTGAAAAACACGTCATACAAACGTAACAGATGTGTTGTCAATTTAGAAATCAAGCATATTGATAATGTCAGTTTCAGAGAATTTTTTGTTTCAATCAGGGTGATTTTTTTACAATGTAAGATTTATCCCTTCCCAAGACGAGATACCTGTACCTTGGTCATTCTTTGTTTAATAAAACAAAGGGCTACTTACTGAAATTGTACAGAAGGGTCTATACCTAAAAACACAGGCGCTTGGGCAGGGCCGTAACTACATTGAGACAAATGAGGCAAATGCCTCATGTTTGAAATTTCAAAAAAAAAAAAAAAAAACTGAAAAAAAAAAATTGTCAAATTGTTTTGACGGAAAGTGTCTTGCAAGAAGCCAGTTCTCTTCACTCTCTGGTGTAGCCCCTTCATGTTTTTCGTGATCCATGTTTCTATTTTACTTTTAGTTACTATTGTTTGTACTTCTATGTCCCGGGTTTGTCTTTTGTTAATTTATTGTCCTACTTAATGACTATAGTCTGAGTGTTGATTTTCATTTGTAAACGTGTGGTTTTGCAATGTTGCATTCCAACCGATGTCCAGACAATGTGCGAGAAAATATTTTAAGAATATACGATGCAATAATATAATACAAGACACAGAAATGAATCGTCGTTTCTGCATGGAGAATTGAACTTGATATCAAATAGAACAAAACTGGCTTTTTGCGTAGATAAAACTAGAAAGCTGACATGGTTTAAATTGAAATATGGTCACCAATTTCACGGTATCAAATAAATTGAAAAAAAAAACAACAATGTATTGCCATATGACCTTTTACATTGAAGGGTTACCCTTGCATTAAGTCATGTTCAGACTCTTTGAACAGAAATAAAAAAGGAATATTGAGTACACGTGCACGGAACCTAATCGCACACAAAGTCTATGTATAGAAAAATACGAATGATCAATTGTTAAAGTTTAATTCCTGTTCTTCATCTTGATAGTTGCTGGATGGTCTCCAACAATAAAAGAATCATTAATATCGTAAAACAAGATCAAGATGGTTCCTAGTGTCGACTTTAACAGTACTAGTAGTTAAAGTATAATACTGCACTGTCACTATATCTAAATCTAGTCATAAAAAAATAACCAAAAACAAGACAAGAACAGACAGACAGATTCGGTATTAAGGATTATGAGAATTACGATTTTTGCTTTATCCATCATATATATTTATATATATATCGATCTAATGTTATCCCTAAAACCTGAAAGTCTTTTACAATGAATTTTTGTTATTGCTATGAGACCCGGATATTGTTGAAAAAAATAGCTCAGAATGCACGATTTTGCATTATTTTTCTCAGAGCGTCTGGCCGGGGCCTTCAGCGCTCCCCCCAACCAGATCCCTCGCCAAAATTTTTTCGCCTCGCTACGCGCTCGGCGAATATTTTGCCTCACTTTTAAAAGAGGCTAGTTACGGCCCTGTTGGGTATATGATACAGATTTTTGTTTTTTTTGTTGTTGATTAAAATATTTAATTTTCTATATTTACAATACATATCTATCACTTATGTGCAGGTCTCACCTTGTTTCGAGTGATTTCAACTACTCAGAGAAAATATTTTTTATTAATGCGACTGATTTCTGAGTATCGCAATAATAACTCAAATTCTTACATCTAATAAAAAAAATATTTATATTTATCAAAGTTGTACATTATATATCGATACTAATTGTTATATAAAGGTACACGTGTTTAAGCTATTTACAGAAAGGTCTGTTTGATTGGATATATAAAGTATGCGGGTAGAATTTCGTGCACGGGTGGTTTGATAGTAGTTCAAGTCATTCAAGTCATTGCAGTCAAGTGCTCTAGATGCTTTTTTCGAATTCTTACAATTAATACATTCAACCTAGTATGGAAAATTCTGAAAGTGAAAAGACTATTCCTAATACCAAAGTTTAACAACCCTACAAGTTGCGGACACAGATATGAATGATAAGTATTATTTTGATTTTGTTGTCAATGTATTAATGATAAACGTTATTTAGTTAAAGCAATAAATCTGCTATTGATAATACATAATTTGTATCACAAGTTATTTATTTCTGATCTTTTGGTAAATGATTGTATTGAAGAAGTGAAGGACCAGACCTCTTGTTATAAATCTGTTTTAAAACAATTTCGAAACACTCTTTGCATTTTGTCAGTGCACGCTTTTAGCGGGGTCACCGGCAGAGTAATTTCTATATCGCCTGTCATAGGTAATATAACCAGAGTTAATGACTAGACATTTGTATAGATTGATTGAGTCACGTTTTTCATGGGACTATAGTTTTATCTTGAGTGACCAAGAGGTCAAAGGTGAGTTAGTTTCGGAAATTGAGTATACAATGCAATATATACAATACAATATTTTATTTTTCCAAATTAAAGGGCCCATAAAGCGCATAACATTTAGGGACGACATCACAAGTTCAATGAAGCCATTGAAGGATAAAAAACATAATTCATATAGTTTTTTCACTGACCCCCTACCCCAATATTAACTTAATTTGAGAAAAATTGATTGACCAATAAGGATATAAGTAAAATTGATGTCAATTGATATAAAACTTGCAGCAATTTGACCCCCCTACCCCAAACTATTTGAATTAAGTTTTTGTTATCCTTCATTGATTTTTTATGTCGTCCCTTACTACAATGCATTGTTGGGTACTACTAGTTTACTAGTTACCACTTGAAAACACGTGGAATTAGTGGGAAAACTGTCTACTAATAAAGTGTCTGGGATCCTCATATGATAATAAAATGTTTTTGTTCCGCGAATATGTTTAATGTAAAATATATAACATAATCTTCAATTTGCATGCTCAGATTAAAAACCGTTTTATTTACTGCGGGTTTCACGATTCGACTTTCTTTTTTGCCTTGTAAAAGTAGTTAAAAAGTTTTTTCCCATTGTTATGCATTGTACCTGTGCATTAATTTCACGGCGTGAAACAATAAAATTTGATATGCAGTGACCACTGTCCAGTATGACATATGTTTGAGCTGACTTAAACCTGTATATTGACATTTCAAAAACATTTCTACCTCGAAAAAAACACTAAGAATTGGCACAGAAACACTACTATCTTAACTAATGTGTAAACTTTTTATTACGACTTGGAACTTTTATCGGTCGGCTACTGTCATATTGACTTATGTGCAATATTTTCAATCATATCAATCCTCTGACTATAGTGGGTGCCATATTGCCCACTACGTTTTTTAAAACGTGCTATGTATCAAGAAACAAAAGATGAGGTATGAGTACCAAATGCGATATCTTTTCATCCAAGACACACATACCTGCCAAGTTTTCAAAATGTCCATGGGGTTTTTACGTGCAAAATGGCTCCCATAGTGCCACAAAACCTTCAAGGGGACCTTAAAATACATATCGATGTTGTTTTTTGGCTTCTTAATACTATATATAGCCTATAGCCATTATAAAATTATTTTGTTTGAAATTGTGGACAAATTTGCTCTTTCAACAAAGTATCCCCAACACACATTGACAGTTGGCAGGTATGAACACAATCTATTAAACTTTGACAAAAGGAAGCAATCATTGGTGAAAAGTCAACTATAAATAAAAGTAATATAATAGGTTTAGATCCAACGCCACAATTTTCGAAAAACATGTCAAAGTTCACGTCCTTGTCGCACATACACATGTATGACATCATAAATTATTTCATTAAGGTTGGAAAATGTCCGAGTCCGTTGAAAATTATAAAAAATCATGATCTCCGTCAGACAGAAAGAAAAAAAAAGGAACTTTTGAAATACTTAAAAAAAAAAAATGAAACTACATCTGATTGCGTCTTTTCTTCAGAACAAAGGAATCACTTTGAGATAGAAAAAAAGTCCAAAATACTGAAACATGTCGGAAATCAATGCTTATAGATTTTGTTAGGGACGACATAAAAAAATCATAGAAGGGTAAGGGAGCTACCATTTGATTTTTATGGGGGGTAATATAGTTGTAATCTCTGTCCTGCCTTTTTATTTTTCACTCTATTCGGTCCTGCCTTTTTTTATTAGTTTATCCTGACTTTTTTTTACCTAAATTGTCATCCTGCCTTTTTTTTTGCAAAGTGTCTCATCCTGCCTTTTTTTTTTTACTCAAAACTCCTGTCCTGCCTATTTTTTTTCAAATTTCATCCTAGCCCCCCCCCCCCCCCCCTAAAAATCAAATGGTAGCTCCCTAAACAACTTTATTCAATTAGTTTGGGGTGGGGTCAAATTTACTGCAAATTGCGTTTAATTGACATCGATTTTATCAGTCTATGGAAGAAGCGTATCGATAATACTTTTCTTATATCACATAGCGATATTGTCTAATATCAATTGTAAATATGCAGACATTCCATGCGGAAAATGTTGTTTTCGGCAACGAAAAATTAAGAAAATATTAATTTTAAAACTTATTGTTCAAATATAAACAACAATTGAGTCTAAATATACATGCAGAAGTTAGTTAGAAGCTTAAGTTTATGTCGGTGTAAAATTTGAAGTGCTGTGTTTTTCTTATATACATAAATAAACAATGCGATACTTTTAAAATATCAATGCGATACTTTTAAAATATCATAGCGGTGTTTTTGTTATATCAATATCAGTACCGATTAGTATTAATATTAGACTGTTGTACCCATATTTTGACAATTTTACCTATTATGTCTGTTTTGTTCACGCATCGTTGTAAATATGACAGAATTTGATGAGACTGTCATACACGTGAGAGGTGAAGTGCTATAAAACCAGGTTCAATCCACCATTTTCAAAATTTGAAAATGCCAGTACCGAGTCAGAAATATGACAGTTGTTATCCATTAGTTTGGTGTGTTTTATCATTTGATTATACCATTTGATAAGGGACTTTCTGATTTGAATTTTCCTCGGAGTTCAGTATTTTTTTTAATTTTATTTCTTTGTAGTATTGTATGTAAATAAGCAGTTTTAAGACCATTGCTTAAATTCAAATTGTTTTTGGTAACATCTTACAAATTTCTCAATTGGTTTTGGAAGCAAATCTAATCAAATAAGAGTTTAATAAACAATGCCGTAATCAAATAATCAACTAGCTAAGTATCAAAATGATTGACATGTACTTTTGAATCTCCTTTTTTTTTTTTTTTTTTTAAATTAGACCGTTGGTTTTCCTGTTTGAATGGTTTAACAATAGCAATGTTCTTGTTCCTATATATAGCGTGGTGTTCGCTGTGAGCCAAGGCTCCGTGTTTAAGGACCTACTTTGATCTATAATGGTTTACTTTAAACAAATTATTACTTTGATGGAAAGTTGTCTCATTCGAACTCATGCACCATCTTCTTATATATATAAATCTTTAAAATTTCCCCTTATAAATAACTGCTTTCCAGTCCTCCAACTGAACAATCTAAATTTATGAATATAGAAAAGATATATAAATATAGGAAGATGTGGTGTGAGTGCCAATGAGACAACTCTCCATCCAAATAACAATTTAAAAAAAAAGTAAACCATGATTATAGGTCAACGTACGGCCTTCAACACGGAGCCTTGGCTCACACCGAACAACAAGCTATAAAGGGCCCCAAAATTACTAGTGTAAAACCATTCAAACGGGAAAACCAACGGTCTAATCTATATAAAAAAACGAGAAACGAGAAACACGTATATATATTACATAAACAAACGATAACTACTGTACATCAGATTCCTGACTTTGGACAGGTGCAAACATTTGCAGCGGGATTAAACGTTTTAATGGATCCAAACCTTCTCCCTTTTTCTGAAACAATAGCATAACATCACAACATAGAAAAACACACGATATAAATATCAATTGGCAGACTTAACTCAATCCAAAAACGTAAATTAATACACAATGAACGAATGAACGAATATACACATTTCTAACGTCAAAAGACATTTACATCTTATTTATTTGTGTTCTAAACATTTTTTTAGTACTCATTGAAGAAATGAATTTATAACAAGCGATACGATTGTTATTTTGCACTAAGAAAAGTTCGCGTATTTATACGATCGGTTACTAGCCAAAAACGAAAGTCAAATCTCTGTGGCAACAATACATCGGAATACCCTCACGATCATCGCGATGTAAAAGAGCGTCCACGCGGCGAGCTGATTATGTTCATAGAGATATCGATTTACCAACGGGGAAAAGTCTTTGATATCCAAAAGGAATTGTCTTCCTTCTCAATATCTTTTGCTATGTTAATAATAAATATGTTTTCTGTTTGACAAGATTTTTGATTTTCGTTGTATCTGAAGTTGTCCAATTTATAGTCTGAGGCTACTCAGTTGGTATCTTCAAAAAGCGGGATATCAGCATTTGTACATTTTAATTTGTTTGGATTATTGATTTTACCATTTGAATATTCATTGTAATTTGGATCTGTATTGGATTGGATTGTTTGAATGAATGTTTCTTTTAAGTAATGATATTTTTTGTCTATTTCGATATTACCAAGGTTGGTAGACTATAGCAGTGTGACCAGTAAATTAGAATCTAATAGGTCGGTAGACGTATTTGCAACCTCTTTTAAATTCCGCCATTGCATCATCACTTCAAATAGAATTATAAAAAAGAAGATGTGGTAAGATTGCCAATGAGACAACTGTCCACAAGAGACCAAAATAACGCAGACATTTAATAACAGTTATAGGTCGCCGTACGGCCTTCAACAATGAGCAAAGCCCAAACCGCATAGTCAGCTATAAAAGGCCCCGATAAGACAATGTTAAACAATTCAAACGAGAAAATAACGGCCTTATTATATAAAAGAAAAATGAACGAAAAACAAATATGTAACACATAACCAAAGGACAACCACTGAATTACAGGCTCCTGACTTGGGAAAGGCACATACATAAATAATGTGGCGGGGTTTAACATGTTAGTGAGTTGGTTAAACCATGTGATTGAAAACAATAGACTGAACAGGTTGTTAACACTTTCAACTATCAATAGGGTCAAGCAACATTTTCGGAATAATAAGTTCATGTAAGCGTTAATTGTGTTACAGTTACGAAATTTTAGTGATGTTGATCCTAAAACATTGAACTGGTCATGATCTAAGTTTGTGAATTATGTTTGCAGTTTTCTTGACATGCATTGTGACGTGTCATCGTATTAATTCTATATTAGAAAACTATAGCAGTTATATTAGAAAAGTATCGCATTCATAAATTTTTGATATTAAAAAATCATCGCTATGATATAAGACAAATATCGCATTGATATTTTAAAATATAGCAGTACCGTTGACTTATTGGTGATTTTGGCGTAGCAAACAATTGAATTCATCTCAATTGCATTCCACTGAATTTGCTACATGATATTTATAGAATGTGTACATCTACAAATGATAAATCGTGCATTTATGTTTCATTTATTCAATAATTCAATTTTCTCGTTTAAATACACCTTGCTTGTTATTACATAACATAACTCATGAAAATTATACACCAGACGTATGTCATGTTAAATGTCACCCTGTTTTAAGAAAAGAGTCATTACTTTATACCGAGAAATCTGCTTTTCTTCGTACAAATGCTAACATTCGTCTGAAATTTCCCACAATGCAACTCGTTGATATAAGACAATATCGCTCGTTGATATAAGAAAAGATTTTATCGAATCGCTTTTTCCATAGACTGTTTATATATATTCGTATTGGTTAATCATTTTTTCCCAATTAAGTTTTAAAAGGGGTGTGTGAAAAAACTATATGAATAAAGTTTTTTTTTATCCTACATTTAACCTTTGATGTCGTCCCTAACATTGTCAGATAAGAATATAAAAAAAATGTATTTTGCAGTTTGTGATATGATTGCCAGTGGGACAAATATCCACCTACAGTTCAAAGTAAGTGAATGATTATTGTAAGTAATGATAAGCAACCGCTATGCCTTCAACCATGAGAAGAACCCATACCGCATAATCGGCTATAAAGGACTAGGCACGATAAGGTCTGTTTTGCCCCCGAAAAGTTATCATGTTAAAACATTCCCTGAGGTTTGAAGTTTATTTGGATGAACTTCAAAAACTGGATGAGGAGAGGGGGGTTAATTTTCTGTTATTATTCAAATATTGTAATTATTATTCGTTTTGCAGGTGATTTTACAACATTTAAAAAAAAAAATTAGTGCCTGCGTAACGTGACCCAGGATTTTTTTATTACAATGTCGTGAGAATTGTTTTTGCTGTCTAAATCGCCAAAGATTTTTCCGAGTCACGTAGGCGCACGATATTAAATTCTAAGAAACAAGGGTCAAAAATCGTAATTTGTCCTTCTTTTGGCGTTTTTGGTGCCCTTTTATCCCCCTCACCTCACCCATTTTCTGAAATTAATGGTTTTGAAGTTCATCCAAACAAACTTCAAACCTAAGGAAATATTTTAACGTGATAAGTAGCTTTCCAAAACAAAATTTAGAAAACGAGAAAAAAAGGGAAAGGGGGGGGGGGGGGGGGGCAAAAACGGGCCTTATCGATGTGGATTATAAGTTCAACTTTCTTAAAAACAAATTAAAAAATAATACTTTTCTTCGATTTGAATTACAAGAAACATTATCCTATATTTTTTTTAAACTGGGAAAAGTTTATGTCCCCAACAGATATTTGACACACTCTAAGGATCCTTTTAATAGTTTTTTAAACTATCTATACGAAAGTTGACGTCCTCGTGAATATTATCACCGACTGTTATAAAAGGCTAGCTTTACACTAGTTAGTTTGTATTATGGATAATTGTGTTCTTCAATTTTGTTTCGTTGCTTTCTTGTGACCGAATACCCAAGATCTCCGTGTCATCATGGCTATATATCGGCTAATTCAAACACTCGTTTCTTTGCACATATCATATACAACACTGTACGATAATCTGAGCATGTAAATAACACTTTATATCACGAATTATAAATGTGTTTAAAATTTAAAGTGAAAAACTAAGCAAAATTGTGATTCCCGCAATGCATGAAAAAATGAGTTGCATAGTCAGTAAATAACACGTGTTCTCTGTTGGATGTAAACATGTAGTAGTCCATCTTGCATTTTTACTCATTTATTGGATTGATTAAAAACCAAGGTAAAAATAAATTGCGTCACGCGTAAATAAACAATTGCATGTGCGAGGACATAAGTATGATAATTTATGCATATCCATATAGGGTAGTGTAACTGTTCCCGACCTGTTAAAGAAGCATTAAATAATAATTCAAATGCACGAGAAAAGGGTCAGTGGTCAAGGGGAGATAATTTTGCTAGTAAAAGGTCTCATCTATAATTGTGTATTCGGATGCTACCAGTTCTGCTTATTGACCTTATTCTTGTCTATAATCAAATAATCAGATTTTTCAATAAAATCTGGACTGGTAGAGGGACAGGATTAAGTTTAACATGGAGAGAATATGGAGAGAATATAATGTATAGACACTTTACAAGGTCAGTTATCCCTGAGACTACTATAACAGTCTCAGGTTATCCATACGGGAAAGTCTTAATGTGGTTTACCGTATACGGACCACAGGGGCTTGTTACAATTGCCGGGTTTACTATCCATACGAACCCCTCAAGTGGGAACTTCCCATAGGCGGATCCAGGGGGGGGGGGGGGGGGGCTGGGAGGCCCGGCCCCCCCTTTCGTGGGAAAAATTTGGTTGATTATATAGGGAATCACTGAAGCATGACTGGAGCGGCCCCCCCCATGAAAATTTTGTCCTGCATTATTTTTTAGCTGTAATCTCTGTCCTGCCTTTTTATTTTTCACTCTGATCGATCCTGCCTTTTTTTTTTTTTAGTTTATCCTGACTTTTTTTTACCTAAATTGTCGTCCTGACTTTTTTTTTTTGCAAGTGTCTCATCCTGCCTTTTTTTTTTTACTCAAAACACCTGTCCCCCCCCCCCCCCCCCCCCCCCCCATTAAGAGCATAAAATTAATTACAACATGACATAAACATTACAGAGTGATTAAAGAAACATAAAATAATTAAAAACCAATTGTTCAAAGAACAATTGAAGGTCTTTCAACCAATAAGGATCTATTTAGATATGAAAATATTAAAATTCAGTTGAAAATGTCAGTTCCTATGGCTTAATGATGTATAAATATGAATTTTAAGCAAAGGTCAAAATCTAGAACGTCCAATTAACCTATGACCTTGACCTCAATTTCAAGGTCATAGACTAAACATCTCAAATAAAAAGACACTAGTTCCTTAATATGTATGGTTCATGAGTAAAATCACTTTACGCATAATTCTTAATATAAGAGGGGCGAAAACTCCCTTTTATTGTTGACGCACCCTCGCAACCAAAATTTATAAGTTACGACATGTCGCAACTAACAATTTAGTAAAAAAAAATTGTCAATATCTTATAAAATTAATGAAAAAAGGTGAAAATAAGCCAAAATCAAAATTAAGAATTTGACCTTGACCTTTGACCTTGACCTAATTTTCATTTTTTTGGACCAAGGATCTTAAATCAAAAGACCCTAGGTCTCTATCACTTATAGTTTACCAGTTAGAAATGCATATCACTGATATCATATATAAAAGGGGGGATAACTCTCATATGGAGTCTCCTGATAGCTTCCGTTGAAATGAAACAGAACATCCTAAGGATATAACGAGCAATTTGGAAAAATAAATTTGTCGGTTTCTTATACGGTTGCGAAGTAGTAGTGGCCACAAGAAAAACAGTGTTTGGGGAGATAACTCTTACAAGGTAAAGGTTTTTGTTATGCGGTGTCAGTTTCAGAAGCGCATTAACTGTTCGATATCATATACCAAATATCTAAGCGACATCTTGTAATAATAATAATAATAATAATCAGAACAAACCCTATAGGTCTTTCACCTGAAAGGTTGAAAGACCTAATAATTCAAATGCATGAGGAAAGGATCAGTGGTCAAGGGGAGATAATTTTGATAACTATTAGACTATTTAAGTTAACTAATTTTCTGATTTTCTTAGTTGCAGGCCTTTATCGAGGTACAAATGTATGCACATAAAGTAGATAAAAATTTGCTATCTTCATTAATCATGATCCATGAAAAAGATCTTTTCTATTTAAATTATCTAAACTGGGGTATTTTTTGATATAATCAGTCATATCAGGGGCGTAGCTAGAAAGAAACAATGTGCAAGCAACTACCCTTTTATGCAGAAAAATGTTTTCTTTTCCGGTTTTCGGTCATAGGACGGTTAAAAGAGGAGATATATGTAGATAGGACTTATAAAAAATTTATGAATGTAAAACTATTAATAAATCTTCTGAATAGAGTAATACATAAACAACACATATTTGTGATACAGATTGAATTTACTCAAAATTGTCCAAAATCTGCTCATCGGGTCTAGGCAGAAACAAACTTCTCTATTACTTTAATTGTCAATATTCACACTGAAATGCCGATGAATATGCAGTAATGCTAGTAACTGTCGTCGTTCATTGTTGATCGTACATTTGTTTTCAACATACGCAAAACATAATGAGACTTTCCAATACTGTTTTGGCGTGTTTGCAGGGTGATTGGCTCTGGTAGTCTGTCGACCACATCGCCTCGGCATATTTTCAACGATATTGGAGGGTTCTAATAATTCCAATGCCGATTGGTACATCTCATTTTGAACTGATGAACCGTACACTGTAAAATGTGTTCCAAAAACTACATGTCTTAGACTAAGTATTACAAATTCAAATCTTGTAAAAGATACAAGTTACTGTCCGATTTTGTCATAATCTCCAATAACACTTTTATTTTGAAACCAAATGCCGTTATTTAATGATATTTCATCAATTAAAAAAGTGACAACATAGGTGTTTCCTTTAACATTCAATCTATAAATTTTTATTTTGCCATTTTTTTTTTTGCATGCCGAATCGATGTGCATGCAACTGCGTGTTAGCGTATAGGGAGCTACGCGCCTGCATATCTCTTCAGAGGTTATTGTAAAGAGGGCATTCCAGAAGAAAGTGCATTTCATTTTCAATACAATTTGAATTACAATATAAACATATCTTCTCATGTCGAGGTAATATTTCATTTTTACCACATGCATTGGTAATTCGTTCATGTCTGCCAGTTTCCATTCTTAAACAGTGATTGCTGAGTCTGTATTTTGTTAACAAATGTTTTAGATATTGAATGGATACCTAGAGATAAATTTTTTGAAGCAGATGCTATAAGCAAGGATTTTGATTTTGATTATGGGGGCGTCAGTGTTGAGTTTTTTTGAATTTATAGACTCAGTGGCGGATCCAGGGGGAGGGTTCCGGGGGAGGGTTGGAAACCCCCTTTTTTGGGCGATCAATGCATTTGAATGGGCATATATAGTTGGAACCACACCTTTTTAAAATGGCTGGATCTGCCCCTGAGATTAGGGAGCTACCATTTGATTTTTATGGGGGGGGCTAGGATGAAATTTGAAAAAAATAGGCAGGACAGGAGTTTTTTTTTTTTTAATTTTTATTATTTATAACTTCCAATTTACAACATAATATACACAAATATAATAGCAATATATAATATATAAATCTATAGATATTATCTAATCAATACAACTGTCTATTAGGAAGCAATTTTTTTTTTTTTTTTTTTTTAAATACAAATATAAGATATAGAGTAAAGCAGTTTGAACACCGGAGAGAGAGAGGGAGAGAGAGAGAGAGAGAAAGAGAAAGAGAGTGAGAGAGAATAGTGTGATGAGTTTTCAATATAATTCATCTAGAAATTGAATTCTATTTTAGTATAGTAAATACAGCATTTTCATTTATAACATGTATAATATTGAATGTAAAGTATATACATTTTTGTATTTAACTAAGTAATATATCAAAAACATTCCATTCTCTGAGAAAATGATGTTCACATTTGTTTTTCATAGCAATATTTTTTTCCATTGCATACACATATTTAATCTTTTCTTTTACTGAGTTTAATGTAAGATTTTTTTAAAACATCTAGAATTATAAATATATTGCTTTATGGTAAGAAAAATAGTATTTTCTGCATTGCCTTTTGATATTTTTGCAGAGTTACCAAAAAAAAAACTTCTTGTGTAAAAAGTACACTAATTCCATTGGTCAGAAACCAATTTTCAATCTGTTCTAATAATAATTGTGTATGTTCACATTCCCAAAATAAATGTTCTAATGTTTCAATTTCTCTATTACAAAAAGTACAATTTGGATTATCATAAATCTTAATTTTATAAAGAAATTTGTTTGTAGCTAAGATTCGATGATTGAATCTATACTGTAGCCACTGTAACTTAGTATTATTTGTGACAACAAATGGCAGTTTATAAATTTTTTTCCAATGATTTTGATCAAAGCCAAAAATTTCAGTCCATTTTAACTGACTAGTGGGAACACTTCCATTTTTATTTAAAACAATATACATATCTTTAGATCCTTTTGAACTTTTAACTAGCCTTTTAATAGCAGATGGAATTAAAGGTAGTTCTAATTTGTGATTTTTTCCCACAAATGATTTTGATGCTTGATGTATAGCAGATATAATACTATTATATCTCATGAAATTCACATTTATCTGATACATTTCTTCTATTTTTTGATGAGAGAAAAAGGTCCCATCTTCATTTACAATATCATTTATAAATCTTATACCATTTTCAAACCAATCTTTATAAAAAATAGGTTTATTTGCTACCTTTATATTATTGTTAAGCCAGATTGGACTAGCAAGAAAGCATTCCCAACTGTCATATTCTTCTTTTTCTCTAAGAAGTTGCCATGCTTTCAGAACATCTTGCCAAAATTTATTTTTGATATGTTGTTGTAATTTTTGGATATAAACACTTCCACAACCATAAAATTTTTCAAGTTCTACATGAACATTTGACAAAAAAACATTCTGCCATTTGTTGTCTGATTTAAATAATCTCCTTATCCATGTACACTTCAGTGCTAAAATAAATGCACTAAGATTTATCATTTTGAGTCCACCACCTTCAATATCATTTTGTAAAACATCTCTTTTAATTCTATCAATTGGTGAACTCCATATAAAATTATACATAAGTTGAATAACATTTTTTAAAATATCATCACTTGGATTTGGTAAGGATATAAACAAATGATTTAAAATAGGCAATATCAATGTCTTTACTACAGTAATTCTACCAATAACAGTAAGATTTCGTTTTGACCATTGTCTTATTACACATTTAATTTGTACAATTTTTTCATCATAATTAATTTTTACAATTCTATCAAGATTAACATCAAAGCTTATACCTAATACCTTAAAACATGTTTCTCCCCATGTAAGGTTTCTATTTTGGCATAATACCTCATTACTATACTTTTTATTTCCTATCCAAATAACTTGTGTTTTAGAAAAATTAATGTTTAAACCAGATATATTTCCAAACCAATCTAATTCATTTAATGCTTCATTCAAAGATTCTTCTTTACCATCTAAAATAAGAGATGTGTCATCAGCAAATTGTGAAAGTTTGTGCTCAACTTGCGTAATTGTAATACCATTTATTTTATCATTATTTCTTATTTTTAGTGCTAATATCTCAGCACAGAGAATAAAAATATAAGGCGACAAGGGATCACCTTGTCTACAGCCTCGTTCTATAGAAAAAAATTCTGATAGATGTCCTCCCTGGTTAACAGCTGATTTGATATTGTTATAAAAAACTTTAACCCAATTAATTATTGATTCTCCAAAATTGAACAACTTCAAGACACTAGTTAAAAATTCCCAAGAAATCGAATCAAATGCCTTTTCGAAATCAACGAGCAGCAAAAGTCCTGGTATATCTTTTTCCTCTGTAAATTGCATGATATCATAAATTAAACGAAGATTTTCTCCAATATATCTACCACTAATAAATCCAGTTTGGTCGAAATCTATCAGTTTATCTAAAACTGTTTTAAAGCGTTTTGCTATAACTCCAGAGCCAATTTTATAAACTGTATTTAATAAAGATATAGGTCGCCAATTTTTTAAGAAATGTCTAGGCTTATTTCCTTTCGGCAGGCATGTAATGATTCCTTGTTTTTGCGTAACAGATAGTTCACCAATCTCAGTACTGTAGTTCAAGGAGTCGACAACAAAAATTTTCAAATCTTTCCAAAAAAATTTAAAGAACTCTGTGGAGAAACCATCAGATCCTGGTGTTTTATTATTTTTCATATTTTTCAATATCAAACCAGCTTCTTCAATTGTTATTTCTCCTTCAAGATTTTTTTTCTCATCATCAGTTAGTTTTGAGTAAAAAAAAAAGGCAGGATGAGACACTTGCAAAAAAAAAAAGTCAGGACGACAATTTAGGTAAAAAAAAGTCAGGATAAACTAAAAAAAAGAAGGCAGGACCGTACAGAGTGAAAAATAAAAAAGGCAGGACAGAGATTACAGCTAAAAAAAAATGCAGGACAAAATTTTTCATCCTAGCCCCCCATAAAAATCAAATGGTAGCTCCCTTATATGCATGGACCTCATTCAGTTGATAGATGTGCTAACAGTAATAACAAGAACATTGAATTATTCAATTCTAGATGATACATACCAGGTTCATCAGGTGTAATTACTTTTTTCTTTGACTGGAAGGAGGACAACAATTGGTTGCCCCCTATAATTTAGTTATATAATGTATAGTTATTAAACATTATATTGTGCCATTTTGGAATTTGTTAAATCAGAATAATTTGTTACGTCAACCTTATGTGGCCGAGATGCTTGAATTCAATGATACTAGAGACATTTATGTTCATGGTTCTTATAAGAAAGCCTTGGTTCAGATGATTTTAAAGGCACTGTACTAGCTTCACATACGCATTGTGACCTAGTATTGATATAATTTTAAAATTGGATTTTGAATAATGATAAAAATGCATTACAAACAATCTTCTTTATTTTGTGTAGTTGGTTATGGTTTAGGTATTTTCTACTCAACATTATTGTTTAGTATAACATTATAGATATGCCGCTTGGCTAGTGTAACGATTAAGATATGCGGCTTGACTAGAGTAAAGATTAAGAATTAGATATGCCGCTTGGCTAGAATAACAATAGAGATCGGCGCTTGACTAGAGTAACGCTTCAGATATGCCGCTTGGCTAGAGTAACGATTAAGATATGCCACTTGGCCAGAATAACAATACAGATTGCCGCTTTGCTTAAATAACAATACAGATATGCCGCATGGCTTAAATAACAATACAGATTCAATGTCGCTTGGCTAGAATAACAATACAGATTGCCGCTTGGCTTAAATAACAATACAGATTGCCGCTTGGCTAGAATAACAATACAGATTGTTGCTTGGCTAGAATAACAATACAGATTGCCGCTTGGCTTAAATAACAATACAGATTGCCGCTTGGCTAGAATAACAATACAGATTGTCGCTTGGCTAGAATAACAATACAGATTGCCGCTTGGCTTAAATAACAATACAGATTGCAGCTTGGCTAGAATAACAATACAGATTGGTGCTTTGCTTAAATACAATTAGATACAATTGTTACCCATTTTTTAGAATTTATCCTTGAATTACATAATGGAAGGGCAGACACGAAAATTACTAAACTAAAAGATTGATATGTTCTTCATACGCGGTAAATTTTTTATGCCCCACCTACGATAGTAGAGGGGCATTATGTTTTCTGGTCTGTGCGTCCGTTCGTCCGTTCGTTCGTCCGTCGTACCGTCCGTCCGTCCGTTTGTTCGTCCGTCCGTCTGTCCCGCTTCAGGTTAAAGTTTTTGGTCGAGGTAGTTTTTGATGAAGTTGAAGTCCAATCGACTTCAAACTTGGTACACATGTTCCCTATGATATGATCTTTCTAATTTTAATGCCAAATTAGAGATTTTACCCCAATTTCACGGTCCACTGAACAAAGAAAATGATAGTGCGAGTGGGGCATTCGTGTACTGAGGACACATTCTTGTTTTTTTAAATCGGAGGTTATACATTTTCAACATCAAACCTGGTAGATACCCATGTCGTCTACTTGATATCTAATTGTTCTGCTTATTAGGGACGACATCAAAAGTTAAATGAAGGATAAAAAAAAAAACTTAATTCATATAGTTTTTTAACTGACCCCCTCACCCACCTCTTAACTTAATTTGGGAAAAATTGATTGACTCATATGGATATATGTAAAAATCAATGTTGGATAACCAAATCTTGCAGCAGTTCAACCCCCCCCCCCCCCACCCCCAAACTATTTGAATTAAGTTTTTTTTTTATCTTACATTGATCTTTTGGGGGGGGGGGGGGGCTATGGTTTTTTTTGGAAAAAAAAGTTTGTTTCCATTTTTTGGAGAAAAAAATAATTTGTTTTTGATTCTGAAAAAAAAAAATTGTTTGTTTCACCCTCAGCTGCCACTATATGTAATGCTAAAATTGAAAGAAAAAAATTGTTTTCAACTTGTCGCGAAAAAAATAGATTGTAAATTTGTCCAGAAAAAAAAACCATAGCCCCCATGTGAGAGTTTTGTATTTATATCATGTATATATTGATAAATGTTTAATGTTCGGTTGAGGTTACGAATAAGAACATAAATGTGAAGATTTTTCTGAAATCTCGATAATTAATCTGGATTTTTGTCCATTAGAAAAAATCTCAATATAAATAAATGCATGCAGTAATTTCTGAATTTTACAGTAGTTTTGTTAACCAATCTCAATGGGGTTTAATTCAAAGTCTGGAATTCTTTGGTACGGTTTTCAAATCTGTTCACATTGATATCCAAATGGTTCAAAATTGAACTGTTTAATTTCATAAAAAATTGTATAACTGGGGTTTTGTGATATGCCCAATCTCACCACTTATTTAGATTTATAGTTTTTTACAGTTTTCAAACTGTTCTCCATCAGGGGCCAAAATTCAACAAGGATTGGATATGCTTTTTTTTATAAGCTGAATCTAACAATGTATCTATAGCTAGATTTCGGATTTTAGGCCCGCTGTCATGTAGTTCACATTGAAGTCCAAGGGGTCCAAAAAAATAATAATCTCATGGTTCCTTGATATGCTTAACCTAACCATGCATTTAAATTTTGGATATTGGACCACATAGAATGGGTCTCATGGAAATATATTTGTATTATAAACTTATAATATAGAACATATCTCATTTAAAGCCTTCTCTAATGAGAAAGGTATATATGCCCGATATACTTACTAAAGGTGTGATGAGATGATTGGAGCTGTTAATTTTCTCCTTGATAAGATTTATGTACGTTTCTGTAACAAAGTTTATTGACAGATCTAGGTATTCCTAGGGGCACTTATTGCATCCCTTTAATAGAAGACTTGTTTTGAAACAAAGTTTATGACCAAACTCTGTAGAGACCCTTTTCTCTTGACTGTTCATGACGTTTTCACACTAAATCCATTGGATGTGGGATGTGCACGGATTGATAATTTAATCTTAGTTGCATGATTATTTTATTAGTTGTTTTGGGCTTTGAACTAGCTATTAGTAACTGTCAGAGTACTCTCAGATCTGTACTTGGTGTCTTTGTTATTGGGATAAAAAAGTACCCGGTCACGTTCACTCTGTTTTTGTGAGATGTATTTCTATTTGTATCCATCTGATAAGTTGAGCTTTTTTCAACTGATTTTTATAGTTCGTTCTTGTGTTGTTCTGTTTGGTGTACACCACAGTCCAAGGTTAGGGGGAGGATTTGGATCCCGCTAACATCTCCACCCACATTCTGTATGCATGTACCTGACCCATGAAGGAGCCTGTAATTCAGTGGTTGTCGTTTGTTGCTATGTTACATATTTGTCTTTCATTAATTTTTTCTACATTAATTAGGCTGTTTGTTTTCTCTTTTGAATTGTAATTAATTTGTCGTTTCCGGGGCCTTTTATAGCGGATTATGCAGTATGTGCTTTGCTCATTGTTGAAGGCTGTACAGTGACCTATAGCTGTTAATTTCTATGTCATATGGTCTCATTGGCATCATACGGTTACCACATCTTCTTTTTATAATTGGTAATTAAATCACAAATTCTAAATTTATAAGTTCTTAGACCACATTCATTGTGTGTCAGAAACCTATTCTGTGTCAAATATTTAATCACAATCCAAATTCGGCATGTATCAATCTTAAATATTGTGTCCATACTTGCGTTAATTGTTCATGTTGTACCAAGTGGCAACCTGGATTTTTTTTTTTAAAATAAAGCCAATCCATATCAAACGTAGTAACCTTCAACGGACACACCCTGTTCCATTGTGCCAACATGCAAAACTTTTAATCTAAATAATGACGTCTTTAAACTGATGAAAGTCTCAAGGATGCTTTGGTATGGGCTTTGCTCATTGTTGAAGGCCGTACGATGACCTATAGTTGTCTGTGTCATTTTGGTCTCTTGTGGACAGTTGTCTCATTGGCAATCATACCACATCTTTTTTATATTTGTAAAACAGGTACTTCTCAAATAACAATTATACAATTTATTTATTATAAAGCAAAATAATTAATGAAAACATATTTATACTGTAAATTTAAAACAAAATTTCCAAGTATTTATTGCTTGGTAATGCTAAACATTGGACAAACAAAATACATAATTGTTGTCATTTAAGGACATGTTCAAAATAAATCATGCTATCAAAATTTACAATATAATTTTATTTGAGTGAAATCTATCCTGGTATAGCAATTTTTATTAAAAAAAATGTATCAAAAATATGATTTTCAGTCATTGGAAAATATTTGGATTAACTGGAGTATACGAATATGTAGTTCCTTGCAGACTATCTTTTGTTAAGGTGGTACCTAACACTACAGGGAGATAACTCTGTAAAATCAGCTAAACATTTTAATTACATTGCAAAATTAAGAAAATATTAAGCTTCTAAATGATCAAATATTTTTTTTAAACTGCTATATATCCAACCAAATTTTATTGAGAAAGTGATTGGTTAAAGTTTTTTGAAATTTAGAAATTTTTGTCAAAGGGTCAGAGTAAATATTTTGTCAAAGTTTTATGAAAATTCAACAAGCCAAATTGATTTTAGTCAAGGTGTTAGGTACCACCTTAAATATGTTATAAAGTCGTCAAGTTGACAGTAGAACCTTGAAAAAAATGATTAAATTCACACGACGACAATTTAACTTGTCTACATTCACAGCTCAACAATTTAACATTAACAAAATTGTTGGTTGACAGATGGACAAATTAACTTTTACAAATAATTGTCTACCTACATAGGTGGACAATTTTCCAGGGTGAGTGGTAAGGTTAGGGTATCAAGGGCAGCTAGGGTAAGGATTATGATTAAGGGTTAGATTAAGAAGGTTTGCTACTAAGTTTCAAAATAACAAGCTTTTTAGGGCATTATAAAAGGAACCAAAAGAGCAAAAAAAAAATTAAAAATAGGTCAATGTGCTTATTTTCCAGATATTAGCCATTGAAATTTTGGCGGGAAAATAATCTTTCTTGACTTTTCCATGCTTTATCATTGACAAGTTTAAGTGCCCAAAAACTAATAAAAAATAACAGGGATTTTATAAGACTTCAATAGATAGCTTATAATTATCCATGTAAAAGATTTATAAAAAGAAAAATATGGGTCAATGGGCAAATTTTTGTAAGGCATTCAAATGGATAAAACCAGAGAATTCTGAAAATCTGACAAAATTCCAAAATACGACAAGCAAACATCCTTAAAGGGTAAGGGTTAGGGTTAAGTAAAGGATGATAGCGAGTTTGAGGGTGAAGGAAATTCTCTATTAATGTGCAATTAAGTGCCCTATATTTTGTTACTCGTGAGATAAAAAGGAAGAGATTATTTTAATATAGGCATCTGTTGACTTGTCAACCTGTTGACCTGTCTACCAGTCAACCAAAAAAAACTATTTTATTCTATCAAATTGTCAACCATTACAATTATAATTTTCCATTTCATCAAATTGTCAACAATAATAATTATAAAATGAGAAGTATTAGTTTAATAACTATTTTTATAACTATATAAATATAAGTTTTTATTTGCAAAGGAATACATATATAAAGCCGGGACTAGATATCTGTATAGTACATTTGAGCCAAACAAATAACAGCATTAAAACAAAAAATTGTTAATTTACAGTAAATGGAAAAATTAACAGCATTAAAACAAAAATTTGTTAATTTACAGTAAATGGAAAAAATAACAGCATAAAAAAATGAATCGTTTGGCTTTCAGAATTATCATTTAAAGATTTTATTAAACAAAAAAGCAATATATATCTCATCTGCTTAGTTGTTGTTGTCCATTGGATTGACCACACAAGGCAGCAGTAGAAACGCACCTGTAAAAGAAATAAAATAATATTTCATTTCTTGACAATCCATAGTAATTTTAAGTAATGTTAAAATATATGAATTAGGTAATGTTTAAATATTTGAGTGTTAATTTTTCTTTTAAATCGACAGAATTTGTTGCATATAAAAATACTTGTTTTCTATTCAAATTTATTGATTTACCAAAAAATATTGCAATAGAGATTGTGTAGCTAAATTTGTTATAAAATGAAAGCCATTTTAATAATCTAATTTTGATTTCAAGGTGTTAACATCACTATTACCAATATTAAATTAATTATTTATTGAATGTCAGACAAGAGCAGAAGCTATAAAGCTGAAAATTTGAAAAATTTACATACAATGTACATGATAAAATTATTCAGAATACCGGTATTTCGATAATCTTTCATTGGTAATTGTTTTTATACGACCGCAAATTTTGAAAAAATTTTCGTCGTATATTGCTATCACGTTGGCGTCTGCGTCGTCGTCGTCGTCCGGCGTCCGAATACTTTTAGTTTTCGCACTCTAACTTTAGTAAAAGTGAATAGAAATCTATGAAATTTTAACACAAGGTTTATGACCATAAAAGGAAGGTTGGTATTGATTTTGGGAGTTTTGGTCCCAACATTTTAGGAATAAGGGGCCAAAAAGGGCCCAAATAAGCATTTTCTTGGTTTTCGCACCATAACTTTAGTTTAAGTTAATAGAAATCTATGAAATTTTGACACAAGGTTTATGACCACAAAAGAAAGATTGGGATTGATTTTGGGAGTTTTGGTTTCAATAGTTTAGGAATAAGGGGCCAATAAAGGGCCCAAATAAGCATTTTTCTTGGTTTTTGCACAATAACCTTAGGTTAAGTAAATGGAAATCTATGAAATTTAAACACAATGTTTATGACCACAAAAGGAAGGTTGGTATTTATTTTGGGAGTTTAGGACCCAACAGATTAGGAATTAAGGGCCAAAAAGGGACCCAAATAAGCATTTTTCTTGGTTTTCGCACTATAATGTTAGTATAAGTAAATACAAATCTATGAAATTTAAACACAAGGCTTATGACCATAAAAGGAAGGTTGGTATTGATTTTGGGAGTTTTGGTCCCAACAGTTTAGGAAAAAGGGGCCCAAAGGGTCCAAAATTAAACTTTGTTTGATTTCATCAAAATTGAATAATTGGGGTTCTTTGATATGCCGAATCTAACTGTATATGTAGATTCTCAACTTTTGGTCCCGTTTTCAAATTGGTCTACATTAAGGTCCAAAGGGTCCAAAATTAAACTTAGTTTGATTTTGACAAAAAATGAATCGGTTGGGTTCTTTGATATGTTGAATCTAAAAATGTACTTAGATTCTTGATTATTGAAGTTTTTTTGGTCCAGTTTTCAAATTGGTCTACATTAAGGTCCAAAGGGTCCAAAATTAAACTTTGTTTGATTTCATCAAAAATTGAATCCTTGGGGTTCTTTGATATGCCAAATCTAACTGTGTATGTAGATTCTTCATTTTTGGTCCTGTTTTCAAATTTCAAATTCTACATTAAAGTCCAAAGGGTCCAAAATTAAACTAAGTTTGATTTTAACAAAAATTGAATTCTTGGGCCTCTTTGATATGCTGAATCTAAACATGTACTTAGATTTTTGATTATGGGCCCAGTTTTCAAGTTGGTCCAAATCAGGATCTAAAATTATTATATTAAGTATTGTGCAATAGCAAGTCTTTTCAATTGCACAGTATTGTGCAATGGCAAGAAATATCTAATTGCACAATATTGTGAAATAGCAAATTTTTTTTTAATTAGAGTTATCTTTCTTTGTCCAGAATAGTAAGCAAGAAATATCCTATTTGTGCAATAGCAAGAATTTTTTTTAATTGGAGTTATCTTTCTTTGTCCAGAATCAACTTAAATCTTTGTTATATACAATATACAATGTATATACACTTTTTACTACCAACTGATAAATTTAAATAATCTTTACCATTCAGTGATAACAAGCAGTTTTTTTACATCTTAATATTTTATGATGTATTTAAATGAGTAGTTATTGTTGCAAACTCCATTAGAAATTTGAATTGATATCAGTTTTGAAAAAGGGAAACGGGGATGTGAAAAAAAAGGGGGGGGGGGGGTTAAATTTTTCTCATTTCAGATTTCATAAATAAAAAGAAAATTTCTTCAAACATTTTTTTGAGAGGATTAATATTCAACAGCATAGTGATTTGCTCAAAGGCAAAAAAAACCTTTTAAGTTCATTAGACCACATTCATTCTGTGTCAGAAACCTATGCTGTGTCAACTATTTAATTTTAGATTTAAAAAGTTTGAAGAAGAAATCTTTAATTGATTTGTAAAATCTTGGCATTTGTTTTGTGTAAAAAAAACCCATGTAATGTCAAAAATTTGATCACAATCCAAATTCAGAGCTGTATCATGCTTGAATGTTTTGTCCATACTTGCCCCAACTGTTCAGGGTTCGACCTCTGCGGTCGTATAAAGCTGCGCCCTGCGGAGCACCTGGTTAGTTTAGTTTTATGACATTTACTTTGTTTTCTCCTTATATTGAATGAAGAAATGAATTCTTTGAAAATTTGTATTGAAAGAAATACATTTAACTGAATAAGAAGAAAAATATAATTAAGACATCTTATCTATGTGACAGCACTTGCCATTTCATTGCAAATAAATGTGAGGTTATCTCCCCTTTTCAAGTATTCACAGTTCTTTAATATGATAAAAACAACAGTTCTTTTTATGATTCAGTTCATGGTTATTATGTAAAAGTTTAAAAATGGTATAAGAGAAAGTAGATAAAAAGGACTATAAATCTTCTGAACTGTTTAGAGCATTAAAAACATCTGATTTACATCTATAAAGGCTGCAGTAGAAAATATAAAGATGAAATATAATTGCAAATAATAAAGATTTATAGAAATTTAAACTGTCCATAACATTACATCAATTAATTAAATTTGTAGAAGGGTAGTAATGCCCTTTACCATCAGGCGTCAAACGGTCATTATCCTTCTGGTGATTTGTCAGAGGTCTCAAATAATGATCGTTACAGTTATTTTTTGGAAAAAAATTATAAGGCCACACTAATTTGATTCCTTGTTCGACGGACCCGCCCGCACCTATTTTTTTCAAAACAGAATTTTTTTTATATTCCCGTTTCCCGCATCCGGAAATGTAATCGTGTCTATTTCCCGCACCGTTTTTTTTTGTAAATATTATAAAAAGATATCAACATTGGTTTCTTTCCCCCTTACTTATATTCCCTATCAAAAAATGTTCGTTGTTAGAATAAAGTACAAAGAACTTCTGAAGGATTTGCCTTCAAATGCAATTATATTGTATGCTGGCAAAACAAAACTATATATAGCCGCTGCATGTTTATGCACCTGTCCTGATTGATTCAGGGGCCTGTCGTTCAGCAGTTATCGTTTGTTGATGTTGTTCATTAGTATTTTCCTGTTTGGATTTATAAATTAGTTCGTTGGTTTTCCTGTTCGAATTGTGTATGCTAATAATTTTGGGATCCTTTATAGCTTGCTGTTTGGTCTGTATCAAAGCCCTGTTTTAAAAGGCCGTACTTTGACCTGTACTTGTTATTGTCAGGTTGAGAACAACCCTCCCTCAGACAAGGGGTCATTTTACTGATGTAGAAAAGAAAATAGAAATACCAAGGATTTGTATAGTTCTTCTATACAAAACCTTTGAAAACTTAGAATTTTGTACTCAAAAAGAGGACAGTTACATCCTATTTTAAACAACTTTTTCTAAAAGAGGGGTCCACTTATTTTGAATAATATTAAACTGTTAAAGTAAATGTGTTAATTTAACATGGTAACATGGTTAAAGTCCAGGAATATTACAAAATTCTTGGACATGTTTTGACCATTTAATACTAGATAGATATATAGTTCTTTGAGAAAATATGAGCCCTTTTGTGCAAACAAATATATTATAACTTATATTGATCCCTCATAAAACATGTAAAAGGGATATTTATAACATTAAGGGGTTGCCCCCAAACTGATTATGACTTGGATGGAGAATTGTCTCATTGTCAGTCACACATACATAGACCAGATTTAATTATTTCTTGGTGAACAGGGTAAAATTTACTTCTGAAATTAAAAAATGTCAAAGTACAAGTTATAAATCAAGTTTTATTATTGTCAAAACATACTATTTTATGTTTACAAAAAATATAATCGCTCGCCTTTACTTTACAAACTTCGCCTCAAAAATTTGCAAATTAAATATTTTTTTATTAAAATTTTCAAATCGCTTGCTCGCACCAAATTTTGGAGTCCAAAAATCCGTAGAACAAAAATTAAGTTGGTGTGGCCTAACTTGATTCTTCAAAATTTGTTTGATTTTTTTTCATTGTCTAAAACTTTACATTTTATTGCATGCTCCAAATTTTACAGTCAGCGTCATTCAGTAAGAATTTTTACGATTATTGGTTATAAAAGTACCCCCATTACCACCCTCTTGTTTGTGGACAAATAAATATTTTCTCACCTCAAAAAGATCCAAATTCTACTCCGGCCAGTATCCAACAGGACAAGCTGTGATGCTAACCTGTAATACAAAGTTGAATCAGTTATATACAGCTAATTTCCTAATGCATGCAGATGAAGACTTTGGTTAGTTTGCTGGCTTTGTTTGTATAGTGTACAATTATATTGGGAAAATGTCCAATTGAATTTAAATATGATATATTCAGGTTTAACTATGTCATATATATTGTTTGGAGATGTCAATCTTAATTACAAAGCTTGAATAAACAATTATACAAACAAAGCAAGCAAGCCAACCAATGTTTTACTCTACAAGCATTAGGAAATTAGCTGTAAACTCTTCAAAAATCGACAGTGGATTAAATGATTTACATTGTGATTAAGGAAAACATGGATTTCTGTGGATATTAAATGATAGAAAGTTGGTTGATAGAAAATTGGTACTTTGTTCAACATCTAAGTTTGTGTTTCATAACTACTCAAGAAATCCAGTGGATATTTAGTTTAAATCTTGATAAATTAAAAAAAGTCAATCAAAGAGCAGATTGCTCTGAGGGATAGGATTGTTTGTATTGACACATGTATACATGTAGCTGTATATTATTATTTTTAAAACTAATTCAACTGCACATGTAAAATATAATTTACGTAATCTGAATAGTTACAAAATAACTAATCCCAGATACAAGTGTAACAGTATGAACAATGTACTTGTGTTTTATTTTTGTACTATCACTTCCAAATTTACTTTCCACAGCAGTCACTGACACTCAGAGTGAGAGAACGTATTTCACTTGGTATCTTATCACCTATTTTCCTACGTTAATTCTAGGAGGAACCCCATTCCTAACTCTTTAAATATTTAATTTCCTTTGGGTTAATGGTCATGACTTATTTCTGTACACATTCCATGGTTTAAATTGCGATGGTTTTTAATATAATACGACGTTTATCGATAGAACAAGTTAATTTTTCTCGATGTGTTGTATTGTTTTAGAATCAGTTGAGTCAGGAACATATATATTATTTAAATATACCAAGGATCTTACTATACAAATCCTTGGATATACTGTTCACAGGTTGAGTGGGGAATCCAGAGCAACCATTCAATCTAATACCCCTTGAAGTCAAGAAAACTATACACATGCACATAATTACCTAAACAAACCCTGAAGCAAGTATGTATATTAAATGTTAAAGGTTCTCTATTTCTTTATGGAAGTACAATATCAAATATCAGTTTCATAACGGTGACATATAAGAAAAACTCCACTTCAGCTCTTGTATGACAGAAATAGTTTTATCGGAATTCAGAGAACTCTCACATTTTTATCAGTTTTTATGACAGAAATAGATTTTTCGGAATTCAGAGAACTCTTGCATTTTTATCAAAACTAGGGAATTCCTTCTGACGTGTTTCTTAATTTATAAAAACACTAAATATAAATACTGCTCAATTCTGACTTTCTGTGTTGTTAAAAACATGCATATAAGTCAAGGGAAATATCAAACATGAAGATTATGAAAAGAACATTATAGGAAAGTTGTTTAAGTTCCGCCCCTTTGGTTTTTTTTACCTTTTCAAGCAAGACAATCATAAGAATCTGAGATGTTCCTTAATGTTTAGAATAAAATGGTTGACGTGACGGCATGGCCCTGAGCCAATGGTATAAGTCTACAGATTGCTAGAAAGCAATCGTATCCCCAAAACAATTTCTGTTTCAAAACTTGACAGTATCTCTACCATCTTGGACAATTATGTACCCTCTTACCTCTGGAGCTGAATATCTCCATGTAATGCAATCTTTACGATACCCGAATCGTTATTTAATTGACATCCAAACACTTTTAGATTAAAATAAAAGAATATAGTTCCAATGTCCCACTCGTTGCACTTATTTAATATTTCCATAGGCCATAATTATATTAAAAAAAGTTGATCGTTCACCATTATAGAACTTGTCCGAGATATTAGGTGTTATGTGGGGGATAAAAATTTAGGTATATCTACCAATATGTTTGCAGTATCAGATCGTCAATTCTTACTTTCAACACCATGGAACCAGTCCTTACATCAGCCTATAAACAAATAATAAAAGCAGTATACTTGTATGAAATATTCCCTTTACAGGTTAATCCAAGCACTATAGATATACTTGTTAAAGAAATCTGTTGTGCTTGTATTGATAGAAAAAAGTCAACTGATAAACATTTCTTGTGGATATGCCATACTGTCCTCATTAACTTTTAAAGATCCATGAAAATCTGTTGTGCAGTTTCAAAGGACTTGTAGTGCAACTGTTACAGCAGTATAGGCCTTAATTTAAGTTCAGAGGGCATAACGTAACCCCTAGAAAAAAAAATTGAACCATAATTTCTTCTTTATATGCACAACTACATAGTATTGTGTACATACTACCTTGTTTTGTGAAATTGTGGTTTTAGAGGAGTTGCAATGACAAGAACCAGGCTGACGAACAGGACAGACAGATCAAAAATATTATACCCCACGCAAACTCCCATTTTACATGAATTGAGTTCAGAAATTAAAAAATCTATGTAATTATTAAAACTTACTTTAAAAGTCTGATCCAATTGCCATTTTCAGTCTCAATCCTTAAGGACAAGCCCAAAGCTAATCTGTAATGTTTAAACAAATAATCTGACTTATATATTCAGTTACAAAAAAAATATTCTGGATTTATTTTTGGCAAATAGGATATGAATGATGTAAAAAAACAAAATTTGGTCTTGCTTAAAAATCGAGCTTCATGTGAAAACCCTGGTTCCACCCCACGAAACTCAATTAGTCTGTGAATATATAGAAATATCATATAGGGAACATGAGTACTTAGTTTCAAGTTGATTGGACTTCAAGTTCATCAAAAACTACCTCGACCAAACACTTTAACCTGAAGCGGGATGGATCAGTGGCATATCCAGCACTTTTTATAAGGGGGCCCCTCTGACTGACATAAAAAAAAGGGGGGGCACTTCATGCTTCAGTGATTCCCTATATAATCAACTCGTGTTTGGAGATATGAATGAAACAAATTCAAATAAATATATTGTTTGATGTCTTGTGTACATTTTCATTTCTATATCTATAAATCTATAAAAATTGTATGGCTATTTTCCTTGGTAGAATTGGAAACAAAAGAAAGTCATTATTATTCAGATTAATGTACACAAATCAAAACATTTTTAAGTACAATTTTTTTAAACATTTTCTCATTGTTGAATGACTTGTCTGTGAACTTGTATATGATGAACAGCAATCAAATAAAAGGGTTTCTTTGTTGTAGACCAAGTAAATTTGACATTTTCCCTCTCTTATTCTTCAATTTTTCCTGCTTCTTAATAACAGGGACATTAGAAAGAACCAATCGAGCATATCTTTAGTTTGGCTGCATCATTTTTCCATGTGGACTGCTTCCCAAAAATGAAACCAGATAATCTCCAGAAAACTTCAGCATGACATCTCAAAGTCCCCTTCTACAGGCATAGGCAGAAAGCCTGTAGCTGTCGTAGGTCGCTAGCGAACATCCCAGCCGCCCGTCCTCGCGAATCTGCGACGTAGGCCATCTCAACATCCATGACTGTTGTCCCATTTGAAGGTAACCAGCTACTTCGAGGAAACGCCACAAACAGCAAAATCACTTAATCCTACTTACATTGCCTATATTTCTTCAAGTCTTTCACTTTGGGCTGCTTCTTCTGTCCTCTTTGGTAGAATTGGAAATAAAAGAAAGTCATTATTATTCAGATTAATGAACACAAACCAAAATATTTTTATAAACAATTTTTTTCATACATTTTCTCATTGTTGAAGGACTTGTCTGTCAACTTGAATATGAAGAACAGCAATAAAATAAAAGGGTTTCTTTATAAGAATGTTTTTTTGTGGATTGAATCGGTCAATTACTATCAAATATCAAATGTATATCATTTCAAAATTACATAAAAAGATCCCTTTGAATAACGCACACCATATCCTGAAAAAAAAAGATACCACTGAACTATCCATAGAACAAAAGCAAGAAACAGACAATAAAACCTGACCAATCAGAACTAGCTCAGAAAACAACTGTTAATTGTTAGAAAAGTCTTTGCACTTGAAGCACAATGTATTTTTGAAATGATCATTTGATATTTGTTCTGTCAATATTAAATTGTTTTCAAATTAAGATTAATTTAATATTCTGTTACAAAATTGGACTATTAAGGTGGTACATCTGACCTTCAAAACAGCGGTACTCCAAAAATAACCCCTGGTTTTCTGGAAATCTTAAATTAGTGTACTATAGAGCGCATTAATCCCAAAATTTTTAATGCAAACTGACAGACAAGTGAATTTTAGCTCAAAATGGTCGAAATATATTTCTCTTTCACCAAAAGTTTCATTTCTGCAAATTTGTTGGTTAAATTAAGTAAACAATGACACCAAAAGCACTATTTTGTGTTACAGTAGGCCTACTTTTACATACGTTCAAAATTTGAGGGAGTAATTGGTGGTCTGACACCTACATAACACTAAGGAGATAACTCTGTAAGAAACAGCTGAACATTTTTATACACAATTTTTTTTAATTTTTAAACATTTTCTCATTGTTGAAGGACTTGTCTGTGAACTTGTATATGATGAACAGCAATCAAATAAAAGGGTTTCTTTGTTGTAGACCAAGTAAATTTGACATTTTCCCTCTCTTATTCTTCAATTTTTCCTGCTTCTTAATAACAGGGACATTAGAAAGAACCAATCGAGCATATCTTTAGTTTGGCTGCATCATTTCCATGTGGACTGCTTCCAAAAATGAACCAGAAATCTCCAGAAAACTTCAGCATGACATCTCAAAGTCCCTTCTACAGGCAAGCAGAAAGCCTGTAGCTGTCGTAGTCGCTGCGAAATCCCAGCCGCCCGTCCTCGCGAATCTGCGATAGGCCATCTAACATCCATGACTGTGTCCATTTGAAGGTAACCAGCTACTTCGAGGAAACGCCACAAACAGCAAAATCACTTAATCTACTTACATTGCCTATATTTCTTCAAGTCTTTCACTTTGGGCTGCTTCTTTGTCCTCTTTGGTAAATTGGAAATAAAAGAAAGTCATTATTATTCAGATTAATGACAAAACCAAATATTTTTATAAACATTTTTCTACATTTTCTCATTGTTGAAGGACTTGTCTGTCACTGAATATGAAGAACAGCATAAAATAAAAGGGTTTCTTATAAAATGTTTTTTTGTGGATTGATCGGTCAATTATATCAAATATCAAATGTATATCATTTCAAAATTACATAAAAAGATCCTTGAATAACGCACACCATATCCTAAAAAAAAAGATACACTGAACTATCCATAGAACAAAAGCAAGAACAGACAATAAAACCTGACCAATCAGAACTAGCTCAGAAAACAACTGTTAATTGTTAGAAAAGTCTTTGCACTTGAAGCACAATGTATTTTTGAAATGATCATTTGATATTTGTTCTGTCAATATTAAATTGTTTTCAAATTAAGATTAATTTAATATTCTGTTACAAAATTGGACTATTAAGGTGGTACATCTGACCTTCAAAACAGCGGTACTCAAAAATAACCCCTGGTTTTCTGGAAATCTTAAATTAGTGTACTATAGAGCGCATTAATCCCAAAATTTTTAATGCAAACTGACAGACAAGTGAATTTTAGCTCAAAATGGTCGAAATATATTTCTCTTTCACCAAAAGTTTCATTTCTGCAAATTTGTTGGTTAAATTAAGTAAACAATGACACCAAAAGCACTATTTTGTGTTACAGTAGGCTACTTTTACATACGTTCAAAATTTGAGGGAGTAATTGGTGGTCTGACACCTACATAACACTAAGGAGATAACTCTGTAAGAAACAGCTGAACATTTTTATACACAATTTTTTTTAATTTTTAAACATTTCTCATTGTTGAGGACTTGTCTGTGAACTTGTATATGATGAACAGCAATCAAATAAAAGGGTTTCTTTGTTGTAGACCAAGTAAATTTGACATTTTCCTCTCTTATTCTTCAATTTTTCCTGCTTCTTAATAACAGGGACATTAGAAAGAACCAATCGAGCATATCTTTAGTTTGGCTGCATCATTTTTCCATGTGGACTGCTTCCCAAAAATGAAACCAGATAATCTCCAAAAACTTCAGCATGACATCTCAAAGTCCCCTTCTACAGGCTAGGCAGAAAGCCTGTACTGTCGTAGGTCGCTAGCGAACATCCCAGCCGCCCGTCCTCGCGAATCTGCGACGTAGGCCATCTCAACATCCATGACTGTTGTCCCATTTGAAGGTAACCAGCTACTTCGAGGAAACGCCACAAACAGCAAAATCACTTAATCCTACTTACATTGCCTATATTTCTTCAAGTCTTTCACTTTGGGCTGCTTCTTCTGTCCTCTTTGGTAGAATTGGAAATAAAGAAAGTCATTATTATTCAGATTAATGAACACAAACCAAAATTTTTATAAACAATTTTTTTCATACATTTTCTCATTGTTGAAGGACTTGTCTGTCAACTTGAATATGAAGAACAGCAATAAAATAAAAGGGTTTCTTTATAAGAATGTTTTTTTGTGGATTGAATCGTCAATTACTATCAAATATAAATGTATATCATTTCAAAATTACATAAAAAGATCCCTTTGAATAACGCACACCATATCTGAAAAAAAAAGATACCACTGAACTATCCATAGAACAAAAGCAAGAAACAGACAATAAAACCTGACCAATCAGAACTAGCTCAGAAAACAACTGTTAATTGTTAGAAAAGTCTTTGCACTTGAGCACAATGTATTTTTGAAATGATCATTTGATATTTGTTCTGTCAATATTAAATTGTTTTCAAATTAAGATTAATTTAATATTCTGTTACAAAATTGGACTATTAAGGTGGTACATCTGACTTCAAAACAGCGGTACTCTAAAAATAACCCCTGGTTTTCTGGAAATCTTAAATTAGTGTACTATAGAGCGCATTAATCCCAAAATTTTTAATGCAAACTGACAGACAAGTGAATTTTAGCTCAAAATGGTCGAAAATATATTCTCTTTCACCAAAAGTTTCATTTCTGCAAATTTGTTGGTTAAATTAAGTAAACAATGACACCAAAAGCACTATTTTGTGTTACAGTAGGCTACTTTTACATACGTTCAAAATTTGAGGGAGTAATTGGTGGTCTGACACCTACATAACACTAAGGAGATAACTCTGTAAGAAACAGCTGAACATTTTTATACACAATTTTTTTTAATTTTTAAACATTTTCTCATTGTTGAAGGACTTGTCTGTGAACTTGTATATGATGAACAGCAATCAAATAAAAGGGTTTCTTTGTTGTAGACCAAGTAAATTTGACATTTTCCCTCTCTTATTCTTCAATTTTTCCTGCTTCTTAATAACAGGGACATTAGAAAGAACCAATCGAGCATATCTTTAGTTTGGCTGCATCATTTTTCCATGTGGACTGCTTCCCAAAAATGAAACCAGATAATCTCCAGAAAACTTCAGCATGACATCTCAAAGTCCCCTTCTACAGGCATAGGCAGAAAGCCTGTAGCTGTCGTAGGTCGCTAGCGAACATCCCAGCCGCCCGTCCTCGCGAATCTGCGACGTAGGCCATCTCAACATCCATGACTGTTGTCCCATTTGAAGGTAACCAGCTACTTCGAGGAAACGCCACAAACAGTGAATTTAAGTCATAATTTTTAAATTGATTCTTATTCAAGCTTAGCTGAAACGAATTTTTGGCATTCTTTCAAAAAAAATCAAACATTCAAATCTTTAAGTATGATTGGAATAGGCCATGGTCTAACCATAGTTAGACATCTAACACATTATTTCTTATTTTATTTGTTTGTTTGATCAAATATAATCTTATTCATTTAATTTCTACCAATTTTTTCATTTTTCATAGCATTTTGTAAATTGAAGACTTTTATTCAATTAATGAACACAAAAATAAAGGTTTTATAAAAATTTTTTTGTGATTAATGTCAGTACTTCAACATTGATATAGCAAATAAAATAAAGTCCTTTATAAAACCTTTTGCTGAAAAAAGCATGAACATCATAAACAATTAAAAAATAAAAAAAACCTAATAACCAAAACTGAATGTTACATAAGCTTTCATGAACACAATGATTAAATGACAATGAATGTCAAATAATTTTTTTAAAAATTATTAAATTTTTTTAAATTTTTGTGTTTGACTCAAAAATGGGTTTAAAAAAATTTTTTTGAAATTGTAATTAGTAATAATCATTAAAAATTTACTAAAAAAACTGAATTTAAATCAAATAGGTCATAACATATCTTCACAAAATTACAATGCAAATTTAGTAATTAATACAAAATGCACAAAAATTTTTGTTACAAAAGTTATTTTGAAAGTTTAAATTTGAGGAAATGGAAGACATAATATTTTAAGAGCTAACTTTAAGTAAATTGAATTTGGTCACACTTTTATTTTTAAAATTTCTTTGTTGAAGATTTTGAACTTGTTATAAAATTAATAATTTTAAAGTTTCTTGTTGTGACAGTAATTGAATTTATCTTTATCAAATAAGTTTTCTTTTATAAGACAATAAATAATTTCAGTTTTTTTTGCTGCACATTTTACATGGGACTTCAAAAATCAACAATTTAGTCTCCAAAATTTCAGCATGACATTTCCAAATAACAGTTTTCAGAAACTTAGCTGCTTAGTCCTCACACTAGCCCGTCCTGCATTGCGTAGGCCTCTCAACTCCACTGCTTTCCCTTTAGAAGCCTCTTCAGAAAACGTACAATAATTAACTATTCAGTAATTCTCACAAAATTGACCTTAATTCTTATTCTTCAAGACTTTGAATATAGAATCTTATTTCCTTGTGAAGAAAAAAAAATCTATTATTCAATTTTACACATTCATTCGTTAACTTTTTCAATTTGCAATTGGAAAAGAAAGGTCATTATTAAATTTTATGAAATAAAGGTTTTTATAAAATTTTTTTTTGATTTTCGTAATTCTTCAAATATCCTTTAAAAGTATAATCAATTAAAAAAAGATACCATATTTATATAACGCAAAATCAAAAAAAAAATTACCCTTAACAATCATAGAACAAAACAGAAACGACAAAAACCTGCAACTGAATACAAGATATCAATGTATTTTAAAATTTTGCATTAAAATTTTCAAATTATAATATATTTGAAAATTTTGTAATATAAATGTTTTCAAATTAAATAATTAATTTCTACAAATTGAAATAAGTGGTTCTGACTTCAAATTAGATTATTCAAATTAACACTGTATTTTTGGAATACTTAAAAGTTATTCATAAATCATGTCTAAATTTTAAATTTTACAATAATTTATAAAATGCAATAATTTTTTATTACAAAAGTTAATTTCAAATTTAATATTTAGTTTACAAGTACAGCCTATTTTGTATTAATAAACGTACTTACATAACTTTCAATTTGAGAGTAATTGTTTACACTACAAACACTAAGAAATTTGTATAACAGCTAACATTTTTATAACAATTTTTTTAATTTTTAAACATTTTTCATTGTTAAGGAATTTCTGTAACTTGTATATAAAAATTCAAATAAAAGGGTTTCTTTGTTGAGAAATTAATTTTCCTTTCTTATCTTAATTTTCCTTTCTTCTTAATAACAGGGAATTAAAAAGAATAGATATCTTTAGTTTGGCTGCATCTTTTCCTTGGACGTTTTCCCAAAAATAAACCAGATAACTCCCAAAAACCTCACATGAATCCAAAGTCCCCTTACAGGCATAGGCGAAAACCGTAGCGTAGGTCGCTAGCGAACATCCCGCCCCCGCCCGCGAATCTGCGACTAGGCCATCTAACATCCATACTTCCCATTTGAAGGTAACCAGCTACTTCGAGGAAACCCACAAACAGCAAAATCACTAATCCTACTT